>OX421360.1:9747379-10997379 GCA_949126925.1 Cheilosia vernalis
CCTCGTTATCATGGCTGCACGATAAGAACCTGCTCAAAGGGATCGTGACGTGCTCGAAAACCAGCAGGAAGGTTATTGAACAGCGCTTGCAAGCAGCTCAAAACGCCAATGGCGGAACATCAGTCGGTGTTGTCGGTGCGGGCGGCCATGTCTCGCCAGCAACTGAGTATGTCCAAGAATCGTCGGGAATCTCTGAGGAAAATGCTGCTGACAATTCGGAGCATAGCATCCATGACTATTCCCCACAGCAGCAGCAGCAGCAGCACCACCACATACATTACAACAGTACCAACAACAATCACAACTTGATGAAAAATCGCAACAACCATCAGATGTTGTCACCCACTCATGGCGGAGGCAGTTACATTGGCGCCTCCCAGTCCTCAGTTCACGATCAAGTGAATGGCAGTTTGGCAACGATCGGTGCAACGACAACGGTCCATGTAGGCCCGAGTGGAACAACTACTGTGGTCGAATACAAAACAAACTCAAATTTTGTCCCATCGCGGTTGGGCGGTGCTAATGGGGTTAATACCGGTGGTGCAGGTGGAACCACAATAATCCCAGCCGCCAACAATTATGTGCCTTCTTCACCCCAAAGAAATGTTGTCCTTACCAATATGGCAAGTCCACAACAGCAGCAATATAACAGTTCCAACAATAGCACTCTGTCCACTACACACCATCCGCACAAGAAGTACCTGCGCGAGAAGATGAACGGTTTCGATCAGAGCGGTGGCGGAGGAACAAACAACAGCGGCGGAGGAAGTATCATTAAGAGCGTTGGTATCGCGTCTCCCTTCAGCTCTGGATCGAGTACCAGTTCGACTGCGTCGTCACCAGCCTCATCGGCCACGAACTATTCCATTACTACGGTCAATCACACGCCCCTAGGAATGTAAGTAGATTTTTCCAAAGCTCTTGGCAAATTTGATTATTCTTTCCTTTTTGTAGTTCGTCATTCTCTGCGGAGCCAGGAAGGGAATATCAACCACAGAACCTGCACCTGCACAGTGTTATGAAGAGTCCAGCCTCATACTCTACAAATAGCTATGAGAACGATTCGCTGAAAGATTTCGAGCTCACCACAGTACCTGTCGCAAATGGTCGGATATCTTCGTCAGTAAATGCACAACAACATTCACAACAGCAACAACAACAACAACAGCAGCAGCAGCAGCAGCAACAACAACAACAACAACAACAAAATCCGCAACAGCATCCGCCACTGCCACTGCAGAAAGCGTCACCTACTCCACCAAAGCAAAAACACCCGACAAATGTGCCATATGATCCACTGGTGCATACACACAACAAACCGCCATATAGTTTTAGGTAGATGTGCCTTTGCATTCTCCTGCGTGCAGTATCTTTAACTTGATTCTTTCTTTTGCAGTTCCTTAATCTTCATGGCAATTGAAGGCTCAACAGAGAAGGCATTGCCAGTGAAGGAAATCTACGCATGGATTGTCGAGCATTTTCCGTACTTTAAGACAGCACCAACGGGCTGGAAGAACAGTGTGCGGCACAACCTTTCGCTGAACAAAAGTTTCGTCAAAGTGGAAAAAGCACCGGTTAGTATTGCACGCACTCGATTTAGAGACGTGACATTCATAATTGTAAATCCTTTTCAGAACATGGGCAAAGGTTCTCTATGGCGTGTGGAACAGCAGCAGCGGCAAAATCTGATTCAGGCTCTATCACGGTCACCATTCTTCCCAAATTCAGCTGTCGATAAGATCTCTCTGAAGAGTCCCACGGGCAGTGGCAATGGTCTTGTTACGTCCAACAGCTGCAACAATAGTCCAGTATCAACTGAACCAGATGGCAGTCCTCCGCTGACACCGGGTAAATCCAACTTGGACGCACGGCTCTTTCCAAATCTATCCAAAGCAATAAAGCGCATGGAGACCAACGATCAGGATGACGACAGTCCGTCCGATTACAGTGCGATAAAGTATGGCAACGGTTACTATGCAAACGGTACATCGACGCCGATCGGCAGTTATGAGAACATAGAACGTCTGGCCAGAGACTGCGGTGCAGATAGCATAGACGATGTCAACGCTGCAACAGCCATGCTGGCGTTAAAGCATGGACCAAAGGTCTTCAATGAAACATTTCAAAATGGGTAAGCATTGCACCTTCCTTTAGGTGGGCAATTTTTTAACAGTGTCTCTGCTTTGTTGAAGTTCTCCAGTGATTACATCGTCGCCTAGTGAGGACCATACATACTCAGCTGGTGGTGGAAGTAGCAGTAGCAGTAACGCTACCACCCCAAACGGCAGCAACATGGTAACAAATGGCGATGGCGACAAGCCCGCCATCCCTACAAACGGTTTCTCTGCAGATAATCAAAGTAATTGTGCCTCATCCGATGCCGCCTACGAAAGTAGCGAAGAAAGGTATAATCGAAGCTCGCAACGCTGTTACAAGTCAATTAATTTTCACACAACTTTCTCTAGTCATAATATATCCCCCGAAGAGCTCGAAGACCAGCAGCGGCATCGTGACGGCGTCTACGCCCTCCTCTCTCTGTCGTCCCATGTTGAGGTGACAACAATGAAACGTCCACCATCAACAACCGTCGAAGAAGAGCACATATCCTCGTACATGGAGAATATTCCACACCTCAACGGCAAGGGACTTCTATCGACCTCCACCTCCGGCAACATTGGCATTCTCGACGAAGGTTACAACACCCAAAGTTACTACAGTCACATGACTTCGCCATCGCCCCCAAAGAAGCAAAAACCCCTGCGCAATCTTCGAGCGAAAATCAAGCGCAAGACCACGCTAATCCGGTGAGCTGTCAACTAGCAGAGTGCTCGCATCTAACTGGCTTCGCGCGGTAGTAGGCTAATAGTAAGGTTTCTAAAAATGGTTAAATAGGTTCTTCTTTTATATGTACACAACACGTACATATTGTGCCTCAAATCTCTTAAAAATCATCTCCGATTTCCGTTTTCCTTTTACGTTGTCGTAAAATATTTGTGTTATTAGAAGTTGTGTTGTTGTCTCTATTCCGTTTGAATAGTTATCGTTAAATGCAAGTGCTTTAGAATATTTGTTGTTTGAACAATTGGATTTTGCTTGGCAATATATAATAATAATTAATGCGAGCGAGCGAGAAAGAAGGATGATTGGAATAAAAATAATAATAAAAACAAAAATAACACGAATTGAACCCAACTATTGTACCTTAACTTTATGATAAATATATATCTCTGTTGCTGATGGCGCAGCCCTCTTGTTGTTCCCATCGGCACGCAGAAATATAAACAAATATCCACACAAACAAAAGTATATTCTTTTTTTTCCAAAGATATTCTCTTAAAAAAAGAAAAGAAAAAAAAACAAAAAACAAAAAACAAACATAAAGTGCCTACAAAAACTTTTAGAAAATTTTCGAAATTAATTTTTGCCTTTCCTTTAATTTGATGACTGATTGTTAAAACTTATTATTAATGTAAAGACGATATCCCTAGAGATATATTTGTGCAATACCTGCAATGGAAACAATATATATGTATAAAATTTTGTTATTTACCAGTCACACAAGGTCCACAAAATGAATTGTTTCTAAGTGAATCCGACGTCATTTGGATTTTGGATAGCTACCTGTTATACACACGTGTATTGTTTTCTTTTTAAATAATTTTATTCGGTTTTTACTAGACAATTACGCTATTATAAATACACAAATCTATATATATACATATTCAATATTATATGTTAGGAAATTACTAGGAAACAAAAACCCCTAGACTGTTAACAGAAAACATTGTCTTGAACTTTTGTCCACCAGACGTTCCCTCCCCCTCCCCCCAAACTTGAAAAATAATCAAACTCAAACAGAAGTGGGATGCGTTCGACAAACAAAACTTAGGACGATACAATTATCAATAACAACTACACTCGTTACAAACGACAAAATTACTTTTTCGCTTGGTTATAGTTTCGTTTCCAATGTCAAAAACATTAAAATATATAAATATATCAGAATCGCTATAACAAAAAATATCAACAAAAATAGAATACAAAGTTTACCACAAAACATAAGCAATGAAACAAGTCTGACTTAAAAAGAAAAACAAAATTATGTAAATTTTGGTTATAAAGAAGAAAAAAACAAAAAAAATAAATAAATAAATATTGTCTGCTTTCAGAGCTTCAAAAGAAACAAGAAAACGTACGAAATTATATTCAAAATGATATAAGTGTTAGGTTTAATGAGAATTCGCCTTTATAAAAGGAACACACACACATATACGTGCATATATAGAGCGCCCTAGTTTATTATTTATAAAGATAAAACGCAGCATACAATACAACTATGTTTAAGTAAGTTTATTTTATCCTACCCCTGTCGGATTAGTTAAAATCAAAAATTAGTCTCCATCAAACGGATCTTAGCGTATATTTTAAACAAAATAATCCAAATGCGTCTTCGCTTTGTTTTTTTATTTTATTTTATTCTTAGAGAGAAAAATAAAGGAGTAGCGGAATATTTTAGGTTAACTTTCAAGAAGTATATATATATATTAAAAAAAGAAAAAGAAATAATCAAACCATGTTTTTTTAGTATTAGACAAAAGAGAAATTTTATTACGAAGAAAGATGAAACAACAATATAAATAAATGATGTTTACTTAATTAAATAAACAAACATAGATTTAACTATACATATTACATACATAGTACTTTATTTTTTAAATTAAAACAAAATGCATAATTTAAAAGAGAAATTTTACAGAAAAACAAAAACAAACAATTGTACACTAATAAATATAATTAGAGAAGAAAAAATAAAAACAAAAACAATTAAGCAGTTATCTTGGAAGCGAACACAATAAAAAAAAAGTGAATTGAACTAAGTTGAATTATTCGTTCCTTTGTTAACGTTAATTTTTTATTAATATATATTTTATTTTATTTTTTTGGGTTAGATAAACAGTTTAAAGAAAGAAAGAGAAATAAAACGCAAACAAAAAATGTCTTTGTTAAAAGTGTGTTTGTTGTTTTGCTGGTTTTGTTGGTAGATGTGCATTTTGACAGGTCATATTGGGTAAAAGTGCAATTTGAGAGATCATCTTTATAGTGGTTCAAATTCAAAGTGAAATTGTTTTATCAAAATCAAATATTAAGAATAAATAATATTCAGTGATAACATGATGGAAACTGACAGTGATCATAGAAATACGGGGGTAACAAGTGAACTGGATGTCGGTAAGTCTTTGAACATCTAAAGTCGTGTTTTATCAAACATCTACTTGGAAGTGACTTGAGGTCTTAATTTTATTTTGGAGCCCTTCTCCTACATAACATAATACGTTATATTTTCAGTAAATGTAGTGTTCCAAGAAATATATATAAGTTTGGAATATTGGAATCGCGCGCTGTCTCTGCAATTCGCCAAACTCATAGCAGCAAAATTATCAATAAATTATCAAAATTTACAGTCTTGTGTTTGGGAAACACAATTTCTATTGATGGTAAATTGTGTATATAGACAACTCCTGAGAATAGACGAAAACGATTCACAAAGAACAATCACACCTATCGTGGAATACGCCGAGGGGAACGTTTCACTCAAATTCAATACTTTTCATCGTAGAATTTCAAATACGCAGGTAGTTAGTTCATTGCGTATCCTATCGTTTGTTGTGCGGTTTCGTTGTGGTTTTCCAAAAATTTTGTATGCTCGGAACACCAAAAACATGAAAATTTTGATTTAATTAAACGAAAACACACCTGCAATTTTCTTAGCATGAAAATTTTCATGAAATGACAGATTGCACGTGGAGACCACAAATTTCATGAAAAAACCAATTTCATGAAAAGTATTTCACAGCTCCTTTCATGGTATTGATTTCATGAAAGGGGCTGAAATTTCTGTGCAGTTTGACACTTGTTTTTCATTTTCACGATGGCTGAGTGGTGAATGGTCGCTTGTAGGTTGTCTGGGTTGTAGCGCTGAAACTAGGTATTTGAATAAAAACGAGACAAGTATAGTCATTACAAGGATATGGTAAATGGGAACAGAGAATGGATGTAGGTAGGATGTAGTCACATGGGCGCATTATAGTTGTTTTTTGGAAATAGTTGGTTATTATTTCTTGTTTTTGTTTCCCGCGATGGCTGAGTGGCGAGTAGAAAAAGTGCTCAAATTTATAAACAATTATGAAAAATTATTTAACTATAAAAGTAGAGACTACAAAAGCTTGGACATTAAAAGAAATGCATGGTTGCAATTGTCCAAGGAAAGTGGCAAGGACACCGAAGAGCTAAAAAAAAAAAAAAAGAGAAACCTTCGAACAGCCTAAGTACGTTGTGGAAAAAAAGAAAGTGGACGAGACAAAAAAATCTGGTACATCGGCCGAGAGAGTGCATCATCCGCATCTTTTTTATTATGATGACCTCCGATTTCTGGATACGGTGATTGTTTTAAGAAAAACAAAAAGCAATTACCTGGTATGTAAAATAAAGAAAACAATTATTATTTCTATACGTAATACTCATATACATGTATTTATATATATTTTTACAGGACGACAGTGTACAGTGTGCTACGGAAGCAGCAGAAACAATGGGAGAAATCCAGGTATTAACTACCAGGAAAATACTGCGGTCCCTACAGTCTAGACTCTAGAGCCATGCCACAGAGTTACTCGTCGTTTTCTTCATCAGCGAGAAGTAGTGGGGGGAGTGACAAGCTTTACACAGCCTTAGCTGATGCTGACATCCAGTTCGACGCTGATGATTTTGAACTTTGAAAACATTTTATATGGTATCTAAACAAATAAATATAATATAAATTTCTCACAATTATTCGTGTTGTATGAGTTTATTTTTGGGTCATCGGACCTTTTACCAATTTTTTTAAAGCTATGTTTACACGATTGCCAGAATGTGCGAAAATTTAAACATTTCCAGATAGTTTTACAAGCATCATAAAACAGAAAATGGAAAGTATGCATAGCTACAACGAAAAGGGATTAGAAAGGCTCATAAACATTTATAGATCCTTTTAGAAGTATCATAAACGGAAGAACACAAATGACGAAACAAAGAGTAATTGAAATGGATCGTAAACATTCACAGTTCCTTGTAGAAGAAACTTGTCAATATGCATTCTGCAAAAATTCCGAAACTCGTCATCTTCCCACAGAACATCTTTCAACAAATGTTCCTCTAAATTGTGCATTTCCCTTTTTTCCAGAAATGGATTTACCCAAAACCTTCGTTTTCTTTTCTCAGCTCGTTTCCGCAATTCTTCTAATTCCTTCATGGCCTTTAATGCGAGAACGCAACGATGTGCTCTGCTCAACGACATTTCAACGAATGAAATTTCATGATATGAAATGCCCACCCTACATTTCATTTCATATTGTCGTTCTTTCAACGCGACCAAATTTGACAGATTTCATGAAAGAAAATTTGCAGGTGGAGACACCGTGTTAGTTCATCGAAATTCTTACCTATTTAGACACATACCTCGTTTAGTAAAATTACCGCGGGAAAATGTTTATAAATCACAATTTCAGAAAAGTCACGTAGAGGCTGCGTAAATCTTTACGCGATGTTTAACTAAACAACATCGTAGAGGCGTCGTAAGGAAATCTAATAAATACGGCTGTTAAGTAATCCTGAGAGATAAATAAACTTTCTAAACAATTTGAATAACAATTGTATTTCAGAAAACTTACGTCGAATCCGAAAGTTCCATGATGTCCTTTGCAGTTCTTCTTATATGCACCCATTTGATTGTCGTAGGATGGTCTTTCCACGTTGTTAATTAATATCCTCTACTCAAGTACAAGTCTATATTTTTAATTTATTTTTGATTTGATTTCTGCAAAACTGAAAGTGAATCGAGCATGCGAAGTGAATCTTAAATAGGCCGTATTCCACGATAGTGGTGCATTCAATCGTTTTGGAGAACTTTTAAAAAATAACCTGAACGGTTTGGAAACTCCACCACAAGTAGCTTACAGGTGGGTGAAAGTACAGACATTTTGTCTCTGGAGAATGAATAAAGTTATCAAACGTGTTTGAAAGACTGCGTAGATGGTCCGGAGCGAGTCATACAAGAACATCCCAAACTAAATGTCTTTACGTCTGTCGTGCGCGAAGACAATAACCGAAAAAAGATCAAGAAAGTAATTTTTACCAAAACAATTGAAACTCCACACAACTAATTAGCATTTTTGACAATAGGGGTGGATTTCAACCTCAACTATCAGGTACAGGAACAACGATTGTTTATTTAGTAACATTGCAACCTGCGAAAGTTTTTGTTACTAATGTCAGAGTGAAAATTGCATTTGTGGGCTTAATAGCAGTACCTACGTAAATTGTGAAGGGAAGCAAGATTCTGTGCATAACCAAAGCATACTGGGATACTGACCCCCAATTTTGTATGCTTTGTGTATGTTTGTTCCTTTACTTTTAAATCTTACGAATTTTTACTCATTGCCGTTCCCTAACTCGAAAAATTCGTAAAGGAGAGTGGCTTCGAGCGAGCAAGATATTATCCCCCAACACAGAATCTAACGAATTTTTACTCAACAAATTTCATGGTGTAAGAAGTGGCAAAGCTGTCAGTGGCCTTACAATTAACAGCTGATTTGGGGTTTGTTATTCCATTTGGCATATGCGTGCAATTGTTTTGATTTTTTTGCGTATTAAAATGGTATCAACAGGCGGCAAAATAATAAAGAATGTTCTCCTCAAGATTATTTTCGATTTCGATAGTGGCAACGAAATTTTTTCTTGCTGTAAAAAGAGAAAAGTCGCTTTTTCCTCTTCTTAAATGCTTGTAGTTTAATCAGTACAAACTCTTTCACATACTCGTACCTATTCGGATTCATTAAAAAGAAGTTTCGAATCACTTTCAAAGCTGTTTTTTTTAGTAAATAAGCAAATTCTTCTAGCTTATCAAATATTTTAACGACTTTTAACACCACTTTTTGTCAATATTTGAACTACGTATCTGTAATTTTTCATAGATTACTACAAAAGCGTTCCCTAACCTTTTCGTAAGTGTCTTTCTCTGTGAGAGAAATTGTCCCCACCACTTTCATTTTGACAGTCTTTTCCATTTTTACTACAAAAGTAAAGGAACAGACCTTATGGTTCTGTGCATTGACAGCAGTAGTTGACAGCAAAACCAACTGCAGTTTTGTCTGTAGTTAATTTATGCCGTTTTCCCTTGGTTTCACTCAGGAATCTACTCATTCTTAAAAGCAATGGTTGAAGAAAGCTTCCCCTGGTCGACTCCACTCATGGGTTTGGTGAAATGTCAAAAATTGATCTATACTATACCTGTTTGCCAACTAGGCTTGTATAAAATACATAAAGTACCTACACTTGTGAAAGTGCTCTTTGAGTTGATCCTGGCTTCAATTAGAAAGAGTATCAGATGAGTTTTTTTTCTCCAATAAGGTTTCCTAGTCTCCGGGAAGTTTCCTTTTGCTGCCCAATGGAAAATGACATAAACAGTACGACCATCGAGTATGTTTTTTTCATAAAGGTAAACACCTTGTCCCACTACGTTTGCTGTTCGCGTTCTCTAGAGTCTAGAGAATAGCTATGTCCGTTTTGCAATTACAGGTAAACAATATGAGTTCTGTCAAATCAACAAAGGTCATTGATCGATGAAAACTATTCGCGAGACTTCTTTCAAAGTGTTTATCAAACGTTTCTTGCTTGTAAACTTTACTCATTCTACTACAAATTCAAAAGAAATAGCAGTACCTAGGTTAGATAATTTGATTTATAGCTTAATTTATACAGTGAGTCAGTGCTGTGCTGTGCTGAATGCCTCTGCATCAGGAGCTTGGTATGCCGTTTGACGAGGTTAGTGAATCACTTATAAGTGAAAAGGTCTTTAGCAAAACTGATGCCACTTACCGTAACTGTGTTCTTCACATTACAAGTACAATAAACAGGGAAATCCAGCAATCTGTTAATCTTAATGTAAAACAATTAAAAGTCGTCAAGCAAGTGAGCAACATTTATTTCTTGGTCTGTTGTTTATTTATTAGTTGTCAAGCTTTAATTAATAGGTACTTGCTCAGTTTGTAACTATTCCAAGTCAATGAATTTTATATTTACATGTCCATAGAATATGAGTTGTCTAGAATGTGGTAGCCGCCTTTCCCCAGTTAAAGCAGAAACTTAACTTCCATTTGACACCTCGAACCTAATGTCGTTTTCGATTTGGCAAAAAATCAATTTTTTTTTTGATCGAGATTGCTTTTCATGTTCTATTTGCCACAAAAATCAATCTTTTTTTTGATCTCAGATCACTTTTGAGAAATCTCAATTTTTCCTCAGATTTTACACATACTTTCACTAACACCAATGTTTATGACACACAGCGTCGGTTACGAATTGTTTATCGTTGGAACGATTGCTTTTTTAACTGAATTATTTATTAAACGCGTATGGGATCGAGTTTTTATATAAAATTATTTCGAAATGCAGTACTATTAATGTGTGAAAATCAATTGAAATGGATTTCGAGTGCAAGTGCAAATATGGTTTTTTTTTGCCGCCAACTCAATACACACACATACCAATATAATTCAGATTTTATGTTCGATTTGCCAGCAGAAATCTGAAATCTCAGATCAAAATCTGAAAAGCCAAATCGAAAACGACATAAATTTTTGAAATTGCCTTGGTTAGGCTTAAAAAGGTTTCAATACTCCGAAATTCGGTGACTCACGGTATAGCTAAACCTACAGTAAAAACAACTTACATGGTCTGCTCGTGTTCGCCTCCTAAAAAAATTGGAAAATAAATGTCGTAAATAGCAGTATATTCCGCCCGAATCAGTGCTGCCAATAAGAGAATTTTTTCGAACATCCAACATTTTTCGGCCGGAACTCATGATAAGCAAAAAGTGAAACGTCAATTTTTTTCGGGTGAAATATTGTTCGGGCGAAACTCACAATAAGGCTGAAAATTGCTGAAATATCGTTTGAGGCGCTTAAAGACTCGACTCTAACCTTTATCCTCTTGAGAAAAAAAAAAAAAACTATTACATACTGAGTAGTTCTCGTTTGACCCAAGATGTTACTTTTTTAGGGATACAAGATGACAATTTGATTTCTAATACAGTCCACTCCTAATCACTTAACAGCAGAATCCAAATCAAACTCTTTTTTTCAAGTGACTTTCTCTATATTCAAAACTCAATCGGGTAGAAACATATCTTCATATGGAATCTTCTCGTACATTGCATCAAACACCTTCTTATTGACGTCTGCGATTTCTTGGGTAAAATGGGGAGACATCTCATCCCAGAGGAGTTTCCAGTTTTCGTTCATTATCTTCAACATATTATCTCCGATGACTTTGTCGCCGTTAAATAAATTTGTCATTTTGATCTTTAAACTGAAAAGACACGCAGAGCTGTTCTAGCGAACTTACAGCTGTTCAAAAATGCATTTACTTGTCGGCGGTCACATGCAACTTGTAGTTGGTCATCTTGAGATGTGTCTTTCCGTCTATAACCTTAAATGTCGGCCTTGTGCGGGTTTTTATCTTCAAACCATCAATCACCATGTCGGCGTTGCCCTCACCAGTGATGGGAATAACCAACAGTCTTCCAGATATCTTGTACTTTCCACTCATTGTCACTCGCGGGTTGTAAGACTCGGTTTCGATTTTTACTTTACTCGGATCCTTCGTGAAGCCATTAAAAAACACCGAAAGCATAAGGCGCACACATTTTTCATCCGGCTGCAACTTTACCTGAACCGTGTGAAGGTCATGTTTGAATATCCGTACATTGCTAGGTCGGTCATTACCAAGTTGAAGTTGATGGGGCTGTTTGGGTTGCCGGCTATTTCTAGTTTATTCAGTCGGAAGGGTTCGAAGTCGGGTAACACAATCTCGGGATATCCATGAGGGTGGTCACGGATGACTTGATTTGCTCTTTTCACTATACACTCATTATCCGATCGATGGCAGAGTTCAAAACCGCTGGCTGGCCCGGAAATTAAATCGATGCTCGTATATTACAAAGTATTGTGCCGCTTCAGATCAACTTACGAAAGTCAAACGATTCCGAGCATCTCAGCAAGATAGAAAAAACGATGAAGGTCAGTGCCAGATGAGTAGCTGACATTGTGTGGAGTCGCTGTGCCTCGGTTAAGCACTAAGATAAGTTTATGATCAAGGTATTCACTGGACTGCTGTGCAACGTGTTCTGATCAACTTGTATTTATACTGTTTAATTGTGGCGTTTTAATTTTTCAAATGTGTAATGTCGTTGTCATTGAAACATATGACGCGGATGAATTATCAAGTGACAGTGTATAGATCGAGTTCGTACACGGTTGGAACTGTTTTTGTAAACTTCACGATTTCTTATTGTCCACAACGATCAATAAATGTTAAATAAAATATGTGAAAATGTCCCTAAATATCAGTCATCAACAGTTTTAAACTCTGATCGCTTGGCTCGTCTGAGTACCTAGTGGAATAGGCTTGCTTCTCTAGTCTTGTTCTTTCCAGATTTCCATCTAACTAACCTCTGAATTTATATTTCTGACAATCTCACAGTTTTTGCTCTACTATTGGCATTTTTTACCTCCAGCCAATTCTTCTTTCCGGTTTCGCGCCATCTTTTTCTTTAGAATTTGTTTTTATATACCCGGCAAACTAATGTCGTTTTCCATTGGGCAAAAAGAAGCGTCCGGGAGAGTCCGGAATCGAAAAAATCACTTCTGAAACCGTTCCATTGGCTCAAAAAATACTCTTCTGGTGATTCTGAGGAGAGAATTTCGCTTCTGGATTTGAAGTCAGAATCCACTCAAGAAGCACTCACACAAGTGAAGTTTGTGTATTTTATACAAGTCAACTGACGGCTGCCGTAGATTAATTTTTGGAATTTCACCAATACTCTTGTGGATTCAATCAGAAGCAGTTTTCTTGTTCCATTGGAATACAGAATGAGTGGATCCTCGAGTGAAACCAATGGAAAACGACATAAGCATTCCACTATACTCCTTCTTTTACTGAAGGGGAAATTTGATTGCGTCCGAATTTTACCATCAACTACTGTAGGCCGTACATACCAACCTGCTACCAACCGTCTGAAGTAAGCAAAACGAGTTTTCACATCTGATAGCTCAGGTTTACAGTCACCTAATTTATAATACGAGTACATAGTAAGTTGTTCATTCGTATAATCAGTGAGTTCTATTACTCACTCCAGAAAATTAAAGTAGGGTTGTTCGTACTTGGCGTTCTACAAAATCATTAATATTCACGTCATTCTACTGAAAATGGCAGTCTTCTTCTAAAATCGGGTCCTATATCACTGTTCTATTCAAGAATGATTATTTGAACAAATCTTGCTTTGCATAAGTAGAAAAAATAGCGACTTAATTCTTTTGGAAGTCGAAGTCCATATTACGGAGGTCGAACTCGAATGCATAATCACCGACTTGTGAACAGCAAAATTATGAAATGCGTTTTAAACCGGCTTTTGGATATTTTCTAGACTATACCAGTCGGTAGCAGCACGTGCACGTGTTGCATTAAAGATTTATTACATATACGAGATGCGATGGTTGAACTAGCTTGACTACATTTATCGCAATCTTGCGAGTTGAGGAATACAAAAATGTATAAACCTTCAGTGACAGATATTTTTGGCTTTTCACAGCGTGCCGAAAACCGGGTTTTCGCGAAAACTTCTACGAAAACAAAAGTTTTTCCATACATATTTCAGTTTTCAAAACGACTTTCAATCGTTGTTGAAACAAACACACCTTTTGCAATATTCAGCAAATTCAGCAAAATGGATGACCCAACAAATGTCACAACTTGAAATCATTTTCCACAATTAATTGTGGAAATACACTAAATTAATTTTGTTTGTTTAATAATATAATCGAAATTTGTAACCAAAAAGGTTTACGCCGAAGTTTTTCACAGCTGATTGAAACGTCAAACACGGTTTTCGGCTTGGTGTAAAAAGGCTATTACTGTGAGCAACCGGATGTCGAAGAATAATTATGTTGCCTTGTGGACGGAAACGAATTCAATAGTTTTACTTGATTTGCGTCAAACGCCGTTTCCGTTTTCCGGTGCAGATGGAAGATGACAACAATAATTAGATTTCGTTCAAAGATTTCAACTTCATACACCTATAAGTGTGAGTTTTAATTTACTTATATTCGGTATTTATGCTTTGCAAGCAAATAGGCCTATGAACGAAATAAAGTTCAACATAGTTTGAATCTATTAAGTCAGTTAAACCGCATTTACATCATCACGCACGCGCAATTTTGCAACAAAACCGAAAAGAGAGATCCGTTTATCCGCAGTCAATACTATTAAAGGCGTAAGAATGAGATCACAAATCAGACGCCTATGGTGTCATGGATGCTCTACCCATAATTATAGATACGTAAAACGGAAATAGACACAGGTTCCGCTCACCAACATTTCTGCAATTGCTTGAAAACATTAATATTTCTGATTTGGAACATGTGAAATGAGATTGGTTATTAGTTTCAGTAAAATAAACCAACAATTCATCAATCAGTAACACGAAAAAAATAAATAATTGTCCGTTCATCATTTCCGGAAGCCATATTGTTTTATAGGAATGCGGAATTTTTTTAGTCATCGCTATAAAAATATCAACATGCAGAGCTTTCCTATAATTCCTATCACGCAAACAAGATGGCCGATCTAAATACGTTTCACGTTTTTTTGCGTGTTAGGTAATGCTGTCCCTTTCGGTCACACGGCTATTTAGTATTAAGCATCCCTCCCTTTAATTTTGCGTGATAGGAATGTGTGACCATGTAAATGCAGCATTAATTGCTACGGCAACCATAACAAAACATTCGTTGGGGTTTTTACAAGTCTCATCTGTCAAATATATCGCTATTTATCTGTTTTACATATCTCCAACTCAAATTGTACCTAGTTGATTATTTTTCATGGAACATTTCAGTTGAGTGCTGTTACTCAAAATTTTAAGTGTCGATCTACCCAAAATAAATACAAAATTTGAAATTATCGCATATTTTCTTCCGCGAAAATGAACAAGTAGCAACACTTAATGATACCTAACCGCTTTAAGCAAATGGTTTCCAAAAATGCGACATATCACATATGAAGGTTTGTCCAGACCAGTGAAACATTTGTTTAATAAATGTTTATTAAATGTTTATAAAATGTTTCCGTTATGCTTCAGAAACATTTCATAAATATTTATTCAATGTTTCTTTCAGTCTGGACGCCAATGAAACATTTTTGAAACATTTATGAAATGTTTAATTTTTATCCATTTTTGCACTAAATAATGGTGAACCCTAAAGCGGTAGAATTTTTAGCAGCGTGCTTCATTATCATAAAAAAAAAATTTAAAAAAAAAAAGATAATTTAATTAAATGAATAGATAACTTCCTCATTACCTACTCCAAGATTTTTTTTTGACATTTTAATTTTTATATTCACATAAATCCACAAAACAGCGCCTACTCTCTGCCCGGAAACATGTGAAACAAAAATTATTTCCCATCACGAATGGGAAACTGCGAAACATTTCATAAACATTTCATAAATGTTTCATTTGTGTCCAGACCAACGAAATATTTAATAAACATTTCATAAACATTTTTTTCTGTTTGTTAATGAAATATTTATGAAACATTTATTATAAATGTTTATGATATGTTTCGTTGGTCTGGACACACCTTGATATGAGGAAGGCTTAACAATTTGCATCCAGCCAGATTAATTCACGAGAAGCTAGCTCCATTTATAAACGTCACTTTTGTTGAAATTCCCTGCCGCCATCACTCAGGTGTCCTGTCCTTTATTGAATTTTGCCGAGAGGAGCAGTTCAGATCATTGGATGTCATTCTCAATGAAAAATGCCGTTAGATTTAAAAGGTCGTTTCGCGTTTAGAGAACAAGCACAAATTGACATTTAACCCTTTATTTGTATTCTCTCTTCGGAAATAAGTTTTGTTTTGGAATAGGGGCTCTCCCATCCATAGAATCCAAGTCCACTCCTTTTCAAATCCATCTGAAAATCTAAAAAAAAAAAACGCTCGAAATAAATCTGCTCCTAATTAGGTTTTTTAAATTCAATCATAATTTTTCTACAATTTTTGCTGATCACACCCATTGGGCAACGCACAGCTCATTTCTCCCATTCGTGGTGAATATCTCCATTTATTTCACTTTCTCACCACACCCAAATTCCAACAAAACCCAATACCTACCCAACTTAAAATGATGGTGGATGGGAAAAAAGACGAGGCGAAACTGTGTGAAAGAGAACATAATCGCGTCGGCCATTAAATTCACAGCACAGAGGAGAAGCGACTGACACTCCTCTAGAAAAAATATAAATTTCTGTGGTAAATTGTTAATTTTAATACTCATCAATAGTGCAGACGTTTAGTGCCAATCAAAATCTTTCTTTTCCTATATAAAATGTTTGCCTAGTCTCGAGCTAACAATGTTAATTTTTGTTTACAAAACACGACAAATCTCGGCTAACAAATTTTTTTCTTGCCCCTCAAAATCTGAATTTATTGTTCCTTTCTAGATCGCCGTGCGTGTCGAAAATACATATATGTATACCAACTTCGAATGTTGTACAATTTTTATTTGTTGATTGAATTTGTGTTCCTAAATTTTATTCGTGATTTGATGTTCTAAAACGACGTGGTGTAGAATTTGTGATTTACTGAATATCTTGGAATGTGAGTAATTTGTGTTTTCTTTTTTTGTTCATAAAATATTTTCCGTATACCCATTGTGCATGTACGTAGTGTTTATATTAAAAAAAAATGTCAAAGTACTCCTTTGGGTGGAAACACAGCAAAGTGTTATAAAAAGTAGCTCATCTGAATTGTGTGGGCGAAAGGCAATTTATCGAGAGGCAGTGCCAGGCTGAAAGTTTTTGAAGTAAAATTTATGGAAGTTGAAAAGAAGAACAAATTTTTTTTTTTTTTTTTTGAGTGGGAGACAGTTAAAATTGTATGCAGAAGTCAAACAATTTGTCATTTTTCCTTCGTAGTCATTAATTTGAACTTTTTACGGTTCTGTCCACTTTCTGACATGTTTTATTTATACGGGAGTATGGTTCTACGATTTTCATATTCCATATTTCAAATTATCGGTCAACTGTCAGTCATTTGACAAACATATCTTCGGGAGGAATTCATATGTATACGGATAACTGACTGTCTGAATTCAGCTGTTGTGTTGGACTAATAATGCATTTCGAAAGTGAAACAACGTAACGTACAGTATTTTTGTCACGCAATTCAAGAAACTACACTCTACTTGACACTTTTGAGATTCACATTAAATAATCATCCCAAGAAGATGTAGTAGGTTCGTTCGGGTACTTTTTTGCAAACGTAAATTTATTTAAAATTTGCTAAGAAACTGTGCAAATGCGACCACGTATACTGAGAAAATTTAAAAAAATGAGAGAGAAATCCATTTCCCCTCTTTTCATTTTTTCGTAATTTTCTACTCGCCGAATTTCGACTTACTGAAAAATTAAAACTGCCAAATAAGAAACAGCTCAAAAGTTTGACAAGTAAAACTATTTATTTTCGTCTTCAACGACGGCACAGGAACAAGTTATAACTGAATGTTCTCCTAGAACATATCAGCGCATTCAAATGGAAAGTTTAATAGGTATTTAGCTCGTAAAAAATGCAATTCCAATTTATTTTGTAGATGCTGCATTTTACGATTACGCCAAAATGACATTTTTTAAACTTTTTGTAAGAAAACCGATCAGGTACTTCTCTTGAAATTGAGAGAATTCTCTCTCGATTTTAGAGATTTGGCATTTTTCTATGCTGAAAGTACACGAACGGACCGGACCTAGTGACTGTGATGTATTAATGACATTGCTAATACGCATTTAGCTTTAGTTCTAACAAGTTCGCAAGTGTCAATAAAACATTAATTAAGCTAAGTCGAGACATTCAAAAATGTATACCAGTTTAGAACACTTTACTGCAAATGTCACTCTGAATTGTTTTATTGAGCATTCGCCTACTTTACTTTGCTTCGTTTTACTGCCTTCGGGTTCAATAAAACAGCTCTCTAACTATAACTCCAACTGAACACTGAAGAGTTAGTTAAAAAGTTATTGTGACTTCAAGTGTATACTAACCGTTAGTTTCGCAACAGAAATCGTCGGGGTTCGTTCCCCAATTTATGCGAAAGACCTGGTAGCTCCTTTTCTTTTCCCTGTGAAATGTGCATTCATGCTCATTTGCTCCATATGTCCTTCCCATCTTTGCAGATTACTCTGCACCTTATGTTCCTTCAGACTCCCTCGTTCCAAACTGAACTGCAGATCTTAAATCACGTCCTCGCCATTGCAATTTTCTGACCAGTTTGATGTCGAGTTTCCTATTAAATTCTCGTCTGCAGAGTTTATAGCGCAGAGCCAAAATCGGCGTTCTAAAAGTACAACAAACGGCTTCAAGCGTTCACAGATATTGAACAGAACCTTACAAGTTGTATGCCCAGACTTTGTCAAGGCGCGCATGCGTTTCCCGTCACCGTCAAACTACCAATGCGAAAGAGTTGCGGCTTGATAGTTGTCCGTGGCATGTCCGCTCGTTCACATCGGAAGTAATGTGTTCGGTGGCCTCTTAAACTCAAAGAAGGTAAATTTTTTGTTTCCACAAAAACATACCTACATTGTTGCGCACGATAGTAGCCGCAGAACCGAGAAGCACTCCGCACAGCAGGATAATAAAAACAACAAAGTATCTTTAATGACAGTCACGTGGCTGCCAAAACGATCAATTTATGTTTGAGATCAAAGTAAACCCATTCGACCTTCAATCCTTTTTATTTATTTGCGCGCGCTGTCGTTATCCGTCTCCACGCGTCGAACAACACTGTCCAACATAAACGTACGTAGTGAGCACATGCAGCAGCATAGCACCGTGATTGTAGCGATATAAAGCATAGAATGGTTGTATCCATTGATTTTTGTTCGCGCTTAACTTTTGGTTCTTTCTACTTTCACCTCTGTGCACACTGTTCCACAACATAAATGTGCGGGTGACGGGCGAGGAGACGACGTACACTCTATACACACAGCATAGCACAAGAGCCGAATAGTACTTAATCTCCTTTTGTTTTGTTATTTCAAAATACCCTTGTTACCCCTCCGTGTTGATGGAGGGGTATGCTTCATCCTCTTCTGGCCACAATCCGATACACGAACGGCAACCAGGCATATCGACATGACAAGTGACGAGTTTGCTCCTCTCTCGCGCGCGTTGATGCTGGATGGCTGCTGCACTTGGCATAGCTGGTTGGCTGGCTGGCTGGTTGAGTGAATGGAATGCCTGAAGGGAAAACTATCTTTGAGATGCTCGTATACATTCAGTCCACTTCGGGAAATAGATTCGAGTTGTTTGTTGTGTTTGCTGCTCTCAGGGTTGACGGCTCGTCGCGCTTTTCAAGTAGACACCCTGGTACTGTGCGGGCTTATTTTTTTATTCACTTTTGTTTTACGTATAATTTTTATTGCGTTTGATTTGTAACGTCTGTTTTAAAGATATTTACTGAAAGTTTGTCTCTATTTTGGGTGCATAGAATCGTTGGCATCAATCTGAAGGATACACTGAATCGGCTGCAAGATTGATTCCTCGTCCAATTCGAGCTTTCACATTATGGAAGACCCCAATCGTATGATGGCCCATACAGGAGGTATGATGGCACCACAAGGCTACGGAATGCCCGGACAGGACGACGGCACGAACGCTGGTGGCAATGAGAACGAGGTCCGTAAACAAAAGGATATAGGCGAGATTCTGCAGCAAATTATGAGCATTTCGGAACAATCGCTGGACGAGGCACAGGCGAGAAAACACACATTGAATTGCCACCGAATGAAACCGGCCTTGTTTTCCGTGCTGTGCGAGATCAAAGAGAAGACTGGTGAGTTCATTTTTCCAACACTAAGCCCATTTACTTATTTTCTTGTTTTGCATCACTAACCGTCAATCAAATGTCCATAGTTTAGTAACCTCCGTTAGTTAGTTGTCCCAGGTTGAACCTTCATTTGAAAAGAAAAGAAAATTGTTGCCCAAAAGCACAAAGATCATCCCATCCAACACCAGTAAATAGTTCCCAATACCACAAAACTGTCAGGATAGAAAAAATCGATGACCACGATGATATATTTCCAGCGCATGGATTTTTCTCGCAAATAAACCGAGCAAATAGTGCTCCACCTCCTTAACCTCTTGATTTGCTTTCTGTGTTCTGTGTTCTGTTTTTTTTTTTTTTTCTGTGCCGTCCTCCTCCTTCGATAGTGGTGACAAAACGCATTTTGATACAGGAACGTCGTCCTTTTTTTTAGAAATACTTTTCTGTTTGTAGTATACACAAGAAAATAAGATTTGTCGTATACATAGATAATTTGGTTTGGTTTGGGTACCTATGACTATGAGCCATGGTAGGTGGCATCTGTTCTATATGTGTTCAGTTCACACAATTTATTTATTTATTTTTTTGTTCTTTCTGCAAACTGTTGGGGGCACATTCACAAAATAATAGCCAGAGAGATGAAAAAAAAAAAAAAACAAACACAGATTAAAGGACAACAATGTGATTTTGTTTTGTGTCGGAACAGACGTGTTTGGCATCCCGTGTTTTATTTTTATTCCTTTATTATTATGGGGTGAAGAGCAGAGCTCGTGGGGAAATTATGTTAATATAAAGGCGAACACCACCTAAAAGGAAGGTAATGGCAACATTGATACATGCCTCAATGGAACGAAATATTGTAATTGGACTGAAAAAAAAGGGACAAAAATATGTACACACGTATTTTGAGTTGGTTACCTACTGGAGCAAATATTTAAATACATTCTGTTGGCTGTTGGGTCCTTCTGTCCATGGACATGCTTGTGCACAGTTGAGCGTGACGTTTGGAAATAGTTTTCTCATTGGACGCTAGTGTTATCGTGTGAGCTTCTGGGTATGCTTCTGGATTACGTTCTCGTGTGAGCTTATGGGTATGCTTCTGGTCAATTTAAGTTGGTTCCACCTAAGTGGGGATCTTTTTCTACTGTGTTGTCACTCCGGGTTGTTGAGTTAGTGTCATCATAGACACTAATTTTCTTACTTTGTCCGGTGACATTAGCTTCAACCAATACGCCTCGCTAGTTCTCGTTAAATTTTCGTCTCCAGTGGCGTAATTCAGTTCGCACTAAGGTCTTCTGTCCATCCGGGTTGTAGCGGTTGAGTTAGAGCCCATATGCTGTACATGGCCTGGGCATCATAGAAGACTTTTTTTTCACTCTTGTGGACCCGAGCCACAACCAAAAAGTCGTTCCAGTAAGCTAAGTCTTTGAACTTCGCTTTTCCTTGTGGGCTCCACCTTCCGCGGGTCTACCTCTATTGCTTTTTCTGGGTAAAAGTCAAAGATGACTTATTTGAACTTATCTAACCAGGTTGATGCAGCCTGCATGTATTCAGATTGACCCAACGAAGGTTTGTTCTACTGAAGACAAGAATTCAATGTCAATCTTCCTTGCAAGCGAACCCAGTGGAGTTTTAACAGTTTTGAGGAGCAAAAATGCGTCCATTTTTTGACACATTTCCTGCAGGTCCATCCACCCGGAATATTCCAATATCTTGACACGTCACCGCCTTGCCAAACGATATTTCGTCCAAATATTTCTTTTTTTACTCACGCTTGGCTGTCATCAAATATGTGACATAGGAACGTCTCTTTCAATCTTTTTCCGTCTTGAGTTATAAAAGCAATCTGTGCGTGAAGGATACTGCAATTATTTTTGATTCTGAAAGATGCTCGTGGAACCACAGTTTCGGTAAGGAAGCACTTGTCTTTACCGATATCTTTTTTAAAACCGTCGAACCGACACCAGTCTGGAGCGGCCTTCTCTTGTCTTTAACAAATTTACCACTCCAAACCGTAGCTAGAAATAAATTGTTGTTGGAGTCACAGAAACTCGGTGTCAGTCCTCTTGACCAGAAAAATTCAACAGGTATTCTGACGGTCCCCGCTTCTTTAAAGTTTTTTATATTTGGTAACATTAATGTAATACAAAAGGGCTCAACAAAAAAGTGAGAAGTGTTTTTCCAGAAGTCTCGAAGTGCTTTGTCCAAAACGACTCTAATGTCCAAAACACATGGCCAAAAGAACATGTGAATACCCATGTTTGTGTGGATGTAAAGCTGCACTCACAGCAACACTTCAAATGTCTCTATTTCTAAACTTGCTGCAAAACTCAGGGGTACCACAACACAAACGAAAATAAATTGCAATTTCAAGTATTTGGCACCATCGCCTTTTGACACTGCTGATCGTGTTTGTTTTTGTTTTGGTTGGAAACACAACAACTGTTTGGTCGACGACTGACAGTAGCCCTATTAGCCGATGCAACAGGTTCGTCCGTGTACTTTTTTGCAAACGTAAAATTATTTAAAATTTGCTAAGAAACTCTGCAAATGCGACCACGTACTGAGAAAATTTAAAAAAATGAGAGAGAAATCCATTTCCCCTCTTTTGTTTTTTTCGTAATTTTCTACTCACCGAATTTCGACTTACTGAAAAATGAAAACTGCCAACTAAGTGACAGCTCAAAAGTTTGACAGGTAAAACTATTTATTTTCGTCTTCAACGACGTCAGAGGAACAAGTTATAACTAAAGGACCATTCACATGAGCGCGAACTGCGAACAAATGAATTTATCTGTTTGTATGAATTGAAAATTGCTATTTGTTTTACCACAAAAGCATTATATTCAATTAATATAACACCTAATCTAAAAAAAACCGAGCCTTGATTGATTAAAATAACGTAATTTACAATTACAGCAATTCTTGCTGCGAACTGTCACACTTTATTCACAATCCACATAAAACAGTCGCGATCCACAAACCTGCGAATGAAAAATTCGCTCGAACTTATAGGCCTATTATCGTTGGCGAGTCGAACAAAAAATCCTGCGAATGTGACTTATTTGTATTATGGTTAGCGAATTGAAACAAAATTCATTCGCCTGAACTGTCAAACTGCTGGCGAACGTAAAGTCGCCTTATTGCGGTTGGCGAATTTGTGAAATTTCATTCGCCTTATAGTACATTTACACCGCACCTAAATTCAACATTTCGGAAAAAAAAAATTCGAAATCCAGTTTGCCGTTCCCACTGAAACTTCAACATTTCAAATGGCAGCTAGTATCAAATTGTTTACTTTTTTTCTGTTTAGAAGTCAGAAGTGGGTGAATCTAAAGAACTTGTTTTTTAGCTATATTATTTTAAACATGAATTTAAATGATAATTCAAACATATTAAATATATTAGCCGTTTTTTTTTAGCTTCGATCTCAGCAAAGCAAAGAAAAGTAGGATTTTCAGCACGCAATTGCAACATCTATTGCGAGTCTCGAAGTGTGAAGCCAATAAATGACATGCGGAGGCTTGTTCGATTTCACAAACTTACAAATGCAGCGACGAAATTCAACATTTCGCTGGAATCCAACATTTGGGAAATTTTGGAAATATATGGCGAAATGCTGGACATTTGGCCTGAAATGTTGAATTTAGGCGAAATGTTGAATTTAGGTGCGGTGTAAATGTACTAGATATTAAGCGACAAATTTTAGCGAACAAAATTATTTGGTGAAACCACAGGCGAATGGAATTTATAATCCAGAAAAATTAATGGAAACTCAAGAAAAATGTATAAAACCCATTCAATTCATTTAGAATGTATATATTTTATGAAAATCGCCTCTTATAGTTTCGAAAACAAACAATTCCAGCCAAATCCAGAAGCTATTTGAGCTCATGGAACAAATATAGCCATTCCAATGTGTGTTTCGTCCACTAAGCCAACCACCCCATGAAATCCAGTTTTAACGAAAAATGAGGAAAGGAGCTCATGGATTGTTTTTATTTTCGGTCATTTTTGTGTTTATCCATTTTTTTGCACCTCCGTGTTGTTTTCTTCAATTTTTTTATTTTTAATTTTTTTTTGTGTTGACATAAATGTTTGAATTGACGTCATTTTCGTTTTTATTATTTTGGTAGCCCTTGATTTCTAGGCGAATGAATTAATTCGCCTACTATAATCGTACAAGGCGAGTGTTTTGACAAGCAACTCGACTTACGCGAATTGCTCGACTCGCTAACGATAATAGGCCTATTAACCTTCTACAATACAAATGATTCGCGGGCACCTGCGACTAAAAAAAGTTTTCATGTAAATGAAGTGTCAGAATCTACGAATATTCGCCAGTTCGTGGTTCGTAGTTCGCTCTCATGTGAATAGTCCTTAAATGTTCTCCTAGAACATATCAGCGCATTCAAATGGAAAGTTAAATAGGTATTTATCTTGTAAAAAACTCAATTTCAACTTATTTTGTAGATGCTGAATTTTACGATTATGTCAATATGACATTTCTTAAACTTTTTGTAAGAAAACCGGTCAGGTACTTCTCTTGAAATTAAGAAAATTCTCTCTCGATTTTTAGAGATTTGACATTTGTCATTTTTCTATGCTGAAAGTACACGAACGGACCTAATGCTTGTCAAATAATTTTCTGCACATCTGTTTTACTTGAAGTACTGCAATCTGCACTGCGTCCCGAATTTCTGCACATGTGTTTTGGGCATAGCTTCCGCAAAGAATTTGTACATCAGCTTTTATTACTTTCACGTCAGCTTTTATGAATGATGTAGTGAAATGTGGATTGTTTTGAACACATCCAAAGATCGGGAATGTTCAACAGTATAAGTACAGTATAAGACAATAAGCCGAAAATGGGTGCCAAATGAACAGGGGACTCCTATGGAGAAATCTTGTCCCTAAGTTCAAGAAGGAAGCTGGTTTTTAGTTACATCTGCAGTAAAAGGCTATGTATGTAATATAATTCGGGACCGGCCTTTACAGTTGCAACTATCCATCACTTTTGTGCATAAATGTAGCGCCATTTTGTGAAAAAGCGCTTAATATGCGTCGTAGGTGGTCTTGGGCTTGTCGCCATAAATCTTTGACTTCAAAAACCCCGAAGAAGAAAGTCCAACAGCGTTAAATCGCTTGTTCTGGATGGCCAACTCTAATCACAAAAAAAAAATCGAGCTGTCATGGGACGGCCGAAAGAAGCGAATCATTGGACGTAAAGTATTGGCCCGTGTTACGTGGCGGCCTATTTAAAATTCATTTTAATTTTTCATAGTGCCTGTGCCAGTTAGTTTAGATTACTCTCTCTGTTCCTCTTTCGCTCTCTACATACATATATTTAAGAATTTTTCGACTTTTCTTTTTTCCTAAACCATCCCTGAATCAAGATGAACAATACAAAACAAAAATCATCCAAATCGGTGGAGCCGTTCTAGAGTTTTCATCTTCCAAGTGCGCCATGGAGGGGGAAGTTAACGCTACGGTGACGATTTTTGTCGGTTTACTCCCCATCTTTTTGAATAATTTATATGCGTGACCCACCGACCGTCCGTAAAAAAGCTATATTCGCTTCAAAAAGGAAAATTCGTCCAGAAATGACTCATGCAGTATTTAGTCGGGCTGTATGACATGACACATGGTCTCATTGAATCCACATGCCTTTCGCATATCTTGCAACTGAGTCACAAATAACTCGATTATCATGTCGCAATAGCGAGCACTACTACCTGTTTTTACTGACCAGTTCCGATGAAGTCTTCCGCTCAAAATCCCCACTAAACTTTGATACGTTGTGGATACGTTTACCAGCAGTCTATCAATGATTTACTGAACCACAAATTCGACTATTTTGACAGTAAACAAAGCCATCAAAATGGAAATTACAACACAACCCACGTCGCTGCAACTACCCCAGAATGAAAACGGGTTAATTTTTTGTATGACGCTTCATTTTTAACCATTCTGAAGTGTCAGCTGTCACTTTGTCTTTTTTCGTTTGGGACACCCTTTAATTACTTTCTCTGATTCTCTTGTTCAATGGCTAGTCCCTTTCCTTTCTCTGTCACAATGGACACGTTCAGATTTCTAGCTTAGTAGTTATGACAGCTAACTGACTTGATGTATTTCAGTTTTTATTGGTCTAGCTTGGTCGTGAATAGTTTTGTTCAGTTCAGGGAAAGCTGTTAAATCTAGTTCAAAAAATCCTGTCATATGAGTATACATTCAGTTGACATTTCGAAGTGTCAAGAATCAAGATTCACAATAAACGGCGAGAATACAAAAACAATTCAAGTTGATTAGTCAACCTGCTCGTATACCTAGTTCAGACAAATAGTTGACGTTTTACAATATTACACCTGTCAAGCTGTCAAATTTTACAACAAAAATAAGGAAACCTCCCAATACTCGACGAAGCAAATTTATTGCGGTATTAACGACGACCTAATCCTTCCGCCTGATAATAATCAATCGCGATAAAATTGGGAAACTAGCTTAAGCTATCACCGGAAATTTGCCTGTCAAACGAAATAAATTTATGTTAGTGGGATGATGTTTTAGTGAGTGAAAATTTCGCTCTAAAATGTGAGTACGCATCGACGATCCTCATAGTTCCTTTTAAGAAGGTTGCCACCAACTCCGGGCTCGTTTTAATTTTGTTTAGTTTGATTCATGGATGTTGACCCTTTTTGACAGTTTGTCATATACCAAACGTTATGAAGCCCAAAGGCTTTTTTTCTTTCGCACCAATGGCAGCAGTTTCTTGTTTGATCTCGGCTTCTTTTATAAAAGGGCGGTTTCTCAATGCTATCCTCTATTTCTTCAACAGCCCCCGTGTTATTAACAAAAATATGCAGAAGATAGTCAGAAGACGTCAGTTAGCATACACACAACTTGAACGCAACTGCTGTTTACCCAGTAGATAACTTACTACAGTCTTAACTACACGAGGGTTGGTGTGTATTTAACTTGCATATAATTAATTGTCTAAGACCTCCATGGCTTAACCACGGTACTTTCAAGTACTGTAGCGTGTTTTCTTTTCGATAACGATGGGTAAATAAAATGCCTGCAATTAGCGTTGGAAGCCTTATTTGCCCTGCTGCGCGGCAACGACATCAAGTAAAACTGTGTTCCTACTTCGATTTCAGTAGACGGCAGCCAATAAAAGGCAATATTTGCTATGATTTAAGATAGTGCGTAGGCGGTGCCGATGTCAATGCGCTGTTAAAGAGAAGATTAGAAATGAAATCCCCTTTATCGGCTGTCTACTTGTTGCGTGTGTTCCACGAAATGATAACAATTTCTATGGCACACCTTTGTAGCAAACAAAAAATAACTTCTGCATTTTTGAGTCATTCTCTTTCATTTTGCCAGTTTGAAAATAATTCCCAAAGTTCGATTGGAAGGGGAATTTTCCGCTTGGAAAATTGATTTAACTTGGGAAAACGATTGCCAAAACAAACTTCCCGGTAGTTGGGCCGACCACAAAGTTAATTTTGACGGAAACTGCTTGCTGGCGCATTAAGGAACACATGCTGCCGCCATGAAATCCATAAGGATGCCTTTAAATAAAATGCAAAGTAGATAAATTCGCGGAAGACGGGAAAAGGGTGAAATTGGGGAAAGGGGTTGCTTCCTGAGCAGTTTGTATGTAAATGTCTGTTTTTTTTTTTTTTTCCTGTTTGTTGTAGCTGCGTGGTGGTTTTATGTTTTTGTTATTTGTTACATAATGCGATCGTTTGAATTTACTTGGGAAAAGAGCGGAAATTGAAAAATATGTATACCCAGCAGGTCGAATAAAACGAAATTAGTCCTAGTAGGATGTAAACATGCGCATGAGCGGAGTAACAGCAAAAGTTGGAAGACAAGAATGTAATGCTTGTGAATATTCGAATATTCGAAGGTGCAGCTGTAAGAGACTGAGGAAATTTAAATTCAATGGAAAAGTCTGTCGTAGTTTTCATCTCATTTGGAAGAAAGGAATTTTGTACATGGCCACATTGGCTAGCTAGGGGAGCGCATTAGGTCACTTATGTTTCTGGTTACTCGTTTAAGGTCGCTTCTATTTGACCTGCGTAACATGCAAACGTATTGGGGCAGACTAGACTCGATGACTTCTCTCTATAAATCAAAAGGAACCAGTTTCGTTGCGGGTATAAACAGAACTCTGTCTGATATGTAGACTGATGGGAGTATCCGACAACGATTTTTATAGGAGCCGAGAAACGAGAAGGAAGAAGCAACACAGTTTACCCCGTTTGTACAGCTCCAGCTCTTTTTTATGACTTGGGAAGTTTATTTATTTATTTATTTATTTATTCAAGAAATGCAAAATCACATTAAGACATGTCTTATAATTTAGTGATTTGCTAAAATTTAACGTTATGAGAGCTAGGGTTTTAAAGATTTATTATAAAAAGAAAAAAAAAAAAAAACTAATTTCAAGTGCTTTAAACAAAAATTTCAGTAATTGATATAACATAGACTAAGAAATAATAAAAAGACGGAAAATCGATTAGAACATATTAGTTAAGATTGGAAAAAATTGGAAAAAGTCGATAAACTTAATAGGTAGGTAGCAGGTATCTTTACATTACTGGGAAAAGAAAAGTTTAATTTTATTCCTCAATCTCGATAAGTCGTCCATTTCTCTAATAGAACGCGGAAGGGAATTCCAAAGGCAGATTGAGTAAACAAAAAATTGACGTTCGGATGTAAGGGAGGCATGTCGCGGGTGAGTTAGCATTCGCGATCTTTGCGAAGATGCAATGGTGATCATTTCATATAAGTATTGCGGTTGATGGTTTAAGAGGATATTTGAAAGCAAGGTAAGGGCCCGATACTTAAGAAAGTTTTCAAAGGTCATGTTAAGCAGACTTTTAGTAAAATTGGATACCCTGTCGTATCTACGTAGTCCAAAAATATAGCGTATTATGCTATTAAACGCTACATTCAGCCTTCTTTTGCTTACTGAGTCACAATGTGAATATATTTCACAACCGTAGATCAGGGTGGGTACAACCAACGTTTTCGCCAGCAGCGTACGTACTCTTATGGGAGTGTAGGATTGTGTTGCCCAAAGAGTTTGAAGAATACCATATGTTCTGCCCACAACTATATTAATATGGTTATTCCATGTAAGGGTGCGATTAAACACCATACCGAGATTTTTAGCAGTTTCAACATACGTGACTAGACTGTTCTGCAGGGTAATAGGAGGAAAGTATGAGAGGTCGACTATTTTCTTAGATATTACGAGGCACTTCGATTTTAAAGGGTTTAAAATAAGACCATTTTGCTGCGACCAACTGGCGATGACATCGAGGTCTTCGTTAACACAGCTTACAAGTTACAACGTGTTCAATGAGACCGAGTGGGCAACTGAGATATATTTGCACGTCGTCTGCATACATGTGAATAGTAGAGTGTTCAGCTATGGAAGGTAGTTCAATAACATAAATGGAAAACAAAAAAGGCCCCAAAATTGAACCTTGTGGAACTCCTCTTGAAGTTGGAAGGAAATCAGACAGGTTATTGTTAAGTTGGACAGCCTGTGATCGGTCTGTTAGATAAGATGATAGGAGCTTCACGGCACAAGATGAGAAACTGAAGTTATGATGGAGTTTTTTACATAAAATTTCGTGGTCGACCATATCGAATGCCTTGGTGAAATCTAAAAGGACTATTAAATTAATGCAATCATTGTCCAAAGCTTGTCGCATATCTTCAGTGACTTTTAATAAAGCGGTAGTACACCTATGGCCTTTTCGAAAACCAGATTGCCTAGATGTAAATAAATTTGAAGAAGCGAGATAACATGTCATTTGATTATACAGGATTCGCTCAAAAACTTTTGAAAGGAAAGGTAAGATCGCAATGGGTCTAAATTCGTCCCCCTTTGAGTTTTTTGCGACGGGTAATATCTTAGCTACTTTCCACTGCTCCGGATATACTTCTGTTGTTAATATATTATTATAAATGTACGTTATATAGGGTAATACAATTGGTAATATCAGCTTAAGAAATATTGGATGCATCTCATCTAGTCCAACAGCATTTGATTTAATCGAGAGTAAACTTGCTACCACTTCAGTACTATCAACTGTTCTAAATGCGAACGTTGAATTTGGAGTGGAATTGGTTGTAAGAGCGACTGTGGAAGTAGCAGGGTCTGATGGGGGTGCGGACAGGGAAACAAATTTTTTGTTGATTGCATTGCAGTCCATACTGTCGGCACAACTGTTTCGACATTTTGCGACTCCTATTTGGCGAAGATTTTTCCAGAGATCTCGTCCACTGAGTGAATGATTTAATCGATTCGCATATAATTGGCGTTTAGCAGTCCGTATTGCCATTACGACTTGGTTTTGAAGTTACCTCTTGAAGACCCGAGTAATTTGTCTAGGTTAGGTTAGGTTTTCTGGTTGGTAGAGCAGGGTAAACCATACCATACCGCACTTAGGTCCTTATGGACCCATTGTGATGCGCTTTTTTGGGGGTTAACCGTTGGTATTGTTGATGCTTAGCTCGTGTCTTTCCTTCTTGCATTTACCCGACGCCGTCAAGCCATCATGATGTTCCCAAAAAACCTGTAAAGATCAGAAAGTGTAACATCAGAAAGCTCTCGCAAGTCATGGAACTAATAGCTTTCAAGTGTTCTGTTCATCAAATGACAGAAGCCCGGGCAATGACAGAGGAAGTGAGACGTGCCCTCATGGACTTCTTCGTCTCCGCAGCCTCTACATATATCCTCACCTTAGAGATTTAGTTTCATCATGTGATTTCTTAACAAGTTATGACCCCTTAGAGCCCCTACCAGCTTAGACAGCGATGACCTGTCAAACTGTAGAAGTTTGATGGTTCGGCCTCTGTCATATACTGGCCATAGCTTCCGAGATACTTCACAGGTAGTTAGGGCTCCAGGAAATAACCCCCCAAGTAGAAAATGAAATAGCCCCCCAAAATTTGTATGGAAGTGGGGATTTATTTCACATGAAATAAATCCCCAAAATTGGGAATTTATTTCATGGATTTTTGGGGACTTATTTCATACTTCAAATTGGGGAGTTATTTCACTGTGAAATAACTCCCCAAATTGAAGAATGAAATTTGATAATTCAACAAAAAATATAAGAAAAAAACCTCGCACCCACCCCGTAATCCAACAGTAAACCCAAGCAGGGGGGTTGCAGGGGGGCTGCATGCCCCCCCATACACATTTCATAATTTGCGCAAATTACCATTGTCTCAAAAATTAATATTAATTGGAGAGAAGGGCGCCCGCCCCGAATTCTTACTTATTTGGGAACTTATTCCATACCGTCTTGGGGACTTATTTCATACCATTTTGGGGACTAATTTCATGTTCCATTTGGGGTATAATTTCACAGTGAAATTATTCCCCAATTTTGAGGGGTTATTTCATTTTCTATTTGGGGGGTTATTTCCTGGAGCCGGTAGTTAGTGCTTTCCACCTGTTATTGGTTTTCATACGAATCTTGTTCTCCACTCGTTCTCTGAAATTACAGAGTGGAGGCTTGATCGACTGAAGTACCTACTCTATCATGATCCATTTCAGTTCGGACCTCTTTCTCGCCATTTCGGCAGCTATATCTCTTTGCCGGCTTTGTTACTGTGTCCAGGGACCCAGCAGAGATTCGTGGAGTGCTGCGAGCTGAGAACCTGGAGCTCTTCGCGACAGCGGTTAAATAGCTTGGATTTTATTTCGAAATCAGAACTTGCTATGGAATGGTAATATTATTATTACTCGGTACTGCCAACAGTGACACCATTCGGGCCAGAACCTCTTCTTCGAAGACACTACTGCTATCAGGAAGCCTGACGGAGCAGTGTATATTCCAGAATATACCGGCACCGGTTCCACAGTCCATCTTTGATCCATCTGTGCTCCATTCATCTCTACTAGTTATTGAATTATCAGGAGAGGTAAAATATCTAGGAGTTATCCTAGACAAGACTCTCACCTGGAATTCACACCTTGATCAAGTCACCAAGAAGGCTACAAAGGCAATTTATATGTGTCATCGCCTCTACGGGAAAACCTGGGGCTTCAAACCAAAAACGATCTATTGGTCATACAAAACGATCATCAAACCAATGATCACCTATGCAGCGATATCATGGTGGCCAAAAACCGAACAAAAATTCCTTAGCGTGTGTTGGTATTACGGGGGCAATGAAGACTTGACCAACAGCCATAGGTGCAATGTTCAGCCTTTTGCCTTTACAAATTTCTTTAAAGAAGGAAGCTGGTCTCAGTGCCCTAAGGCTCCCTGATATATCAAATCTTAAAGCAGGAAACCTTACAGGACACCTTCGGGTACTACTAATGCTTCAAGATAATCCTGTGATAAAGGTATCAGACATAATGCTTAAGAGGCTTCGTTTCTCCAGAAAATTTAAGATAGTCATGTCTGACAGGATTACCTGGAGAACCAACCAATTCGTAATACCATCAGGATCACAAATCTGGTACACCGACGGTTCAAAGATGGAAGATGATGCCACCGGTGCTGGGGTCTGTGAGCCCAGGTTCCTAAGAGCTATAGGACTGGGAAAATCACCAGACATATTTCAAGCGGAGGTACACGCCATACTGGACGGAATCCAAAGGACAGAGGCAGGCAAAAAGATTCATAAGCCCAGCTCGTAAAAGTTACTTGAGCTAAGTAAAGAAGATCTAAGGATCATAACGGGTTATCTTACTGGTCACTGGCCACTAAGTCATCATCTTAAAAAAGTGTGACTCTCCGACGATGAATCTTGTCGACTCTGCGGAGAAAAGGAGGACACAACGGAACACATACTCTGCGAATGCCCTGCTGTGGCAAGGGGCAGAGCGATCCACATGCAAGGGGCGTTGTTAAGCTCTGCAGATATGGAACCAAGAAGGGTACTGAGGTTTATAAAGAGCCTTAACAGATCCCTGGGTTAAATAATAGAGCCAACACAATAGATCTCTTCTGGTCGGAGTGTACAGGGCCTATTACTTACAATACAATCTTCACTCGGAAAAGAGTATTAGAATGGTATATATGTTCAGAAAGGGAGACATGTAGTCAGTAGTGACTTCCAACGTTTTTCTCTAGAACTTGTGCATGGTCAAAATTGCAAGGGTTAAAGGTATAAGTTTGGCTAATCCTTAAAGCTAATTCCTCCATGTATAGCTCCAGAGGAGTCAGATTGGGAATTGCCTCTAAACCAGCTGTGGGTGTAGTTCTCATTGCGCTGGTTGCTCCTATACTAGTCTTTGTATCGTTGTCATTGCCTTGAGATTGGTCGCCTGTGACATTTGTATTTGTATTTGTATTTATTTCAAAATCGCTTACAAAGTAAGACAAGAGTCTTATAAATTTTTGAAAGCCTTTAAATTAATTTAAGAGTTTGAATTTAATTTAATTTTAATTTTTAGCTATTTACATCATTATATATTTATTAAAAAGAAATCTATATTTAAAAAGAGAAAACAAATAATAAAAAATTAATAAATAGATAAATATTATTATGTGCTTTTTACACTTCTCATACTTGTGGGCAGGGAGTTCCAAAGGCGAATAACATGGACGAAAAATTGACGCTCAGTAATAAGAAAATTGTATCGAGGTAGTATAAGAGCAAAAGACCTTGTTGAATGAGGGAAGTTCAGCTTACCGTGTAAATAATCAGGCTGTTTTGTTTGAATGATTTCATGTAGATAGCTAAGTGAGCGAAAATTTAGTAAATTGTCTAGACTACAGCCAGAAATGCGAACAGCAAAAGAGGAAACGTGGTCATAGCGACGTAGATTGTAGATATAACGGGCAATGTTGTTATATGCGACGTTTAATTTGCGGTTAGTGGCAGAGTCCAAGTTGCAAAAAATTTCACATCCATATAACATAATGGGTAGTAGAAGCGTTTTGGCAAGAAGAAGTTTGGTTTTTGTAGGGATGAAAATTCGAGTGACTTGGAGAGCACGGAGGCTGCCACATACTTTGCCAATTACTTGAATTAGGTGGTCGTTCCATGTGAGGGTACTATTGAAAACCATTCCAAGGTTTCTAGCGCTGCTAGCATATTCGAGTCCTTTGTTTTCAAGATTCAGTGGTCTTAAGACTGATAAATCAAAGATTTTGCAATAGATGGGGAGGGCTCTTGATTTGACAGGGTTTAGGCACAGATGATTTCTCTTAGACCAACGTGAAATGAAAGAAAGGTCCTCATTCATTAATGCAACGGCATCATTCTTTTCCCCAAACGGTCGACTTATCAGAAGCTGCACATCATCAGCGTAGAGATGAACAAGACAATGTTTAACAACTTTTGGAAGCTCATTTATGTAGAGTGAAAAGAGAATTGGGCCAAGAATTGATCCCTGTGGCACTCCATTCAAAACATTGAGAAAGATCGATGATTGACCATTTGCCACCACGCGTTGTTGCCTTCCGCTAAGGTACGAGAGAATCAACTTACAGGACTCTATAGAAAACCCAAAGAAATTGCGCAGTTTTTTACATAAAATTGAATGGTTGACAGTGTCAAAAGCCTTTGAAAAGTCTAAAAGCGTTAGAAGTGCAATATGATCCTTGTCCATTGCGGTTCTTATTTCGTCAGTAACAAAAAGTAGGGCTTTGATCTAAAACCAGACTGACAGGTAGTTAACAGATTGTTAATCGTCAGATATGTTTGTATCTGCTTCATAATGGTTTTTTTCAAACACCTTTGATAAAAACTGGAGGATAGCAATGGGTCGGAACTCCGTAGCAAGACCTGTTTGCTTTTTAGGAACGGGAATAATTTTAGCCTTCTTCCATTCTGAAGGAAACTCGGATGTAGTTAAGATACTATTGAATATATGAGCTATAAAGCGCAGTATATGGGGAAGCAATAACTTAACGAACTTAGGTTCCATTAGGTCGAGGCCAGTAGCATTCGATTTGATAGATAATATTGCCTCAACTATATCTTCTTCTTGTATTCTTATAAAGCTCAGCGAACAGTTGACACCTGATGATTCCTCTTCAATAGGGGAGTCAGCAGGTGTAACAACGTCAAAGGATCGTGGCACGGAGGTGAACTTTTTGATGAGAGCATCACAATCGATGTTATCAGCAGACTTTTTGGATTGATTCCATATACCGATTTCTCGCAGGAACGACTACTTCCCACCGTTCATCAATTTTTAGTGTAAGCAGTAGGGTTGCAGATATCCTTTCTTCACATGTCGGAGGCTATAAAAGCAAGAAGTAGAAGTAATTGCATAATACCAAAACCAGTTTCTTCCAGGAAGATGGCGAGCCACCATAAACATTTCGAGAAGTACTTAAATTCAGTGCGGAATTTGATAGGAATAACTTTTGTAGTTGGAATTCTGAATATAATAAGTACCATAAAAAAGGGTTAGGAACAACCTAATGAGATCCCCAACAACAAGTTCACCGGCATTTCCTCAAAATCGTTGACCATTCTCTGAACAATACCCGTCTACGGTTGAACTTGTTCCAAAATGTAAAAAATGCTGCCCCTCGGCTGGTGCAAAAAAAAAAAAAAAAAAAATCCATCCCACATGGCAACACTATGCTTTCAGTGGTCGACAACACGAGACAATGATAACCTCTCTCAAATCAGTGGAATGAACTCAATGCCATGCACTGCGAGTTGGACCTGTGTCGATCATGTTGTTGTGATCTTGGTCAGCCCAACAGAGATATTTCAGGTATTCAAAGGAGTATCCATAGCCACTCTGCGTGTGTATATTTAGAACAGGAATAAAGAAGAGAAACAAAACTTTGCAGATTAACAACAAAACGTACCTGCAGTTCCACTATGCGCCACAACACTCCGCCGAACAAAACAGAACATCATCGATTCACTTCGATGTTCGCTTTCTAGCTTGCTGATTTCTAGTTCGTACAAGGTGCGTATTTAAGCATCAATAAAAATAATGCAAAATTTGCATATGTCTCCGTACGCTTTTGTTTAGTGTTTTTGGTGAGAATATTTTCGCCACCACATTACGAACGAACTTCGTTTAAATTATAAGAAAAGGCACATTCGATTGCGAATCGCATTATTGTCGCAGCTTTGTTGGGAGGACGTGGCCAGTATGCATTCGCTGCTGTGGTTTCAGATTGAGCAAGACGACACAAACTGACAACGAGAATTGCAAATAAAACATGCAAATTATTGGCGATCAAATAAATTATCGTGATTCTGTGACTCTCTGCAGTCGTTCTTTCTTTTTATGGAGTTTCTGTGTAGTTGGTTCGGTGTTGATTTGCATTTTTCGTTCCTGGGTTTTCTTTAAACAAATTGATATACCTATGTATATATATATATATGAGGACAATGTTTTCTTTTTTCCTAAAAATGATGACGTTATGTTGATTTGATTGCAATATACTTGAACGAGTCATTGAAACCAGTTTACTGTATAACGGGTTGTACAGAGCGCAAACAAATGAATTGATGACTTGTTAAAGTCTTAAAGTTTCTTTCCACTTATCGGCAGATTGATTGGTTGCGCATCCGTTTTACTTTTGCATTTATGAAAGCGAAACGTAAATCATGCCCAATTGTCAAAAGTTGGGATCTGTCAGGTTTGGCACTGCGTTGCTAGATTGAGTTCTTTTCATTAATCTCCCGAATATTTTCCACTTGTTTTCCGGACTGGTCTTTTACATGTCGTCTCCAATCTATATATTTATACAGCTGTCAGATCTTACATTTTTGCCAGGTCTACCAATGCGCTGAGGATATACTGCCGAAGACCCGCGAAAGACAACGTTAAGCGTCGTTTCCACAACTGTCCCGCAGCGACAGAGGGAGATTTTTAGTCAGCTCAATTTAATCTAATTGAGAGAATTCTTAAACGCGTGCCAATTTACGAGGCTGCAATATTTTGTCCCAATTCCTTACCATTTTTTTGTCATACGCCTTGGCAGTGAACAGTTGAACCCTTCATTTGCTTTTCATTTACTTTTATTGATGTCACTAAAAAAAAAAAGCAACAGCGAAACCACGTTTAGACTTCCACTGACTGTGATTTTATTGTCAGATGTCATAAACTTAGCATGTTTTCCAATCTCAAATGAGAGTGCCACGTTCGAAATGTCTGACAAATATACAAAGGGTATTCACAAGACAGGGTGATGACTGATAATCTGATAGGCGGGCGGCGGTCTGATAATGCCTTTCGTTACGACGTTGTGAGACCAAAATTGACACCAAAATTGACAGTTCCCAAGCCATTCTAAACATTATGTCGTTTTTGTAAGAATTTATCGTCCCCGCTGAAGTCAAACCAATCGACCAATTCTTCATAAACAAATATCTGCCAATCTGACAACGTTGTCAGAAAAGTCATTGTCCGTCCAACCATCCGACAATGGAATTGGTAGACTTTGGGACAAGATCTGCAATCGTATGAACTGACAAATTAGAATTTAGTACTTTTGTCAGCTCATTGCCGGATTAGGCACACCATTTTCATTCATAGATCTGACGGTACTGTATGACTGACAACCATCTGAATATAAGTTCCGAGGAGCTACAAAAGTAGAAAATGGAAATAGAAAAAATTAAGATATCCAAGTTTTTCCCGTCAACTGTCAGACTTTATTTACAATTATTACAATCCGCATTGAAAAATTCGTTTGAACCTAACCTGGATATTGGAATTGCAACTAGAAATATTTGATGGTTTGAATCTACGAAAAGCTGGATCAAAAAAGTGTTCACGTGTAAAAAGAAAGCTAAAATATATTTTACGAAGTTGAAGCTTCACTGTGTGTGCAATTGCTAACGATGACGTCCCTATAGCTCATTTCGTCCGACTTAAGGCGCCAAGTGACAGAGAACAGAAACTGAAAAAGAACAGAAGTTTTTTTCGTTCTGTAGTAAATTCTTGTTCTGTTTACGTTGCTCGCTACACAAAACTGAACCAGAAATGTACCCATAAAAACATGGCTGCCGTCTATTTTGTCGAACTGTGTTTCGTTTGATTACGTTTTAGCTTTGCTGGCAGCATAAGCTAAGTATTATATAGACTGTCAGCTCCCGCGCACCTAACCGATTCCCACCGCAAATTTTGAAAGAAAAATTCTCTCTTAAATTTCGTATCGGTGAATACGTGTGAAGCAACAAAAAAAATGCGAATGGAGGGGGTATAATGAAATACTGACACTCATCAGTCATCTTACATCGTGGAATTTCTACCTTTTTGTGGAAATTCTGTTGCCCGAAAAACGATTCGTACAAAACAAAAATTAAGCATCAAAATTGTTTAAGTATAATGACTCTGACGAAAAAACATTCGAAATACATTGCAACACATTAAATGTCCATAAAAAAGAGATTTGTCTTTTAGTAAACAAATTTCTAGTAACGGGTGATTTTTTAGCTGGTTTGGTTTTGGCAACACTGGTTTTGACAGCTGACGTGTGTTTAGTACCTTGTGTCACTGTCAAACAGCTTCAGTTTGGTTTGCAATTTAACCATGGATCGTCTTACAAATGAACAACGCTTGCAAATTATTGAATTTTACTATCAAAATTCGTGCTCGGTTCGAAATGTTCATTTTCGCTTTTTTATCGAAAAATTGTGTTCAGCGATGAGGCTCATTTTTGGTTGAATGGGTACGTAAATAAGCAAAATTGCCGCATTTGGAGTGAAGATCAGCCAGAAGCATTGCAACAGCTACCAATGCATCCCGAAAAAGCCACTGTTTGGTGCGGTTTATGGGCCGGCGGCATTATTGGGCCATATTTCTTCAAAGATGATGCGAATCGCAGCGTTACTGTCAATGGTGAACGCTACCGAGCGATAATAACAAACTTTTTTTTGCCCGAAATGGAAGTTCTTGACTTGCATGATATGTGGTTTCAACAAGACGGTGCCACATGCCACACAGCACATTAAATTGCAAGGTTCAAACTATCGATTCAAATAAATATTTCATTAATTTTTTCGAATTTTTTGTGTTTTTTTTTTTTTTAAAGTTCTAAACCTCTTAAAAAATCACCCGTTACAAAGAAATAATCATAAAGTTAACAAACTGCGGTTTTCATACTGAATATTAATTTGATGTGAATTTCTTTCCGAATAATACCAGCTTTACTTTTAGAAGAAATATTTTTTCATAAACAAATCGAGGGTATTTGAGTTCGGCGAAAAGGGAAAAATGCCCTCGCTTCGTGGGAAAAATAAAGAGAGAATGCTTAGAACACTGACTGAGTTTAGTGTATTTATTGATTTCGATCAGCTGATGGATGCGTTCCCACAGTTGAGATTTTTTGTTTTATTTTACCATGAAAACATGTATTTTGCAAAATGGTTGATAACGAATGTAATCAACTGAGAAATATTCATTCGTGAAAATAAAATACGGCATTTTTGTTCCTACAATTATTATTGTGCTTATTTTCGTTTGTTGTTTTTGGCGAAAAGTTATTTGGACGGCGAATGTCGAAAGGAACAATTAAACAAATTCAAAGCGAAGATCTAAGGAATATTAAGACTTAAAATGTGCTGGAGTTCAGGGGAGATATATGCACATTTCTGATTGAGTACCTATAATTTTTGAAATATATTATTTTCATGAAGTTACCGTTTAGGTAATAACAGAACACAACAAGGGGAAACAAAATTTCCACAATTTAATAAACAAAAGCATTTCAAATTAACGTAATTTATGAAAACAATTCATTCAGTCGAAAATATAATTAATGTTTATTTAGAAAATAACTTTTTTTATGCTATCCGCTAAACTTGGCCTGTTTTTTTTTATACTATTTTGTGCAGACTATACTTAACCCGCTCTTTATATAGGCTTCATTAGTAATATTTTAAATAAAGCTTGAAAAATATATAAGTTTAACATGGCACAATAATTAAAACTATATTATACATTATTTTTCGCACAACTTTTCGAAATGGAACCTTCCAAAAAAATTTGCAACCTTCATATCCCTCAACAAAATAATAAGACAATATATCAAATACATTTTTAGAAATTTTGAAGACCAACCAATTTGTAGCTAAAAATCAATATATGAATTTATTTTCTTTAAACTGTAAGGGCAATAATCGAAACTAAAATGTATAGAAAAATTATAAAAAAATACATAGTAAGATTCCAAATAATTATTTGTTGATACTGATTCAATTTAATTTTTGCAAATGATAAATACTTCCATTGTTTACAACCACAATGTAAACATCATAGGTAAAATAAGAAAATCCTAATAATAGCCGTGTTTTTTTGAGCTTCGATCTCAGCAAAACAACCTGGAACTATGAAAACCCATTATTTACAAACACAGCCCCGCAATCGATATTGAAATGAGAATCCGCCTCAGGCTCCATGACATCTGATTTAAACCGCAATTGTAGGATGTTTTTTTTTCAAGTATGTGTGTGCCCCCTTTGATTAACATGGCACAAACGCATTAATTCAAACTGGGCTACACTCAAGGTCAAATCCAGCTTGTAGGCAATCACTCTTTTTTGGCTGAACTGTCAGTCTATTTAATAGTTAGTTTATGGCTGGCAGCAAAAGAAACAATTTATACAGACTTGTTTCTGCCATCAAACAGCCATTTTTCTGTCGCTAAATTATGTTGCCAAAAAAAAAAGTTCTCCTAATTCTGTTCTTTGTCACTTGGTTCCTTTAGGCCCGTTCGCTGATACTACTCATAGCGATTTAAGTTCTACTTAAATACTGATTTGCTACTTTTTCTATGTCAAAAACTGTCACATAAGATTTTAAATGGAACTTAAATCAGCAAACGAAGCACACCTCTTTTTGTTCCTTACTTTCGTATCCTGTCGCTTTTTCGTTTCATTCAAGTTGGAAATAGCTCAACAACGAGCTAGTTTCACTCTAACACCCATTGGCCGCTAGACGTGTAGCAAGAGATATCCCATTTGAAGGAACGCTTGCGCTAGAACGATAGCGCCAGCGGCAAAGTAACATTTGACACTATTTTTGTAATCATTTGTAATAATTTTTTCCACACTACGACTAAAAAGAAATGATTATAATAACAATCTGAATTGCTATTTTACTTACCTTATTACCAATTTAATCACAATTGCAGCTAAGCTTCGTATTGTTTGTAAACGTTTGAACGATTTCCTTTGACAGGTCGTTCTTTTTTTTTCTCTCAATCCAGCGGGTAGTTTTGTGCTAGATGTCCAGCGCAAATGGTGAAATGTGTTTTTTTTTTTATATGGAGTTCGACATGCCCCTGGTCATCTAGCGGGCAGTGGAACGCGGCCACTGGCACGACGGAAATATTACAGCTCCATCCAGAGCTAAGCTGTACATGGAATCCATTTTGCCATTGAATACAAATTTTAAACTGCAATATAACACTCTAATAGTCTATACCAGTGTTTTTCAAACTTTTTGAGTACGCGGCCCCTTTGTTAAGAAGCAAATTTTTGCCGACCCCCCAACATTATAATGTGTTAGCTTTTTACACTGAAGCCTTTCCAAACCCGGTTTAATTACACAAAATTTAATACCTACGTGATGAAATTTTTTCCCGTATTGCCAAAAATAAAAAATAAAAAAAATTTAGTTGTTGTTGAGAATCTTATTTTGCCTGCGTCCTTGGATATGGTTGAAATTATTTTGGGTAAACAGGAGGCAGATGAGCTTAAAAATATACCACTTTCTGATAATACAATTGAGCGGAGAAAAAGTTTTGCAGAGTAATTAATCGAAAAATTTAAGAAGAGTCCACATTTTGCGTTGCAACTAGATGAATCTAGTGATTTTGCAGACTGTGCACAGTTTGTGGCATTTGTTCATTTTGAACAAGAAGAAAACATTGAAGAAGAAATTTTATTTTGCGAAGCTCTTCCTGATAATACTACTGGCCAGTGTTTGTACGAAGGCTGTCGCGACTACGAGATTGATTGGACGATGTTGTTTTGCTATTTTTGGCGATGGTGGTAATGCTTTGTGAACTCTATTAAAAGCAAGACCTTGCTAAGTCGGCTGTTTAGGATCATATGCGATGAATGGGTTCACTCCATCAAAATCTCCTTTATCACACAGAGGTCAGATGGCTGTCAAAAGGAAAGGTATTGACACGAGTTCTGGAATTAAAAGCTGAATTATTGATGTTCTTATACAAGTTCCAAAATCGGGAAATTCGAATCATTTTTCTGACCCCACCTGGCTTTTAAACTTATCATTTCTCGCTGATCTTTTTAACCACTTAAACATATTTAATAAAGGACTCCAAGGGAGGGATGAAACCATTATAACTGCAAAAGACAAAATCAGAGGATTCCACGCAAAACTTCCTTTGCGGTCAGACTTTTTACAACAAAAAAAAAAATCGATTATCATCAGATGAATCGATTTCAGTAAGCTCTCATATTCGTCTTATGGTACAGAGTTTACATAACTTAGAAAAGAGATTGTTAAGCTACTTTCCAGAACTGGATTCTAAATGTTGAAATGAACAAAGATAATTATTAAATCTATTTTTGACTATGTATGTCAGTCAAACTCGCCGATCTACCATCGTTAAAGATGAAAGACGACCTTATGGTTTTAGCCGCAGATGGCATGCTAAAAATGAAATTATATTTAGAAACTATTGATAATTTCTGGATAAAGAGAAGAGAAGACAGAAGAGTATCCTGAGCTGAGATAAATAGAAGAGGATTGTATCCTGAGCTGGTAAACGAGGCTTTGAGGTTGTTACTGACATTCGCCACTTCATACCTGTGTGAAGTCACATTCTCTTCAATGTTTGACATTACATAATACTAAGAAGAGAAACAGGCTAAATTTGAAAATTGATTTAATTTTACAAGATAGTGTCAAAGATTAATCCAACATTTCAACGTTTATTAAAAAACAAACAGGCACATGTCGCACGAAAAAAGTTTGTGTTTTATATTATTTTTTTAGCACAGGACTTTTGTTTATTAATCTTACCGGCTTTCAACTGCGACCCCCATCGGAACTCTTGGCGACCCCCTAGGGGGTCGCGACCCACAGTTTGAAAAACACTGGTCTATACCTTAGCCATTTTTAACCTTTCTCCTAAAAACATTGCAAGTGCCAAAAGATAACTGATACTTTTTTTCTTTTTTTCTTGTGCCTGGTCAACTACATTAATTTGATAGTTCAGTGGCTTCGTTCCACACTCATTCCACACAAATGACAGCGTTCAGTGGAGAACTTGATTCATATTGCTGAAAGTTCTTACTGTTCACATCTTTTAACCGAAATGGTTTAAATTTGATTAAAAAAAAAAACAGCAAAAGCAAACTCGCTCTCATATCTCCTAGCCTCTTGCGTCAAACTCGAAGACGTCATACGGAAATTCCCATCAGCTACGTCTTGGTAAAATTAAAACACAACCATCCGGATCCTCCCTGATATTTCCCATTGTCCCATCAAAGGCAAGCAAAGTCTTAATTAAATTTCGTAACTCACTACATTTAGACAATCACTTAACTGCCCTTAATTAATTAGAACTCCAACGCTTCAAAGTAGGCGCCCCTCCGTTGAAGACTTCTGCTATCTGTATATATAAACACAATCTTGTTGAATCAACAATCACTTTGTTATGCGTTAAAATTAAACATTAATTTATTTACATTTCCACAGTCGCCTGGGGTTGGGCTATCGTTTTAACGGTTGCCTTAACTTGTTGCGCCTTTTTGATTAAACGGGCGCATAATAAAGAAACCACACCACTCCACAGTCCACACTCTTCCAATACAAAATATGGACAGCAAGGTGTTATGTTCTTTCGATATTGAGCGAACATTGTCAAAATAGTTGCAGCCATTCAGTCAGTAGTAGACGTCTTTATTTTGTGACTCCCGCACACTAGTTAGTTAGTTTTACGACTTTTGCTAGGGTCACACTCACAACACGTTTTGTAAATTTATGATTTGTTATGTCTAAGCGTCGGTCGTGCCGGCTCGTTACCTTACACATAGAGAGGGAGAGCTGTTCAATTTATCAACTTGTTGATTTCAATAGAGCAGGGAAAATGTGCGACTTGCTATAGGGTCGTAAATGAATCCTGTACAGGGCATGAGGGGGGTTGGTTTTACTGCTTTGCTGTAAGGGACTTTTTACGACTCTTTTTTTTTATTATTTAATTCGTTGTGATTCGGCTCAAGGCGAATTCGGTGTGAGATTGGTATTGCACTAAATGTCTATTTGATGAACTTATAATTATATAGAATTGGATGTCGGTATAGCTTGTGGTTTCCGGATATAGCTACCAAAGGTATGGGGTAATGCAATCACTCGTGGAACTTTTTAAGCTTAGCAACGTAGGAAATAAGTGCATCGTATAATTGCGCGATATCTGTCAACATAAAGCTGTCAATCATTGACACAACTGATTACACAATTTAAGGGAATAAAATTCCGCGCTATCTGTCAACGAAAAGGTGTCAATCGTTAAAAAAATGTCATTATTCAATTTAAGGCAACGTGCGTGTTCCCAACAAATAAACAAGGTACCACTGATGTCGGGGAAGCCTGGTGGGTTTTGCGTTTACAGGAAAGAATGTGATCCTGGCGCTCTACATAGCAATGTTTGGGTATCTTTGACAAGAAATGGAATCAAAAAAGGTCCCAAACGGCTGTAAGACCTTTTTATGCATAGGTTGTTTGGTGGAAAGGGACTCCGCTTAAGCACCAATGTGACTATTTCTACAGTCTCGCCTGCGCGGCAGCTTTCCCCGATATTCTTGAGCGCCTGACTCTGCTCTAGATGCTTTGCTTAGTTTGTTCTTCCCTTGATATTTTCACCATGAACTGTTCTATAAAAGATGACGACAGTTTTCCTAAGACCATCTGCTTCACGTTTATGCCGTCGGAAGGAATGACACAGGAGCTTCACCTGCTGTGAAAATTTATAGTTGACTTTACTTTCGTTTAGGATTGTCGTCAACTGGAGTTCAGACCTGGATTTGTTGAATCTTCGCGGATGGTTCCAAAACGTGTCATGGGACGTGGCGTCAGTCGGGCCTAGTTGCGCCTCCAATATGGATTGGGCTTCTAAAAAAATAGAACAAAACGCGTGTGTTGAACGTTTCTAAGAAATCAGCGGCAATTCTGATCTTAGCAGAAAAGACAGTAGACAATTTATTGGCTGAACACTTTCCTTTTGCCAACCATCTTCGTGTGCGAATCTTAAGTGGCAACATAAAGTCTTTTTTATTATCAGCCATGAATCCATGATCTATATTTTATATAGATCATCGATTTACATGCACTTACAACAAGAGCATTTGATCCTGCTTCTCATCGAGATCATGAACCATGATCTGAAAATTATTTCTACTGTTGCTCGCAGCGCTGTCTGGCGTTGTTTGTTGTTTCAATCTTGAATGTTAGTGTGCCTGTAAACGATAGCCAAGCCACACAATCACGTTGCCAGACTAAAAAGTTCAATACTCTTTATAGAACAAAAAATTAATAAGCATTTTTTCACGCCCAATAAATTTCCCCTTCCTTCGAGATTTTGCTTTTTAATTCTATAAAGGTATGACAAGACCAGCGAAATATTCTATAATTTTTTAAGTAAATGTTTCATAAAAATTTATTTAACAAAAAGATTATAGTTTCACAAGTTTTCCGGCAGTAAGGTGAGAGTTGTTTTTTTTTACATAAAGCACAAATGTCCAGAAAATCTTGGAATATCTAATGAAAAATCGGAACTATTAGGCTGCATAAATTAAAATTATTTTCAAAACTAATTATTGGAAAAAATATTTCTTTTTTATCACAAAATATTACAGAAAAATGTAACTGCAACTTTTTTCGCCAAGTTTTTTGAACAAATAGCTTTAAATTTATGTGAAGTGACGATTTTATTTTAACAATCAAACGTATTTTGTGTGTGTGTGCAGAGAGAGAACTATGGTATTGTTATGAAAAGTATAATGCTTTGTCTAAGAATTCCAATCTAAGCGGACCAGATATGCAAACTGTGGTTTTTATTATATTTCGAACTGATTGTAAACCGATTTCCTTTTAAAAATAAAACGCACCATATTACGGAAGCGGTGTTGTTGTTTTCGAGACTACGGCTGTGAATTTCATAAACATGTAATAGTTATATACTTAATCGCCGTCTACACCGGTAAAAACAGAAATGTTTGACAAATGTTTGTGAAATATTTCTGAAGCAAATCGAGAACATTTCATAAATATTTAAACAAATATTTCGTTTGCCTAGATACCTACACCTTCTAATGGCAAGAAAAACCGAAATATTAGCTGAAAATATTGTTTATTTGTTGCATATTTGAACATAAAATTTTAAATTAGTTCTTAAAAAACTCTCACCTTCAAAAATAAAAATTATTAATTTGATTCATATGGCAACACCCCCGACAAGCAACTGAAATGTCACATCATGTGACGTCACGTTGTGCAGAATGCTTGCAATATGGCTGGTGGCATGGTCGTGTTTTGAAAGCAACTGTTGCCACAACTCAAAAATAAAATTTGTCCAGCTAGGTTCCAGAAATCGAGTGAAATGAAATCGGAATCGAAATTGTAAATCGAGTGAATTAATTTTCAGTGTTCTGCATTTCGACCGATTTGGTTACTCCGAATTTTTTTGAAATCACTTTTCGTGAAATTGAAAACAGCTCTCAACTGTCATTTGGGATAAATTGTATAGTTATATATTTTTTTAATTTTGTCATGAAATATTGGTTAATTTCAAACTACCGCCTTAATAAATGTACACTCCAAATGGTGCTGCAAATTGCCTCCTGGGCAGTATTTTTATGTTTACCCCCGTTAAAAATTTATTTTTAGTGAAATGAACTATCATTGTTAATGTTGACTCTTCAACCTCTCAACTCAGAATTGCTCAGAATACCCCACAATTGCCCCATTCCCATATTCTTCGTCGTCGCATATCGTCTTGTAAGTATAATCCTATCCAAATGTCTATTTCACATCGAATGACCAGGGCTCTAATCGCGTAAGCACAAAACGATCGAACGACATCGTCTCGACGATACTTCAACTTCGTGTAACAACCAAACAACGATAATCGTCCTAACGATTGGACGATCATCGTTTTTTGTTGCTTCACGTTACTAATTCAAGCGTCAAATACCCTCGTCGAAACGATTCGATTGAACGACAGCTATTTTGCAATCGCTTCATCGTTTTTGGTCCATATTTTCAGTTTTGAATAGGGAATTTCAGTTTTGGAGAAAAGTATAGCAAAATATTTAAAGGAAAACACACTTATGTTCTCTTTGGAGGGGACTCGCTCTTATCCGAGTTGTGAAAGAATGAAATCCTTGCAAAAAAAGAAATGGGTTGAGTTTTGTTTTGTATTTTTTGTCTTGCAACTGGATCCTAAGCAATAAAAACTCTCATCTGTTCCAAAAAATGCAAGAAATTTATTGGCGTTTTGATTGATTTAATAAATACAAATCTATATTTCGAAAAACAATAATTCTTCTGGCCTACCACACCTGTGCACACTTTAGCATATCCCATTGGGCTATGGTTGGTTCCTACACACTTTTGGCTATCTGCGTATACGCGTACACTTTCACTTCACATTTCACTTGCCTTATTCCTTACTACCTCTCCATCTGCATTAAATGCCTTATTCACTCGAAGTGAATAAAATGGGCCTAAATCAATGTCAATCAATAAAAAAACACAGAAAAATAAACAAATTCAAGAAAAAAAACTATTTCCATACATTTTTTTGATTTTTTAGCTGTCAGAGTTTGTTTACAGTCATGTTCAAACTGTTCAAAATGAAAACGATGAACGATTCGATTGAACGATCCGACGATGATGTTATATGAAGCAAACTAAAAACGATATCGTTGTGTTCAATCGTTTCGACGACTATCGTTTCAAAAGTTACGCGATGAGAGCCCAGGTCGATTTGAAATCACTTAAATCGAATTGTGGAACACAACAATTTCACTTCGCTCGATTCCGAAAAATTTTAAATCGAAATCGATTGCAGTAAAATGCAGAACACAAAAATCTATTTTCGATCGATTTCATTTCGAGTGAAAGTGAAATGTGGAACCTAGCTGTGCATGATCCGTATTGTTTTATTTTCGTGATCTGATTCGGATCAGATCACGGTGATAAAAAAATAGGCTATAGTCTGCAGCGTTTGGATAGAGGGCGACGATAATTTGCACCATTTACTTTGCTTTTGCAGATCTTTATAGCGTTTCTTATCGTTGAAGTGTGAAAGCTTTCTCTTTGACCTTCACTTAATGCAAATGTCCAAGAGAGGTAGCCTCCAACTCGCTCAAAGTACAGAATTAGTTGCTTGAACTTATTCATTATTATCCACAAATTTAAATTGATTGACTATTTTTTTTTTTTGATCTGAGGACCACATCCTCCCTCGAAGTCCAATCTTTCGTAGGAGCCTGGAGCTCGCAGCTTTAGCTCTGCTGGCCCACAAGCGTATTATGACGATGGTCGTTTGCGTGTGGCCAGCAACTTTTCGCTCTCAATTTAACATTTTGCTCCTACTAATGCCAGCAGTCCTAAGAGTTTGTAAATTCGAAAGGTGGCGCTTTGCTTTCTACAGTGTTTGCCCTTAAGTGCGGCTCTCGTATAATTTTAAACCGATTTGGATGCGGTTATCACTGCTGTCGTCTGCATTTGTCGACTTAAACTACGATTACATGTGTCATTAGCAAATTTTGACACACTAACGTCACAAAAATGCGGCCATTCGGTGGTCACTCGTGGGTCTTTCGAGAGAGTGCGTGACCCGACGCTTGACAAGATCACAGGACAAATATTTACGTCATAACGTCATACGACGTTGACATGTCAAAATTTGCAACGAAAAGTGGCATGTGCAATTGTAACTTTCCAATTCATATCCAAAGACGTACTAACTCGCACATCCCTAACTCGAGATAAAAGCTGGGGGTAGATTCGAGATCTGCTACAGCAATGAAACAAGAAAGTTCGATTTTCCCTACTTACTCGTTTAATAAACATCGTGCGAAGGCTGTCGCAGGGATTTCTCTACTCCCAGAACTCTTGTAACATAATGAGACAATTTAAAATCAAAAATCTGCTTTAATTAAATATTTTGACTAAAATCCCCCGAAAGCTTGCTGCTGTTGATCCCTTGGAATTTACCTTGGTCAATGAGGAGGCAAAGACCCGCAGGTACTTTGCGTTTTCATCAAATTTAAAGAAACCCGCATATAGATTCGTTCAACATCAATCGGCATGGGGCTTCAAGTTTCATTTGTTTTCCGCACTCGTTGCTGGTTATTGTTGGCTGTATCTGCTGAATTTGTAATCCTAATCCTTTTTTATTATTCAAAAGAGTAACAACACCTCCAATCCATGGAATGTATAATTTACGAAAAGCCAAAGTCATCCAACAATTGCTGTGCGGCGAACTGTTGAAATGTGCAAAACTTTCTCCGGCACAAAGTCCTCCTCGTGTTGCTCGGGCTCGTGTTCTTATTATATATTTTGGGGTGGGTCCTCGGTCGCGCACAATGATAAAAGGGGATCGAAATGCGAATGAAAGTTGCACGGCAGCGGCAACATTGAGATGAGAAGGAAGAAAAAGAATTCAAAAGACGACGCAGAATAACAAGAAGACAAGAAGAACAATATGAAAAGTTAAATCGGATCACATCGGTGTCGTAAATTGCTGTACGAGCATTCCCAGCAATGTTCCGGTGGCGCGGTATGGGATAAGGGCGAATGGATTGAATGGGATAAAGTTACTTGAGCGGCAGATAAGACACACAAGGTGAGGTATTAGCAGAGGATAAGAGAACGGCGAACAACGCAGTCGACTTTACAGTTTTTTTTCCCTGTTTTGTATAGGTTCTCTGGGGGATGACCGCCGCCAAATCCCCCAGGAGATGCGCCTGTAATTTTCCAACTTTGCTCTCTTTATTATTTCTCTATCTCCAGAATAAATGATTATAAAACTAAATTATTTCTAGCGAATTCCTAAAACAAAGGCAAACAACAAAAACAGAAAAAATCGATTTGATTAAACACCTCCTTGCAAGGACGACACGAAAGCAGGGATGGGCATTCCTCCTCACAGCCATGTCATCCTTATGCCGAATGCGAGAAAGTACTTAAGTTTTTTTTTTCCTCTCGTCTATAGTCATCTCTCTTGATATTGCATGGAAGACAAAATAAGATACGTGGCCTCTTTGGGTTATGTTCTTTTCTTTATTTGCGGTGAAGCTGGCGACAGATGGCATAACGTAATTTGATTCAGCGTAGTGTTGGTGAGTCCGGCCCCAACCCCAAACCACCCTTGTACGGTAGTAGTCTGCTTGTACCACTCTGCGGGCATTAGGTAGAATTTTATTATTACCGAAACGACAGCTTAGGGCAGGGTGGTTTTACCCAGCACTATTTAGCTCCTTTCGTATAACAGTTTGCATTTATTTCCAACTACCGTAACAATATTACATGTAATAAATCAATTTTATGCTCGTTTGAGGATTTATTCGTTCCGTGAGCATATTTAAATTTGTTTGTGCATCGGCAGTGACGTGTGCCTGTGCAATATGCAGGCGCAAGTTCACATCGGTTGCAGGGACTCTGCCCTTCGTTTATGGCGACTTTCTTCGTAACCATGGATGCACATTACACATGTGTGTTTAACATTTGAAATATTACCTGGGGTTATGATGAGTAGCTAATTGATGGTCGCTGGATTTGGGCGCGCTCTTCAATGGTTGGTCTGGACTGCATAGAGAAATTATTAGTATTCCGGACTCGCCTGGTTTTAAATTGTTTCATTTGATTATACAGGGTCATTCATTTCGTGGTTTCAAGTTGGTAGCGCTGGCATTTGACACCTGTCAAACTCAGCTGTCGTTGTAATTGTCATAGTATTAGTGGAATGTCTAGGTTTGTTTGACGTGGCTAGCACTGTAACGGTATCTCAACAAAAGAATGACAGCAATCGAAATGACAGCAAAACTCAGCACTGATTTCCTGTCCCGACGAATTAACTGGGGTCAATTCAGGGCACAACTAGGGTGCCTAGCAGTCATGTCATGACACAGGTTTTCAGTACCAGGGAGAGTTGAGTGCTATATCGAACACATTAGCACTAGTGCGTGCTAGGGCCCACGTCAAACGTTCTTTTGCCATTTACGGTAATGAATCGCTTAACAATCAAGTGTTAAAATTATTAAAACTTACGTCACAATCGACGCAAGCAATCGGTAAAATTGTGATGTCTTAAGGATCATGCGATTTGACACAGTTGGATTTTTTTCTGTGGGGCTACACAATAGAGATGTTTACGCGAATATTCCCCGAACTCAAGACGCATGAAAAACAACATTACTCAAGCTATGCTCGAGATACCGCCCGAAATGTGCGAAAAAGTTGTTAAAAATTACCTCACAAAAATCGCATGCTGCGAATCTTCCCAAGGCGGCCATTTGAATGATATTGTTCTTCACCCTTAATGGAAAAGTCCAAACTTTTTAATGAAATCAAATTTTCTTCAAAAATATATCGCTGTGTGTGTTTTATTTAGCTTTACTTTCGAAACCGAAAAATTAATGACCCTTTATGACGAGCTAGCATTGGGTCTAAATGCGCCAAGGCTGCCTTTAATTAATTTCTTTAGAACTGCCAACTCTTGCAAGAAGATTTTTGAAAGTGAGATAAATAACAGATTTTATAAACTTTCTGTAGGCATTCTCCAAAAAGTATTTGAAGCTCAAAAGGTGGTCAATATTCGGCCAAAGGTGCATACTAAATAAACGATTGAGAAAGCAAAAGAAACTAACGTCGCATCCTGTAAACGTTAGAGTTTATTAGAAATTTGCTACTCGTAATACTGCCTCCATTTAAATTTAAGCATATGCGAGTTGCAAGGCCGATCTAGCTAGTCATCTACGTGAGGTTGTAACTTACTTCTTTCAAATGTAGAGGACGACAGCTCTGAAACGTTTCAAATTCGGAGAACTAGGTGCGTTTCATACTTGGAGGCTTAAAGCAACGTAGTGCCTCCTTTCCAGCTCGTGTCCGCTATAGCGGCTTGGGCTTTCGTAACTACTGCGTTGGCTGTTTCTACGATAGATCTTGAAACAGTGTTGAAGTTGCTGCATCAATTGCTGGCTTTTGCAAATAATCAACTCAAGGACTCGTTTCTGGAAAACAAATTGAATGTTAAGAGAAGACGGAACTTTACTTTTTGGTTCTTGTTTGTTTCGTTCATTTAGCTAAAACCGAGGACAACCTTGAACTCGCCCTACTTACCTCGATCCATTTCTAGCTGTTCTCAGTTGAGCACCAAATGTTGGGTGAGCTATGGTTGGTTGTATAAGCTATGTTGAGAATACTTTGAAGGTGGCGTCAAAGAATCTTTCCCTTAAGGATCGTGTAAACGAATTCCATCCGACTAAATTTTACAGATGAATTGCCAGTTTTTTGACTAACTCAGCGATTCAGTCGCTAAAGGAGCGAAAGGCGTTTACGGAAGGCGCGATTCGGGCCTTAGTTACAGCTTGATCAATGACAGCTATTCTGCAGTCTTTTGGGCGAGTGATGGAGCCTTGGATTTTCTTCTTTTTAAGTACCCCTCGTGCCAATAACGTACCTATGGGGTTTACACAGTAATGGGTGTTAGTGCTGCACTTGGATTGTTGTAGGCGTTAGGAAATTCGGGCCTTGTACATTTTTACCCACCTTACCATAGACTAATGTTAGCCCTTAAATGCATGATTTTTCAAAAAATTTAATAAAAATTATTTAATGATAGAAATAAAGTTATTAAACATTCTATAGTAAATAGTTTTTAAAAAAATATATTTTAAGTTATAGTAATTTGTTAAAATGCATTCGTGACATATATGGCACACTATGCACTAAGGACGTTACAAAATATTGGACAATTGGATTTTAATATAATTTATTTCATATAGCATTTGACAGTCGACATAACAAACAAAATAATGAAACAATATAAAACCATTTTACAGTCGTTTTAGTTTTGTTTCAAAAGAAAAGGACTGACAGAGAACAAAAACATATAAATAAATAAATAATCCGTATAGGTAATACTAGGTATAAACTTGAAAATTTGCATATTTGGCGTACGTTGTTCCAAATGGGCATATGATTGCTTGCATCGTCTAACATCCTTGCTTGGTATGGAAGTTGCTGGTACTTGTCTTTTCTTTGCGGCATGTTAATATACATCAGATGGACTTCCTGAAGCCCTTCCCAGTTTTGTTGGGATGCTGGAGCTCATTCCTATATTGCAAAAAGATTTCGACAGCTCAATTCGGAATCCATCCATGTGCATATGTTTCTGACCGCTTGTTTTTTTTTTGTACATAGGTAAGCCAAGAATTGACGACGTCTTAATCGATTATATGATGAAAAAGACACATGTACCATTTTTTTGGATTTCATTGATATCTTCGATCGTCCAATGTAGCTGTCCATTAAATCGACGCGTAACATGTGGTGGATATAGCAGCTGGAAACTTTATTAAGATATTTTCTTTTGTTTTTCGATAGAACCTGTTAATTTTTGTCACTGGATCAGAACCTACAAAGGTTGTTCACGCTTTTGTTGTCTTTCCAAACTTAATTGGATATGTCGATACCTTGGAAATCGGCCACGTATTCAACGGATTCGAACCCAGCATTTTTTTCATTTCCGCATCATTCGGGAGCAAGGATGATCTGCGTCATATTCGTCGATTTCCATACGTACCATCTTCACTGCTACTAGGTATTTTTGCTAAAATTTTGCAGACTTCTTCGTCAGAAACGGGTTTTTTGCTACCAGTAGCATTAGAAATACCGAACATCTAAAATCAAATTATGATACACATTAATGCATGATTTGCTATATATGACACAAACAATTTAGTTCTTATTACAACGAATTGCAAAGTTGCCGTGGACCATTTTATTTTTTTACTGATTTATGCAGTATTATTTCAGTTGAAAACAATTTCTACATTCACCAATTAGTAACACAAAATGCACAACACGTTGTGCACTGAACCGATTTCTACTGACGAACTCAAACTGAAATAACCTATACTCATATGTGTTTTTCTTGGAATATTCTAATGGTACCCCAATAAAAATTGTATCCTTGTGTTTATCGTATGTGCCAAATATGGCACTCGATGAGCTAACTTAAATTTTTGTGCCAGAGATATAGTTTTTGAAAATCCGAGTGCTAATATTTTGAAACATATTTCAAATCACTCTCGTCTGTAATTGCAGTTCTTTCAATTCGCAACACCCAAGAGGAGGAACCACCAGATCCACAATTGATGCGCCTGGACAACATGCTGATTGCCGAGGGCGTTGCCGGTCCCGAGAAAGGTGGTGGCGGAGCTGCAGCCGCATCAGCAGCAGCAGCCAGTCAAGGTAGTAAATGAGCCTTTAAAAAATTTGAAATCGCATACATTTTTTGTTTTCTCGAAGTAGGTTCTTCGCTCTCGATCGACGGCGCTGATAATGCCATTGAGCACTCAGACTATCGTGCCAAACTAGCACAAATCCGACAGATCTACCACCAGGAATTGGAGAAATACGAGCAGGCGTGCAATGAATTCACTACTCACGTGATGAATCTTTTGAGGGAACAAAGTCGCACTAGGTGAGTTCCGAAAATGTGCATCCTGGTGTACAGTACTCTTATTGAACTACTCCCTCAGGCCAATCACTCCAAAAGAGATCGAACGCATGGTCCAGATCATACACAAGAAGTTCAGTTCCATTCAAATGCAACTGAAGCAGTCTACCTGCGAGGCTGTCATGATTCTGCGCTCACGGTTCCTAGACGCCAGGCGCAAGCGTCGCAACTTTAGCAAACAGGCTTCCGAAATCCTGAACGAGTATTTCTACAGCCACCTAAGCAATCCGTATCCATCCGAAGAGGCGAAGGAGGAATTGGCACGAAAGTGCGGCATTACGGTAAGTGTAAATACAGACCTTATGACCTTTCCTTGCAACGAGAGTTAACGAATTGTGATGGCGTTAGGTGTCGCAAGTGTCCAATTGGTTCGGCAACAAGCGCATTCGCTACAAGAAAAACATAGGCAAGGCCCAAGAGGAGGCCAACTTGTATGCGGCCAAGAAAGCGGCCGGAGCTTCGCCATACTCAATGGCTGGCCCACCCAGTGGCACCACGACGCCAATGATGTCGCCCGCTCCACCACAAGATTCAATGGGCTACTCCCTGGGCTCCGGCGGGTACGATCAACAGCAACCCTACGACGGCAGTATGGGCTACGATCCAACCATGCACCAAGATCTAAGTCCTTGAGGACGATACTTTGACGGTAAATACTAAGCAAAGCCAAAGGGCGATTCAATGTTTATTCTTCTATTTCTTTACCTTGATTCTGTTGGAGTTTGGTGTACACTTTTGCATTTTTGTTTCTTTCTATTTCTTTCCGTTTATGTTCAGATTTTTTTCTTTTGTCAAGTTCTATTATTTGTTCCCCTCCTAGAATAAGAAACGCAGCAAAAATACGTAATTAAATTGTAAGGCAATTTTTTGAAATACCTAACGTATACTGAAATCAACAAATATAATTAATCCTAAGCAGTTATTTACTCTATATACGTATTTTATATAATTAAATATAAACTAAGACCTAGATCAACTACGAAACAAAGTATAACGATTTGGAAAGCATGTATACAAACTACGACAAACTGGTATACAAATATTATTTATTTTGGAAAGCAAAAATAATCTATTATTAAAAAAAAAACAAAAAAAAAACACTAACAATGTATACGAAAACAAGTTCTGAAATAACTTACAAAATGTTTTGTTTCTATTTACGTTTTTGTTATAAAGTTTTAGAAATTCTAACTGATTCTTGCCAGTATTCGAAACATTTTTTTAAATAGAAAATAATCAAAAAGTATACTAATCATTTTAGGGCATTAAATATTGAATAGCTAACGCTTTTGGAAAAAGAAAAAACGAAAAAAAAAAGAAAAAAAAAATACGCGGCATCCATTAATGAACAAGAACTATGTATTTATATTTTTTAAGGGTAAATCTCACCTCATCTCGAAATTATTGTATACCACACAAGATTTGCAAAGGAAAAAAATCTGAACAAACACAGATTTTCTTGATAAAATTCAACCATGTATACTGAACCATACGACAAAACTATTTAAACAAGATATTTACAAACTATAGTAAACTATTTGATGCAATATTTGATGCTTTAACAAGACAAGAATTAAAGTGGATAAAAAGAACTTGCTAATATTAAAGTACTGTAATAATTATTAGATTAAATTTGTAAGCTAAATCAGAGGTATACAAAACCACCATTGAATTATTATTTTTATTTGAGGAAAACTATAGAAAATCATAAAAGATTGTAAAACAAAACTTGTATACGATAAACAAACAACTAAATTTAATATCAATACTATACGTCAACTGCACTAAGGCGGGGGAACACCAATTGTTTCCTGTTCCTCCCGGACCTTGAACAACTATTGTTTAAATTCACACACCGTAATAACTAGATGAAGGAAGGGTCTAATCTAAACAAACAGCAGTTGAGTTGGAGAACATCCCTTTTCAAATTAAAACGTATTTAGTGCAGCTTGAATTAATACAAAAGAGGACGAAATGTTAATTTAAAAAGTTAAGGAAAAGGTATATAATAAATTGAATGTGTACTTAAAAAATAATTTTAAAATATACTTAACGAGATAAAAAAAAAAACAAGTTTGATTGATTTATTTCTGTTGCAGTCAGCCTTGGGGAGAGGCATCGTTGCTATTTCGGTATAGGTGACAAGCGAAAATGCCTTATGTCAAGTTAAAACTGAAATTGGTCTCCCGCTCCATCATATTCTTTTTCCGATGATCTCATTTTTAAACTTTAGCGGATTTTCAATGCATTTGCGGGATTTTCACGTGAATGTAAGCCCAATTTGCAACACTCCTAAGCTAAAGTTCTTATCGCAGAGGTCTTCGAATTTTTGCACGAGAAACAACGGAAGAGTGACTGCGAGTGACGGTTCTTTGTGTACATTGCCGCACGCCAATCGCACACCAAACTCCATATAAAAGGAGTTAATAATTACACGTCGACCCTTTTGTGTATAAAGTTTGATTTGACGTGCGGTGGTCAATTCAACGTGGCGGGCCATTGTTTGGAGCTAATTTTTCTTGTTTATTTGGTAAGAAAATCATCAAAGTGTACCTACAGTGTCTTTCGACATTACTTTAGTATGTTGTCGAGCATTGGTAGCAGCGAACAGTATAAAATTAATGAACAAAAATGTACTCCGAGACAGCAGAGTAAGTGAGAGTAAAAAAGTAAGGCCCATTTTATTCACTCGAAGTTGAACATAACTTGGAGATTTTTATATGGAAAACTTCCCAAGTTGTGTTCAACTTGGAGTGAATAAAATGGGCAAGTGCCTTTGGAAATGACCGACTACAACCTTGTTTTGGCTTATAAATTTAAGTCTATAGAACTAAGAAGCCGGGGGTTTTATTTATTTAGTTCGCTACGGCTAGCCCCACTGTCCCAGATTTATTTATACGATCAGTTTTCTTTGAAGCATAGCTCCCACACCAATTTAACAAGATATCGCTGTGCTTGCCTACCCGTCCCCCGAAAATTGTCAGAAAGTTTTCCAAACACAGTGCCGCCTCTGCACATGTTATACCAGGCAAACATAATTTTTACAAGCTACTGTAACTCAATTTTCAACGAAGATCGTCACCCTCACACATTCAAACGATTTGTTTTGCTTCTCCACCACGCATGGCTACCAACCAACACAACATTTGGCTGAGTTCATATATTGATGCACACATACTACTCCGCCTACCTACTATCTCTCTCTGTCTCACGAAAATTGTCAGAGAGCTTTGCAAATGCTCGGTCATGCTTTCGTGACACTCAAGTGGAAAAAAAATTGCCACGAAAACGTAAACAAAAGAACTTGCATACCTACAGATGATTTGTTTTTGTAATTTTCGTAAGATTCGCACACATTCGACCATCACACAAAAACAGCCGGGGGCAGAATGATCGTGGCGTGGGCGTGGCCTTGGCTTTCACCAACTCACTGTGCATTTGGATATGGATTGCCATTGTATTGTGCATTGCATTATATATTGTTAGAGTTGCCATCGTTCGGAGAAAGCAAAGCATTACAGATTTCTCGTTGGTTGTTGTCACAGAGTGTTGGAAATTAGTGCTTTTGAGAACAATTAAATGAATACCAGGGGTGGAATCGGCTAAGTTGACAATCAAAATCAAAGCTTTACGTCCACGTAAATTGCCAATCGCTTTCTTGCGATCAATTTCATGTGATAGCTATTTAGGTGTCGCTTTCATACATTTGTATCATTTTCATGGGTACGCACCTCGGCTTCGACTCCAAATAAATTAAATACTTTCTCAAAAAAAAAAGAACATGTTTGTTTCGGGACTGCTTGATTTGCCAACTGGAATAAGGTCAACACATGTTCCAGCCATCCACAGTGGTCGCTTTACGAAGAGCAAAGAAGAGTTGATAATCAAAAACTACAATCAAAAAAGTAACAATCAACTGTGACCTTAGCCGATTCCAGCCCAGTATATGAGGGTGCTGCCGCTTCTATTGCCGAAAAGATCCTTAATTCATATTAATGAATAACAATTTAAAGCTTTTTTTGACGTTCGAAAGCACCGTCGGCGGTATGGTAACTTTACGATAATGGTTTACTGTATCCAGTAGAAACCATTTTCTTTAAATCCTGTAATATTCGGAGTACGTTCGATTTGGTATAAAGTAAGTAACTAACTAACTCCTAGGATACTAGGAAAACGATAGATGCAATTTATTGAAAGTCGACACCGATAAGTGGTGGGTACGGAAATGGATAGCTCACATCTCGTAGCGAAATACACAAAAACATACCTCCATCAACTTGGCAGAGTACATATCTCAAAAGTCAATTTTCAAATAGCAAGTTTTTGTGTTTCAATGGGTTCGGAGAAGATCTACATTGAAAACTGTTCTGCTAAGTTAACTTCGAACCACCAAAATTAAAATATTTATATTTATAGGCCTTTTATAATTACGCCCTCGCTACAGTTGGATCTGGTACTACTGCTGTAAACCGTGAAAATCAATGAATTATATAGGTTAATCATGTGGGTAAAATACGCCATACGCGGTAAAATACCAAAAACGGTTACGATGCCTGATTTATGTGCTGAGTTTACAGCTTAGTAGCTCAAGCTATTTAGCTGAAAATCGCATTTGAAACCTGTTAACGCTAATCCTAAAAGCAGATGAAAATCTAAAAAAAAACAAATAGCTATTATGACTTTTGATTTCCTAGTTCAATCATTTTTGTGCTGTTCTAGTTTAGCCTCTAATCGAACGTTTAGATTTTGCTCAGTTAGTAAAGGATATTAACGCTCTGCTAAAATGTCAGCTGGAAATCACGAATTGAAAAAATGCAGTAGTTTAAGCAAATACAATCCGTGGAACCAGGCCCACAGCAATTATAGTAGGCAGGCACAATAATCCTTGGAAAATAAATAAACTCCCACTGGAAGGTAAATCGTTTAGTATGCGCGAATCACACATGAACATGATCCCTGTCAAATGTTGTAAATTGGAATGGCTAGGGCAACACACACATAGGGAGAAGGAAGGAAGAGTGTGCGTTGTGCGAGCGTGACGATGTTTGTTGTAGGTTACAACTTACAGCATTTTGTAAATATTATGTTCGCCTGGTATATATGGTTTCTGCCAGATTCCATGCTATTTTCTTCTATGAAAATTGACAGATAGCATGCTATCTGTGGAGACGCGGTGCTACGAAAATTACAAAAACAAATCATCTGTAGATGCAAGTTCTTTTGTTTACGTTTTCGTGGCATGAAAACATGACTGAGCATTTGAAAAGCTTTCTGATAATTTTTGTGGGACAGAGAGAGATAGAAGGTAGGTAGGCTGTGTAGAGTGTAGCCTGTGGCATCGATTTGAAGTCAGAATCCACTCAAAGTGCAATTTATGTCTTTTATACAAGTCAGCTGACAGCAGAGCTATTTTTTTTGGCGTTTCACCAATCCAATTCTGGATTTAGCCAGAATCAGTTTTCTTGTTCCATTGGATTTCAGAATGAATAGACCCCGTGAAACCAATGGAAAACGACATAAGGGTAATTCTAAATAACGTGATGGATAAGGCATCCTTACACCTTCATCGATATTCATGAGGTTGACATGTATGCGTATGGCCAATACTTACGTGCACATTTCTCGGCTATAAATCGCACAATCCAAATGAAAACAACTTATTCATTTGCATAACAAATTCAATTAAATTTTATATTTTATTTCATTTTCTTTTTTATACAATTTATTAAGCTAAAGTGTGAAAAAATGTTCGCTTTTATATTTTTACATCATTTTTTTTTTGTTGTTTTTTATTTTTATTATTTTCTTTTTAATAATTTTTTGTTTTCTTTTATTGATTTAATGTAAATACGTAACCATTACGAAAACTAAAAAAAAGCAATAATAATTCATTAAAATTTTGGTTTTGTTTCTTTTTCAAATAATTACCTTAATAAATTTAGATTTTGTTGCTTGTTTGCTTTTCATCTTCTTTAGTTTATATATAATTACATTTTTAATGTGTTGTGCATCGGGTATAAGTTGTTATTATGTATTTGTTTTTTGTTGTTGTTGTTGTTCATGTCTTGTCACAGGCGTGAATATTATTCAGAAATTCATTTTGTTTCTCGTTTATAAATATAAATATATGTAGTATTTTAAAAGAGAATGTAAAAATATCAAAAGAATAAAACAGAAACTTAACAACAAGAGAAAAGACAATAAATTTTCCTATAACAATTTTAAACTTGATTCTCTATTCATCTTTTGTTCCTTACCTTATTGATTCACTCTGTCGGATGTCATCCAGCGTTTCGTAATATTAAGTATGGCTTCATATTTACTAGCAGTGGAAATGAGACGCAAACAAAGCAAGAAGGAAGGTTTTCTGTGGACCTGCCACTAAACTGTGCAAATGTCGTAACATTTGTCGTAACATTTATGGTAACATTTGTGGTAGCTATTTCCAGTGTATGAAGCTCCAATATAGCCGGGGAAGATGCTATATTAACAGAGCTTATTCAGAAGCAGTGTGCTGAACACAAACAAGGTCGTAATAGTGATTTGAACGTAAGATCTAGTGGTATGCTATTGCTGTTCGATGCTTTAGTGTGTGTTGCCGTAGCAAATACGCCGCCGTTCTGTAAGAGTAAATATTTGGAAAGCTGCACGAAGATCTGCCTCGAGGGGGAGATCAATAAACCTTACTTAGACGGCCGTTCCTTTTTGTATTAGCCATGTAAATTTGTATCTACTTTTTTTTTGTACTTAGTACTAAATTTTTGTTAATAATATGGATTTGTTTGTACTCAGAAAGTAGTGTGATAATTGTTGTATTTTTTCCAAAATTAACACTCTCCCTAGCCATACTTAGAAGTGTTCCATTTTCCTAATTTTTTCCTAGAAATCATAAGGAAATGAAAACAAAACGTACATAAAAAAAAAACGGAAAACCTAACCAAAAAGTAAGCATTTTTACATTTCACTCAAGTTTTATGCTTTTATGCGAAATTGATTTTCTTTTATATGTATATATATATTGTTTTTGTTTTTTTTTTTTTCGATTTTTCTTCATATTTCATATTTTTCTTTTTAACTAGAGATTTTTATGTATATTTTACAATGTATAAAGCTAAAATGTTGTGTTAACAAAGAAGCATTTTTTTTTTTGTAATATTTTTTACTCCACCAATTTACAGTTTTATTTTATTATTTAGTCTACACTTTCATTTTGTTTTATTTAGAAAAAATTTAGCTAGATTTTTTTTTTGTTGTAATAAGACTTTCTTGTTTTTGCTTTTTCCATATAAATATAAAAACAACTGTGAATTTCTTTGATTTTACATAAATTAGTTCTCTTAATTATTGTACAAGAAAATATATTTATTTAAGAAGTAATATATTGTGAAATGAATTGAAAGTTTTGTTTCATTACATTTAGTTGGAAAAGAGGCTCACGATCAGAGAAATTCATAGTTGATCTTTGATGCATAAAGAATAAGCAAAAAGAAAAACATATTCATTTGTTTGTTTTATTCTATATTTATTACATAAATATATTTTATCATTTAGGTATTGTGTTTTGTCGATTTGAAGTTGTATTGTATATACATACATTTAGTATATATCTATAAGTATAATATAATGTAAATGTATTTAGTATTCTAATACTCGCCCTACCCCTCATTAAATAGAGTGCACGCAGAAATTTTAAATATAAAAATTAATATTTCATTAAAAATTAGTGTTTTTGGTTGATGCCTGTTTAGGTGTTGTTGGTATTAATATGTGTGGGAATTATTTTTATTTAATTTGTTACAACTAAAAACAACTCAAGGACAAAAAGCTATCGTTTTGTTTTGCAGAAAACTAAACCAAAGCGGTGATTTATTTATTTCTAAATGTGTGTTTGTGTTTATTCTGTTTTTTTTTTTTTCTAATTTCGCGATTAGTAAAAAGCTAAATATTAACAAAATGTCGTTAAGCTGAATGTGGATTCCTGATAAATCGTAACTGAAAATAATATCGAATTTTATTTTAAGCTCTGTACTTATTATGTTTGTTTTTTTTTTAATTGTGACGAGACAAAGATGGAACTCTCGAATTTTTTGCTTTATATATTTTTGTTATTAGCGCGTTAATTTCGTTTAGTTTTTATGACATCTTGATAGGATAATGAGCACGAAAACTGATGGACTCAAAATTGTTGTACTACAACTTAGAGAAATTATTTGAAATTATTTGTAAAAATGTCATAAAAATGCGTCAACTTTTCGCCCTTCCAAATATTGACAATATTTTGTGTTTTGGTTAAGAAAAAGCTTTCAAACTAACGTTTTAAATTTGCCTATCCTTTCAAATCGGAATAAAGTCCCAACTGAAGCTGGTTGCGGTTGCCGTTGTGGTGTGGTGAAAATCCCTTCTCAATGCGAACTACATATGTGCAATAAATAAAGGAAAAAAAAAAAAAAAAAAAAAAAATCTCGTAATAAAACTCAACGAGAATTCAAGACAACTAAAGAAGGAGCTCTACGAAAATAACTGCAAACCAGGATTTATTTGGGAATGTCTTTCGCAAACCATACGTAAGAAAAAATCAAACTCTTCAGATTGACGTTGAATGGAAAAATTAAAAACAAAATGAAAGCAAAAAGAAAAAAAAAGTATTTTTTACTAATTACACATACCCATCGTTTTTTTTTTTTTTTTTTGTTTTACAATATAACTTTTGGTTTTTCCTTTTAAATTAAAGCTTTTATACATAGTTTTTCAATTTGCATTTAAAATGTTTTATTCTTTAGCAGCTTATTTAATTTTTAATTATGGGATTTCTCCTATTTTTTTTTCTTTGTTATGTTGGTTGTACACACTTACTCGTAATAATTAATGTTATCCATTTGTTGTATTGTTGAGTTTCGTTTGTCCATCAAATCGAGTCTCGAGTTTGTATCTCTTTCAGTTGCCGTTCGTACTTTAAACCCGATTCCCCGCAAATGTTCTATTTATTCAAATTGACACACTGTTTAACCCTCTCACTGTGGTTGTTCTCAGTTTTTTTTCTTTTCTTATTGTTTCTGGTTTAACATTTAAAACATCACAACACTATACTTTATTTTATTTTTAATTTTTTGTTTTTCTATATTGGTATTTAACTTTGTATCTATGTTTTCTTTAATTTAAAATAAATTAATTTTGATTCACAAGCCTATAAAAATCACACTTAAATGTATTTATTGATGTAGGTTAGAGATTTTGAATTAAGTTCGTGGATGCGATTAGGTAAAAATAAATTGTCTTACTATTTTTATTTAAATTTATTTTATGATTGCGCCCCAACTCCAAGATTCCCATCGCATGCGTCTATTGTTCGTCGGTAAACAGAAAACTAAGAGAACAAAAAATGTACTTCAGTGTGGTTGTTGGAAATAAATGTTCGTGTTAGTTTAATAAAAAATATTTTGATATGGCAGTCGGCTTTCCATTTCCTTTGCTTTTGTATTCGTTAATTTTTACGATTTACATTTTTGTTTTCTTTTTACATTTTTTTTGTTATTAAAGCAAAATTTATGTCTTTTTTTGTTTGTTTTATAAATTTTCCAGAGCTTTTGGTTTTTTGTGTTTAAATTTTTGGTTTGTTTTAGTTTTTATTTAAAAATCTTATTATATTAAATTTAGGAGAAAAATCAAACTTGTTTTTGTTTTTAATTCTAGAGGAAGTAATGTTATTTCTCGATTTTCTGTGGTTTTAAAAATGAAATATTTGCTTTTATATATTAAAATTAAGTTTTAAATTAATAATTTTCTAAGTTTGTATTTTCTGTGGAAATTTTAGCTGATGTCTTTTGCTGCTGTTGTAGTTTTTTTCTCATTAATGCCGAAAATATTATTGTTTAGAGATGTTACTTGTTGTTATTGATGTAGAAAAATTATTAATTCTGTCGTGCTTCTTGGAGGGGGGGGCGAGGCCTGGCTCAGACATCCGCCGTTCTCGATGTTATACTTGGTGATCGGGAATGTATTACAACCTTATGACCGTTTTTTGTCACAAAACCATCGCTTTCTACTAAAACGGCCGTTTGCCGACCTTGCCGATCACCAGAACTACTGGCCGCACTTGCCGGACTAAGTGGACCACCACTGCCTCCAGCACTATCGTTGGAATTATCTCTACTGTTCGTACCGCTGCCGTTTCGCATTGAATGCTCGTCGGCGCCATCGCCCGCACCATCGAAGTCAGTGTCGTCTCCAGTGCCCTCATGGCCGTCATCCTTGTGCAATTTGTGCTTGCGCCACGCGTTTTGTATTAACCGTGCACAGTACTCCTCGCGTTGACGCCATAATGTCGACGAGACTGGCTCATACCCTTCGGTATCGGGGCGGGCGGCAATCTCACCAATTTCTCCCGTCTCCTCGATGGGATTACCCTTGCGAGCGAAGAAGTCCTTGGTAAGAGCATCGAGAATATCTACACAGTACATAAGATCACCGCGACATATTGGAATGTCCATCGAAATGATTTTATACTTATTCGGCTTGTGTATTTGCAAGGGCGGCTCTAAGACGTCGAGAAACTCGGAAAGTTGATCGTAGCGAATGTATTGAGTGCCCTCCGGATCGAATTGTTGCCAAATTTCATAGTACATGTCGTAGTCGTCATCGGTGAGGCCTTCTTGGACATCTTCGGTGGCCTGACTGTAGTTCTCGAGAATGACAGCAATGTACATGTTGATAACTATCAAAAAGCTTATAACTAGATATGAAAGAAGATACGTAATTCCAACGGTAGCTGAACCACAATTGCCCGGATATCCTCGATCGTTGTCCGGCTTTAAGCAATCTTCCTCATTTATGATGGCGTCTAGAACACCATCCCAACCGGCTGAGGTAGACATCTGTATACAGAAATTTCACAACATTTTATCAAGTGTATAATTTAAGCGATTAAGAAGAGTATTTTAAACTAACTATTTTCTCATACATGCATCGATGCATTCGTGAATTTCAAATTAATAATGGAAAACCTAACTAAAGTTGGACGAATATTCTCATAACCCAGTCGGGTAAAAAATACTTCTACAAAATAAAGGAAAATGTGCAATGAAATTTGATTATTTAAATGATAGTGGGCCTTACCAAGAATGAATTTCCGAGATGCCTTTACCTTAGAAGAGACTTGGCATCACTGGAGGAAACAATGTCCGTTTTCTTTTGCGTATCATAGTTCTGTCAAAACTGTGAACTAGATAGCGAGATTGGCTCCCAAAGACTACGTTCGCAATAGTACAAAACCAAGGGATTTGAATTGATTGACCGCACAATGGCTTCTGGTCAAGTTTCGTTAAGTTTTCCGTCAATTGGCTTTACTTTTTCAAGTAAGCCGATCTTATTCGCACTGTTCGCAGGGAAATTTGACAGTCATTTGAGTACACGCACAATTGTTATGCGCTTTTTTTTATCATATTCGCTTTTTAACCACTGAAGGAAAGTTAACTCGAACTTTGGCATAAGCTGTCGTTTGCTCTTGAAAATAATAGTTCCGTCTTAAAAGCCTGAACAAGAATAAAAAGAAGGCAGGACAATGTCCGGAACAGCACGAATGCAAGGATGTTGTATTTTTTCCGTCACTTTTGCTTGAAAATTTATGAACCATTTCGCACTTTTTTTGCTACAATTTGACAATCAGCTGTATCGGTTTTACTTGAGTTCAGGCACGCTTATTATGCGCTGCTTAACCGATTGGCATCACTGAACAAATTAAATATCAAAGTAATATATTAACTTACGTAAGCTTCCGACAATTAGGCTCTGGCCGAAACTTAAATGCCAATGTTCGGAGGACGTGTTTATTTAAAATAAAATGTTAAAAAAACGCATTTTTAAGAAAGAGTGCTGTCACGACTACTAACGTTACTAGTTAAACTATTATCATTATATGAATGTATGTTAGTGCAACAAAGAAAATCTACTTGCGAATTAAAAGGCATACAAAGTACGGTATTGTCTCTTAAAAAAAAAAAAAAACGATTTCATGGCATCACTGTTTAAGGGTGATTTTGGAAGCGCAAATGAGTTTCTTTTTTAGCCGTTTTTATGGCCAACAATAGGTCCCTTCGTGTACTTTGAGCAAAGAAAAATGGAAAATGTCAAATCTCTAAAATCGAGAGTGAATTCTCTCAATTTCAAGAGAAGTATCTGATCGGTTTTCTTACAAAAAGTTTAAGAAATGTCATTTTGACATAATCATAAAATGCAGAATCTACAAAATAAGTTGAAATTGCATTTTTTACAAGCTAAATACCTATTAAACTTTCCATTTGAATGCGCTGATATGTTCTAGGAGAACATTCAGTTATAACTTGTTCCTCTGACGTCGTTGAAGACGAAAATAAATAGTTTTACTTGTCAAACTTTTGAGCTGTCACTTAGTTGGCAGTTTTCATTGGGGACGTTCGGATTCGTAGTTTAGTAAGTCTGACAGCTGTCTGACTAGATGCGTCTCAGTTTTTATTGGCCCAGAGTGTTCACGTGTATAGTTTTTGCAGTTGACGTTTATGGAGGGGAAGCCGACCAATCTAGTCAAGAAAATCCAGCCTGCGTACTCAGTTGACATTTCGAAGAGTCAAATTTAAAATAAACAGAGTGGCCGTTGCAGAATTCTGAGGAGTCGAAAAAAGGCGCGAAGAGAGAAAAAGGTGTGGTTTCTAAGGCCACTCTGGTAATTTAGAATTTTCACATGATATTTAACAACCATTAGTTCGCATAACACTGTAATAGTGTAGTGATTGTCAGTCGTGTTACATTTTAAATGTACTTTTATGAAAATAGCAATTTATTAAAAATTTATGAAGGGGCTTTTCCAAATAAAAAAGCGCAAATTCAAACAAAGGTAACGCTGGCCGCGAGAATACAAAAACAATTCAACTTGCTTAGTCAACGCGTTCGGATTCATAGTCACGACCAATCTAGTTGACGTTTTACATAAACTAGGTATCCGAACGTCCCCATTTTTCAGTAAGTCGAAATTCGGCGAGTAGAATATTACGAAAAAATTAAAAGAGGGGAAATGGATTTCACTCTCATTTTTTAAATTTTCCAAGTACGTGGTCGCATTTGCACATTTTCTTAGCAAATTTAAACTAATTTTACGTTTGCAAAAATGTACCCGAACGAACCTAATCAGAACTCTATAGGTACTCATGTTGAAATGGCAAACCAATTTGACACAAATCAGCTGTCACCTGTCAAATCCACTAACGCTGGAAAAAGTGTTGCCAATTTGCGAAAGAAACCTCAGTTAGTTAGATACGGTTTTGTTAATAAAGTCTTGTGCGTTATAGACGGCCCACATTTTCCAGTTTTATTAGGGTGTTCCACCTCCAGTTGTCGGTTCAGAATTGGTGCAAAATGGCGGGGAAAACGTTTTTTACGGTCTTGTCAAAGTCTCGATAAAATTACATATTCACAGGAAAACTTGGAACTGGATCAGCCCAATTATTGACTTTTGATTTGTTGTTAGTAGGGCCCAGTGCATCTGTTTCTACTTGTGCTTCTAATTGTCATGCTTATTGGAAGTAAATAATTTTCAAAAAAAAAAAATAAATAAAACAATATGTGTGACATTTGTATCATATTTACCGATACAATCTAAATACAATTATCGCACTCACATTTAAATTTCAGAAACATAAACTCACAAAGAGATGGAAATATTGAAAGAAAACAAAAAACTCTCACCTGAAACAGCAATATCATACTCTGTCCGAAAGTCTTAAAATTATATACATCATCCAATCCGTTCTTCTCCTTGACATGCATAAAAAATGACATCCCAAATATTGCGAAGATAAACATTACAAGAAATAGCAGTAGGCAAATGTTGAATAAGGCTGGCAGGGACATGGCCAATGCGAAGAGTAATGTTCGTATACCCTTGGCACCCTTGACCAAACGCAGGACACGTCCTACTTTAGCTACACGTACTACACGAAGTAATGTTGGCGATACAAAATATTTCTCGATTATATCACTAAGAACAAGACCTGCGGTAGACGTCCAGAAAAGAAGGAAAGAAAAGCATATGATTAGATTTATTTTCAATTCGAGCACATGTTACAACGTCTACGACATCGATAGGGAACGACACACCAAAAATATCCTTTTTTTTTCAAAAAGAAAAAAGGAAACAGAAAACCGCTTTTTCAACAGACACAACATAAGTAAAGACAACATCAAAATTAAACACTCAATATAATATATATTACGCCTTAAGGTGTTATACGCTGTGTTTTACAAATATGTAAATGTATAATCTTCAACAAAAACGAAGCCAACTCAAAGGATAATACTATGCTGAACAACTAAAAACAAATTTCATAAGCGATGGTAAAATAAAGCATTGTTATATTTTTTTTTTTTGGATGTGTAATTTATTTGAAAGAAAAAGAAAGGAAAATAGCATTAAATTGTCTCATGATGGAAAAGCTTCCTTTGATCTAGATCTACAGTATGATTGACTCGCAGTGACCATTGCATTTCCTAGATACGCGCGCAGCGATGCGATGTGAGCGATAATTCGCAGCATATTTGCTAGTGCCAAATATCACAGCCGGGCTGAAGGTTTTTGTTCTCCATTTTTGGCGGGAGCTTTGTTGGAATTTTGTAATTTTTATCATTATATTTTGGATCACAAATTTTGAATTTATGTGTGGATTTATGTAGCGTCTACATAAATACATTGTTTTTTCTTTGCATCAGGTGGTTGTTTGAAGTGATGGTCATGGTCAATGTTGGGAATCATTGTATGGACTGCGGATGCAACTACGATTTTGAATTTACATAAATGCGTGGGGGCTACATCATTGGGGTCACAAATGACGACTAGATATGGATGGAGCGGACGTATGCATGCAGACTATTCTACATTGAAATGGACCTGGGGGCTACTGATCCGTTTATTCGATCGGTTGCAACATTTCTGACCAGCACTTGCAGTGTTTTCAAAGAGTTGTAGTCACATTACAATTTGAGGGGGATATCCAATGCAGTCGCTGATGGATTTTCTAAGCGTAAGAGCTTCTAGAGTACCTAAGTAACTGCAAGATTCATTTAAGAAGGGACATTATATGGCGGCTTTTCTATAGCCCGGATATGTCACCATGTGGCAAAGGTCTTTTAGGTAGTAGCGGGTGATTTTTCTTAGACTGATGGATAATTGTTGGACGGAGACGGTGTTAAAGTTAAACTAGGCCTACTACTTTATTCGGAATGGAATCCATTTTCTCATTTGAGTTCACTATGGTTTGCTGATCCATCGACACTGTGGTCCTTTTTTAGTTTGATGATGATGAGCATCATGAACATTTCCAACATATGACTGCTTTCGACTTGATAACATTGACACAAGTTCGATTATACAAGCCGAGCCAATATGCAGCTTATATGTGGGTTGTGTTTTTCCGGAGATCGAACCTGGGACCTATCACTTAGTTGTCCAAAACCCTACCGATAGTGTACCCAAAAAATAAATAACCTAAATCTGAAAGAAAAGAATGACCGCCATTAAGTAAATGGCCGCTAAATGGTGTCTTCTCGCAACAGAGTGAAGTTGGTTACATTTTAAAAATGGTTGCGTTCAGCCACAACACGGAAAATGGGAAATTAACTCCGAAGATGTTACAAATTTAATATTTTAAAGGGAACAACAAATGCCATCAGTCATAAATATTATGAAATCTATGTCCAGCTCAGCATGTTTAAAAAATCTAAGCTCTAAACACTGAAGCTGAAATTGGTAATTTTTAAAAGCCGCAAATAGAGAGCTGTCTCCAAACTAAAAACCTATTTAATTCAAAGCAACGTCGAGATCATACTGCTCTTTTGCATAGATAGACAGATAGCTCACTGTAAGCGGAAGAGTATAGCAGCTTGATTTGCAGCGCATAAATTTATTTGAAAGCAAGCGCGCACATTTTCTTAAAAAAACATCGCGTAGAAAATGTTAATCATAAAAATACACAAAACGTTTTTCAAAATATTAACTAAAGCGATGTAAATATATTGAAGCAGCATTATTCTCTATGCGTCGACGGTAGGTAGGTACATAAAAAATGTGGTTTATCGTTTCGCAAAAGCTTGGAAGCTTTAGTCGAATGAATTAGAGTTCGGAAGGAGTACAACGGATCGTTTACATTTCCTAATAAATCAGACCTTTACTTGATGTCATGAACAACACAAAACTAAACTACACAACTCAACTCTAGATATACTACAAACGAAATCTAAATTAAAACAAAAACCAACATGTGTGTATGTATTTTGGATATAGTGTGTGTGTAGTGTATTTAAATATTTATGATACTTTTTTTACTGTCCGAAATTGGGTTTGCTAAAAGGCTATTTATACGAGATGTGCAAATATACTTCTTTTTCATTTTGATTTGTCCTTGAAGATGCACATGATAGTCTAATATTTTGAATATGGGGGAGAGAGGAACTATAGTACATTACTGATTTTATTTTCTGCGAATATGGGAGGTTCATATTAAAGTACATAATCTCCATTTGCCAAAATGGACAAAAACCATTAAGAAGATTCAGCTTTTGCCCGGCATTGCTCGCCGGTGCACATATACGTGCTCTCGGTTCGCTAAAGGTTTACAAAGATGTAAGAAATAAATTAATTCGTCGCATAAAGATGGAATTTACCCTATCCGGCGAATAAATTCATTTTGGGATACTGGGCAAAAGGCTAACAGAGGTGTGCAAGAGCACATCCAACTCTGATTGAATCGAATTTTTTCTTTATTTCATTTGTAATCCTTTTTTATCTGTTTTTTTTTTGTCTAGTTTTTTGTAGCCATTATTTTTTTAATGTTCGAGTTGTTTTCTTGTTTAAAAAATTACTGTTTTGTGGTTTGTATTCTAATTCGTGTTTAATATATCCTGCTAGTCTGATATCACCTTGGATTTCAAATTGTATGTTCCGAACTCACGTCCATCGAACGTGTTAACAGGGGCGGGATAACATTTATGTGTATCCGTAGGCGTGTTGCTGAAAGCAAAAGTCTTTTCGTTGGTTTCATGTATTTTTCTTAACCTAGTTTGAAAGCGTTTTAAACCTAAGTTGTGTCAAGCATGTTTGGTTTTAATAAGCAATCTTATTCTAGGGTTGTCAAGCTGTGTCTCCGCAGAGACAACGAAAAAATTCTGGCCCACTTTGAGTGAGGACTGTTTTCGGTTGGCCAGAAAATAAAGCGAAAATAAAAATCAAGCATAACTTACGACTAGAAAAAGCTGTTTCTAGGTACAGTAAGTCGAACCTCTGCTTATAAATTTACAAACTAAATTTAGCCTACATTACCTAGCGTTCGTCTACTATGTAACTCGTTGGAACAGAAAATCACCCAACCTTGTCATACGTCGGTCGCTTGACGAATGAATAAGTTGGTTTTCTGCTCGGTATCAATGTAGTAAAGCATATTTTATGCCATCTTATTTAATTTCCGGAAAGGGGTCATTTTAGTGTCCCGTTTCGAATGAGGGCAGTACGCCCTCTTGCTGGCGCTGATGGGAGTGCCAGCAATCGAGCAACTGCCCTTATACGCTCGTATCAAAAGTTTATTACATATCCAGGGAATTCTTTGAGCCGAATCTTGTTTGCGTTGGTTTTGGTTTCTCTGTTTTGACTTTAGGAGATACACACACACATTTTGAATGAATCAAAAGCGCAACATTAACATGTAGAAAAGGAGTGATGTGTGATTTGGAGTGAGACGTTTTTTTCTTAAAAAAAAACTAAGACATTTAACAACACACACGAAGAAGCATTTTCACATGTTTAGAAATAATATACACAAAAACACACATTTGTTACATTTACTAAGGGAGCGGGGATACAGTTAAACATTTCAAATAGGTCGTTACAGAATTACTTTGAGAAAAGCTTTTGTTTCGATTGCTTTTAAACCAGTTAAGCTGTATATAGTAGTTAAAGGCTTTTAGTTTTTTCTTTTGTTAATTAAAAAAAAACTATGTACCTATCAATAGAAAGCTTAAGATAGAAAACTGAAGCCGGTTTGAGAGAAAAGCTTTTCATAATTAACTTATTTTTTTTGTTAGAAACAACATTTATCAAAATCATATTTAAGCCATTAAAAGCCTAAATAAAACAAACACATAAAAGGGGGACAGGATACGTATACGTATACATGTATATATAAAAATATATAGAAGCACAACATTTACTTTACATATATTATTGTTTTTTTTTTTAAATCGAATTTATATATATAGTTTTAGCAACACGAAAAACACGGTTACAGAGAAAGAGAGAGAAGTTTTTAATTGAATAGTCGGCTTTTACTTACCTAAGATGGATAAAATGACAACTACTACATCAAATAAATTCCATGGCTCAATAAAATAGTGATATCGTAAAGCGAATATTTTTAATAGACATTCGGAACTGAAAATAACTACGAATATCGCATTTAGATAATCTAGTACATTGTTATATGTTGTCGAAGCATCATAACGATCGAGTGTCATTGTAAACATATTTAAACCAATAAATAACATTATAATTATATCGAATTTTTTATCTGTGACTATTTCAAAGACTATTGCTTGTGGACGCCACTGTAAGAAAATTTTAGAGAAGAAAAAATTGTATATTTTTAATATATTCAAATAACGTTGGTATTTGTTTTTTTTTTGTGTAATTTAGTGCTGAGTATAAGGTTTCTTCTGTGCCAAAAGTTATTTCCTAATCGAACGTGACGTTTTGAAAGTGACATTACTATTGTAAGATATATTTGAAAATATAGTTTTCAGGTTTAAACTGATGAATTTATATTTATGCAAAATGGCGACGCGATGTCTATCTGTATATAACGATTGGCACAGAATAATCAATAAAGCAATACTCTCTAAGTATTTATTTTGTAAGTGTAGCTTTTTGTTTTAGCACTAATTTTTTTTCGGTTAAGCCTTACCCTCGGTCTAGGAATGGCTTTTAATGGTTTTTTGGAGCCCATCTTTTTCATAGCATTATAGTACTTTTTCTGATCTTCTGTCATGAACATTTCTAATGATCCACCTGCTTTTTTCTTTTGTTCATTGAAATTATCGATGATAACACCAATGAACAGATTCAATGTGAAAAATGATCCAAATATAATGAAGAACACAAAATATAAATACATGTAGATATTTGTTTCGCGTATTGGCTGCTTATCCACCTATAAATGTTCAGACAGGTACAGGATCATTTTCAGGGAAATTGAAGGAGAGGAAGAAAATAGAGTTGATTAGTAAATATTCAAAAGTTATTATTTAAATAAGACATATTTTATAGTTTATATTTTTTTACAAAATTAAACATATTGAACTTAAAACTGTGTTTAAATGTCAAGTTACCTCTCGTGAATCTATTGCGTCGTTCATTATTTGTATCCAACCTTTGAAGGTGGCCACTTGAAAGAGGCACAAATACGCATTACCTACGTGATCGAAATTCATTGCTGAATTCTCCCAGGTATAGTTCTCATTTTCGCATGCATTTCGATTGGGAATGATTTCATGACTAATTGTGGTGTGGTTATCATCCACACACTGTAAAGAGAAATGTATTTTATTTGATTAAATTAGGCACGTGTGGGTTGTGAAAAGGCACTCATTTTAACTCTCTCATCTAAGTACGGGATGTAAAGCTGGTTTTGGGAAAGAATACTCGACTGTAGCTTTTGTAGTTTGGCATCAATCAAATCGGGAAGTCGATCCAAAAAATACTAAATATTGGGAGAGAATGGTTAAATACAGCAAAAATGGCTCGTGGAAATCCGAGATAGAAAGTACCAAATATTGGGAGAGAATGGTTAAATACAGCACTTGTTGAAATGGATGTTGGAAACCCGCGAAAGTGAAATAGACGTCAAGATTCTCAAGAAAGGAAATCTTCAGGCCGAACTACAATATTCGAAAACAAATAGAAACTATTGTCGTACTTCTACGAAAAGAAGAATTGTTTCAAATTCTGTGAATGACGGCGCCTGTCAAGTAGTGTTTTTTTTTGCTATATTTCTATAGAAAATTTGCGTACGAGGAGTTAAGGATTCCGTGGTGTTTATTTCGGCAACGTATTCAACTGACTTAATATATAAATGTGAAAGACGGCGACGGTAATTTTGTTGGTTAACTTTTGTGTTGTCAGTTGACTGTCAAAATTTTGTACGAAAACTATAGGCCCAATCTTTAAGATCAGAAGTGTCCGTTGCGGCACACGCCAGCTTAAGCAACGCATATGTGACGGATAAAGTAGTAGGTTCAATTTCTATTACTTTCAAGAAGATCGACAAAAAAGACTTTGAAGGCAACAACAACAATGCATTACAACAGTATTAAAGATTTCCCAACTCGTTTCCATTGTTTAGTGTCGCAAGTGGTAGAATCTTGAACAATTTGCTGTGAATCAGAGGGCAGTTTCACTTTCTGACAGAAAAACAATAATATATTTTCAAGACGCGGAGAATTGACTGTCAGACTGACAGTTTTCATAAATTGAAAGACAAATCACTTTGAAACGCGCGCCGATGAGAGATAAGTTTTCACAAAACATCCTGTCACTTTTTTGACTCATGATTAATTTTATAGGACTGTTCGTTTCGTTAAAAATGCCAAAGTTGACGTACCCGTCGACGCAATTATACCACGTCAGACATACATTTGTAATGTCAATCACTCGAAAATTCTTGACTAGAAAATCAATCGATCGTGTTCAATAAAAACTCTGCGTCAGTTAGCTGCCATATTAGTAAACAAATGCAGACCGTTTCCTGACAACTTGTCAAATAATTCAGTCGCAACCGTCAAATGTATAAGATATAATCCGCATTTCCCCTTTGCAAACTTTTTAGATGAGAAAGTTAAAGAAAGTGCATTTTAATTTAATAGAATTACAAATTACCTTAAAATATTTTCCAGCAAAAAGCTGTACACCCATGATGGCAAAAATAAGCCAAAATATTAGACACACCAATAGCACATTGAAGATGGACGGTATAGCTTGAACCAGCGCGTTAACGACGACCTAAGGTGGCAATGGTTTGTGGATTGGGAGTAGGGGACGAAAAAATGTTCCATTTATAAATAGGTCTTGCTTTTGCATTATTATTTTATTTAAATGAGGTAATGAACAATATATTAAAAGCATCGTTGTATTTTTTTTTTCTTTTTTTGTTTTTTTTTTTTAATTTGATGAATGAAGTCGAGAACAAAGTAGGGCATGCGTTAATAAGCACGGGCTGAGAAAAAAACTATTCCAGTCTGTAAGAGTGGCAACACTTTTCCAACTTATGCTAAGTGCACATGAACGGTGGCCAGTTTTGTTATTATTTATATTTGGGACGGTTCTTAAATAACAAACTAATGGTTACATTTTGCAGTCACAATGGGAAGCAATGAAGAACTACAAAATGAAGGTTAAAAATGATACACAGTGTCCGACTTTGCAATTTATACAAACAAAAATTAAAATTCGCCGATCTCAAATCGTTCATGTACAGCTTGGAAAATTGTTTATACGTCTCGCAGGAAGTTTATTCTCATACCCACATAATAATAAAGCGTTCTACATGTGTGTGATTGCGACAGTCTAAAGCACTACGGAAACCTTCAAAAAATGCACAAGTCCAAGCCTTGCAATGCAATCCATTCCATTCCATTCCAATACAAACAACAACAACAGCTAACAGCGAAAATTGAAAGCAAATTCAAACAAAACAAAAATCATATCATACATGGAAAAAAATGCGAACTGATAGAAAATCTTGAAAGCTCTTTCATCCTTAGTTCGAAATAAAAGCTTCTAATTAAGTCAAGTAAAAGCCTGCAGAATCTATATAAACATACATACATGATACATAATAAGTGTGGTTAAGCTATAAGTTTGAGCTAATAAATAATACATTTTAATATTCGAGTAGTTTTTTGTTTACAAACTCATTTTGTTTATTACTTTATAGTGACTGGAATTTTGGTATTAGTCGTATGGCATTGGTACAGTGTAGTTTTAGTAGGTTTGTGTATTTTTCTTTTCTTTCATCACCAACGGAGTATTATTTATATAAATTATCAAAAAAAAAAAAAATCTATTGGTATTTATTTATTTTGCTGTGTATTCTCTTTCAAACGAATTAATAAAAACACGTGTAAATGCATGTAGAAAAGTCAATATCATTCGCAATGAGGCGATCAAAAATAATAAAAATAACCATAATAAAACAATTGGTAAAAACGAAATGAGGATAGATTTGTTCAAGTAAATTTTCAAGCTTTAAATATAAGGCATTTGTAAAGAAACTAAGTATATTGTTCTCTATTCTACTGGTGTCGCAATAGGTGAAAATTTTGTGGCGCATATTTGTAAAAATTGTAAAAACGAAAGACTGCATTTGTAAAGTCAAAAGGTTCATATTGTAACTATATTATAAGGCTTGCGGTGTCGCTGGTAAGAGCCTGGGCACTATTCTATTCTATAAATGGTGGAACTGGAAAGCTAGCAAAACCTTTTATGCCTAAAACGAACAACTCCTTTTAGTCGTTTGGTTTAGAACGGAGGGAGTCGTATGAAAATGAACACGCTTTAAAGCTACGAAGACTTTAAGGCGAAATATTTTTGTTGCATTTTCAAAAGGGTTTGAGCCTACGTAGCTGGTTTAAGGGATTTAGATCAAAAATATAAGTTTTCCGAAATCGAAGTATGCCCTCGAAATAATTGAACAAGTAGCATCAATACGCCGAGTTTTTTTAGAGTCTTCTCAAAAAACGCAGAGAAAACTCTGGCGCGTTTTTAATATTCACTTTTAGTGGGCTAGTCGCTAGACATTTTCCAGATAAGACTAGTTACTGGGACCGACAATAAATTTGATCCGAAGCTTGGAAATTTATATCAGTAAGACCCCATGTCTGTATATAAAGCCACCATCATCACAGTCTAACTCTAAGCCGCAAAGTTTCTTAGCAAAGACAGGTGAACCTTCGACTGTTGTGACTGCAAAATGTATTAGCCGAAACGCGTTCCGTTTTCATTAACAAGCTTTAAAGGAAGAGGTCAGAAATGTTTGCATCAATCGAATGGACTTTACTGCTTGAACTCGAAGAGTCTTCAAACCAATAAGTCTTCGACTAACGACTCAAATTTCAGGTTCAAATTCATAATTCACATCCACGTCCGAGGGAAATACATTTCGGAGTAAGTGCCACATTGTTTTTCAACGCAATAGAGGAAGACTTGGCCGTGGTCGAGTGAAAGCCGACCTCAATAAATGCACAACTAGGGACAGTTTACCAAAGACCGCGCTAACTTCGGTTGAGGCTAATTTCCCCCCTTGACTGTGGCACCATCTAGGGACAAATGTAAGAAAGGCTACCGTCTGAATGGAGTTTGTGATTTTGGCTTAACTGATTTAGGGGGAGTAGTTTTTTTTTAATCTTTTGCAAAAGTTTTAATTCTACTTGCTTTATAATTTTATACGAAAAGAATTTGTTTGCACATTAAAAACTTACAAAAAAATAGAAGAAAATGTCCAAGGCTTATTGGAGGTATAAGGATAAGCTCTGTGCAGTTAGACATACGGATTCCCAAGAAGGATATTTGCCTCGTTTTCTCACAAATCCTATCTTGTAATACTTCGCTTAGAATAAGAGTTTTCACTTTTATTGCAAACTAAATGTGCAATTGCATTTTAATGACGATAGCCACGAAATGTAACGGGTGACGCATAAATCGCGCATTGGTTCAACTTCATTGCTAATATTTCCTATTCTTCTTTTCGCGACTTTTCAGGGAGCGCAGTGAAATTCTTGAGTTTTCCCAAGAAGGTAAGTGAGTGGTTTCACAGCCGAATGTACTAATAATCATTTTTAGTGCCCAGCTAAAATGGGCAAATTCCCAATAGCTACCTATTGCGATCTACATAAAATTGTGTTCTAGAAATTATTATTAGTTGAAGGAACTCAAAAGTTCTTGACAACAATTTCGAATGCCTCAAGTAAAAGTTTTGCTAAGAACGACAGTTAAGTTGCAGTCCTCCTAGTAAGGGCAAAAATGGCGGCCATTTAAAGGACACGTCATTTCTCCAAACTTGTGTAAAGCAACATTCGAAATATATGTGTCTCGTTTCACTGGAGGAAAATATTGCGCTATTAATGTGTCAAAAAATGTTAGACCTACAAAATGTTTAATACAAGACTATTCAAACCAATTCGTGACTTATGCGCTTTATAATGGAGAAAAAAAGTTACTCCTTGGCTCGCCCACATTTAAGAACGACCACACTTGTAGCTTGAAATCTCACGAGATTATAACATAAAAAACTGAATCTAAGATTCACAAGTAGGGTGAGAAAAAATATTATGTTTCAAAGCTCATGCTCAGGATGCAGTTGAGCCAGCAAAAGCAAACTTGTTGTGCCTGAAAGCATAGATAATAAATTAGAGTGTAACCTTTGTTATAAAATGTCGCAAAAAGTGTTCGTACTTAAGTTAAGTGTTGATTGGTTTTGATTTTTATTTTCTTTAGACACTATATAGTAATGTTTACTTTTTTGTACAGTGTTTTTGAGCTAACTTTGTGGAAAAAAAAACAAACATTTTCTTAAAAGAACAAACTATAAAAAGAACATTAACTAAAGTCAAATTCAACTATATCAAACTGTAAGTTTTTCTTATCAAACAAAGCTCAACTATAAAACTAATTCAAACTAAATGAATAAAAAGATGAATTGTTTGTATATCGGTTTTTTTTTTTTTCACTGCAAAATATTTATGTAGTAACAATAACAGTCGAAATGGTTTTTAATGAAGTTTTCTGTTATCTAATTTAAATCATAACTTCCAAACTAATGCATCTCATAATTAGTAAACATGATATGAAAAAGACTTGTTTGTTTTCAAATGCAAAATAGGACAACGAAATGTTTGAGTCTAAATTATTTAAATAAAACTTCTAATTTGTTGTTTACTTAAATATTAAATATATATGTAAAAAAGTAAATAATTAATGCTTGAAATATATTTTGATTTTTGTTGTAATTTTATTTAGTAAAATATTTAGATTTGATATGAATGGAGGAAGTACGTACCCTCATGCCCTGCATTCGGGACATGGCACGTAGTGGTCTCAGTGCTCTTAACGTTCGCATAGTCTTGAAGGCTTGAATACCACCAGCTCCAACAAGTGAAGCAACGAAGTTGATAAGCGACACCTAGTTTTATTTGATTCAATATACATTTGAAAATGGGTAATTGTTTTTTGTTTTCGAAATTCGTAAACGAGGAATTTATTTAATAAAGAAATTGAATTTAACAAAAGATGATTTTAGTTTTATATATTTTTGTGAGTGAAGATTTTTGGGCGAATTTAAGTATTTTTTTTTTTTTTAAGAGAAGAGAAAATATATAGGTACCAAGAATAAAATGATTCGTTTTTGTTTTGCAAAAGGAAACAGAAACAAAGAAAAAAAAAAAACAAACGAAAATGTGTTGTACATAATATTATAAAAATGAAAATGCTAACTCAGTTGAAAAGAATTTAAATTTCAAATAAAACAAAGAAGGAAAATAAAAACTCTAAGGTCCATTAACGCTCATTGTCTTCGGTTGAACGGTTTCTTATTTGATTTAATGATTATCTCCAAGACATGTATAGTGCAATACCCTAAAGCTTTCTTTTTAAATGTTTTCTCTGTACACACACCAACGAATTACATTCAAAGTGTGCAATTATTTTTTTTTTCTTTTCTTTATTGTTTATTGTTAACTTTTACTTTTAACCAATGCCAAGTTTTTTATTGCTTTTCCTGTAACAAATGCTTCTTAGAAAAATTATATTTTTATGTACGAGTTGTTGAAAAATATTAAATACATATATTTGTAAAAGCATACACTGAGTTTTGGCGAATAGCGTTAAGCAATACACATTGTCCATAAATACACATAAATGAAAAAAAGGAAGACACGAAAAATAGCCTTTTACTCTGTCAAATAATGGGGTTGGGAGTTTCAATACACATTTCAAAAATACGTATGCCTATACCTAGCTTAGATCTAGACGCGTAGCTCATATTATGTGTGGCGTTTGAAATTCTGCAAAAGAATAATAGTTTAGGGACGAAGAAAGAAAATCTGTTGTCTTTTCGGAGGATCTGCGGTTGGAAATAGCACCCAATATGGAGGGTTATTTTTTTGAAAGTGCGGCAGTAGTTTTTTTTATAAATGAATAGTCTCTCAGATATTCCTAAACAGGACATAATCTGCTGATTTATTCTGCTCCGGCAGGAGGTTCTAAACAATTTGGAAAACCGGATAAGGGATATACGGAAACATTTAACCTATGCCCCTATACCTAACCAAGAACCTCAGGGTTTCAAAGTCCCAGTACTTATTTACAAACTCTTTTCTGTACAGCTTAGATTTTTCAATCTTACTAACTTACGAGAAGGTGGCGCTACAGCTCGGGCCGATCCTCGGCCAACATATTCCAATCAAAATGGTGAGTTTCCCCATGTAAAAGGAGCTATTGTGACCTACAGCAAATTTAAACTGAGGCTCAAAATAGTCATTAGTAGGCCCTTTTAGTGTTTTTTTTTTAAGCTGAGCTCCTTGAACGTTATTGGTAATGATTTGTATCGTAAATCTTAAATATTTCCTAGGTCACAATAGCTACTTTAATATGATTTTTTTTTAACTTCTTGGAAACAAGCCTGGACACATTAAATAAGATTATTAGTGGCGGAAACGACGATTTTTCTTTGAAAGATGAACAAAAGTCGATTAGGAGTATATATATATATATATAATTGGCGCAACAGCTCCGTAGGGACCCTAAGCCTAGCTTCTCACAACTATTCGTTTTGTGTGAGATTTATTTTTTTTGGACGAATAGAAGGGATCTACAATTTTATGCCGATTCCAAACGGCCGATTGGGAAGTTCTTTCAGTTATACTCTCGGCTGTTTGTCAGACGTTCGCTAGAGGTGGCAGAGTGAAAAAAACCCTGAGTTTGAATTTGGGTTTTAGCGAGATTCGAACCTGGGACCCCTCGCTTAGTAGTCCAACACACTAACCACTAAGCCACTGCGTCTGCATCAGATATTAATGATCAAGAGCTAAAAAGTGTGAAGCACTTATAAGTTTAAAGTTTATTATATAACTTTGTACCTTGAAAATTTTGTAAGACAAAGTTTAAGGCCTCAAGCCTTTAAGTTCGTAAAACTGGTAAATATAAAGAGCCTGCGAGATACTATTTAGTGTCCAGGATAGATTGAATGGCGAAATTTTCCATACAAAAGTTACCCATTGTGACCTACAATATATTTTGTGTGAAGGTTAAATATGCGGGGACTCTAACATCAATGTCAAGACACGTATGCCGATAATCGTCTGAACGAAATCATTTTCAAAATTTTACACAACCTCAATAAGCTATTTGTCTTGTGCATTCTTTTCTGTAGATTTAATTATATTTATGGAGACTGAATTGTTTTCAGCTCTTAAGATGTTAACTTTAGCACAGAGTTGCTAGCTCTGAAGGTCTATGTCGTCTCAACGATATTCGTCTGATTTGGGTCCCAGTATGCATCGGAACTTGTTGTTCTATTAACTGCCTCATCAAAATCAGTTGTTAAATGCTGATACTTATTCGACATGATATTTTGAGCAGAAAATTTAATCGCAAACGTCCGTCTTTGGCCAACAGAAAGGAGTTGACAATCTGCCATTACAACAAGGCGGGACTGCATGTTGAAAATACTAGTAGTGTTAAAAAAATTGCTGAGTGAGGTTGGGAGTTTTACCCCAAAGCCATATTTTCCTGATTCGATTTTAACCAAACTTTTTCGAAGAAGAGGATTCTCACTTTCTGCGGTTGTCCGATGCTTTCTTCTCCAACGGATTTCATTAGCTAGCAGAAGGCTCTTCGGAACTTTCCCCATACACTTAGCTCCAAAAAATACCTCAACCTGATTTTCGAGTCCTCAATTTCGGGACAAATTTTCCTAAGGTATACGTAGTCGTACATGTTGACTGGTATATTTCAACATTTCTCATGATTCAACAACAGCCAAATACGTCATCAGATGCCAAACATGTAATTGCGTTCTATTCTGTAGCAATCGCTCACTCTAATGTTTTTCTAAGCATATTTACAAAATCTATAGACTGACGTTTAAATGAATTTTCTTTGTTGTTAATGAAAGGGACAACTAACTCGGCATTTGTCCATTGTTGAAACATTTGTTTACTAGGTCGGCTTGTCTAGTTGCGTTTTGCCTTGAACTTTGCTGCGATACTTATCAGAAAGGTAGTTGTATACAGTCGTTGTTGTTGCTGTTGCGAGAGAGATATTATATAGAATCGTTAAGAGTTACACAAAATGAAAATTATCTTCTCCAAGACCAAGCGGTTATGAGAGAATTCAACGAACTCAATTTATAAGTTAAACACTGCCACCACTGCGCAGGAGTGCAACTACGGTGTCTATTCTGTTGAAGCTTGAAGAAGAGAAGAAACACTAGAGAGAGTATTTTTACAAATGTTGTTCTGTTGGTTTGAAAAAAAAAGCGTGAGTTAAAATGGAGCGCGTTTTACACTAAGTTGACAACTATTTTCTTTGATTTTTTTCGAGATGGACTTAAATTTACAACGAGCTAGGCTCTTTACGAATAAACAAACACACTAAATATGAGCTTTTCGTATCTAACTAATGAGTAGTCCTAGATCTAGATTGTAATGTTTAGTGATAATGTAAACCAATAAGACCTACAAACTACGAGCTAGGTGAATTTTCGTTCTACGTTATGGGGTTTACCTTATTTTACAAAATTTCCTAGGTTAAGGAGAGAAGTTTACAGAAAATAATAATAGTTACTTTAAATTGTATTATATTCATAGATAAAGGCAAATTAGGCTCAGTTTGTTGTTAAGTACAGTAAATAAATATTTAGTAGTTTTACAAAGTTTAATACACAGACGACAAGAGAATAATAAAACAAACATGTATGCATATTGGTAGCAAGGATCTAGTTTAAATTTAAATATATATGTCTGGTTTTTTTTTTTTTTGTAATGGCGTGCATTCAATTTGAGGCGATTCGAAGAGACTTTCGGGCAGTTCTGTGTGCAAACTTGTTAGCTGGTAGTTTATTTTTCATTTGTTGTTATAATTTGCGGCGGGATTTGGGTTCAAGACTCAAGTCAATGTTAGAAATTAATGAAAATCCACTTCAGTTAAGTCAAGCGCTCATGGTTACAACGATAACTAAGCCGCCAGGGAGTTTCAGCAAGCTCCCAGCAAAATTTCAAACTAATACGGCTGAAGTGAAGAGAAACATCTTTCGAGGAAATGATTAGCACCATCTATTAAATGAACCCGTCAGTCAGACCCTAAGGGTCAGTTAGGAGTCGGCGTATATTATTTCACTGGTGGCACGACAAAGTCAAAACGTTTAGGGCAATATCTAGCCCGGTACCAACGTAGGAAAAATACTAAAGGTTCCGATTCAAAAAAAAAAAAGAACACACACACAAAAAAATGGAATAGTTTAAATTAAAATCATCTGTCAACTCTCATGCGACTGTTGGGATTTGCTGATTAAAAAGTGTCAAGATTCTTAGCGGAGGTGCGTTACCTCTCTCTCTCGCAGTTTTCCATTGTTTTTAAATTTTTTTTCGTGTTAAGAAATTGCACTGAGAGCGAGCGAACGAATTGCTGAAATGCGAACAAACCACTTTTGATGCATTTTTGAACACAAAATTGTACATTTCACTATTCCAAGAGGAGGATAATTAATTATCCCGTCAAAATGTATTCAGAAAACTTGTTTAAGTAACAAGATTTCGAATTGCAAACTTTTTGCCGCGAACGAACACACCCTTGCCACGAAGTGTCAAAGTTTATTCACAATCCACATCTTTCAATTCGCGTTCCACAAACTAGCGAATAAAACATTGGTTCGAACTTAACCTCAAACTTGAAATTGTCTCTACTTGAATATGTCTCTATAACGGCGACTGTCATTGGATTCGCGGGTATCTGCGAACTAATTAAATGTATCATGTGAATGAACTGTCAAAACTTGCGAATATTCGTTCGTTCGTAGGTAGTTGGTCGCTTTCATGTGAATGATCCTTAAGAGTTATAAAATACTACTACAAATTTGTAGGTAACGAACCGACAGTGCTCAAAAACTTTCAATTGAAATACATCGGCGAATGCGGTGCGAAATGATTTTTCCTCAGGCAGAGGAAATTAAATTAATTCGTCTGTGCACACGAATTAAACAGACAAGTTCATCTACGGAAAGCGAAGTTGTGACAGCCAAAGTCGATTTCCCAAAGGAAGGTGTCACAAATATTATAAACTTAAGTTGTCCATATGTACTATTACAACCTTTTAAACAATGGAAGGGGAGATCGAATTAATAAACTCTGCGTAAGATTGGGAACATTTTAAATTCGAGTCGAATTAAGGGAAAGACATTTACCTGGACTAGATTTTTCCTGAACGCAAAAACTAGATTGGTCTAGCCTACGACCGATGCATGCGTCAGTCATTTACATATTTGAAAAATATACCTTTGAACATCCAGATTATCAATCGCTTTCACCGCAGTCATGCCAAATTTGTTCCTGATATCTGAGTTTGTCGACTTACAGACCAGTTACAGAGTACCTAAATGTCACCGAAACATAGAAGTTGCCTTGACAGTGTGAGAATTTGTCGGTGGTAGCAAGAAAATAAAGAGGAACGTTGATAACGTTACAGAAAATAGAGCACAGTACATTTATCGCTATTCCCGAATTCGATTGTCGTCAACGACTAGTACTTTATTTCTTGTCAAGTCGGTGGTAGTACCTACTTTTTATCAATGATTTGCAATCCCTATAAAGGTAGGACTTCCAATAAAAAGTACGTCTATACCTATGTATGTATATAAAAATGGTGTGAAAAATATAAATAGTAATTCTTCAATGTCGAATTGTCAGAAGTTTTTTGGGGAAACCCCTCCGGAAAAGTCGGGAAATGGGAAAAATTTTAAATTGTTATTTTTGTTTTTTAAGGAATTTTGTGTGCAATTGTTTCGGAATGGCTTTCGAATGGAAAAATAGAAAATTCTTAGTGGGAAACTCGGGAAGGAAAATTGCATTTCATCGAATGTTTTGATGTAAGGGTGGAAAATTCGTGTGAAGCTTGGAATTTTTCGGATAACTGTAAAAATTCATTGTGATGAAACCCTTATTAATTTTAACGCCTAGCAAAGCATTCTGCGGTCCGCTAGTTGTTTATAAAGGCTTTTACAAAAATCTATTTACAGAACGAACTTGATACATGAATCGCCTCGCACAGATCGCACAGAACCATTAGTTGTCTACCGGTAGGTACATGGTATATTCATCACCAAATACAATACAAAAATAAAAAAATATATATAAATATTTATAAACAACAAATAATAATGATTACATAAATGTATGTACAATTTACGCAGAATAAATATAATTAAAGGTACGAAGCTCACAATAAGTATTGTTTATATTTAGAGTGGTTTTATAATTTAATTTTTTTTTTTTGATAGAAGAGAAGTATACATTGAGTAGATAAACTTTAAAGTATTATGCACAGATTTTACGTTTAATATTTAGGATACACTGTAGGAAACACATTTAAATATTCGCAAAAAACAGACACTCCTTGTTGCATAACGTATTGACGACTAAATACATGGTTAACAACTTAGTTATATATATACGAGTATATGAGTAATTGCAGACAATAAATATATATTTATATAATTTATTTATATATATATATGAAAGACGGAAAAAAAAGGTAGAAAACATTTGGCGAGAAATACATTATTGTATGTTTATATTTTATTATATTGCACTTTGAAAGGACACGTTGCTCATTTACTTTTGCAGACAAATATTTATCTTTGTTTTACTACTTACTTTCATACCCTCCCATCGAGAGACAGCTCGAAGCGGTCTTAATGCTCTTAAAGTTCTCATAGAACGGAAGGCTGGGACGTCATCAGCGCCGGACCATATAGCGCCCAAATTTATAAGCGACAACTTTATGCGTTTTTATTTTTTTCATAATTCAATTTCAAATGTTTTTTAATGAGGTATATGTGATTTGTTTTATTATTTTTTTGTTTTTCGATTTTTTCAGTAGTTTTGTCGAATTAGGTTGGGTATATTTGCGTTAATTTTTTGATGGATTTTTTTAATACATAAAATAAATTAAAAATATATTGTTGGTTATACGGTTTGATGTAAATGAAAAAATGATATGTATACACTGGTAAGGAAAACTGAACTAAATCTATAAACTAAACACACGAAACAAAAAGAAAACCGAGGAAAAGAACAAACAAACTAAAAGAGAAAACCAAATCATAGCGAAAATCATATAGTAGTATAACTGTCTAATTTTTTTTTTCTCTCTCCTTGTACGTTTTATCCGTGTCGTGTAATAATATCAGAAAATCAACAAAATTATAGACATTTCTTTGTTTAAGTATTTCTTCTTTGATAAATAATAGAAAATAAAAGACGAAAAATAAAAGGTAACACATCTATAGGGGAATTTTCAATCGACTTACCATTACAATGATAAAATCAAGCCAACACCATGCGTTTGTGAAATAGACCTTAAAACCCAAAGCCAACCATTTGATTAACATTTCTAAGAAAAATATAACTGTAAATATCCTGTCCATATAATACAGAATATCCTGAAGAATTGGTCGTTGGGGAAGGTGAACATCTTCTAAAGCCTAATGGGAGAAATGAGAAAAAAACAAATCCATGTAGCAATTGCAGGGGTGCCCGACTACAAGCGCATACTCACCAAAGCTAAACTACTAAGTAAAATCATAGTGATAACAGCTGTTTCAAAATATTTGTTTTCGATTAATTGAAAAGTTTTCAGTCGCAAATTGCCCCATCCCTGCCAGAATGGCGAATCATCGTCACCGGCCAGGATTGGAAATTTCACATAATATGAGTCTGGGCAGCAATCGGCTGGGTATTCATCCAATATATCATCTTCGTTTGCGTGTATAATGATATCGCCGTCGAGAGGACCCTCCTCGCCTTCGCCCTCCTCGTCGAGCTCTTCGTCAAGGCCCAGATCCTCTTTGCTGGCGTCGCGTTTCTCTTCGCCTTCCATGGTCTCGGCGCTACCTTTATGACTCTCGTCTTTAAATGGTCGATTCTTATGGCTACCATATGAGTTAATGCTGGCAGTGTCGTCGTCCTGTAAGGACAAACCTCTATGGTTTAGCTCGTGTTCCAGTCTATTGTCTTGGTGGTTAATTGAATTGCCAATCATCTGCGAGGTATATTATACATTGGTTGGTTGGAATTGGATAACTTTTTTTTTCTGTTTCGTTTACATTATACATATTTACAAATACTAAAATTTAAGCTATGCATTGAGAATTTCAATTTTCTTTCCAAGGACATTTAAAAAAAAAACTTTTTCTATTCAAAAGTGCTGAGGAAAAACTATGCTTACCGTTGCGTTATTCAAATATTTTGATTTCTTCGATTTGTTATTCTTCAAATCACCGTGTATCGTGAACTCCATGCCATCACCGATGGCCACTTCAAGTTGATTCTGTTCCTTGATACCCTTTTTGATTAATCCATCAACGAGGATTTCGTCGGCGCCTAACTCGAGCTCATTATCACCATGTTCTGCAGAAATACAACGACACACCCCCTTGCCTAACGTATCCGTTTCGTTTTTTTTTTTTTTTTTTTTTTTTGTTTTATAAAATTTTAGGTGCGTGATTTATGGTAATGGAAAAGCGTAGAAGAGAATGATCGATGATCGATGTTGCCAATTTGTATTATTTTTTTTTTGTGAATTGATTTTTGATATAACGAAACGGAATTTTGTTTGTTGATTTTTATGGCGGCGCAAATGATGAAAGTAAGAAAATAAAGAAGGAACCGAATACAATTTTAAAAGAGTTCTAAATCAATTTACACCAATTTAGCTAGCTACGACACGACATATAAAATGGGAGCTTCATACTAAACAAAAGTGACACATAAAACGGTATATACGTTCAAAGAAGTGCTATAAACTGAACTAGATTTTCAAAAACCAAAAATTTATCAGTCTCATCGATTGGAATATCCGTGGTGATGTGCATAAATGTATTTAAAGGTTCTAGTCGACGAAAAGTTAAACAGTCATTATATGATTTTGACAGCTGCTATTTCAATGCATTTAGAAACAGTTTCGTTTAAGATAACAACAATCGTTTGAAATATGTTTCCGTGAAACTACGGTTGCACTTTTTCAAGTCTTAAGGCTGAACTACATCGAAACAAAAGTGGGAAAAGTAGAAAAGTGAAAAGCTCGAAATTCATGAAAAGACACGCATATTTATGTGACATCTATGAATAAAATCAGAACTAAGGAAGCTCAGAAATTTTTGTGTTTACATTTCAACTTTCCAGAAACAATATATAAACAAACTTAGCCGAGAATAGTGAAAAAAAGAGCTTTTCCTTTCGAAGCTGACAGGAATTATATGATGGGAACGTAATCCACCGGCAAATCGCTAATGAATTTCTTGAGTGTATTTGTTTTTAGAAGTTCTTGAAAAGTGAAAGCTGAAACATGCTCGAGCTTTCCACAAAGTGAACATTTTAAATTGAGAAGAAATATACAGAGCAGATTTTTTCCACTTTTTTGTACTTTTTCTCACTTTTATTTCAATGTAGTTCAGGCTTTAGACAAAATATTTCACTGAAATCCGATGGTTGTCATCGTTTGACGGAATTAAATAAAGAGCTAAATAGGTACATTGTTTTCTGATAAATTGTATGGAAGCGTCAAATCTTCGATTAGATTCAAACAGTACTTACTGTGTAAAACAGTTTGCGATTGCGCGACTGGAAATATGTCTGTTCCCTTACTTTAAAATCTTACGAACTAACATGAATTTTTACTCAATGTCGTTCCCTAACTCGAAAAATTCGTAAGAGAGATCGTCATCGAAAGAAGCTACAACAAATCCATTGAGAGTCCTACGATTTTTTACTCAACAAATTTCGTGGTGTAAGAATTTGAAAAGCTATTAGTCACAGTTGATTTGAAATGTCTTGTCCTATTCGACATTCGATTGCATTTGTTTTGATTTCTTGCGTACTAAAATGGTATCAACAGGCAGCAAAATAAATATTGAACATTCTCCTCGAACATTCCATCGTATTGAAAATGGTAGAAGGGAGAAGAATTTGAGGAAACCACGGTCTCACAGTCGCAGTCGTCGGAAAACGAGGGGCAAATCTTCCAGGATATATCCAATTAGTTACCAATCGAATGATTTTTATAGATTTTTTACCGAATGCCTATGCTATCTGACTAGTTATCTGACAGTTTGTTATAGTAAGGTGTCAAAATGACAAATGATAGTGGTCAAAAGTAGCAACACATAAGTGGAAACGAAACGTGAAAACTGTTGAGAATTCGTTAATAAGTTTTTTCCTTGCTATAAATTGTTCAAATTTCACTATCAAAATCAGTTTCACCTTTTACACTCTATGTCTTTCTGATAACAACTGTCAGCACGATGGTCGTATTTTGACCAAATTGCAGTACATACATTCTTCCCTTACCACGAGTGGTGTAGATAATATATGACAAGGCCACTGAATGTGTAATATTTTTTCCCAACTTTGAGAAAGTGCATTTTCCCCATTTTCCCAACCCCATTAAATTCGTCTGTGTCAAACAGGCCTAATGTGACACAAGAAAAAAAGCTGTCTCTCTTGCGATATTGCCCAGCGGTGCTCGGTTGGGCAAGCTCATTTTTAGTCCCTCTTTGGTTATTTAAAATACTTTCGATTTGATAGATGATAGGTCTTCGTGGCCTCACTGAAACCAGTTCTGACACCTTAAGCTCAGTTCTGTCTACGCCCGCTATAACAAATTAGCCGAAAGAAGTTTAATCATAAAATATTCTGGTGATTATATATTAGTAATTGATTATAGTTAGTAAACTGTATTTAATAATTACAATGCTCACATCGAGTTGATTAAGTATTTTAAATGTAAATATGATTAAGTATCGTCATAAGGAGTTTTGATGAGAATAAAATAGTTTATTATGAGTAGAAAAAGTGAATTTGTTGCTGTAATGGATATGAGTATAAAACTAAAATTGTGTTAGTCAATTTTAGTTTTAATTTTTTATTTATTTTTAGCTTAATGCAGCGAAGTGAAAAATACACAATTAAATATAGAGCAACTTTTTGAGTAAAATAAATAAATAAATCAACTAAAATGGCACATACTAATTAAACAAGAGAAATAACTAACAAAACAACTAAATGTATACCAAATGGTCATACGTCTCATACAATATTGGTTTGGTGAAATTAAGTGCGCGTAACCAGAGACTATGGACAGCCGTTTTTGTCACATCACTGAAATGCGTATTTGCATTGCGATCTTTTGAAAGTCTGTTCAATTACTTGCATACGGCAAGTATTATGTATTTGGTGAAACAGCGGCGAGATTGCGAACTGAACCGACTAAAATGGGTTTTAGCTAATGAGGGAGAAACCACGTAAAGGTTGGACCATCTGCTCGGTTTCCTTTTAAAATTGGCAAAGCATTGACATAGTTTAAAACTTTTCAAGGTCTGTTTCTTCTGTTTTAAAAGGAACTTTGCTGACCCACAAGGAATGCATCCTTTCAACACAATTTTGCAGCACTTCTTAAAAAAAAACGTCAATTTTTATCATTGCGGAGGGACATTTTTGAAAGTAACGAATTCCCACCTTTTTCTTTTTATCCATTTTTGGGACGAAATTCAAACAATTAGTCGAGAATGACAAATGTTGTGCTTAATCTACCCGAATCAGCGGGGCAAGATCGTGGGAAATTTCTGTTTTTGAGGGAATTTTCAGTCTCGAAATTAGCAGGAATGCAGTCTGCTTGTCAAGTAAAATAAGCAGGAACTTCTGTTAGTTTGTAAATTCTTCTCTGCTTTGGTGTTTCGCTTTAGCAAATGGAAAGACTTTAAATGTCAAGCATTTCACTGCTTTAAATTCGTTTAGGTATTTTTTTAGTCAACAAGTATAACGAATTCCCAACAACACTTGTGTGGTTCTTCTTACAAGTTATGACAGAAGTGGGAGTGGTGAGTCTCAGCTTTCATAGTAGAACATTTTCATATAAAAACTCTGTCAGCAGCTTGTCGGCAACGGAGTCAAATCGCAGCCTCGTATATTATGCAAAAATTATGTTCCAAAAAAGAAGAGCAACCATATATTTCCAAGTTCAGAAAATAAATAGAACTGTTGTACTTTTTGGGAACCATAGTTTGAGTTATACACGTATTTGAAGTGACAATCACCTGCTTTGACACAATTGAATGTCAACTGAGTACTGAACTAGTTAAGGAATATTTGATTAGATTGGTCGGTTGGCCTGGTATATTAAAAACTGCTAATGAGACGAATCACGTCGGCCAGCTGTCAGACTTTAGGGAGAGCTACAGTCTTTAGATACAGTAATTCAACTTAAGGCAATCTGTAATGACGTTGAAGTAGCGCGTTCCAAATAGAATTAGTGGCACATTTAGGCACTTTTTTCGAGACTAGTTCTTGCTAGCCCCCTACAAAATGACTCCCAAGATAAAATTATGGTTGAGTAGTACTCAGTTCAAGTTAAATTTTTTCCAAGTCCTGTTCAATATACTGTAAAAAAGGTCTCCACCAAGGTTAGGCCAGCGAAATACAAAAAGAACAAATTTGGTTTCCTCTCCGCGTCAGAACTTCAATTCAAAACATTAAGAACATTTGAACAAAACGTTTCTCATAGGTTCCCATAGTGGGAGGGGTCGTAAACCCCAAGGGCAACACAAAGGAGCTACATTGATTTAAGTGTCGCGTGTGCATGTTTAACATGTCGCGCCAACCCACTAATTTAACCTAACCTAAACAAAGGAAAGCGTTTAAACATTAAACAAGTTTTTCGTTTATTATCTACGTTTTCTATTAAAGAAAATTATTAGAAGAGACTCTGTCGAAGGAGGTACTTTATTGAAATAGGTTTGAAATCAGCAAATGGAGAATTTTAATAGCGTCGCACTGAAGCAAACTGAACGTTCGGATGATTCCCGAAAAGAGACATTAGAGAGGCGCCTAACTTTGCTGCAAGTGCGTACTAAGATTTAGTTAACTAGTAAACGAACCCAATTTGAACGAGCAACAACTTTTAACAAGAACTGTAGTACTTGTATTACCTCGACTTCTTAAAGTCGTCTAAATCGTTGTTTACAAAAGACCTTGACTACCATTTTACTGTGACTTGATCGGGCTTTTTAATGAGAGCACAAAAACTGCATCATTGCATAGTCTCTCTGGTTCAACGATTCACTCATTTCGATTCACAATCCAACCAAAAGAAAGGAAATAAAACTCTTAGAAGAACAACGAAAACAAATACAAAATTAAATACAATATCATAACACTAAGAAGGGTCAAATCCACTGTTTTACTTTCATATTACATATAGAAATATGTATTTAACTTTGCAAATTCAAGTCCAAATGACTTTTGTAAACTATTTGAAAAAGTATTATTTATATACATTATATCTAGGCAACGGAAGTATACAAAAAAAAGAAGAAAAGAAAAAAACAATAAAAACAAAAGAAAACAAAACCAAAGTGAACTGAAGAAATGATTTTCCAATTAACCTTAGTACAATGCTTTGCCACATAGAAGCAGACCCCTCTTCGAGGAAGCAACGAAGAGCATGTATATTATGTTCTCAAGAGTCAAGGTTTACGACATTTATGAAATTCAAAATCTACTCTCCTTTTGGAAAATAGATGTCTACATACGATTTTGTAGCTCGTAAAAGTAAAGTAAATGATACAAAATAAAATAAAAAGGAAAGAACAAATCAACCAAAACCAAAAACACAAACACAAAAGAACAAGCTTTAGTTATACCTCTGATATTTCTATTCTATTGTTTTACAAATACACGTTGTTGTGCGAAACACAAAAATGTCTCTAGTCAAGAACACACAACTATATTACTATGGATTCAAAACATAGATTTCAATCCGAAACTAACGAGTCTACGCTTTGGACAAATGCTACTTGGAGGACGACAGAAAAACACGTATACTTTTTGTTTATCATGATCGTATGAGAATTGAAAATTGAAAACTGAGATCTGAGAATACAAAAATATGCAGAGGTATGTTCAGATAAATGTATAACAGTTGGTTTACCGTATACATATATGCATTGAATGCAAGCACTTCACACATATGCATACTGAATCAATGTTTCATCAAAATTCCGTAATTGATTAATATGTTTCTAAAGATATACTCGTTATGTATATAAATATGAAAATAGTTTTTGTTTTTTTTTTGTTTTTTTTTTTAAATTAATCTAAAACAAGTGGATAAAAACCTTCGCTCCATATCCAACTGATCTGATTGGTCCTCTCACCTGGTGGTTGATCGCTAATTTGATTTGTCAATTTGTTACGAATTAATTTGAAACAATCGGCTACGTTACGTTTGATCCAATTTGAAAAACGCGATATTCTATTAAAGGCTTCAGCGATTTTATTTGTATCGTTGTCTGCGGTTGGCGCTGATAAACTGGATGAACCGAAATTTGACAAAAGCAAGGCTAAGAAAAGATTGAGAACCTGCAAAAGTAAACGGAAACATTAAGAAAATTATCAAACTTTAGAGGTGATTATGATTAATGATACTTACGACTAGATTTCCAATAACGACTGTAGCTAAGAAGAATGGAATACAGGACACGTCTCCGACGTACATACAGTCCCACATGGACTCGATCCATTCACCACATAAGACACGGAACACAATCATAAATGAGTGCATGAAATCTGTAAAATTCCACCGCGGAAGATCGCCATCAGGGAATCTGTCTTTATTGTCTGCAAATGGAAGTGGGCTGTTAATATCTTGAGAGCAAAACTTGTGTGCATGCTGTTTTTATTTGGTTTGCATAAAGAATGTATGGAAAGTGCAGGTAGTTTTACTTTACTTAGCGAGCATTTGAATGTCAACTGAGGACCTGAGGGCCACAACAAAATGACACAAATAAAAGCCATTCACAGCGAATAGTACTGAAATAACAAATAAACTAGTTATAGAAAAAAGAACGCAGAATCACGTAAGAAAGAGGACAAAAATAAAACAAATAGAAGAACAATTCTAGTTACCTGTTTCATGGATTGTTATGTTTTCGAAGAACAAACTAAATAATTTACAAAAACTCAACACTTAAAAAAAACTATACAAACGATTTGACAATTTTCTATCGTATGGCGACCAATGCACAAAAAGGAACCTTCTATCATCCGTTGCAGTGGGCTGGAGAGTGTGAAAATAAAACCGGAACTGTACTAATTTGGCGGGTTTTATGCCCTAGTACATTATTTTGGGAAACAATCCTGTACGATCCAACTTTCTTCTGTTGGGAAATTTTTTTGGTATTTATACCAATGCAGTCTAACACTAGGTACCAAAACAGGTCGAAAAGCGATGCTAATGCTGTTGAAAATGTTGTTAACTCTGGTTTGCTAAATCGTGAGACAAAACAATAAACAACACGATTGGCTCTTATCAGTCAGTGCAGTTTCAAGAAAGTATACGCCTTCATTCCCACGATGCGACGCCTATTTCGGGCTATTTTTTTTCGCATATACCTACAGCTTTATTGGCAAAGGACGCAGGTCGACAGACAGCCAGAAAAATGTTCTCATACTGGATCTATACGGATTCAAAGTTTTCGCAAAGGAACTTAGTTCATCGTGGACTAAAAGAAGTTTAAAAAAGCCTATCCTAATGAGGATTTAAGTTGTTGTCTTTGTTTGGACTGTCAATGTCTAGAATTGAGAACTCCATTAGTAATGGCTATAAGCGAACTCGAAAGACAACTTTTGCGTGTAAATCACACTTTACGTATTCAAATAAAATAGATGCAAGACCTCTCGAGTCGTTAGCTCTGTAAACGGGGAAATAAATTCCACGAAAAAGGTAAGGGATTCAGCTTAACACTATCTTTTCGATAAAATCACGACTACGATACACAAAAAATGTATATATCGCCGTCTAAACGTCACCTGCGACATTCGTGATGACCGGAAGAAGGGAAAGATTGACAAGCTTACTAAATATGGATCTATCACAGTTGAAAGCAATCGGAACATTGACTTCTTATAATATAATATATTATATGGACTGCTAGTAGAAAACTTCACGCATGTTCCAAAAATACTGACGCGCCACAGTTTGCCAGCGGAAAATAAAGTAAACTTCAAACGACCTAATTTATGTCGTTTTCCATTGGGATTTTCGGATTTTGCTCTCAGATTTCAGATTTTTCGTGCCCAATGGAATATAAAACGAGATTTTTCTTTCTTCGCATTTGTGGTAGTGCGTGTTTTAAAAGTCAGCTGTTCTTAAATTGTAATTTACGCTTATAGAAATCCTTTCAATTTATGTTGATATCCATTGCAGCGGCCAAATGTAAATTTTTCTCTATTTTTCGCAGACTTGTCTTCTAAATACGTGATTAATAACACACTTTAAAATTTGACAAATGTTCTGGTTGGTTTTGGTGTTAGTGTAAGTAGGTATGAATCTCGCTCATGTCGTTTTTCATTGGGACAGCATAAAAAGCACTAATTTTCAACTCCCACGATATAAGTATTAGTTTGATTGAACGATGTATGGAAGATACCTGTAGGCATTTTTGTTTTCAGTTTATGGGTTAATAAGTAAATAAATTGTTATTTTCGTTTTCTTTTTCAAAATCAATCTTATTTTGAGATTCGAACGAATAGTCAATTCTAACGAATGTCTCTATTCGTTCGAATGAACTTTGTGTATTTTGAGATTCGAACGAATAAAATTCATTATACAGAATGTCATCAAATGAATTCAAGTGAATTCAACTTTCGAAATCAGCTGTCTGATGTCATTTGACATTTCTATTTGTATACAAAACTCATATTTTGTCCGCGAAATTTGTTGAAAGTGCAAATAAAACATTAAAAACATGGCAATTGTTCTATTTATGGACGGTGAGGAGCAAATGAATAGAAGAACGAAAATGAATGGATTTAAATCCATTCGAGCTTGAAGATTCCAAGTACGTTTAATCGTCTTTTCATTAGCTTAAAGATTTGTGAGGAATTTTCGGCTCCACGAAAATGCATTTAAATATGTTCTGGATGAATTAGTAACCGAAGATCGAGGAGGAACAATATTATCTATTCCTCCCATCGCAATGGTAACGACCACCTTAAGTTTTGTCACAGAAGGTGGCTACCAATTTGGAGTAGTGAAAGATGCAAATTTGAAATTGTCTCAATCATCCTTATTAAAGTGCATAACAATTGTAATAAACAAATGATTACGTTTTGAAGCTAGTGAGGAAGGAAAGGACGAGATAAAACTACATTTTTGTAAATTTTATCCGCCAGGAATATGTAGAAAACAAAAGCAGTCGCTGCTTAAGCGATAGGAAACTGTACACGAATAAAAAATGACATTTGTTTCGAACGATTAGAATGTTAAAATACGATCAACATTCGAATGGCAAATGAACTTTCGATTGTTAGGATGAACTTCTTATCTGTTAGAATGTCAAAATAAAGATTCTTCGAATTCGAGACACTTTCGAAAGAAATCGAATCTCAAAATAAGCGTGAATAATAAACATTCCTAAATAGTAATTGAAAAGCACTCTTTGTAGCTTTGCATCTTTCGAATAGATGACGCTCTTTTGTATACATTTTACTATGGAAATGAGTCTCTTCGCACAAGATGTTGCTCTTTTGTTTACATGTTTCTATGGAAACATACTTATTTTTGAAAAAAAAATGTAGCTTTTTTGTTTACCTTACTATGGAAATTTTTTGCTAATCCGCTGGCAAACTGTGGAGCCTGTGCTGTTTTGGAACATATTTTCTCGCAGAAGTAGGTATATGAAAATGACATTTCACTAGCAGTCCATATGTAGTATGTCTATGAATCGGAAGCTAATGTTCGACGTTAAGTTTTCCTCTGTCAGCTGCTAAAGTAACCTAAATTAGGCAATAATTCGAAATTAAGTGTTTTGAGCAACTGTCAATTATTGTAGCTTTGCCAGCTATGTCGTTTTCCATTGGTTTCACTCGGGGATCCACTCTTTCTGAAATCCAATGGAACAAGAAAACTGCTTCTGATTCAATCCACAAAAGTATTGGTGAAATGTTAAAAAATAATCAACGGCATCTGTCAGCTGACTTGTATAAAATACACTAACAACACTTATGTGAGTGCTTCCAGGGTGGATTCGGACTTCAAGTCGAGAAGCGAATTTCTCTCCTCCGAATCACCAGAAGAGAATTTTTTGTGCCAATGGTAGTTTCAGAAGTGATTTTTTCGATTCCGGACGCTCCCGGACGCTTCTTTTTGCCCAATGACATTAGTTTTATGAATGTCGAATTTTCGTTGGAACAGTGACAGTGAGATCGATCTTTCAGAAGTGAGGAAAAACTTAACGAAAATGAGCCACAAACGATGTGGATAACAAAAACAGAAGAATATATTATGATCTGTCATATTGTCCTGACGTTTCTTGACACATTTAACGTTATACAATCGGCTTTTTTTATGTGGATCCTCATGCCTTTATAATATCACCACTTTGCGGATCATTATTGATCATTAAAGAACTTTGTTACTAAACTCAGCAATACGAAGAACTGGAGCAATCACACAACAAAGTGGTACACAGATGGTTCGAGAACTGATGAGGGAACTGGGGCAGGAGTATTTGGGCCTGGAATCAAATATTCTGAACCAATCGTCAAAAGTACCAGCATCTTTCAGGCTGAAATCTATGCCATAGACAGGTGTGTCCAAATCAACCTCGACAAAAACAGAGTCAACTGTGATGAAGCTATAATGTCAGACAGCCAAGCTGCTATTATGGCACTTAATTCCTACACCATTAAATCCAAACTTGTAATGCCTACAAAAACTTAATGAACTTGGTAGGAGAACCAAAATAACCCTCTGCTGGGTGACTTGCCACGTAGGAATAGAGGGGAATGAAATGGCCGACTCCCTAGCAAGGAAGGGAGCATCAGAAACGTTCATAGGTCCTGAACCATTCTGCGGAATAGGGGATCACACCCTCAAAGAAGAATTTAGGAAACTAGAGCAAGAAAACAGGGCAAGAACCTGGCATAACACTCAGGGCATGAGGCAGGCCAAGAAACTTCTGGGACAATACAACCGGAAAAGATTCCAAGCTTGCATCGGCATGAGCAAAAATAACCTTCGTATCCTAACGGGCTTCCTAACGGGGCACTGTAGACTCAAGGAGCACCTCAGGAAACTGGGTATATCTGAAGAAGGTCTCTGCAGATTCTGCGATGAGTCCGGTGAAATCCCAGAACACTTGCTGGGATCATGTGGGGCACTGACCCACAAAAGACTGAAATACTTGGGCAAGTACCAACTATCTGATGAGGAAATACAGTCACTAGAGCCAGCTCTCATCCTTAGATTCTTAAAGGAAACTGGACTGGAGAGAGTGCTATAGGACGGATTTCTTCCGCCAAGGAGAAAGAAGAGTACTAAAACCTCTAAAATGATTTCGAAAGGAATTATACTATGAGGGGAACTCTTTTGAGGGAATAAACCACTCTAAGGCGTAAGCAGGGGGTACAATAGACCAAAAGGTCGCAGTACAATAATAACCCCTCTCAAATAATAATAATAATATTGAACTAGTGCGTCGAAGATCGGTCAAGCTATCTTAGCCGTTCATCAATATGGTGGTGGTGGCACATTTACAATGTACAATTCTGAGAGAGGAGTACCCTTTAATTGCAGGTAAAGAAGATAAATTTAGAGAGAATCCTTTAGCTAAGAGAAAATGGACCCAACAGTTTCTTGAAAAGTGATCGCTCCTACCATGAGAAAGCTACAGACGTGCGTTCACACAATTCTTCTGCTCCAATCTACAACTACATAGAAAGCCTTTTGTCATTAGCCAGCCATGAGGGTGTTGCCATATTGACAATTTAATTCAAAATCAAAAGAAACATTACACATAGCACAGAATTAAAAAAAAAAAAAAAAGGAAAACTAATTTCCCACACTTAAAATGAACACACTCATAACAAATTCTAACATCGTAAAAACAATCACAACTATAAAAATCATAGAAGACGAATTATTTATCCGTTTTAACAGTGCTATACATTAATACACAGTTTCCAACACATAACGTACTGAGCTATATGTATACTTACCATGGTAATTTTTCCCGAATAGTTGCATTCCCATTACAGCAAATATGAAGATGATAATACATAGGACAAATGTCAGATTACCCAATGCACCCATTGTACGTCCCATAATCGATATAAGTAAATTTAATGTTGGCCAAGACTTAGCTAATTTGAAAACACGAAGCTGTTTGTGGCGTTTTTATATATATTTTTTATGGAAATAAAGTGGTTCCAATGTATAATTGCGAGTGTTCGGGAGAAATTTTTGATGCGATGATGTTGGATATTTAAATAAATGAGATTATAGGTATTTTTTTGTATATCACCAAGCCGGGCACAAAAGCGGTAAGAAGTTTGTCAAAAATATTCGTAAAAGATATATGTAAGAAAGAGAGAGAAAATTTTATTGTGAGTATTATTGATAATGTTTTGTAGAGAATCTTACAAATAAGGTGTTGCCAAGCAAACTAAACAATGTTATTGGCTTAAGGTTAAAAGCTATAATATGTTCACTAAAATATTAGCTTTGGCTTTCATTAAAACTGCTAAAATTACGAAAACGGTTTGATATTATATTGTATTAAAAGATTCAAGTTAAAAGAGAAGTATAAAAAACGTTATCGTTGCTAAAATGCAAAGTGAACTGTCGAATTGCAAAGTTGTTTTCGTTCCGTATGCGCCAAAGTACCTGTGTAATTTTTGCCAAATAATTGCATTCCCATCACGGCAAATATGAAGATTATAATACACAACACGAATGTTAAATTGCCTAAGGCACCGACTGTACGGCCCATAATTGAAATAAGTAAATTCAATGTTGGCCACGATTTAGCTAATTTGAAAACACGTAGCTGCAGAGAAATGGAACAACTTATTTACTTGGTAACACTAAGCGGTTAAATAAAATATCTTTGACCCGTGTGACGGGCTAGAGAGTCTTGTATAAAAATGTCAGTTATAAAATTTATTGTATTCCTATTACAACTGAAATACACTATAAATCCTGTTAGTTGTTGAACACAAAAACAAACAAAAACATTCGGAAGGGTTTGAAAATATGTAAAACATCTTACCAAACGAAACGAACGTAATACAGATAATCCCTGAACACCCTCCAGTCCCAGTTCGAGCAACGAGAGGGCTACTATAATGAAATCAAAAATATTCCATCCCTCTTGGAAGTAGTATTTCGGACTCATCGCGCACAGTTTCATCGTAGCTTCGATCGCAAATGTTGCCGTGAAAAACTGAAAAGAAAATAAAACAACAAGTTACTTACAGCATCCACTTGAGAGGGCAGAAGACATCTTACATAATTTCCGCTCTTGAGTATCCGCTCCATTTCCTTGTTCATGTCGTGATGATCCAACGCCATAAACATTGTATTGACCACAATGCAGAGGGTGATGAACAGTTCGACAAAGGGATCGAACACAATTAGCGACACCCATTCTTGGATTTTTAACCACACCCAACAGCAGTCCCAAACGCAGAATATATCGATACCTCGAAGGAATGCCTCAATAGCTTTATCCTTGAGTGTCGGCCCATCCTCGTCGTCGTCCTCTGTTGGAAAGTAGTAAACGGAGACTGAACATAAAGTTGAGCATTAGTATTATTTTGACCAAACTTTGACTCAACCATTTCTGTTACATTTTTTTACAACTTTTTTTCTTTCTTTTTTTTTTAGTGTTGTTCGTTTTGATAATGTTAACTCCTTTTTGGAGGTTTCTTTTCTTCTTTTGTAAAAAAAAAGAGAGGCTTATGTTTTTGTTTCCTACTATAGATAAGCTGAGAAACTATATTGTGAACTATAATGAAAAACCTACATTGAGAAAAGTACTACTACACTAGGTTGTATGTGTGGCCTTTAAGCAGCATATTTTGGTGACGTTTATACTTTGCAATGCTAAAAAGGAAGAACTATAAACTTATCCATTCAAGATATCGTATTACAATCTATTCTACTTCAATGTCAACACTACGAGGATCTAAGTATGAGTATGAACGCGGATCAGTAAGAGCTGTAAAGGACTGTAAAATTTACAATTTATTTTATATTCCTGTTACCATTAAAAGACTGTTTAATTTGTCTAAACCTCTATTATCCATCGCATATAATTTTCGCGAGAACAGTATTTGCAGCTTAGGCCTGGAGTTAATCTCAATTTTTTTTCTGACAGCTGGCTGACGATAGGTTATTTACGCATACAGAGGGGTAACTGCTATATTAATGTCTGACAAAATATCTAGATCTGCAAAAAGTGATCCGAATCTAAAAAAATTGATTTTTGTTGTCCCAATGGAAAACGACATAAGTCTGTTGACGTTCAAGTATCTGGTTTAGTAATTCTGACAGCTGGCTGACTTGATATGTCCCAGTTTTCATTGGAATGATCACATAAACAGTTTTTATCAATGTATGGGAAGACGGTTGGTATATGCGGCTGACGTAAGAGAAGTGGCGTTACCGACCAATCTAGTTTTTGCGTTCAGGAAAAACCTAGCGAAGACAAATCTAGTCAATTTATGACAACTCGGCTTTTAAATTCGCCAATATTGCCTTATGTCAAATGCTGGAAAGAGAAAATGAAGATATTATGGGGATTTCTACTCTAATGGTCGCGTCATAATTACTAGGACAGTATTGCTGATAATTGTCTGCTAGCACTTACATATGTATAACTTCCACAATTTTATTCTGGAAATCTAACACTTCCGCTGGACATTTTATACATTTCTTTCCTACGTGCCATATATACAGTTTAACAATTAAATAAATAAATTACTAAAGCCAACATTCCCCATTCGCTGTTGTGAACTACAGAACTATGTAGGTGCAGCCTTCAGCAAAGCAATATACATATGCACATTTTTGTCTAGATTAAGCACGTAAACGAGCTTAGCTCAAGTTGTCGGATGTTGATTTGAAGTCGTGTCTTGCTTTTTTAAATGAAAACTGGTCTATAAATGGCCGCGTTCCATTTTGGAGCAGTCGAATGTCAAACTGCATATAAAAACAATTTACATTTAATAATTTGCAATAGAGCTTTAGCAGAAGTTGTGAAATTTGCATTTAAGAAAAATTGTCCAATCTAGCGCGAAACTATCTGCCTGATTGAGAGAAAGGGAGAGCGTTGCTCCACTTGGGCCATTATTTGCTACATAGATGTCTAGCGCGGCCAATGGAACACGCTAAATGTGTCGAAATATTTGAAAGTACCTACCTACTTGTTGTTACATATTCGAGTTTGAAAGGGGCTTTATATTTTCGAGGAGACATTTTGGATCTGTAATACCTAACTCGTGTAAAGTTTCGAGATGAAAATTCGACACTAAAAACAAATGATCCCACATAAAGAATTCGACATTCAGGACTGTCGATTAAAGAAAATCAAGTAACGACGCTCGTTCATCTTATCGGAAATCTAACGATCAATCACTTGCCAATATCTAGTACTTTGCGTTTGTACAAAGAAGGTAGATCCCTATCGCGAACAACTAAGGAGATTCTGTAAAATACTCTGATTCTGGCGATTAAACTTGGACTTTATCGGAAGTGGAAAAAAAATCCTCGGCCACTTCAAAAAAAAAATGCTCAGTCCCGTTTCCTTTGACGGGCTTAGAGGTAGATTCATCGACAAACAATACGAAATATACACCGACTTTGAACTAATCAAAAATTAGTACGTCAGCCGTGATAGGATATATATAGCGTGTGACCACAAATGCTCCGGCACGTAGATCGAGTCATATTTCAGGGTTTCCTTCAACGGAAAATTCACAAATATTACATTTGAGGTTACCCAACGCTAAGCAAGACGATGTCCAATAGGGAATACAAGCAACGATCTTGAACCATAATCTGTGATTGGACACATTTGAAGTTGCGGTTGTATACGATTGAACAGCATCGTACATTAATCGAGAAACAGGTGTACATTGCCACATCAACAGCAACTTTGAAAACAGCAAAAGCTTCCGGAGCATAATGATTTTTGAGAGACTAAAACCATTGACAGCAACTTTATCAAATATCGTTTTTCTTTTATAGTTTAGAATATGTTGAGAGATCAGAATAAATTGACGGAACTATCTGAGTAAAAATCTGAGCACAGCACGCTTTCACAGTTGATTGCTAATCATGTCTTAGAATTCTCGCACAGAAAAAGGGAAATACTGTTGACATGGTGTATTTTTCCAGTCATATGACAGCTAGCGCTCAGATGAGTTTCAAAAATCAGGTCGCTCTGAACACGCTCAGTTTAGAAAGAGTAAAGAAAAACGCTAAAAGAAGAAAAGAAAAGTAATGGACGGAAAAATAACTTTTTTTGAGAGCTAGAACAATTTTGCGAATCTCGAGGTATGAGCGATATTCGCACCTACTTACACTAACACCAAAACATTGGCCATTTATCGAACTTAAAAGTGTGTTATAAATTAGGTATTAGGTCTTCTAAATACATGTCTATGAAAAATAGGGAAAAATTTACATTTGGCCGCAGCAATGGACATCAAAATTAGTTGAGTGGTTTTTTATAAGCATAAATTACAATTTAAAATACAGCTTTTAAATACGCACTACCACAAATGCGAAGGAAGAAAAATTTCGCATTATGTTTCATTGGGTACGACAAATTTAAAATCTGAGAGCAAAATTCGAAAACCCCAATGGAAACGACATAAGTTACTGTCATCTAGTGACACATCGTGCTATTACAGCTTCGAAAATACTATCAAATAAAATATAGAGGTTTGAAAGTTGGGAAAACTGAAAAATCGTCACCCTAATGTTGGTATGATTTTCACAGTATTGAATGAAGTCCAACATCGATGTTGCTGTGTTACAAGTCATTGGCCGCGTTCCACTGCCCGCTAAATGAGCAGCGGCATGTCAAACTCCATATAAAAAAATAGACATTTTACCATTTGCGCTAGTCGTCTAGCACTTTTTGTTAAATATCCCTTATAGGGAAATTTCTCAATCTAGCGCAAAACTACCCACTGCTTTGAGAGAAAAAGAAACAGTTGTCAAAGGAATTCGTTCAAACGTCTGTCTACAAAATAAAAACAAAAGTACGAAGCCAAGCTGCAATTGTGATAAAATTGGTAATAAGGTAAGTAAAATAGCAATTCGATATTATTATGGTTTCTATAACATGTACCATTTCTTTTTAAATGTAGTTTGGAAATAATTATTCGACACGAAATTATTAATGAAGGAAAGTCATATGTTTTTGATGCCAACGAAGATGCCGCTGCCGCTGCCGCTGCGCGATCGTTCCTCCATGTGGGATATTTTGTGCTAGAAGACTAGCGGGCAGAGGAACGCGGCCATTGTTTATGCGTTGATAGTGGTGCATAATAGGCATAACTGTGTTTCGGTTTCGAGTCTCAAAATAGTCTTTATCTTTCCGAAAAAAAGTCATAAGTCAGTTCAATAAAACAGGACTCAAATTGGCACATCAGTGGGGGAGCAATACTTCACGAAATTAAACGTAGTTGCTAGTTGCTACTTGTTAGCGCAACGGACTTGAGGAACTCGTGCTCCGTAATTGATTTTTTTTTTATTTACTTAAGATGACCTTTTTTGGTAGAGAACATTGAAAATGTCAGTTCATTCAGGAATAGTTGACGATATAATAAATTCCCCAAACAACAGACTTCCCGGCAGAGCTCGATCCTAATTCTAATGCTTTGACTAAGGAAAACAAGCACACATCCCTGGTGCTTGGATCTTACCCCTAAACTCCGGTTAAACTTTTTCCAATTGAATGTGCTTCTATTTAACTGCGTAAAAGCCGATATAGAAATGTCGTTACTTAAGCAAAATATACTCTAGATATTCTCTCATAGAATGTGTATGAAATTGGGTGCAGTTTTATTGATTTCCGTTATTACTCTGTGTGTTTAAGTGTTTTTTTTTTTTATAATGTTTATGTATTTATTTATTAGGTTATATTTTTATCAATTGAAAGGAAAACTTTAAACAAATGTAAGCATATTATGCTAAGAAAATGAACAAACAATTGCATTCAAAAATCTAACTATTGTAAAGGAAAACGAAAAACTACGTGAGGTAATTACCGCTAATATCACTACTCAATACGTAAGCAAATTTTGTTTATAATAAGTTTCATGCATATTCAACTACGGTCCGTAATAAAATTCTCTAATGCAAAACACCATTCCAGAGTTGCTTTAAAAATGCGTTCATTGCAAAAATTGTCATCTAAAGAAAATTTTTTGTTAAAAAATAAACGTGGCAAAAAACATTACTTTTCTGAAAGGGGGAAATCGCTGAAAACTATTCGCAATAAACCTCTCTTTTAAGGAACTTGAGAAACGAAAGTTTTCTGCCCCCAAAAGTGGGGGGAAGACTTTCATTTTTCACAGTAAAAATTATTATTGGAAAAAATCGTGTTTTTTTTTTATTCAGAAAAGATTTTAATTCGATAAATTTGTGTGCGTTTTTGTATCCAAAAACATCGTCAGGAATTTTGGACGAGTCAAAGAAGAGTCAGTAAGTATATGGTAAGCTTTCAAAGAAATAAAAAAACAAAATACGGATATGTAGAAAAATAATTGTAATTTATGGTCAATTGAGAAAAATTAAAGTTTAAATGCTACTGTTCTGATAGAACTTGTTTTTTTATGCAAACAAAATGGTAGAGGTATACACACAACACCAGAAAACGAATTTTGTATTTACATAGAGAACGGACAGATGTCACAACAAATGGAGAAGTTTTGTTGTATTTATGTCATTTCGGAAGTTAAGTTAAGTCGACCCTAAGTTTTCATACTTGGTAATGTTCAAAATCAAAATATTAGCCAAGAGTTTTTAATTAATAGGAAGTCTTATTTAGTTTTTTTTTTTTAAATGCATTTGGAGTTACATAAAGCCAATCGAACGAAGAAAAGTAGCATTTGTACAGAAATAAAACAAACGGATAATATAATACAGGTAAAACAATAAACAAACGAAACATTTCCCAAAAATCATTCATTTCGAACTAACTTAAAAACTGAAAAAGAAAAGTTTTCGGAGCGACTTATAAGTTAGCCCTGCGTCTCTATTTTTACAAAACAGTTTCTTACAGTTTTAACTCAAAAACATGGTAGAAGTTATCAACTGATTACTTAGCAGTAACGTACAATTTTTGTATGCTACTAGCTAAATCTTTTGAGCACATTTTTTTATTATATTTCTTTGAAGATTGTCTGTCCTTTAAATAGCGCCAGTTGTATAAATTCTTTTGGTTCAGGAAAATGAATACGTGGACGAAGAAAGAAGTAAGTGGGTTATAAACTTCTGCAGATGGCAGCACTATCTGGCCTGAAAAAAGGTGGAAGCGGCTTGGGACTAAAGTCGTATTTGCCTTTTTTGTGAATTTAAGCCAACATGAAGTTTGGTTGGTTGGTTGGTTTAAGTGGCTGTATTCCCTTAGAACTAGGTGTAGAGGATTTCACCACTTCATGGATCATATCCATGCTCAAAACAAGGATCATTCAAGCAAATAACTTGGTAACACCCTTCTTACCAAATCAGTCAGCAGAGGAACACCTCAAGGTGGGGTGATTTCACCTGTCTTATGGATATGGTACTTAACAAAATCCTGTCAAGTCTCGACAGGGAGGGTATCAAAGTCGTTGCGTATGCAGGTGACGTGGTTGTTCTAGTATCAGGAATGTTTCTGAACGTGATTAGTGAAATCATGGAAAGAGCACTGGGTAAGACTAGCGATTGGGCTACAAGTTGTGGTCTTAGCGTTAACCCAAGCAAAACTGAACTGATGCTTTTCACCACCAAAACCAAAATACCAACCTTCTCACTCCCCCGGTTAAATAACCAAAATCTTCCTCTATCCACCAGCGCAAAGTACCTTGGAGACCCTAAACTCAACTGGAAGTCCAATATCGAATACCAAGTGCGGAAGGCAAGCCTGTAGTAAAACTTTCGGCAAGAAGTGGGGGCTTCAACCAAAGATGGTTCGTTGGATGTACACGGCGGTGGCACGTCCCATCCTCACCTACGGATCACTGGTATGGTGGCCCGCCTTAAGCAAAACCTACAACATCATTAAATAAAGTAGAGTCCAAAGAACGGCTGGAGTTGGAATCACAGGAGCCCTTCGATCAAGTCCGACCGAGGCGCTTAATTTTCTGCCAGTGGATATGCATTATATAAAACATTACCGCTGTTAGATTGAAGGAATCTAAATGTTGGTTCGAAAGGACTTATGGCCATACCAGCATCCTACTTTCCCTTCCTCTTATGATATGCAAGAGCTTAGCAGGAAAGTCGTGGGGATGTAACCCAAGTATCCTGCGATGGATGTACATTGCAATTGTGAGGCCTATGATCACATACGGAGCTGTAGCATGGGCAAAACGAACCAGTCTAGTCACAACAAGAGACACTCCGGAGCAATGCGTACATGCCCAACTTCAGCCATGGAGGTACTCTTAGAGCTAACTCCTCTACATCTCATGGTTGAGGATACGGCATATAAAACAATTCTACGGATGGCAAAAGAAGGAATCGGAAGGGAGAAGTGCATTAGTTCAAAAGAATATAATGTATGGCTCGAAAAACTTCCACTTCTAGCTATACCCAGAGATGATAGCATCAGGAAATTCAATTTGAGAAGAATTTCATAACGAAGCTCAGCAATAAGAAAAATTGGAGCAATGAATCCACGATTTACGGACTGAGCCAGCACACTGTAAAATGGTATACAGATGGATCAAGAACGGATGAAGGAACTGGTGCAGGAGTGTTTGGGCCAGGAACTAAACACTACGAATCCATGGGCAAATGTACCAGCATCTTCCAAGCTGAAATATGCGCCATAGATAGGTGCGTTCGTATCATCCTCAAGAAAAATTACAAAAACTGTAATATAGCAGTGATGTCAGACAGTCAAGCTGCCATCAAGGCACTTGACGCCTATATCATAAAGTCAAAGCTTGTATGGGAGTGCCTGCACAAGCTTAACAAAATAGGTAAAAAGAACAGAGTAACCATTTGCTGGATACCTGGTCACATCGGCATCGAGGGCAACGAGGCTGCAGATGCTCTGGCAAGACAGGGGGCGGCGGAGCCCTTCATAAGCCCTGAACCATTCTGCGGCATAGGGGAACACACCCAACGAGAAGAGTTCAGCAAAATGGAAAAGGAAAAAAGAACCGCAGCTTTCAAAAATACCCAAGGCCTGAGGCAGGCTAAGAAACTTATACGGAATTACAACCTAAAAAGATTCAAAACCTAAGAATCCTTACGGGTCTCCTAACGGGACACTGTAGGCTTAAAGAACACATGAGGAAACTGGGCCTATCGGAAGAGGGTCTTATCGACGTCCAAGCTTGTTGTGGAATGCAGGGAGACACTGACCAAGGCTTGTCATCGGTTTGAAATCACTCTCGTCTGGGTTCCCGGCCACAGGAACATGAGGCGATGAACTTGCCAGAAGTGGAAGTCTTCCCTCCTCTGGGATATGTAAAGAGAGAAATCCTCCTGCTCTTCACCTCAAAGGCTGAGACTAGATGGATGACTCTGACGAACTGTGTCATTTCAAGCGAGATCTGGTCAACCTACGATGGTGCCAGAACAAACAACCTCTTAGCCAGAAAGCGTATAGATGTCGCCAACGGCAATTAGAGAGGGTCATTGGCCTTTAAAAACTCACGCAGCAAAGCTTGGCATCCCCCACAATACCCACTGCCCTGCGCTGACACAAACAAGAGTGAAACAGTGTTCCATCTTTTTTGTGAGTGTCCGGCCGTAACCAAAACCAGACGCAGTGCACTAGGTCATCCCTTTTTTGATGACCTTTCGGCCATCCAAAGCATCCATTTCAACAAGATTGTCAAATTTCTCAACTCCGCAGGCTGGTTTTGAGCTCTCTTAACTTCCATCATCCCCTCTTAATTTAAGGTTCCGTTAGTTTTGTTTATAAAACGGCGATCAATGCGCTGCTTGTGTTTTTCCCTCGTCAACATGGCGTATGTGCTACCTTTTGTTTACGGCTGCCGCCCACTTTCACCTCAAAGAGCTTCTTCATAAAGACAATTGTCAATACCTGTCGAAACCTAAGCCCCAAATATATGAAGCCGGTGGCCAGATTCCGCAATGCGAAATGATCAACAAATGATTTGCTCTATGTTACACAAGCAAATTTCTTCGTGCACACGAAAACTTTTGAACATTTCGCCTTACAGAATGCCGACCCTGATTTACCCCAAAAGCAAAAAGATCCAACCGTTAAAGATCATAGGCAGACAATGATGGATAACTCTCTTACTAAGGACATTATTGTCTTTAATATTATTTATAAACAAAAAACCGCAACATCAAATAAACGTGTAGGAAGATGCCCTACGAAAACATAAGTTAAATACATATTCAAGAAACAGCGAAGGCATGGATAACAACAAAGCCTAATTGAAGTACAAGAACTGAGCGAATAGAAAATATGTACACATATATTTTTGGAAATAGAAAACAGAGGCGCAGGACAATTAAAACAAATCAATTCGTACACGACATTATTCACAATTTTGACATGAAATTATGCAAATAAAAAAAAAAATAAATAAACATTCTCTTGACATATCAAGCAGTCGAATGCAGAATTTACAAAGTTCTACGGAAAAAGAAAATTAAAACAAACATAAAAAGTAAAATATTTGACAGATACAACAATTATTATTAATTTTCATGTTATAGAGTTTTTTTTTTCCGGAAAATATTTACAAACAGTATAAAGGAAAATAGGTTATTAGAATATTAACATCGACATAACAATAAGGAAAATAAATTGAATAGAATTAGATTTTATTTTACATGGATTAGTTAGAAATATCTGTACAAACAAATTACCTCCTTTATCACTAGCTCGACTCTGCCGACCAGCGGCTTGTTCGATTATGTCATTTAGTACCATGACATCTGAAAAATGGAATTTCATTTAAATGCGTGGTTCGAGTGAATGCATACGAAAGTATAGTTACCTTTCATGTCAACCACTGTTTGCGTTTGGACGGGTTCAATAAAAGGATTGTCGTGGTGTTTCACTTTGCCAGCTTCGTCTGTACAGTCTAATCCCATTTCCTGTATAAATAAATAAATGAAAGTGTGAATTTGTTTTGCGCTTAAATCAAAAAAAAAAAAAAGTGCGACTGTATCCAACAGTCCCGAAATATGTATGTGTAAACACCGTGCGTGCGGTATGTGTGTAGCTTGATACACGTCATTGAGAAAAGAGGGAATTGTAATAACCGTATTCTTAGGCCCATTTTATTCTTGGGGAACTTGGGGATTTTTGTATGGAAAACTCCCCGAGTTGTGTTCAACTTCGAGTGAATAAAATGGGCCTTAATAAATTATGAAATAACAAAAAATCGACAACAGCGCCACCTATCGGGTCCAAAACTATCCTATCTTTCTAGCTGCATACAACCATGCACACATACAAAGTTTCATTGGGATCGGTGACGGTGACGGTAACGGTAACAGTGACGGTGATGGTAACAGTGACGCGAGTTTATTGGTTTCTTCCCATCCAAAGTGCCCAACGCGCCTAAAGAAGTACCTAATAACTTCAAAAGCATGCTTTAGTTCAGCTCATAAATGTATGCAATGATAAAAACGTATGCAATGATAAAATGTATGCAATGATAAAACACAGTGATGCATATCCGGTGCAGCAAGTTCTACGTTTGGAATTACTCCACCAGATTCCAACAACGCGCAATGTATGCAATGATAAAACACCGTGACGCATATCCGTTGCAGCAAGTTCTATGTTTGGAATTACTCCACCAGATTCCAACAACGCGCGCTTAGATGTTTACACATAAAAAAAAAGAGACAGGGGTGACACAGATTTTAAACAGAATACTATCTCCAAGTTTATTGGGGAGGAACAACTTTAGATGACGTTTGGTTAGGCCCCAGTTATAGTCATACGTAAAATGCAACCGAAAAAGTTGGAACATTGTGAAAACGAATTTTAACGTTTAGGCGGTCATAGCAACAATTCTATCAGAAACAATTTTCCCTAGAAAACAATTACAAGAAACCAACCACAACTGATTGGATTACATCAGGAAATAAATTTCTGAAAGATGGAACAGTAAAATTAAATATTTCAATGTAATGATTTGTTTTTGTAGAAACAGAACACTAGTTGCAAGTTTATTGGTGAGAATAATGACGTTTGGTTAGTACCTACTGTGTGTTTGTGGAGCGATATAAGATTTTTGCTTGGAGGTTGATGTGGATTTTATTGAACTTATATGTTACAAGCCATTTCAAGTCATTGCGGCTTAATTATAATTAATTAAAACTAAAATCATGAAAGTTCACAATTGGTAAACTTGCATGACAAATTCGGCTTCAGTGACCTCTTTAAATTCAAAGTCCAAACTAAAAGAGATTATATAAGAAAGGTTCAATATTTTGCTTTTAATGATAAGTACTCTGTGGCTGTCAACGTTTCTGTGGTTCTGTCAATAGGTCCGTATCTTTACTTTTGTGGTAAAAACGGAAAAGACTGTCAAAATGGAAGTGGTGGGTTTAAATTCTCTCACAGAGAGAGACACTTACGAAAAAGTTAGGGAACGCTTTTGTAGTAATCTATGAAAAATGACAGATACATAATTCAAATATTCAAAAAAGTGATACGAAAAGTCGTAAAAATGTCTGACAGACTCGAGGACTTTGCTAATTTACTAAGAAAATTAGCTACATCCTCTAAGTAGTGATAAAAGTGATCTGAAACTAATCGAACTTCTTCTTGATGAGTCCCAGTATGTGGTGGAAGAGTTTGACTGATTGGACTACAAGCATTCGAGAAGAGGAAAAAGCGACACTGCATTTAGAATTACGTGGTGGAGACTACTCCTTGCTACAGCGAGGAAGAATTTCGTTGGCACTTTCGAAAAGAATCTTGAGAAGAACATTCAATAATATTTTCCCGCCTGTTGATACCATTTTAATACGCAAGGAATAAAAACAAATGCACGCATTTATGCCAAATAGGGTAAAATTAAATCAGCTACTGACAACCTTTCCTATTCTTACACCAAGAAATTTGTTGAGTAAAAATTCGTAAGATTCTCAGTGGAGGGGTAATATCTTGCTTTCTCGACGATGATCTCTTTTGCGAACTATTTGAGTTAAGGAACAGCATTGAGTAAAAATTCGTAAGATTTTAAAGGAAAGGAACGGACCTAATCTGTCTACCACGTCCACGTGACAGATGCGAACTATTTATTCTTCTGGGATAGATTTTCACTGCACGAACAGATTAGATTAGTTGGTAACGTCACTTTGACAACTGTGACAAGGCATACAATTTAAAAGTACTCAGACTAGAAAATATCCACTAAATTTGTGGTCTACTCTTCCATAAAGGTCAATTGAATAAAGCGTTAACTTAATTAGTACAGGTTAATGAAAACGCTGACACATTACGTCAGCCAGCTGTCAAGTGGAGTTTTGAATGTTCCCAATACTATAACCTGAGTAAACAGAATGTCGAAATTTGTATGGAAGATATAGCCACTGTGAAGTACTAAAATTTAGAGTCGAAACTAAAAATGTTCATTGGTAAGGCCCAATAAGTTTGTATGACGTGGGCCCTGGGTTAACCCTAATGTGTTCGATATAGAACTCAATTTGCAATGGTACTGAAAAACTGTGTTTTACATGACTTCTAGGGCACCCTAGTTGCGCCCTGAATTGTTTTGTCGGCACAAGAGTTCATTGCTGAGTTTTGCTGTCATTCGTTTGTTGAGATATCGTGATAAGGATAAATACAATAAATTTGATATTCGAAAGGGAATTGTTTGAAAACAACAAGGTTTATGAACTAAAATTTTATATTATAGGCAAATGGAATATGAAAAAGCTGGAATCGAAGCTGAATAAATTTTGAAATTCATCGTCTATATTGCAAACAGTTTTAACAATCAACTTGTTTGCATTATGGCAAGCACAAGATCACTATTGAGTTCACTCATTTTTAGCAATAAATAGAAAAAAACAAAAAAGTGGTCTCACTAGAGACTAGACCAATAAACCAATAAATTATAGCCACGCCCTGATTGTTAATGGAAATTCTAGTACAATATGACGTTTCGAATAGCTCAAACTGCACGCCGCCGCATCAAACTTAACACATGGACAAGGTTTTCGCTGACTAAGCTGTGTTTCCTTTAAACTGCGTAACTAGGTATTAATAGTAAAGTCGATATAAAACATTGGCAAAAGATGGCGCTCTGCTGCATCATCAAAATTTGATCCAATTGCGCTGTCCCTTCAACGAGATGCAGATTTAAAGAAGGCCATGCATTGAATATTGAAGAATAGGTTTCCATCGCCACCTGCTCTAAATCATCATGAGACATGAGCATGAACATCCACCTACCTACAGAGGAAATATGTCAGAAAAATAAACTTACATAATCTCGATGGTCTTTATGATTTGTATCCGCATAGCTTGCACCATTTGTAGCGCTTATCGATTGATTGCGTGAATTGCGACTCCGTAGTTTGCTTTCTTTCGTCATTGGACCGGCACCCATGGCTGCCATACCCCCTAAGAGATCGCCATGTGAAGTATAGGATATTCTGGACTGATGCGAGGTATACGATGAATGTCTAGATCCTGTTGGCAACAAACAAAAATAAGTACGGAGAAGGTTTCAAGAAATGTATATGACCCACCTAAATTACCATAATATACAGGCACAATAATGGCCCCATTCTCCTCGGACATTGGTGTCACCGCATTTGAATCGTCTGCATAGGGTAAATGCTGTTGTGCATCCTGATATGTTGATAATACGAGCGGCTTTCGATCGCTGCCAGGTATGCCGAAACGACCCCGACCATTTCGTATTGTGTACTGGTGGTTGAAATTGTACTTTAGAAAATTTCAATTAAAACATTTTGTAATTCATCAAAGAAGTTAAAGGATATGTAGTTTTTTTTTTATCAAATGGCTTTGTGTTGAAAGATGAGAGCAACAATACAGAAAAAAACGCAAAATTAACAAACTTAGTGTGTGTAAAACGTTTGGAAAACCGAAAAGTTAAAAAAAAAAAAAAACTAACCAACAATACACGACAAAAACAAAACAAAAGGAAAGGATAACTTGAATATGACGTGACATGAGACGTGAAAATGGTGCATGATATCCATATAATATCAATTTGGATTGATATAGTTAACGGAATAAAAACTTGACTGTATGCTTACCTTGTGTGAACTACGTGATCCTCTTCGAATGTTAAACGGTGAACCGGGTAAGGATAAGGATGTCTAAGTACCAAAATATAAACAAGAAAATAATCAAATCAAATCACAGAGAAGAAACACAAAAACTATAGTCGCATGGAGATCTTGTTTCTTCTTCTTCTTCTTTTTGTTTTCAGTTGATTAAAGTGTATAAAATTAATTTTAGTTTTTTATGTTTTTTGGCGTTAAAAAAAGTTGTGTACAATAAATAAATAGTATACATAATAAAAACTTGAACAGAAAAAAAAGTAAAAACAAAAAAGTGACAACAATAATTAATGGGGGGCGGGGAGCAACCTTTAAGTCCTACTCGGGGGTTAAGCTCTACACTAGTCTAGTAACTGGGGAATACACTATTGAAAATGCACAACTTTAATGAGCTTAAGGGCAACATCTACAGAAACGAATGCGTAATTAACAACAATAAGGTTATGGAATTGTTTGCCAGCAGAGACTACAGTTAAATTGATGGGTTCTTTGGAAAACAATTGTTTTCGAGTTTTTGAAAGCTTAGAGCGGTGTTCAAATTTTACAAACTTGAAATGGCGATATTTTCCGCATGAAGTTGGCCTACAAAATATTAAAAGCAATGTTTGGAAAAAATAAAATAGAAAAGCTCTTTATCAGTGACGCAAAATTACATACACCCAAAACGAACAGTGGTCCGTTGAGTGTGCGTTCGTTGTTGCCGCCGCGAGAGATGGCGACAGATCGTGGTTTTATTTGATAATGCCCCTTAAATTCAAAGATAAATTTAAATATGTAAATGAAATACGAACAAAAACGGGCGGGAAATGGGGCGAATTTGAACATCGAAAGACTAGGTTTGTTCCTTTACTTTTAAATCTTACGAATTCTTACGAAATTTTTACTCAATGCTGTTTCTTAACTCAAAAAATTCGTTCGTCGAGAGAGCAATATATTATCCCTCCACTGAGAATCTTACGAATTTTTACTCAACAAATTTCTTGGTGTTATAATTGTAATTGTCAGTCACCTTACAATTAACAGCTGATTTGAAATTGTTCGCTCTATTTTGCATACATGCGTGCATTTGTTTTTATTGTCTGCGTATAAAAATGGTATCAAAAGGCGGAAAAATAATATTGAATGTTCTCCTGTAGATTCACTTCGAAAGTGCCAACGAAATTTGTCCTCGCTGTAGCAAGGACCAAGGAGTAGTGTCCACCATGTAATTCTAAATGGAGTGTCGCTTTTTCCTCTTCTCGAATGCTTGTAGTTCAATTTTCCATACAAAATTACGACCTACAAAATATGTAGGTAAGAAGAGGAAAGCTTCGCCCTAGGTGGCGCGCAAGTGGAAGGGGACCTCAACCAACTTGGATTGCGCCCCAACTGGAGGTATTTAGTCAAAGATCGCTCTAACGTTTAACTGGAGAGGCGTATTGGTCGAGAGCCAGGCCGGAATGTAGCGGCACCTAAGTAAGCAAGTAAGAAGGTTGAAAAATTACATTTTCGACCAAACTTTGAAATAATTTTAGCTATTAAACAAGGTGCGGTTTAACGTTTGAGCAGAGTTCTTATTGACACTGAAAACCGGTGTTCGCCCTGGGGCGTCCTAGTTGAGCATTGGACTGTGACTGTCCCTACGTAGTCAGTCAGGATGAGAAGTCAGCGCGAGATGTCGCTGTCAATCGCGTGAACCATTTATTTTCGTGAACTATAATGCCGCTCGTCCATTAAAAATCATTATTTCAATCAGCTTAATGTTAGCAAGTCTTTAAAGTGCCTAATTTTAGGATTTTTTTCGTGTTCGAAGTCGGACAAAATTCCTGTAACTTGCATTTTTTTCAGCTACAAAAATGCACTGATCAGTGTCAGTTTTTGGGCACTGAGTAGGGCGTACATCATGTTAATCACATAGTAAACTTATATAGCGACATTTGTAGTTCTTCAAACCAGTCGGGCTACTTTTGCCCTTCAGACAGCAGAGCCAGAGTTGAAATTTTCTCACATAGAGTTTGACATGCCACTACAAATATTAGTCTACCTGTCCAATTCGTCCCCTAGTTGCCAGCTGTGTGTAGTTTTGAAAAATACGTTTCACAAGTGAAAGGAAATTAAAACTTCATTGGGAATGACCTCTTGGAAGGTCACACGGGTGTGTGGGTTCTATTCGTTTCGTAATGACCCCCATGCTGGCAGATCTTCAAATTGAATTGATATTAAGGCAGATGATTCTTATAAGAAAAGTAACAATTTGCAATCATGGTCAAAGCTGGTCAAATTTGCTGCCGTGTAAAACAATTTCCAATAGGTAATGGAAAAATTATTTGTTGACCATTTTTCGAGCGAAGTTAGACGCGATTTACAAGGGATCTGTACTTTGTCGTGTTCCATTAGGACCACCAGAAATCTTTTTCAGATCTGAGATTTTACGCGGCTCATGGAACATGTAACGAAATTGATTTTTTTTTTGTAAATGTATTAGTTCGTTATTTGGCAGCAATATCAGCTGTTCAAATTGCATTTGTTTTTGCAAAATTCCCAAATGGATATCGACTTGAAAAATGTTTCCCCTCTTGTAGCTGCAAAATTGAGTATTTTTGGCGATTCGACGTGAAAGACGATGTCGTGAAAGCAAACTTCTTAAAATGACATAAAACAGCTGTATGGTATTGTGGCAGTATGTGTAAACCTAAAAAAATATCGAGATCTGCGAAAAGTGATAAAAATTGATTTTTTGTCCCAATGGAAAACGTCAATAAAAACGACGAAAATTTTTCAAATGAACAAATGAAGAGAAATATACCAAAACTAATTATTAAGAACGAATAAGAGTTCTTCTGGATTTTCACAAGAATATCGATGAACTTACGAGTTATTGTGAATAAAATGTCATCCGAAAAAGACGCCATTTTTGAAAATCACATCTCAGCAATGAATTTTAAACTACAGGCGAAAATTCCATGCGGGAAAAGTCTCAATTCCAACATGAATTTCAATGCGATTTCTATTGGATTATCTCGGCAATAGGTGAAGCTGAGATTTGTGACAAACTTAAAGTGAAGCTACTCACACAAACCACATGAACTTCTCCGACATAGCTCATAAGTCATAACTCATTGCAATCGGCTAACTTATTCAGAAGGTATTTATGAAATTGACATTTTCTCCAGAGATGGCAGAAATGACATTTTTTTTTAATTACTACATTTGTTACGTTTAGCGCTAGCTGTAAAAATGTAGTTAGCTTTGTCAGATCCAACCGTCAAACCGATAAACTGAAAAATTCCAAATCTGTTTCGCTTTATTGAAATTTAACTTTTTCTAGGTAGGTACATAAATGCAGGTAGCAAATGAAACAAATCAGGCGTGTAGTTTACTCGATATACTACGCGTAGTTAATTGAATAGATTACCTCACGTAAACTACTCTGCCATCTCTGATTTTCTCAAAGAGGACAGATTTCACTGTTTCATCATCATCATTTCATCAAATCAGTGCCAATCAGTGCTGCCAAATAACCAATGTATGTAGTCTGTAAGGATATTTTTGACGAAGTTCAAAATTCAGTTTACTGATCTCTTAGTCTGACAGTAGGCAGCCGTCGTTGTCGTTGTCGTATGTCTAGATCTAGTTTTGAATGTTGATCGCGTAAAGAACTTTGTCAATTGGAGCTTGCGGAAAGGTAGCCGACGAATGTAGTCAAGAATTTCGACTAAGAAACGTTGACCCTGTAAAAGTGAAACTAACGAGCAATCTAGATTTTAGCTTATAACAAGAATGTTTGCGAAAATCTCTCAAAAAACTGGTAGGTACATAGACCACAAACAACAATTGACAATAGTGTCACGACTTTGAAACGTAGCTATTTTCAGATTCAGAGAGGAATAAAAGTTGGTAAAGGTTTACAATTGAAGACATATTTTCAAGGCATCGACAATTTTGATGGTTGCGGAGTTCTCAATTTCGTTGGTACTTAATGTCAATGGAAATTGGACTTTAAATTGAAAATTATTTTCGAAAGTAAAATTCATATGAAAACAATATTTCAGTCAATAAGTTGCCTGTCGAAATCAGTCAGTCTTTGTAAATCGTTTAAGCTATTTGAAAACAAAACAAGTGGCAACATCTGCACAAGTTTGTATTAAACTAATTTAAACCACTGGCAAATATTTATAAATTAAATTTGCAATATTAAATGAAATTTCGCCGACTTTAAAATCGTTTCCGTTATTACATGGAACCAATGACAGTCTCCATACCACGTCGCTAATACGCATTACATATGTCAACATTGGTAGACTATTAAGTCTAAATTTACCGAAGACTCAATCCAACAATGCCCAGTTTTCACTCACAAACCATTTCCGTTTCTAATACCCACTATACAAACAAAATAAAAACTGAATTCTTTATATATAAAAACCAAATAAAAAAAATAAATACTTAAATAAAATTAGTTACGAAAATAAACTGTTGTCTTCTGTATTTGAAATGTTTTTTTGTTAGTTATTTATTTTTCAACTAGGTTATTATGTATTTTCTTTAAAAATCTTGTTATAACTATGTTAGTACAACCTACCTTCTTTTTTCGATGGAGCTTAAATGACTGTTAAACCCAACTCAACTCAATTCGATTAAGAAAAAAAACTGTTAAAACCCTAATTTAGAGTTTAACAGCCACTTCATAGCTCAAGATACTCTCAACGTCATAATTAGTATTTACGGAAAAAGTTATAATGTAAAAAAAAGAAGGAACTTATACAAAATATTAATCTAAAAAATTGTTGTTAACTTGAACACAGCAACAAAGTAGTTCTCTAATAAAATTGAGTAACAAATCAAGTCTAACGAAAATCAAAAGTAACATTCAAAGTTTTAGTGGAGAAAATTTAAACTAAATTTAATTGTGTTGCTGGACATTTTGAAAAGAAGTCTGATTTTGTTTAAACTTCTAGTCAAACAGTGAATTGTTGGTAAATTTTTGCAAGAAGGTATATTTATTTATCGTAATTTGTTTTGTGTACAATTTCACTGATTGTTTTCGTGTAAAGGCAAACTCAGGAATTTACTGCGCTAATGTGAAATTGAAATTGGTTTTAAAAATTATTTTTTTTCTAAATGCTGCCGCGGTGTTTGTAATTATTTAAGAAATATGAACAAAAAATTAACACAAAGAAATATGTAACTCTGAAAATAGGAGAAAACGCAAAATATAAGTAGGTTTGAGTCGATTCAACTATATATCAGACATCTGTCAGAAACTGGAGCGAGTTGGAAGCAATATGAACTCGGTTCCGAACACCAGGCGTCAAATTTGATGTCGACTTCGTGTTCTTTAAATTGGATGTATGGATGTGTTCGGAAAAACAATATTTTTGCAATTAAATGCGTGAAGACGTGTAAATGAAAACAGCAGTTGAAATAAATATTTAAGAAAACCAATCATTTTGATTTTAAATGTTTTCTTGAGCTAGGAGTGACATATGGACCATCATCTTAAAAAAAGCTTCAAAAATACACTTTTTGAATGTAATTAATTGTGGAATTTCTGCCTTCAAAATGAATTGATCTCATCTTATTGTAAATATTAAGTTTGGAAATCAATCTTGTATACTCCTGGAGTAGATGTCATTTCAACATGAATATATGTTGAAATGACAGGCGAACTGGAGCTGACATCATCAGTCAGCTGTCATATTGCGTGTCGGTAGGAATTAAGTTGCAAATTCTGAATTAGCCTTAGTTCTATGTTATGTAGAAGTGTGAATACGATAACGAAGGCGGACTTTTTAGCACTAAAAAAACACATTTCAACCGACGAAAAAGGTTACTTGTGGTTGCTCTATTGAGCATTTAAAAAAACTGTCCTCTGCTTTGCTAAGTTGCAGGTTCAATAAAACAGGTCTTCTAGTATATACGTACGTGGAAAGAATAAATAGATTCGATTATTATAGATCAAGGAAGCGGGGCAAAATCTTCCACATGCAATTACGCATATGCATATGCACATGCAATTACGCAGTACGACTCAAAGTAGCCCAAAAGGTAAGCTGACGTTTTTTCCTTGGAGTATTGTGGTTAAATTGCTGAAGAAGAAGATCAAGAAAGTAATTTTATTCGGGCACATTTCAGAGTCTTTCAGTTTCTAGTGCTAGGCAGATATACAAATTCTGGGTTAGAGATTCGAAATTCGAAGACAGCATTGAGTTTAAAAAGCATTTATTTAAAAAAAAATAATAATACTGAGTTTTATTATGGTAATGCTGTCAGATTTTGGTGAGCTTAACAAATTACATAGTTTAAAACTAATAAGAGTTGCCATCGACGAAAGAGTGAATTCAATTAGAAGCTCCAGACACCAGGCTGGTGGATCTTTTTTTAAACTGAGAAATAACGTCGTAGACTTGAGGAGAAACAGCACCTACGTTTAGGTTTACAACTATCTGTTGGTTTAAATACAAGCTACGAAGAGCAAGAAAACATTGAGGCGATGTGTTCTGTGGGTGTTTGTTTTTAATACACCAGATAGGAAGGTAGTAGATTCGTCTCCATAAAAAAAGAAACTCTCATACCAAATTTGGACTTGTGTATGAATTACGAGTCGTCTTTGACATAGCGGCTTCTGAAAGGCTTCAAGAACGAGCAACAAATTTATAACTTACTCGCCGATTTGCTTGAATAGTTGTCAAAGAATTATTATCTTAAAACTATGGAAATGGATGACAATTTTGAGAAACATCTTTTCTTTGGCTTACGAGGAACTTTTTGTTCTAATTGGGAACGTCAACAAGGAAAATTGTCGGTTAGGAGTGACAGTAGATAAGAGACAAACGCAGTCCTGTTTTTTTATGTTCAAGTGAAAAATGAAAATCATCGACTTTCTTTTTAAAAACAAGTCCGTTTTTTAGTATAATACGTCCACCCGCAGTCTGACAGAAATTGTCCATCTTTTGATTGATCTAGATCAATTTTTCAATGATCTTTGACGGAGGCGTAGTTGATAAATCTAGTAGAGAAATAACTGCCTGAATGCTCAAGTCCGTTTTTTAGTATAATACGTCCACCCGCAGTCTGACTCAAATTGTCACTCTTTTGGTTGATCTAGATCAATTTTTCAATGAAATAACTGCCTGAAGCTCTGTTGACATTTCAAATTCCAAAAAGTACCACCTGTTAATTAAATTCAAAAGAAATTGCTAAGATTTGCCAGATAAGGCAGCGGAAATCATCGAAACAAAACGGACGTAATAAATGGATGCAACAGTGCACCCAAAGACACAAATTTGTATGGGCGTACCTACGGAAATAACGGGTGATTTTTTAGCTGGTTTGGTTTTGGCAACACTGGTTTTGACAGCTGACGTGTGTTTAGTACCTTGTGTCACTGTCAAACAGCTTCAGTTTGGTTTGCAATTTAACCATGGATCGTCTTACAAATGAACAACGCTTGCAAATTATTTAATTTTACTATCAAAATTCGTGATCAGTTCGAAATGCCGAGGATCCGCTTTTTTATCGAAAAATTGTGTTCAGCGATGAGGCTCATTTTTGGTTGAATGGGTACGTAAATAAGCAAAATTGCCGCATTTGGAGTGAAGATCAGCCAGAAGCATTGCAACAGCTACCAATGCATCCCGAAAAAGCCACTGTTTGGTGCGGTTTATGGGCCGGCGGCATTATTGGGCCATATTTCTTCAAAGATGATGCGAATCGCAGCGTTACTGTCAATGGTGAACGCTACCGAGCGATGATAACAAACTTTTTTTTGCCCGAAATGGAAGTTCTTGACTTGCATGATATGTGGTTTCAACAAGACGGTGCCACATGCCACACAGCACGCGAAACAATGGCGCAATTGCGAGGCGAGTTTGGTGAACAGTTAATTTCACGTTTCGGGCCGGTCAATTGGCCGCCTAGATCGTGCGATTTGACACCATTAGATTATTTTTTGTGGGGGTATGTCAAGGCTAATGTGTATAGGGACAAGCCCGCTTCGATTGACGCACTGGAAGCCAACATCCATGCATTCATTCGTGAGATACCGGCCGATATGTGTGAAAGAGTATGCCAAAATTGGACTCAGCGGATGGGCTACCTGAGACGCAGCCGCTGTCAACATTTGCATGAAATTATCTTTAAACATTAAATTGCAAGATTCAAACTATCGATTCAATTAAATATTTCATTCATTTTTTCGAATTTTTTGTGTTTTTTTTTTTTTAAAGTTATAAACCTCTTAAAAAATCACCCGTTATAATGGCTGAAGAAGCAACAACTTGTCACAAGTTCCGAAAAAAAATAACCGCTCCTTAAACACCTCGGAACGTGGCCGTAATTTAGAATTTAAGTTGACAATTCACGTTGCCGCGTTCTAAGCATTATTGTCGAAACAGATGTAGTTGACATATATATGACAGAGACATAAGACATGTCAATTGGGTATTTGAATGTCCCCTGTTTGTGTGCTTATATTCACAGAAAATTGGCGAGTTCAAAATTTTAGCCATATAGATTTTCTCTGAACGCAAAAAGCTAAATTCGTCAATAACATCATGCGTGTTATTGAAATATCAGAAACTTCTGACTAGATTTGTCAGTTATCCAGCCAATTTACTCCGGTAAAAACGTAACCCAACTGCCATCAGTCTTAGTAAAGTCAAGTTTTGAACGTCCCCAATCCCATATAGTTGTCAACAAAAACCAAAACTAGTTTCACATAAAACATACTCGCACTTAACTCGATCTGCGTTCAAACTTGGCGAACTTCATCACAAGTGCGGCTAAATACAATTGCTACCATGCAAACACCGGTAACTCCGCAAGTGTGTACGAACATAAGGAAACAAGGAAATTACAGAAATAAAGTCTTTGAAGCTGGCAGAGCATTGTCAAAACAGAGAAAGAGTCATTCTTATACATAATCTTGCAAATCGTTCGCATTCGCATACGCATACTCATCTAAGACATTCCAAGGAATACTCAATTACATAGCGGAGCTCAAATGAAAACAACACCAAGGAAACAAAAAAATATACACAAAAAATAAAAATAAAAAACCAAACAAATGAAAAACAAACTGAAATTAAAATAAAAAAAGGAAACGAAAAACAAATCGAAAGAGACAACGACTTTAAAGCACATAGCCAGCTCATACTTACCGTGCTCACTTTACGAACTTTGGTGGCTGTAGGTGCTGTAGTAGGTGCTGGTGGTCTTTGTATAACGCTCACCGACTCCGATTCCACTTCAACGCTACGTATTGACATTTTCTCCTTGTTGTTGTCATCGTTGCCCTTTTCGCCGCCAACAAATAGCTCATAGCTTATGCACGAGTACGTTGGACTTTTCGCTAACTCAGGATGCAGTGCCGCCTCGGCCGCCTCGGCGGCATCGGCCGCAGCCTGAGCGGCAGCATTTGCACGCTCCTCGAGTTTGGCAGCTTTCGCTGCGGCAGCTTCTTCAGCCTCCTATAAGTATACAAAGTTGAATGAGTGAATGAGTAACGGGGGGATGGGGAGCGCCCGGGGTGTGATTGATATGAATTGAATGTATGCGGTTATATACCCTTATAGCCTCCTCTTCGGCAGCCTCCTCTTCTTCGGCCTTCTTTTGCAATTCGTCATAAGACATGGCAACAATAGCCAAAATCAAATTCACGAGATAAAACGAACCTAAAAAGATGATCACGATGAAGAAGAGCATATGCCAGGGGCCAGCCGCTCTCAACACCAGTTGATATAAATTCTCCCAATAATCTTGGGTCATTAGACGAAACGCCGACAGGAATGCCCAGCCAAATGAATCGAAACTGGTGTAGCCATAATTCGGATTATCACCGAAGCCCTGAAGACATACGTAGTCCTCACCACATTGTCTGCAAAATTATTAAATAGAAAGAGAGAGAGAGAGAAGAGAAAGAAGAGAGAGAGAGAGTGTTCCATGAGCAAAACATGAAAGCACTTTTGCAACTGTCAAAAAACAAGTTTTCCAACATACCCAGCTCCAGAGATGTTACCACAAAGCGGATACGTTAGACCATCATTGGTGAACCAATTCGAAGCATTCCGATTGTGGTAATCCCAATTTTCATCGGTCAAATTCCCCCATGAGCCGTCTAAGGGGAATTTCTTAATGCACTTTTGTGTTAGAACACCCATATAGATTTGCAGACCCATCAGTGCGAAAACTGATAGCGAAAACATTGTCAAAATTATCACATCGCGTAGATTTTTAACCGATTCGATGACAGCGCCCACAATGGTCTTCAAGCCTTTAAAAGTCACAAAGCCACACAAGATGTTTCATTATAAGTTTTTGTCAGTTTGCGTGTGTCAGATAATAATTGTTTTTTTTTATTAGTGGTAGAAGCCATTGTTAATTGCAATTTGGAATATTTACCTGGCACAATGGCTACTGTTTTAAGTGCTCGCAATACCCTAAAGGTTCTCAAGGCAGCGAGATTACCTAAATCTATACCCATCGTCACATAGCTAGGGGAGAGGATCAAAAATACAATTTAAAACAGATTTCCTTATCAACATTTAAGAAGCGGTGTTTTAAAATATGAAGCTGGTGGCACAAATAAACATATAACCAAATCAAATGACAACAAAATTATTCTCTCAAATGATAATTCAACAAAAAAAAAAGAAACTGTGATAAAAAATAGTTGTGACATTATTGATTCAACCGTTTTAATGTGGATGTTGTTGTTATCGAACATTGGAAAAGGCGCACACACATGTTTTCTTTTAAATTATCAATTCGTATTCGATAAGTGTATACGAGTTATGGACAACTATACACACACGATATGAAGATGATGTGTAACAACTTTTAAGAAGAAAAAAAATAATAGAAACCTCTTTTCTTATATGTGAATCTGCTCTTGGGACCAACACAAAGGGCGAACATTCCTTGCCTTCCGAAAATAAATTCCAGTAGCCCATAGGATCGTTCTTTCGAAATGACAAAGTAAGACACTGACACAGCACACAATGGATCTCTTTTATGAGGGTTTAAGATTTCAGATTTCAGAATTCAGTTTTCAGGTTGAACACACAGCCGCCGCCGTGCGATAAACAAGTAAAAGAAGAAGAACAACAAGAAGAGAGAACAAACATCTACCTTGATTTTGATGGCTTAAGGGGAGGGTTAAGAGCGCTCTTAAGAATGCTTTGTTTCAGAAACTTTGATTCCACGTATATTGTTTGCCTGTGCACACTTGACTCTCAGGGGATAACATATTGTATATTTTTCGATTTCTCGTATATCGTAAAATGTAGAACAAGTTATTACCTGAATAGTCAGACAGAGCCAACTTAAATCAATTTAAAGCCATTCCCGATCAACAGGTTGCGTCAGTTTCGTCCTGAATAATGTCAAACGTATATAATTTAAAGTCTGTGTGTGTGTGTGTCAGACCTCAATCGAATTCAAGTGTTGTCCTTTCATCTAGGGACGTCGACTGTCCTTTGTTTTCACAGTTACCAAGAGGAAACATCGCCATCTACATTCGGCTGTGACTCGTGTACGCAAAAAAGCCGACAACTTGAAGTAATTTCATTTGTCATTATTTGTTAGCGGAGCAGAATGCGGGGCGACCAGCTTCTTTCCTCCTACGCCTACCTACAAATTCTGATTGTTGTTCTGTTACGGTTTTTGTGGGGAATACATAATATGAGTTGTGTCCTTATGAAGATCTATCGATCGGGATTATAAATAGCCTACACACTTGCACTCTAGTGAGCTACATGTATATAGTGACGGAATTTAATGTGAAACAAACGGCACAGGTATACGGCGAAGCGAAACCTCAATTGTTGATTTAGTTACTTAAATATTCGTGTAACGATGGAGGCGGAACACACGCAGACGGTGCTGTTGTTGTTAATATTTTCTGGCAGCTTTCTGGAGCCTGCCGTCCAATTGTGTCGACAATTTTCAAACGACCCACCGACACGTCACATTTGTCGTAGTTGTCATCTGTAACATTTACGCTGCAAGGACAAATGGTTCCGATTGGGAGTAGGTACCTGCTGATATGAATGTTGTGTGGGGGGGCGTTAAATGGAATAAAAGTGCACACTAAATATATATGAATGTAAGTGCAGGAGGAATGAGAAAGAAGTGCATTTTGTGTTACCATAATTTCGGTATTTAATCCGAACCGCATCTCTGTAAAACAAAAGTAAAAAAAGAAGAAAAACTATCGTCCTTGTGCTGGCTGTTGCACATCAAAGGACTGTACTTATCATAAGAATTACAATTATGAAATTCCTTACACCCCTTTCACACCGCACCAAAAACTGAGTCTCTGACAAAAGGTTTTCGAAATTCGTAGAAGTGGGAACACCAACTGGGTTTTGTTTGACGTTACAATCAGATGTCGATTTTTAAAGGAAATTTCGATCCTTTTTGGTTGTGTAACAAAGAAAATTTTAAATCATTGAATAGAATTCATAAACACAGACAAAATTACTACAGGGACAACAAAGTTGTGACAGGCAGTGCTGCCAAAGGTGGTGGATAGCGGACGATCTGCAGAAAGAGAAGAAAGTCGCGACTAAAATGGCTACCATAACGTAATTTACGAGTTTAAAGCTTAAGTAAAATCCTATTAAATCAGCTTTCGAGTAAATGTTAAAAAATGCGTCCCGGTAAAACCATGGAGTCACTAGCTTAACCTCCTATCTCCTAGTGGCAGCGATCTATAATGTAGCTGAATTTGCTAGTCCTAAGAAAACAAAACAAGGACAGCATACCTACTGATAGAACTACTTCATTCAGAACAGTACGTCGCCGCTTTGCTAGGTCATCAGAGTCTAGGACATCAGAGTCGAAAAGAAATGAGACAAAAAACAGATATCGCTTTGAACTGAATTACAAAAGGTGACAATCAAGTACAACCAGCTTTCAACACATCTGCAAATTCTACTGCCAGGTGTCACGATAAGGTTTGATAAGGTAAAAGTGAATATTAGACTGTGGTTTTGCAATAATCGGTCCAATAATGAGGCCCAGGACGGTAAAAATCAAACACAAGTTCTCGTCGGAGTACTTAATGGACATTCCATCATTGAAGACATTTTATTTTGATGCGCGACACAAATGACACCGAAATGGAATATGTGGGACATGGCTTATGCCACTGTCCAGCACTCAAGGCGGTTTTTATGCATGGTCCCTTTATCAGTAGACAAGGTAGGTACTCGTGCCTTAGAGAAGTTCGAAGAGAGGTGTAGAATCCCTAGTTTGTGGCAGCAACCAACTATTTAGTCGTACACAAGGCGGAGGAACTAACTGAAATTCTAGAAGAAGAGGTGGAGGATGATAAGACGTTAATACTCTAGGAACCTTCGGAAACTGAGACATAGAACAACAGGGGTAAGAAAAACTTCATTTTTCTACTCAAAGAGCTCAAAAACAAAATGACAGAAGTAAGCTCGAGAAAGTTGTCAAAGTCAATCTCCGAAGCAGCGAATAGCACGTTAGTACTCTAGGAACCTTCGGCAACTGAGATATGCAACATCAAGGGCAAGGAAACGCAAGTTTGCCACTCAAAAAGCTCAAAAACAAAATGACAGAAGTAAAGTCGAGAAAGGTGTCAAAGTCAATCTTCAAGTGGCTGACGAAGCAGCGAATAACAGGTATACCGTAGAAAAAAAAAAAAACAGACAGAAAAAAGAAAGGAAGGTCAACCAGAAGTTCGACAATCTTTTGAAGTCGATGGCCTAATATTCTATATCGAGATGGCCAACAAAATTCGACCTTAAACAAGCTCAACAAGTTTTACAGGCTTTGGTGCAAAAGGTGGACTTACAAGATGTCCAACACCAGGCATAAAACCATCGATCCTCAAAGTGGACAGCTACACCTTACATCTCAAGGTCTTACAAAAGCTCTAAATCCGAATCTGATCAAAGTGACCCAAGAAATGCTAAAATAAATCTACTTGTCCAGAAAGTTAAAGAAAGCTGTATGTGGCCGTCAGACTTGTAGAAATACGAATTTTTAGGTACAACGATGGTTCTTAGATGGAGAATGAACCCAACAGTCCTCGGTTATATGGGCTGGGTCGCTGGGAGTATCGTCCTCAAGAAAAGGTGGAGTCTATAGAGATACAAGCAAGCTCTTAACGCTCATCTTCGATCACGTCAAAGCTATCGTTCCGGACTGTTTTTACATCTCCAAAGATCTAAACACAATTAAAGGTTCTTGGGTCTATATAAGGTCAAAGACTTCCCTTATTAAATTACAAAAGGAAATGTATCGATGTTGTTATTATTAAGTACTCAATGAATATTTTGAACGTGTAATGTTTAAATTTCAATAGCTCAGAAAGAGCTAGTAATAAATGCTACTATCTACTACTAGGTCCCAATCAAATAAAATTTCGGGCGATTGTCGTCGAAACGAAAGACCTGCACAGGTTGAAGTTTTTAGAATTTGAAGCGGTTGCCAGGTTAGTCTCCTAAAAAAAAAACTGCGATTAACCGAAAAGATTTAGAAAATTAGGTAGTTTTAAAAGCCCAAAATGTGAGGGTTAAAATATGCGCAGATTGTCAGCCAAGAGCTACCTTGTTGGTCCTGAGCCCTTCTGCGGGGTACCTCACACATACTCAAAAATTAAGAATTGGGAATATGATAACCGTGATGAATATAGTGAACCGAATCCAGGGGCCAAATGCGGGCAAAGAGTTCATAGGCTCAGATCGTAGCGGAAAGTTAAAAGGTCACTCCAACTCAACAAAGAAGGCGTGACCACTAAGCCAACAATTTTAAAAAGACCAAATTTGACTAGTGTGCGATGCTTTCGCACAACTTATCGAAGAGCCTGCTCCTCTACGGAACTCATATTCTGTGAATGCTGACTGTGCCAAAAGGCTTCGACCTTAGATGGAGAATTGATACCTATACCTTCAAGAAAATCTGGCATTATAAAGATCGTCAGCATTTCTCTTCCGACCTATTACCTTAAATTGTCGAATTTCCTCGACCGAAATCGAGATCCTCTCAGGTCAGCAGAAACGTCAGGAATGTGAACATATTTCCAAAGGACTGCTCAAGCTCATATTTACAAAAATTTAATTGCAGCCATTTCAAGTCGCTTTTGAAGCTTTATAGGTTCGCCATTCCCAAGAGAAGTATTTTAAGAAATGGCTGAACATCGTAGGAGGCTCAGTCCAGGATCTACCACAACAAAAAGGTTAGAAAAGATTTAAAGTTATTGAAAAAGCTTTTGTCTTGGATTGGGGTTTGAAGTATTTAGCGGAAACCGAGCTTTTGGTGCGGTATAAACAGGGCCTGGGGGAGTATCGAATACGAATATGGTGTCGCTGGATTTGAATAGAGACAGATATAGTGGGAGGTGGGTGCGGAAATTGTGTGCAGAAAATTTCATGTATTCTGTTAAAAAAAAAATATAATTTTTTGTTATTAAAGGCGCTAAAATGTGAAAGGAGTAAGGTGAGTTCTGTTTATGTTTTTTTTTTTTTTTTTGTTAAATATAAAATGTACAACTATCGCAATTACTATATATGTTTCAAATATACTATGAAATACATTTATACGAGTATATTGAGTAAATGTAAATATTTAATCCAATGTTCTACGGATTACAATTATTATACGAACTAGAGTAGAAAGTAAGTTGTAAGTTTTAGTATTAGTGAAAGAGGGAGAAATTAACTATACATTGAAGTGGTTGACACAACGTTTGGTAGGTATGTATATAAACGAAGAACCGAAAAAGAAACTGAAATAAAAATGCACTAAAATTAAGTTCAATGGTTGGTATACGATGTGATTAACATTAAATATGATTAATATTATATTGTATACGATTAATAAAATGAATATAAATAATAAACGCAAATTAATTTAAATTATAAACCATATAAAACTCACGCTAAAGCTATTACTACGAAGTCCAGCCAATTCCATGCATCTCTAAGATACGTAAACGGGCATAAAATGAAACCTCGTGCCATCACTTTAACAGCTGATTCAAATGTGTAGATTCCGGTGAATATCACCCTAAAAACGAATTTTTAATTTTTTTTGTGGTTTGTTTTCTGTTTTTCCTTTTGTTATTATATAGTAAGTTTTTCATAATTTTATTGATTGTTTTTTATTTTTTTTTTTTTTTTTTTCAAGAAATAGAAGGAATAAGCAAAGTAAATTTGTAGTATAATAGTCAAAAGAAAGCGTTAAAGTAACTAAAAGAAATACATAGAGTAACCCTAGTAATAGATTTTGTACATAAACATATAACTTAAGATAGAGCCGAAGGGCTGTATACAATATAAAAAGAATTTAACTCGAAATTTACATTGTAGTCGATTAGATGTTTCGATTCACACTTTGGTTCTATACAATTAGAGAGAACAGTCTTTATTTTGAAAAGAGTGATACATTAGACGCAATCCACCATCTATTGGATTTTATTGTCTGCTCGCTGGTGTAGTAGGCATATCGTCCCCAGTTCCAGTTCTTAAAGTTAACCTACTTTCTGTCCAACTTTCTATACATAGATCCGTGAAGAGTTCAAAGTCAAGACACACTGCAATCTGCAACACAGAACAGAACACTGGCACACACATTTGACACAAATCCCTGCAAGTGCACTTGATGCGCGTACTAATTGCAAGACCGTGCTCGGTTAGATACGACGTGCTGTCGCCAAGTTCACAACGTCCTCTTCTTCTTCTGTCATTATGCTAACTGGAGGATTCTGCTGTTGCAGTCCTTCAGCTCATTTATTCACACTGGCCGATCATTATCATAACACGTATGGTAAAGGCCCCCCAACAAAATAGCAACCATTATCTTGGCTCTTTGCATCTTGTGTGCGCGACTTTTCGGTGGTGTGGCCTCATGCTCGTCGGAAGCTTTCGTTTTGTTATGTCACATCAAGTGCTCTCTGTGCATCTAGTGTATATTTTTTTTTTCCTTGTGCTTAGTTTCGATGCACATTTTCTTTAAAAAGGGTGCTCAATTCTGATACCAAATCTACGTCGACAATTTTGATATCAGCTAAAAAAATGACGTTACTTTTCTGTTGTGGTTAGGTCCTTTTGAGCTTCAACTTGTTACAACAACTTCTAGAGCTAAGATCTAAGTTTCACTCGGGTTTATCTAAGTCAATAGTTGGACAACTAATAGCTAGGGGTTCTGTTAAATGTACAGACATGTTTGTGTGTGTTTGTGATTACTTATGCTAAATGCTTTTCCGACTTGTTCTTATGATTTAACAAATGTGAGTCTTTTTTTTTTGTCTGTTCGCATAGGGAATTTATATTTTTACACGTTTGCTACTTCAACACTTTAAAATGATGACGAAATACAATATATATATTTTTTGTTTATAACTTTTATCAAAGAAAATATTATTTTACAAATATGGAAGAGACTAACAACTGTTCTACAAACTATGGTTTTGGAGTGATTTTCAAATACTCGTACGACTGTTTGGAAAACTGTAGAGTGGAGCAGTTGAGGATGGGTTTTGGGCGGCCGCTGAATTCAGTGGTGTTGAAAAACGTTAAACTTAATAGATGGCGGAGCAAACCTAGCTTCTCACATTTTAGAATTTTGAAAACAACAGGAGAAGGTTCATACGAAAGAACATTTTGGAAAAACCCTCCGGAAAATTCGGGATATTGGGAAAAATCAAAAATTTATTTTTTTGTGTGGAATTTTGTGATAAGACGTTTTGCGTACAACAAACGAAATAAACAATGCCGCTGTTGAATGCCAACCAGAAGAAACAATTACCTGATGAAGGATATTGACGATGGAACGGGAGGCATTTACATTCTCGGAAATTCGTCATTTCGTTGATTCTGAGAGCAATTCGGCCAAGATCTCAAATGCGTAGTGCATCCTCTGGCATTGCTGCCGCATTGTTGGAAGGCGGTCGAACTTCCTGTTGATGTTTCGACTGGATTGATATCGTTCCCTGCAAAAAAATTTGCGAGTTCACATCGTCGAAGGAGGAAATCACCCGTTGCCCGGCACTGCACAAAATTATAAAAATCTCGATTGGATTACTGAACGGGCAATACCAGCAGCGAAGAATAATGACTATAAGGACGTGCGTCGATAGCTTGAATTTCATTATTCAAAGTCCAATCATTCTAGTTAGAATTGCATTCGTAAGAATCCGTTGACAGCGCGTGACCGACGAGGACGAAGAGATCAACTATCCCACGGATTTTCTTAACTTGCTTGATGTGCCAAGAACTCCGCCGCATAATTTACAACTGAAGGTGGGATCGATCATAATCATGTAAAGGAATCGGAATCATCCGAAATTGTTCAACGGTAAGCGGTTATCCGTCAAGAAAGAGATTTATCATATAATTATAATAAATCACATTGAAATTTGAGCTATCAGTGTTTTATTATCACTCTGGAGTTTACCTGAAGGCGTTAAATTGGGGTGAGACGAAGTTCGCTGGGTCCGTTAGTTTATTATGTATCCTTTTTTCACGAAAGTATTTAATTTATTTGGAGTCGAAGCCGAGGTGCATGCCTATGAAAATAACACAAACGTATGAAAGCGACACTTGTCACGCGTACAACTTAAAGGGGACCTCAACCAAATTGTAAGGGCGTATCCCATTCTTCCAATTGTAATAAGAAATATTGAAGAACATTCCCAAACCGAAACTCTCAACAGCTTCCACTCTCCATGATGTTGTGTATCTGTGTATGTTCTGTATGATTTAGGTACGTAACTCGTAAGCAAATCTACTGTTATATGGTTAAAGACTACAATATAAATTGAATGTTAATCGAAACACAAAGCTACAATATAATCATCTATTTAATAGTTCTACATTACAATCTATTCGTATATATTAAGTTTTTCTTTTTCAATTTACAACTAACAATTATTGTTTTTATATTTTTTCTACAATATATATTTTTCACAAACATTGTTCTAGATTAAATACAAACTGGTCTTAAGAACTGGAAATTTCATAAAAATCTATTTGTTTACAAGTATTTAGTTTTGTTAACGATGAAGCACAACTTAAATGATAAATAAAAGAAAGAAAATAAAAGAAAGAATTAAAAATCTCTGTGAAACCAAAGAAAATCCATAACTTTGTTGAGTATGTCAAAAATGCCTCAAATTATCCCAAATAATGTACAACCAGGGACTATAGGTATAGGGTGTCATGTGATGAGTTTCAAAACAAATCTATTCACATAATTTACATTTCACACTTTCTGTCAAACTTGCAAAAGGCAACAAACCAAAGTTAATCGTCTACGCACAAAGTTTATATATTTAAATAGAAAAAGCTTGTTTTACCTTGGAAATTAAAGTTATTAGTAATGGATTTTTTGTTTCTTTTATATTTCTGTGTATAATAATAACAATTTCAGCATTTTTGCATATAGAATAAATGTATATATAATTTTTTTTTGTTGTTGTTTTAAATTCTTGCAGGATTATAGTTCAAGTTTTATACAAAATTGTAACAGTAAAAATATTTCCTAAAAAATTTCATAATTAGGTAGTTGAAAAATTAAAATAAAAGAATAATTTAAATAAAAAACTTTCAACAAATTCAATAACAATTTGAAAGTAGAAAAGTTTAGGAAAAGAAACCGGAAATATATATAATTTAGATGAAAGGGTACTCACTCAGTTGATTCGACCGTTGGTGTCGTCGGCATTATCATCAATATACAGTTAACAAGAATAGTTGTAATAATGAATAATGAAAATAACGGATGTACTAAAATATAAATGGCTACACGACGTATCGGGTTGAACGGATCGAGCAACCACATTGCTTTTGATGCAGAAAAGCGAAAAATATCTTTTCCTTTACTTACTACTACAAATGTCTAAAAGGGAGAGAAGGAAAAACAAGAAACGGTTAGTAATTAGTTAAAATTAATGGAAATATGTGCTATAAAATTAATATGAAAATGGCAGTTTGGATTTGACAGCCAAATGAACTTCCCCAATGAGAAAGCATAAGACAATTTGGGGGTTTTACATTGGGTTTCGGGGAGATTTGAATTGTCGAAAAGGCTCTGAAATACAAGAAAGCCTTATATTCTCTATAGATAGAGTGGAAAAGGTATTCAAAAGGTTTCGCTTCAAGAAGATAAGCTTGATCATTTTGATAAAATCTGTAGAAGGTTTTTCTTAGATGAAAAATACTGGGCTGGAATGACGTAACTTCCTAGATATTCACCTTAACCACGAGTGGCGTTTTCATCTATTTAAAATACGTCAATCTATAATTACTCTTCAGAGTTGCGATTTTCCTTCGCGGAACGCCATGTGTCGGTAAACCCTCTGTTTAAGACATTACTGTACGACGAAATCGCACTGTCATTCTTTAAAATGTTGAAAGCCTACAAAAAGGGCTAGAAAAACAACATTTGTCGTTAACAAATAGCAACAGAGTAAGTAGTTTACTACAGCAGTTAAAGCCACAGTGGGTAAAGGGCAAGCTCTTTCCTCCGAAAGGAATCAGAAGGGATCAGTTTTGAACTGAGTGTGGTATATAATCCTCTTTGCTAGCCCGCAAGCCTAACATATACCCAAGCTATTGTTTTTGGAGGAATCATCTTTCATCGACGTTCCTAAAATTGTCTTAAAAGATGTACAGCGATTCCAAAGATGAACGTTAAGTTAGGAGTTGAGAGCCTACTAAGTCCACTGTTAGAATCGGTTGTGGTTTACATGTAAGCCGCCTGATTACAACCACATCAATGAAATTTGATTTTTTATTGTGTAAGCCCAAATGGTTGTCATTGTTTTAAGACGCATATTCAATATTGTTGAAAAAAGAAGAATTGGGTTGTATTTGCAAAAAATAAGTTTTGCGTAGCTATGGGGAATTAAGCCTATTACAAAAATATACCGTAGAAAATACATAGATCGTGATTTCTGTAGAATTTTTTGAGAAACAATTAAAAACCGACGTCTTCGAATATTTTGAGGTACGGGTACGGAACAAATATTGCAATGTTTAGTTTGAAAAATACTATTGCTTAGCTATTAAGCTGAAAACTGAGTATGTGAAATTGTTCGAATCCCGCAAAAACCCAAATTCCAACTCAGAGTTTTTTCACTGCTCCACCTCGAGCGAACGTCTGACAAACATCCGAGAGTATAATTGTCTTCAAAGAGCTTCTCAATCGATCGTTGGAATCGGCATAAAATTTTAGATCCCTTCTATTCGTCCCAAAAATGAAAAACTAACACAAAACGAATGGTTTTGAGAAGCTAGGCCCTGGGTCACTGCAGACCTGTTGCGCCAACTATTTATATTTTTTTATTTTTATGACATTGTTCGGGATCAAAGCAACACATTGTTTTTAACATTTCATCGGAATCGAAGATGGGGTTTTGGAGATGTGAGCAGTTTCTTAAAATTTGCGTTTTTGGTGATTCCAATTGAACGGGGGCGGGGGTAGGGCGTGGCAGGGTGGTATAGAAATGTACCAGTCGAGATGTTAGGTGGTACCTTTGTGTACCAAGACGCATGATACATATGAGTACCAACTACAAGATACTGACAATAAAACCCATATCTCGACTTACCTTTTGCAATTATTTATTTATTTATTTTATTTGATCAATTTATTTTCGCACAAATTTCAGAAAACTGCAATAAAACTTATAACACACCACTTGACACGCCAGAAAAAAATTACAAATATAGAGTCACAACGAATATATGAAGCACCTTTAGTTTTTGCTTCATTGATAGTGAAGCACGATTTGGTACAAATTTGAACCAATTCTGATGTAAATGGGAGATCCTAGGGTTCTTTGAAGTTTTGCTGGTCTATAGAGAAAAACTGAGTTTGTTATTAAGTTATAAATGACAACACTACCTTAGAAATGAGTTTTACAATCGTATGGACCGTTTTCGAGATGCATATGTCGAAATTTAAAGAGTAACGTTATTTGAATTTTTAGCCAAAAACTGGGTATGCAGTCATGGTAACCTCACCTACTTCAGCTTAAATATCAATTTTGGTTGAAATCGTTAGAGCCGTTTTCGATCAAATCAAACTGGTACGACCTGTAAGCCCACAAACTCCAAACCCTAAGTTTGAACGAAATGCGGGTAGTCGTTTAGGCTGTATTCCTGTGGAAGGACGGACAGACAGGCAGACGGACAGAATTTTGCGACCCACTTTCTTGAGTTCCTCTATCATCGTAATGTCAGAATTGATTACATCTCGATTTTGAAATTTTGTACGAAAACAATGTCCTTCTCTTACTAGATACGTAATGGAGATATTTAAAAAGACAGAAACGCAGTATTATATCTCCGATAGGGGTCGCTACGCGGATAAATAGCATTTTGAAAGAAATGAAAAATTTATTTCCAAAGTGCCAAATTTTGAAAGTAAATTTCGGTCTGTGTGAAGATATATAATGCGAATGGCTCGCTTTGATGGTTGTCGACGACTTACCAGCGGGGGAAATATTGAAAATCAGGGGAAACAGTTAAAAAATAAGTACATAGTGAGTGCCAAAAATCCAAATATATCCAGCTATACTTAAAAAACCAAAGAATTAATTTCACCCGTTGGGGACTTGGCGGATGTCACTAGTAGTGGTACTTTTGACTATGTAAACCAAAGATGCTTAGCTGTGATCGTTAGGTTTAAAATAAATAAATAAAGGACATCTCTACCCGGGACAGTCAATTGAAATTTTTATCAGTCCTTCACAAAATCTTTTGAATACATCTCTCCCCTGACTTCAGATTGAATTTGCCGTTTACTCGGAACAACTTTGTTGCCCTCTTTAAAATTCGTTTAAAAATGCGTTTGCTGCCTTTTACATAATTCGTGCCTCTTTTCCCGAACCACAGGCATTTTTCGTACTGAAAATATTTCAACAGAAACGAGGGAAAGAACTTCAGAAATACTCTACATATCTGATGTTGATGCATCTTTCAGTTTCCTCTTTTGTCATCTTATATTTGGTTAGCGAGCACCAAAAGTAGTACCAACACGAACTTTCAACGGTTTCCTCATATATCCGTTCCGTATATAACTGATGGGAGAAAAAAAAAAAAAAAACCAACACGAACCAACAGCCGTATCGATCGCATTGCAGTCCTTTTTGCTGTACAATGACGTATGCAATTCAAAGTTATGTACACGACGAGTGTATATAATTTGTACTGCAAAAACGAACTCCCTTATTGGAAGTTTTTTTTTTTTATTGTGAAAAATATAGAGCAGCCGATAGGGCGGCTGCTTCTCCTAGCCCACATTAATTTCACGGAATTTATGGTAGCGGCATAACGTTAACTCAATTTTGCCATTTCTTATTTGCTGTCTTTCTTTTATTCCTCTCTTTTTGAATGACATTAGGTTGCGTGTTCAAACAAATATAGGGAGGCACAAGACGGTCGGTGTTTCGAAAATGAATTCGAATCGATAAAGTGGATTTTTAGTACCGCTTATGGGATTATTAGAGTAGGTTTTGTTTTCAACGTGACGCATTTGACCAGGATAAATAGATAAGTAGAAAATGTGTACCTGGGCATACCTAAGGGTTTAACGGAACAAGATACAAATTTTCATGTACACGAAACACTCACCAGTATATTTGAGTAGAATGGATCAATATCCTCGAGAGGAGTGGAGGCCAATTCCGGCGGGAAGCTGCCCTGCAGTCGAACAGGTATGGGCACACCCTGTTCAAGTGTAGGATCCGGTTGTGGACCTTCATCCTCGTCCTCGTCATCATATCGGATCTATTATTTAATTTCCAGCGAGTTGTTGTTGAGGCGAGATAGGAAAATTAAATAAATATTAGCAACTGTTCTATGAAGAAATTTGCTGCAATAATTTGTTCATCTGTCTAATCGAGTAATTTTGTTTACGAATTTTATATAGTTCTACGTATATTGTTCCGAATGGGTGTTTTTTTTTTTTAGAAGATTTTAAAGAGTAAATCAAACCGAAAGAGAATGACAAACAGGTTGCCATTTGTTCTAAAGGTAAATTGATTCAGAAGAAAGAAAAAAAATTTAAATCAACTAAAGAAGGGCGCACAACTAAGGATTTGTCTACACATTAACCAAATGATTAGGCCAGTTAATTTGGGTGGATTTTTGCAGGACAACGAGTGTGTCCTTCAAGCTGGTGCAGGAATTATGTGTGTTTTAAATTTTTGTGAAAGCGTGCTTAAATTTGTTTGTGTGGAGAATGTAAAACTAAATTAAATAAGGTGTTAAAAGTGTATGACTAAGCAATATTGAATAGCTTATGAGTTTAAGAAGCTCATAGTTTAAGATCCTGATGAGGAATTCACGAAGGTAGATGGATTTATTTTTATGCTAGCAGACCCGGTGAACACGTGAGCCACATACAATTGACCATACGAGTAACATGGGAATTCAAGATTGATGCAACAAATTTCCAGCTTTGCGACTTTTTAATTGTCATAGCGAAAACGGGACGCACGGGAAATCGAAGACGCTTAAATAAGAATGGAAAGTCGTTCTGAATTGGCGGAAGCCGCGGAATTAAAATGTTTGCCTTTGAATTTCACCCTCAAAATCGTTTGCTTCCATGACATTTGATTTGAGATTCTTCACAATCAAATCAAACGCGCTCCGTGCAAACTTTCGGAGCATTGAGGTTGCACAACAGAATTATAACTGAGACGACTTATAAATTCACCCGGAACATCCAAAAAAATTAACATTTTAAAAAAATTTTGTTGTAATGGTGACACCTGCCGTTTATCTATCCAGTCTATTCGTTTCAAAGTATGATTCCCCTTAAAGGCTTCTATCCCCAATCGAATCCCCTAGCTGTACCCGGTTTTGCCAGAGTGCCTTTCATATTAAGTCCCGACCTCATTACGAAAACTGCTTTATTTTGACAATGCCCGTTAATGATTTTAAGTATACAAGTTTAGAAATAGCGTTTGAATCTTATTATTTTGTTAATGGGAGGTGCGACCTGTTTTCCTATCCCTCTAGTATTTTGCCAAGTGCCACCTTTTGGGTCCAAAAATATCTCTTTCAAACCACACCCATCCACAAAATTTCATTGAAATTGGTAGAGTGGTTTCGGAAATCGACAACAGCCCCACCTATCGGATAAAAAAGTATCCTATCTTTTAAGTTTTGCTAAATAGTAAATACAGCAATACGAATAAAACAAAGAAAGAGTCATGAAAAATGGAACAGTGGTTATATACAAGATAATGGGCATGTTCGGATACATAGTTTATGTAAAATGTCAACTAGATTGGTCGGGACTATGAATCCGAACGCGTTGACTAAGCAACATGCACTGTTTTTGTATTGTCACGGTCAGCGTTACCTTTGTTTGATTTTACCCTTTTTTATTTGGAAAAAGCCCTTCATAAATATTAAAAAAATTGTTATTTTCAAATAAGTACATTTAAAATGTAACACGGTTGCCTATCACAACACTATTATAGTCTTATGCGAACTAATGGTTTTTAAATATCGTGTGAAAATTCTAAATTACCAGAGTGGCCTTAGAAATTAGACCTTTTTCTCTCATCGCCCCTTTTTGCGACTCCTCAAAATTCTGCAACGGCCACTCTGTTTATTTTAAATTTGTTTATTTTAAATGTCAACTGAGTACGCAGGCAGGATTTTTGTTGACTACATAGTTTGGTCGGCTTCCCCTCCATAAACGTCAACTGCAAAAACTATACACGTGAACACTCTGGGCCAATAAAAACTGAGACGAATCTAGTCAGACAGCTGTCAGACTTACTAAACTACGAATCCGAACGTCCCCAATATAATAAGATTACAAATATTACACTACTCGATTTCTATCCAGTTTTTTTTTTTTTTCAAAGTGCATTTCCCCTTACAAACTCTTAGAACCTCTTTCATCCCCTCAAAGATGACAGCCTATGTCCTTCTCAGAATCTTAAGGAACATTTCAAAAAAAGTTTCATCGAAATCTCTGCGGTAGTTTTCACGCAAACCGTAGGCACAGAAAACGCCTACGCTCATTTTCTAATTGAAAAGACGTACATTTGCCGTAGTAGGGCGCAGTGTTGTCATGTATAGAGAATAATTTTCCCTAGAGTAGGTGGGACTTTTTCCCTAAGCTCCACATCTGGTCCCTTTACAAAAAAACTTATAATTCAGTCTAAAGAAATGAACCGCCGCAACTCTCTCATTTTTGTATTAATGAATAACTATTTCTTTTTTGCAAAATCTTCAGAAATTCCTATTGAAAGTTTTATATTTTAAAGAGGAGACTTCATGAATTGCTAGCTGAATACACGGCGAAACTCGTCAGCCAAACTCACAAATTAGTCTACTGAATACAGTCTACGACGGATATAACGGATAGATAGACTCATATAAGAACACTTCGCTATAGGAAACGCATGTGGAAACATCGTAGGTTTCTTAATTCCATAGTAAAATGTAATAAGAACTAACATTTCATTATTTTAGCAGTCTAGGAAATTATTCTCAGGGTGAAAACTTAAAGCCTTCGTAGGGTACTCTTGGTTATAAAACTTTGAGCCAAAAACATCCCTGCGTCTATTTTTCGTGAGATCTACCTATAGTTAAAATGTTATCGTGCTACGCCTTATACGCTCCGAGTTCTTTGTCATTTGACATAGGATTGCTTACAGAGGACAACCTGGTTATAACAAAAAAGGAGCCTCTTGAAAATGTTTGTTATTTGCTTGATTTTCGTACACCCATGTATTATAAAAAAAAATCCCACGATACTATAACACTGTCCAGCCAAAACTTTAATTGATGGGAATAAATAACAAATGGTGTCTAACATATTGTTATTGAAGAAAGAGAAACACAATGACAGCGTTTCATTGACGTCTAGACGTCTACAACAAAATACCCCATGTGGAGGAACAAATATAACATTTCGTTCAGTTACCGGTTCTTTTTGTTCCGAAAAAGTATTAATTGAACCTTTAACAAATTTCCATTCAGGGTTTTATAAACAAACTCAACCTAAACTTTACTTTGCTCTTGAAGTGCCGTCTACTTTTATAATCGACTTTCATTGACAGCTAATTTTTGTTCACCACTTTTTCTCAGTTTATTGGGTAATTTTCTGCTGGATTAAGAAATTTCCCATGAGGAAAATTTTACTACAATTGCAGCCGAAATTGGTTAAAATTAAAGTTTTTTAAAATTTCTTTTGACATAGGTGGACCTTAAACTAAAAAATAAAACTAACATAATACAATCAAGTGTCAAAATAGACACTCTTAAAAATTCGAACAACTTTGAACAAACCAACGACTTATAACTTTGAAAGTGGGTGGAAATAGAACTATTCGTAGGTCGAATGAGCCATCATAAGCCGTACATGTTGTAAGGCGAGAGATATGATAGGACTCTCAGCTGAGTAGTATTTTCTGTTTCGTTCTAGATCTAAATTGAGCAGAAATAAATTTCGGAATCGCATAATCATCTGCCGATTTTGAGTATCGATGAATACAAATTTTTCCACAAAGCCACGAAGACCAGTTCAACTCATTTGTTGCAGGTTTGCGGCTCTACTTTCACTCCATTTTGTTACTCATATTTGCCGCTAGATGACGGCACGTTTAAGACCAAGTAAAATCAATTACATATTCAGTCTTTTGCAATAGAGCTCTGACTTATTTCCCTTAAAGGGAAACATTTCCAATCTGGCACAGAGCTACCGTCTAGATTTGGAAAAAATAAGGCAACAAATCTCGATTAAGAGTAAGAAAGGCTTAAAAATTCAATAAAACTGGGCGTAAAGTTTGGTTAAACTACATTTTCCACTGATTCATTAGTGCGCAAGAAAAGACATTAAAACAGAAGTATATTTATTTGTTTATATAGGCTAGAATTCAACCGGGGCGTTTCCATCTAGAGTTCACTTGACAGCTCGTGCAAGACTGGCTAATTAGGAAAAAAGGTGAGAGGCTATTATCGAAAAGCCGAACCTCCACATGCCTGGCACAAATAAATTCCAATAATTGTCAACCAGCAGCCCACTCCAATTATAAACTAATTAATTTACACTCGACAATTCACCGCAAGTTAACCTTTCCGCGATTGCTCTGTGTATCTGTTGGCTATAGTCTAGAGTCATTTAGAACTCATTACCAAAACTATGTTGCTCTGCCAGCAACTCTTAGCCCGGTCACGTACATACTTTGATGGTACTGCGTATGCGTATGCTCCCATTGGAACCGTACAACCAGCTGCAATTCCCCCCAAAAATACTCGTTAATTATTAACTCTGTAAATTGTCCACTATACCACTATACACATTTATTTACATACATAATTTGTCCCTATTTCTTTTGTTAAATATGCAGTTCAAGGTAAATGCTGCAAGTCTTCATGAGACTCCTACAAATTGCAAAAGCGTAACGATGTCCCGGTTGTGCTTTTGCTTATTTCCCTAAGCGCCTACGCATTTCGGACATCATTTTGCAGTGCGGAGCAGTTGACCTAATGCTTCGATTCCAGAACGAAAGCCATAGCTGGGACATTTTTTTGTTTTTACTGAAGTATTTTTATATTTTATTTGAGTGACAGGCTCGTATACAGCTTTTGACAATAATTATATTTCCCATGTGGCTGGGAGCAGGAGGTGAGTTTATTTGAGGGAAGCACATTAAACCCTGTCACGCAATCGAGTTATTTGTTGTGCGGTGGCAAAAAAAAAACGAAAACATCAGTAAGTAGGTACCCATAGATATTGAAGTTTGTTTAATGATATAATGCGACGCTGTTGGGGGCCAATAAGGTAAGTTGGTTGACATTTTTATCATGGAAAAGTATCGTCGTTGATATATGAAAATAGACAGCGAGAGATAATTATGAATGTGACAACGTGACATTGAGTCTCGTCCTTTTTTATTATTATTAAATTGTACGAGTATTTATGTTGTTGTATTTGCGAAAATCGATATGGCAGCTCTCGGGCGATAAAATACTCGGGGAAAAATCCTCTCAAGGATCAGTAAGCCGGACATTCGTTTTATAGCACGAAAAGGAGTTGCGATACTTCGTCTATTATGCAGACGAGCTGTAGAATAAGAAATTACAATTTTTATAGATTCGAATGGGTTCGAGGAAATGTTGCTTATTGGATGGATTTTTTTTAATGATTTTTTATCCCGGGTTTGGGGCGGTCGAAGGCGGTAAATGTGTTATACGAGGCTCACATCGAGGGAAGCTTGATTTGTATACCAGTGTAAGCTGCTTAACGACAATTACTTGCCTGATTCGGTGTTTAAGCAAAATGTCAGTTCTATTGAACATTTTTCTATTTTCATAACTTTTTTTTTTGCCTTTTAGTGTTCCGGTTTTCAGAAAACCGACTGAACCCGAATTAAGTTCTCAGCAGTTCTCCAAATCGCCAAATTTAACGAGTGAAATTAGGTCTAATGCCGCATTTACAACATCACACATTCCTAACCCGGAAGATTACGGGGATGTCCAATTATAAAGATCCGTCCGACTGAAAGGGACAGCATTACCTAACACGAAAAAATACATAGTTTGGTCGGACGTCTTGTTTACGTGTTAGGAACTATGGGAAAGCTCCGCATTTTGGTATTTTTATAGCGATGGCTTACGAAATACCACGTTCCTTTAAAACAAAATTGCTTTCGGAAGTGATGAACTGACAATTTTTTATTTATTTCGTATAATTTATTGATGAATTGTTGGTTTAATTTAATGACACTAAGAACCACTAATTCATCAATTGACAACGGCTTGGCCGATTTGGCTTAAATTTTGTTTCAGTTGTTCGTAATTGTCAGGAGAAGGTTTTTACGAAAAAAAAACTTTAAGAAACCCCTCCGGCAAAAAAAAAAAAACGACAAAATTTTGCATTTTATCGCATGTTTTGATGTAAAGTTGGAAACTCGCTATGTAGCTTGGAAAATTTCGGATAATCATGACATGCATTGGGAATGCCATTCGAATCATTCGATGCATTCAATCGCGAATTGCAACGGGAGCAAGACTATGATCGAGATAAGCTTAGCATTGTTGCCACATTGTTGGAGGGAGTTTGAACTGCACATTCAGCTTTGAAGCTGCCGATGAATCTTCCCAACAATTTGGTGGGGATATTGCTATCCGGGGATTTTCGTCAAACGCTTCCCATCATCCCGAAATAAACTGCTGCCGATGAACTTAATGCATGCCTGAAATCGTCGCCTTTATGGCTGCATGTCAAGAGTCGCATCGCAGAACGACCTATCTCGAGACAACTGCAGGCGCTTGGCAATGACCAAATTCTTGTTTATATTTTGACTGGATTGATATCGTTCCCTGCTAAATGTTTGCGAGTTCACATCCTCGAAGGAGAAACTCATCACCATTGCTCAAAACTAATAAAATCTCGATTGGATAGTGAACTTGCAATACTAGCAGCGACGAATAAGAACGGCGACAGCTTGAATTTAATTATTCAAAGTAAAATTATGGAGAACTGCATTCGTACAAATCCGTTGACAGCGTGACCGACGAAGATGAAGGATGAAGCGACCAGCTATCGGAATTTTCGAACTCTTCTGATGTGCCAGCAACTCCGCCGCATAATTTACAGCTGAAGATTGGATCGACCATGATCGTGTTGCGGAATCTGAATCATCTGAAATTGTGCAACGGTGAGCGGTTGTACGTCGAGAAACTGATGAGCAATGTGATTCAAGTGACGCAAGGGCAAATTCAAAGAAGAGGAAGTCTTATCTTTCTTTCATGCACATGTTCTCCTTCCAGTGGTTATTTTGACAAGTATTTCGAAATTGGGAGAAAATAAAATCCATTCAAAAGTGATCCCAAACATTTCTGACAATGCTGTAACTTTTTGTATAGATTGCCGAAAGAACCATTCTTTTTGGGTTTCTCTATATCATATCACCTTTAAAAAATACGTCTGCGGTGGCCATTGAGTATTGGACAGAGGGTTAGCTTGTTAGTTACAAGATTAAGATATGAAAATGTAACAAAAAAACATTTAAATACGGAGAAAGCGAGAAGTAACGTCGACCGGCCCCAGAAAATTGTTACCAATTTGGCTCTTGATCTTGTTTACTTGTTTTTGAAATATTTTGGTTCGAGTTATAGGTTCGATAATTGTTTAAAAAAAGGTTTTACTTTTGTTTGGCTTTTTTTTTCGTGAACTTATTGCCGATTGTCTATGAATTTTTGTAAGAACCGTCTACAAGACCGTCCAAAGAGCAGACAACCTACATAACTATCAAGACGGGTTCAAAAAAGGCCAGCCAACAATTGAAGAACCTTATACTAGGCCCATCCCAACAGTCGCCTTCGGAAAATAAATGGGTTTCTGATCGGTAAAGCAGATGATTGGTGATGACGTCTAAAACAAGTTCTAATTCGAGTCCAACACTGCATAGGACCCCTGGCAAAGGTGAACAACAGAAAAGACTGAGATAATACAGTTGTTTAGGAGATAGATCGTCACTGTCCCAGAGGTACTGGTCAGCGATGGGGCAATAAACACTAAAGACTCAGTTTTTAGAAGTTAAGCCCACATTCTGGCAGTGTCGAATCGCGTCGGCCGTCAATGACCGTGACGGAATTTGTTTTGCTTTCACTTCACGGAAGTGCCGATTCGACCCCAGGTCAGTGTCAGAAAAAGCGCCAAAAATTAATAGAGCCATAGAACAGACGTTAGTGGACCAAAGGAAGGTCTGACTTCTGGACCGCTAAGTGACTTGTGGAGAGACTAAGAAAAATACGTTTTTAGACAGCACTTACGGAGTGCAATGAGTTCTAAAAAATTCGAATCAATATTTGCCTGTCTTGACAACTTTTGAGGCCCAGGTCCACCTCGGATTGTATCTCCACCTAACTAGAACATCTACCCCTTTGGCTCTTCCTTTTTTGAGTTGAAACATTTTAATACTCCAGAGTGCTCCAAAGGAATTGGTAATTTTTCCAATAAAGTAGCATATGCTAAGGCAAAACATTCCTTGTCGGGTGGACATTTTTTTATTGCTCAGGTCGAAACACAGACAAAAAAGAGTTCATTCTAAGGCAGTCGTCCTCGGTCGTCATATCGTTGTCTTCCTTTATGATTGCTTGTTTTTTTATTTTAACCATAAAAATAACGACGGCGCACATACAGAACATAAAAATCGATAAAATTAGCCTTTCACATTACTGTGGAAGGAGGGGCGCGTAAGGAGGGCGACTTTCACTGCGTCGTGTAGTATAATAAATAAGAGTGTACGGAGTGTGTTCGCTTATGGCGATATTGTAAAAAAAAGTAGTTCGTATTTTACACATACATACACGGAGAGATGTGGAAAAGGCACAATGATCTCGTGTCTAATTCAAATTACCGTCACAGCGTAGGGTGTGCGGGTGGCATCGGGTTGTTTGATGACCGCGATATGAGTAACACCAACCGAGTCCCTATTCGAAACCTTCCTAAAATGCGCTGCCACAGCGCCTACATGTTTCAGTTTTTTCTTCCTCTCCGAGGGTGTCGGTGTTGACGACGACGATGACGATTTTGTGTGTCATTGGATTTATGTGGGCGTTGTAAACAGAACTACTGCTGGCGTCCTAATGATTGATTAAAGTATAAAAATGTATCTTTGCGCTGGCTCCCATATGAATATGCGTGGGCTTGTTAAAAGCTGCGGCTATTCCATTTGCGGCAATTATGGACGTGGAAATATTGTGCCTCTCGAAAATGACATTCAATTGTTTTGCTAAAAAGTCGGTAGGGGTCTTTATTGGCTGCTGATTGATTGCGGGTTTATTTTTTATGGTAGACGTATTTTTAGTGACTGTTTAGAGTCCATCTCCCACTGAGCATGGAAGTAGGTACCTACTCGTCTTAGGGGATTGGATGGTGTAGTTGTATGGTTAGCGTTGTTTGGAATTCGAATTTATTTGTAAAAAAGTGTGATTCATATTTAACTTCTGGCTGTAATCTTTGGTTAACTCGAGCACAGATTCTGCAACCGAAAAGCATGCACAGCGACAACAAGTAAATAACAAAAGCCAACAACAGCTAGTAATAATTGGCACAGTTACCTATATTTTGCGCAGGAAAAAAAAAATAAAACAAAAATAAAAAATGCATGACAACAACGTCATTTATAACAAACCGTACAACGTAGTAGAACTTGCACTCTTCGTGTATACCTACTCAACGTTAAAGCAAAAGGACACGCCAAATCCAAATCGTGCACTAGTTGATCTAGTGGCATAGTCACGAATGTGCAGGGATATTGCAGTCCAAGGATCAATGTAGGGACAGGTAAATGGCGTAAAATTGTGCAGTGAATTGTGTCAATTTATGTGTTCTTTTTGTTGCCATGCAGAGGGAGAGAGCTATCGATTGCACGAGAGACCTAGACATTAGCATTTAAGTCAGTTGTAAGCACATAGGAACACCAATCAAAACAGAGGTACACAACACTTCTAAGTAACGCATGCAAAACTAAGGACTCGGTAAAACTGAAATAATAACGTTAAATCAAATTTAAACGAAATTAATCAAAATCAACGATTTTTCAAAACTTTGTCTAATTTTTGGTTGAATGTACATTTTGATTCTTTGTTCGAATTTTTGTTATAATTTTTTATTTTTTTTTTTTTTGTAAGTATGCATTAACTTCTAAGAACTCTAAGGAAAAATGATTTTTTTTTTATTGTTTTTGTGTTGCTAGGCTAAGTCTTACTTCTTTCTGTTTTTTCTTGCGACCATATTGCGGCTGAAAATAACATTTAAAGAAGGAAGAGAGGGAAAGAAAAAAAGAACAACGACCCATTATGTAGAAATGTTTCAGAGCTAGGAATTTGAATGATTTTTTTTTTAAATTAATCTGTAAAATGATATGTTCGAGTGACACCTTTGTTCACAATAGCTATGTGATTTTTTTGTGTGTGATTTCGAATTAAAAAAAAATGAAAAAGAAAAACTTGTGAATGGAAGGACTGACATTAAAATGAGGACGCATGACAGTTTTGTATATTTACACACTTTCTATGACTATTGCTTATTAACTAATGTGGTTATTGTTCACATTTTGACGTGATTGTCACGGAGGGTATTTTTAATAAAAAATAAAACAAAATAAATTGGTCATCGAAAAATGTTACGTATACGCCACCGATACCACAGTGGTAGGTTCGTTTTAAGGGCGGATGTAGAGTGCCTACGATGAAATAATGTGTTTGCTGGCGGTTTATATAGAGTACCCAAAATTGGTGGGTATTTTACTGTCGATTAAAGGATATCTGCTTAAATTTTCACAAATATTTCTAAAGAGGACTCCATTTTTCTCCGGGCCTTCAAAATATCTAAGGAGAGTAATCAGTAAAACTACTCAATAAATCATAAGGTACTTTTGACAAAAGGCGAGACTTGTATCAAATTGTAAGCTTTTATCAGTGCTGGATAAGCGGAAGGGCTTTTGTTCCTGTACGAGTGAAAGAAATAATAAAATAGATAGACCATAGGTACTTGGGAAAAAAAGAAGGGAAAATGTAATACCTTGTGTCTGAGAAATACCAAAATATGTACTTCTGTTTGAAGAACCATTGATTATTGTGAATATCTAAATGTTATTCATGAAAAAGCCTGCGCTTGGTTGACTTTTAACGATGTTTTCGAATAAATCTAAAGTCTAACTTCGTTTCGAGCTCCAAGTTTTTTCGTTTTGATCAATGCAAGTGAAAACAATGTCCCAGATATCATGCCAGCGTGAATGAGCTTTCCGACAATATCAACACGACCACTTCTGGTTGGAAATAATAACAAATCGGGGCAGTTATCCGAAGGACGATGTAACAGGCGAAAGATGCGACAAAGCAATGGGAAAAGAGCTAAAGCAAAGGTCACGTGTGAACAAAAATCACAAAGGGGGCAACGATTGTCATTGCTCTGTAAAAAAAAACATATTTTTGATGTAATGCCGGTCGTACACTACAGCCGCAACTGTCATGGAATCGCTCATTCAACTCTTGAATTGAATAAACAGACTCAAAGCTTTCTTTGCGTTGTTTGCGTCGAGCAACGTTAATTGACTAAGAAACTTAACACTTTGCGAGCCACGTACATCGTGTTAATGAACTCGTTTAACTGCTGAAAGTCACTGCGCAACAAGTTGCTCAACTGGTTCAAACATTGAATGGCTTCGTTCATCTAGCTGATTAACGCATTCAACTGCTGAATTACCTCGTAGAAACAACTTGTGGACCATCTCATATGACTCATTCAATTTTTGAGCAACTATTTAATCAAATTGTTAAATGTTGACAGCTAAAATCTATTAGTTTAGTAAATCAACTGTTTTTGGGCTAGTTGTCAGACGAGTTAATACACGCATCAATGTCCTTATATAGTAGACAGTAGAGCAAACATTATACGGTAAGCAATGTGTTGAACCATTTCAGTGGCAGTTGTTTGTAGGTAGAACACCTAGGTGTCACTGATATCATGTTTTTATCAACATTGTGGTGTAATACTCAACTTATTCAACGCACTCTAAAGTTGAGCAACGCGTGTGAAGGAATATAAGTTCGTACATACATACGTACCGTAAACTTAAAGAATGATCTCAACAACTTATCAAACAAAGACGTAGATTTAAAAAAAAAAAAAAGTTAGAAAGCATCGTACATTATAATGCATTGCTCGCGTAGTGTACGATAGGCATAAATCAAAGAAGCAATTATTTTTCTACTTGGAGTAAGGTGAACGGACTCAAGACTAATAAGTCTTCAGTAGAACATTTCTGCCCTAGATTATAACCCTGTCAAGATTAGGTCGTGAAAAACCCTGAAATGTATTTAAATGTGATAAGCTTCATAGGTTTACTGTTAGTTGCAGCTAGTGAATCGTTTGAAAAATCGGAGAAGAGCTTTAAAATGAAGGGGGTTTGTCTGCCCTAGATTATATACCGCAGGCAACAGAATTTAGTTGTGAAAGCCTACTCTGAGAGAGCGATTAGGCCGACCTTTTTGGGCTGGTTGTCAGGGGTGTTTTCGAAGGAATAGTAAAAAAGAAACTAATGCAGATCGCATTGGAATACGACGTACTAGATATGAGCAACAATTTAAGTTCACATTTAAAGGTGAAGACATCTGCAAAACAATTTTGAATAAAAACCTCAGCGAACATGTCTATGCAAATCGGAGCGAACCGAATGAAAAACATATTTAAACCGCCCGCAAACAACACAAAAATTAAAGAAACATATAAATTGTATAAGGAAAAATAAATACTGCCAGACCTACCTACAGAAAGAATTGACAGACACTCTAATAAATCAAGCTTTCGCTGGAAATACAAAATAAACAAACAGTCTCCTAGAGCTTATTATTTATTACAGATTCGGAATACAGAACAAAAAAATCTGCCAGACAAAAAAAATACCAGCAACCACCACACCTACCTAGCTAACTAGATACGAAACAATAAAAATCGTTTAAAAACAAAAACACCTTCACTAAAAGAATATAATACAAAAAAATATATAAAAATACAATTCTACACCAATATACTGTAACAATATATTCTATCCACTTCTACAGCACGATGTTGAAATTGTTTAGAAAATATCAACAACTGAAACGAAATGTTAAACCAAAAACAATGTAACCTTCAAATTAAATAACGACACGACACACACATTTATTTAAAGCCAATTATTATTAAATCTGAGATCTGAAAACATATATTAACCATGCTGAATTTGTTAACTGCCAATCATTTTTTTTATAGTGAGTTTATTTATTTTCACAGACAAATAGAAATCTCTTACGTTCGAAATAAAAGAATTTGATTCTTTTTACCAAAGAAACAAAGTCAAACCAAACATTTATATTATATTGCTCACGACATGTAGTTTCGCTTTAATTATATTTACAAACAAAAAAAGTAAAATACAAAATAAAATACTATTCAGTCAAAAATACATAAATGAGCAGGATGAAAAGAGAAAACACAGCTTGAAAGGGGTTGATCACAGTTGACTACTACTGAGAAAATTTTTCATCGGAAGAGAACAGATTTCAAGTCTACGAAAAATCAAACTATAATTTTAATTTTATGTATTTGTCTCCGTTTAGGTATGAGTTAGTTTAGGTGCATGGGAAAATAAGTTAAATTCAAGTATCCAACGATTTATATACCTAGAATATTGAAAAAATCTCTTAAACAACAATTAAATTGTGAAAAAAAAAACAAATAATAATAAATTAAAACAATTACTAGTTAACACCAATAAATTCGTATCTTATCTTAATACATGTATAGAAACTACAACAGATAGGCAGCTAATAGGTATAACAAAGTTGAAAGGAGATAGTGGGATGAATTGATTATTCTGCTAGATGAGACACGACACGAGACGTTTTTGACGTTCAAATGATAGGGAACGAGAATGATCGTTGATATTTGAAATTAGTATTAATTAAGAGTATAATATTGTATAAGTAAACAATTACCACCTCTCCTTCGGCTCTCTTTCTTTCCAGCTCTTTTTGTTTAGCATGTTCTGCTGCAATACGGGTTTCTATAACCACCAATGATTCGCGGGTGAAGGGACGGAACAAACTTCGTTCTTCCTCAGATATCGAGTCGGAATCTTCTGTCATTGTCTATGCGGCCAACGATGAGAGCCTCAGATTTCCAAGGCCTGTGAAAGATTACAAACTCAATGTTACAATGTGAATTCACAATTTTACTAAAAAAAATAATATTAATTATTTGTTATTCGTTTTACTCCTTTTATTCCTATTTATATATTTCAAACTATGTCTTAAAAAAGTTAAGGGTGAGATTAACCACAACACGAGCTTACAAGCCTCTCAAGCGCCTGTCGTAGTGAAATATGTTACCATTACTTTCACGCCCCCCTTTGCCATTGTGAATTCACAATCAATTTAAATTTTTACAGATCAAACGTTCTAAACATTGGGCCTTAGCAATAAACATTTGTTGTTTCTACTCTAAATTTAAGTAGTTTACAGTGGCTATATTTTCCATACAAATTTCGCAATTGTGAGCTTCCGTAAATTTAAAGTCGAGACTAATAATGTTCATTGTTCAGGTCCATTGTGATTGAAATGGACTGCTTTCCCTGTTTTTTCTTTTATTTTCACTTTTATGAACTCACAATATTAAAATTTCCAATTTTCGATTGTGACCTATAAAAAAATATATAAAGTGAAGGTAAAAAATTATTATAGGTAATTGGAGTCGATAAATCTAATCGAGACATTTGTCATAACGAGTAAGTTTCTGTAACCAGATCTGAGTTCTGAGAGATCTATCGGCCTTAAAATTAAATTATTGAAGTATTTACGATTGTAAATTAGACGCTATTTTTTTCTTTTCACAAACTTTCTTAGTCCTGTGACAATGTGCTATACTAATAATCATATTTAGTGTTCAGGCTAGATTTAACGAACTCACAATGGCGAAATTTTCTTTACAAAATTACCCATTGTGATCTAGAAAATATTCATTGTGAAGTTTAAAAATGATTATTAGTAAGGCCCTGTGTTTTTTAAGTAACACTTAAATCTGGGGTGGGACTTCTTTAATATTCCGAAAAAATATTTCATACATAGGTCACAATAGAAAATTTCGTATGAAACATATCGCCATTGTGAGTTCGTAAAATTGAACGTGTTACAAAAGTAAAATGTTTTTTATCTCTGCGTGATTATTCTTAGTTTTTTTTATTGAAATTTGTCTTAGGTCACAATAGTCAATTTCATTTGACTTATGCGAAATTTATTAAATCTACATTGTACACAGCAAAACGCGGGGTGATACTTCCCATGGCATAAGCCATTCAAAACTACTTAACATTCCATTTTCGGCCGATTTCAGAGTGAATTTTTTGTAACAGTTACATAAAATGCCTCTGGAGAAAACATTTACCCGTGAAAAGTTACAAATGTTATCCAATCCTGCCACCCATGGGTCATCACCTTTGAAAGAAGACTTCTTCTTCTCTTCTCCTTCTCTTATTTTTCTCTTATTTTATTTCACTTTATTTGTAAAAAACGCACAAGATAATTAATTTTTTAAGGAGGCCTAAATATAAAACTAACCCTACTTATAAACTAAAGCCCTACGGAAGCGAATGAAAGTTCTTCTTAATTTCCTACCACTTTAAACTTTCAAACTATGAAAAAGTTTACACAAATATTTTCGCCGTCAAGTTGTTTACAGATTTTTCTCTACAAAAGTTAGCAAGTTGGTCTGCTTCATTTAGTGATAAGAACTGTGCAAATACTTACATGAGGCACATGGATGTTGCCTGCTACATTAAGGTTACAACTATATCCGAGGCACCATGTTCGTGAGGCGCCCACCGGCTATCACGATTTCTGAAAGCAGGAAAACACAAAAATGGTTATTAGAGATGACTGTTTATTTAGTCTGATTTTATTTTTATAGCAAGAATGACGTAAAGAAAGCATTTAAGTTTATTACCACAGGAAACTAAGTGAAAGAACTACGGTGAGAGGTTTCCTTGGAAATTCCTTCAAATTGTGGCCTTTGGGACATTCAAAGGTGTAAGATACCTAAAAAGAAATGAAATGCAATGCTACACCTGCCACCTTCAACGCAACTGACAGGTTATATCAAACAGTAAGACAGTTGAATTATTGCATGAAGGGAGTGCAGTCAGTATCTCAACTTTTAAGTTGTAATGACGTTGCAGCGACTTTGACGCATCGATTTTTTTATTACTTAAGCGAATAGGAATGTGCTCCATAGGCAACTACTTCCTAACCGGTTGACGGAAATTTCCTACTGGATATATTCCAATTCCATCACCGGTATGAATTACTGTCATCAACGCCATCTATGCATGCATATCCATTACTAGGTTAAGTTCGTGTGGTTTAATTATTAAAAAAAAAAAAAAATAAACATCGGAACAGTGTTATCTTGCGCCCAACCCTCAAGCGACAATACAGGCTCCCCCCACCTTCAACCGACACCAAAGCTATTACAGTAATTGTATTAGAAATAAATTACTTCTTCACGTCGCGCAAACCGAGCCCTATCGCTCTGAGAACGGTGTTATTGAATGCGCCACGAATGACTGAAGTAACTGATAGTGCAACGTCTAATAAAAACTATGAGCTATTCATAGAAGGATAACCAATTCTCATTCCCTAATGGCAGCAGATCCTTCGTTATTACAATTCAACCATGAAGGAGTAGCCTCCGCAAAAAGGAGAATATATATCAACAAGCTTGAATCACCAACACCAGCCAGCGCACAGGCTACTGCTACACAAGAAACGGCATCACTGTAAACGTTTCTCCTTTGGGGACATGATGTTGTTGACGACAAGAATGTTGATGAGCATGCCCATCCTTCAAATGCTTTTTTTTCTTTTTAATTAGGTCAAAAACTATCCGCATGAATGAATATCATATTATTTTTACGTTTATAAGGACGCTGGTGATGGTGGTGTCAATGTTTTTGCTTTGGTAATTGAAACTAGTTCAGTGATGGTGTGGAAGGGAATTTTACCACGATGTTCCTTCTCTAAATAACGTATTTTTAAAATTACTTACGGTGTACAAAACTAAATTAAAGATTTTTGCACTGGTACTTTTCGGGCCAATTTGGACTAGACGTCAGATTTCCTTTTAAATGAGAGACAATCTGACGTTTCTCTCAGGAATCAAAAGAAAGTTCAACAAAAAACAGCGAAAACTATGAGAACGGTTTGACATTGAACCACAGAGTTTAAGCAAGGTTGAACAAGATTTTCGTAAGTCGTGAAACAGATAAAGTAGCTGTAAATATTGCTGTGTCAATCTGTTTCGTGTTTTACATAATAAGGGAACAATGCTATTGTTGCCTTAGATCTCTTTGTGACGATCTGAGGATGGCTAAATTGTTTTCTCTTTGCCAATACCAACGCCGTCTTGAATTGGACACTTACAGTCGAGCTTCACCTGTCATGTTTTTCTGTTGCTCTTTACTGCATCTTGAGAGGATGTTATTGATTTTGGTAGAAGGATAAGAAATGCAGTTGAACGCACTTGCATTCAATGGAGACTATTTTTGATGTGTAAACATTTATGCGCGCGTTATTGGAATCTGGTAGAGTAATTCCAAACATAGGACTTGATGCAACGGATATGCGTCACGGATATACTTATACATATATATATTGCGCGCTGTTGGAAACTGGTGGAGTAATTCCAAACGTAGAACTTGCTGCACCCGATATGCATCACTGTGTTTTATCATTGCATACATTTTATCATTGCATATGTTTTTATCATTGCATACATTTATGAGCTGAAATAAAGCATGTTTTTGAAGTTATTACTTCTTTAGGCGCGGCACGTTTGGCACTTTGGATGGAAAGAAACCAATAAACTCGCGTCACTGTTACCGTTACCGTCACCGTCACCGATCCCAATGAAATGTTGTATGTGTGCATGGTTGTTTGCAGCTAGAAAGATAGGATAGTTTTGGACCCGATAGGTGGCGCTGTTGTCCGTTTTCTGAGAAACTCAACCGATCTCAATGAAACTTTGTATGTGTGCATGGTTGTATGCAGCTAGAAAGACAGGATAGTTTTGGACCCGCTGGTGTCGATTTTTGTTCATAATATATTAGGAATACGGTTAACAATTTCCTCTTTTCTCAATGACGTGTATCAAGCCACACACATACCGCACGCACGGTGTTTACACATACATATTTCGGGACTGTTGGATACAGTCGCCGCACAGTTTTTTTTAAGTTGCTTAAGGAGTTTTCCTTTCCAAAACCACTCCGAAAGCGTTCTATTATTAATGTTATTACAACGAAACTTTGGAGGATAATTCTTCGACAATTTAGAGGAGGTTGGTTTTGTAATAAACTAACAACCCTGCACAATCTAACCAAACATGACCTGAGCCGAAAGTCGTTAAACTTCGGTGCAATCTTTTTCGGTTACAAATTTCGATCGCATTAATTAACAAACAAAATGAATTTGGTGCATTTCAAAATAATATTAGCCCATCAATTAATTGTGGAAAATGATTTTAAGTTGTGAGTTGTGACATTTGTTGGATCAGCCATTCTGCTGTGTATTTATTTCAACAACCCAACGATGGGAAGTCGTTTTCGTGATTTTGAAAACTGAAATATGTATGGGGAAACTTCTGTTTACGTAAAAGTTTTCAAAAGATTTCGCGAAAACCCGGTTTCCGGCTCGGTGTGAAAAGGCTATAAGGGCACAAAATTAACATTAGTTCGAGGATTACATTCGAACAATAAAACAGAGGACACCTTCAATTTCAAATTTAAGAACAAAAACAACAACCAAAATAACAAAATACATACATATAATTTTTTAAATTCATTCAAACAAACAAAAAACATCAATTTTAACTAATTCAATAAAATTGCAAAAAAAATTGAGCTGTCAAATGAGTGGATGTGTTCAGACGATTGCTAAAAAAAGATACAAAAGATGGTGTTGTGTTCAGAAGTGATTGAGTTGGGGTACATATATATTTTAGGTCGTGTTTACACCAGAAAGATGGAGAAAATTTCTGAATAAGTGTTTAAAAAAAGTTTTGTTTTAGTTTTTAGTGTCGAAAAATCCTAAAACGAAGAAAAATTTCATATTTTTTCAAAAAGATATCGGACATTTTTGTAGATAAAAAGAGGATGTCTGGTCAGCCTAAGTACGAGTGATGCGTCATAAGTGACAAACGGAATAAGAACCACAATGAAGAGCTGACACGAAAATATTGGTGGAGATTTTCGATTTTTCGACGGGAATCACAAACGGCCAGCTTCTGCAAAAATCATAGCTCTGTTGCTAATCATTTGACAGCTTGGTACCTACTTAAATGCGTTTCATAAATGATAAATAAGTCGAATCGCTCTGAACACGCTCGATTAAGAGCTAGCTCTGTTCAGTGCTCTGTTTTCAACGAAATAAAGGCAAATGACGCATTTTTGCCGAAAATAAACCGCTATCCACATATGTACTTAAGAAAAACAAAAGAAGAAGAAGGCTCTAGAAATAAAAACTCTGCAAGGAACAATAATATAATGCTTTACGGTTATCAACCTTTCTGTTTTATTCAATTATTAGAATTAGTGACACCAAGCCCAAAACCTTGTTTTTCTCGAAAACACGTCGATGCATTCACACCGACCATCAACGAGTTATTGTTTGACGTTTCAGTCAGCTGTGAAGCAAACTTTTCGATCACATTAATTAACAAACAAAATAAATTTAGTGCATTTCAAAATAATATAGCCCATCAATCAATTGTGGAAAATAATTTTAAGTTGTGAGTTGTGACATTTGTTCGGTCCGCCATTTTGCTGAGTTTACTGAACATTACATAAGTTGTGTTTGTATGTATGAGAAAACTTCTGTTTTCGATGAAGTTTTCGTGTGTTTTGGCGAAAACCCGGTTTTTGGTTTAGTGTGAAAAGCATATTAGACAATTGACAGCAAATCGAAGAACAGGTGCACTTCCAGACGGAGGAGAAACCATAACGTACTTCCAAGAGGAAGATATACGCAGAATTGGCTGTCTGAATTCAACTGTTCCCTGAAAGGAATCTGATTCTGATAGCGTTCTACTAAGAAATAGCTATAAATCTAATGGAAGTGTTCAACGAACCAAAGAATTGTATCCATCGCAAACAGCTTTCACAAAGTCTGCAAACAAAAATGCTATAAATTTCAATAACTATGAAACGTTTAACTTGTCAAGCACATCATAATGCACGAATCTACTCTAATTGCAAATATTTTACTTATTTAAAGGCGCTTAAATTACGGACAGAATGATTAACTAATCAGCAAATAGAACATTTTATAAAGGCACAGAAAATTGCTAAGCCTACGAGTGACGTATGTGTGCTACCGCCTTAAGCGACTTAATCCGTCATTCAACAATCGGATAGGGTTTTGTCAATATTATGACAACACACACACACATTTAATCAGGTTAACATAGTAGAAAATAACACGAAACCGTAGTAGATATTGCAGCTTAACGCAAATCGAGTAGTAAGGTCAAATAAGTATTGAGAAAAATAACCCATCAAATGGACTTACTCGGGTAAATCGATAATACTTACGAATTTTAAATGAGCAATTACCAGCAAGTGGACGCATCGCTTAAAACTGCTTTCAATAAACAGAAAGCTAACTAATGGGACTAGTGACTTGTTTTGTACGTTTTGTACTTTTTTGTTTGCGTATTTTGTCTGTCACTTAAGGCGGGACAGCGAAAGCTCCGCTATCTGTTGTTTCTTCTAGCTCAAAGTCTGTTCAGTGTTTCTCGCAATTTAACAGCCTCTGTCACAAATATGTATGTGACAATGGTGAAGGAATTACACACGTCTTTTGTAGTGTACTTGTTTTTATTTAATCTATATATATATAAAAAATTGTATTAATATAAAAACAAATGATTTTGAATACGTAGAATTGTTTTTTGTAGCACTCAAAAATTTCGTGGCTTTCTCTATTACTTTTTTACGATGACAGCATCCAGTCACCAAGTAGTTTTAGGATTTTGTTTGTTTTAGTTGTCGTAAGATGTCGTTGTCGATAACAGCTCAAAAAGATCTCTAGATTTTTTGCGCATTTTCTAAGAATTAGTGACAACGGAATTGCAACAAGAACTCTTTGTCAACAGTCACATTTGTTGGAACTATAGAATATCGCCAGTAAATCATTACCAGCCTTCTTGATTGTTGAAATTCTGACTGCCGATTCTGTAGTTTCCTCTGGGAAAGAATTTTTTTTTTTTGCTTTTCCCTGAAAGGAAGCGAACTTTATAATCGGCCGACTCTTAAGCAAGCGCCTTCCACTTGATTCGATTGAAAGACAACCGCAATGCAACCAAATGGAAGGTCGTCACAAAGGCAATTCCTTTTTAAGACGACAAGATTTTGTTCAACCAATTTTGACTTTTATTTGACCAGAAATTGTAGGTACACGAAAACTCAACTCAACTCAATTGGCTTAATGTTAAACAGCGTATAATCATGAACTGTTTTTTATTTATATATAGAATACAAAATAATTTAATGCCTGACTACCTAAACGAAAAATTGTCAATTAGAAGAGATGTCCAGCCGTATAATTTAAGGAATAATTTGAGTTTCAATCTTAAACTGTTTAAGAATAAAAAAACTCAAAACATGCTTTTTTATAAAGGGTTAAACTTATATAATAATCTCCCGAATGCTATTAAAATGAGAGGAACTTTATACAATTTAAAAGAGAATTAACAATGTATATTAAAAGGAATTATTAATGAATTGTCTGTAATACAAAGCGGCTAAACTTAAAAATGTAATGTGAAACACAACAATTGTACAATTAGCTTTAATTATGCTAAATAAAACATTTAACTAACTAACTAACAATTCGTGCATTTTCCCCACTGAATGCACCCAATCGGCCCCAGCGTCCGTCGGAACGGAAAATTCTCAGATTTTTTTACGATTCGGAGGATTTTTGCTGCCAGGTATTATTCCGAACAGCTGTTCGGAGAATTGTTCCGATGCAAATATCACGCGTTCCAGCGTTTTGCCTTGCAGTGCGATCAAGTTTGCTTTTGAGCGACATTTTTGACAGCTTCATTAGCATTGTTTCCGATATCCTGCGACAACAATCATTCGCGGATTTTTTTTACGATTTGCAGTAAAGTGTAAAAAATGTGAGCAATAAATTGAAAAAACAATATAGCAACGCATTTTTTGTATTTATTGCTTCAATTCTAGTTTCCAGTGCAAAAGGAGGCCAAAAAACAAGCAACAAACAATAATTTGAATTTTTTAAATTATTTTCTCCGAAAACGGATACCTCGAATGTGATTTTCCGCAGAGTATGCGCTGCGTAGAATTTTCCATTCCGACGGATACTTAGCAAAGCCCGATTAAAGGCTTCTAAAACGTGCGTCTTTCACTTGGTATTGGTTTATGGAAAAATAGTCAACATGGTTAACTCTGGCTGACAAAAAATATATTCATTATTTTGGCGACAATTTTCGAACATAATTAAAAATCCTTCCACACTTTGCTACAATTTTGCGAGCGGCGCATACACGATACATCCGTGACAACTTCAAACTCAAAACAATGGCTGGGCCCCTTGGCAAAAACAAAACACACTCTATTGGACAAGCGAAACACTTTCTCACAAGGTGAAGTATGTTTCCCCTGATGTTTGCAGTTCACCCCAAATGAGGAGTCCCTTTAGCAAACAAAAAACATAGTCCACTAAAGTCATCTACGACCAATTCTAAAGCCTGTATCCGAACCAAGGTCCTCTAAAGTCAATCCTAATGAACTGCACTCCTCATATTATTTTGATTACATGCCACTACTCGTATTATCTAGGTTTTCTAATTAAAATGGACAACACAAAGGAGGGTGAACTGAACATACACAAAAAAAAAAGAAGAAAAAAAACCCATTCAAGGTCTCTGATGTCCTTTCGCCCCCCTCGGTGGATATTCAATCAATACCATGAATTAGGCCAATTGAATTTCAAATAAAATCGAAGCCAATCCATGCTTATGATAGAAAACCCACCCGATTATGGCAATAAAATTGAAGAGCGATGCACACAAGACAATTGCATGCAACTTCAACTGCGAAGGCCCAGGCAAAAGTGGGACGGATGTTCTCGGATTTGCCCAAGAAATTCTCTTGCGCCCATTGAAAACCATTCAAAAGGACACCCATCCGTATAGGTGTGTTGACGGATTCAAAGATGAATACCAAAACGGAGAAAAAAAAGAAGAAAAATCAATTAACTTTTGGAGCTGTAAACGTTAAGAAAAATCAATATCCTTTCTTCTATGACAACAGAGTGTCTAAAACACAAACACAACGAGCACACTCAAAAGTATACGGAACAGCTGTATGTGTGGAGAGTGTATACAATGAATGAGCTTTTGACAGTGAAAAGGGTATAGTACTGCTGTTTATAACCGCATAAGGAGAATCCTTTTAATTTTTTTTTCCTTGCTGCTCCAATAAAAATCAACTCGCCCGAAGACAATTGCAACAAAAACAACAATCCACACGAAGGACAATGCACACAGGTACAGCAAATTGTGGTTGGATTTAATTATTATTATCCTTGCTAATGAAAAACAAAACGACCTACCATCAAAATTAACACGAAAAAGTTACACAAACTAAATTAAGTGAAATTAAATTGGCTGCTTATTTGAATTGTGCGAGTATATTATATCGCCACAGGATGAATCCGCTTTTCGATTGTGTGACTCACTGAAGGAGTACATGGAAAACGAAAGCTTAAAGTTGACGGTGTTTGTTCTCATTCTCCTTCTCGTTCTCTCCTGCACGCACATCAGACTCAGACATTGCTTTAAGGATGTTCTTTTTATACTCAAAAAAAAAAAAAAAAAAAAAACAGAAAAGACGAAACTGAAAAGTGCCTTTTTTCTATCATGCTATTAAATTTCCTTGTGCAGTTCTGTGAGTGAAAATCTCCTGATTTTCCAACAGCTTGTGGCTTATAAATCACATTGGCTATGAAGGGGCGACCCATAAATTAGGCAATGAGTCAGTTTTTATGGCGAAACGATGACTGTTTATGCTGGTAGAGAATGTTTTGCAGAGTTGGGAGTGCGCGACTGACAGTCATGTGACATAATAAGACTGACGTCGGTCTGGTAGTTACTGTCATTCGATATAATGATTTTGAGGCAAAAACAAATACAATTTTCATTCTTAAAATGTAGTTCATTCTTCGATTAAATTTTATGTAGGCGGTGGCTTTTCTATGCGAGGAAAATACTATTGTGACGATTATGCTTCTTAGAAAGATAATCGCTATTGTTGTGCAAATAATAGTCGTTAGTGAGAATATAACTGTTGAACCAGAAACGAATGTCAGAAGCTTGTCAATGAGGCTGTTAACTTTCGAATTCCCTACGGTCGTTGGAGCAGATAAACAAATTTAAGTGTGAATGTAAATTTTATTATAGTGAGTCAAAAACCCAAACAACAATAAGCGGAAAAAAGACAACCAAAACTGCGTACATACATTTTAGTACACAAGTGGATCAAACTTTGTTAAGTTAACACCCGACAAGTAACAATAAATACCCAAAATGCTGGGTTTGCTTGAAGTTGTCCCCTATGAGGTGTACTTAGATCAAAGTAAGTCCAGTTCGCTGACACAAAGAACCACAGGTGGGTCACACTTTTCGCTATTGGAATTGTTACAGAACAGCCATTCCTAACAGAACTTGGCAGCATGATTATTAAAAGAAGAATGCTAAGGTGTGAACAACTTCAGTTTGGACTTTTGGAATTTCGCGGTTAAGCAGTTGTCAATGCTTTTCTACATTTGAAATTCGATCCCAGGCAAAACCAGGGGTACCAACTGCGATTATTTTTTTTCAATTTAGTTCAACTTCAAATTTATTTTCTTTACTAATACAAATTGTATTGATATATATAATATGTAGTTGGCACAACAGGTCCGTAGGGATAGGGACCCTAGGCCTAGCTTCTCACAATCATTCGTTTAGTGTGAGGTTTCATTTTTTGAAACGAATGGAAGGGATCTACAATTTTATGACGATTCCAAACGGCTAATTGAGAAGTTCTTACATGACAGTTATACTCTCGGATGTTTGTCAGACGTTCGCGAGAGGTGGCGCAGTGAAAAAACTCTGAATTGTAATTTGGGTTTTTGCGGGATTCGAACCTGGGACCCCTCGCTTAGTAGTCCAACACGCTAACCACTATTGCGCCACAAATTGTATTGATACATAACATTTACAAATACAAATACAAAGAATTCACACAATGAATTAATAAAGAACCTGCAATCAATAGTTCATAAGGAACTAGAGGCGAAAGCAGCTGGAATAACATTAATGAAACAATAAAACATATTTTAAAGGTAGTATTTTAAAGGTGTGGTAACCACAAGACTTGTACTTACACATTATCTATTCATATAATAAAACTGTAGGCATTTTCTTTGTTACCTAATGGCGTGAAAACTGCTGCACAGATTTCGATGAAACTTTTCTTGATGTGTTTCTTAAGATTCTGAGAAGGACATAGGCTATACCTTACATTGCCATCCCTATTTTTTGGAGCGTTTTTGACCGAAATGTGTTTTTTTTCTGACTTTACTGCCTTTTACTCGCCATTACTTAAACAATTCTTAGGCCCATTTTATTCACTCGAAGTTGAACACAACTGGGAAGACTGGGAAGACACCATTAGAAATGCTATTATTAAAGGCATAAGATATCACAAATGTTGGAAGCTATTTTTTTAACGAAGTTGTTTGATCAGTTGTTGATGATTTCCAATTTTTTAGAGAACATATGATTTTATATACATAGTTAAAAAATGTTATGGAACGAAAAAAGAAGCTTTGAGAGGAAGAGACGTCATTAGATAAAATCCTCGCAATTAGTATGTGAGAACAACTATCAGATACTTTACTACCAACGGAGTAAACAAATTTATTAGTTTTAGTATTAGTTTAGTTATATACTTGAACGCAACTTGATACTGGCAACTGCATGACAAGTCCCAAAAAAGTGCTGGATTGACTACTCTTACTTTAAACTGAACTGTTTCGGCGAATTCGTACGCGCACACCACTGAGGTATGCAACAATGTCTTTTAAAAGAGTTGTAGCAGATTAAAATAAATACACTCCACAATTCAAAGTTCCCGCTTCATTGTGTTCCACAATAAGTAATACCGTATTTCCAAATTCCAAGCAGTAGCCATTGTTTTAACGTCAAGTGAAATAGACACGAGTTAGCCTAGTTGCTGTAACGGCGTTGGTCACGCGTTATTCGCATTTTGTCATATCTATATATTTAATTTTTCATAGTAGTTATTAAGATTGAAGAAACACTTTTAAGAGTGAAGTAATAAAGTGAAATTTGTTTTTAAAAGTTCACAAACTCTTTTAATAATAGCTACAGAGTCTCTTACCCACTACAAACGCCGACGAAAAGAAAGAAACAAACGAACAGAAACAACGCGCATATCTTTTGTATGAGTTGGGCTTTTTCGATGAAATAAACAATAAATGTTGAACATTGAGCCCTTTAATATAAGTGAAAAATTAATACGAATCGGGTCAGTATTTTTACTAAGAGGAGTTAAATAATCCACATATAAAAAGACAAGAAATTGTATTTCATGTAGAAAAGGAATAAGTCGAAGCCATGGTTTCCAGCTAAAAGCAAACGTCAAACATTCAGTAGCAAAGCATGTGTTAATTAATCTAAAGTCATACAGAAGTGGACATATTTTTGCCGTCAAATTGATAACAATTTTTGCACAAGCAACATGTTTTCAATTCCGGTGATCCGTAGTTCAGTCACAGTCTTACCAGTGAACACTGCCGGATTAAGACCAATCTGACACCCAGATTATCAAGAATGAATCGGTGGAAGTCCATTAAATACTGATTCGAATTGATTTGATTTTGTTTATAAATGAAACAAAAACAAATTCCGTCAGGTAATACTCGTTCACGGACGATTTGATTCGACCCTGATCTAGACGCAAATTTCATGCATTGAATTCACTTTCTGACAGGGGAACAACTGTTTTATCATCGGCGTAATCACGGGTGGAACTCTGTAAGAAATGAGACTTGTTGCGTCTACAAAAGAACTTTTGACAGTAAAAAGGTGCACAAAAGGAAATTGTACTGAATTTTACTTTGAACGGATAAAAATGAAACGAACAGTTTTTCGGACAACGTTACAATAATAATTATTGCGGGTCTATGAGTAAAAGTGACATAATACAAATGTTTCAAATCGTCAAACTGGCAACTATGACAAATCTGGTTTTCGTAACCTTGAGCTTTTTATGTAGATATGATATTTTAGTGTTTATGTAGTTTCGTAATGATGTAATAAGGTTCTTATTTTAAATCTGCAACAAAGCGAAAAGCACTTCCGCTTACAAAAAAAAAAAAAAAAACGAAAGGAATCATTCAAAAGCCAAAAATAGTTTCACACTGTAGAAATAATCGAAGAAAATTAATATCCTCACTTCAAAAACTTTTGTTATTTTCCTTTCGCAAAAAAAAAAAACGAAAACGTCTTTCGTTTTTATAGTAACATGTAGCAAAACGTACTTTTTTTGACATTAGTACAGCATCTACCTAAACATTTACAAATTTTTTTTTCTACACATCGTCCTTTTAAATTATCCCCCTCTTTTTTAAAACCAAAAACAAATTGTCAAACTAAAAGAGAATTCCATCGAGAAACATTTGCTTTAAACAAATTTAAAGAAGTTAAACTACCTCGAACCCATCCCTGCTAAATGAAAAATATTTTATTAAGTTTTCCACCATCAAAGGGATATAATTTTTGGAAATGCTTTTCATTTGTTTATCTATCTGTCAGCTTTTTGCATTTGACAGAGTAATCAGAACTTGTGGGTAGAAATTTGCTGAACTTCTTAAACCCAACCGGAGAATTACTAGTTACTCATTAATTTCATAATTTTGCATCAAAGATAAATTTTTGCATTTGACAGATTTAAACATGGTTGACATTGGAAGAAATTCTCAGAGCTCTTTGCGGCAAATTGGGGAGCTACTCGTTACTCGTTATTTTGCTGACTAATTTCTGTCAATTGTAAATATACTTATTTTGTTAAGGTGATAACGAATGACAATTAGCAAGGGACCGAGCTGGCTTGGACTGCCACCAAAAGTAAAGTAAGATGATGGGAGTTGTAATATCTATGAACACCTCCATTGGTTAAGTGTAGAGTGGAGAGGAGTTTAGGTTGCGTAAAAGAGAGGGAGATGTTTATTGTTTTAATGAATTGAAGAAGAAGGACGTCTTTTAATTACCAAACATTACAGATAAAATATTGGCGATGAAAAACAGCAAACACGAGTCATGGCTAAGAATGGTTTTCAACTAAAAATATGTTTGCATAGCTTCAAAATATTATTCGAAATGTGTATATTTAAATAAAATCCTACTTTCGCTATGCCTCAACTAATTTTACGGAGTCCGACGTATTTTATGGAGCAAATTATAGGAACGAGTTTAAAAAAAAAAACGGGCCCCGAATCTGGAGCATTCTGTACAGTAAAATGGATTTGAAAAAGCAAGCATTTTTCGACTGGAAAATGGATTTTCACATCTTTGAAGCAACATTGAAGAAATTTCCACAAACGCTACTTTTACTGGTGTCCTCATTCTTTTACAAATGCCCCTTCCAATCCACTAAAACGCTCGCATTTGAATTATTCTCGCACGCGTTAAAGAAATCTTTTAAAACCTGAAAATTACAAGACTTTAAATTAGAAAAGTTACGGACTTTTCATCCACCTTTTGAAGTTGGAACTACCCCTGTACGTAATTTGCTTGCACCTACTTCTAATGACCCGCTGTAATCTTGACGCTTTTACAGACTTGTTTCAGAGTTACCATTGAGACATAAAAATAACCTATGTATAGGCATGAGTACCTAAAATGGTTATGTTAGATCATATAGCGTGAGTAATGATTTACGTTACTTTAACGACTCACTTTGATAGCACAATGTCACCGCCAAAATAACGATGTCAAAATTGTGTAACGATAGGCTTCCCATTCAGGACAATCCCTACTATATTAAAAGTGAAATAGGGACAATATATTGCGATGGTAGTGTCTCTATTATTAACGCGCATAATTATTCCAAAACTTCTTCGGACTATTGTGAATTCTGCATTCGAAAATGCAGCAGGGTCGTGTTCGATTTTGACCTGCATTCACTGAATGCGCACTGCGCATAATATAAGACATTCCAACTGGGCTACCCCTCTCTTTTATCATGATGTCACCGATTTATCGGCGTCATAATCACGGAAACATTCAACTCAAGTGATGGCTGCCGACGCCACATGCGTCAGAAGTAGCGGTGGTTATTTTGCATTCTTCTGACGCTTTCGAGGTTAGATTTTTTTAAAGAAAATAACTAAGAAAATGGAAAACCCTGCAATAGTCCAACACCACTTCTAAGGACTAACGACAATTCAAGCTCCCGTCAAGCCCAAGATGATTCATAGTCCACCCACTGGCATGGTCACTACTCCGTGTTCACTCTTTTTAACGTTTTAAAAAAAAGAAACCATTCAGTTGCTTACGTAAACGAAAAAGCTGTACATGAAAATCCGCAAAATTGAATAATAGATGACGAAAGCAAGATGAAATATATATACTTCCAAACAGGAAAGGACGCACAATGGACTGATGTAATTTTGCGGCGGCTTTTTTTTATGTCGAAGCGACCACCAAATGAGAAGTCATTTAAATGCAGTCATTTGACAACAACTTGCAGAAATGGAAGAAAACCCTTTTGAATTGCAATCCAATTGTCCAATAGAAACTGCACTTTAACGAGGGCTTCTATACAAGGAGAAGTTGAAGAAAATGTGCGAAATGCCATGAATTGACTTAGGAGAATAAGGAAGGCCCAAGGAATTCAGCAGAAAAGAAACACAAGGAAATTATGACCGGCAAGCAGGAAAAGCACAAGAATCTCTCTCTAGGTAACTGCCGAGAGGGACAAATGCGTTCACCGAGTTATTGCTTCGGACTTGGTACGTTTCCCCGGCCCAATGCGACTTTCAGTTTTGCCAGCCAAAAACAGCTGACTCTGGTATTGATATATCCAGTCGTGTGGTAACCGATGGTCCAGACGGAGTGGGTGGGTCAATATTCTTTGAATTCGTTGTTTCACATCTAGACCCTTTTGAACAGTGAGAAAAATATCGTCCTCGTATTGGACAGTTTCAGCGTATTTTTAACTAAAGGGGAAACCAAGTATCGAATGGCTATTGAATCATTTGTCAGATGTGAACCATGCAAATTATAATAAAATCGAGGGATCTTCCTGGCGGTTAGAGAGCAAGGGTGTAGCTTCGGCTGAAGTCTTAATCATTTTTAAACTCGATAAAAAGCTTAGACATGCCATCTTTCGATACCTTAGCAAAGGCTTACATTGATTAGGTATAAATTTGGTGAGCGTTTGACGTGGTTTGTTTATTTAGAACACACCATTTAGACCTTTGAGTTCAATTTCACTGGATTGAATTGGTTGGTTGGTTGAATTGGTCAACTCAGAAACCCCTCCAAGTTAATACAGTCCCCGACTCGTCGTCTCTAAGTACGCAAACCAAATGACTTCTTGACTTCTGCTCCCTTGATTCATTGTAATTTAGAAACATGTTCTAGTGCATTTCTAAGGAAAATTCGTTTAAGATCATATTTGGAAGAAGTAGGTACGGAAAGGGTTTGAAATTTGTGAAGATTTGTTGGCTATTTGCAAAGAATTTACAATGATAGGAAATTATTTGTCAAAAATGGACGAAACCGAACTAAAATTCAGTTAAACGTCTGAAACGGAGCAACTTTATGTGGCTTACTCCCAAGGGATCTCATGCAGGTTCCTCCTGCAAGATTTTTCAAACAGGAGAAATCTTTTGATCGCTCGGTTGATGAACCGAAAAATTAAAAAAAAAAAAACAAAAGGTGTACCTGAACAATAAAATTCTTTTGCTGCAGTTTTTATTGCCAGGATAAGCCTAAGATAAAACTAAACAGCCTCTTTCACCATTTACCTATTGGAAAGTTGCTTTCTGCAGGGAAATTGGATGTTTTTCAAGACGAATAATTCAGATTTTCGTCGACTGTAGTTTTCTTCAATTGGTGACCTACGGATAGCGTTGGGCCTCTTTGCTGCTTGGTGCCGTACATGAGATCATATTTCCTTATGGTCCTTGTAGAGATCACATAAGAACACATCTTTATTATTCGCTTGTTCACAATCTAGTCAGTTTATTCTCCCAAAATGTCAAACATATTATTCGTATTCGATATATTGACCCATTTTTATAATAATACAGTACAGATTTTGTCAATACTACAGTCCTATTTAACCTAAGCTAACCTGAAATGGTGGCTTGCTCAGAAATAATCTTTATATATCAATCTGTGGCCGAATTACAGCATCCGTGAGCGAGATATACGTCATTGAATTTTGGGGAATTTTCAAGCAAAACAACAAATTCAGTCACTTATTATTCGATCACGTAAGAGGCAAAATTGTATGTCCGTAGAAATGTAAGAACTATTGCGCCGACTTGTAAATCTTTTATTTTGAAATTTTTCAACACCACAACCAATGAAATCACAAGAAACTAAAGCAACTAGGGGTTGTTCTTTAATTGAAAACTGGCGGACAATACATTTAATGACTAGCGGACCCCAGCCTGCTTTGCTAGGGGTTAAAATTAAAAATTTTTCAAAGTACATATTAATTAACTGCGATGAATCGAGGAGCTTCGATAAATGAATATGGACGAAATTTTCCAAGCTTTACAATGAATCATGCGATAAAATGCAAAATTTCGTCAAAAACAAAATGTTCCACTAAGAATTTTCTATTTTTCCATTCGAAAAGTCATTTCGGAAGTATTGCACACAAAATTTTCAACATTTTCCATACAAAAAATCAATTTTGGATTTTTCCTATTTGTCGACTTTTCCGGAGGGCTTCGCTAGACGTTTCCATTTTTTGCTTGCTAGATGAGATAAGTTGGACAGTGGACACTCTAATCCATCCACTGTTTTAAAATTTGCAAAGGATGTTGGTCCACGATCGTTGATTAATAGAAGACGTAAATAAAAACACTAGTCATATCTCGGATGAATTGTATAAAGTCTTCCTAATATTCCGAAGCATAATAATAGGGACTCCAACTTTCAATAATTGGAGATTATGCGGAAGCAATCACAACATCTTCTTCATTAGTAACTCTATCCACAGACTTGTACGAAACCCAGTCGCCAGGAATCTTGGATTGTATAGGCATGTTTAATTCACTGACATCTGTGTTCTTAGCGTCTAAAATTGCTCTATCAGTGAACCACGCATTAATCGCAAATAAAGTTCGAATATGATAAGGGCGACAAGATCATTTTCTTAACTATCGAAATCTATATATGTATATATGTAAAAAGAAGTTGTATTGTTTTGTCGCCAATGTTCGATTTAGTGGTTTGTATGGGAGGTGCAAGGTGCAACCCCCCTATAACTAATGAACCAATACCCCTACAAATACCGTATATACTTACAAACCATGGTATTAACGTCAGCTTTCATTGGAAATTTCCAGAATCAAAATCGGTTCACGCATTACAGAGAACATTGGCGACAAACATAATACGACTTATTTTTATATATTTATAGAAGATAGAAGGTAGAAGATTACCTATCCCTAATATTTAGTTGTTATTTTGAAAATTATTTTACTTATACACTTCTAATGTATTTCCGCCAATCACAACCAACGCTTGGTATTTAATGTTAAGGGTGGCAACATAAAATGTTTTCCCTCTGGTGTTCAGAAGTAGAACATTTACTCCCAAGTGGCTCGTTCTGGGAATAAATACCTCGTGTGAGTCGGAGTCCTCGAAGTGTCAATTATAGCACAGTTGTTGTAATTGCGTGCTGAAAGTCCTACTTTACTTTGCTTTTGCTGAGTTCATAGCTCAAAAAACTAGCCTATTATAGAAATAAATGTATCATTTTAATGAGATTTTTGTGACTGCCACTGCATACTTAACTATAGCTTTTGGATCGTTGGTTTAGTGTTACTTAAAGTCGAACGCAGATCAACACTGGAATCCAACCGATTTCGGTGCTCGGTTATAATGATCAGGAGCGCTAATAGCCCCCGTTCGCATAGATAATGTCGATGAACACAAAGTAAAAAAAAAAATATGTACGATTATAATTCCCTTTAGGTGAAACTCTGTGACATTACAACTCGATAACGATAACGATAACTCGATAAGACAATTTTATGTCTTGATGTGTAAGCATTCAATTAAATAAAATGAAATGAAATGAATTGAAATGAAATGATAACCGCTGGGCCGATTTTCGTGATTCTTATTGGTCTTGATTCCGGAAAATCGATTTATTCGCATTTTTCGTATTTTTATACAACTACATACTGAACACGTCCGAAGCCAGTGTATTCAATATTTTTCGGATGGCTTCGCGGACCATCCCGGGTGCTTTCAGGGACCACCAGTGGTCCGTGGGCCACTGGTTAAGAACCGCTGCTACAGGAGAAGATCGGTTCCTCTCTTGGTCTTTGCCAATGTTGGAGAGATTTTTTTCACCAATATAAAAAGCAACCAAGAAATACGACAAGGTAGGGAATAGTAAGCTCGTTTTCAACCACCTTCGACCAGGTTTTACCAGCTTTTACCGAAATGCATTTTTAGTTCGACAACTGTTATTACTTTCCTTCAATTTTTAGTTCATTCTGAGCCCACATTCAATATGACCACCTCTTGGGTACTATACTAGAACTCCAAAAACTACAAGTTCTATTAGCAATACAAATGAATTTCTACAAGTTTGAGACCTCTCTGGAACATCGAGTGACAAGTCCAACGCTTATCCTATCATCACTTGTGTACAAATTTAGCAGGCTTTTCTTAGACTCTCCAGAGTGTGGCGTTGGGTTATAAGCCCTAACTAGAACCACGCCATGAGGAATCTTGCAACCCATTATGGGTATAATTTCGAAGAATGTTCAAATGGTATTATGTATAACAAAATTTCGAAGAATGTTCAAATGGTATTATGTATAACAAAATTTCGAAGAATGTTCAAATGGTATTATGTATAACAAAATTTTAAGCAAGATAAAAAGCAAATATTCCCCCCATACAAATGTGCGTGCATGCCCCTCTTATAGGGTGTGGGTTAAAACTATCCTGAAATACGTGTCCTTTTATTTTCTAATTTCTATCAACATATTAAATTGTACAGTGGAAACCGAAATCCATCACAAAAGTAGGTACACACTTTTTACCTTTTGTCCCTCTTAAGGGGTCAGTTTGAAAAATTTCAGTACGCCCTTCTTACCAATTTTACCATCTCCACCAACGTCGAAATTGTCAATTAAATACAACCCATGGTTTGAGAATTGTCGTGTTTTTAAGAAGCTACGAAAAACCCCCCTAAAAATGGCTCGTTTTTAGCTTCGGGTTAAATTTGGTTTAAAACGCTTATTTTATTTTTATTTTATTTTATTTATTTGTGAATGCTTGAAAACAGTAAGATACAATATCTTATAAGTTTGTCTTAAGCTAATTTTTAAAATGCTTTTGAGTGTCAACATATATATAGCAGTTTTTTATTGTCAAAAATCTTGTTAGTTCTCAGCCTAAATAGATTTTTAACAACTTGGAGGAGGTTAGCTTCTCGAACAAGATTCGTTGACCGTACTCAAATTCTGTAGGTAAATTGAGTTTCTAGGCGAAATAAACGCTTTAACCATAAGAATTTTATGGAGTTAGTCTTGGCCGGCTATGATGCCTGCACTTTTTGTGAAGATCCCACAATTCTACTAAACCTAACCTAACCTAACAGTTCCTAGCGCACGATTTATCTTATGTCAAGAAACTGGGGTAGAGTACTTTGAGACATAATTTGTAACTGTTTTGCACATAAAATCCACATAATTCAGTGAGGTATATTGACCGCCAATGAATGCAGCAATTCGACTTCTGATTTGCTCGAAAGTGATCAACGGAAGTTTGTTATACACAAATTGGAACACAAAATTTAAAATAAAATTGGCAGTTGTTGAAATGCACAAAATATTAACAACTATTAAAGAGAGTAACGCAAAAATTACTTCTTTAATCGATTTTTTTTACATTTCTCGTTTGAAAACATGTGAAAATCTGAAATCAAAATACGAAGATTCACAACAACCTCGCACGGTCAATTATTGTAACCCTACAAGTAAGTTGCTCTCTTTTCAAAGCTCCCGCTTGACCGCTTTCGGTGTAGCAACGATAAATCTTTCCATTGTACGTTTTCGACCTTCATCGAACTAAAAGACCACAAACCGCTCGCACTGAGCAGAATGTTCAACGCATGCGAAAATCCAACAAACTTTAACAGGGAAACGTTCAAACCAAGATAGATTCAATGTTGTATAAAAGTAATTAGAAATTTTCTTTAGGCCAACCCACAAATGTGGTTTCAACAAGATGGAGCGGAGACAGCAACACAAACAATGCCACTGCTAGGAGATATTTTCCCCGAACGTGTATTATTTCAAGACGGATAGAATTCAATTAGACACAACGCTCTCCGGATTTCTTGCTTTAGAGATGTACGAAAGAACGTGCGGAAAATAAAACAAAGGTTATATTTCAATTATAAAAAAGTTTTTTTGAGAAGAAATTCGAGCGACAGAAGAGACCTGGGAAGGAACCTAAAAGAAAGCAGCCTTATGAAGCTGCAAATGGACACCACATTTCTCTCCAATTGAATAAATTCCCCATTGATGAAATGGATCTAAAAAAAAATAAAAACAACTTACGACGTTTGTGAAATAAGTTCCAACAAGGAAAAACAGCATAAGTCGACCTATGCCAAAATTGAGTTAATGTTACTATCGGATGCACCGTACCTTGCTCTAAATGTCAAATTTTTTTCTTTCAAATAACTCTTAAGGTAGCTGTGTTATGGATCAGAAAAAAAACGAATACGTCGTCTTGCGTCATATGCAGGTAAACCTTTATCCTTTGCTCCTGAAAAGTGGCTAAAAATTACTTATGCTGTTTTTCCTTGATGCCACAAAAATAATTTATGGACTGAGTAGACCCTTCTAAGTTGTGTAGAAGACAAACCCCACTCCTGGTTATGGTCATTATCATAAAACACAATTCCCCCAGTGAACTACAATCGAAAATTGATTTACCAGACGTCAATTATGGATCAACCACTTTATCCATCAAAAGTCATTAAAACTGTGTTGAGAAGGTACACGAAAATTTATATGGATGTAGGTCACCTAGTTTACAAATCGATTAAATTTGTATTCTTAATTACAATGCGCATTTTCCAAAAGCAGACTTTGACAGGATAGTCGAAAATGTCATGTGCATTAATGTTTCGCCGGTGAAACCTACCCAAACTTATTCAAAAGAACCCCCACACACATTTGTCCAAGCCGCCTTGAAACAATGTTACAATTTAAATTAACGCAACGAAAATAGCTCATTAAAGAATAACCCCTCGCTGGATAAAAAAAAGAAGACAGTCCTCGTTATATTTAAACCCAACCGCATCACAATCCCACCAACAACTATAGGAATTTTCTCGGAAACGGCTGCGACGGGTTGTGCGGAAAAATCCTCAATGCAGCAGCACAATCGCACATAATGTCAACAGAAATAAGCTTTGACTTTGTTGTTTTTATTCTATTTTCAGAGAGAGAATTCCACTCACTGGAAATGGAATGGGAACCAGTCGGGTAAAAACAGAGGAATACATCGAATTTCCCCCTCAAAGAGAGTTGAAACGCTGATTGTATAATGGGGGGTCGTGCGGTTGATTTCGTTTGTTCACTTTTGTTTTTACTTCCAAGTTCCAACTTCCATTCGAATTTACTTGGTCTGAGTCATTGCGATTTTCCACCTGATATCGCCCAAGAGAGAGTGACTTCCCCCCGCATCTCAACTCCCGAGATGAGTAGCAATAATAACGAAGGAAAAAACATCGAATTCGAAGACCCCGCACTTGGGCACGATTAAAACTATTAGTAAAGTCACAAGTGCACACAACACCACCCAGATTTTTAGGGTACATGCAGAGGAGTGGGCTAAGCAGCTTTAAGTTGTCTCTCAGCCAGAATTGGAACCACTTTACTTCAAATCGGGACCTTGTTTCAATCAGCAAAATTTACACCTAAATTTAGGAGGAACTTATGTACACAAAAACTGAAGATAAAAGTCAGTGCAGCGGAATAATCAATAAACTCAAACTCACCGTTAAACCGTAGATATTTATTCGTGTTTGGGTGGGTCAATAACGTGGGCAACTAATGATTCCGCTGTCTTGTCAATGGTGAAAGAGGGAGCGATATCCTTTTGTCTATCTAGCTGAATTGTACTTCTTCGTTGAGTTGCTGCTACTGCTACTTTTGATGTTGTTACTGATTGTTTAAACTATTGATTTACGTTATAGCTAAGTGCGAATATTTAACCGATTAATTTGCTTGTATTAGATACTTTGATATTGAACGAATATCCTTATCCTTAGAGCGACGAATGAGATTAATATGTAGGTAGGTACTGTTATTTTGAACGTGTCTCCTTTTTTAGTTTTTTTTTTTTTTTTTTTTTTTTGTGTCTTCTTATAGTTACTGACGGATTATTTACACTTTCTTGTTGTTGCGTTTACGGATTATTATTCTTATTAAAAATGTTTGCATTATTTTTATTTATTGCTTAATCCTTGTTGTAGAAAAATGAGAAGGAAAAAGTGTTGAAGCACACACACAGCCGGACGGTGAAATAAATTTCCATCAATGGAGTACAAAACGGAAAGGAGATAATACCACAGGAAATACACTCGCACACAAAATGAGGGAAAGGACGACCGGACTAGAAAGACTTAAGAGAAAGCTGTGGGCATAGCAAGAGTTCAATTTCGAATTATAATAAACATCGAAAAAGGATTTGGAGGTTGGATGGAGCTTTGGACGGACAAAGACGAAACGAAAGAGGGGAAAATGACAATGACGACAACGACATGATGAGAATGGCAAATTTAACTTTTTTTTCGAAAAGGACTATTTTATCTTGTCCCTAGTTTTGAAAAAAAAAAAATAACTCCCTTGACCCATTGCACATTTGCACGGGCAGTTGATAATTCTAATGCATATACGATTAGCGACCATTGAAAAGTTTTTCTTTTATAAAAATACCCGTAACCGCAGCTCTGTTTGGATTTAAACAATAAGTTCATAAGCACTTTTCGGTGGCACGAAGGATTTTCCTCCATTGATTAGTAAAACAAAAAAAAAAAACCGAAGAAATTCTGGCTAAACTTGTAAGAAAAAGAAATAAAACAAGAAAACTTAAAAAAGAAGAGAAAAAAATCAACCCCTGTGTATTCACGGGAACCACACACCAGCAAAAGGGCAAATAGTCCATACGTGCACACACACAGCCATGGCAAGGACGAGAATTCTTTCCTTTTTAGTGTCAGAGTAGAATTTACATAACACAATTTTTTCCTTACAACGAATTTAACCAGGGAATTTGTTTAACTGAATAAATGGATAAAAGTTTCACAAAGCTGTTCTTTTGTTAATTTTTTATTTTTTTGCTTTTTTATTTACACGGAATAATAAAAAAAATCGCTAGTCCTTTTTTGCAAAGAAATAAATATAAAACTTATAGCAGCGAAGAAAAAAAAACCAATTACACAATAAATTTTGAGACGAAAAATGTTCATTCTATAATTTTTTTTTTTGCCCTATTGCGGAGGACATAAATATGTGTACATTTTATCCTTATACATACATAACACGACGAAGAAAAAAAATCGAATGTTGAGTAGAAAATTTCTATTTTTCACACCAAACTTGGGAAAACTTCACGAATTTTGTTCAGATTTACACACTGCAGCACTGGGACACTTTTCTTTGAGAATGGAAAAGAAAATTTCATATTTTTTTCGAGGACATTAATGTCCTATTTCAAATATATTCAGTAGAAAAAAAAACAGGCGAAAATTTCTATGTAAGAGAGAAAGAGAGAGAAAATTCAAAGGAACACCAGTATGTGAAGTTGTGGAGACACTATACCCGAAATCCGTTCTTCTCCGTGGTTCGCTTAGACTGCAGTCCGCATTATGTGTTCAGCAATGCCAGAGTCCCCCAAATTAGAAGGAAATTCTCCAAAAGGAGAAAAGCGGACGACAAGCAAAGATACAAAAACAACAACTGTTCCAGGGAAATCGAAAAATGAGTCTGCTCTCTTGGGTGCTTTCTGCCATGCCAAAGCCTAGCGAGGACATTTCGAAAGTGCACGAGGGTGTGTTTTTCGCTTTGTGGAAATTTTCTTTCTCTCTCTCTTATTGACATTCTCTTGTGCGGAAATCCTTCCAGGAAAATGACTTTTCGTTTGACACATTCGCAGTCTAAAGTCTAACCCTTCATTCATCCTCTGTTGTTTTCGTTTCGTTACTCTATTCGATTCTGCTTATGAGGTCATGCTGACATCATATACGGTTGCGTATACGCAACTGTTTTTGCTGTTCTCGGTGTTCCTGCTATCCCTGCACACATGTCTCAATTATAAATAAATGCAAGGGCTTTTTTTCCTTCTTTTGCAAGAGAGAGAGTAATCAAATATGCACTCGAAAAGGTGGACAACAAAATGGAACAAGTCTAAATTAAAGTTCGAAAATTAGACAGAGGAGGGGGAGGGAGCTGTATGCCTTTGCCACTACTGCCACGCTGACTGACTAAGCGATTGACGACATCGTTCCTATGACAACGTTAAACCATCATACAACACATGCCTGGAGTTGGGCACGATATGAATAGCCCGACTTCTGAAAAGTGGTAATGGAAAATTTCTATGTAAGTATAGAGTGGTGTACCCTGTTGGTAGCCAAGCTGGCACCAGTACCTATTCATGGAGCAGAGTTGATGACTGTTTTTCGCCTTTTTTTGTGTCCAACGTGTCTGTCACACGCATATACACCTATGAAGGCAATTTAGTTTATAAAGTCGGTTGGGTTGGCGAATATGTAGCTAGCTTTGTTGTCAGACTTTTATTTTGCTTTTAATATTGCTTAGCGCATTTTGGAGTAATTGACAGGGCAGATAGCATCGCTGTCCTCCTGTAAACATAGAGAACTAGAAAATGTACGCGGATATTCAGCTATTGCTATAGATGTTTATCTCACAGTTATACGCTTGTAAAATCGTATTTTATGAGGGTTAACGTTTTGACGTACAATATGAGCTATTTTGACTTGCGATAAATTTCAGGTGAAGGCTAGAAATGTCTATAGAGGGGTGCTCTGCTCAGCTCAGTAGTTGCTGTCCTACAGCGCCACCTCTCGCTAAGGTTAGACAAAAATCTGAGAGAATAGCTGCCGCAAGCTTCTCAATTCGGTCGTTCGGACTGGGGATAAAATTGTGCTACCTCCCATTCACGAGTCTTGAGAAAAGCTAGTTCGGACTGGGGATAAAATTGTTCCCATTCACGAGTCTTGAGAGAAGCTAGTTCGGACTGGGGACAAAATTGTGCTTCCTCCCATTCTCGAGTCTTGACAGAAGCCAGTTTACTGGGTCCAACACTGGCCTGTTACTCAACTCACTTAATTAGGTACAGTTTATGAAGCTTTAAGGTCGCAGTGTCAGCCTTATTTGTATGAGAATCTTTTTTTTTTTAATCTGACTCGCCTAATTTAATAGACGTGCCTATTATCGCAATGGCGATAGATCTATTTTGCCATAGGATCAGAAAAATTTGTTTGGCATATTGAGTTTCTACTTTCCTAATGCAGCTGATGATGCTTTCAGCAGAGGATGCCTTTACTTCTTCTGGGCTTATTATTTCTCTGAAGAAGAAATTCCTTCTAACACCACAAAGGGCAGGACATTCACATAAGATATGCTCAGTTGTTTCGTCTTCTTCAAGACATTTTTTTTTTTTTTTTTGTCGGAGGTTGTTACTATCCGATGGAGCACTCAGACACAACTACTGGTCCATTGTACTGCGGACACTACCATACACCATAAAAGGGGAGACAGAACACCACCTTGAGGGCAGCCCCTGTTTACCCCTGTCATGACACATTTGCCACAGTCCGCCTCGGCAATCAGCGTCCTGTTCATTAGCATTGCTTTAATCCACAACACCAATGTTTCATCTACACCATGATGTCTGGCTGCATTGCACATACTATCAAAAGTCGCATTGTCAAAAGCACCCTAAATATCGACGAAGATACCCAACGCGTACTCCTTCCGATCAAGAGCACTCTCGATCCTCCCAACGAGGTTCTGGAGCGCAGTTTCACAGGATTTTCCACGCTGATAGGCATGTTGCATCGCTGAAAGAGGATGCGATCGAAGAGCAACTTTTCGCACGTGCAGCTCAACCAGTCTCTCCAAGCTTTTCAGCAAGACATAGACGGCACTCCGAAGAGTCGGCTACATGTATTTTGTTCAGGTGATATCGCAAACCATGGTGCCCTGCTAGGTAGCCAACTAGATTTCGTGCCTTCGTGGATTTAGAATATTTTAGGCATTGTTTCTTAAACGCCTAATATCTTTTTTGGCCTGTCTTGGGTGTGCGATGCTCTCCCAATGTGAAATGCAGTTATTGTGTTCCCAGCTTTTTACAGGCTGATCTAGTGTTTCCGAACCTCTTCTGGTCAATTCGTCGGCTCCTTCGTTTCCTTCAATTCCCTCTCGTGGCCAGGAATCCACCATATTTTGGTTTTGTTTCTGGTGCATAGTGTTTGGGGGGTATTGAAGCAGTGTAAGACTGATTTGGAGTCAATGGTAGGTGAGCTAAGGGCATTTATAGCTGCTTGACTATCCGTGATACCTGAGTTGTAGATGAGGCTTGCGTATTCTTTAATGGCATGGAGCTCTGCTTTAAATACGTTTGGGCTTTATCCCAATGCCGGCTCCGACCACTGAGTCCATTTTGGCACCATCCGTATACCACTTTATGCCTTTTTGACAGTTTGGTGGGCTACTGCTAACCCACGCCTCTCTATTTGTCTCTATTTGTAATCTCTGAGAGAGAGGTCATCAGGCCCGAGTGATCACCGATGTCCATCTCCTTCCTTTGTAACAGATTTGTTGAGTTCCGTGTTGCCACTTTTTTGTTGTAAATTTTGAGGTCGTATTAGCGCTTCTATAGCAACTGTAGGACAGGTCCGAATAGCTCCGGAAGTGCCTAGCCATGCTAGACGCTGTATCTTGTTGAGCTATACAATGGCGGTTTGTCAAGGACCACTCCGAAATATTTGACTTCGTCGGAGCATTCAATAGTTTTATTGTTGATGGAGATTTGATGCAAGTTCAAATTTCTTCTCTTAGTGAAGGGAACTATGATAGCCTTACTAGGATTTATGTAGAGATATTCTACTACGTTTGCCACTTTACAACTAATCATGATGACTAAGTCATCCGCATAGCCAACTACGTTGAAGCCTGAATTGCTTAAAATTTCTAACAGATTATCGATTACCACAGACCACAGTAGCAGCCCTTTACGGCTATTACTGATGCTGAGTTCATTCCTGATGATGCGGTTATTTTCCGACTTTGAAGCATCGCTTTGATCCATTCGATAGATAGATGATCGACATTTCTTTGAAGTAGAGCGTTTGGATTCATATCCGATGTTATCGAAAGCACACACTATGTTAAGGAATTCGCATAGTGCATGGGAATAATTGAAGAAAAAAAAACTACTGGCGCTACAATGCTGGGTGGACCAAACGGTCCTGTTGCTACATGGTTTTCTTTATTTGCAATGCCAAAAATCGAGTACGGCTTTAGCCTGTTTGACTTTAGAGTTAAATAATCGTGTTTTCGGATGGTATATTGGTGGGCAGAGAAGAATGAAAAAAGAGAATTAGAGTCGGGTTTGGGTTAATGATTTTATTGGGCGAGTTCTTACCTCCTTGATGGGTTACAAAAAAGTGAAAGCAACTAAAGTTAACATAATTGATCATACATTATAGGGTTTATTGGAATAAGGGAAGTTTGGAATTTGAATTCAAAAAAAGGACCAACTGAGCAACTGCTTTGTGGCGGCATCTAGCCGCTCATCGCACTTCTCACCTAAACAAGAGTGTTTGAGGTCGCAATCGGAATGGTCGCTGTAAGGGATGGAGTCGAATAAGGCAGCGGGCATGGTGTGACTGACAAGACGAATACTGCCCAGCGTGTCAAATTAGGACATCCTTCAGAGCCAGACTTGACGAGTGGACGTTCCCATGGACCTCCACTTATCACAATCAAGAGCCCTTCGGGTTTAAGTCGAAATGGCAAAAAGCTTCTGGAAGTATGGAATAGGGGTCCTAAGTCGGTTTACGGCTCCTTGGCAGCGGCGTCTGGCATATACTTAGTTAGACACGTTTGAAACATCTATTTGCTAACATGGAAATACCTGTAGCTTATTAGGGAGCCTGCTAGTTATCGACTGGATAAAGATTCTGTTGCCTCAAAATAAGAAAGCGGCTTTTAAGGTGGTGATACTTGCGGATGGTTGGAAACTATTGATGCCACGGAAAGCCTCTTCGAAATCTACTGAGCTGAGGATATTGATGGAAAATAGTCCCAAAGTAGAGAAAGCCACTTCTGCGATCAAGTCCATAGAAGTTGTCAAATCTGCCGAAGAAAATGAAATACGACCAGAAATGCTCAAGCTCCTATTTAAGGATGAAGTTTATTTAGCGGACTAAGACCTTTCTAAGGTGAAAAGTAAAAGACTTATGTCTGTTAGATTGTTGTAGTAAGGGACTGCCGTAGAGCGTTTTCGTTTTTGGGAAAGGACAGGGACCGTACATCTTCCGAACCGTCAATATAGCTTGATGCATACCTGCCGATAAATCAGTGATGAGGAATATTTTTGTGCTGATATGCACTTTGTCGAGATTTGACTACTGTCAATTTTTATACCCTGTTTTGGCCAAATCTATGTTCTTCCACTTGTCCACCTAAGGTCTGTCCATAGCTTCATCATCAGCTGGAAGGAGAAACCAAGGTGCCTTTACCTGGTAGAATAGGAAGTTTTGTTCCGTATTTTGAGAGTTTATTAGCCTTTCAGCCTTTCTTCGCACCCAAACAAACATCACAAACTAGGTAACACGAGTCGTGGTAACAAAAAGGCACATCACAGTGCTACTTGGGTTCCAAGCGGGACCGCCACTTCTACCTACCTACCTAGCCTTTCAATTTTCTAGAATGCCACTAGGATCCTTAATTTTAAACTGCCTTACTATTTACTCAAAAGTTGTGCGACAGTGTAGGACTACCGAGATATCCAAAAAGAGGATGTTGCCATTTTTGAACAAAGTCAAGGCTTATCTATCGCGAAGACGGAAGAAGAAGGACTTTCCTTGGTCTATGAGAATCGTCTCTCCAAATGATGTAAGATGACTGAAGGTTTTTTTATCAAGTTGCATCTGAGGTAAGGCGTCTTCAAAAGTTTTTGAAATAGTCCTTTTACTGGTTCACTGTGAAATTAATTTCAGGGGCTGATGTTTATTTGACAAAAATGGAAGTGGCTGACAGATGAAACAGAAGAATTGCAGCGCTGGTCAACAGCAAACTGGTCTTTGGACGACTCTACTATCTACTTAGCTCTTAAAGGCATTTTTTTGTTTCTGACAAATAAAAATAAAAATAAATAGTTGGCGCAACAGGCCTGTAGGGACCCTGGGCCTAGCTTCTCACAACACAACCATTCGTTTTGTGTGAGTTGGAACGAATGGGAATGGGAATGCCGATTCCAAAGGGCTATTTGAGAAGCTCTTTCAAGACAATTATGCTCTCGGATGTTTGTCAGACGTTCGCAAGAGGTGGCGCAGTGAAAAAACCCTCAGTTGGAATTTGGGTTTTTTGCGGGATTCGAACCTGGGACCACTAAGCCACTGAGCCAGTGTCCAGTCCACCAAAAAAGAATTGGTCCTATAACGAGGATGGGGTCGAGTTTCCATTTGTTTCTATTGACCTTGTGCTTTTAGTACTAATATTATAACTCTTTCTTAACTTTTAGGCATCCTTTCTGACTAAAATATGATCCAAATTGGAAATGTCAAACTTGCGACATTTACACATGGTGACAGTAGTTGTGTCCTCACGCGGTACAAGGCAGATATTACCGCGATCCAAGAGATACGATGGATAGGATCAGGCATGATGAAAAGAAAAAATTGCGACATTTATTACAGCTGCCATAAAAGATTGCATGTATTAGGATGCGGATTCGTCGTGGGAAATCGGCTAAGGACAAAAGTTATTGACTTTAGGCCGATAAGTGATCGCGTAGCTGTGATCCGCATCAAAGCTACCTTCCAAAACATAAGCCTAATATGTGCACACGCCCCTACTGACGAGGCTGAAGACCCCATAAAAGAGGAGTTTTATGACCTCCTGGATGAAGCCTACGGAGCCTGTCCGGAGTATGACGTTAAAGTTGTGCTCGGGGACTTCAATGCCAAAATCGGTCAGGAAAACATCTTTTGCGGGTTAGTTGGTAAGCACAGAATCCACGAAACGACAACAGACAACGGCTACCGACTAATTGACTTTGCAGCAGCTCGTAATACGGTGATAAGTAGCACTAGGTTTCCAAGGCTAAGGATCCACACAGCAACCTGGCGCTATCCAGACGGTCGAACCGCCAACCAAATCGACCATGTGCTAATCGATGCGATGCACGCATTAAACATCCTCGACGTGCACACATTTCCGAGGGGCAAACGTCGACTCGGGCCATTTTCTTGTTGCAGCTAGATTCAGAACTCGATTGTCCAACGAGAAGAAGCTGCGGGCCGCCCAGAAGATGAAATGGAGTAGCCAGAGCCTACAGGGAGCGCCTGAGCATGAAACTCTCCACTATGCACTTGCTTACCACAGACGCCAACAATCAGTGGTGCCAGTCTCGCGACATCATCAAGGAGGTAGCCGAAACCACTGTAGGGTGCCAGCCACCCCAGAGAAAGAGCCCGTGGTATGATGATGAATGCGTGTACAGGAAAAAGGTGACAGAAGATGCACACAAGAAAATGCTGCAGCGCAAAACAAGGGCAGCTAGGGAAGAGTATCGAGCCAGGAGAAGGGAGGAGAAAAAGATCCTGCGTAGAAAGAAGAGAGCCTACGAATTATTCCAGCTCAAGGAGATCGAAGAGTCTAGTGATCGCAACAACATCCGGAGGTTCTATAAGAAAGCCAAGCAACTGGCTGCTGGCTTCAAAACCGGAACACAGGCTCTTCGAGACAGCGAAGGAAGCCTAGTCACCGAAGCGCAGGGAATAGTAGATGTATTTAAGCAGCATTTCCAGCAGTTGCTTAATGGGCATCATGTTGAGAGAGTGGTAGGGCAAGAAGATAACCCGCGTCTAGCCAATGAAGAACCTATTCCACCACCCAGTATAGAAGAGGTTGGCTTAGCTATAAAAAAGCTTAAGAACAACAACGGATGGCTTGCCAGCGGAGCTCTTTAAATACGGTGGTGATGTTTTGGTAGGGCGCATGCACAAAATCATTAACCAGGTATGGATGGAAGAAAACATGTCCGATGACTGGACTATCAGCTCCATATGCCCCATCTACAAAAAAGGCGATCCTATGTCTTGCAAGAACTATCGAGGCATTTCCATGCTAAATGTCGCGTATAAGATCCTACCCAACGTACTGTGTGAACGTCTTAAACCGTTCTGCAACATACTAATCGGCACGTACCAGTGCGGCTTCCGGCCCGGCAGATCGACTATAGACCAAATTTTCACACTGAGGCAAATCCTGGAAAAGACCAACGAATTTCAAGTCGAGACACACCATCTATTCAACGACTTCAAGGCCGCGTATGATAGTATACATCGTCAGGAGCTGTATATGGCGATGGTCGAATTCGGAATCCCGTCAAAATTGATTCAGTTGTGTCGCGTGACACTCAAAAACACGTGCAATTTGGAAACAGCTCCTCCGAACTATTCCAAACAAGCACCGGATTACGGCAAGGGGACGCGCCATCATGTGACTTCTTCAATCTCGTACTGGAGCAGATAGTGCGTAGGGCAGGTGTCAACACGGAAGGCACTATCTTCAACAGATCCGTTCAGCTGCTGGGGTATGCGGACGATATTGACATCATCGGTCGGTCACAGCGCTCCGTGATAGAAGCTTTCACGGCGATTGAAGAACAGGCGAAATCTGGTGGTCTTGAAGTAAACGTGGACAAGACTAAGTACATGCTATCAACAAACAAACAAACATCTGTCCACCGCCTAGGACAAAACGTCACTATTGATAGTGTTACATTCAGGCTGGGATTCGTAAAGATAAAACACTATTCCGTTTAACTTCTCTAATAAAATGCACTTTTATTACACTTTTATCGACTATTCTAATATTTCACTTATTAAGTACCAGAACACTATTACTTAAACAATTCTTCAACGTTTCAAACCAATCACTTAATTTACTCTATTACTTTTCACTTATTTATCTTCACAAACTATTACTATCTCGAACTTTAACCAATCACTGTTATAAATCAACTGTGTCGCCCTCTTCTAAAAGCTGTCCTTTTATACCCGCTCCGCCATCTGACGAGAACTTTCTAGCTAATTCTAAGTGGTTCTAGAATAAGGTTCAGTGGTGACAGATTCCAGTCTCCAATTGGAAGTGACACTTGAGTGGAACTTGTTTTGTGACTATAAGGCCTGGTTTCACCAAACTGTGACTAAGGGCTTGTTTCACCATTTAGGTTACACGATACCTTCCACGCCACAATAGCAACAATCTCGAGGTAGTTAAGGAGTTCATCCACCTCGGAGTAAACATGAACTCCACGAATGACATCCTAGTGGAGATCCGGCGGAGAATTACCCTAGGAAACCGCTGCTACTTCGGTTTGGCAAAACAATTGGGTTCAAAACTCCTAACTCGAGGGACGAAATGTATGCTTTACAAAACCCTAATACTGCCAGTTCTGCTCTACGGCGCCGAGTGCTGGACGAGCCGCGAACTCTATGAGCTGTATCAAGATGTGGATGTAGTCCAAAAAGCCAAAATACGTCGACTACATTGGCTCGGCCACATCGAGCGAATGGACAATAATGCTCCAGCTAAGAGGATCTTCGAATCCCAGCCCCCAGGTTCGAGAAGACAAGGAAGACCGAACCTCCGTTTTAAAGACCAAGCCATCGCGGATGCCAGAGCGCTTGGTCTGGACAACTGGAAGCAGCGTGCCCGGGATCGTAGAGGATGGAAGGCTGCAGTGTCTCAGGCAGAGACTCTCCACGGGCGGGAGCCCGTTAAGTAAGTAAGTAGACATTAGTTGTGTGGAGTTTTTTATTTCCTTAAGAGTTCAGATTTGCGAAGGCTTACGACCAATCCGCAATAATTCGCCCATCTAATTAGCTTGTTAAGAGCTATTGTAGAAGCTTCTTTAAGGTTAGGTATTGTAAGCCGCACTTTCATTTCTCTTCTTTGTTTTTTGTGACCCAAAATGCAAAAAAAAATCATAACTTTTGAACAGTCAAAGACATCGTTAACATTTTTTCTTCCCCTGAAGAAAATTTTCAAGGCAATAAAGATTGTAAATTTAAGAAAAATTACTCTACAGGGTGCTTCAGAAAAATTATATTTTCTTAGAAAAATTAAGTTGACGATGTTTTACTATAAAAACAGTCACATGTATTAGCAATCTTGTTAAAAAAAACAGTTCGTTACCATTTCAGTGTTAACAGGGTGTTCCAAAACCAAACTATTCCCAACAGTGGATTAAAGCAGCAGTGCTACAGTTCTTAGCCTCCGCCAGAAAAGGAGTGAATTTTTGCGATTACAAAGTGTCACATGGAGATCTGTACATTAAAAGTATGTAATGCAGGGGGCTTGGAAAACACAGTGCGGGCCCAACCTTTTTGGTGGTATTCCACCAACAGTGAGACCTTCTCCGGACCCATTTTCATATTATTTCGATTATTAAGCCCAGCTTCTGGCAGATAAAAGCCCGGCAGTCTTCCTAACAACTGTTATACAACGAGGCCACCTCCCTGGAATCCATTCCGCTACCTATTGCTATATTCAACAAAGCAATCAGGAAAATGTAACCTCCTCCCATCACACCTCAACCTCATGAAGAAAAAACAAATAAACTAAATACACACACCTACTTTAACAATTCAATTCTACAATAAAATCAATAAATATAAAAAAATCATCACATTCCGAAAAAAGCTCAACATATGAACCGCAACTGTGGGTACCTATATATACGGCACACAATGTCGATGACATCATACTTGAGAAAGTATACGTACATATAATTACCAAGTTGCCAAGTGTATACCCTACAACAACAGTAGGAACATCCACCAGCAAGAGGAACAACAAATTAACTTTGTCATAGAAAAAAGAACCTACAGCACACAGAGCAGGAGCACCTCTCCATTCTTCCAATGACCATGTCGCTGCCGCCGCACGACGACAAACCTTGCCTTGCTATTTTAGTTTTATGTGAGACTGGAATTTTCGAAAAATAGATCAATTCCAAGAGCTCTTCTTTTTCGAATATCCCATCGGTTAGAGAGAGTGGTTGCGTTGCGATTGAGCTGTGCATATAGTGCATTGCAAGCCCTGCGTCAAAACAGACGTAGAAAACATCGCACGGAGTCGGAGAAAACGCGGCCGTCAAAAACGAAAGAGTAAACCAAAACCGCTGGTGGACTGTGGACAGGGAAGCTGTTCTCGCAGTGTGTGCTCTCTTGAAAATTTCCTTGAGCTAATAAATGTGACCCCATTCCTATTGTTGTGAAAAAAGACTATCGAAAGTCATTCCACACACAGTGGTGGTCGCATTTCGTGCGACTCTGACTGTGTGTTATTATCTTGTCAGTGTATGAAGTAATTCAGACCTACATACGTACATCTGTAGAGCGATAGTCCTTTTTCTGTGTTCTTAAGTCGGACAGTGGGTTGATTCGGTTGTTTGTTGTATTGCTGCGCGGCGGAAAGCTTCCACTCTTACACTATGCTAAAGGTTTAGTTCATAGCGTGAACTTATGAACCTTGCATGTGAACTGTGTCTTGTGCGGCATCGAGCTTTTTCAGTTATGGTTTCCTTTTATCTGCTTTTTTGAATTATTCACTGGCTTTTGGTGCAGTTGCACTTACCACAACACACAGAGAAGTGGGACGAGCGGCCGAATCGCTTGGTTTTCAATGATAGATGTGCTCTAGATTGGCAACAGCTTCGACCCACAGTGCAGTTAATGATTTGATCTGCAGAGTTTCTGCACAGACGGTTTTTAGTTGCTACAAAGCACATGCCAAAAAGTCCGAGTCATTGACACCAGCATAACTCAGATGGTGTGCATTTTCACAAAGAAAGCTGTGCAGAAAAAAAAATTGTCCATCCCAATTGCGGTGGTAATTATTGTTGGCGTTGTTAAAGTAACCACTTGGCAAAACTTGCTTACGAGGCGGGATAACGTTGGAAAGGTGAAGTGAGCATGTGGAGAGGTTAACTTCAGATTGCAAGTAGGCCTATCATCCTGCTATTACGGGTGCCTACGTTGGTGCGGTTTAAATTGATGTCAGCTGAATGTAGGTAGGTATATGTAGTGGGTTTGGTCTTAAATGCTTTTTGTAAAAGTTTGACTCTTGGCGAGCAAGGTTTTCATTAACATAGTCGCTTTGAAGTAGACATTCCTCAAATGCGTAGAAAAACGAACTAAAGAAGATGTTTTGAATGTAGAAAGGGTTGGGGTTAGTTGTAATTGAGTTTGTGTTTTTTAATTTGGTATTTAATCAACTTTTTGTTTACAATTAAATGACAGCAAATGAGTTGTAACGTGACCAACTTACAGACTGTTCGCGTACTTTTTGGGTTAAAATAAAGTGCTTTGACAGACTTAATAACTATAAATGGTCACTAAGAACACTACGACTGTGTTAGAATCACTTTTATGGCCTGTTCACCCATGCCCATAGAGGAAATTCATTTTCAATACAGAGCAGAACCTTACTGAACATTTTTAAATTTGAATTGGAAAATAACTGTCTTCAAACTGGACGGTGACGGTTGAGGAATTAATACATGGGAACGAATATCTACCGTTAGGATTAGGACTTGAGGTGCTGTATACCAGTCAGACCCTCTTGTTGGAACTTCTTCCATAACCAATTTCGAGAAAATTCCGTTTGAAACATTCAAGAATCCACCAAAAAACATTTATAAATGAAACTGAAAGAGAATATGGTTAAAAAAATGCAACATACCAATTTTTTTATAATACGAAGAAAGTTGATTTTACACCAGTTAATCGAAAATTTCAGTTGGTAAAAAAAAAACACTTACAAGCACTCTTTGAACACTTGTTCAATATATTTACCAAGCACTACACATTGGATTACTATTAAACAACTAAAATTTAATAACATTTCAGCATAAATAGCACGTTAAATTACATATTATGAAAAATGTACAACTCCCGTACCTACGAAATTGGCGATCAAATATTTCTTTATTTGAATTATGGAATATCCAACAAGTGGGTGCGTTCAAAGGCAAATATGAACTCTGCTGCAAACAGCAGCAGTGTGTAGGTAAGGTAGGTCTGCTGGGCTACCTCAGCTCATACATGGTAATTAGTGGTAGGTAATTAGATATCTGTGCCTTGATTTTGTGCGGTTTTTGGCGGTGTCGGAAAGGGTTCACGTATAGGCGGATTCTATAAATGTGTGAGTGATGTCGCGAGCTGACAACTTCCAATATTTCCCTGTTCTTATATCGCTTTGTTCCTGCAAATTCCAGGCGAGCTTTCCCACACGCGACCTTTTTAGGTAGCGAGAAGGATGTCGGATGAGAAGAAATGACAACAGCGTGACCGTTGTGCGACAATTTGGTACCTTTTTCGAGGACACTAATACAATTTGTTGTTCCTTTGTTCCTTTTTATTATTTGTAAAATACACATTTTTGGACTATTCGCATGAGAGCCAATGGCGAACGAACTGCGAACAAGCGAATTTTTTTACACTTCAATTACTTCAATCATTGTTTAATGTTAAATTCGATAGAATTTTTTCATTCGTGGGTTTGTGGATCCGCGAATGTCTTATGTAGGATTGTGAATAAAGTGTGACAGTTCGCCGCAAGAATTTTCAATTGCTGTAATAATTGTAAATTGAGCTATTTAAATCGATTGAGAGTCCGATTTTTTTTTAGATTCGACTTAAGATTAATTTAATTTAAGGCTTTGGTGGTAAATAGTATAAAAATCAATTTTCAATTCATAAATACAATTAAATTTATTTGTTCGCAATTCGCGCTCATGTGAATAGTACTTAAAAAAGTTTTCGAAAACTGTGATTTCAAAATGAATATGTTAAAAAAATAACGCGTAAATAGTGTAAATACTACAAAATACTAAATTTATGTAACAGCGTCAGAAAAAGGCACACTTTTCTTTCATCGCCCCTTTTATATGGACTTTTTAAAACTAAATTGAAGGAGATTTCAAAAGTAGATATTGATATAATTTATAAACAAAATTCAATTAATTTTTATATATTTATAAATAAAAATCAAAGATAAAAGGTTTTCATTTTAAAATTTGTCATTTGAAAACGAATTGCATCTAAAGTACTGTCTAGCTTACCCGCAGAACAACCTTAAAGACATCTAATTCTAATGTTATTTGGTTGTTTTGGGTTTATTTACAAAAGAAACGTTGTGAGAGAGTGATCTTTTTACAGTCTATATTGTATTGTGAAACTAAAACTAACATTTATAACCTTTCTCTAACAGTCCGAGAGATTGTTGCGAAATTCTGAAAAGTAACAAATAAAAAAAAAGAAAAAAGTGTCATTTCTAAAGCTATTCTGCAATTTAAGAATTTTCGCACAATATTTAACAATTGTTGGCTCTCCTAACACTATAATCGTGTTCTGATACACAGCAGCGTTATATTTTATAGAAATTCATTTGGAAATCACTGCGTTTCTAAAATTTCCAAAGTGAATTTTCATACTAAAAAAAGGGAAAAAGTAGCAACAAATAGTATGAGGGTCGTCGAAAAAGTGCCAAATTATTGCACTACGGTCACGTTGGTCACAGCGCGCGGCCTCACTCACACACTCAAATCCGATTCGGAACGTTCCCTAGCGACATCGCCTCAAAAACCGCACAAAATCAAGGCACTGGTACCTATAATAATCAGCAAATCAGCAAATAATGCACACAAATTTGAGAAAACACTTTCATTACCAATACAGATGTTAAGAAAAAAATTCAATAAAGCACGTTTATTAAAGATGTAGGAAAAATATTTCTGCAACAAATAATTTCTAGCCTAGTATGCTGTTCCAGGAAAGCTAAAATTAAGCGCCCCTCCAATGTTTCTCTCCACCACTTCGCTTAATGTTCGCTTAATTTTGACACTCTAAGTTCCGACGTAAAAAAAAATGTGTTGGCATAGCTGATTGACTTGTTCTGTTTCGTCACTTGGAACTTTCTAAAGAAATGTCTACATTGTAAAAGAAATTAAATTAACAACAAAGAATTTCTTTGTGTTGAACTAACCATATTCTCCATTGGTACTGTTTCGTTTGAAATTTTGTTGCGAATGCCGATATTTTCTCTGATCTGTCAAAATTTAGCTGTGGAAAAATGTATTTTGCATTAATACGCTTGCTTAAATTCTGTAGAGAGTGTTCGTACAGCGCCTCAGAAATTTAGCTTGAACTGCGTACTGCTTGGCTTAACGGCTTTGCTTAATTTTATCTTTGGAGACATTTTTGTATGGGAGCTTAATTTAAGCGCGAACAGCATACTAGGCTTATAGGCATAAAACTTCATAATCATCAAAATGGTGTTAAATGCGACCTAACCTTCTATATTTTTCGAAGTTATTTCTTTCACAGATGGACCACCTTCGTGTGAAAGCTATCTAAGATCAGTATGGAAAAAAATATCAGAATCTATATAAGACAGTATTTCTATTCTAATAATATGGTTCGCAATCTATATAAGTTAGCTAAAGTTTTCGTTTAATACTTTACTCTTCTGACATAATATATCAAATTTTAATTCCTAAATGTTTTATTCTCTACTTTTCAATCTTTTTTCCTCTATTGTGCACTTAATCATGCAATTTTTAACCATTTGTGAATAAATCGAGCCATACTTCTACTACTTCTGTTTTCGAACAAGATTAGCCATCACTCGGTGTTCTTTATTTCCCATTTGATCTCATTTTTTTCTCAAATACAAAATGCGAAAATTTCCCTTCCCAAAACAAATTTCCTATTAGACTGAATGCATTCAAAATTACGCCACAAAAATACCCCGCTGTCAAGCATGCGAAAACAAACATGGCGTCAGAAATTCTCAACCAGGAACGAGGTCGCAATTCGGGCAGTTTCATTTTATAATTTCACTCATAAAAACTGATTTTCAACTGGTAAATGTGTTTTTAAAGTATTCACCTATTCTTTGGATATATTCTGCTGCACAAAAGAGTGAGTATTCAACATGTTTAGCACACTAAAATAAGAAAATAAAAATGCATTGTTATGATTGCACCGTAGACAAAAAAAAAAAAAAACTACCACAACTGACAGCAAACGATGTTTACTGCAAAAGCGATATAACAAAATAGAATAAAAACAAAACTACCTACCAATTTTCGCGACTATTATGTAATTACAAGTACCTATCTTAACGAAAATGAACAACATGATTTATAATATCCGCCAGCCAATTTATCAGCAACAGCAGCAGCTGGGCAACGGCGAGCAGACAATGAAGCAAAACAACGGCCATTCGCTAGCTGAGAAAATAATTATCGGCCTTGACCATGCCCCGCCTGCATTCAACTTACGCGAACAGCTCACGGGAATTGGCGGAGCCAATTTGCAGTACATCCGAAAGGAGACGGGGGTGAATATCACGTTGAGAGGTATCGGCTCGCTGTATATAGATCCCAATACGGGAACCGAGTCTCAGGAACCGCTTCACTTCTATATCGAACATCAACGATTCGAGAATTTGAACTCTGCCAAACATCTCGCAAAGAATCTCATCGAAACCTTACAACAGGAGTTCCTACAGTTTCAGCAGCAACAATCGCCAGCATTACCTCAAATTAACATACCACCCCCGTCGATAATAAGTGTCCCTCCGCCTTCGATTATCCAATCGAATGTTCCTCAACCTCAGGCACAGTCGACGAATATTATTCATCAGCAATTTGTCACACAAAGCGGGATACCCATTCAAATGCAACAGGGAAACGTGGTCATACAGCAGCAGCAGCAGCCGGGGCAACACAATCTGAATATTCCCCCTCCAATGAAACAGATTGTACAGTTTCATCAGCCGCCGCCCACACTTCAAACTAGTAACTCCGCTCTGCAGACCAGCCAAGCGACTACTGCTTCTCCGATAATTCTCAACCATCAACCGCAGGCGTCCATTCAATATCAGTATATTCAGCAGCCAGCCAGGGACGGCCAGGGCAATCAGCTCACATTGCAACAGGTCTACCAGCAGCCTCAGCAGATCCAAGGTATTCAGATGCAGGCCACTCTGCCCCCACCAAACCTTCAGCAGCAGCAGCAGTACATAACAGTGCAGGGCAACACAGCGTATATGGTGCCTCCACCTACGATAATTCAACAGGCCGGGGCACAGCCCACTCAGCTGTCAATAATCCAACACCCGCCTCCGTTGCATATGCAATTGCCCGCTGGTTCGATCACCGTGCAGACTCCAATCACAGAAGCGATGCAGCAGCTTGACCAAAGTCAGATGAGGGCAGATCTCGCAGCCGACAATGAGGACTATTCATCGGCGGAAAAATCAGAGGAAAACGACCAGCAATCGCCGGAGGAGGACAATTCACCTCCAACATCAGAGTCCGAAGGTGCTGCTCTAGTGCGCACACTCACAACGTCAATTCCGCCACCTCAACAGCAACTAATGCGCCAGCCTCCACCGCCACCCATGACTCATGTTCCTCCGCCTACAATCACGATGTCCGTACCTCCGCCGATGAATGGCGTCCAACAGCATATCGTGGGCAATACTCTCTACACAACAACCACAACCAATCCGGGCGGGATTCAACAATTTCAACAGCAGGTCATACCTCTGCAGCAGCAGCAACAGACCCAGCAGTTTATTCATACTGCGCCCAACGGCCAGAACTATGTTATGAACGCGGCAACAACTCAGTGGCAAACGCGCGCTCCTCAGCCCACTCAATACGTAACGCAGCAGATCACCACCAGCGACCTGCATACCCTCCCGCCACCCGTATCAATGAGTGGCATCCCCGTTTCTGGCGCTTCTGTGCAGCAGTCAGCGCCGGTGGCTGTCACTTTCTCACAGCCAATGATGCAACAGCAACTGCAGCTGCAGTTCCAGCCACAAATGATGCAACAGGTGCAAATGCAGGCTCAACCCACCACGCAGCAGTTTAATATCATTCAAACGCAGCCTCCTCCACCACAAGCGCTTTTGCAGCAGCACTCACAGCAGCAGCAGCAGCAACAACAACAACAACAGACCGGTATGGGACTGCTCAGTGTCACCCAAAATGGGGTGAGCTACACCCAGACAACTTCCACTGCTCCGCCAGCATTTATTCAACAACAACAACAGCAGCACCAACTTCAACAGCAACACCATCAGCAGCAGCAACAACAGATAAGACACCCGCCACCGGTAAGTTTTCCCATCTTCCCATCCCAAGCAATCTCTAATCGGTCAATTTCCAACTTTCAGTACGGTGAGCAGGGAATCCTACGCTCTGGACAGAAACGCAAATCCACCAGCGACAACACAGATGCTCCTCCGCCAATACAACCCAGAATGGGAATGGGGTAAGTGGCCTTTGCTTCGTAGACTATAGACTAGGCAAGCTGTAACAGTGCATATGCGTATGGTTGCGGGCAATGCATATAACATTTCGCTCAAAGACGTACTTATGGTGTCCAATTAGTCAGCCTGTCTATTTTATCTATCTTAAGCCTTTTGTACATAAATATTTAACAGATTCAAGGACTGTTGTCGCACACTTTGTGTGAACTATTTTACATTCTTCTGCAGTAAGCAAGGAACCAAGCACAACGTAGATTTCGCTTCGTTTTAAATCGTGAGTGCCACAAGCAAGGGAATAGTAGCGCTTGAGTCTTATTGAAAGGAAAACTACAAGAGGAACTGTGAGACAATGTGCAGGGGGTCGCGGTCGCACATTTTATATCACAGCTGTAGGTACAATTGCTTTCGACGGTTAAAGTGAATGGCTCCCAACTCTTCGATCCTAGAGCATATCAGTCGTTCGTTACAAATGTCCTTTGAGTTTTCTTCGAAACATTTAAACAAATTGTCACTTAATAGGCAGTTACATAACCTTGTAGTTAGAACTTTATTAAAATTAGAGCTGTCTTCTTTTTGGGAGTTCTTGTTAGATTCAAATCCTGTGAGTTGATCTAAAACCAAGGACAATAGTCTATCATCGATGGCACTTTGTACCACAGTAAGCAAAGTATGAAGTTCAGAAGATTAAAACTCTTGACCAGGTGTGCCCAGATGCTACTTATTTCACTCGTTGCTAATAAGTCCGTCTATTTTTTAGTTGGAAGGAGGTTTTCTATTCATATGGAATTGTTCAATTTTTATTTGAAGTAAGGGCTTTCCAATGGAGACCTTTCGAGGTGGATCTGCTCCTCAACCAGGCTAACTGCCTGTGCGCTCCAAGTTGGTTAAGGGCTCCTTCACATCAGCACGTCCGTCAGGGAATTGTGTTTCTCTACAGATGTAACCCTCTGTGTTAGAATTGAAGAACTGCTGTCTATCTGACGATAGAAAAAACCGTTCCACAAATAACACGTAAACATCAAAATGGTCGAGAACTCTATCTCTAACTACCTTAGCGGACGATTCGTCCTTTTCAATGTCTCGGCACGGCTTTGAAGCCTCTTCCTTTCAACAAACAAGCAACGCAAACGTTGACTGAATATCATTTGAAGAATTTAACAATGAGAATTTGACATGTTTGTCCACTGTTCACTCGACTGAGATCAATCCTTCTGTGCCATTGAGCAGGGCTGGGATTGACATGGTGTTGTATATGAAATCGATGGTCTTCTACTACAATGCCTCCTTAGGCCTAAGAAACAGTCAAATATAGCCATTCAAACAACAGCAGGGAACAGATTGGATGGTGCCTATTGACTTACGCCTCTTTTATTGAAATTCATGCCCGAATGGTATCGTTTTTCACAACCGATGTTGGTGTAGCAGCAGCATGTCTTTGCACGGAGCTCTAGTCAACTTAAACTTAAACTCAAGGCTGGAATATTTTGAATATACCCGCCTATTGGTGGCTGTGCGAACCAGGAACCACAATCCACACTGATGACGCAGAAAAGGTAAAAGTAAAAGATTAGAGTATACTCCTAGATGAATTACTGGCAACAGAGAAGAAGCTGCAAGATAATTGGTAGAAGACAGTCACCCGCATCCGTCGGATATAGCAATCTTTGTTGACAGTCCTTCGTCGGGTGTAACCATCTACGTTGATAGTCAATCAGCCCTGACATTGAGTTAATTTACAATCTTCAATCCAATCGAAGGCGATTGTGAAATGTCCCGACGCATTGATCACCATAAGGTTAAAGTCTTCCGGATTCCCGTCCAAAGCAAATAAAAGGCAACGATTAGGCGGACGCTTTGGCAATAATGATGTTGGAAATGGACCTCAGTGAAGCGAACGCATCCAGACTGCCGCCGTTTAAAAATTGTAAAGCAAAATCGACGGTAAAATGGAATTAGAAGTCCACTACTATTTCTTATCCAGGAAAGATCTTGCCACTTCACTCACGTTATGGCGAAAATGAGACAAAAAGTGCAAGTGGAGTGGAAAGGTGATAGCACATTACGCCATTGAACTCATACTCCGTAAATAGCGAATAGAGTCATGCAACTAATGCAGAACATGAGCAAGAGGTGGAATTGAATCCAGCTTTGCCACAACGAGTACCTACCATGGATTCAAGTTCTTCGTAAGCACAGCAGAGAAAACAGACTTTTAGATCAACTAATCCGTCCTTTTGTTTTGCAAATGAATGATTAATCATAAATCTGGGCCCAAATTCTGTAAGGAGAAACGATCAAACGTTTTCGTGCGCACGAATGATTGGCCATATGTTAGACAAGCAGATTTCTTCGTGCACACGAAAACGTTTGAACGTTTCACCTTACAGAATGCTGACCCTGATGTCTGTGGACGATTTGTTCACAAATGTTTCAAGGAGAGCTCGCCACTTGTGTATCCACGGTCTAATTTTCGGTAGCTAAAGCGTTTTAATTACAACTAGAGACAGAAATTCTATCACAATAGGGACGTGGCTTATACAGGGTCATTCATTGCGTGGTTTCAAGTTGGTAGCGCTGGCATTGGACACCTGTCAAACTTATCTGTCATATGAAGTGTCGTCATTAGTTGAATGTCTGCCATTTACGATAATGGATCTCTTAACAATCGAACAACACGCTAAGATTATTTAAACTTACTAAAACAGGGGTGATCGAAACGTAGCCACTTTTCGTTCATTGCGTCATGATTATGAGAAAGAAGTTGTGTGGTCGGGTAATTTGAAGTTTTGGCGACGTCAATTGGCCACCAAGATCATGCGATTTGACACCGTTAGATTTTTTTTCTGTGGAGCTACGCAAAAGACTGTTTTTGCGCGACTATTCCCCGAACTCAAGACGCATTAAAAACCAACATTACTCAAGTTATGGCCGAGATACCGCCCGAAATGAAAATGGTTAAACTTGACCTCTTCCCGCGTCGACCATTTGAATGATATTATTTTCACCCTTAATGAAAAAGTCCAAACTTTATAATGAAACTAGCGGACCCGGCGAACTTCGTCTCGGCCCAATTTAACGCCTGCCGATAAACTCTAGACTCCAGAGTGATAATAAAACACAGATAGTTCGAATTTCAATGTGATTTATTTGAATGGCATAGAAATCAGTAGAGAGCGATATGATAAACAATGTTTATCGATTTGTTTTCCGGCGTAAAAACAAACCACGAAGACGGTTTGCCAATACGCGAACAGGCAACGTATAGCTGACCGTACGAAAAACAGGGAAATTCGAGATCAATCCAGCAGACTTCCAACGATTGGCCTTGCGATTTATTGATTATCATCGCAAAAGCCAATTGAACGGGGAACTGGGCTCGAATCGCCACTTCCGTGAACGAGCTATACGTTCACGAAATTATGTTGATTTTACATGTGAAACAAAAACAATTTCCGTCTCGTAATGCTCGTTCACGGACGACGCGATTCGACCTCTGAATTCGCTTGAATTAGAATGGAAGATCAGTTGGAATAATCGGAGTTCATGGGAATAAGGACTTCCTCTCCTTTGAATTTACCCTTGATGATCGTCACTTGAATCACATTGTTCATCAGTTTCTCGACAGACAACCGCGTACATTTGAACAATTTCGGATGATTCCGATTCCGTAACATGATTATGATCGATCCCACCTTCAGTTGTAAATTATGCGGTGGAAAAATTTTAAGGAAACGATATCAATCCAGTCGAAACATCAACAGGAATTTGACCATTACCAACCGCCGGCAGTTGTCTCGAGAATTCAGCAGCCAATGGTACGTTCTGCAATGCGACTCTCACGTTCGTGGTCAATTTCAACTTCTTGACATGCCACAAAGGCGGCTATTTCAGGCACGCGTTAAGTTTTTCGGCAGCAGTAGATTTCGGAATGACGAGAAGCGTTTGACGAAAATCTCCGGAGAACAGTATCATAGCCCCACCAAATTGTCTCGAATCATCTCGTAGATCCTTCATCTTTAGGTTAACGGCCTCCAAAGCTAGTTTATGCGCCATCGTGCATTCATCCAAAATAATGATTTTGCATTCTCGCATAAATTTCGATGTCGCCGCGACTGCTTGTCGGCGCATTTGTTCGGACTTTTGCGACCAGCTCATCTCGATCATAGTCTTGCACCCGTTGCAATTTGGCACTGGCATTCCCAATGTCGACAGCAGATTGCCGAATATGAGCACGAACATGTCACAATGAGCCGAAATTTTCCAAGCTTCACAAAGAATTTTCCATTGTCCAAAATGCAAAATGTTAAATGTTTTCGCGTTTTTCCTGAATTTTCCAAGTTTTCCCCCAAGAATTTTCTATTTTTCCATTCGAAAGGCCATTCGGGAACAATCCATATAAAGTTCCATAGAAAAAATTAATTTTTTATTTTACCAATTTCCCGACATTTCCGGAGGGTTTTCCCAAAATTTTCTTTCGTAAAAACCTTCTCCTGAGCCAAATCGGCCCAGCCGTTCTCAATTGATAAATTACTATACATTTTTCACGCCATGTTTATATACCCCCGTATTAATAAAAAAAAAAAACGCTATCCGCTCTCTAACACGTGTTTTAGCTGACAGACGGATAGTAACCATATCCGTTTGTTAACTTTTCTCATTAATAAACATACATGTTAGCTATTCGCTCTTTATCAACTAAAGCTCAGTACGCAGATGACACGAAACGGAAAATCCCATACAAAAGTGACAACGAAATCATGAACGAAAAATGTCGCTCTCCTTTTCGTTTTGCAGTACGCAGCTGGTACGCAGATGCTGCGAAATTATGGCGGAAAAGTGGTTAGTTGTAGTAGATTGCTTAGTACAATTCACCACTCTCTTTTCGCACACGTTTATTGTCCGGGACATTATTTGCTTGCGAAAATTTGACATTTGTATTTCAGTGTTGCCAGATTTTATAAGAGGTATGGAGGCAAGTTGGAAAATGTTGGCGCCAAAAATACCTAAACTCATTGGCAGACTTATTAAATTGTTTAAGGACGACGATAAATGAAAAATAGGCGGTCATAGCACAAATTCAGACAGATGGAACAGTAAAGAAGTTAAATATTTCCGTGGAATGAATTACTTTTTTTGTGGAATTAACTAAGAAGTTGATCGAAGAAGTTGTTCATACGGAAAAATTTCTTCAATCTTTTTTTTTAGAAAATTTAAAGTTAATTTGCCAATATTTTTTTTTGATAAACTTACTTTATTATTCATAAGCCATTTGAAGACCAAGAATGAGTTCAGCCATCAAGTTTAAGTGGTCAAAAAAAGCAAAAGAAAATGTTTACGGTTTCGTCATGCGAAAAGAATGTTATTGAAGTACCTATGTATTTTTTTTATAAATACCTAAGGAGCCAAAAAACCACGAAACTAAGTAAATATTCTAAATTACGACAATTACCAAATGAAAATTTTAAGGAGCCAGCGAAAAGTTTTAGTATCCAAATCGGAGATAAATTGACAGTGATGGTAACACTGCTACTTGTGGAGCAGCTGATAGAACCCTCCACCGACCACCGGAAAATTTCGTTTCGGATCATCTGCATACTACGCTTAACGCACGATAGCACTACACGGAATTGTACTAAATATTCTAGTACATCTGTCATATTTTGTATTTCAAGCGGTTGTTGTGCTCAGAAAATTATGTGGTATTCACTGATTCTCTCTTGTAGAATGTTCAGATTTTACGCGTCATTTGAACATTGTTGTCTTGTCAATTTGTCATCTGCAGATGAACTATGTTCTCAGGCTACATATATTTTATATTTAATTATTCGAAATGTGGACCCAAATTTATCTACTTACACAAATTTGCAAACCTAATATAAACAAAAACTTAAACTTTTACAGCCGTATTTATTCCATTCCCTTACGACTCCTCTATAACGTTGTTTTGTTAAACATCCCGTAAAGATTTTCGCAGCCTCTACGTGGCTTTCATGAAATTGTGATTTATAAACATTTTTCCGCGGTAATTTTACTAAACGAGGTTTGTGTCTAAAGAATTTCGATAAACTATATTAGAAAACATAGAAATCTATTACCTTTTTGCCTAAAACCGACATCAACTGTGATAAGCTTTGTAAATGAAATCATTTTTCACAATAAAAAGTCAAATTATCTAAAACAATTCCGAAAAGGCTTCGAAGGTTCTGCTGAAATATCAAACTGCAATCATATATCAATGTGTCTTCCTACGAGGGGAGTTCAATATATTCGCGGTATCGACATGAAGGAAAACACGAATTAAATTAAAAATATTTTTATTTTTCAATATAATCTTCTCTTATATGAATGCATTGATTACATCTTGAGATTAACTTTTCTATACCCTCAAAAAAATAGTTTTCATCTTTCTCTCCAAAATGTTCATTTATTGCAGTTTTGAGCTCCTCATCATCGGTAAATCGCTTACCACGAATGTTTTTTTTTTAAATCTGGGAACAAAAATTAATCACTAGGGGCAAGGTCCGGACCATAGGCTGGATGTTTAATTTTTTCGAAACCACAATCCCGTACAACAGCCTAAGAAATCCATGCCGTGTGCACCGGAGCATTGTGAGCGATGTGAGCATTCAAGGCACCTATCTTGCACTGACTTTGGAAAGATTTAGACAGTCATGAAGAATGGTGTATATGGTACCAATAGAAAGGTTAATCTTCATAGCTATCGTTTTAACCTTTACTCGGGCATCCTCAAGTACAAGTTTCTCGACTTGTGTAATGTTTTCTCCGGTGCAGCCAGTTAGTGGGCAGCCTGGGGCCCTACTATGAAACTCGATTCTACTATTGATTCTATTCGAAAGATATTTGCGATTCTACTTTTAAATGGTACTCTCTATGAAAGTAGAATCGAATGCCGGTAATTCCAAACTATTTGCCCACAAATTTGCGATTTTCGAACGATTCTCGCATTATGGTTGACATAACCCAAACGAGTCTCGCAGTTGGTTTGGAATACCACAAAAAAATTATCGTGAAACAATAAAATAATAATAAATAAACATGGACAGTGTCGCAATTTCGTTAGAGTCTGAAGGAAATCAGGAAAAAATCAACAAGTTGAACGAAGGCTAAGCTAAAAAAGGTTTTTCTATTGAGTATTTATTTAAAGACATTTTGAATCGAATAAAATAACTTTATTTCAGCTTTGTTAAAAACGACCGCCTTTCGAAAGATGCCTTCATGTATTTGTTGAATACTAGGTATTTCAACAGAACGAATTCATTTAATTTTTTCTCAGCTTGCATTTGGTATGTACTTTAAAATCAGCCCGAATCTAATGAAACAAAAATAAAATAAATAAATTTGTCAGTGTTGAAGCTTTGTTTATCTTTTTCCATCCCGCTGCACCGTGCTGAGGTGGACCTTCAGCATTCAAATCTTTGGACAAATTAGTCCACATATTTTCGGATTTTTGAATGAAAATCAATAACAATGAAATGATTCCCTGGTACAAAAAAACAAACATTATACATACATGTTACTATGTTTATGAAATATTCATGAGTTATTAATTTATGTCTTTTATTTACTTACATTCTGAGAAAAAAAAATCTTCTTAAATCGATCTCTCGCAAACACATTTGATGTAGAATGATTATTTACGAATTCGAACGAATTTGACATGAACTTTCGGAAAAGGTAGTACCAATTTTGTACCAAGAAAACAAAAATATGGTTGGCAGTAGATACTAGAGATGCTCGATCTTCGTTTCCATAACTTACTTATAGAATTACAGAGTAGCGATTTTGCGAATTCGAACAGCTTCACTTTAGAAACGAGTTTCATAGTAGGGCCCCTGAGCGAAGGTCGTCTACAATGCTCTCCCTGTACCTTTGAAATAAACTTGACCACTTTTGAACAGTTGGCAACGAAGGTGCAGAATCTCGAAAAGCAGCCACCATCTCTTCGTGAATAATTTTTTTACTTTTTCCTTGTTTAGTAAGAAATTTTATCACAGCGCGGTTCTCAATTTTAGTGATAATCGCGACACCAGCCATTTCACCTTCGTTCAACGCAAAATACAAAGCAAACTTATAATCACAGCCAAATGAAATTTTACAGTAAAACACTTGAATAACGGGGCTACTAAAATCACGAAATATTTTTTTCACATCTTTGGAGTATCCCCCCCATACCGCGAATATATTGAACTCCCCTCGTATATCCATATTGATTCCTATTTCTTTTCTACACACCACCGCCAAATCCAATGCCAGGCCATTTGTAGACATTTTCACACACATCCTAGGACATTCCCCACAAGCAACAAAACTGAGGTAGAAGAAATAATATCACAAACGCACAATATTTTTTGTATTTTCATTTATTAAATATAATATCAATCTTATAAATGCATATGCAAACGAAATTCGTTTGGCAGAAATTTCCACAGCATGCGAAATGATTGAACAACAAAAATTAATTTGACTTTTAGGTTTTGTCTACAATTCGACGACGACCAAATGACATTTGATGCAAAAACACATTTACGTAAGCTCTACGCAGCCTCTAAACGCAAATTTTCGTGTTTAACTTACGCAGCCCTAAAGCAACGTTGCTTAAGTTCGAAAAATCTTTATAAATCACATTTTCCTGCGTAAGGGCATTTTAGAGGGTGCGTAGAGATATGCAGACTCTACGCTGAGTTTATAAATAAGGCTGTTGGTGTTCGTAAATTTCAAGTAACACCGAAAAGGATTCGAGATTTGGTAAAGTCCCTCTCTGTGTTGAGAAGTTATCCGCTCTCTATACGCCGAATTCCGCTCGTTATTAAATGTCAGTGAAACCAAACACACGTTTATTGATGTTGCTAACTCGCCACTGCTCGTCGTTTATTAATACGGGGGATAGAGGATAAAGTGTTCATCATAAATGTATCGCTTTTATTAATTATTATTATTATTAATGACGGTTTTTACACAGCATTGCACAATCTTCCCTACAAAAAAATAAAGCTACAACGTCCAGGGTTCAGCTAATTCTAGTGGTGACTGGGCTCAAAACACAGACTCTGCTGCGCAGCTGCTCTAAAAATGTGTTTTTAGATGGTCTGAAGTAGTCCGCCGGACTTTCGCTTTTGCAGAGCTCCGCACATTCTTTGAGTTGTCGATTGAACTGACAGGTGTCAATTGCGGGGGAAGAATCGTCTCAATTTGTTTCTGATTTTTTTTTTTTGTAAAATCGGCATCGTTCGGTGAGCTTACAGCTCCTTCACGTACGCGTCGATTCGACCCTAGTTTGCAGTCGAAAACAAGCGATCAAGTCTGGAATTGACAGACGAATTTCAACTTAAATAATAGTCGGTTCGTTTAACTATTTTGCTTTTGCGGTTTAGCCCTCTAGTTGTCTGTCAGTTAAGGAAATGTTTCATATATAGATCTTAGGTACTGTGGGTAAGGTTAATATTAAAATATCGTTCAGTTAAGTGAAATTTTAATAAAAAAAAATATATGAAAGCTGCAAGAACACACCACCTTTAGTAGCACTAACGTCGTCTTGCTTACTGAAATTGTCTTGGAACCAATTTCAACGAACCATCTACGTGTGCATTGCCCCATTTGTTGAGAGCTGCTTGCGCTGCCATCCAATCCTAACATACGATATGTAAATATGTAAATAGTAAGACGTAACATTATTTCCAGTGGCTTACCAAGTATTTCTCTCTCTCTCTAAAACATTTTTTTTTTAGAATAAAATTTACGATTTATAACAAAATTTACTTATAGGTCCACATAATATGAGTGTCATTGTTTTCTTTTCTAATTTCAAATCCACATAAATAATATAACGATTTAGAAAGGAGTCCCCTCAATGTTTCTTATTAAAAATAGATTTTATTTTCAACCCTAATTCGTGGGCGATTTTAATTATTAAAAAAAAATATCTTGTTGATACCTCTATAACATTTGAAATAAACTTTACTTTTATTATATGCTAATTTTAATAACAAATAAAAATAAATTATAAACAGAGCACAGCGGGAGCTAGCGGATTATACCATAGCACCACCACCACCACCACCTCCGCCGCCAGCACCAACAACTTCTAACTCAAATTTAACTTCCACTGGTGGTGTTGGCATCGGCCAAGGTTTGTATTTTTGTAACACAACAAAAACCATTTGAATTCATTTTTTTTTTTTTTGTTTACGTAGACTTTGACAAAGGGAAACGAGTAAATTTATTTTTAAATGCGTATTGATAATGATTTTACTTTAAATCTTAGCTTTAGGCTCGACTGGCGGATCCATCTGGCGGAATGCTCTATAGTGTCTAGTGTGTGTGTGTACATGTTGTTTGTTGTGTGCGGTGACCTATTTACTTGTTTCTCTTGTTTGATTTTTGCATTTTTTTTAAAGGATACATCTATTCTTAACAAAAATATACTAGAGATGGGGAGGCTTCGACGTTGTTCCTTTCAGTGGTTCTTTTTGATGATGTTGATGCAGCTGCGGACACGCTCTAACCAGCCTCCAATTACGCCACATCACGTTGTTTGAGGTTGCTCTCCAAAAGTGGGGTCTTTCCTGTTGCGGCTGCCTTTCACAAATTCACATCTATGTTCGCATTTTTATTTGAGCTGCTTCTCGTTTTCGTAGTCCCTCAGGGATGGACTCTAAGACTCGTTGTTGTCCACCACATGAACTTGCCCGTTCAGTCGCGTTGTATTTTAACGTTTTTGACTAGTTCGTTGTTGAATCTCATCCTCCATTCTTCATTGAAACAAACTGAATGGAATACCGAAGAATCTTTCTGAGAAAGGTTTTTATCCGCCGTCCGTATGTTTCTGCAACATACACCAGAACCGGGATGATGGCATGTCTCCTTGGGTATACTTCTTCGGTGACTTCTTGGCAAAGTCTTACAAAGTGGTATAATTTGAGGTTATATCTACTCACTGATACGTTCACCCATGTTCAGAGTAGCTTCTCAGCACATACTTCGTTTGGTCTTTACCAAGCGGCAGACCGCCCATTCGCGCCACTGACAGGCCGCTGCGTACTGCGTTTCCCCATCATCTGCATATTGTAGTAGGTGAGCGATCTTTTGAAAAAATTTAAAATAAATTATCGTTTCATTCGCGTACGCGGTTTAAATCGAGCGCGATCGCACAAAGTCCGCACGTCCTCATCAAAAATGACAGAAAAAGAAAAAAATTAGCAAAATAACTAGAGCGGACAGAGCATTTCAACTGACAAGTACTGATAAACATGTCAAATGCAAAAAGTAAACAAATTCAAAAGTCGCCATAAAAATCGATTGCACGCAAAAATGAAATATGTGCAAATAAAGAAAATTCTGTGGTGGTCGAATGTTCTCACAGAACCTGTCATACGATGCAAAAAGATAAGTCATATATTATTTGTGATATCGATGAGATGTCAAAGATGTAAGTTTTTTTTTTTTTTTTTTCTCCGAGGTAGGTGGAAATCTTCTGGAAGACACTATGAGAACACTCGGAGCGGGCTCATAGTAGTGTCAGATTTTTACTCACTAAAACCACCTCCATAAATTTCTTTTGTACTTCAACTAAGTTATGACTTATCAAGCAATTTTGTTATCACGAAGTTTTCCACGTTTGGCAGGCAACATTCCGGCGAGAGTTCCTGCTCGTTCCGCAATTTTAACGCGGTTGAAAATTATCGGGCTAAGTCCGAAGGTTTAGTTCGTTGTAGACGCCGCAATAAATTTGTTTCATCGAGAATTTCACGGACCGAGCTATTAATATGTCCTAATAATCGATTTCTATGCTTTCGAGCGCATATTTTCGTTTCGTCCTTAACGGTGGGAATTCCGAGGTCTCTATGAAGATCTTCATTTCTAATGTACCACGGTGCACTGACGAATGATCTTAGCACTTTGTTTTGAAAAGTTTGTAAAAAGTTTAGATTTGTTTCGCTGGTACAGCCCCATAACTGTATAGCATATGTCCATACAGGCTTCATCACTTGCTTATATAATAAAAGCTTGTTCTCGAGGGTAAGCTTGGAATGTTTTCCGAGTAACCAAATAAAGTTCTCTATATTTGATTTTAAGTTCTTCGCATTTTTTCTTTACATGCGGTTTCCATTTTAATTTGGTGTCGAGAGTCAATCCGAGATATTTGGCCTCGTTTGCGAACGGAACTTGTACCGTATTTATAAACACAGGCAAGTTATTTGTTCTTTTGTATGTAAAATCCACGTGGACCGATTTGGTTTCGTTAAGAGCGATCCTCCATGATTTTGTCCATTCATAGACCCGGTTTAGCGCGCCTTGTTATACTTTGTTTGTTTCTTTGGTCGTTGTACCCACTGCTAGTATAGCAGTGTCATCGGCAAAAGTAGCTACGGTAGTACCTTCTATTTGCGGAATATCACGCGTAAATAGCAGGTACAGGAGAGGCCCAAGGGCGCTTCCTTGCGGCACACCTGACCTTATTTCTTTAAATTCCGAATAATGGTTTCCGTGTTTGACTCGAAAGAGTCTATTCTTTAGATACGATTCTAGAATTTTCCATAACCGTTCGGGGAGAACTTGTCTTAATTTGCACTTGAGGCCTTCATGCCAAACCTTATCAAATGCTTGCGAGACGCCCAAGAATACGGCAGAGCAAATTTTATTGTCTTCTAGAGCTTTCTCTATTACGTCAGTTATCCGATGCACTTGATCGATTGTCGAATGTTTGCTTCTAAATCCGAACTGGTGGTCGGGTATAAGACGGTTTTCTTTTACAATTAGTTGCAAGCGTCTGAGTAATATCCTCTCAAAAACTTTGGAAATAATTGGAAGAAGCGAGATGGGTCTATAAGACTTTTTTTTCATTCGGTGGTTTGCCTGGTTTTAGAACCATTATGACTTCCACGATTTTCCATTGACTCGGGATGTATTGTAGTCTGATCGCGGCGTCTATAATGTGAAGAAGCTTAGTTAATGCTTTCCGAGGTAGAATTTTTAGGAGTTCACCCGTGATCAGATCATAACCCGGAGCTTTTTTGGGCTTAAGTTTCTTTATTACTGGTCCAAGGTCAGTGAGTGTAGCGTTTATTACTATATTATTTTCAGATGTTCGTCTGTCTGACGCATAAATATTTCCATGAAGCGCTTGACCATCGAACGGCTTAACTTCGATAACACTTAAGATGTAAGTGTCTCAAAGTAGCTCCAAGTCTGTCCACGTAGTTTGGAGTATATTTTCAGCTTTTCAGCTCCCTAAAGTACGCGAATATACCTTGTGTTACAGAAGTCGCGTGACCTTATGTTAATCCTATTACGAAAGCAAGAGGTTCGTTGGTGTTCTTTTCGACATTGGACGGGGCAGCAAGATGTATCCGTTTTTACTGCACAAGTGGACGAGTATGGTCTAAGTTTTGTTTGAGAAACCAACCTATTGTCGAATAAGTACCTTCCGAGGTGCTTCCTTCTACTACAAACAACTGTTTGGCATTCATAGAGAAGGTGGGTGATATCCTCGGCGACTTTGCAGATCTTCACGGTACCTGCTTGTAATAATATTCCCTAAACCTAGTCACATGGAATACTTCCTCAGAAGTCAATGCCCGGAAAGTATACCTATCGCTTATCTTAACAGTGCTCTGCTGAGTTTTATCAATTCTCCAGACTTTCCCAATTTAAAACAGGCTGCAATGCCTCTAAAACCCAGTGGCCTTCTAGGTGTAAGCGTCCTAAGGTTGCCTTATTGATGGTTTTATCAAGAGCAATGCTCCTAGCCACGGCCATTGCCCAGAACTTCGGTCCTTTCATTGCCCTCAGTATCAGAGTGGGCAGGTACTTAGCCAACACACTCTGTCACGGTTCTGCGGGCAAAGTGCCCTTAGTATATTGCGGAAATTCTCGACGCAATTTATGACAAGTTCAGTTTCCTAGCACTTTAAATGCGACCAGGCTATCAATGTACGTAGATGTCGATTCAAGTAGCTTTGAGCACAGCCAGAAAATCTGCCTGAAACACGCTGCTTGTGTCCGAAAATCTCAGGTCCAACCATGCCTGACAGCGTACTAGTTTTGAATCCATCAGTGTATAACGAAATCTTACTTCCCCTCGAAGCTATAAATATTCCTGTGCCAATCCTCTCTTTCAGGGTAGATCCATTGCGTCGCAAGATTTGTGGAAGTCGATTGTACCAAGACTTTTATCAGCTCTGTCACGGATGTCGGCAATGCAGACCGGATCTTGTTAATTTGCCTGCATTTTGACCAGATGTCCAGTTGTCATCTCCAACAAGTTCGCTTCTAAACTACTTAAAACTTTCAGTCTATCGAAAACACTTTCCCTCGATTGCTATTACAACTTTCAACGGTTTTCATCTTCTTAAGTCCATCTTAGTTGTCGCAAAAGTTACCTTTCAGCTCCTGTGTCATGTTTGAGCCGATAAAAAGCCCGTGGGAGGCATCATCCACCTCAAATGAAAATATTCTCCCATTATTCTTGTACAGTATTTTCTAGTAGTAGCAATAAACTGTAAGTTTTACTATATACTATATTTGTTTTCCCGTTTTTTGTTTTCCTTTGTTTGTCAATTTACACAATCGCGCGTATTTGAGATCGCAATTTTTAAGAACGCGTGTTCGTTAAATTCTCGAAAAAACAGAACTTTGTCTGCATTCAAGTTGACTGTGTAAATTGACGCGTTTTGAATGATTCTAGTGTTAAGAACTTGAAATAAATGTTTTCAGCATAATGACGGACTGGACCCGCACCGATAAATATAACTTTCTCAAATAAATATGCTCATAGTCTTAAGACCTAACACTTAGCTAGAATAAGAACCTTATATACGAACACGAGACAAACGAGAGACGGTTATTTTTTTAACAATTTTCCAACAATTCTCCTCCTAGATGACCTGACGACAACGACTGTTAGCACGTCTGAATCCCATCAACCTCCTTCACAGACCCACACGCAGACGCAGAACCAAAAACCCGTTGGACATCATCCCGGCTACATTGGCATGATGCGATACAACTCTGAAGTGCGTCGAATGGATTCAGGGGGAGCACAGCCGCCACGCCCCCCCTACTCGTCGGGTCCGCCACCGACGCCTCGTGGACGAGTAATGTACAACAATAGCTACAACAACATGAGACCGCCTTCTCAGCACGAAGTTAACTATCGAATGGGTTTCGGACCGCCGCCGTATAGAGGGGAGGGCCCCTGCCAGGGCAACAACTACGGTCCGCGTAGATTGCAGAGGCAGTAATGTACTGAACTAATTATGTTAACCATAAGAACATATATTTATTTATACTGTATTATTTAAAAGAAATTATGCAAACCAAAAAGCTCATCTTAGTAGTTTTAACTAAAATCTAGGCGCAATTATTATCATTTATAAAGAGACACACAGACGTATTTTATTCGGTGCGCGAAATGACTTAGTAGTGCTGTGACATGATTTAAAATACATTTTTAATTATATTTTACATTGATGGTTGACCTTACGTGTACCTATTTTATTTTTGGCAAATCTTTTCGGCTTAAAAAGTCAACGAAAAGGAGTAAATTTTATCAGGCAGTCCGTAAGCCAATAGTGCGTAGAGTTTTTAAATGAAACAAATATATATGTATGTACTGTGTATAACTGAATTGAACACAATCAAGAAGTTGCTTTTGGTTTTTGTTTTTGTTTCAGGTTGGGTGGGGTTTGTTCGAGTTGGAGTTACAGTTCTATCCGTGCGAGAGGGGAACTAGAATGGTGCACTTGCTGAACACACTCGATGCGGGCTGATGTTTTGCTGACGGTTTAGCTATTGCAATTTATATTTTTTAACAGATAAATATACAGTGAAGGCTGTAACTGCGGGCAGGAGCAGAAAATTCCGGCGACATTTGTGGGAACAAACTTGTTCTCTAACTTGCCCATACAAAGTCAATTCTTCTAGACGGACGCATTAAAGACCTTTTTTGCATAAGAAAATTCAAACAGAAAGGTGTAGATGATTATTTTTCAGTGCAGTTGCTATTTCCCTTAAATACATAAATAACCAAGTCTGTGGGCGATGTTTGATAAGCGGACGCGAAGCGTAGAAGATGGGTCCCCAAGTTGTGCTTGTTGTTGTCTTGACATTTCGTTGTTATTTAATGTTTATTATTCCTCTGAGTTCTTCTCCTTTCTTATGTTTGCAGTCATTTCATTGTTTATATCAACAGGTTCAGGCTGCAGAATGTCAAAAATAAAAAGACTCCTTGCAGGACAAATATGTTAATATTTATTTTGGATTTAAATTTAATACTCATCTATTACTGACAATAAAGCCATCTACCGGAGAGTACCTTTTAAACATTACTTGTAGAATGTCTAAGTAGTTAAAACTTCAGACTGTACACCTCACAATTTTGACACATAACCTTTTGCGCGCTTTCCACATTTAAATCTTAAAACTGCATTTACACCATCATGCACACGCATTTTTGCACCGTTTATCCGCAGTCAATTCTATTAAAGGCGTAAGAATGAGATCACAAACCAGACGCATAAAGTGTCATGTACATTCTACCCATAAATATGGATACGTAAAACGGAAATAAACACAATTTTCAGCAACCAACATTTCTGCGATTGCTTTAAAACATTTTTATTTCTGATTTGAAACATGTGAAAAAAGAGTGGTAGTTAGTTTCAGTAAATTAAACCAACAGTAATTCATCAATCAGTTATACGATATAAATAAATACATAATTGTCTGTTCATCGCTTGCGGAACCATATTGTCTTATAGCGTTAGCCATCGCTATAAAAATATCAATATTCAGAGCTTTCCTATAATTCGTACCACGTAAACAAGATGACCGACCTAAATACGCGTCACGTTTTTTTGCGTGTTAGGTTATGCTGTCCCTTTCAGTCACACGCCTATTTAGTATTTAATATCCCTTTAATTTTCTGTGTTAGGAATGCGTGACTGTGTAAATGCAGCATAAAGCTTAGAGCTAAACTAAATTTTATCTACTCTCCAACTTTTCTCTCCAAACGTTACCCAAAACCCTGGGTAAATTTTGACATAGATTGTGGATAAGTGTCAGAGAGCTGTTCTTTGAAACAGAAATCTTTTGAAACTGAAACCTTCTTTGACTTCTCTCTGATTTCAACCATTTCAGAATTCATATTCTAAGTACTCCTGGTCGAGGTACTCATTAAAAAACGTATTCTTGCCTTTTCCCAAAACAAAAATGCAGCAGAACGAAACGATCTGTCAAAATTTATCTTGAGAAAATGTGCCAACCCATTTAATGGACACTCTTAATTCTGACGCATACATGAAGTACATTCTAAAACGAAAGTTTGATTTTTTAACTTGAACTGCTTTCTTTAAATGTAGCTTAGCTTAATTTTAGACAGAATTTGGTATGGGAGCTAAAATTTAGCTCAAGCAGCTTACTAAGCTTTAAGCTTAACAAAAGAGAAGGATGCGACGTGCATGTGCATGAATTAACAATACAATATTTTTTTATATATATAGGTAACTATTCGTACAAAAAAAATCTCTTTAAGTGCTTTTGGCTTTATATTATTAAAGAGCTCCAAATGAAGTGAGGTAAACACGACTATTTTTATTCTCTCCCTCCCAAGAGCATGCCTTTTAAGAAGTACGGTACCACCCACTTCATTTTTTATAGAGACGCATCAGCTGCTGTGTTCGTTTCCAATCTCTCCACTATATTTGTTTGTTAATGCTCGCCTTGATCGCTTTTAGCATGTCTTGCTATATGAATGACTGATGACTTTAAAACTCGGGAACCGACATTTGTAGTCGACATCTGGGGTGAGCAACTTCAATAAAAGAAGCTAATAAAAAGAGAACTGAAACCCAATTATTTAAAGAATTCTGAAACAACGCCAATAGCTGTGTATTGCAAAGTCTTGTTTCTTCCTCCTCCCAGTAAGTGTACCTACAAAACGAGGTCGGTTTTCTGCCCTTCCTGATGGCAGATGATTGGAACAGGCTATCCCCGCTTCTAGCCTCTGACAGCTCAGATTGGTCGGTTAAATCGCTTTTCCTACGTCAGCAAAATATTCGAACTGCCAACTTAATAGCTACTCAGTAGGGTTGTTCGCTTACGATAATGCATTCGAACACATTCGCCAAATTAAATCAAACTTCGTTCCCTTACGCAAAAGTTGGCCAGAAGAGAGCCAAAAAGAGAGAAGAAAACATTTCCTCCCCTCCATAAAAAAACCAGCAAATATTAGCCCAAGAAAATTCTTTGGGGTAGTTGCTGACAGATGGTTGTCAAATCGTTCAAATGCTTATTTGGAACTGATTTCTTATTTGTTTTAATTTATAATTCGTGGTTGTATACCATTAAAATAGATGTAAGAAGCAAATGAATTGAAGTTTTCATTTTCTACAATAAAAGCCATACAAATCTTGGTCTTAAATATGAATTTGTGCTTTGTTCTACTGTTATTTGAACATTCCCACCTAGAACAAATTCACATTTTTCAAATTTGTGGATCAACGTGTTCCTTTTCTTTTTGGTTATATTTAATTTCGGTGAGCGAATTCTCTCGCAATGGAAATGTGACATATTCCCAAAATTTAACCACAAAGTAAGGGAACAGACGCAATAAATATAACGACATTTTAAATAGAAACGTCGGCTACTCCTCCATAAACGTCAACTGAAAAAAACTGTTTATGTTACAGATTTTTGCCAATCAAAGCTGGAACACTTCACGTCAGTCAGCTGTCACACAAACTAAATTATGCTCTTGAACGTCCCCAATGTAACAAATTTTCTGATACAGCAAACGTCAGTTCGAGACAGTTCGCCCAGATATTTAAAGAAGTAATCTTCCTTAAACTTAATTTGGCAACTCAGTAAAGCAAGCTTGTTTCGAATTTAATTTCGCGCCACCTAGTGATACTAAAATTTAGTTTAAAGATTAAATAACATGTCTCACTTTATTGTATAAAAAATTGAATTTATTTCAAAATACAACGATTTATGTTTCGAAAGAATAACATGCAACATAAATTATCTTGAAAATATACTCGCATATAAAAGTCCTTCCGCACAAGGACATATTTTCCTCTGAATATAAAATATTAAACCATTACAATGTTTCGTTCCAAGAAAAGGGCATTTCAAAACGAAAAGACAGAACATTTGTTTAAAAGAATAGCGTGTTTCCCTTAAACAATTTTGCAGAAGCAACGCCCGAGCATGGAATCAATTTCATAGTTAATATTCAATTCTGAATATGGCATTGATCAATTACAAAAAAAAAATAAGAAAAATAAAATACATCGAAACGAATTACAATCTAAATTAACCACGACCGTTACCCCAAAATCTTCTAAATTTGCTCAGGCGCGGCCGGATTCTTTGCCAAAGGAAGACAAACGATAGAGAGAGAAGTTGAAAACATAAATATTGGAATGGTTTTCTTACAAGCTACCAATTATACAAGTATGAGAATATATACTGCAGTGTTTCGGGGTTTGAGCTCTTGGTTGTTTGGGGGGTTAATTAATTAAGCTTCTCCCGTTGACTTATTTGCGCCATTGTGATGTACTGTCGCACCAGTCGCGATATCTCGTGCGCCTGTTCGGTCTGCACTCGGATGACGCGCTGCTGCATCAAGTTGCCGACCTTCATGTCGAGGAAGAGCGCACCGTCCTCAGAGCGGACCTATTCGAAACGGAAAATTGTTATAAACTAATGGGGTTTGGAAGTGATTTCGAACGAACCTTTCTTGTGGATATGACCTCCATGAATGGCCAGTGCTGGAGCGTTTCGTGTGTGTTTGGATCAAGGAATAGCACGCCTCGTCGATTGAGGGCCAAGATCAAGTCGCGCCACATTGGATTGCTGTCCTCAACGTGAGGCCCCTCCTCGGCCCAGATGCGTTTCACAGCGAAGAAACTGCTGCCGAACAGGGGCCATGCTGAGAGCACATTCAGGAATTGTGCCTTCACCTGGCCGGGACTCAAGTTGCCGATGGCCGGCCAGGCGGACTGCACCAAGCTCACCCACTGAGCTGGACGGATTTCCCGGATGCCCAGCGCTGGCTTGGGCAGAAGAAATTTGATCTCCTTCATTGCAGGAACGTGATTGAGGTCCGCAGCTCGGTGCAGTAGAGCCGCTATTCTCGCCATGTCACGAACCACTTCGGGAATTGGCCCACCATTGCCTGGCAGCTCGAGCAGAAGGCCTTCCAAATAATCCGGAGCGACCTGGTTGAAGAGAACCTCAATGTAGAGTGGAGTCGGTGCGGGGTCTCGTTTCAGGGAGAAATGCCACACGGATCGGCAGAAAATCAAGTAGAATGGTTGGCCGGACTTGAGGAGCTCCGTGGTCACGTCTAAGATGTACTCATCGGCCGCCAGTGGCATTGTGAAGGCGTCTCCCTGCACTATGCAGTACAGTGAGAACTCCTGTTGTTCGGCCTCGGAGTCAACACCCAAAAGTGCACAGAGCTCCGATATAACATCGGCGACGACTGTGGAGCAACGCGTGTTGACAACTCTCTCTGCTCCCCCGGGCAGGCGGTAAATTTGACGTCTTGCTGAGCGTCCAGCAGACACAGCAGTCACCTCTTCGACGCTTGGTACATTCTTGCGGCCGCCGCAGCGCGCTGTCTTTCGGAGATTTGTCAGACAGACTGCGGCAGTACCGTGACACGATCTTCGGCGGTCAGAAGCCGCAGAGGTGAGGTGCTCCATCAAGTACGGTCGCAGGGCGTCCGAACAGCCAAAGTATGCTGCCAAAATGCTAAGGAGTCGCCACGCTCTCTGGGAGGAGTCCGGGCACGGTGATCTGTTGGCTGTTGTCTGCTTCATCAGCTGGCAGTAGACTTCGTCGCGTAGCGCTAGATATTTGTGACAATGCTAACACGAAAAGGGGTTAGAACGGGGACTCTGTTGGAGAAAAGGGAAAGCTCACCATTAACACCGTGTACACGCACTTGACCTCTGTCAGTTCTGGATCGAGCGGCACGTCGCCACAATAGCGAAGTATGCAGTCAAAGCACTCCAACGCGAGCGCAGCCAAATCCGTCGGTAAGCGAAGAAGCGGAGCCCTCACGGGAGAACCCTGCCACTTGACGAGCTCTGCATACGAGCGGTTCGACGAGGCGCGGCGGTCATTCGATCGATGATCCGCAGTGTGGCTGAAAACGGAAGGAGAATTTATATGCATTCAGGGGGGATAGCTGAAAGCCGAACTTACTCATTCCTAAAGTGTTGCATGGCGAACTGCAGCAGCGAATACTTCGTCACCGAGGGTGGCGTACTCGGATGCGAATCCTCCGTCATGTAATTTGCGTCCATGCTAGTCTGCTGTTGCTGCTGCTGCTGCTGCTGCTGTTGGCTGGCCGATGTCTTGCGAGAATGCAAATAGCTCTGTTGCTTAGTGAAATGGTGACGCTCGACTTGTTCCGTGTGATTCTCGACGACCATCTGGGTTTCGGTCAACATTCCTCCGTTGGAGTGGCGCCCTCCGTTGCCGGTCACTTCGTTGTTTTGATGTGACTGGTGCTGCTCCTGCTGTTGCGGCTGATGATGGTAAGAGTGATGATTGCTGTGATTCTCGACAACATCCTGCCGGCTGCTGCGGTGCTGAGTTTCAATGATATCTCGACCAGTCGAAGATTCTCTGTGGTTCGACTGACGCGACTCCAGACGTTCGATTGGAACGTTAAGCGTTTGCGCAGCAGCTCTGGCCCCAGACGAGATAGTCGAAGCCTTCGATTGTGCCTGCAGATAAAAAGAAAAAAACAAAACAAGACAAATATAGAAGTCATTCACACAAGCAATTAACTGTCTAAATTGCAGACATGAAACTGAAAGTGGTCCGAAGTTTAGCAGTCAGGCGCACAACACACCAAGACGATGTGAAAGTTGCCTAGCGCCATTCGAAGACCTGTTCTCTGTGCCATTGAATTGACCATGTATTACTACGGCTACCACTTCCACTGGTGCTCCTGTCATCGTAAGAGTAAAAACACAAATTGGAAACAAGTTCGACCGATAGGTGAATGTCTTTCCCGCCTTCCTTCCTATTGCGCTCATGAATTGTTTGGCCTAAGGCACACTTTTAGAGCCGACACAATGGGCCTTACCAATAATCAATTTTAATCTCCACACTAAATATTTCCTAGGTCACAATATGCAATTTTGTATGGAAAATTTCGCCATTGTGAGTTCGAAAAACTTAACCTGGACACTAAAAATGATTATTGGTACCGCGGAATAACTATATAATGTATCTACTAATTGAGTTCGTTTTACGTTTAACGGAGAGTTGATCATATATCTGACAGATGGGGCAGGGTCAATGGTAAAAGGATACAGGAAATGCTATTCACGTTTAACTACTGCAACTCATTTAACAATGATCGTTTGTTTAGTTACTTTTGGACTCTGTGACAGCTTGAGTTAGTAATGTGAGAGTTGAAATTCCTCAGCAAGAAATTGCGAAGGGAAGAGAAATGTCAATCAGGTCTCAGATATGCATTGACAGCGAAGCCAATCTCTCTAGGGTTGTTCCTTAATTAACTTAACTTTGAAAAGTCTGCACTAAAATTTCCTTAATTCCCCCCTTTTTGAGGTGTCACAACTGTCAACAACATATTCAAAAGTCTAGCTCATTAAGTCGACTAGATTCGTTTGATCTAGATTTTCGCTGAACGCAACAACTAGATTTTTCGGTAACGTCACTTTTGCAATTTATACAAGGGATACCATTGAAATGTCAACTGAGTATCTACCTACTCAGTCGGGAAGTTGTTGACTTCCATAAACGTCAACTGAGCAAACTGTTCAGCACGTTAAAATAAAAACTCTAGTTTATTTGTTATGACAGCTAGCTGGCGTGATGTTTCCGAGTTTTTATTGGCGTGGACTCATCACGTCAGCTAGCTTTCATAACAAGTAAACTAGAGTTTTTAACGTGCTCAACTACTTTTCGGAATCTGCGACAGCTTTTGACTTGTGTCAGACTTTCAATCCACCGACACATATTTCCTCGCATTTGTGGGTTCTACAGTTCTAGCGTGAATAGGAGAAAAATGTCTTTTGACGTCGAAACGGACCACGCTCTTGAAATTGTTCATAAAATTAACTTAAAACTTCAGCTAAATGTTCCCTCTTCAACCTGTCACAACTGTAACTACGGTTGATGTACTTCTATAGCCTATTGCTATCAAATATACCTTGCCTGGGGCACAATCAATAAAAACTTGATAAGAGTCCCTTATATGATCCGTCACAAGCACAACTGTCATTCTATCAATACTGTACATCTGTAGACTCAGCTGTCAAACAAACTTTGCATAGGGCACAATCAACAAACGCAACGATCAACGACCCTAATTTGACTTGTCGCTACTGCCGATACCTGTAGACTCAGCTGTCAAACACAGAATTAATGAACGCATTTCATAAAGCATCACATCTGCTGGATGATCCACTGCTAGAGACCGCAAATAGAATTCCAAAATGCACTCCAAATACGAACTCGTTCTTTATCGTCTTCAAGAATTTCTGATTGTAAATGTATACCACCGCGTCTGGATAAACCAGTCATTTACTCGCTGCACAAAGTTGTTTTAAACAAAATGTTGCAATTTCCGCATTTGGCGACCATCAAACTAGGTTAAGTGTTGTTTTCGTACCTCGCAGAACATTTCCCACGAAGCGTATCATTAACTCGATCATTGTGTGTCCACACACGCTGATGTGTACAATAACTGAGCGTGCAGAGTGGCATATTTCTAATACATGCGGTGCAATATTGCAAGCCGCTCGAGTTCCAATTAATTAAACACGAAAAATGCTGACCAATATCACATTTTCACCAAATTACATGTTAATTTGATGATACAAGCCGTACGTTACTTCGGCCGGCGCTGAGAATCAAGTTATGTAAAGTTAATTGGCCGTTGCACCATAAAAGTTCACTAGCCAAACTGCCTCAGACAACCGACTTAATTATGCATTTTAATTGCCGTACAACTTCTCGGGGTATTCGGGGTCGTATACTTAACAATTTGTTCATATCTCAGTTATGCAAGTGTTGGTGATTTTATTTTAGTTCTCCCCTGATCCTCCTGCTATTGTTTTATTCATTGTGCGCACACTAATTTCTCTTTTGGGCGAACTTTCACACAAAATTCAAAGCATATCCCCTCGCCGTGTATTCCGATTTTGATTGAATATCAATTTCTTCATTATTATTGTTAATTTTTGAAGTATATGAGTTCAATCCAAAAGCCACCAATGACGGCACTTGCGTTTGTTGTTTTTGTTTTGTGGAAAAAGTTTCCAAAGGAGTAAACAAGAGAAAAACAAGTATATCCACTTTAAAGTGCAACTTTTAATCAATGGTACATGACAGAACGGTGGAAAAAGCAATCGACATCAGTGGCAGCAGTCAGTGAAGAAAAACAGGTACTCACCTCAATCTTTGGGTGTTCATTGGAGTTTTGCTATCATTTTCACTTGGAAAATTTTGCGAATTTACAGCATAATGGAAATTACTTCATTAATAACTTCCGAATGACATGTAGCGTATCAAAGTAAAAATGGAAAACAAAAGTGGCGATCAAATCAGTGAAATGATCGTAAATCGATCGCCGTAAAATAATTGAGCGATGAGCTTCATTGGTTTCGATGAATATTCATCGACATAAAATGCAAACAAACTCTGTGATTAAAGCGAAATCGTAGGTAATTACTGCTGGCAGTGTCTCTATTAAGCTAATATTTGAAAAGTATTGTAGTAGATGATGTGGTATCTATTGTGGTAGCTCTTTCTCTCCTTTTCGCGTTCACAAATTAATTCGTTTAGAGAGATGTCAGTTGAAGATGCTGGTTCAGGCACATTTTCCCTCTCCATAGAAATACATAGAGAGACACTTCTTTTGACATCAATTGTCAGTTCGCTGTCAAACCTTGTCAGTTTGTATGCGACTGTAGGTCTGCATTGAATTACCACTAGATCCATTCGTGTATACGATTTGAAACCAATACTTTCTCATTAAAAATGACAGATATAAAATAAGTAAAATAACGAGTAACGAGCAAATGCTCTTTTCATTAACTAGCAGGAAACTGCACTTGCTGAAGGGCCTTGTGTGTTAATTAGTAAAATAACGAGTAACGAGTAGTTCTTTTCAATAACTAGCAGGAAACTTCACTTGCTGAAGGAGCTTGTGGGTTGAGGCCGTGGTCTTCTACAGAGTGCAGGCGTTTTCAACCTCCTTAGCACACTTAAATTTCACCTGAAACCGTTCAGTGCATGTTGTTTATAGGATTAAAGGAACCAAGAGCTCCGTTTCATAATGATTATTTCTTTTATTTCCTTAAGTGTGGAAGTACAATGTATATGCACATTCGCTTTTCCCTTTTCCGGCTAACAAAATGTAGTGCATATACAAACGTGAAAACAGTAGAAAGTGGACATCCCTGGTCAGGGGAGCGTTCAGTGCTTGATTTTGCTATCAATCACAACCGCAAGTAGGCGTTGTTCTAATTATTAATCAGAGGTGCGCTTGAACTGTCAAATAAAAGTTTGTTTGATGAGACTTAACAGTGCTCTGAATTTCTGTTTCTTTTTGCATTTAGATCTAGATCAGAGTGCACTCGCTGAGCAGCATATTCTGACCACTAACAATATGATTGCTAATCAGTAATGTAAATGTCAATATACAAATAGAGTTCTTTGACTGTCAAAAATATGTAGTAGATTTGCAAAAAGTGTATTTCACTAAAACAAAAAAAATTAGAACAAATACTGTTCAGCGTTATCCGCGGTACTAATAATAATTTTTAGTGTCCAGACTAAATTTTTCGAACTCACAATGGCGAAATTTTTCATACAAAATTGCATATTGTGACCTAGAAAATATTTAGTGTGAAGGTTAAGGCCCCATGTATATAACAAACAAGTTCTTTAGATAAAAGCAACGAATTCTGTAGTAAAAGTGACAATTGAAATAAGAACCAGAGTAAGAAACTTACACAACAATTTAGGTTAAAGGTCTACCATTTTACGAGGGAAATTAAAACTTAAACTTAATTGTGTGGCAAAATACCATTCCATGTTGTAAATTCGCTACATACACACTCAAATGCAGTAAGTCCACATCTTCATTTGCTAATCATATGACAACCAGTGCTTTAATGTCGTTTATAAATAAACCACATCACTCTGAACACTCCTATTTAAGAAAATGTTCAGCGTGCATGAGCACTGTTTATTTCTTTGATGCGTTAACAAAACCTGACAGGCGTCAAATTCGCAAATCACACCATTTTGTAAATAAATCATACAAAAATGCATTCAAACGTCATTACCCAGCAACAAATGATTGCATAAACTACTCAATCATTGAAAGGTTTCTGATGTATTAATTCCTGTCAATCGCATGTCAAATTAATGTCAAACTCTTTAAGAAAAAATTGCCATCCAACCATTTGCACTTGATGACAGTTCTTTTATACAAATTTTGCAGTGAGATTGACGTGCTGCTTTGTCATCTAGCATTCAAACTCATCAATATTTCAATTGACAATTTACCACAAACTAGCTAAGAAATCATTTTAATTGATTGCATTTCATTTCCAAAACGGACCACTCACTAAAACCGAGAAACCTCAAATGAAATCCGTCACATTGCTGCACACCGCTTGTGCGTAGAAACAAAAAATTCCGAATACCTTCAATATACCGGTTCGTTGATCTACTCTACGTGAACCATATATTTAAATGTATTCACATCTCTGTATTACATATCAAATTGAACTTCATTCGCAATTAAGATCGTGATCGCATCGCTATCACGAGTTAATTTCATTTACTGTTCGTCTGAATTTTCTTTACAACACACAAATCAACGTCCCCGGTTGAAGACGCATGCTCAAGCTGTGCGCTTCAGATGAACACTGGCTCGACCACAATGCAAAATCCCATATGCATTTAAACGAAAGAATATCTAAAAGCGCATCTCTGATTAAATTAAATAACCATGCAAGCAATTAAAGCGGTCAGTAGAAATTTATTGCACTTTGTCTTTGAAATTGAAATTCAACTGAATTTAACTTAGTTGCGGGCCACCGTAATACCTGTGGTAAGTCTTGCCCAAAAATATTTATACATTGGCCAACTGTTATTGTGGAAATCGTGCTCTTCTGGCGGATGTTTGCCATTTAACAGTCATAAAACCCTACGATTTGAAACTGATTGGAAATAAAAAAAAAAAATAATGTTTTATGCAGTAATAAATTATGCAAACAAATTAATCAACATGTGAATACGATTTGGTTAGTAAGCGTTAGAAAGTGATTTATGACGCAAGAGGATGTAATCAGGGCAGGAAAACCTTTGGCCAATTTTGCATAAGCATCGCTTTGTGCAATGCGATTGCGTGTGAAAAAGAAAACACTCATAACACGTCAATTCTAAGAAGAGCAGCCTATTTCTATGGCCATTGACCCTCCAGCTATGACCGACTGAACTCCATATTTCGCGATATTCTTTTGTTCTATAAATATACAGTACGTTTGTCTAACGGTCTCGCATCTTCATCAATAAATCTAGATAGATACATCGTATAGAATGGAAATGATCTATCTATTCACGTTATTTCTTTGGTGTTGAAGTGAATGCAGTTAATCGCTGTAATTGTGTTAAATAATAAGGTGGATCGTAAGAAGTCCCCGCTTTACGTGCGATCTACTACAATCGCGCTTCTTCTTGTACAACACTTCTACACATTGTGCGCGTCTCGTGTAAACAGCCATTCTTTGCACATCATTTAAACGTTGGATGCAGTATGTCTACATCAGATTCAACAAGATGAGAGAAAGCGTCACTGCCGTATGCGACATATTGTTTGACGAGCATTCCTCCAACAAATTGACGTCTTTCAACAGCCATCAACCTTGAGCACGCGTTCGGTTGGAAATGATCAATTCTATCGGAACATGCGCGGTTTCAAAATCGATATATGATATGCCCACTACATCGATTAACGAAATTGGCCAGTTGATACATTTTTGTGTATATGTGAACATGGAAAGGCAGTTGTTAAGTCGGCGAAATTATCGACAATTTTCCTACGAGAAGATCAAGTTAAGTAGTAGAAAGTTAGTTATTATTAACCGATTTCCTAGTAACGGGTTTCGCTTAGGAATAGCAGAAAAAAAACGATTACAATAAATTTGGCAGCACTTGTGTCACAGAGTACTAAAAGCAGTGTGGCCATTAGGTAGATTTAGTAAGTGAGTTTTTTTTTATAGGTGCAGAACCTTAAAAATAAATTATGTCGGCGATGAAAAAAAGACAGTTTTATGACAATTCGAAAAACAGACTTCTAGAAAAATATACCAGCATAATGGGATCTTGTATTTGCTGTTCTACAAAAGTTAAGCGCCTTTACAATGTTTTTCTCCCCCACCTTGCTGAATGTTTCCTTAATTTTGATAGTAGGTAACCTTTGAATTGCAAAGCCGGACAATAAGCAATTTTCCGTAAAGTTTGAAATTCGCATTTTGTTTCCCAAAGTTTCTTTTTTTTTTTTTTGTTTGCCTGTCAAATGGATCATCTGACGTTTAGAAGTTCTAATTGTTCTAATTGCGAAAAAAGGTCATTGCAAGATAAGAAGTAGACGTAACTTCTTGGAAAGATTTGTTTTAGTGAGTTTTTTTTTCCGAAACAAGACTGCTAAACAAAAGTACCTAATTCGATTTTGTATTAGGAAATTTGACGTTGAGATTTGTGGTATATATGAAGTGACAGCTCTTTTACTTATTTTATGTGATAACAACGTGTGCTTTATCCGTTGGTTTTAAATATAAATCTATTCAAGTTGTAGAGTAAAAAACTGCTGATTCCGGGGAAAAACTGTTGAACCGCCTCTACACTTTTAAATCTTCATTAACTTTAGAGAACACTGTCCTTGGTCAAATGGCTCAATCACGTAAGACAGTAATCGATTAAACGATTATTATTGCCTTCGAAATTATTACGCTCATGCTAAGCTATTTGAGGGGTGACTTTTGAACCTTTTATCAAGCTCTTAACTTGGGACTGAGCTACCAGTTTTGAAGGTCTATCTTTTTTTTCAACCGTAAACGTCCTTAAAAATTTTTGGTTTATAGATTTTTCTAAAACATACATAGCTGCTGAACATGCTGAGCAACGCGCTGTTCTTTTTAGTGCAGTTAAAAATGCAAGTACCTATTATTCAAAGCAGCTGTTTTTTCTAGTATTTACCTCTCAACTATACTTTCATCGCCGACAAAGATAAACAACGAACCATGCCCAAATATTTCCCATACAAGAGACATTTGTGAACTGGCATTTAAGACGAAGTATGCTTGCATCGCGACCGACAATGACATCTGACCTCTTTCACACACATCTTCTTAATAAGTTGTCCGATTGCGATGAAATGAAAACTAATTGTTGCTCCAGTGAGCTCTATGGTATGTCTGAGACAAGCATACAGATTGGGGAAACAGTTTTAACGAAATGTGTTTTCAAAGCCACATACAAAGAGAAAAACTCTACAAATTTATTGAACATATTATAGTTCAAGCGCAATAGTTTTTCGCTGTCAAAATTAAATACATAAAATGCCCTGTCTCTTGCCCCCGATTGGTGCGTCAAATTTGGTAAAATGCGCAGAAAAAAATTGCCACATTCGAGAATCTATTTATCTTATGTCGACTAAATTTTTCTGGATAAGAGGTAACCTGAATGCAAAAACTACATTGGTCGGGAACGTCACTTTTTCTACTTAGTACTCAGTCACGAATTTCTTGAATAAATTCGTCGGCTACTCGTCCATAAACGTCAACTGAAACAGCTGCTCATATGAACGATTTCCGCCAATCAAAACCAAGATATATCTAGTCAGACAGCTGTCAGACTTACTGAAATAGAAACATGAACGTCCCCAATTATGTGCAGTCACAAAACTACCTCTTGTTCGTTTTGGATGTATTAAATGCTGACTTTTGCCACCTGACAAATTGTTTCCAGTCCCTTGTGACATTTGTCAATGCAGTAGTTCTGACAGGTAACTCAGTAGACATTTTCGCTTACTTTTAAGTGAAATTCACACCTAATCTCCAAGAGAAAAAAAAATCCCACACCGGCTTGCAACAAATGGAAGGTTCGGTTAAGATAGGGAAGGTTATGTGGTGAAACAGTTTTAACCAAGGCCCATTCTGATTCCCTTCGTAAATTAAACAAACCCCAAAACAATCTGTTGGACTCTTCATCTTTCTGATTGTTTAAACCAGTTGGTGCTCTTTGCGAATTTGAGAAGATCCCGTATCTCTGTTCCGGTCAATTCCGAGAGATTTTCAAAGAACCTGGACCCCAGGGATCGGAAACTAATAAATGGAAACTATTGTCAAGATTTTCAGTCACTCATTACCTCTGATGTACTCATGGTTTCAAACCGCGCTAGGATCTCTTTCACCGATATCTTCGCCTCGATTGGCTCCTCCAAAATGGTCTCCATTCTGCCGACAGATCCACTGCTTGCCACACTCGTGCGTCGATTTTTCGTCGACAATATGACCGATGTGCCCGACGAAATGCTACAATTTCCGCTGTTGCTGCTATGCTTCGAGTAGGCACTTTCGTTATCCTCCATCGTGTTGATCTCATTAACGTTATAATTATTATTACTATCAGGTCTGCCAGCTTTGCAAGGATACTGGTTATTACTAGAACTAGAACTACTGCTAACACTTTGGCTTTTGTACTTAAAATTATTTTTACACATATTCAAACTGTCCATTTCCTGGTCGATGGCGTCCTCGTCCTGCTCCTCGTCCTCATCGATAGCACTCCACGCACTGTCAAAGTCGAAATTGCCACCCTTTGTGCAGTTCTTTATTGTCTGATCGTTGAGCTCATCCAGATCACTGCCTCGTCGTTCGTGGTGGTAGTGGTTATGCGATTGCTGATGATTGTGATGATTGTGTGTGTGGTTATGGTGAACTTGGGCGGATGTCTTACCCGTGATGTGCGCGATTTCCGCATCCGAATCCGAGTACAGACCATCATTGTCCTCAAAGCTGTCCGGATCTGTCAGATTGTTCAAACTATCCAGCGATGCCGATCGCTGAATTATACTTTCACAATGGCCATCACCCTGTGGCGGATGCCCTTGTTTCTCGTTCACATTGTATTTCGATTGGTGCTGGCCGTTTGGCGCATTTTTCGTTGCATTGTTGTTGACTTTGTCGTGGTTCATTTTGCTAATTAGCGATTCCATTTTGTGGACAATTCCGGTTAGTTTTCGCGTCTCGTTTGCCTTGGACGAGGCAGACTTTGACGACTTTGTTGACTTTATTGACTTGACACTTCTTACACTCTCCGACATATTCGCTAAGTATTAGGTTCAAAATGCCCCTGACTCATTCATAGGGAGAAAGAATACCTCTAAGTGAATGGTTTACCGTTTAGGTGAACCAATTAAATTCACGATCGACGCGGTGAAAGTTTGACTCTTCTTTTTAACATAAATCATTGCATATAATTAAAAACAGTTCTAGTTTCAGTTTGCGCTATAAACTTTGCATTTGACTCGACTCAAGCTGTGGCTACACGAAAGCACTCTTTTTTTTCTGCACCGCAGCAGTGTCGCCAACATTCACACACCGTTAGCTGTCTTTTGATTATAAATTTGCACACATATTCTACTCAGTCCAATTGTTTATCTGGCCACTCAATTAAGGGTGTCTCTCGCACGGCACAACAAATATTTTCAAACTGATGAGAAGAAAACAAACCGTAATCGGACAGTTGAGGTGGAAATTGAATACGTAATAACGTGTAAAACGACCTGATTGCTCTAGTTTCCGGAAAATGTTGCTACGAATATTAGGTAGTTAAAAGCACGCAGCGTTCAAACAAGTAGTAACTAACCAACCTCACCCGAGCGTAGCGATATTCTCGATTATGCACTCGCAGTCTTGCTCTATCCATTCAAAAATAACAAACACAACATTCAATTGCTGTTACTATTATTCTTTTTTTTTTTGCAATTCATTAAAAGTCTTTAGAAAGTTCGATCTGTCAATAGATACAAGATCTTCTAAACATCCACAGCAGAAGAAATATCATATTCATACTTTTTCGTGTGTTTGTTTAGAGTTTGTGTATCTCTATTGCCTCAGTTCATCGATTAACATTTTATCGCGAATTCAACGGCGACACACGAATTGAAAAAAAAAAACACGTCCATTAAAATAGGCAGCTCCGCAAGCGAGTGATTCGTAACGGCAAAGACGACGAAAACGACACGACAGCGACGACTGCTAGTTGCGCTACTTTATCTACGACGTGCTACTCGATCGACCCGTTCTTTTCAACTAAAAGTGGCGTTTGACCATTTCAGTGGCTTGAGCTGGTTGTTGGTGGTATTTCGTTTGCGATGCGGCACTCTGGTGGTAGCCATCATATCCATAGCCATAGCCATTGTAGCGTTTCCATTTGACTAACCCCGGTCGGCATCGGCACTCGGAATCGGCATCGGATTCGGATAGCAGTATGAGAGTGCGGACTGCGGAGTAGGCATAACTCGTAGTCGATGTTTCGTGTGTGCAATGAATCTCATTTATAGACAGGCCGCAGTGCTTTTGGAGCTGAGCATTGCCTGATCGGCATCGGATCGCCGTGGGTTTTTAGTTGGGCAGCTAGCCGAGCGCGTATCGCCGTCGCCGTTTTCTGGCCAACTGGGTGATGTATGTTGTTTGTGCAGTCTCTGTTGTATATGCTTATATTGTTTTTATGATTTTTTTTCTATTTTTTTTGTTGCTCTGCATTTAAGTGCATTTCAAAGTTGGGCTTTACGGGGATTTCTATCATACATTTTATCTAAGCAATTAGTGATTTGTAATGCAAAGGAAAGTCAAAGGAAATAACAATTAGTAAAACTGTTTTCAGTAAAGAAAGCTATTTCGAAGAGGTGTTGCACAATGATGTTGAAAATTCACTCAGGAATTACGCACCATTTTGAAAGGGGCTGGTCGAGTACCATTTTGAGTAGTAAGTTGTGCCCCTAAGATTTGGCTCACTTTTGCTGAGAAGATTAGACTGGTGAAGAGAAGAATCTGTATTCAATTTATTCGGCAGTTGGTTTTGGTTGGTTTGCATGAAACGGGACAGAGAGATCCGTTTAGCCGCAGTCAATACTATTCAAGGAGTAAGAACGAGGTCACAAATCAGACGCCTAAAGTGTCATGGTTGTTCTACCCATAATATAGATACGTAAAACGGAAATAGACACAGGTTCCGCTCACCAATATTTCTGCAATTGCTTGAAAACATTTCTATTTCTGATTTGAAACATGTGAAAAAAGAGTGGTAATTAGTTTCAGTAAATTAAACCAACAATTCATCAATCAGTTACACGAAAAAAATAAACAATTGTCCGTTCATCATTTCCGGAAGCCATATTGTTTTATAGGAATGTGGAATTTCTCTAGTCATCGCTATAAAAATATCAACATGCGGAGCTTTCCTATAATTCCTATCATGTAAACAAGATGGGCGACCTAAATACGAGTCGCGTTTTTTTGCGTGTAAGGTAATGCTGTCCCTTTCGGTCACACGGCTATTTGGAATTTAGCATCCCTTTAATATTCCGTGATAGGAATTTGTGACCGTGTAAATGCAACATTACTCAACTCTGGATTGTGATTGAACAAGCAATGAACGGCAAAGTACCGTCCGACCCAGTCGTGCCCCTTATTAAATTTGGACGCTAATAATCAGTGGCAACTCTGTCCTACTTAAAGCCCGGATGACATTACATTTTGTCTTCATTTTTCAGACTCTTAAAATGAGACTAGAGCAGTCCGAAAAACTACTTCGAAAATTCCCGGTAGAATTAATTAATGTGGAGATGTCAAAAAAATGCATTGAAAATGTATTCAATTTACATTTTTAAGCTGCTGGCAGATTTTTTTTTTTTAATTTCAACATTATCGGCATTTGCCTCCCGTCGCTTTAAAGTTTGTGGCTATAAATTCGTTTGAAAATTCGTGGTTGCTCTGCAAACAATTTCTACCTCTTTCGTGGGACACATTTTGTCTCTTTCACACGAAGCAGACATTTGCACATGATTTAATGGGATAAAAATAATAAAAAAATGAGCTTTACTAGGACGCTGTCCTACTTTTCTATCCTATTTTTGTACCTTTTCTTCGCCGAGGTCAAAACCTACAGTGAGGGACAAGTGTAGGTAGTTGCACAAATTAGGTGCAAAAAAGTGATATTTTGTGAAGTAAGTAAATGGCCTAGACTTCTGCAAGATCAAGCCCAACCCCACACTTAGCAAAGGAAAACAATAGAACATTTTGTTTAGTATTCGCATTTGAGAAGAAACGACCAAGAAGCCCAAAAAAGACATACAAAATAGGCAAAAGTTGTTACATTTGTCGCAGTAGTTACATACACTCCATAGCAATGCAAATTGCATCGGGAACGTTCGGATACCTGATTTATGTAAAACGTCAACTATTTTTGTCGGGAATATGAATCCAAACGCGTTGAATTGATTTTATATTCTCGTGGTCAGCGTTACCTTTGTTTGATTTTGCAATTTTTTATTTGGAAAGGGCCCTTCATAAATTTTTAAAAAAATGTTATTTTCAAACAAGTACATTTAAAATGTAATCACAACACTTTTATAGTCTTATGCGAACGAATGATTGTTGAATATCGTGCGAACATTCTAAATTACCAGAGTAGCCTTAGAAATGACGCCTTTTTCTCTCACAGGCCCTTTTTTTGACTCTTCAGAATGTTTATTTTAAATTTGACTCTTTCATATGTCAACTGAGTATGCAGGCAGTATTTTCTTGACTAAATTTTTTTCGGCTTCTGCTCCATAAACGTCAACTGCAAAAACTATACACGTAACCACTCTGGGCCTTTAAAAAACTGAAACAGATTCAGACAACTGTCAGACTAACTAAACTATGAATTCGAACGACCCCATCGTCTTGACTCCCACTTAACTTTGACTCGCTGGTCCTTCTCCCTCCGACCGACTATTGTAACTAGTCTTCCCCTTCTTTCATTCCATACGTAAACGACTTGACCGATCTTGCGAAATTGAATTAACAAAGGTTCCATAGATCCATACGTAGATGAAAAATCTTCACCAAATGAATCCGCATATTACACAAGTTGAGTGAACGCCGCATATCATTGACAAATGGAATGCCTAACGAATGCGGTTGTTAGATAATGATTTCCTTTTCTAACTTCATTACCTAGTGGTGCATTAATTCCTCGGAAGCTTTGTACATCCGTGGGCACACATCTTTTACCATCCAACTGGTAGATGTGGCTAGAGGTTGTTGGTGACGAAACAATACGATTAACACAAATCTGAGATGATATCTTTTCCTCACATACAATTGAGGTGGTTATATCTTTTTAATTATGTGTTTTAATCTGTCGCCGGATGGTGTAAGATGTTGGGCGCAAATTTGGTGAGCGCCCATTAAAAGGGGCTAGATAGTTAGTTAAAACATACGCTGGGCCACTGCCTTGAATAATGGGTAAAGGAAATGGAATTATAATATCCGTACAATAATAGATTAAAGAAGAGACGGTGCTTGAAAGTGCGAAAAGAATACACTTAAAAATTAGACACGTCATGTACATCCAGCTTTATGTGAAAATGGGGCCTCGTCATTGTCATAAATAAACATCTTTGCAGTATGACACTAATGATATGATATTATATATACGTTGCCACAAATTGACTTGACTAATTGAACGACAATTTTATTGTAGACATATCAGATGACAGTCTGACTTCTGACATCATCTGTCACTTATTTGGTGTCGCTTGATTGATTCGGTGACCATTTGACATTTATGATCGTAATAGTGTATTTCGTTGATTCTTGCGAGAAATCCAGTCAAGATTGGGCACGTTCAAAAGTTAATTTTCCCCGAACGCAAAAACGATATTCGTCATTTAAATCACTTTTACTATACATTCAAGGTCGGTGTCAACTGTGTTCTCAGTCGTAATTATTGCCTAAATTTGTCGGCTAATGTCAACTGATCAACTAAATCTCAAACACATGCCACCTGTCAAATTTATGAATGCGTCCAGTTTTCGCAATAATCCATAAACATGTTTTTGAGTAAAAAAAAAAAATAAATTAATTAATTCAGCAAACTAAAATATTCTGCTTTGTTTTTATTGGCTGTTTATGCAAATAGTTTCAAAATAGTTTTATTTTATTAATTTTAATTAAGTATGACAAAACACTCAAGAGTGTGACAAATAATGTCAAATCTAGTTAGTTTCAAGAAATCTCCAATTAGTTTTACGAAACTCTGAATCCAAACTGGCTCATTATCAATGTATCATCTATTACCGTCGCCGATTTAAAAGCGCAATCACATGGAATCTGTGACATATTCGAGAGAATAATTAGTTCCATAATTCGTTCCATTGCACAAAATATTTTTTGCAGAATAATTAAAACTAGTATCGCTTGTGCGACCATACCTTTTATAAGTATGTTTACTAAAAAATGTACTACAATACTATTTTTGTTTTTTATTTATGTTTTTTATAAACGAAACGAAAAGAGTGACATCTATGTATCGAAAAAAACGACATATACCCACGATTTTGTATTTGTGCACATCTATGGCACAGCACCTTTCAAATAACATAAGTTTCATTCTCCTCATTTCGTATTAAATACTAAAAAAGCGTACGGAAAACTCGGATATTCATGTATTAACATAATGATAACAGAATATATTTCTATTGAACTGTCATCGCCGATTAGAAGTTTCCACCAATATCTAATTCTGATCTATATTTCAATTGGTAAAAAAATGTCAAGGGTTTTAGCAGTCACAAAAACAAATAGTATTAAACATTAACTGTCACATCAGACATATTCAATTCATTGCTTTTGTCTTATGAACAATTCTGTCAGTTTAATACGTTGCTGCCACAAATACGACTAATTCTATGCATTGTGTCGTTAAATTGCTCAAAGTTTAAAGGGTCGTATAATTACATTTTCACATTTAAACTCTCAAAAATATTTTCAGTCTGTGAGACTTAACAACATTTAGACATAAGAGTTCTAAATAAAAAACCACAACAAGATTTACTACTATATACTCAGACTAAGTATCGAATTTAAAAGTAACGCACGTCAAATAAATGTCAAACACTACAAGTTATTAGTTCCCAATTACTTGTTGTTATATAGAGTTTGATGATTATTTGACGTGCGTGCGATCATATAAAACGCAAGCAATGTAATATAAAACAAACTTGAAAGAAATTTTAACATTTTGTGATTCTTGTGTGTTTCTTTGAGATTTACTTACAACTGCTGATGCAAGACGAGGTGTGGGATTAGCACAAATGTGCGGATTAAATGATTATTTCAAGTGCATTGCGTGGAAAGTACCACAAGACTTTGTATAAATTATAAAAGCGAAAGTATTTACAGAAAAATATACCACTGGCTATGCGTTTTATTTGTGCGTTATTACATATTTTCTCCGCTGAACTTTTTATTACAATAGATAGAACGGGCATGGCATTGTGTTTCATGCTTTTCAAGTGTCGTAATGCATTCTATTATCATCTGTTTTTAAGTAGAAACACCAAGCGTTCTAGTGATTTGGTTGCGCTTCGAAATAATATGTTTTTCTTTCTTTTCTTTTAAATATAGAACGTTGGCTTTTAGCTGTCAAATGGCAAACCATATTCTTAACTAACAACGTGACAGTTCTGCTTCTCATCTTTTTACTTAGACTGCTCAGTTCGTTTATTATGAGCGATGATAATGCTCTGGGCAAAAACAGAAGCACAAATTCGAAACATCAATTTTTCCGAGCTGAACGGAATTTTTTTTTTGACAGTACTGCAAGCTTTAACTTTGTTATCTAAATGAACAACACAATTGACAGTTTTGACAGTTGAAAGTGCTGAAACTGAACTAGAGAATTGACAGTCAAAAGCATTACTAATTTCGATGTCAAATGCATAACCTAACTGACATTTGTATTCTCTTTACAAATTTTCGATTTATAATTCACCCACATGCAAAGGCATTCGTTACTGTAAATTTAAAACCTGTCATTTGTAATAAAAGAACTCAATTAACGCTTCCCTCTTACGACTTGTCAGAGATAACCTATAACTACACAAGATCAAAACAAAATAGCACAACAAAGATATTTTTTCTTGTAATCAAATCGCACTCACCTGTCTGAATTCCTGGGAAAAGGTTTGTATCATGGCTTGTATCGCAGACGCACGTACCGCGTGCAATGTCAGGTGTCCGCCGTTACGCATGTTCAGTTGCAGTGCTGCGGGACGTGGTAGTGTGACAGCGCCTTGTAATTCGGTGAACAGCAGCGACTGCACCACAATCAAGTAATCTGCGTCACGTCTTGCCAAATAGACGCCGTTGTGTGAAATACCCATGATGGACACGTCGGGGAATTGGGGAGCACCCTGGACAGCGAATAGCCGCGCAAAGTATAGCGGCCAACTGCGTGCCATGTCAACCAAGTGTCGCTTGACAATCGCACGAATATTCTGACTGCGTACATTGTCAACGGTGACGCCATGTCCATTGAGCATGTTCATTGCGGCGGCCTTTTCTTGCGGTGAAATACGCAGGCAGGGGGTCAGCCCGAAGATATCTCCCACCACCTGGGCGAAGAGCAGATCCAAAGCGACTGGTGGCCCAATCGGCTCGTTGGGGTGGAACACCTCCTTGCGAACGCGCAGTTTCCATGCAACCCGGTTGTAGGTGAGGCACGCCGTGGCCGGTGACTTGAGCGATGGTGGAGCTGGAACAGGTGCAGGGATCGATGGTACGGGCCATTCGTCGCCGTAGTCGGTTTCGTCGTCGCGGCGAGTGCCCTGGGAAATCAGTGTGGATCCAGATGTTTTGCGTTTGCGCTCCTTTTCGTATTTCTGTACCATGTGCGTTTTGAACGTGGCGGTTGTACTATTCGTCGCCGACGTCGAGCTGTGTGAGAAGTGCTGATTGAGCGACTGCTTGCGATTATTTGTCTCGCGCTCAGATGGGCCGGCCAGTGCCTTCGACGGGGGGTGGTACACTTTGTTGCCCTCCTTTTCTCGTTCTACCTGTCGGATTTCGTAGATTCGATCACGCTTTTCGCGCTCTTTCTCCCGCTCACGCTCACTGCTGGTGGATGGGGGTCCCTCGACCTCGGTGCGATCCCATACGGACTCGGAAAAGTCATCGCGATCTCGCGAACGAGATCTAGATCTAGACCTTTCGCGGTCGTTGGGGATCTCCTTTTTGAAGCTCGTTTCGTAGACCATATCCAGTTTGGCAGCCTCAGCGCGGCCCCAGGAGTCGTAGGTGTCCTTGGACACTTCCGACCCGTTCCAGTTGTGTCGCGCTCCGAATGTGTCGCGTTCCTGTCGCTGGATAAACGCCGGAATGTCTTGCTGAAGTTGTGATCGGTACTCACGCTCTTCGCCGCGGTCATCACGAACTGGTGGACTCTTGGGTACAGGTGGTGGAGCAGGGGGCGCCGTTGTTGGCGGACGAATGGGTGGTGGGGGAGCTGGAACGGAAGGGGCTGGCGGCACTACTGACGGCCAGCTAGACTGCGGAGGCGGAGATAGCTTTCCCTCCATTCGCTCAATCTGTGACCGCACCGATGACATATCGTTCGACTGACCCATCATCCCAAAGTGACCGCTAAGCTGCTGCTGCAGCATGAGCTTCCTTGTGTCCTCCAGTTTGGCGGGTGTTCGCTTCTCGGACTTTGTGCTAATCGAAGACCTAACTGAGTGGCCCGCGGTAACCTGTTCCAGTCGCTGACGCATCTCAGAGCTGAGCTTGAGCTTGCCCACACTTCCCGGTGGTGGACGATCGGCCCCGATTTCAAAGCTCTTTCGCGATATTTTTGTAGCCGAGTTCGATTGATTGGGGTCGACCGACTCCTTCATGTGTTTGCCCCCGGATGTTTCTATTTTGATTTGCGTGCGCATGAACTGCGACGTGTGCAGCGCCGGCGGTGATGGCGCCTTGGACGAGTCTACTTCGAACTCCTCCCATTCGATGGCCGAGCCGTTAAGTGACCCATTGCTGCTGTGCAGTTGCGACTGAGGGGTAGTCTTCCGCTGGCTCTGGCGCATTTTGAACACGAAGAAGTCCTCGTCGCACTCTGGTTGCGGCCCATCCTGCGGAGGCGGCCAACGCCACTTTCCGATGCGAACGGTCTTGGCCCGGCCGTAGGGATCCAGGAAGTGCCGTGTTTCCGAGGGATCCTTGGATTCGATGGGTGGCGGCATTGGCGGCGGCGGAGGCGGTGGTATCAAAGAGCCCCCGCTTTCCGACGACGACTTGCGGTTGCGGTCCACCTCAGTGAACTGAGAAATTCGGTTCTTGAAGCTCTGCCTGCGAACCGAAGATGAAGAGACGTTCTGCAAGCTGATCTTGCTCGTCGATGTGTGGGTTGTCACCGACGACTGCATATGCGGTGGAGATGCAGGCGATGTCGTCGGAGTGTCCTGTTGACTAAGCAGGGTCTGAAGGGCTTGATTCTGTGCCAGGAGCTGTTGCTGGATCTGAAGATTTTGCGCCATCGCGGACTGCAGAAAAGCTCTCTGTACCTGATGCTGGTAGACCGTCGGATCAGCCTCATGTGGCAGACTGATCATCTGCATCAGGCTGTCTTGGTTTACGCTGCCCATATGTCCGCTAGACACGAATCCGGACGTGGTTGTCGTTTGTTGATGCGTGGTGCCGCCGCCCTTGATCATGTCAATTAGTTCGGACTTCTCAGTCAGATTGTTGACATCTTCGCTGATGAATATCGGCTTGAACAATCCAGAGATGTAGTCGTCCAGATTGGCATTGCTGCTCTTGTCGCTGTTGTCGGTTGATTTTTCTCCTCCTCCCTTGATCTTGGCGCTCAGCGAACTGGCGTTGGTCAGGCGATCGAGGGATTCCTCCATTATTGGTGTGTCAAAGAAGTCGTCCATTCCGCCGCGAATGCTCGCAGCCAGCGATCGAGCGTCTGACAGTTCGTCGAGGGACCCATCGAGCACGGGGCTGAAAAGATCGTCCAGGAACTGATCGACGTCTGAAGCCTGTGATGGAACACGAACTCTTCGTACGTGGCTGGCCAGGGATGGCGCTTCACTTGTGTCGGACATCGCTGAGGAACGCGTGGCGTACTCCGACTTGTCCATATACTTGCTGGAGTGGGATCCGGCATGCGACCGTCGGCCAGCATGCTGGGACTTCTGATAGCGTGGGCCGGTTTCCTTGCCCATGGGAGCCAAACGTTCTGCTGAATGGTATCTGTCATTGAGTCGACTCTCGGAGAGCCCCAAAGTGGTGAGAGGCTCAGGCTCTGGAGTAGTAACCAGATCTCCATCGTCTCCGGCTAGCAGGTCGTCCAATGACTTCGATCTGGACTTCTCTTGCTCAAAATAGCGCTCATTGAGGGCGGAGTTCCTCGACAGCAGGTCGCGCGAGTTCTTTCGCACGGGATTGTACTCGATCTTCTTCTCCACTACTGGTTCTGGGATTGGCGCCTCCATTGGTTTTGGCGTGGACTTAGCTTGGGGCGGCTCTGGCGGAGGCACTTGTGGTCGCTTTGGGCTGCTTGGTTCTACGTCCGGAAGCAGTGTGCGCGAGAACTTAGATCCCGACTTGAACAAGTCGCTGCGAGCAGCTGGGAAAGCGGGACACAGTTCCTTCTCGGCAATCAGGTCCAGTACGTAATCCAGCCCGCAGGAGTCGGTTAGTAGTTTGCCGTCATCCAGCGCGATTGTCCATCCGCGGTTCGATATGCCCAGTGTCGAAATTGCCAGTGAGGCTGCCTCTTCGCAAGTGGTCCAGGAGTCGATGGCAACGGTTTGCATGACTTCATCGGGGAGGGTCAGTGCAACAGCAATGTCCGACGCTCGCAATATCGACCGCCATTCTACCCAAGACGGAGTGAAACTTCGGCAGGCCATGGCCTGCGAGCTGCCGCTGTTGCGAAGGATCTTCTTGAGCAGCAGTTCCTTCATAGACACCGGCGCATTGTCGGTGATAAACTTCATCAGATACTTGCTGAATGCAGGGCCTGGTTGGAAACATGACAAGCACTGTGCCATCAGCTGCCAGATGCGCTGAGCCTGGTTCTCCTCTACGCGGTATGCCTGATTGCACAGCTGCACAAGAATTTCATCGCGCAGCCCACGAGACGAGAGTCCTTTGTGGACGATGTAGTCGGAAAGCACCTTCTCCTTGTTGGCATCCAGTGTGGTGTCGTTGGTCCAGCGCAGAATCAGTTTGAACACGGCAAGTGCGTCCTGGAAGTCTTGGTCTCGGGAGGCCGCTCTTGTTAAAAATGGTGTGGTGATCGGTTCACGTCTCGAGGTCAGTCGCAGTCCATTGCAGTAGACGGAACTGAATTTTCCAAATGAAAATTGGTCCAAATCCTTCGGTAGGTCCCCCGGTACAGGTGGTCCGGGAACGGTTCCGACCACTTTCACCAAGTGACGGTCGCCATGCACTGGTGTCCAGCCCTCTGTCTTCGAGAATATAAACGCCAGTTCCGCTGGGATGTCTAAGTACGCGACCTGGCTGCGTTCGATGTTCTCTTTGGCAATTTTCTTCGCCTCACGTTCCTTCTGCACCTTCTGTACTTCCAGGCGGCGCTTGTGGTCCGCCTTCAGCTTGGTGTATCGTTTCCTTGCCATTTTTCCGCGCCAACATGCTTGCGCCCGCACAGCGCCATGTCGCAGTTCCTGGTAATACTTCCTTTCGCGGTATCCGCGCCATTTGGACTGCACCCTTGTAGCTGCTCTCTGTTCGCGAGCCAGCCTTCTGCGCACCAGCATTCCCCGCACACTCTTCTGAATAACAACTGCGGCGTTCTTGAGCCGATCGGAGCGACCGCTTTCCAGCATTCGGTGGAGCGCCTCGCGTAGAAAAACTCTAGTAGCACCTAGCTGGAAGTCAGGGCCTTCTATTCCGGTTCGAGGAAGTGACTCCAGGACCGACCTGCACAGTTCTCGATAGGGCGTTCCCCTTGGCAGTGGAGCCTTCATAAGGTGGCGATAGCGCTCGACGAAATGTTGGAATCGAAGCCGCACCGGGTAGCCCCTCTGGCGAATTTGGATAGTGTCCAGCATGCCCAGGTAGCGGAGCTGCTGGAGCACGCATGGCATGTCCATTTTTAGTGCGTGTTTCTCGTTGTTTGGCTTCACGCAGCGCACGAACCAGGGATTACAGCGACCCATCGATTGCAGGAGCTGCTGCAGCGAGTCAGAAAATCGGGCCGCAACTGTTGGGGTTCTCGGCTTCATAGTGACGAACCGTCCGTTCGAGCCCTTTGGCAGGGTTTTGCCAGAGTCCCGCTGGGCTCTCAGTTGCTTGGTGAGGTCCACAACGAGCTGCAGCTTGCTCGAGGCGAGTAGCTCGAGAACGTCTCCTCTTAGAGCGTCGCGGTTCTTGTCCAGAAAACCATCGACACAGTACCAGACTTGTCCGGCGTAGTGGGTAATGCCGAACTCCTGCGCTCCGATGCGCGGCCTTGAGTACAGCTCGTTGAGCGCATGGTTGTAGTGGCATTTTTCAAGGAAGCTCATATCCGAGGCTCTGGGGAAGTTTGACTCGTCGTCCAACAGGTGGAAAATGCCGACTGGCTTCTTTGCCAGCAAGTGAATCACCGGCAGATTGTCGTCCCAATTCAGAGGGGTCCACTCCAGTCGCTCGCGGGCATACTCTGCCTGCTCCAGCTTGAACACGTGCTTGTTGAAGTACAGTTGAAGGTTTTCATTTGCGTAGTTGATGCACAACTGCTCGAATGAGTTTTCGGCCAAGTCCTCGAAGCCAAATATGTCGAGGATGGAAATGCGGTGTGCGTCGTGTGTCCCGCCTTTCTGCACGATCGAGTTGATCCTCGACACGAGCCAATTGAAAAGGCCCGCATACAGCGCCTTTGCGAAGGCATCTCGCGAATCTAGGGCTTGGTCGATGCCCAAAGGTGTGTGCAATCGTTCCGACCTTGCCTCGGTTGTTCGGCTCGTCAGCGACCGATGTAGTCCATCGGCTGAGATGTGCAGTAAATGAGCAGCCCATTTGATTTCGGCATCCGATCCTACCTCAACGCCTTCCTGACCGTGTCGCAGCTGACGCCGGTGGAAGTAGACGTTTCCCAAGTGCAGCACTGAAGCCAGCACTCGGATAATGCCCTCTCTCTCTCCTTCCGATACGCCCAGGACCTGCATGGCACTCTGCAGAGACCCCCAGTCCACTCTTCCGGGAGCACAGTCCGAGCCGCCCTGGTTGAGGTAAAAATACTTGTCCGCCTCCAGCAGGCCGTACTTGGTTCGCTCCGCCTCGGACAGACCGCCGAGCATTTCGTAGAAGACGTGATAATTCCTCTCGCCCGGCGCTTGTGTTACTATTCTCGACTTCTCCAATAAATACTGTGTGATCTTGGCGCCAACAATGGCACCTGACTTGAAGTACACTTCCAGATACTTTCCGAATCGGGAGCTGTTGTCGTTGCGAGCAGTTCTCGCATTTCCGAACGCCTCCAAAAGTGGGGCTGCCTCCAAGATTTGCTCTGTAATGACAGCTGACGCAGATCCACCGCCTGGAACCACTGCAGCCAGGTATTGCATTACCAGCTTTGTTGATTCAGTCTTACCCGAGCCAGACTCCCCGGATATGACGACTACCTGTGGCGATGGCAGAGCTGCATGTGCCGCAGCTCCGATTGCGAACAGATGTGGTGGCAAAGTGCCAAGGGGCTTCCCAGCGTATTGCTTGGCTACCTCCAGCCCGTACGAGTCCGGAAACATTTTGTAGGGATTGACTGCAATAAGAATGCTGCCGGCGAATGTGTAAATCAGGCCCTTGTCGTAGCGCAGACGCAGGTTCCACAGTAGTGACGCTTCGTGCAGGTCATCCAACTGGGTCATATCGTCGACTCCACTGCTGCCGAGGTCTTGCCGCGGACGCAAGTTGCCCTCGCCCGGTTGAAGAGCGAAGGTCTGCGGCTGAAAGAGAAAACATGTTAAATCATTGCTGAAGTTTTAAAGTGAGGTTACGTTTATGAATGCATCTGTGACAGTGACAGTTGGGGGATGTGCTGCAGTGGGTTCGCTAGTTTAAATACAAATTTTGCCCGGAGAGAGGTGTGTACGCGAAAGAATAACTACAAAAACTTACTAAACACGGTTCCCGTACTTAATTAGCTTGGACATACTTACTCCTCTATAAATAGCAAATACTCCGCGACTACTGACAGTAGCTAAGGCTACTGTGCTACGTAGATAATTTCTGTGTAAACATCTCTCTTTATTTTTCCTACTCACGTTTCGTAAGTTTTGTCGTGTTTTCGTTTCATCGTCCTTTCATACTGTCCACTTGTGCTATCTTCTTCATTTTCCTGTCGCTTTTTCTTTTCATTGGATTTAAAAAATGAATACTCAACAACCTGTCGCTTTTTCGTTTCATCAAACTTCAGAACTAATGCCCAATAAATAGTCTTCCCTTCCCGGATCTACTGCTCAACGACGCTTTTTCGTTTCACTTTAGTTTGGAGTTCCTCCTCAATGATCCATAAAAATTTTCACTTCAAAAATTCATGAGGTTGTGAAAATAATAAAAGTTGGGAAGAGCGGTCTGGAGTTCTAATAAGGGTTCTAAAAACTGCCTGAAAAACTCAAAAAAAAAAATGTCTTATCAACCAGAACTCAAACTAGCTAAATGCTAGAATTTGGGATTATTTTTTAAGATAAGATTTTTTCCGAGCTCCGAGTTTTGACAAGTCACCCACCAACTTTCAGTTCTTCAATTGGTGCGTCTATGGTGCAGATGGGCTTCAATGATTTCGAAATGAAAGGACAGGAGAGATTTTAGAGCGCTTTCCGGAACTGGAAGCAAAAGAACGTTCTGGAGTTAGAATTTTTATCTAACTTTTCCTCGAGAACTTTCCAGAACGAACGGGAACTCGTGTGAACTAAAAATAATATTTCTCCAGTTTCTATAACTTTCACAACTACACTAGTCGGCATAAGTATTTTGACAAAACCATTTTCTGGCTATTGAATGAAGCTTAGCTTAGTACCGTTAAATAACTGGGCGAAAATGATGCGCAAAAGAAAGAATCTATTTTTAGCTCTATGCTTGCCAAATTTTGTACCGTTTACCTTTTCCATTCTCTTTCTGCTGATAAGAATTCATGGAGACAACAAATTTTTGCGCGGCATAAGTATTTTGACGGAACCTTTTAGAAAATATGTTCGCACTATTGAGCACGTTAAAGCCAAACAACTTTTGTATTTAACTTTAATTGATCATAAACGCTGATAAAAAAACACATATTGATTAAAAGGTGCTATAAACCATAGGTAAAAAGGCAGAGTTGAGTTTCGTTACCAGATCTTCGATGGTAGCAAAGTTTAACGCTGGAACGGCATTAAAAGACATTGCAAAAGAGTTTAATGTGTCGCGTCAAACTGTGCACTATCAAATTAATAAGTTTAAAAAACATGACGACGTAAGTAACTTAACGAGATCAGGAGCTAAGCGCAAAACAACGCCCGCTCAAGACCGAGTCCTTCTGCGGGAATTTAAGAAAAACATTTTTCTGAAGCCTCAATCTGCTGCAGATCAATGGAATTTGACGGCCAAGTACCCAATCAGTGATTGCCAAAGGTAGTTGGGCAAAAGAAACGACCCGTTTGTCAAAAAGTGAGCCATGGCGGAGGCACTGTCATGTTCTGGGGATGTGTGGCGTATAATGGACTGGTTTACTTGGTTCTTATCACCGGCTTGATGAACCAAAACCAATATTTAATGATCCTAAATGATAATGCCTTATTTACTTCTGGAGTAAGGCTTATTGGGGATTCATTTATCCTGCAACAGGATAACGCCCCGTGCCACAAAGCGCGAAAGATTTTTTACATTTTTGAGATATGTTGGGGTTAACACTTTGGACTGGCCACCTCAAAGTCCGGCTTTAAATATTATAGAAAACGTTTGGTCTCTTTTGAAACGCAAAAGAACAGTTTCGTTAAATACAACAATGGAGGAGACAATTTCTGAGATCACTTCTCTTTGGGAAGAGATATCTCCAGAGATTCTCCAAAATTTAGTGGATTCGGTACCAAGGCGCCTTCAAAAAGTTATTGAAGCCAAAGGAGGATATACATTTTACTAACTTAGTCTTCATTTCTTTAGTTTTGTTAAGTTTAAACAATGTTTTCTTAGTTTTATATTCTTGTCAAAATACTTATGCCAACACATAAAATTATAAATTAATTTTTATCTTTTTACGTTGCTATGAAAAAATCTTGGTTTTTTTATTTTTAAGTCTGAATTAGTTATATATAAAAAAGAAAAAAAAATAGAAGGAATTCTACAAAGCCGTTCAAAAGTTAAACGCAAAAATTCACTATTTTTATTTTGTCAAAATACTTATGCCGACTAGTATAGGTATTTTATTTGTGTTCCAAAAATATAAGTATTTTATTTAGGAAATTCCAGAGATATTAGGGCCGTACATTTTGTACAATAAAAAAACAAACTTTGGAAAATGTTTTTTTTCTCCCAATTTGGCGGATTTAAAAAAAACTAACAGAAACTCTAGAGCTACCCTAATTCTACACGGAAATAAAAGAACGGAGCTCATCGTAAACTTAGCATTTCCAAAAAATACTAAACAAACAGAACTTTCTAAAATCTGTAGCAAAAGCTTTACAACTGTTTAGTATTCGAAAACAAAAAATATTAGTTTGTTAGAGTTCGGGCAAACCTAGTCAAGAAATTCGTGACTGAGTACTAAGTTGACAGTTCGGATATGTAGGAAAAGAGACGGTCCCGACCAATCTAGTTTTTGCGTTCAGGTTACATCCTATCCATACCAGTCTAGTAGAAATAAGTTAATGACAGTTTCACTAGGAAAAAGTTATAGGTTTTCGTAACAGTTCCTTAAATATTTTTCATCTAAGCACAAGGTTTGTGTAAATTCCTACAAGATGGATTCAAAAAGCAACATGCTTTGACCATTGCATTGGATTTACTTATTTGTCGCACACTTTTGTATCCGGAAGACCGAACCTTACATGGTCGCGTTTCAAATTCGAAATTCCTACTTTTAAGTCGTACATAAAACATTTAAAAAAAATTAAGGCAAAATGTTGGGTTTTATTTCGAAAAATTAGTCAAATCTGGGGTTTTTCAGATTTTTCTGGGGGAAAATATTTAGACCGCCTGGCAACGCAACGGTAGGGATCATCGGAATGGTCATTACCACATCTTTTTGCTAATATTCCTTCTTCAAGTACAAGTCTATATAATAGTGGCATTACGAGGCCGAACTGGAAAGAGTTATCGGCGACATTATTTTTTAAATTAAAGAAGTATGAGGTAAGTTGTGGCGGCTCCACTAAATTCCATTGAATATTTCACTACCTCGTCTTTGTTAAAGGTCTTGCTGTTCTCTGTATTCAATTCCGTCAATATTTTGCAAAGTTGTTGGTCTTGTATCTTCATGTTTCAGGCTGTCCCAAAGGTTCTTCAAACTTATAGAGGTCAAGCAATCAGACAGATGAGTTGCTTTCAATTTTACAGATTAAAGACGTAAGCCTTCGTCGTGTGCGATAAGAAAATGTATCCTCATCGTGTGACTGTGTATTTTTTGTACCACCATTGATGATCCATTTTTTATTTTGAAAATGAGGTAGGTACCACTACCTCATCTATGGTAAAGACAGATCAAGCACATACAACTTTCAATCACAGATACCTATTTCAAATTTTTAAACCACTCTGTGAGTTTTCGAAAATTTAAACTTATTCACACTCCTTTTCAATTAAAATTGTAACAAAAGAATAGAAACACAAACAAACTAACATGTCTTGCGATACAATCACTGCACAGCATCGAAAGCCGTTTCACAACTTGCGGATAGCGATTCCTCATTTTGTCCCTGGTACGTTTGTTCTTAGCGAGTTCTGAACTCAATTCAGTCGACGATGATGTTGATGACATATCCTCAACGCTTGGCGGACGCTGCCGTCTCAGTACATGCGGCGATAAAATTTGAATAGATGGCGACGACAATGGACTAGGACTGACTGAACCATATTTCTGCCAAGGGTCCAAGTGAAAGCGTACAATTCGCATCGACTTTAAGGAGTTTTAATCATCACAAACAAAAAAAAAAACACAGCACAGAACGAGAACGAGAACTCAACTACGAGTAGGTACGTTATACCAGGATGAAGCTCATCTGGAAAGAAACTGATAGCAAACAGCAAAGCCAAACAACACTCGAGGAAATCATCGGGGCTATGCACCAGCGGGATCTGGATTAACTCGTTCGTCTGTTAGTTTTTCAATCAGCCATAGCCACAGAGATGCGAACGCATAGCACAACTTTGTAAACAATTTGACAAAGCAAAGCGCGCAACTGAAAAATAAACAGATGACTCCTAGATGCTCCACTTTAGAATAGACTCTGGTGGCTAATGGCTGCTGGCTGGTGACAACTTTCCACTCAAGAATATGGGCATATCAATAAAACTCCAATGAGCGAATTCGAAAGAAGGAAAGAAAACTATTTTATTGGAACTAGTCGGCCGTTTCGTATTATTAAACCTGATTCAGGTACATGCTACGTGAGATGTCTTCTAAATGGAGCTGTTGAGTTGTTCGCATTCCGGTTTTACCAGTAAGTTGTATTTTGCTATGCATTCCTCGGGGCATTTTCAAAACACAGTATAACTGGCATTATAATTCAATTTAAAATTACTGACAATCAAATTGTTCGCCAAATGCCATTAGAAACGGTTACTTTGTGAGGTGGAACAAGTAGTCCTTGTTCAAGTAGCATTCATAGTCATAGGGAATGGGTTTCCTCTGTATCCAAAATTGCAGCAATCAATTATCAAGAGCTAAAGCAGAAACAGCAATTTCCGCAACTTTTCTCTTTATTGTGGAATTCGAAAAATGCTGCGGTGTGTTTTGCTCCATCCGGTTTTCCCAAACTGGGCCGAAACAGCAAATATCCAACTCACACGAACAGCAAACTGGCTTGGGGGACAAAAAAAAAAGACGAAGAAATATGCGCGACAGGTGACTCTGGTTAATAGCACTTCTTGTACGCGTTTTAATAATTATTATTCCAGGCAAACGCGACTGCGGTCGGAAATAGATACATTCAAACGTGATCAAATTTAGAATCGCATATACTTACTTTTCCCTTGATGAGTGCCTGCACGACAATCACTTGGGCGGCACGATGTACTTCTTGAATTTCGCCAGGAATCGGATGACCTAGACCTGGATCGAACCAGACCAAGTCCCCTTCGACCCAATCCATGGTTCTGATTTTGTTGGAACTCTCGTCTAGTTTCGGTTGGTGTATCTTCTAACTTAAAGTGGAAAGGAGTATCCTTTTCCGGTCATCGATAGAGATTTTGTGTTTCGTTGCTTCGTTACGGAATATTTCGTTGGCATATTACAACTGAAATGAGAGGAAGGAAATGGTTTATTGAGTTTTGTGGGAATGAATGGGATAGGTTTACTGTAAATTGACCTGTTTTGTTGACAGTATGTATTTGATAGAAAACTGTAAACGCCTTAGTAAAAATTAAAGCCATTTTGTGACTAGCCATAGTTATAAATACTTCCTCCCTGTTTGAAAATCATTTAATTTACTTGTTTATAAATTATTTTATAATACAATTGTTGTTTTTGCTGAAGTCTGTCCGGTAAATTGGCGGATTGAATTCCGTCATCCAGTATCTACCAACTTGACAATAATATAGACAGCTGTCAAACACAATACATGGCTGAATAAACTTTCTTCTGAGGTTATCCCTCCAAATTATTTCACTAATACAAATTCCCAATAACAATTTCAGATAGTATCCTTCGTCCTTTCTCATTCTCTGAAAGACATAAATCAAGCGAAAGCCTATTTTGAAAACCAAAACTGAGAATAATTTTTAACAGCTTTCAGACAAAAGGAAAACGTGTTCAGTGCAGTGTCATTATGCAATCGTCGCAATAACTAAGGCTGCAACAGATTTATACACACATGTTCTGTATTCCGAAAGAAATGAATTGAAAACGAATTTCAATTTCACTCAAAATAAATTTACGTGTTCTACATTCCGAGTGAAATCAATTTTTTTTAATTCACTTCGAATTCTTTTGGAAATGCCAAAATCAACTGTTCGTATTTTTTCATTGATTATTTCGTGAAATTTGAAAAAGTAAAATACAAATGCCTTTTAAATATGGACGGATTAATATTATTGTCAGTCATAAGAGAAAGGAGAGTGGAAAATCGAGGAGAACGAGTTCGCAGGAAAGTTCTACGCGAAAAAGCCAACATTTTGGATCTTCCAGAACCAGTGCAAGTGTATAAATGCAACATAATTGAGGGTAATCATATGTTACCTTGAATAATTGCAGTTTCAAAAGCAGCTTTAGACTGAGCAAAGAAGCATTTATGTACATCTTGAGAGAAATCGATCCTGTGATAAAGTCATCTTCAATTCCTTTAACACTTAAATTAGCTGCAACGCTTCGCTTTCTAGGTGAAGGAAGTTATCAGAGGTCAGTTGGAAAGGATTTTGACATAGGCTTAGGCAGATCTACCGTCAGTAAAGTGCTGTCTCAGGTACTAGACGCTTTGCAATTTAAGATTTGTTCGAAATGGATAAAACTTCAAAGTACGCCAGAAGAAGACCAAGAAGCGAAGATGTTTTTTTTAGAAAAATACGGAATCCCAGGGGTAATCGGTTATTTGGACGGAACGCATGTAAAAATTCTAAAACCCCGCCGAGAGTGCAACCTTTTTTATAATAGAAAAGGATATTTTAGCATTAATGCATTAGTTGTAAGTAGATATAGACATAATTAGTTAGTGGTGTATAAAATTAAGTGTTAATTTAAGATTTGTGACCATAAAATGAAGTTGAAAGCTATCGATGCAACTCGCCCTAGTTCGAGCCACGATGCTTTGATATGGCAAATGAGTGATGCCAGGAACCATTTTGTTCAAAAACATGAAAGTGGTCGACGAGGCTCTTGGTTACTTGGCGATGCTGGTTTCGGTCTAGAACCATTTATATTAACACCGTACAAATTCGCCCAACCACAAACAATGCAGTCAAATTTCAACAAAAAGCACGCATCAGCTAGAAATGTTGTTGAAAGGACAATTGGTAACTTAAAAACTAGGTTCAGGTGCTTGCTAAATACTTTGAGTTATGAACCAAGTAAAGCTGTAAAAATGTTTAATGTTTGTTGTGCTCTTCACAATATTTGTAAAGAATATAATCTAGAACTAGAAGAAGGAGTAGAAGTTGTAGACCAAATAGAAGAGCCCATAGAAGCCGATCTCGAAAATGGAGGGGTTGGTGAGAACTTAGGTGAAGCAAGGAGATTTCGAGATTCTATAGCTCAAAGTCTCTGGGAATAATTAAAAAAAGGACGTATATTTCATTTCATAACAAAAACAGCTCAATTAACAAAATTAACGAGATCATTTAATTCATTTATCAAAATTAACAAAATAAAAATAAACTATTCGAAAATGAATGTGTACATTAATTTTCGGAGCTTTGGTCTATCTGCAATTTTAATTTCTCAATTTCCAGTTGCCTTTTTTTGATTTGATTTTTTTCTTGGTTTATTCTCTCTGCTTTTAAATTATGGCACATTGCTTCCGCCGTCTGCTGCTTTAAAGTATTGGAAATTTCCTCCAACGAATGCCTTGTTTCTTCTTTCTGTGCTTCTAAAATGTTAGGAAGTTTCTGCAAAGATCGGTAGATTCTTTTCAGGCTACTCTTATTTTCCTTTGCAACGACTGCAAATGCTGAAATGTCTTTAGCAATTTTCTTCAACGTGGTCTCCTTTGGCGATATCAACATGGCCTTCCATAAATTGCAACAATATTCTTTCTTGCCGTGAGTTCTTATGTTTTCCTCTATAAAAAACAATTCAATTAAATTTTAACGTTTTTATTTTGCATGACTTCTTACATTTTGCAAATTATTCCTAAGAAAATGGCTATTCACTACATGAAACTAAAGTGAATTGAATTCACTTCAAAATGGGGTTTGTTCGGAGCACAGAACACCAAATTTCATTTTCGAAAAACGAATTCAACCTATTTCACATAATCCGTTTTGGATGGAATATAGAACACCAAAATTCACTTTTTGCTTTGAATTCACAAAAAGTGGAATGCAGTAAATGTGCGATAGTCTTTTTTTTAGTACCCAGAAAAGCATCTCTTCCAATCCCGCCCTCATTTTACAAAAATGTTCCCAGCGTAAAATATATACGTGAAATCTGCCAAAAATGTCAAGGTATAGTGGTTTAAATGATTTTGTTACATGGGAGGTGCCACACCTTCTTGTTCAATCCCAATTACATTTTGCGAAGTGCTGTAATCAAACCGTGCACATATCAAATTTCCATATTTGATAGCTTTAATTCCCATTAATGTTGGGATTAGCATACTAAATGTTTTGTTTATATGGGAAGCACCACGCCCCTATTTCCAATCCTGTGCCTAACACAGTCAATATGTATCCATGTATCAATTTTTGCACGGGTGTAAGATCTAGCCACTTTTTTTTCTGTACCAAGTTAAACAACTGTTTATTGGCGATTCGCCAAAACGCTTACGGCAGAGCATACCTGGAGGAAGTTTAATCGAATGCTCTGGGGAAGGTTATGCAAACTTATGGAACGAAGTGTATTATTATAATTGGATATCTTGGGGCGCCTAAACTTCATAAATTTTAACTTTAAATAAAATTCTACCCAGAAAATTAACTGGCACAAATACTGACAAGTTTTGTACTATTTTGTTGATGCCTCTTTCGAAGGAAATATGTTTTAAGAGAAGTAGAAGAGTTGTCTCCAAATGTCTATACTCTCATCGGCTCCTTATAAGCTTTGTTGGAACTAACGCGCAGTAAATTACAAACGTCCAAACCTGACCAGTCCAATCCAAATGGGACCGATTTTTTCCGTCTCAACTGCTGTTCAATTTGGCGGGTTTTACTGTGAACCATGTTTGTGACTCAACCAATTATGGCGTTGTCGAAATTATGGGTATACGAATGACACCTGTCACCTGCAGTTGATCTCATCCTCCCATTGGGACAGTCGAACCCAAATTCATCTCGCAAAACATAGCCCAGCTGTCCTCGATTTAGTCTCAAATTAATGTGACACATCTTCGCATACCTAACCAAACGATAACATGCTTTCATTGACCTTGATATTTGAACAAAACAAAATGAAATTCGGATCTAGACTAAGTTGTATACTCTCACGGTTGGTTGGTAGGTATGATACGTTTTAACTTCTTCTTCGAATCCGCTTTAGTTGAATGACACCTGCTTGTATGTAATTTGGAAGCTACAGACTTTTATATGACATTTAACCTGCTATTACATGTTGCTCAAGGTGCGACTAGGTTGACAAAGAACGCGACTGCATTTCACGCCATCTATTGCGATATGTTGGTTATATGATCAGTTGAAAAAAAAAAATCAATTTCTTCTCAACCATTACTTTCTCCAAGTGCACGATGGGCATGTTCAATACCCTCTAACTAGTAATCGTTGCCCATGAAAAGTGTAAACTCTCGTAAGCGGTCTAAATCCATTGGCGGGGAATTCTTTCCATTTGATCACGCGCAGGCCCGCCGTACCACCGCACCAACGGGGAAAGTGTAAATTGAATTATCATTTAAGTTAAATAAAAAGCGGAGCTCATATGCCACAATCTCGGGGATGTGTGCGAGGTTTTTGGCATATAGCACATGCAAAGCGGTGGTCAAATTTCTTATGAGACTGCAGTTAGCATGACGGCAGCAGCATAGCAATTCCGTTCAGTTCATTAGAATGCAGTTAACGCAACACAATCTAGATCAATATTTGTACTTGGGTGAAAGCTGTACCTTCGCGAAAGCCGGCATGCTACCTGACCGCCGTCAATCGGGTCACACGTATTTTTTCTTCGTTTTTTTACCAACGAAGTTATAAGTGTTGATGGATTTCTTCTTCAGTTCTTTCCCCAAAATTTATAAATCCGACCGGTTTTTTAATCACAACGAATACCTGACACAGCGATCCAGATCATAGCAGCATGTGGGCCCAATCAACCTTCGCTGACATGGGAAAGTGATTGCCGGGTGGGCATATTTGATTTATAAAAGTCACTTGTTTCGTAACATCACTCTCAGCTGAAGTGCTTTTTGAATGAGCCGAATCTTGTATATGGGTGTGGCGAACGCGCCGCATAAAAGGTGCCATTTGGCCATTTGTAAAGAAAGTAAGCGAGTATTCAATTAAAACTTATTGTCGGGTTACATATATTGCTTGGTAAAGCATAATAAAGATTGCTGAACAGCATTCCTGAAAATCAATGAAACTATTTATTAAACAAATGAAACATTACGTATGTCATCATAAAGGTGCTTCCAGTTTCCACACGCAACAACAATATCGCGAAACAGACATACATTAAGTTCACACCATCTGTATAAATTGTGTCATAATTTAAATAAAAGGAAAAAGTAGTGTCTTCGATCAGTGCGGAAAAAACTAAGAAAAACAAAAAAACATAATTGGCATCCCGTGGCATATCCACATCTAAAAACTTTCTATCGTCTACAAGCGTTTAAGTTTTTGTTTGGTTTCTGTCTTCACGAAATGGCACTTAATTTGAAAGTGATTAAAGTATGGTTTCCGTAGATTTACGCATTTGCGAATGATCATTGCGTTAACATTAATTAGTATGGTGGATGTTTGGCTTTTAGAGTGCTCTATACGGAGTGCGTTTGACTGACACGCATTTTAGTTAAGGTTCTTTCGTTTATTTTGAGCAGAAGCCTAAAAATTGTTTCTGTATATTGACAGCTTTTAGTCTAATTTAACTTTTTTTTTATACAAGGTGAAGCGTCATATACCCGTGAAGGCCCGTAAACACATATACGAATTGGTTCTTCTAGAAGAATGTTTCGCGAGCGTCGTTACATTTTATTTCAAAATAGAAAAGAGACGTCACCTGGATGGATAAATCAATGGATAGTAAGTAAATTAAAACAGTAATTATTTTTGTTTTATATGAGCCATGAGCAATAAATCTTCGTGTAATGTCAGTTAATTCATCAATTCTTTCAGATATATTCCAATTTTCCATTTTCCCGTCGCGTTTCTGCAAGCCCCCAAACTTGTCGATAATGTGGACGTTCGTTCAATGCACTAGTTTACTATTTTTGACATGTTTGACATGTTGACGTGTAGAGTTTGTATTGGGATTGGTCTATATTGATTACGTGAATGGTTTTTTCAGCTAAGCGACAAATCTAGTCAATAATTACTTGAGTGAGAAGAGTATTCAGTTGTCATTTCGTATACCCAAGTGACGTAGTTAAAGTGAATTAAACGAAAAATTCATTTCTTGCGGTCGGAAGGAATCTTCTCCCGTCAAATTTAGTTCAATTATATTTCCAAACCTGCCAAATAATATTCAAAATTGAGTAAAGCACAAGCGGAGAATAACTTTTGTTAAAAAACGAAAGAATAGGTTCGTCCGTGTACTTTCAACACAGAAAAAGTAAAAATGTCAAATATCAAAAATCGACAGAGAAATCTTTAAATTTCAAGAAAAGTACCTGACCGGTATTCTAACAAAAACTTTAAGAAATGTCATTTAAACTTTGTCGTAAATTAAACGTCATCGTTATAAAATGTGTAATAATAATCTTGAAGCTGTTTTCTAACTTTTCAGTGAAAGTTACGACGAATTTGAAATGTTATTCGAGTCTAGTAATGCAGAAGATGTTCTGCGTGCTGCAGTAAACAGTCACTTAAGACACTGTTGGATTACACAACACCAAAACCAACGGACATCGAAAGTTTAGTCAGACTTACAATAAATTATTAATTTTGTCATAGCATTTACGAAATCGTTGCATAAATTACACCCTAACTTAAATCTATTACTTTCTTCTATATCAAAACAATAACTGAAACTTAGCGCCAAAAAACTAATGTTCACTATATTTAAATTTAATTATGTACTAAAGCCTATGTAAACAACCGAATTGTACTAAACTGGTAGCCATATAAATTTCGTGAAGAAAATAAAAAATCAGTTTTGGTCGTAACATTCAAGTGGGTCGGAGCTTTTTCTTTTGAGAGATCTTGGCGTCGTTTTTTAATCACTTTACTTGATTTGATCAATTACTAAATCTGGTTCTCGTCGCTTAGCAAAGGCATAAATCGTTTTCGTTGTTTGCCAAGATTTTGAGCAAAATAAAATCGTACATTGGCTTTCAAATCAATTCCGCGGGAATTTTCCTACTTGAATCCGTAAATTTTTCCACGGAACGGCCGGAAAAACCTGCTACCGTACGGCGTACAGGCACCAAGTGACAAAGAACAGAAATTGAAACAGAACAGAAATTTCGTTCATTCTGTAGTAAATTCTGGTTCTGTTTACTTTGTTCGTTCAGCTACACAAAACTGAAACAGAAACAGATCCATAAAAACATGGCTGCCGCCAATTCTATCAAGTTGTGTTTCGTTTGATTACATTTTAGCTTTGAAAAAATGGAACAGATTTTGGAAAGGTTTAGTGAAGACGATTTACATGAAGCTAATTGTCGAATTGCGGCGTATAATTTGTAATTCATGCGTGTTCATCACAATATAAAATAGTAGGTACGATGCGAAACAAACAGCCAGATGACAGATGCTTTTTTTTTCTGCCCCTAAATTTTGTTGCTGAAAAAAAATATTCTGTTCCTAATTCTGTGTCTATTGCAAATGTATGGGAATCTGTTTTTGTTCTTTGTCACTTGGTGCCTCAAGTCGAAATTCAGCGAGCAGAAATTTGTTTTGAAAAACGCTGTCAAGTTATTGATATTAAACGTCAAAACTAAAAATAAAATACAAATTCTGTTAGTTGTTTGGCATCTTTTCGTGACTTCCAAAGGTTATTATTGAAAATAAAATTGCTGCCTGATACGCGAAGAATATGAGGCGTGGGTGAACTGTCAAGCGAATGCTATAGAGTGGTTCCCGACAACGCCAGTGTCAAAGAAGAAGAAAAAATAATCGTTTAGAGAAAAATCAACAAAACCAGACTTTATAAGACTGGAGCAAAGTTTTGTTTAAAAATTGTTGAAAAGTTAACAATAAATTGCAAAAACGGGGGGAAGGCATTTCGGATTTGAAATTTAGTTTTTATCGGCAGTATTTAAATAAAACACTGTTCTGAATGAAAAACGCTTTGTTTACTTAAATGTTTTTTTTTGACTTTAAAACAAAAATGCTTTCCGATCTGTGAAAGAGATGATATTGTCTTCATCAGTATCCATGAGTTAGGCAAATCATCATCAATAAACACACTCGAATAATGCTTCGAAATTATCAGAATTTGTTTGAATTTTGCAGGACGTACAATTTCAAGCGGTTAACACCCTGATGCCATCATCCGACATTATTCTTGTTGAAAAATGAGATTTCGATGCGGTCTGTAGAGAAAATGTACACTTATTTGCGCTTAAAGATGCGTAAGACAATAATCGAGATGAAGACGTGGTTTCAAAAAGATGGCCGACTTAAAATTAAGACATTAAAATTTGACGCGAAGGAGATTTATCAAAATTAACTTATCAGTGGGCAGTCAAGGTCTAGCAATTTGAAGCTTCTACGACGGAAGTCACGCAAATTTATTTGTGCTTAAAAATATGTATTTGGGAATAATCGAGATGAAGATGTCGTGTCAAAAAGATGGTGCCACATGCTGAGCAGCTATCGGAAGAGTCGACTTAAAATTAAGAGATTAAAATTTGACGCGATGGAGATTTATCGAAATATACTTATCAGTGGGCAGTCAAGGTCGAGCAATTTGAAGCTTCTGCGACAGACGTCACCGTTGGTCGTAGTGTTCGTGATAAACTGGCAGCTCGAAAATTGGCAATCTGTCAGCCGGATTGTCAATTTAATATTTCGAATTATTTGTAACAATTTCAAGTCCTATATCAGGCCAAAAGCAAGACTCTATTTTAAATGTCATTTAATTAGCCCCAACCTCTCTGTTGAGTAGGTAATATTTTATTACGTGTTTCCTGTACCATTCCCATAAAAGTCCACTGCCAAACTTTTCATCACTTACCTCACCCAAAAATGACTGTGGGCTCTTGGTCTATACGAATTTCTGTTTAACGATGTGAGGTGCGTATAAACAGCGAGTAGGTTTACATAAATACCAAACGATGAATTGACTTTAATTTCCCATGTTTTCTTCAAAATTAAGAATAACAAATAAATGGGAGACGAACCGCCCGCACTAAGTACAGCCCCTCAGATGTTTTCTCCACGATCTCTATGGCCTAGTCCGCCTACCTGCGATTCATATAGGTATGTAGTAGGTGCGTTGTGTTTTACATGCAATTTATTTGTTTAGTTTTGTTCATGTTTACTCCATGAGTCAGTGGCTTGTTTGCGCTGAAAGGCAGCTTTCATCTCGTCAATTTGAATACAAAAACCATTTGTAACCATCATTTGCAATTACAACGCCCACCATTTGTAGACTGTGTCACATTAGACACCCGGGTGGTGTAGAAAGCATGAATGAGTTGGGTTGGGTTGAATTGTGATACTGCGTGCGTATTTGGAGGCGCCCAACCTTTTCTGCAACATAAGTACATAAGTGTAAGCGTGCAAGTCGATCAGACAAAAATGTTCAAATGCATAAATTGCATTAATGCAGCACGCGATGCAAGCCCCATTTGTGATGCTTCGGCTCAAACTTGCAAATAGACCAAATTCGATTTGCACAACATTAATCCATCACCCATCGATGCAGGTCGACTACCACTACAAGAAAAACCGTGCGTCCATCGGTCGGCTGCATGTGGTGGAATAAAAGGCACGTTCGTTGATCCTCATCCTGAGCGTCTTCGCACCGCGTCCGAACGGTTAGACAACATTTTTGCTTGGTACATACAAAGATGTACCATTTTAATTTAAAATGTTGTTATCCATCACTTTCTACTGTAATTAAGTGATTTGTTACGAATAAGATAGCAATATTCATTTCACTAGTTCATCGCACCTACATACGTATACGTGCAATTATTGTAAGTGCCTGATGTCATGCACGCGAGTTATGCAGTCATAATGATGTACCACACGATGATATTTAGGACGCTTCTTCTTCTGTGATAACCTTTGATGATAAACACGGTCGCAAGGCAATCACTCTTTGCTCCTAGTTTGTTTAGCTTTACTAGCTGCGCGCGGAGAAGTGATCGAGTGCAAAAGGCATTTTCGCTCACGATGTGGCAAGCCATGGGCCAGAATGTAGAGATTTTAAGGTGTGATTCCAATGACAAACAAGAGCCGAGGGAAATGCTCTGCCTGACATTATAGCGTCGTCTTCTTCTCTTCAGGTGTGCCCTCACGCCATCGAGTTGGTGAAGATGACACCACACACCAACCAAGCAAACCAGTCGTGTATAGCTATACATTTACAACTTTTTTTCTTCTTCGATGATGTGGTTGGTATTTGATATTGTGATGAGAAATACTTTTCTCAAATATGGTTTTGCATAACATAAACGCAGGTGACATTTGACGAGTTTCTTTTGACAGTATATACCTGTCTTTGTGTTATACGAGTGTGATGAAAGTTATGTCAAACATTTAGTGAAATACTGACTCGAACCATAAAGCAATCGAATATTTTAGTCAAATTTGTCTAAACTACGTTTTTATTAGTAAAAGTTGTGCAGAGAGAAACTCAAAATCAATCTAAATTCTGGCATATTTCTTACCAACTGTCAGATCGCTCTATTCGCAAAATAATAAGAAAGATCAATTGAAGTAAGGACGAATTAAGAATAAACAAAAAATTAGGTCCGTTCTAGTAGCATAGAAAAATGAAGAATGTCAAATCTCTAAGGCCCATTTTATTCACTCGAAGTTGAACACAACTTGGGGATTTTTATATGGGAAACTTCGCAAGTTGTGTTCAACTTCGAGTGAATAAAATGGGCCTAAAATGGAAAGAGAAGTCTCTCAATTTCAAGTTTAATAAATGTCAATTTTACACTATCGTAAAATGCAGCATCTACAAAATAAGTTGGAATTGAACTTTTTATAAGCTGAAGTACCTAATAAACTTTCATTTTAAATGCGCTGATATGTTCTAGGCGAACATTCAACTATAAATTGTTCCTCTGACATCGTTGAAGACGAAAATAAATAGAGTTTTACTTGTCAAACGTTTGAGCTGTCACTTAGTTGGCAAATAAGTCGAAATTCAGCGAGTAGAAAATTACGAAAAAATGGAAAGAGGGGGAAATGGATTTCTCTTTCATTTTTCGCAATTATAAATTATTTTACGTTTGCAAAAAAGTACAGTAACAAACCTAATATAGGAGTCCGTAGAAAAATATTTTCAATTGCAATTACTTTCAGTTTGAAAATTTTGAGTAAAAGTAGCGTAAAAAACTAGTATCTACAATAAGGTTTCTTCCTTTACTCTTGTAGTAACAATGGAGAAGACTTTCAAAATGGCAGTGGTGGGGATAGATTCTCTCACAGAGAGAAAGTCGTTAAAATATTAAGTTTAGTTAAGTAAAAATTCTTGCCCTCTCGAAGCTCCAAGTTAGGGAATGGCAATGAGTAAAAATGCGTAAGAATTAGTAAAAATTCGTTACATTTAAAAGTAAAGAAACGGACTTATAATGAGAGAGAAATTGGACTGATTCCAGAATCTAGTTGTCTTAAGTCGACTACATTTATCTGGGCTCGTTTGTACTTCTACCTAAGAACTAGATTTGGCGGTAACGTCACGTTTCCTACGTCAGCATGTAGAAAATGTCAACTTAGTACTCACTACTACCCCTCCATAAAAAATATCGATTGAAAATACTATTGACATGTGATATTTTGTAGGATATATAAAAGGCAAAACGTCTGTTCTATTACTTTTGTAGTAAGCATTGAAAAGACTGTCAAAATGGCAGCAGTGTGGAAAAATCCTCTAACAGAAAGAGAAACTTGCGAAAAATAATGTGTCGTTGTCGTATCATCGATGGATAGGTCAACATTACAATCATAAAGTTAAGTAGCTTTTCATAGACGTCAAACAATTTTAAACGATATCGCCAGACCACCACGGTCGTACGTAATCAACTATGTAATACAAAGTGTGGATATGAGTAAGTCGTCAAGTCCAATCAGCGTGAGTGGAGTCGCATGCACCTGTGAATCTCTCCTGAATGATAGCAGGCATATGTCAAGAACTATTTCTAGGACATGGGAACCTCCTTAATTTACGGCCCGTTTTACGCTGTACGGTGCAGAGTAATACACATTGTAAAGGTAAACCTGCTGTGATACTATGTGTTCAAGACGCTTCGAATTCGACGAAAGAATTAAACGAGTATTGCAATCATTAAGTTACAGTTGAAGTGACTACGAACCTGTATAGGCATAAATTCGATCGTAAAACTTATGACGTATCGGGCTGCTTCGCTTCTCAATCAAACAAATTATCCAAACGTACTCGTATCACTGAAATAATTAATGACTTCTAGTCTAGGTTCTAGCATTTGATATATTAATTCGAGCCCGAGTTTGAACTCTCTGGTTCTTCCGATTCCCAATTAAGAAACTTGCACACAAATGTGTTTGCCCCAAATCGCACTGACTCTGCATGCAAAATTGGATTTGACGGTAAATTCGCTTACGAAATAAAAATACTTTGATCAAATATGGACAGTTAGGAACATAAGCAGCTTACCACTGAGGCAGACGTATGAGTATTTAACGGACATCCACCACAGCGAGGTTGATAAACTCTAATGCTAATAATAAACAGCCAATTCTGCGCAAAACCTTCCGCAACTGACACTGACAGTTGCTGCATTCTGAATAATAAAAGGAAATTTGTTCAGCATAAATAGCTAGTTCAAGTTTATTTTATTTGGCTTTCACAGCTTATAAAAGCTGGTGATTTGGAATACACAATTTCTGGGACAATTTCACTTCTGCGCAACCTACTTAAAAATGTGCGTCGCCGCTCAATCTCTATATTGTGAGCGGGAGTGCGTGATTTGGATTTCCCGCGTCAAAAGCAAAACCCTCTTGACTCTTCTACTACAATAATAAGTACACCCAATGAGTTCGGACAAACTTAAAGATAGGTATTCCGCTTTGATCTTAATCTGTTTTTATTTTTCAAACTGCTGTCGATCACTCGGTTTGACCGGACGACTGCGCATCGCCATAGCCAAAGCTGTAGCTCAATACAACCGCAGTACAAAGTAAACAACGAAGCAACGAACTTGGCATGTAAAGAGGAAAATTATTGATGAATACAGCAACAGAGAGAGAAACGGAAGATTTAAGCCTAAGAACTAGTTAAACTATCGTTGTCGGCGTGCTCGTCACAGATGTTGGCAGCAGTGCGGCTATTATGGAATAGAAGACAACCGGAACCTGTTTTGTGTTTAACAGTTACGCAGCTATATTCTTTCCGTTTTCTTCTCTCCGGTTTTATATTTGGTTTTTGCTATTTTTATCATTAAACTGATACCACCATGACTGCTTCCCGATGTAATGTATACCTGCAGTCAAGTGGGAGACAGCATAGTTCTTAAAAAGGCATACACGTTCGAGTAGATCTATTACAGAGAATCCCTTGCCTGGCTTTTAGTTCCGATTGACTTGTGTTTTGTTACGTGTGGAACGGGTACTTAGCACAACTGATAGTAATCGTCTTTTATTTTGAATAAGCGGTATTTGTCGATACAAAACTAGGAACATTCGAAGCTCTAGTGACTAGATTTATCTTTTTAGTCTAGACAAATCTATAGTCTTATCTTTTTAGTCCAGACAAATTAAGTCCAGATTAGTCCATAACGTCACTTTTACTACGTTCGAGTAAGCCGTACAATCGAAATAGGAAAACAGAGAAATTTTAAACTGGAGTATTTTCGCCTACCACTTGATAAATGTCAAGTAAAAAAACTGCTCAAGTGATCAATCTAAACGCATCATGTCAGCCAGCTGTCAGGCGTAGTAAATTAGAGTTTTGAACGTCCCGATAATTGCTTGATGAAATGATGTTTTCATTTTGATGTTCGGGACTCGTTGTGTGATTAATTTGTTATAAAATATTAAAAAACAATTCCCACGAACTTGACATTGATTTGTTAAAGTCATTTAAAGTTTTTTTTTTTATCAGCTGTTGGAATTCTTCAAAAAAAATTTTTTTCGTTGTGGTTTCGCAATCGTTTTGCTGTCGATTTGGAGACCACTGGGAAATTTTATTTCACAGCTGCTGCATGAGGCTTAAGGCAGCGTTCTCAAGACATCCATTAATTGGATTTATAATTGCCGATCGACCGGACTTTAAGGTTAACAGAAATTTTGTTATTATCCGTAGGCAATAGCCTTCTTTACAATTTGTTCGATTAACATTCTTTGACACACTTCCCAATTTTTAGGCGTTTTTAATAATTTATTGGCTGTGTTTCAACACACAGACGAAGTCGCTTTTTTACAACCTGCTCTCTTTTTCTATACCAACATTCGCATTGGTGAAACATGATCAGAAAGCATAATGCCAATTGAAAGCTGTCAAAATATGTTTCAGTCAGACTGCTGTGTCAATTTATTCTGCGTTTAAAGACAGACTCACTGATCATGCTCAGAATGAAAAAAGAAACAAATTCAAAAGGAAACGCTAATTTGATTTGACAGTTGCAGCCATGCTCCGGACTGGAAAAATCTCCTTTTGACATTTAGCCATTTGCGCTAAAGCTTTAACCATTTCTGCTAAATGTTAATTTTTTTCTTAAATTGATTTTGACATGGGCTTGACGGGTTGTCAGTCATCTAGTCAATGGTCAATAGGACTGGATGAATTCATAACCCTTTATAGCGGTTAAGGAAGTTCAGTTGGCATTGGTTTTCGTTGGAATATTTGTGGCTATGGGATTGAACCTAGGGTGTTTTGAAGTTAAAAAGATTTGGTTATATAGGTCGCGTTTGGAGGTAGGTCGCTTGATCAATTAGCAAAAATGAAAAGCAAAGCTTTTTACTGACAGGTGAAAACAGAATTAACTGTCACATTTAAAAAAATTTTATAAGGTCTGTTCCCTTACGATAATGCATTCGGACATATTAGCCAAATTTAGTCAAAATTCGTTCCCTTACGCAAAAGTTGGGCAGGACAGAGCCAAAAAGAGAAAAGAAAACATTTCCCCTCCATAAAAAACCAGAAAAGAAATTTCTTTGGACTAGTTGGTTATTTCTGACAGATGGTTGTCAAATCGTTCAAATTCTTTTTTGTGCTGACTTATTATTTGTTTTCATTTATGGTTTTTGCTTGTATAGCATTAAAATAGATGCAAGAGGTAAATGAATTTAACTTTTTAATTTCTGCAATAAAAGCCATACAAATCTTGGTCTTAAATATAAATTTGTGCTTTGTTCTACTGTTATTTGAATATTTCTGCTTAGAATAAATTCACATTTTTCAAATTAGTGGTTCAACGCGTTCCTTTATTTTTTGCTTATATTTCATTTCGATGAGCGTATTCTCTCGCAATGAGACAAATGTGACATATGTCATATGTGACATATGCCAAAACTAACCCAGAAAGTAAGGTACCTACTGTAGGTCGCTTCAATTCGTCTATAAGACAAAGAGTGACTTTGACATGTGGGAAGATAGGCCTGGGAAACTATACCAAGAGGCAAGAGGTTGCGCTAGCTTTGCTTTGTTAATCCTGCTTAATCAGTAATTAAAAATAGAATGAAACGTGACAGCTAATAAAAAAAAGGATCTTTAAATGCTTTTATGCTGTTTTTCAAATTTCGAAAACGCCAATGTCCCGACGATAGTTGTCATCAGCGATGCCAGATGTGGGGATTTTTCCCCATTTTGGGGAATTTTTGACTCAATGGGGAAAATGGGGAAAAGTGCTCTTAAAATGGGGAAAAACGGAAATCCATGCATGTTTATTAATTTTGCATAATTTAAAAATAAAATTAGTGTAGTTGATTTTCGAATATCTCCCGAACATAAAAACATCACCGCGTTTATACAATCTAAGCGACTTAGCTCGAAACTGAAACACTTTGCGGAATTTTACAGACGAAATTATGCTGCAAAAATGATCAAAAAGTTGCTTTGATCTTTGCATCGATAAAAATACTTGGTTTTGCACAATAAAAATATGTACCAGTCCAATGACGATTAGTGTACCTACCAATCGTTATATAATAACTTGTATTAATATAGTTTATAACTTAAATACTTAATATATTTTTTTATTTATAGTTTTTTGTATTTATGTATCTTTCAAAATTATAATTTACTTTCAACGTACGTCGTTATTTGTGAATTACCTATGCCTTTTAAATCTATTCAACCTACCTGCAATATTTGCTTTTAATTTTACTTATTTTGTATTAGTTTAAACTGCAAAACTTTGAATATTATTTTTTTTTTTTTGTAACACCTTTTTAAAAAAAAAACGGCGAAAAAAAAAGAAAACAAATTTTTATTGTATGAAAAATGCGTCTTTACTTCAATGAATTAAAATGGGGAAAAAAGTGGGGAAAAAACGGATATGAAATGGGGAAAATTTTTACAAAATTCCCCAAAAATGGGGAATTTAGGCAAAAAAAATCTGGCATCACTGGTTGTCATACGTAAATTACACACATTTACGGTATCATATGAAGAACTGTTGCTTCTAAACAGCCGACTGTGTTTTTAGAGCTGAATATATTCTATGTGGTGTGCACACTTGTGGAATTCGGAAGAATAAGAAGATCCTTTGCTGAGTATTCTCAAAGAAGAAGAAAGTCAATTAGCCTATATTGTGTGACCTTGATGTCACAGTACCCCCTTCGGTTCAGTTAATTAATATCCTCTAGCTTAAATTGGTCGGATGTATATAATTATCCCCAAATCAGAGTTTAACTATTGACATAAAGTTGATGTAATACCCTATGAATCGAGAGCGCACAAAATTCAAAACCCCCATCTAAGAGCAATTATTTGAAGCAAAAGAGAACAGAAAAGGACGGCTCTCTGTCCCGCCTAGAACTGATAGTTGCTGATGGTGACTGGTGAGTTTCCTGTGTCTCAGAAAAGTCCTTAATCCAAGTTTAATTTCCCCATTTCATAATTAGTCTACCGCTATAACTACCAACAGCCCAGATTGTCATCATTCGCTAATTACTGTGCGAGACAGTCATTCAAATTGGTGGTTACACTTCTTGTGTGAACAAAAATTCAACTGTCGAGGAATTCGAAACCAATGACACGTTTAAAGGAAAATCTAAAAAGAAAACAAGTCTTTTGTACATATTTTGTCTATGATTCGCATATTTGTACATATATTCAGATTTCTCGTTTGGCAAGATTCATTTGTAGTTTTTTTTTTTTTTTTTGTTTAACTATTTTTGATGGCAACCGCAAAAATACCTGTACAGGTACACAGTATATCGCTTAGATATTCCACATCATTTCAATGGCATGCACAACGACCAAGACGACGACGACGACGACAAAAAACGAGTTGTGAACAAAATACTTATTTTTCCCATAGATTTGCGTAGACGACGGTAGATTTTTCTCGCGTTAGATAAGATACTTTGTGTGTTTTCTCGCTTACAATGGCTTAAGAAGGTTGCATAAATTCAAAGATGGCTGCTTCAAGATATTTTGTGGTTATAAATTCCTTTCTCGTTAGGTGTTCAATTTCACTAAAGTACGTCGCGCACAGAACAGTAAGCGTAAAATTTCTATTTTAACTGGTATATGTGTGGTTATATGTAAAAACTTATTTAAATGCGACAGGAAAGCACGTACTTTAACTCATTTCATTTCCTTTTCAACGAGAAAAAGAATAATTCACTTTAATTCACAAAAGGACACACTGCTGACTATATTTTCAATATTCCATTCGTTTGGTATGTGTAGATTGGACAGAAACAGTAATTTGGTTGATTTTTTGTAAATTTTGTCTTCCGTGGCAAAAACGACTACTTGAAACTGGCGCACACACAACAACTCGGTTTGAAAGTTTTAAGCCAACTAATCAAGTATTCGAACGAATGGAATTTAGGTTCTTAGCTTACACCCATGAACACGAACACGACGAATATACCCGAGCACGAGCACAGCCAGAGAAATGTTTATTATTACCGACAATTTACCTGTTTTGTGTAACATTCAAAGAATACCTGCTCTTTTGAGATACACCTCTGTGCTCTGTGACTGTGCCCCTCTGTGTGCACCGACACAACGTCAGTCACAGTCAGGCTCAAAACACACCTTAATCTGGCTCTTACTTGGGATTGGGACTCTCTTAAAAGTCAGGTAAATACGATCGATGACGGTGATCACTGTTTTCTGTTTACCTGTGGTTTATTTATACTTTTGATCTTTTCTGTTTAAGTCGAACTACCACCACAACCACAACACCTGTTACATGAAAGAGAAGAGTGTGGATTAACAGCCCACCAGGCCACCACACGTAGTAGAGGTGAGTTTTATACGTGAGCTGGTGTTTTCTCTTTATGTGTCGCACACGAAACCGAAAGGCATTTACTGGAAGAATAGTTGACGCAGTTAAGGGCGGACCAGGGCTTAACCATTAATGAACGCTTTGGAAGAAAGAGAACCAATGTACTATGTTACCATCGCCTTTTTAAAACTCCTTGGGGGACATTTTTAAAGGGGACTGGTAACATACGCACTTGGGCGACGCTAACCAACCTTTCTTTTGGACCGGACAAAGGACACGTTGGAGGTTCCATTCCTCAGGCTTTTATGTGACCAAATCTTGGAGATCGATAGCCTCTTGCAAGACGTCTTTCGCTGCCTTCGCCTTAGTTTGGCTGGCAGTGCAACAGCCTTTCTGTAGATATTGCCCATCCAACTACACTTCTTTTGGATACACAGAAATTAATCGTTCAAGTTGAATGATTCGCCTCGCGTTGCAACGAATTTTCAGTTGTCTTCGTCGTCTAACAGTCTCAACCACTGACTGTGACTCCACATAGAAGTTTTACCTTTTCACCTCTAGATTTAGATTAGATTAAATTTATTTATTCACTTTAAAATTCATTACAAATAAAGTTTACAAAATAAATTAGTAAGCATGGCAGTGCCGTCTGGCTGATTGGCAATATATTTAGATAATAGGTCTGTTCCCTTACTTTTGTAGTAAGAATGGAAAAGACAATTAAAATGGCAGTGGTGGGGATAAATTCTCTCACAGAGAGAGACACTCACGAAAAAGTTAGGGAACGCTTTTGTAGCAAACTATGAAAAATGACAGATATGACAGATAAATAATTCCATAAATTGCAGTGGTAAAGAATATTTTCAATACGATGGAATATTCGGGGAGAACATTCAATATTTATTTTGCCACCTGTTGATACCATTTTAATAGAACGCAAGAAATCTAAACAAATTCAATCGAATGTCAAATATGACAAGAAATTTCAAATCAGCTGTTTATTGCTTGGCAGCCCTTCAAATTTCTTACACCAAGAAATTTGTTGAGTAAAAATTCGTAAGATTTTCAGTGGAGAAGTAAAATCTTGCTCTCTCGACGCTCTCTTTTACGAATTTTTCGAGTTAAGGAACGGCATTGAGTAAAAATTCGTAAGAATTCGTAAAAATTCGTAGGATTTAAAAGTAAAGGAACAGACCTATTAGGTCTGCAAATAAGTATCTCTTAGCAAAATAAAATGAATTAATATTTATCAAAAGTTGCCTGATAATATTCTCCCCCGATATTGTAGTGCAATTTTACAATATTTGAATAAACTAGAAACATTTACATCATTGAGGAGTGTTACAACTTGGTTCTCAGATAGGGTATCGCTTCCCAAGATATTCCTTCTCGTTTCTTTCAATATTGGACACCTTCCAATGCAATGATATGTATCTTCCCTTTCTGCTAAGTTACACAAGCTGCATATTGACGTAGATCTTCTCTTTGTGGTATATAATTAAGCTGTAGAAGTTCGCCCGTCGTCTCAGAATCATCGCTATTTCATCAATGCTGCATTCATCTCTAAAATAATTTTTCTGCAACAAATTGTGGTTAAGCGGCCGTAGATAGTTCTGTGTAGCGATCCCACAGCTTCCTCTAAGTACCGCGCCCTATCTAGTTCATCGGTATACTTAATGATTTTGTAAAACTGGTTCTTCAAACCCCTTACATCATCATGATTGATATCTACATTAGAGTTTCGTGCTAATGCCAACCACTCTTTGTACCATCCAGATCTACTTTGTATAGCCTGTAAGGCTGCTATTTTTGGGAGTCGGTAATCCGGCATGCTAAGCACCTTTACTACATAATCCGCTTGGAGTTTCAGCGTCTTCGTAAAAAGAGGTGGTACACATGTTTCCAGCATTAGCATGTAATTTGGCGTGTTGGGCGGGACATGAAATATTCTTTTCAGGTAAAATCGAAGCAGTTTCTCTACAGTTTCGTATTTTTTACATCCCCGCACCTGTGCTGCATAGAAGAGAATGGACACCGCCTCAAAAACTTTATATTTATCACTATGGGCAATGTACTTATTAAAAGCATCTCTTCCATGCTACATTGATAGCTGTTTTAGACTTTACCAGTTTTTCCTCTAGGTGAACATTCATACTAAAATTGTTGGTAACAAGTACCCCCAGGTATTTATATTTCTTCACAGCTTCAATTGTTTCGCCTCTATAATGCCATTTCTCATTAGCACTCATTCGACCACCCCCCCCCCCCCCCCCTTTTTTTGGAATACCATAACCTTTGATTTATCCAAATTAACTATCAAACTCCATAACGTGCAGTAACTACTTAGGCGGTTGATCATAAGCTGTAAAGCTTCTGGAGAGTATCCCAATAGTAGTATGTCATCTGCGAATAAGAGAGCCTTGATAAGCACTCCTGCATACATTATGCCTCCCGGCAAGAAGTCACTTATATCCTCTATGAAGAGTGCGAAAAGGCTTGGACTAAAAGAGCAGCCCTGTCTTACTCCAGAGCATGATTCAAACCACTCCGATAATACGTTCCCGTTCCAAACTGCTGCTTTTGTATCACTATAAAGATTTTGCAGTACACGTCCATATTTTAATGACATCCCCATGTTGTAGAGTTTGTAAAATAAGGAGTGGCGGTCTACCGTGTCGAAGGCTGCTTTGAAGCCCACAAAGAACGCATAAAGTTTTTTACCCTGCTACCAGAAGTATTCAACGATATACTATTTAAAACGAACAAGTGATCAATAGTAGAATATGCTAGCCTAACCCCGGTTTGGAACTCTTTCAGCAGCTTGTTTTCTCCTATCCACTGATTAAGTCGGCTTTGCATTATTGCTGTGAAAATTTTGTATGCTGCATTTAGAAATGAAATACCTCTATAGTTTGCGGGATTTGTAGTCGAACCTTTTTTATAGATCGGAAAAATTAAAGATTCCTTAAATCGTTGTGGTGCTTCTCCTGTCTCTAAGATGGTGTTAAATAAAGATATAATCCTAAGGTGCAGATCGTTAGTACCATGCTTATAGAATTCAGAAGGTATACTGTCCGAACCTGCAGCTTTACCATCCTTCAAGGTAGTTATAGCCTGCATAAATTCATGCAGAGAGATCCGTCTGTCCAGTATATCATTCTGGTGTGCTGGTGTAGCATAATGGAAGTGTATGTGCCTATCAGATGGGCTTAATAGTCTTTTAAAATGATCTGAGAGGATCTTTGGATCTAGATCGTTGGTCATGGTATACTTCCCACCGTTGAGTTTTCTTGCACGCTCCCAGAAGTCCGCAGAATTATTACAACGCGCCAGTAGTCTAGCCTCTGCTTCATAGTGATTCGTCTTCTTTGTTTTACATAACGCCTTGAATTCACTATTTGCTTTAATATAAGCGTCCTTCATTGCACCCTCATTGAATTGGCGGAATAACTTAAGCCAGGTAAAAAAATCTGCTTCGCCTTTGCGCACTCCTGGTCAAACCACGGCTCTTTGAACTGCCTTCCTTTAATCCTTTGTTTATTACTTGGGTATGAGTTCTTTATAATTTGTTCAATTTGGGCGAAATCATCCTCGGGATGTACCTGAAGTCGTTCATCGAGTTGCCTTTTATACGTATATGCCTTGCCATCATTCCATATCATCTTAGGGAGGAGATCCATACTCCTCACTCCCCCCTCATCTGCTGTCTTGAGTCCAAACGTGATAACAATCGGGTGATGATCCGAGTATGGTACATGTTGTACTTCCAGGTCTAATACATATACACACCTTACTAGGCTATAGTCGATAACCGATGTGCCCTGACTTCCTACAAAGGTAAAATCACCCAATTCATCGCTTTTGCTGGTACCATTCATCAGTCTCATTCCAAAAGAATCGCATAATTCTACTAGCCGCTTGCCCCTTGCATTGCAGATTCGATCCTTCGATTGGCGACTTATACCCGCTAAATCGTTTTCAGCACCTCCTTCTTTGCCAACTCTTGCGTTGAAATCACCAATCAACATTGCATTTGGGTTATCGCAACACAACAATATTTCCTGCATTTTTTCACCTCTATAAATCTCTGATCAGGTATTGTTTCCCTGGCAATTTCTTTGTACCTCCGACAAAACCTCACATTTTTTTGTTTTTCACTGAGTCACCTATCGCGAACGTCTGATAAACATCCGAGAGTATAACTGTCATGATAGAGCTTCTGAGTCGCATCGTCATCTCCACGCGATGCCCGTTGGATAGCCGAAAGGCGAACTAACGACGAACGTTGGATCCATCATATCCATTGGACATTGTTTCTCCCTTTCATTCGTCCCAAAAATTGAAAACTCACAAAACGAGTGGTTGTGAGAAACTAGGTCTGGGGTCCGTCCTTTTTTATATAACTTTTGGTTAAACTTTCGAACCCTACTTCTGCAGTAGCGCCTCTCTATTTCCTCATGTTTTTTCGTTTCATCTTGCGAAGTCGATCTTCTTCCCCAATATTCTTATGGTAGAGCCGTCAGTCTCAGGCTTTTACCTATCCCATTCCAACAAAATGTGCCGCCCATCCCCCCAAAAGAAATAACGCGGATCTCTTAACAAAATTCATTTTTCTTTTATTACATAAACCACCACCGAAGACAACCACTTCACAGTCGCCGCCAACTGCCGGCACCGCCACGTCCTCCTCTTCTATATTTCGATTGAAACGCTTTGGATGTCGTGGCAAGTTCATCTTTCTGAGGTAAGTGCGCAACATGCAAAATATCCCACAACATTTTCGCATTAGCCTGTGAGTCCAAGAGTTCCGCCAACTGAGCCTAGAACAAACCAGTAGTTTCGACTATCAGCAATTCATCGGTCATAACTGTTTACCTGTGTTTTCGCTAGTAGTTCTTTTAAACTTCCGCCCTGACGCATGACTTTGTGAATGTTTTTCGAATTAATACCCGGCAGCCGAAGCATAAAATCGAAAACATTCGTGTTGAACTTGTCCAGAGCGTCTATGCCGCCGGCCGACTCTTCCGAACCAATGGCCGCCGCTGTCTTTGGATCTGGTTCGGGTTTGCCCATTTTCAGCTCCTCAAACAACTGAGCCGTTGCGTACGGGCTGGGAGACCAAATGAGACGAAGCTTCGGGAAGTGTATTGTCAAAAGTTGCAGTTTCTGGACAATGTCTGCATTCGTGGTGGTGGTGTTGGTCGAGAGCATGTACTTGCCCTGCAGGTGGAAGGGTTTGTTTTGATCGAACTCGATCAACAGAATCGGTTTGGTGTAGTGACGTTGCATCTGAATGCACTGGTTGTACAACCGACCAGAGTTGAGTGACCCAATGAGATCCGAGATGGACTTGCGTTCGACACAGATCTCGGGCGTTAGAATGTAGTCGCCGATCTGTAAGCCACAAAGCGACGATAAGTGGGGAATTGTGTGAATGGGTTGTTGCTTACGGTAATTGTTACTGGGATCACTTCGATTCCGCGCTTGTGAATCAAACACGGCAAGTCGGAGCGGAATTCTCGCATGTCAACGATGACCTTGGGAGACTGGGGCACTGTCTCGGCTAGTTGTCCGCCAGCCTTGCGCGTGTTCTCATTGGTGTCTTCTTCAATGTGTTTGTAGTGTTTGAGCAAGATAAAGGCTTCATCGGTTTTACCGTCTTGATATTCGGGAATAATCATTTTCTGCAAAGAACCTAAATTAATATTTGCTATACAATTGCAGTGATGCAAGACTTACGCTTTTAGTGTCGATGATTAACTCGAAAGCCTGCTTTTCCCTCCGCAAGCTCGTTAGGTAGGACTGTTCTTCAACTGTCTGCGCGTGAATTAAGAAGAACACCTTGATGCGCTGATTCACGGGCCGCCTCAGGCGGGCTTCGTACACTTCCAGTTGCCGTATGGCTGCCACATTGCAGTGGTACATTACTACGTACTGCGGTTCGATGTCGGCTAAAATTCTGTCCAGTGCCATTGCGCCTTCGCGCTCGGTCTTGAACGTTTGGATGCAAATGAGAGGTTGTTTCTTGGTGGCTATTGTGGCAGTGATATCGAGGTTTTCCATCTTAAACGAGAACATTAGCGCGAATAACTCGAGAGGAAATATAGTCTTACTTCAGGGAAGGGCTCGAAAACAGATACATCGATTGGGACATCTTCGTCATCCGCACCATCCTCCTCTTCGGATAAATCGCTTTCCTTGATGTCCTGCTGAGTCATAGTGAGCATGTAACTTTCCTGGAAGAGGTCTTCCTCCATATGGTCGTCCTTTGAAAGTATATGCGCAAGTTCGTCTTGTGGTTTTGCTTCTGCATCGGGATCGACTGCTGGGGATTCTGTTGGTGTCTTCTTGGTCGACGTGCCCCCTTCGGGCATCTTGGACTTGTTAACCCTCTCGTACACCTGCGAGAGCTTACCAACGGGAATGCCGTGCTTCATGGCTGTGTACAGGAGGAATCGTTCACCGCCTTGTGTAAGGAATTGCCGCAATTGGTAGCAAGTTCGTGGGTCTTGGCAGAGAACAAGAACTTTTGGTGGTGCTCCTGCGTAATTTTTGGTAGTTTTCATGTCGCCGGAGATCTCGACTTTAAGAATCTCGGCCAGCATTTTCCACTTAGGGCACGGTTCCGGTTCAAACTCTGAAATAAAAGTCTTATGAGTTGCTACAGCTCATTACTTTGACAGTTTAAAAACAACCTCCCGCGGTATTGAATACCCGGTCCTTAGCGGACATGAACATTTGTTCGGCGGAGTCTAACAAGACCCACCCGGAATTACTAAGCGCGTACTCAGTCGTTCTGTAACGTTTCATCAAAGCATACGCACTCACAGAGTCGCTGTAGATGGTCGAGCTGAACGAGAACACGAGAACATTAGAAACAACACAATTACAAAGAACATCCTAGTACTAACATCATTAGATTGCGCAAGACTTTTAAGTCAGCCACAATTAACTTTGTTTGTGAGTTCAGCTGATGCCAAATGCAGTCCAGCTGCACCTGTAGGATTTTGTGGAACTTCTTGGTGACACAGTTCTCGACAGTGATCTCCTCCAAGTCCACACCGCGATTGATGCGTTTGATATCCTTTACGAGGTAGTTCATAACATCCAGGATGTGACTCTGGATATTAACCATTTTGTCAGACATGGGAACATGCAGTTCAACGGTGTGCGCTTCAAATTTTTTCAGAGAAGCTCGCACTGTGGCATGAAACCTTGGCCAGATGTAGAGCACTTTGACAAAAAGATTTCGCATGGTTCGTTCGATGTGCGAGTACCCGACTGTGAATGCTTCTGGACTACTGGAAAATGCCTTGATAAAGCCGGTTTTATTTTTCTGTCTGTAAAGGCGGAGTGCGAACGCCTCCTGACAAGACTCCACAATGGTATGCGCCCGCATTACAATAACACCGGTGATCAGCTCGATGGGAATGCGTTTTTTCAGTAAATCGACAACGAGAATTCGAGTGGATATGAACTGAATACCACCCTCAAGATACGTCCGTTCCCTGTGTAACAATAAAACATCAATACCTACTCCTTCATGAATACGTTTTGCTTTTACCTCTCTGCAGCCGTATTAGCTACTTCGTGTACGTATTTCTTGTCCAGCTTCGACTTGTAGTATTCCTCCTCCCAATCAGAAGCATTGACTATCAGAATAAGATTCCCGGCATCACTGTATGCCTTTATGATGTTTGTTATCACTCGGTCATATGAAAGGCCCCTGCAAATAGTCGCACTTTCATAAAAGGATGCTTTTTTGTAAAATTTTATTTGGGTAACAAACTTGGCGCAAACAACCAGTCCATCGGATTGCACCATGTCAAGGAACATTTGTCTCTCGTACTCTAACAGGACGATGTTCTTCCTTGTCAGGTACTCCTCGGCCGTGAGTAAATTAGCCAAATCCGCGTCTTCTTCGCTTTGTTTTTGTTGAATTGGATCTTCTTTTTCTTGCTCCATTTTAAATGATGATTTTTAAAAACAATTCCCAAATAAAAACGGTAATAACAAAATACACAAATGTCAAATTGTCAATAGCTACTCAGCTGTCTAGGTCTGTTTGTTGAAATATCCCAGAGCGGGACATTTTTGCTTGTTTTGACGGTGCACGTTTTAATTGCCACGAGACTTTTCACACCGCAATGAAAAATTTTTTTTTGACGAAAACTCAATAGAATTTTCCACACCAAGTCGAAAACCGGGTTTTCGCGAAAACGCTCGAAAACTTCACCAAAAACAGAAGTTTTCCCATACATATATTTCAGTTTTCAAAACGACTCGTTTAATAAGCTTTTCACACCAAGCCCAAAACCGGGTTTTCGCCAAAACACACGAAAACATCATCGAAAACAGAAGTTTTCCCATACATATTTCAGTTTTCAAAACGAGTCGTTTGTACTTGTTTTCCGCGAAAACACCACGAAAACGACATCCAATCGTTGGGTTGTAGGAACAAACACACCTTTTGCAATGTTCAGAAAAATGGCTGACCGAACAAATGTCACTATTCACATCTTAAAATCATTTCCACAATTAATTGATGGGCTAGTATTGTTTTTAAATGCACTAAATTAATTTTGTGTGTTAATTAATGCGATCGAAATTTGTAACCACAAGAGTTTGCACCGAAGTTTAACGACTAGTGTCTCACAGCTGATTGAAATGTCAAACGAAAACGAGTTGGTGGTCGGTGTGAATGTATCGACGAGTTTTCGAGGAAAACCCGGTTTTGGGCTTGGTGTGAAAAGCATATAAAGTCGTTTCCCACGAAAACACCACGAAACCGACTTCCAATCGTTGGGTTGTTGAAACAAACACACCTTTTGAAATATTCAGCAGAATGGCTGACCGAACGAATGTCACAACTCACAACTCCCGACTTAAAATCATTTTCCACAGTTATTTGATGGGCTAATATCATTTTTAAATGCACTTAATTCATTTTTTTTTTTTTGTTATTAATGGGATCGAAATTTGTAACCAAAAAAGTTTGCATCTAGTTCATGTGAATGCATCGACGAGTTTGCGACGCAAACACGGTTTTTAGCTCAATGTGAAAAGCCTATAAACCTTTTAGCAACAATTACGTACAATTTCTATCCGTAGCCTTACTTCTATTACATCAAAACTCCATAGACCATTCAAGATTCCCTCGGCAACCATTTCGAAACAAAGCAATATACTCATTTAATACGTATTAACAAAATTGTACAGCATTTTTCATTAAACCAAACCATTGAGGTACTTTTCTAAAAAAAAGTTATAACTTTATTTAAAACAGTCTTGTAAAAAATACATTACATCTTAAAGTGAATTGTGTGTGTGACTTAAAGAAGTATAACTTGGACATTACTGTACAAGAAAAATTCTGACACGTGCTTTTGTTTTGACAATTCTTCAGCCGCATTTTAAATTTTACAATTGAAATTCGTTCAACTATTAACACAGCACCATTAGAGAAAGTGATTTTACCAAATAAAGACAACACAATGGAAGAAGTTTCAGCATTTGCAATTTACAAAAAAGGTGCAGGCAAAAAGTCACCAAAGAAACAAAAAGCGCCAAGATCGAAGAAAGTACAAAACAAATCACAAACAAAAAGTTTGGTGGATGCTGCTCCGAATGGCGAGTGTTTAAATGCCGGTGAAAAACTGAATGGCGAAGCTCCAATAAAAGTTATTCGTAAAAGAAAACCGAAAAGCAACACACAGGGATCATCTGAAATGGCTTCAGTGGCAACAAAGGCAAAAAAAGCGAAGCCAAATGCAGAAATTGTGACAAAACCTAGAAATGATAACCGAAAACGAAAATCTGATGAGAAAATAGTGAAGCCTGTGGAGAAATTGACGATGAAAAAGAGCAACCAATCACAGGAAACACTCAGTGAGGAAATTTGTAAAACATCCACGCCTAAGGACAACGCTAAGGAAGTGGTCAAGAGTGAACTACCATCGCCGTCGGCATATCTACCCCTACGAAACAATAGTACTAGAGACGGATCAAAGCTTTTGAAATGGCTTCTGGCGCCAATAGGAGTTGATCAGTTTTTCGAAAAATTTTGGGAAAAGGCACCATGCCTAGTGGAACGCAACGATCCCAACTACTTCAGTAAGCTGATCTCATTTGAGATGATTGATCAGATGCTGATAGACAATCACATTGAGTTCACCAAGAACATCGACATCACTTCCTACAAGAACGGTGAGCTCGGTATAAGTAGTCATTTACGCGTCAACTAAGTTCGATATATTTTCCAGGTGAACGTGAAACTCTGAATCCGGAAGGACGTGCCATGCCGCCAGTGGTTTGGGATCACTATTCAAATGGCTGCAGTATTCGGCTGCTGAATCCGCAGACATATCTGCCTGCGATATTCGCAATGAACACGACGCTGCAGGAATTTTTCCACTGCATGGTCGGATCGAACTCGTATCTCACGCCTCCCAATAGCCAGGGATTTGCTCCTCATTACGACGACATCGAGGCGTTCGTGCTTCAAATCGAGGGACGCAAACGTTGGAAGCTGTACAATCCGAGGTCAAAGAAGGAGGAACTGCCACGCTTTTCGTCGAAAAACTTTTCGCAGAGCGAAATTGGTCAACCAATATTGGAAAAGGTTCTCATGCCGGGTGACATTCTCTACTTCCCCCGTGGAACTATTCACCAGGCATTTACCGAGCCCGGTTTCCACTCGTTACACATAACGTTGAGTGTGTACCAGAAGCAGTCGTATGCCGATCTCATGGAGAAGATGTTCCCTCTGATTCTCGAACGTGCCATCGCCGAGAATGTGGACTTACGTCGTGGTCTCCCATTGAATGTTTGGCACAACGCTGGCATCGTGTACTCTGACGTTGATTCACGAGAGCGGAAAGACTTCCTCCGCAAGTGTCGCGACCTGATTGCGAAGGCTTTGTTGGAAATTCCCGTCGATCAAGCTGTCGACCAATTAGCCAAGAAGTATCAACACGAGGCACTTCCACCAGTTGTCACCTCTGAAGAAAAAGCCCGCACAGTTTTTGGCAGTAAAAATACAGCCAACTCTGAGGGGCAATGTGTGGCTGACTACGAAATAGACTCGATGACTAAGGTTCGATTGTTGCGCGCTAACATCATGCGGCTTGTCGAGGAAGAGGACAAGATCCGCATATACTACTATGTCGACAACTCGAAGGAATACTGTGAGTACGAGCCGAACTTCATAGAGATCGAACCTGAAGATGCCACCAGTATTGAGGTGTTGATCAAGTCATACCCAGAGTATGTGGCTGTGAATGAACTGCCCCTTGAAGACGATGAGGACCGAAAGATCTCCATTGTGCAAACTCTGTGGGAAAGGGGTTTGCTGATGTTTGACAGACCCTTCAGTTGTTAGCTTACTTATTGTTTTTATCTTAAGATTGTTTATTAAATGCGAACTGCAACGGAATTTGCTTTTGGTTGTTTTATTTTCCTCGGAGCCGACAATCTCGTATGAAAAGATCTTTGGCACTGTCAGAGAATAGGAAAAGTACCTAGTTGATTTGGCGTCTCTGATTTTGAAAGTTGATGGTGGCGTAGTCCTTCGTGATCCGTCCTCGGAAATTTACATTCATTTTCTAAGGAAACTTCAATAACCACTGTTTGGATGTTCGCATTTCGTTTGTCAGGCTGGATTTTGTTAAAGGCTGGTACGCAGTTCAAGTGAAATCCAATTTTTCATACAATTTTTTCACTGCGAAATGTCAAAATGAATTTTCCAAATGAAAATTTCTCTAGGCGGTACGCAGTTCGAGTGGAAATTATTGCTTCCAGAACTGAGTCGTAGGTGGCGATACTAAAATCTCTCCGCAGCGATTTCACTTGGTTTTTATTGTCCGTCGCATTAATTTTTTGACATTTCAGCGTGAAAAATGATTTGTAGGATGCGGTTTAGAAATTTATTGGAATTTCAGATGTTTCCTTAAGAGAATAATAAGTTTGTCGCACTTATAAAATGTTTTTTTCATTGAATATAGTGCGATAATGTAAGGTGTACAAATAGTTCGTGGCACGGATGACCTTTTCCATAAGCAGGGTGCCTCAAGAATATTTTTTTACCCAGTTTTGTTCAAGCAGTACCAGCAGATGATCTTTAAAAATATGTATAATTTACATGCACTGTTAATTGTTTAAATTTGACGACTGTCCTTTTTATTTTACAAATCAGACATTATTTGCCAAATTGAAAGCTGTTAAAATTGTCATGAACAAAAAACGAAACATTTTTTTTTTGTGTGTTTGGAGGTTCGCTGGAATGGAAAATCATCGAAAGTCATTCGAGAGCTAGAAGGTATGCGAGAGATGCTTCGACAATAGGGAGGACTTTTCAGCCGACCTAAAACACCTACCGAGGGCACTGACTTTTGACAACCGACAGTGATTGCGCCTAGCCGTTCGACTAATCGAAAGATCAATCGTTTGTAGAATATCCGAACTTGTTTGTTAAAAAATATATTGACATAGCTAGTTTTTATAGATCAACATGTTTTATCCGCCTTAATCTCCTGATTACACTGCCTTTAATAATTCGGTTGTTTCTAAGCTAACGTGGTTGAGAAGCGTTGTGCATTTAAGGAACTTATTCGACTTCTTTCTATACTGATTCAATATCTAGATCAGCGTTGTGCATTGAATATGACTTTGTTCCTTTGTAATACTTTTGAAAGATCTTAATTTTTTAGAAATACGTTTGGAGCGGTCATACCCACAACTGGTGCCCGTAGGTCCATACTGGTTGTAGAATTTGGTTTTATGGCAATAACTTATTGTTATTGTGGTCGATCACGGATGAATGTCTTCCAATAGGTCAATACATTTTACTGTAGGTATCACATGATTCACAAAAAGTGAAGTTTCCAATTTGTTGCTTCCAGCTGTTTTCTTGTCTAGTAAAATAAAAGTGCGAGAGTTGAATATTGGAGTAGGTATTCTTTATTTTATATGTAACCTAAGATCTTCTTGAACTGCTACAAAACTATTTTTTTTTGAGCTCAGTCACCCTGCATAAATTTCTCCAACTAAAATCTCCAACAAAATATTTCACTCTCTATTTCACACCACTTTTTGGAGAGGAGTGAAAATTTCACTTCACTCGATCAGCGTAGGTACCAGCCTTAAATTTCGAATTTTAAATTGGAAATATTCTAAAATTCCTTTAATTCATTTAACTCTCCATAATGGCCGCGTTCCACTGCCCGCTAGATGAGCAGCGGCATGTCAAACTCCATATAAAAAAAATTGACATTTTACCATTTGCGCTAGTCGTCTAGCACTTTTTGTGAAATATCCCTTTCAGGGAAATTTCTCAATCTAGCGCAAAACTACCCGCTGCTTTGAGAGAAAAAAAACAAAAAAACAGCTGTCAATGGAAATCGTTCAAACATCTACAAAATAAAAAGAAAAATACGAAGCCGAGCTGCAATTGTGATTAAATTCGTAATAAGGTAAGTAAAATAGCAATTCCGATATTATTATGGTTTCTATAACATGTACCATTTCTTTTTAAATGCAGTTTGGAAATAATTATGCGACGCGAAATTATTTATGAAGGAAAGTCAAATGTCATTTTGCCGCTGCCGCTGCGCGAGCGTTCCTTCATCTGGGATATTTTGTGCTAGAAGACTAGCGGGCAGAGGAACGCGGCCAATGTAAAATTTCCCCTACCACAAATTTCCCTACCTAACCTACTTGCGAGTTGCGAGTTGAACGCACCCATTATATGATTTTTTATTTCCCATTTGACATCTACCCACCGACCGGTGTCATAACACAACATTTCTGTAATAGTCGTGCATTTGTATTTATTTTCTTGAATTTAAAATGTTTATCACAAATGTTTTGCTGAAAAGAGTAAAGAGCAAGTAAGTTGACAATCCCAACCATTTAGCGATAATAAATCCATTAAAATCACGTTTTTTATTTATCTCCCGTAGAAAGCTCATGGTTCTCATGGAGAGTGCTGTAAGTGGCCACCAGTTTAACATTGTTCGCGAACGTTTAGCTGATAAAATTGAAATTATTCGCTTCGACCCGTATAGTAAGTATAATTATTTGCGTATTAATCTAATATTTATTAAAACCAATTGAATTGTCATATCCAGTTCAAAAGGATTCTGTTTACAGAGAGCGCAGGAAGATCCGTAGCGCTTAGACGACGTAGACTAGCAATCTTGGATGTTACGAAATAAATTATGTAGAAAATAAAGAACAAAACACACAAAACAAAAATGTTTTACAGCGTTTATAACTTGTATTTGGAGTCAGTTTGGTTTTAGCTCGTAAAATAGGTTAAACCTTTGTCCATTGAGTGTTGTAGGATGCCACATAGTGGATGCTCCATTGATCACAAGAATATTTCCGTGAAAAAAAAATCTTGTTATGGAGTGGGGTGTCACATTGATTCTAAGCGGCTAGTGGTATTAAGGATTCATTTTTGGGGTTAGATTCGTACCATATTTATTTTATCTGACAATTGCGATTCAACGCTGCACATAAATGGTTAAACCATATTTATCTTCAGCCAGTTGCATTAGCTTTGCATGCAGAGCTCACTCAGGCTGCCTTTTGTTTGCCAATTTTTGTTGGCTCTTGTTGGTTGGGTTTTCATTCTGTCGATAATATCCTACTAACGTAGTCGGCCTTATGAATTTCGAACCAGAAGCAAGTGAAAATCCACATTAAAGTAACTTCTCGCGCACAGTAACTGAGCGTGGCTTTGTGCCAACTAAGATGAAGAGTGTCTTGCACAATGTCAGGTAAAAATTGTTCGGGACGTTCTTTTCTTCACAAACAGCGATTGACTTGCTGTTGCTCTACGAAGGTAGGTTACGGCCTGTACGAGATAACATCATCTGTAACCATAGTGGACTTCTGTGATTCTTAGATAGCAAAGCAATATGAAAATCGCATTGTAATAGCTCAGAATCAAACACAAAGCCCACATAGACCTAGCATAGTACATTGACAAATTCGCCAAAATCGGCAGTTTCGTTTAGCATCTTGCTATCTGTTATGTGCCTAAAAGCAAATTCTAGGCCCTTTGAGCTTTGATCAAATATTGCTAGACTGCTTAAAGTATTATTCTCTTTTTCTTATTGGTGAAATACGAATTTTCTTTTCAGGGTCACGCCAGTTAACCCAACCTTCGTCGTGAAGAGCAAGTGATTGCCGCTGGCGATACGGCAAATTGATTGCTAGGTTGAAAGGAGATTGAAGACTGCAGTTTATCAGCAAGAGCATTTGCAGGTAAGACGTACATTTGGATTCTATGTAGTCAAGATTGATCTTTTAGTTACAATGTATTATCATCGCGCGTATTTGAAAGTTTTGCAAGAAAAGTTCCCCTCCCCAAAATGTCAGGAAATGAAAACTAACTACATAATTTGAAGTAAACCACTGAACTCAACAGTATTACTTAAAAGGACAAATGACCTTTATGAGTTCTGGTGAGTTGTGGCGGGGATATTAAAATACGTATTAATAAGGAATAATATTACGTATACGCCCACGTTATAGGAAAAGTTTCCATTTTGAAACGTCATTTTAAAACGTTTCTTGATGCTTCCAATAACAATATCAAATTCTATTCATGATTCATTTGGCGTTCGTACTCTTTTTTCTCTATCTTGAGCTTGAGCAAGCAAAGCGAGATATAAGCAAGAAGATGAGCTTGTGTTGAAACGGCTTTGAACCCTTGTCTTGCTAATTTTTCGGCATTTTCATTGCTTCGAATCAATACATATTCAGTGACCTAGGAGCGGAGAAATTGAGCTCTTTGCGACAACAATTCACACGTTTCGATTGTATTTTTGGTGCAGTTACTGTCTCCATTTGCCTGGCTGTCGATTAAGAAGGTAATTCTTAATCGACAGCCGGTTGCCTTTCTGCTTATAGGTGCCAAATCCCGCTTGCATCCAGTCCAGTTCAGTTTCTGAAATGAATCTCCGAAATTGCGATTTAGTTTTCGACAGAGACTGTAATTTTCCAAGTCAGGGTCCAATTTTCTGAACACTTCAAATTCTAGTATATCCTTTTCAGACTTTCTGCCCATACGATTAGGACCCAGTTTATTTCTTGAACAATCTTTTTTTCTAACCAACTGTTATTTGTTACCTAATATTTTTATAGCCTCCCCTCATTGACTTATGTCGATTTCCATTGGGATTTTCGGATTTTGCTCTCAGATTTCAGATTTTTCGTGCCCAATGGAACATAAAACGAGATTTTTCTTCCTTCGCATTTGTGGTAGTGCGTGTTTGAAAAGTCAGCTGTTCTTAAATTGCAATTTACGCTTATAGAAATCCACTCAATTTATGTTGATATCTATTGTAGCGGCCAAATGTAAGTTTTTCTCTGTTTTTCGCAGACTTGTTTTCTAAATACGTGAAATAGGTACTTGTGAATAACACACTTTAAAATTTGATAAATGTTCTGGTTGGTTTTGGTGTTAGTGTAAGTAGGTATGAATCTCGCTCATGTCGTTTTCCATTGGGACAGAAAAGGCACTAATTTTCCACTCCCACGATATAAGTTTGATTGAACCGTACATGGAAGATACGTGTAGGCATAAGTAAATAAATTGTTATTTTCGTTTTCTTTTTCAAAATAATAAACATTCCTTAATAGTAATTGAAAAGCACTCTTTGTAGCTTTGCATCTTTCGAATAGATGACGCTCTTTTGTTTACATTTTACTATGGAAATGAGTCTCTTCGCACAAGATGTCGCATGTTTCTATGGAAACATACTTTTTTTTTGAAAAAATGTAGCTATTTTGTTGACGTTACTATGGAAATTTAAATTTGACGGCGGCTATGCTTCTTTGCTAATCCGCTAGCAAACTGTGGAGCCTGTGCTGTTTTGGAACATATTTTCTCGCAGAAGTATATGAAAATGACATTTCACTAGCAGTCCATATATAGTATGTCTATGCCTAATAAGTAGTTTGTTTCTGTTTACTATGTTACCTACACTAAGTGACTTTTTTAAATGGAGTAGATACGTTGATTTGTTTGATGGTGTTTGAATCCATCATTTTTGTTTGTCAAGCATTTTCAGGATGTGTGAGTAAGTTGAAATGTAGGAGTGATTGAGATGACGAGGACAATGATGACAGGCAACAGGAGTTGTTGAGCGTTGTGAGTGTTCAAGTAGGGGTTGTTAGGAAAATGCTCATTCATGAGTATGATTATGGGGAGGGCAGCTCAAAGATACCATAACACCTTCGGTACTGGTGTGGAGAGAGAAGGGAGAAGGCTTACCAACCAAGTTGATAGGTGGGGTTAGTTTTCTTCTTGGCTATTAAAGTTGCAAATATTTCGTTTAGAGTTAATCCTTTCCCAATTTTCTTCCTATCCCTTTAATGCCAACAAATTTTAAAATTTTCGCATCAAAATTCAGGCATGTAAAAGTACGGTCCGCAAGCCAAGCAGAAGATCCCACTCCAACGGCGAGCTAAGCACAGGCTTAAACAAGCATGCCTGCCTTGCTTTGTTGACCCTACAACCCTTTCACCGAAGTCAAAATTGAGATTCCTGTGTCTCTAGATAAATGTAGAAAGAAATAGATATGTGCGTTAGTTATGCTTGTGACACACATGTGGTTTCGATACCATGGTATCGAGATGAACTACATGTCTGTCAGGGTATACTACGCTAATACCAGACGAGCAATGTGGTTTGAGCGTAGTATCGATACTAGGGTTTTTTGCGTAGTATAGCCATCCCCCTAGCGAAAACAGCGCCACTCTCATGAAGTGGAGCATAGTTTTACTTAAACTACCTATCACTTTTATAGAAAATGCTATAGTATTCTTGCCATGGAGGCTTTACTAGGTGTGTGTCACGGGTTTTATTGTCTGCCCGAATATGGTAACGATGGTAACTGTCAAACTATACTACGTTATACAGTGTGTCACCTAGCATAGTATTGACGATGCCATAGTATTGAAACCATGGTTTCGAAACCATATATGTGTCACAGGCATTAGATTTGAATGATTTTTGTTTTTGTTTTGTTCGTCTTGAATCAGAAATGGTTTATAAAAAATCATAAAATTCTCAACAGGTGGCGCTGAAGGCACACGTTTCGTTTTTAACTTAAATTCAATTAACTTCATAATAAATAATAATACAATAACAATAATTTATAAATATAATTCCTTCGGTGTGAAACTCGATGACTTTATATCTCAATAACTGATGGGCCAATTTTCATGAAACTTTTTGGTTTTGTTCGTATTGACGTATTTAAGGTTTAGCAAGACTTAAAAGATAACATTCTTTTAGACTCAATAGGTAATGTTTTCGATCTCCAAAGCCACTCAGGCGATTTCCATGTAAATTTGTTGTTGCGTATGGTTGGTTCCAGTTTGAAGGATAGAATACTTTTGGACCCGATAGGTGGCACGTCAACCATTGCGGTTTGATTGACACACATCGATATTGATATACTTCAGTTATTTCTATGGGCCCTTAGCAATAAAACATATTAGACGCGACCTTTGGCAGCAAACTAACTTTTAGTCTAAATTAGAAGAAACAAAGCATTAAATTTGACCTTAAGTTGAGAAATAGTTAGATTGGAGTCATCGGATCTAATCCGGATCGAAGTTTTTATGCTTGAACCCTTAACAAATTAGGCCAAATTAACAATTTTTTGTTTATTTAGCTCACATCATCGCAAACTTCAAGTTCGCTTCAGGTGAAACAACATTCAGTCACAACAGCTAGCAGAAGTTGATTTTTGTTAATTTAGATCAAAAGTGGACTTAAGAATCGAACTTTGTTCTTTTTCTTTCCTTTTTAAGTGCCATAGTATTTAATATAACTTTTGAAGAATCAGAATTGACCGAATTGCATAAAGAAGCATGTGCAAATGTACATGCTCGGAATTATTATTTTCATTACATTAACGAATTGGGGCGGAACTAAGTTCGCCGGGACAGCTAGTTACTAATAGAGAATTTAATCTAATCTAATCTAATTTGTTCAAATATTTAATCCTCTTATGACAGAGACTTTCATTTTCCAAGTGAGGGTCCAATTTTCTGAACACTTCGAATTCTAGTATATCCTTTTCAGACTTTCTGCTCATGCGATTAGGACCCAATTTATTTCTTGATATTTTTTTCTAACCAACTATTATTTGTTAATATTTTTAAAAACTCCCCTGCTTTAGTATTTTGGGTTTTTTATTTTCCAGTCAGCTTCGAAATGATATACGTAATAGACCAGTCTTTTGTTGAACCGGGTTCAAGTTGTCCACAAGTTTCTCCTGCACTAGAGTATATTTGTCCACTTTTCTGATACACCATAAAATGAAAGGTCCCTTCTACTTGGCTCAAAAATAATACCCACTCCAACGAATAGATGTGAGATCTTAGGTCCTATTTGGAAATGTACCGCCCGCACTATCCCTTATTGATTTTCAAATTAAGGGTGCCTACGCGGTTTATGACAGTCGATAATTTGCGCAGCTTATCTTGATTATATTTTCCAGAAAAAAAAAGACAGAATCCGACGAGAATGTCCCTCTCAATGACTGATTGGTCTATTTGTAAATAACGAACAATAATCCTATTAGATAGGCCATTAGTAACTTGTGTACTGTGCTGGTGACAGACAACGTGAAACGAAGCCCTCAAAATGCAGCCTCACTTGCATTTCCTAAGGTGGTCTTTTCTTCCTCTTCACCTGGAATTTGTACAACGATGACAATGTTCAAAGTCGTTAACACATAATCCAATTACATTGATTTGCGCTATTTCGAAGTCACAAAACCAAAAGGCTCGACACTAGTGGTAAAAATTTAACTTTTCGACTGATGACATTGAAAAGTCCATGATAAATCGCACTGTCTGAATTGTGAACTGACCTGTAACCAGGAACATAGATATTTTTAGTTATTCAATTCAATTGAAACGTTTCTAATTATGAACGCACTTATTTTTAATCTTACGTAAACATCTCTCTTGATTGGACTTCCGATGATCAGACATCAGAGTGATCGGAGAATGAACAGTATTTTCGCATGACTGTTCAACAAAATACCATATGCAGTTTATTGATAGCCCAACAAGTAAACAAACAGTCGTAGCGTTTCCATGGCCGCCAGTGTTGTTAGAGGAATACGATTTTGGGAAGCAAATGTACGACGACACGATTTTTGTTTGCTGATTTTTTGAGGCGATATTGCAGAGGGAGTGAATGATGATTGGAAGACTTACCGGGGAATTCGGTTTATGACAAATTTATTTAATAATTTTTATCCTTCAGTTCTAAAACATTTCTGTGTTCATATTTCGTGTATTTTGCCAAAAAAAAAAAAACATTTTATTTATTTTTACTAACTTCGTGTACAAGTTCATAGGTACTTTTATGGAAAATGTTGTGCCAATTTAAAAACAAATTTCCTGAGGCGAATTTTTTGTCAGTTTTGTTGTGAGGATTATCGTAGAGCTTGTGACTTGAGAGGGCTCACAACATCGGAATCGGACTGTTAATTTAGTTTGTGAGCCTACTGAATACGGCACTCGAAGATTCTTCCAGTAATCCATCGTCCGTAGCTCAGTGGCGGAATAAGGGGAGGCAGGATTTGACTAAGATTTGACCTGAGACTAAACTTTCGCAGAATTGGAATTAAAACGGTGCATAGTGTACTTTGAGTTATAGACGGTTTTTATTTTTCGAATGCGTATTCTCTGAACGGTGTCGAAATGTATACCTAGATTTGACTTCGTGCCCTCCGGCTCTAAAATCAAACTTGTAATAAGAACTCATTCAATTTATCGAACGTTTGATTGCATGTTACTCGTTGGAATGAACATTTTGGAATAATCCTTACGCGATGTGTTTCCGATAAGGCCCTCACCTCGCTCAGAGCTGGTAGGTGTGGCATTTACTAGTACATAACCATTCTTAGTGGGCCTAGAATGGAGCCTTATGACGAAACCGCCACATCCTTTGTAGGTACGAACTTATACCTTCATTATGGTCACTGAGGAGTGAGGAGAGTTATATTTTCGCAGAGCAGCTCGATGTCATTTTACAGGGATAGTCCGCGATTTCGATTTCGTTCCGATAAAGACAGCTTCAAATACGTTCTCGATCAATGAAAACAAACGCGCTTTCCACCTTTAAGAAGTTATGGCGCAGCAGTTGTTAGATGCCGCAAATACGAGTATGGAAGGAAGATGCGCTTCTACAGTTTTGTTCCCTTGTAATGTCACACCTCGATAAGAAAAAATGTACGGCTGGTTTATATATTGATATAACCAAAGCTTTCGACATGGTTAACCACAATCTTCTGTTGAAAAAACTAGAGAAAGCTGGATTTCGTGGTTTCATGCTCCACTGGTTTACGTCATATCTTGAAAATAGATCGCAGAGAGTTAAGTTGGATGATATAAGGAGTGAATTATTGTTCCTTAACATGGGTGTTCCTCAAGGCTCCGTTTTAGGTCCAATTCTGTTTTTGATCTACATCAACTCACTCTTTGCTCTTAGTTTCAAGGGCAAACCAACTGCTTTTGCTGATGACATTGGTATCACTTATGGTTTAAATAGTCCTTTGGACCTAGTTTCTGATATTAATTGGGATCTTAGTTTGTTGAGACATTGGTTTGCTGAGCATCAACTAGTGATAAGTTCTAAAACAAAGATAATCACCCTTATTCCGAGTGGCGTTTACGACGATTTATGAAACGCCAATTTGAATTTGGAATTACGAGAGGCGTTTCTGAGTCGTTGAACGCCATTTGTCACTGAACGTCATGTGGAACCTATTGGCGTACGACGAACATCATGTGAGAAACTTCACTGCTATTCTGTAAGGCGTTGAACGCCTCAAAACGACAAGAAAAACGACGGTACTTGTCGTCTGCAATTTACTGAACGACAAGCAGTGATCGACGGCTAAAAATGTAATTATATTCTAAATTCGCAGTGTATTCAAATGACTAGACTAAATTAGATTAATTTAGGGTAAAAGTAAATAACCAGAAACCAGAAATTTAAGACTTTGGTTGAAATAATGGAAAAAAAAAATACCTTCGCTGGAATAGGGATTTCAAACGGGTGTCTTAAATGTTGATACCAAAGTTGAATGGGACTCTATTGCTCTAACCCTTAATAGCTTACTACCACCATCAAGAGATGTAAAAGAGTGACAAAAAGTATATCTATAACTTAAAACTGTACAAATTTAATTGGCTTAATGCACATATTTCACAGGTTTGGTCTGATATTAAAGTAAAAAAAAACTTCTTCACAACAAAAAAGAGCGTGAAGCAACTGGAGAACCTTCATTCAAACAAAAATATCAGATTTGGCAGAAGTTTTTTTCAAATCTTCTTAGCTACGAAAAAATGATAAGTCCGAAAAGAAAACTCTTGGGTGGTGCACAAATTGGTTTAATTCCGAAGACATCCACATAAATAAAAAATCCTTGTACATCCACATCGACTTCAGCTTCATTCATCCATCCATCCACTTCAAAAATATAAATACCATAAACTGATACCGCATTTATCTGTCATTGGCGCGTATCAGCTGGTGTGGATCGTATGTGGAATGTGAATTACTTACCGACGACGTTTTACCCTGTCGTGGAAGTTAGGGAATAAGGCTTCTAAAGTGAAACGCCTCAAAAAACGACAATCGTCGTGAAAGTAAAACGCCACTCGGAATAAGGGTGAATGTTCTTCTGCTTATCTTCTACTCATACTTTGGATGCTGATGTGTACTTTCATGCACCTGAATGTCTTAGATATAAACTGTCTAGTTGTTATTGTGATTCTGGCTCTTCGTTTCCCTCTTTTTGTTATAATGTTTCCTGTAGTGATAAATGTTTACAAATTGAGACGGTAAATGAATTTAAATATTTGGGGCTTACTCTTGACTCTAGAATGAATTTTGCGAATCACACTAACACGTTGAAAAATTATTTCCGATGACCTCTTCGACATTTTTTCTATTTGCGGAACGTCTGCTCTACTAAGCTTTTGCTGACAATTTATTATGGTGTCTTTCATTCCAAGTTACAATATGGAATTGCTTGTTGGGGTGGTGTTTATCGAAACAAAATACATCCTCTGTTAGGTCTTCAAAATTACGTTCTAAGAAAAATTTGTCGAAAACCTCGTAGGCATTCTAGCTTTCCTTTGTTCTGTGCCCTGAAAATTCTACCTGTCCGTCATTTGTATTGTTTTAAGGTGTTAAAAATATTCTTTATGAAGTCTGGTAATCTTAATTTTCGTTTAATTTCTAGTAACAATCTTCATGGAAACCTTTCGAACACGTTATCTGTTCCCAATTTTCGCACTACTGCTTATCGTATTTTTTTTTTTTCTGTTTTATCTTACCGATTATTTAATGAACTTCCTCTATCCATCAGAACAATAGCAATTCCAGGAATATTTTTAAAATGCGTTAAAATGTGGCTCTTCAGTTTTGACTATGCAGCTCTAGAATCTCTTACTTCTAATATAGTGGTTTAACTTTATGTTTAATTTTTTTTTATATTAATAATTCCTTCTTAGTTTATAATTTCTCTGTGTATAAAATGTTGTTCTCTTTTTTTATTTTTTTTTTTTTGTTTTTTTTACTGGGTCACCCCACCCAAATTTTAGTTTGTATAATTTATCCAATTGAAGTGACATTCTACACTATTTTATCCATTGTATATAAATACTGAATGTCACCAACCTTTCTTATACTTTTTCGTTTATGTTGTATTATGTATTGAAGGAATCATTTTCCGAAATTCCGGAAAAAGCGGATGAAATTCTTGGTACACTTGATTTTGAGACACCGCACGATGTGTTGTACCCTGACAGAGAGAATTGGTATAGAAACTTGACCGTTCCAAGCCCAGTGAGGACACAGGGTCTGGTATATATACTCCAGGGAACTGGACCTACATCTGGCCCTGAGACTTCCAGACACATGCAGTGTGTTTCAGGTAGAGATTCTGGCCCTACTCAAAGCTGCGGAGCGAAGCTTAATACAATGATTGAAGGTACAAGACCACCTATGGCCGTGGCTAGAAGGGTTGTTTTCGAAATAACTTCCCATATAGCAGCCACAAGATGGTCACAACTAGAAGGTCACAGGGTCTCAAAGGCAATGTGGTCCATTTTTAACAGGAAAAAGTTTGAAGAATTAATCAATCTCAGTAGTACAAAGGAATACTCTCTGGACATTGTCTTCTAAGGAAGCATACCATGAGACTAGGACTAGCTAATTCGGATATATGCATTCACTGTGAGGACCTACAAGTCACGGAACACATCTCCCACCTTCTATGTGAGTGCCCATCAATCGCTCGGAGTAGAAGGAAACACCTTGGCAGGTACTTCTTTAATCACTTTGAGGAGGTTGGTTGTAGAGAAATTGATTGTTTCGGCGATTTGGTTTAGGTTTTTAACTGTAACGGTTCCCTGGGGTTGTCGATGGGCCCGCTCACAACCCCACTCAACCTAGCCTAACCTAACCTAGCTCTTCAGTTAATATTTTACATACCATTCAGGCTTGGGGTACTTTCTGTTGTGTCTTGCTCGCGCCGAATAATTCTTCAAGCCAGGCAAACTCTTAAGAACCCTTTAACTGTCCATTATACCCTCTTTTCTAGGAGAAGAAAATAGTATTTGTAGCTACACCAAATAGGCAAAGAGGCTGTAGAAGGAAACACCTTGCGGCAGTTGCAGATAAGAGCCTTTGATTGATTTAAACTTGCAAGCTTCATCCCATTAGGCACCTAAAAATAAATAAATAAATAGTTGGCGCAACAGGTCTGTAGAGACCCTGGGCCTAGCTTCTCGCAACCATTCGTTTTGTGTGAGTTTTTAATTTTTGGAACGAATGGGAGGGATCTACAATTTTATGCCGATTCCAAACGGCTGATTGAGAAGCTCTTTCAAGACAATTATACTCTCGGATGTTTGTCAGACGTTCGCGAGAGGTGGCGCCGTGAAAAAAACCTTCAGTTGGAATTCTACATTCTGACATTAGGCACCTAATTGGTCCCAAAGATGTAGTTCGATTCCTGGACACGACAGATAATCGCGGAGACTAAAAACGTTACTCGCTTAAATTGTGAAGCATCGCGCAATCAATTGCTAGTAATTCTGTCTACCTATTGCGAGAAATGTAATAAATTGTTCGAGTTCGGTATCCTAAATCCTACTGCTTGTTCTAAACTAGCTGCCAAACCGTGTCGTGCCCATTTGTCAGCATTTTCATTGCTTTGAATGTCTATACATATTCAGTGGCCTAGGAGAGTAGAATTTAGAGCTCTTCGCGGCATTGACAAGTCTTAGTTGTGACTTTTACCATGAGACAGGTACCTTAAAAGACGTGCGCCCAACTTCAATTCATACAAAATACGATTAATACGATTTTGAGACAATTTTCCCCAAACGATTCTAGCACCACTGAACTGATGCCCACATTCCACAGACTGTAGCTGTAGGTTAGGTTAGGTCCTCTCTCTATCCAGCATCGAAATTCGAAATCGCTGCGCTGCACTCTGTTCTTAAGAGAGAAGTTCAGGACTCTCTGAGAAACTGGAGCAAAGTGTCATGAATGATCTCTCAAAAAAGAAAACAAAAAAAAAAAAAACGCTCAACCCAAAAAGCTCCCGAATTCTGAATAACAAATCAAATAAAAAAAAAATTACCAGCAAGACAAAAAACAAAAACGAAAGTACTAAAGATCCTATAATATTGCATTTGTAACAGAAAATCAATTGAAGCCTAGTACACAACAACTGCTTCCACACTACTAACCTCCATTGGCCACGGAGAGAGGGTGGTGATGTAAACGCGATTACAGCCCCCTCGCGCGCATTTGAATTGAAACCTTACCATGGCTCGTCGTCAGCACAAACGGCTCCCGGCCCACCACACCACATCCAACCGTCGTTCACGGTTGCTCCACAGTCACTCTGCCTCTGTGCTTTTGCGATTTGTTTAGTTTATCACCGTCGTTCGTACGCAGCGCAAGTTCTAGCGGAATAATACCCAAGAGCTGAGGTCGGTTGGCATTATCCACCACCTCTGCCTCAGTTGTGCGTTTGTGTTTTTTTTTTGTTTTTCCTTTGCTTTATTAGAATCAAATTTTATCAAAAAATAATTTCGAGCAAGAACCAGCAAGAAAACCGTCCTACGGATTGTGGTACTAACTTTGGAAAAAACAAAAAAAAAACAATCTCCTCGCCTGTCGAAAGGTTTTCCTAATCTACAGCTAGACGTCAGTCGAAATTTCGTCGTCGTCGCGAAGTTGACATATCGTGTGCGAGAACAACAAAAAAGCAAAAAAGGTTCGAAGCAAATTTTATCAAAAAAAAAATGTAAAATACTATAGAGTGTGCCGTACAGTAGTGAACGCAGTGATAAAAACGCGTACTCGCCAGCAGCGTGCAAAATAAATATATCAAGGTGTGTACTGTGTACAGTGTGTAGAGAGCGTGGGTGTGGGTTTGGTGTTTTCCGAACGTACCTAGTGTGTAATTAAACAGAAGTCGAGAATGGTAATCGTTTCCCTGGGCTAAATACTATAGGTATCTTGTTTTCACACCTTGCTTCGCTTCACCTGCTTACCCCAATTCGCACCCATGGAAAACGGTTGCTCAAAATGGGAGCTCTGCGGGCATGTTACGAAATCTTTGTTGGAAACTTTTTGAATAATAAATGCATTTCCGTAAGCGCCGTAACACTTTTTTTTTTTTTGGGAGGAACTAGGACTAGGATATCGTATCAACAATCAGTGCGCAGGATTTCTCTTAGGTATACGGAGACGGAGATGCTTGCGATTTTCAAGTCCACAAGTTACGTATACGCTGGCTCTCTTTTTGGAACTTTTGCCAAGGCGAACGGAGCCGTTCTGTAAATGTTTACAAATAAACACTAATTTTAGTTGTTATTTTGGCCTTCGGAAGCGCGTGCACAGCTATATACACGAGTGAGTGCAGTAAATTGATATCTGTCTTTGTACGGCAATAGTTCTCCCTGTGCAGGAGCAGGACTGTTTGTTTGTGAATGATGGGGCGAAACCCATTTTCTTTGTATAGAACTCGTTCTATATTTTCCCATCCAGATGTTGTTGTGTTTCTTCGGAAAATTTGTGTCCAAAAGCGAAAAAAAGATAAAGAGCTGAAACAGTTTGGTCGCCGGTAGATAGGGCACACATATTTTTTGTTTATCGTGTTCACTGTATGATATGCACAAGCACATACATGCCAACCCTTTTGGTGTATTCCGTTGAACCCCAAGCCCAACATGGGAAAAGTTATATATTCTGTTTGTCAAGTATAGTAGAAGTAGTGTTTGATGTAGATAAAGAACTACGTTTGACACATTTTAGACAGACGGCGATATGACCCGATGATAGTCAAAGTGATGACTCTAATTAAAGTCGCATCTTATACGTGTGGCGTAAATGTGTGATTATTAATTAGCGGAGCAAATTTCGACAAATTGGACGTCACATTGGAATGACATCTGGAAGAAGAAGCCTTTGAAACTAATTCGGGCGCCTTCCGGTTTGTGTCTGCACTTACATCATCGGTTTGACAGTTTGGACGTGTTACCTCGGTTTTCGACTTACGTCGATTGATTTCATAATGGGTGACAGCTGAATGAATTAAGATAGGAAGGTTCAAGGTTAGGTTGAAAAGGGTTATAAGAGAGTTAGGTCTTAAACGGCACTTGGCAGCGAAATGGGTCCATCGCGATCACCAGGGGCCCCAATTGAACTAACTTCAACGGAAGTAACCTTGTAAATATGTCAATTTTCTTGGCAGAGGCTATTTAGTCCTTTTGTAGTTGGTGCAGATGGAAGAAATGCCTTGCCAGGAACTTCCCTCTAATGCGAGATATTGTTGCCCATAGTAGGTATGTATGCATGAGTATAAGCAGGTGAGCCTTTTGGCATCCTTTTTCAGACGACCAGTGCCCAGATAAGTGTTTCCCGCCTAGTTTAAGTATTTCCCTACAGATCTTATAGCCTTTTCACACCATGACGAAAACCGTGTTTTCCTCGAAAACTCGTCGATGCATTCACACCGACCACCAACTAGTTTTCGTTTGACGTTTCAATCAGCTGTGAGACACTAGTCCTTAAACTTCGGTGCAAACTTTTTTGGTTACAAGTTTTGATCGCGTTAATTAAAAAACAAAATGAATTTAGTGCATTTCAAAATAATATTAGCCCATCAATTAATTGTGGATTTTAAGTCGTGAGTTGTGACATTTTTCGGTCAGCCATTCTGGTGAATTTGCTGAATATTGCAAAAGGTGTGTTTGGTTTAACAACCCAACGAATGGAAGTCGTTTTCGTGAACTGAAATGTATGGGAAAACTTCTGTTTTGGTAGAAGTTTGAGAGTTCTCGCGAAAACCCGGATTGCAAGAAACTGCTTGTATCCTGTAGTCGTAGACGCTTTCAAGTTTGGATCTACGAAATAGATGCTATAGAACCTGTGTCTTCCGATTGTGTTCAAGCCTTCTGTATGGACTTCAGTTTGTTAAGCTACTTTAGCCCTTTCCGGATATGGTGCTGGCCAAAGGAAAGATCTTCTCCGGTACAGTGTCCGAAGCTGGCTTTCTTGGACGATCAGCTACAAAGCTCATGTTAACGTTCTCCGCATGGTCGCTTTATGTGTTCACCTCTGTGTGTATACAGTCATTGGACAACAGCAGATGTCCGGCCTCAAGTCTTGCGTTTTTCATTTTTTTTTTCTAACAGAATAAGCCCAAGACACTTGTTGCCTGAAAGTTACGGTTCCATCCATTCCGGCTTTGAGCTCAAGCCCATAAAATTCGTCGTGTCACGTCAAAGCCAACATGTTTAACAGAACGAACAGGCCCATAAAATCTGTCGTTCGAAATAGTTGTTGCAGAATAATTCCACGGGCATTTACATTTTTATTTAACGTATTAAAATTTCCACCAATGAGTCGTGCGTAACCTCAATTTTGTAAGAACTGTCAACTGATCCAACGGACATAAAAGTAGAAAGTAATGTCGTTTTCCATTGGGCAAAAAGAAGCGTCCGGGAGAGTCCGGAATCGAAAAAATCACTTCTGAAACCGTTCCATTGGCACAAAAAATACTCCTCTGGTGATTCTGAGGAGAGAATTTCGCTTCTGGATTTGAAGTCAGAATCCACTCAAGAAGCACTCACACCAGTGTAGTTTGTGTATTTTATACAAGTCAACTGACAGCTGCCGTAGATTATTTTTTGGCATTTCACCAATACTCTTGTGGATTCAATCAGAAACAGTTTTCTTGTTCCATTGGACTACAGAATGAGTGGATCCCCGAGTGAAACCAATGGAAAACGACATAAACCTATATAACCGTCGCATTCGGCATATGCGTTGCTTTTGTGTCACCTTCTAAGTTGTCGTGTATTTTCCATCTATCCGTTGATGGATTTCGTTGGCCCTTTTTCAAAACCCATCTCATTCATTTGACAGCAAGATATTCCCCTTATTTACCACTAACTATTTTACAATTCGAAAATCGTTGCGGCTTGTGGAGGGTTGCCGAAGGTCTCCACACTTTTTAACTATTTATTCAGGGTATCCAACAGCAGCATCATCGGCATTCTTTGTTGCTCGTATCTCCCATGGCAGATTATTGTAAAGTAGATCCACCGCCAGAGTATATCACCGGTTGACCTACCTCACTCTCTGTTTGTTGTACCTTCTGTAACTTTTTTGAAAATTAAAGAGAAAAAAAAACAACTCTCATCATTGCTTTAATGGGGGTTCAGGTTCATACGTAATTTCTCCGTATCCTCTCTATTGGAAAATGTCCTTTTCGAAACAGAGGACACTCATTAGAATGCATTCATTAAATTTTGAACTATAAAGGCAAGCAACACAATACGACGAGTAGTAAGTACACTGTATACTCGAACGCCATCATTCACCGGTAACACTATACCTCCATGAAGCAAGAGCTTAAAATTTTACAGTCCTTTTGTGGTTGATATTCGTTAGACGGTATTTATAGCATTCTGGTGTACGACGATGAGAGCTCTTCCAATCTGAAAGCCAATATCGATTCGGTACCCTACTGCACTTAGAAGTGACAGCACAACCTAACGTCCACATTCTCTATGTCTACGTCTCTATGTCTCGTCGGGTTCGTTTCATTGTTGTTGGCTCTGTGTAATAGATTTTAATACTTCCTGTTTATTTTGGATCGAGAATTGATGGGACGGGCTGACCCAGCAGGGACGAACACATTCGTCTCTATTTTCGAATTTGCTGCGCGAGCGAGGGCTTAGTAATCGAATGATTTCTCTGCGGTGCGCGGCGGGTAGTGCGGCGGCCATCCTGTCGCTAACACCATAAGAGGCTATAATGTTATGTTTGATTTGCCGGTTCGTTGGGTAAGAACACGTTGCCTATGGGGGTCATCTTTTGAAGAAGAGGCTACTTTCAGCTTCAACTTGATTGGATGCGACTTCTGAGGCGTGCCATAGTCCAATCATCTGGCACAGAGGCGAAATCCCCTGCGAAGGTGATTTGTCAATTTGAATCCGTACCACCTATTTTGACTTTGATCGAAAGCATGATTCCTTTGCTGTCGAACTTGAAACAGACAGACACCCACAATTCGCGCGTGATTATTGGACTTGGCCTGCAAACTCCGAGTCTAATTTTATAAACTGAATCGAATGTAACATCTCGTGGGATTCGCTTTCCCAAATAAACCGACGAATACGCCCGAGGAATTTATTTTTAGAAATGCACGTATTAGATCCATTGGATTTCGTCGGCTAATGCGTTTCTCCAGGAGCTTCTTCCACCGTATTGGTTCAGCTCCACTGATGTACAATAAACGGGGGTGAGGCTTTGCCTTTTATCGTTTGACTTTGATGTGCGAGTATAGCGCGCCATCGTTCGGCAGCAACCCTTCTGTGAAAATGTGCCACCCGCAGCGTCACTCCCAGCAGGAGTCGTAATACCAATAATGTTGTTATTAACTTTATCCTGCAACGCAGATACAAAACCCTATCGCAGCTTGGAAAACGGACACCACTGCGGCGTTGAGTCATTTTTGTTATTTTGTTAAAGAGCCCATTTACGTGGTAATTAGTTTATACACCGACAGTGATGTCCGACTAATTTCGGAACAGTATTAGACCGACGTCGGACATCTGTGTGCGGAAAGGAAATATTAAAATCCAAAAGCCAATTAAACGTTCAATATGTTGCGGATTCGAGGCAATTGCTCATCAATTTCGCTTTCACAGCCGCAATCGTTAAACATTTTTACAGTCCAAATCCAAATCGTCAAATACAATTAAACTACCAATTACATTTGTATTCGTTAGAGGTTGATATACAGCACGCTTGTATCTCGGTTGTGATGGAGGCTTTCGATGTTTAATCGAATTCGAGTTGAATGCATTAGCGGTGTATGTGTCTGCTTCTATGTTTGGCAAATGAAACCGAGTCTGTTAGACACCTCTGTACTAGTCCCATTTTCGAAATCGGGACTATTTCAAAACGTTAAGCATTCGTTTTTATATATGCGCGACGAACTTATGTATGTCAGTTTATTATTCAACTTCGTATCAGCGAACGTGCAGTGAATATATATTTTCAATACCAACTGCCGTGCTCTCATGCATACAACATCATCATCGTCGGCGTCATATGTAAAATGTATTAGAAAATGTTTTCTGTGCCTGGCCGGTGGGTTTGCCAAGTCATACCGCGATTTACACTCCCACGCAAGTGAATAGGTTCACCCAATTCTCACATTACTGCACTTGTGTGTGCTTAGTTAATAAGTGCGTTCTGGAAATCATTTTCAGATTGTGTTGCTTTAATTGTGTTTGTCTGGATATCAAACACGCAAACCTATCAACTGTAGTTTTCCACTCATATTGTGATGGGTAATTAAGTCGTTGATTTTTGACTAAAAGCGATGTTATTTTTCAACACTCATTTGACACTTGAAACGCTAATTTGACAATTTTACTTTATACCCAAAACCCAATTGAACTGACGTTTTAGTTTTGAAGCTAAAATTGAGCACGTTCAAGTGTCTAGTTTATTAAGTCTGACAGCTGTCTTACTAGAAATATCTCTATTGTTATTGGCCTAGAATGGTCACGCGACTAGTTTTGGCTACTACATAAGTTGACACTTATTTTGCTGTCATCGTGAGCAAAGAGTAAGCTCTCTCTCTCGCTCTTGTTTTTTTTCCTGTCTCACAGACATGGAACTGTTTCACTAAAAAACAATTGCTAAATGAATTTAAAACAATAAATGTAAAAGGAATAAATGTTGAATATGGTTTTCTAGATAGTTGACTTCTTCTCTATTCATTTTAGGCGCCAAAAAATATTCATCCATTCACATTTCAGATTTTTTTCATTTTCTTTACATGAAAAATATTTTTGACAGTTGAATTCATGCAATTACTTTTGGGAGTTGTTCAAAAAATAGGTCAATAACATGCAAGTTAAACCCAAGTTTTCACTAGGCAAAAGTGATTTTCTTTTTAAATACATATTCCTGAACTTTGCATAAATTTGCATTAATTGGTGGATGTTTTCAACTTGGTTTTTTTAGCAAAATATCTGTACAACATCAAAATATGATAGGGAATTCGGTTTTTTAATGAGAGTGAACAGTGTTGATATTACTTAGGAACACTAAAAATGCAAATTCTATTGACATAAAAAAAAGTGGTAATTCTCGGAACGTAAACTCGTAAAAACGAGTACACAATGATTAAACTCCTAACAAAAAGAATATATAATGTGGCATTTAATTTAATTCTAAGATTTGATCCCATTTCAGATTTTGCGTAGGAACGTAAGAATCTAAATTGTTTTGTTATTTATTGTTCGCATGTTCTATTTCGTTTTCTATAGATATATTCTTTAGCAAATTTAGTAACATTTTGAAATGTCCACTGATATTTTTATTAAAAAAATAGGGTTTAGGGCGGGACCCTGGGCCGAACCATTCGTTTTGAGTGAATTTTTCATTTTTGTAACGAATGCAAGGGATCTACAATTTTATGGCAATTCCAAACGGCCGATAGAGAAGCTCTGTCAGACGTTCGCGAGAGGTGGCGCAGTGAAAAAAACCCTGAGTTGTAATTTGGGTTTTTTGCGGAATTCGAACCTGGGACCCCTCGCTTAGTAGTCCAACACACTAACCACTAAGCCATTGCGCCTACTAATATTTTTATTAGCCTCTCTAAATAATTAATTAACAAAAACAAGTGAACTTATTGCGTGCTAAAAATCCTACTTCACTTTGCTTTGCTGAGATCGAAGCCCCAAAAAAAGGCCTCATTTCACATAAATAAAGGGCGATCTACATAGAAATTTTTTTATTATGAGATTTACCAGAAAAATACAAAAATATCGAATTTAACAAATTTATACTTGCATAATGTTATTGTTCAAGTATGCATTTTACGTACCATTTACAGATTAAAAATTATGCTAAATCAAAAATATCTTTTTCTCCACAGCATGAACAAACGATTTCCCCAAACTGTGTTAAAATATTGTTTTAAAATGACTTCGAAATAAAAGCTTGAAGTTACAAAATCTCTTAAACCGTTTAAGTTCATTTTATCATGAGATGCATTTCTACTAGATAAGCGATGATTTTATTATGTTATTTGCAATTGTGACGAAATTATATCGGCAATTCCATTTTACAATAATTTCATAAACTATAAAAACTTTCAGACTGAATTGCGATGTGAACGCCGTGTAACTAATGGTCACCAAAATTGCCGAACACAGTCGTCCCACTTAAATCTTACGTCAAAAAGTGACGTTCCCGACCAATCTAGTTAGTTTTTGCGTTCAGGTTATATCTTATCCAGGCCAATCTAGTCGACTTAAAATAACTAGATTCTTGAATGCGGCCATTGTGACAACCAGTCGTTGCCGTCTCCAAAAGTGTCAATTATTTCACATTTTGTCAAACCGTCTAATCGTGACTTTTGATTGATGTTGACTTGACATTTCGGACTTCCGCTTTTTCAAGATTTTATTTTTAAGTAAACTTAAACAATTTACACCACACAAACTGTGTTTGAGGGTCGGAAATCTAATATCGCTTTAATTGACATTCCGCCGAATGTTTCTTAAACTTGAGTGACAGTTATCTGAGTTTGACATTATTTAACGTCGACTTAGTAATAGTCAAAGTGGGGGATTTTAAAAAATGTAGTCGTCTTTAGTGGACTGATTTGTCTGGACTCAATTTCTTATGAACGCAGAACTTATACTCGTAGGTAATGTCACTTTTACTAGGTCGGACGTACAAACGAAATGTCAGGTTATTAAGTCGTGAAATTCTACACTATAGATTTGTCGGCTACCCCCTTCCATAAAAGTCAATTATTCAGGTGGTCGAACTATGCACAGAAACATCACGTCATCAGCCAGCTAACATCTATCACACTTAAAAAAAATATTTTTCAACGTCCCCAATCACTCGACTAAACGTCAACTTAAAAGTGATATAAAGAAATCGGTCTAGGCCAATGAAAATTAACACAAATCGTGTCAGTCGGCTGTCAGACTAAGTAGGCGAGTTTTTAGAAGGTGCCGACTATTTAATTGTCGTTATTCGCATGGTTTAGAATGACGTATAATATTCAGAAAGTTGTGCACCAATTTACGTGAGGGTTTTGATGAGTTAATTTGTCGCAGTTCGATCTTAGCACTTGTACTTTTGACTCGTTTATCTGTTCTCTGAGATTTGTCTAGCCCTGTTTATTTGACAGAAGTGGTGGTTCTGGTTTGGAAAACAATGCAAATAAATATGTTGCAAAAGATATGTTGTTTGTTGGTATTTCTAGTTTCGTGATAAAAGTAAAACTTATTAGGTCTATTCGCGTACTTTCCCGAGCCAAACACTAATAATCTGCCAAACATAAAAAAAAAATTGAGCGCTACTCTCTCAGAGACCCCAAAGTACGTGGATCGACTTCGAGCCACTTTCATCTTTAACATCTAATCCATCTTTGCAACTGAATTTGAAGACAGATTTTGAATTTGTTTCTAGTCAACTTTTTGCATTTGACATATTTATCATTACTTGTCCGTTGAAATTCTCGGAGCTTTCGAGCCAAGAGAGAAACTACTCGTTAGTCGTTATTTTGCTAATTTTCTCTTTTCTGTATTTTTTGTTAATGAGAACGAGTATAGACTTTGTGCGATTGCGATCGATTTATATCGATTGCATTCGATTTAAACTGTGTACGCGAATGAACCTATTGTTTTCGCTGTTTTTTTTTAATTAGGTATTGAGAAATGGAGGGTGTACCCTAGCGGCTATATTTTGAACCCTACTAGACATACAAGTTTGACAGATCAGCGAAAAAATGTACGTAAAAGAAGCTAAGCGAGACTAAACATTTAAATGTTGTAGAAAATAAATACATTTGGTAATTAAAAACATACAAATAAATTACTAAATAGTTTACAGTGTTGGAAAATAAAGAAAAAGTGTTGGATCGAGCGTCTCATTGTGGTGTACCCCAGTGCAACTCAAATAGACAAAAAGGTTTCATGTACAAAATTCCAAAAGAAGTTTTAAATTCTCGATTCCCTTTAAAAAAGTGGTCAATTGTTCTTCGCATGAGAAAACCATTTCCCAAAATCTTTAAAATAAGTAGTTTACATCAGTTTACATTTTAAAAAATTAAAGCCAATTGCAAGAGATAATAAAAGATACTGCACGCGTTTGGTGATGTTAGTATTTCCAAACAGAAGCCTTTCAAAATTATCTTATGGTTATCGAGAAAGTCTTAAATAAATCTCGTAGTTGGTATTTGGGATAATGCTGCACAAGAAATAGAATATTAACAACAATTTAAAGAAATTTACACAGTTAAAAAAGAGTCTAATCCAAAAAACGAAATGGTTTACACGAAATCAACACAAATTTTTCATTCCACTTTTAACTGATTCAAACCTATTTTATGGACCCGGGATTAATTTATTTTCCATAAATAATACTTGAATTTAAGACTGACAAGGCACTTATAACAATTAAAATAGTTTTTCATTCATAAAATAAATAAATTACTTTTGCAAAAATACATGTACCGCTTACCGATGACAGATTTCTGTATGTCTGATAGGGTTCTTTTCTTTGCCACCAGATATCGCAGGCCAACTTGTACATTTTTCAATTGCAACTGCCGATGTGGGGGGTATTCTTTTTTTTCTCCACAGGTGGCGTCCTAATACCCACTGCTCGCTTACAGTTCTCAGAATATATTTCACAATCTCACTGTTACTCGGGTTGTTCATTTCCATTATAAGGGAACAAAAACTCTGCGATCACTAGTGAACTGTAAGAAATAAGCTTATCGCTGGGGTTTTGCTGTGACTTTTATTTGTTTCATACAAATTTTTAAGTAGGTACATATAATTCAATTTATACCAATTACAAAATTGAAATTGCTATACATTGTTCACTCATTTCGTTTAATCATCTATCGGAATTTATTGAAAGCTAAATTATTTGCTCGGCAAAAACAAAGATGAGAGTTCTTCAAACCGGCTTGTTTATTGAACTCAACCGTATTCAGGGTCGAAAACATAGCTCTTTTGAATATTCCTATTCTTGCAACGATTCTGCTTGGTATAAAGTTAATTATGTAACCAAAATACAAAAACCTGTTTAGATGTGTTCCCTTATATAATGAAAACGGACCCCAATTAATGCTCACTTAGGGTGTGTTTAATGTTTATTCACGCTAAATAAAGAATACGTATTTATGCGTATACGCAAGTAACCGAAATTCATCAGAAAATGTTCATTGATGCCTCTCAAAATAGAAATTCAGCTATTACCCTACCACTTAGTTAAGCGTTGGCCCCACGCTGTAGATGTTTAGATGTTTATGAAAATGTACTCGCTGCTGGTGTACAGACAAATCACCTGAACGAATAGACCGCCATCTGTTCTCAATCCCATTTGCCAGTTTGAAAGGCGTAAATTGCCGCTAAATTTGTCAAAATCTACCCAAATATTTTTATTTTTGTTCTGTTTTTTTTTTGTTGCTTCGAAAGAGTTTCATTGAATGTTTCAGCAACGGTCGGTTTTCAATTACACTCGTATACCGCGCGCCAGAAATGGCTTCTTGCCATTTGATGCCAATCGTAATTTTTCATTCGCTGATTACCTTCTTTATTGCTTTTGCTTTTTTATTTGGATGTTTCATTAACCAATGCAATTGTTGTTGGAGCGTACCTTTTGCCCAGCACATTTTTAATGGCGCACATTTCGCGTTCATGAACTCATTAAACTTTATAGTTGACAGACAAACTTGCTAACGTTTTTTTGATTTGGTAACTTGGGCATTTTACGCTCGGAATTCCACACTCATTCATTATATGCTTCTATACGTATACTTTCTGGACACGCGTGTTAATTAAATAAGCTTTTTGCGAAGAAAGGAAAAGTCAAACTACCTGATATGGAAAAACAGCTTACAGAACGCAGAGAAATACAATCTATGGCGACAAGTTAATCATCTCGCAAATGGAGTTATAGAACTCATAAATAATGCTGGGAGCAAAGAATTCGATCCGAAATTGGCCAGACGCAGACAGACTTCGGGGGGTTGTTTAGTGAATTGTTAACGTAAATCGTTTAGCAGTCAATTCTCAGCTACTTAGGCGAATAGGAAAGTCCTAAACAAAATTATTTCAAGCACAAATGGAATAAACACTTGAAGATTAGTTCGCGAGAAACAAATGCAGTCGACAAAAAATGCAAACCGCTTGAGACTGCTGAATCGAATTCGCTTTGATAAAGATGTGTGTGTGTTTGCGCGTGTTTGTGACAGCGAAGGTGAATAAGATCTGATATTGTAATAATGTAAATATATCTCCAAGTGGGAGAGCCGCCGCATTTCAATTTACTTATCAATTCGAAAATAATTGCTGGTAGGCGGAAGAAATTACAATTTCCATTAGACGTTGACTTTTTTCTTACGCGCGCTTTTTATGGGTAGTGAGCAAAATATTTCTTATGCATTTTTCGCAAACGTCAAATAAATTGGTGAATGAAACAGGTGAGAGTATGTGTAATTGTCTGTAATAGTGAAGCGTTGCGGGGCAAGTGAAGTTCGTTGATATTGAAAAAATAAAGTGCACGACTGGGTCGAACGAAACTTTCTCGTTGATCAACAGTTGTTTTCTTATTTTACTATAGGCAGGTAGGTGAGGTAAGCGGGTAGGTAGGGCAGGTAGAACCCTGCTGGTGGGTAGGTCAGTAATCCAGATAAAAGCAACGGTTTATGAAATACAGAAAAAGGAAAAGTGTTAAATAAAATTCACGTTTGGATTATTCATCTGATATGGCAGTATCTATATTATCAAGAAATTATGTGAGTTTTTAAAAGTTGAAGGCAATTATCGCAAGTTCTGATTAGAGAGTAATAAGCGCCTACTGAACGGAGTTTCTGTTTTCTGATCCGCAAGGGCATGTTTTTATTTTTGACTAGAATATTTTAGTTTTGCTGGTTTAAGGTGTCTATGATTGGAAGTAGGGTTCGTATTAGACTGATGTCTTTACATAGATATACATGTAAGATTTAAGAGGTTTGTTTTTGATTTTGCATTAGAATTTATAATATACCGAGGGAAACGTAGTGGGAGTTTCTGATTGCCACTAAGGCCCGTTTGTTGATACTACTCATAGCGATTTAAGTTCTACTTAAAAACCTTATGGGCTACTTTTTTTATGACCTAAGTGGTTGTAGTTATTTTAAGGTGCATATTCAATATGGTTGAAAATAAGAAGTGCGTAATATTTGATAAAAATAAGGTTTGCATCGCTGTTATTGCATTTTAAATGAAATGCGTTAATGAGTTTTAAAAGGATGTATGAACACAAACCGGGTTTTGGGTAGTAATTTTTAAGAAATAACTACAAAACTTGTTTATTCGATTTTTTTTAGAAAAACTAAGTATGCGATCTTAATAAGTGTTATTTTGTTATCATAAATTTCAAAATCGTAAGAGCGGTTTTTGTAAAATTTTGCAGACAAAACAGTACCAAATATTGCAATGTTTAATTTGAAAAATACTATTGCATAACTATTTAGCTGAAAACCGATTATATGTCATTGTTCAGGATTTAAAGTTTTATCGAAATCGAAGTTGGTGTTTTCGAGATATGATCAGTTTTTAAAATAATCGTTTTCGGTGATGAAGGACATAATAATTTGGAAAGCATCAGTTTGCATTTTGGTCAAAATCGTTATTGCCGTTTTCAAGTAAACTAAACAAATCTACATCTAAAAAAAATAGCTTTTTTCAAAAATCCATTGTACGATAATATAGAGAAAAACTGAGTTTGTTATTAAGTTATATTTGACCACATTACTTTAGAAATTAAATTTTGTTACAATCGTACCGTTTTTGTGATACATATGTCGAAATTTCAAAAGTACCATTGTTCGAGTTTTAAGACAAAAACTGGGTACACGGTAATCTCACCTACTTAAGATTCAATATCATTTTTGGTTGAAATCGTTAGAGCCGTTTTAGATCAAATCAAACTGGTACGAACATTTTATAGGAGAATTACCATTAATATTAAGGTTACCTTGCAACAAAAAAAAAAACGGCCCCCAACTGTAAGCCCACAAACTCCAAATCCTCAATTTGAACGAAATCAGGTCAGCGGCTTAGGCTGTAGCCCTGTTTAAGGACGGACAGACAGACAGACGGACAGAATCTTGCGACCCACTTTTTCGAGTTCCTCTATCATCGTAATGTCAGAATTGATTAACATCTCGAGTTCAAAATTTGATACGAAAACAATATCTTTCTCTTACTACGTAATGGAGAAAGTTAAAAATACATACCGGAGATATGATTTTTCCTATCAAATTGTAAAGATTCCTTTTTATCGTCTATTTCGCTTTGTTCTATTTTTGTTTATATGTTGCAAAATCCGATCTTACAGATCCCATTTTCTGAACGAATTTGTTTTTCTATTCACTGTCACTGTTAAAAGTCAGTTGCCGAATTGTGATGAGTTTTACTTTATTTACTTTCGAACGGCGAATAGTATCGGAGTCTCTCCATCCAAACCGCTGAATTTTGGCATTTTCTTTAGTTTTGCATGGACAGCTTTAACTTGTTTGGTTGTTGTCTCCACTGATGGGCAATTTCTGTTGATGATGTACTAAAATGCTGTCATTCCAACCTACCCATTCCAAAAAAATTAAAATCAGTTGCAGCAGAGGAATAGGTTTACAAGCGCAAAGGCATCTTCTGTGTAGGGTCCGAGCGAATAGTGCTTTTCAAGCAAAGTAAAAGACCTAAAAGCTGCCTGCGGTTAAGAAATAATTTTTCTTTTCATACCGACAAAAAATCTTTGCTGCCGAACAAATTAATCTGTTTCGTACGACTTTTGTTACTGAAGTTGTCCCTGATGACAAAGCTCGAATTTTAATCTGTGTAGTACAAACAACAAACGCGTTAATGTGAGTCCCATTCACCGATCACCTGTACACATAATAGTTTGACGTCACCGATATTTGTCAGTTGATTTGGCGCCAATCAATTTACAGTAACTTCAATTCAAAGGCATTACAAAATAAATACAATGCTTTTGGCATGCATAATTGCATAATGCCTGTGCATTGCATATAAAGAGCTTCTCAAACCTCTGCCAGAAAAAGGCGCAATTTATTCACACGTGCATCTTTCTTTTGGCGAATTTTCCTTCTGGAAAGGACTTCCTAATCGATTAAAAGATATTCGGTGTCACAGCGGTGATGTAATGAAATTTTACCTGATGATTTCATTTAATTTCCCATCGAAAGCCAATAGCTGACCCAAGGAAACAGCTCCTTTCGTATTGTCTCTAATTGAGTAGGTTTCCTCCATCAGTTAACCCATCAATTCCATTCCACTTGGGTGACATTTTGAATTAAAATCCCCCCCCCCCCCCCCACATTCTACGCTCCCATTACGTTGAGCCTTTATATTATTTGTAAACAAATATCAGCAACCACTCAATTATCGACCTCTTGACAGACACCTCCACCAGATCAATCAAGGTGGAACACAAGTATAGTTGAACCTCTCATATTTCTCCGCTCTAGGTAGTGGCAAAATTTGACACAATATTAGCGTAGCAGCCCGAAATTAAAAACCAGGAGCCACGTCATGAAATTAATAGCAATTTGTTGACGTAAAAATGACATCAATGAATCTTGTTGCCCTTTATTGCGTACACTTAATTTATGTACGGTTTTGTGAACCTCATAAAGGGAAATACGAGTAAAAAATGATGCAAAAAGTTTTCAATATATACAAATTTTGCGTTTGGCTGTAGAAACTTTAAGTGCTTGTGTTTTTTTTTTTGTTATTTGAATTTATTGGAATATTGTGTAAGTCATTGGCTTGGATTAATGGAACGGCAAAAGAGTTATTTGACTAGCGAGCTGTCATGAGTTGGCTTTTTGGCATTTACGATCAGTATGGTGTGGTCGTCGTGAATAGACTGACATTTAAAACCAAATATGTATGTACTTTGAAAAACAACTGTAGATTCGCGCAGCCTATGCTATTATATGGCAGCTTGATTTTTTATGAAAATCTTAATTTTGGACTTAAAAGGAGAGAGTACCGTCCTTCTCCAAACCTACAGAACAAGTTTAGATATGGTCACTTTGATGGCACAAGAGAGTCACCTACCGCACTCTTCACCTAAAGGCATTTTGCATTTAATGACTGTTGTTGATTCACTCAGGTAAAGGGTGTTTTTTTGTTTTAGAGGTATTGGACCTTGAAATGGAATAAAGCAAAGATGATTTTTCAAATACTTTATTCGAAAGATAATCTTGCGGCATTATAATTTAAATACGCTTTCTGGCATATGACCGACACGGCTGGCTCGGAAGTAGTCTAATCTGGAGGTCCAATTTTCGATGACTTTTTCCAACTTTTGTGGCCGTATATCGGCAATAAGGCGGCTAATATTGTCCTCCAAGTGGTCAAACGTTTCGGGCTTATCGGCGTAGACTATAGCGACTTCACATATCCATATAGAAAATAGTCACGCGGCGTTAAATTGCACGATCTTGGAGGCCAATTCACACGTTTCCTTCAATAAATCAACTGTAGCACGAGCCGTGTGACATGTTGCGACGTCTTGTTGAAACCACAGCTCGTGAAAAAGTCAGTAATCATGGCTCTATAGCGGTCACCATTGACTGTAACGTTCTGGCCAGCATCGTTTTTAAAGAAGTACGAACCAATTATTCCACCAACCCATAAAGCACACCAAACAGTCAGTCAGTTTTTTTTTATTCAACATTTTCTCAACATACACTTGAGTCTTGAGGATTACCATCACTCCAAATACGGCAGCTTTGTTTATTGAAGTATCCATTCAATCAAAAGTGAACTTTATCGCTAAACAAAATTCGATCATGGAAATTGACGGAATGCGCAATACGTATTTCGAACAGAACCATGATTTTCAAAATAAGTTTGCACAATTTGAAAGCGTTGTTCAGGCGGCAGTCTATTCATGTTGAAATGCCAAACACAGCTAAAAATAAATGACAGCTGACAAAAAGGCTAAAATAGTGTTGCCAACTTAAAGTTGTATACCCTTTAAAAAAAAACACGCTTTAGATTGGCCAACCTTCGCCAAAGCAACACATCTATTCGCCGAAATGACATCAACGAATCAATGAAAACGAAAGCGGTACTGAATTATTGATACACCTGAGTGATTTCCGGATCGCGGTCTTCTTTTTGAAGGCGGTCTGTCAGTTTGACAAAGTGCCCTGATTTTGACAGATATTTAAAGGTGATGAAGGTAATATTAAAAGTCTACAAATTTAACATGTTCTTCTCCTGTGAGTCCGGACATCGACAACGTCAATTTGAATATTATTTTCTTCTTCTTTTCTCATAATATCATGTTCCCATTCCCACCAACGTGATTAAGCTCATGTGATTTATAAATCACGAAAGGCGTCTCCACCGAATTTTACGTGATTTAGTTTGACATCCAGCAGAAAGAATTCGTCCACTTCGGAGAGGGTAGTTTTTTTTTTTTGTTGTCGTTGTTTTTCTTTTGTTATCACACCTCTGCCAAAAATATAACAATTTATGATTGTTGTACTTAATAAAAATACCAAAATTGAATTTGGGATAATATTTTTGACAAGTGTGTTTTTTTTTTTTGTTGTTGGTTGAATAACATTGAATTGAATTGAAAGCGCTGCAGGTATTTTCGATTTTATTTTGTGTGGATTTGCGATGACATATACGTAATTAAAAATTAAACACGTCTAAATCACGTAATTAGTAATCACGAAAATGTATGGTAAATCACGTAATTTATGAGATGATTTAGCTAAATCAAGTGGATTTTCTGAACCTGTGGGGTAAGGAGGCAATTTGCCTGAATCTAGCTCATCTTTCTTATAGACTTTTAGGGTGTTAGATTCGAAACCAAATCTGATCACACCTTTAGTCAGTGTCAAGGGAGCAAGCGACTCTTTGTTTATAACAATAAGAGCACACCTGTAGAGAACCTCTTTGTTCTTCCAACTTTACAACCTTCCAGTTGTAAGTCGGGAGTGACGGATTGCTCAGTCTAATCACATCGAGAATCTCTTCACTTGAGGAGGGTTCGGCTGGGGTCCAGGTACGAGTTCTAGGTCTGCTTGGAATATCCTCTCTCGCAACGACATCGAGTTTCGCACGTGGCCAAACTTCTCCCAGTCTGCTTATAGCAAACTTGTAGAGATCGCAGGATCTCTGATCGTCGCAGGCGATTAGCTTCACATGGCCCTGATGCCATCCACCATCGCAAGTAATGGGAGGTGGTCCCGGGTTGTCCCTCATGACGCTCAAGAAGCTGCCTGAAAGCTTCGTCTTGACCACCTGCCACCGTTCAGGAGAGATCGTGCCATCATCGTCGCTACGATCGATTACAGCGATCACTATTTTATTTTTAAGAACGTCACTAAACGACTTTTGAGACGTGACGTTGGGTGACCTATTGGGGGCGACGGTGCTATGCACCGTGGGTCTTTTAGGAGCCGGATCGGTCCCCTCCAACGATCTCTGGCGCTTAGACGTAGAGTCCTTTCTGGTCGTTTGTGGTTCGCTCTTTAGGAATTTTTCCGCCCATTCGATTTTGCTGTTTTGCTCGACAGTCCTATCAGCCTTCAAAGTTTCTCCGAAGACCTTTGGGATGTGAGCAGCGTAACGGCGTTTGTTGTGCGTCCTTTTAGAGGAAGTACGATGCCGCCCTGTCTCACTGCGAGACGCTTGAGCGGTCATGACTCCCTTAGCGCTGGTAGCAGTGGTAGGGGCATGTATTTTCACAATCCCACCACTGCTAGGATGTGTAGGTTTTTTCTTGTGCCCGCTACAGCTGCTAACAGTAGAAGAATCATGAATGGTCACGATTTTTCCACCGCTCACTGCCGTAGGAGCTGTACCAGTAGTCAGCGAAGTCGCCGCACTACTGCCCGTGCCCGGTTTTGAAGGAGAACCGGTCTCATTTTTTTTGTTTGTTTGTTTTGGTTTTATTCATAATTGAACCCACGAGTAGCGGAGAAATGAGATCCGTCTGTGCAGAGGTCCGCATTACACAGATGGGGCTAGCTAATCTGGAGGTCGCCAGGTATCCGGATACTCCGTCTTCGACTTGAGCTATTTTTGAAACTGGGCCCCCAGCCAGGTTGATATTCGGCACGGGTCGTATGACGCCTTTATCCAGCGCAGGCGGAAATAGGATGGGATAAGAGATAGGATTAGGAGGAATATAATGGAAGGAGCGGGAAAAGAAAGGAGGGAAGGGGAGAGGAGAGCACCTTTTGGTTTCGTTCTTGCATACCCGATATAATTTTTTAAATATAGCATTAGGTATACCACCTCCTAATTTTTTTTATCGATCGAAAGATTCAGGTTGACAAACCATCAAAGTATAATAAACACTTATTCCGCTTAACAGAGTATTCGCTTAAAGAAGTGTCCAACAGATTGTCCACTTAACAGAATGTCCGTGGCTATACACAAATTGTCCAATTAAAAACCGCATTTCGCTCTTCCAACATTAAAAAAATATTCATTTTCAGATCCATCACAAAGAGAAGGTACATCTCCCTGATTTCACTTGAAAGACAACTCTAACGACGGGGAGGACACCTTTTTATCAAAATCTATCTCGCATTTTTTACAACAAGTTCAGCACACTTCCGCAGTGGGAAATGAAAACACGAAAACCAAACCCAAACCCCTTCGAAAGCAATCACTTGGTGAATTTAATTGCTGCGAAAATAAGAACACATCAAAAAACCCCATGCAATCATGCGGTATTGGCGTCGTAGTCGTCTAACGAAACATCAATTTTTACGGCAACCTTGCATTACAACTTCACACATTTGAGAACCTTGTTAAGGGAAAAATGAAAGTGGAGCTGCAGCTGCGACGACACACTTAAATTTGTGCATTCCAAATGGATGCACCCAAGTGAAACTAATGTGCGAACTGCAAAGCAACAATTTCATGCATAGGCATCCTCCCCGCGCACACAGTGAATGCGCACTTAGAGCGAGAACACTACCTATACAGCACTTGTCGGTGCAGAGTGGGGTATGTCTTTGTCAAGGTGTACAACTATGACTTGCAACGGCTCGGTTAGAGAGGCTAAGATCCTTAGAAATGGTTTCAAGTCGTTTTGTGTGGAGCACCAGCAAGTAGACAACATTTCTGTTGTCCTCCTCAACGAAGGGAGCTTTTCGCCGACCACCCCCAAATTCTTAAAAATGCCTTCCATGAACTTGCCGAATTTCTCTCTTCTCGCACATCTTGTCAGGCTAAGATGCGTGTAATTGGCCGTAATTAATGTCATGCAACTCATAAGAACTGGGTAATGTATACCAGTCTCAGATTGCCAGCGATACTTGTGTGAGTTTGCCAATACGTCAGGCGCTAAGTCAGACAAATTCAATCAGCATGACACAAGTCCTTGAACACACCAACACCCGAAGTACGATTAAAGTAAATAAATGATGAAGGATATACGATGTGATGAGCGCTGGAAATAAATTGCCTATCTGGCTGTATATACGCTGCGGTAATTTGTCTCACAGCGCTGGGCGTTTTTCATCGTGCGAAAGTTTCTTTTCGGCATTCCTTTTGCAAGTGTAGTTCGCTAGCTGCTATCTATTTGTTTATACCATTAATTTATATTCGCCGCTGATTTTAATGACTTCTTTTCTATGGATAGAAAGAACTTCTGAAGAAAATCCCGCTTTTTAGTACTTAATCGAATTTATGCTTAGCTTTTGGAACATGCCCTGCACATAAATCGGAAAAATATAAACCGAACTCATCGTCAAGTTGAGTTAGCGCGACACATTGCGTGCCTTGTGTTAATAATTCTGTCTTCTGAAGGAATACAATTTAAATACTCGCAAATTGTATATGACGATGTGGCTCGTAAAAGATTTTATGCCTTACTTGATGTTTGCACAATTGACTTTTATGTATAATAGGGTATACCGTATACCTATAAGCAGCGCGAGAGTCGTAATTTGCGAATTCCTTAAGGGTCCGGCCGGCAAAGTGGTCGGACCAATTATAAATTAATTGTTAGCAAAATCAATAAGTTCGGTGTCAGCTATGGCCACGAGCTCACGGGCGCAGAGTGGTTTTCATTAACAAGGTCGATATTGGTTTCGTAGTGAAAGTTATTATTTCCTGGTCGGGAAGTTGGGAAGCTGCCTTGGCAAGCTCTATTGGAAGTCTGCTGGTGAATTTCCTCTTACTTAAAGTACTTGGTTAATTTATTGGTAATTTAATTTTGGGGGCTTCAATGGTTTTTTAATATTATTTGCTTTAAATGGTTGGCTTGGCTGGTGCATGTGCGAGGAAAAGTTGCGACGCAAACCTCCAGGCGAAACCTAACAATTTAAACTGAAGCTATAGCTGAGGACTTACCTCACCAGCAATGCAGCTACATCACCAATGAGTTCTTGAAAGGGGGAAAGAAAAACGTGGTCGTCTGGTCGTGTTTCCATACTAAATTGCATATTGTGACCTAGTGGGAAGGTTAAAAACGATTATTAGTACATATGGCAGAAAGAAAAGTTCATCTAGTGTACCTACCCCAAATTGAAATGGAAAACCAACGCATCCATTCGAAGAAATCCATGCACCTTCTTGGCAAGTCCAGTTTTTTTAATATCGTCCTCTTACCTATTTAGAGCTACGAGGTACTTCAACCCGAGCCACTGCCCTTGCTCTTTAAAGCTAGGTTAGGGCAGGCCTCGAATATCGAGGATTATAGCTTCCGTTCGTTTAAACTCGTCAGCATCATCGAATATAATACGTATCAGCGTCCTCTTACCTATTCAGAGCTGCAAGGTACTTCAACCCGAGCAGCTGCCCTTGCTCTTTAAAGCTAGGTTAGGGCAGACCTCCAGTGAAAAAAGTGATTATACTAACCTGCTTAAATCGCGCAAACAAAATTTCATTATTGGCGGCGATTTTAATGCGAAGCACACGTTCTGGGGCTCCAGATACATCTCTCGAAAAAGTAGAATGCTCTATGGGGTAGGTATGGAATACAGTTGCGATTTCCACTCGACAGGCAAACCGACCTACTGGCCAACTGATACCTCAAAATTACCTGATCTGATAGATTTCTTCGTCGTGAAAGGAATACCAACCATATTAAAGTTGAAGAGAGCTTCTATCATCACCACTCACCGGTTATTTTAACATTGAGTGTAAAACTAGTCAATAACCTAGAGCCAGCGAGATTAACTGGTAGTAAAACTAACTGGGAAGGCTTTAGGAACGAAATCGAAGAGAACGTTGAACTGAGTGTTCCACTTACGATACCCTATGAACTTGAGGTTGAAGTTGATCGCTTCGTCGAGATCGTACAGTTCGCCTCATGGAATAATACGCCTAATCCAAGGAAAACGACGGCCAAATACGGTCTACGGTATCCTCCCGAAATAAAAGAATTGGTCAAAAAAGGAAGGCGCGTAAGAAATGGCAACAGAGTCGCGCTACGCAACATAAAGCACATTTGTTGAAGACAGTTATTAAGGATTTTAAAAATCGATAGGTTCTTACCTTGAAAGTTTAACAGCGAAAAAAGATTCCAATTATTCACTTTGGAAAGCTGTAAAAGGCACCAAAAGGCCCAAAATCCCCGCGCCGCCAATTAGAATAAATCGAAACGAATGGGCAAGGGAAGATAAGGAAAAAAACGGACGTTTTTGCCGCTCATCTATAAGAAACTTTTAAACCGTACGATGGCCAAGCGATCCACGACAATACTAATAGGGCGGAATTACAATCTGACGATTCAACACTCACTAGTGCAACGCTAAGTGAACTAAAACGTGAAATCGAATCCCTAAAACCTAAGAAAGCTCCTGGTTATGATTTGATCACCGGAGAAGTTCTGAAAGTTCTACCAAGAAAAGCATTAATTAAGCTTCTTCATATTATAAATGCCGCGCTCAGACTAAAACACGTGCCGAGTCAATGGAAAGTCGCGGAGGTCATAATGGTTTTAAAACCAGGAAAACCGCCAAATGAAGTAAAATCGTATAGACCGATTTCCCTTCTTCCGCTCATTTCCAAAGTCTTCGAGAGAATATTGCTTAGGCGCCTACAACCGGTTATTAAAGACAATAATCCCATCCCTGACCACCAGTTTGGGTTCAGAACCAAGCATATTCCTTGACGTCTCACAAGCCTTTGATAAGGTGTGGCACGACGGCTTGAAATTTAAATTACGACAAGTTCTCCCCGCAAGCCTATATGATATTCTAGAATCATATCTCGGGAATAGACTATTCCGGGTTAGAAATGGAAACGAATACTCGGAGCTAAAAGAAATTTCGGCCGGTGTACCGCAAGGAAGCGTCCTTGGTCCGCTTCTCTATTTGTTATATACTCGCGATATTCCAAGAGAAGATGGCGCTACCCTTGCTACGTTCGCCGACGACACAGCTATCCTAGCTGTAGGTAATACAATCGAAGAAGCGACTACAAAACTGCAAGCCGCAGTGAATAAGATAAATGAATGGACAAGGAACTGGCGGATCGCCTTAAATGAAACTAAATCTGTACATGTGAATTTCACGTACAAGAAAACCAATGACTTGCCAATTTTCCTAAATATGGCCCGAATACCCTTTGCAAACGAGGCCAAATATCTGGGAATGACACTCGACGCAAAGTTGAAATGGAGTTCGCACGTGAAAATGAAACGTAAAGAACTCGATATCAAATATAGAGAAATGTACTGGTTACTTGGAAAACATTCCCAGCTCAGTACTGAGAACAAACTGCTTTTATACAAGCAAGTGCTAAAGCCGGTGTGGACCTACGGTATACAACTTTGGGGTTGTACCAAGAAAACAAATGCAAATATTCTACAAACTTTTCAAAATAAGGTGCTTAGAGAAATTGTACAAGCACCATGGTATATTAGAAACGACGATATCCATAGGGATCTCGGAATTGCAACAATCGAAGCTGAAACTAGAAGCTTCGCGAGAAAGCATAGAAACCGACTAATCGGACATTATCAACAATACAGTCCGACAAATCTTGGACGAGAGCAATTTATTGCGCCGACTACAAAGAACGAAACCGTTCGACTTGGCAAGATAAGATCAACCGCGTTTAATTTGCGGAACACGCAGGATCTTTCATTGGAAAGTAACCTGTCAAAAGTTGTTATTTAATAATAGAAAAATTGCTTGATAAGTTATATCTTAGTTGCAGTATCTAACAATCTTTAGAAGGGTGGTGTTTTTAGTCAGTAAAAATCTGACACTACTATGAGAACGCGTTTGCTATTCTCATAGTGTCTTTGGAAGATTTTCACCTACCCTCGGAAAAAAAAAAAAAAAAAAGTTCCATTAAATTCGTCAGCATCATCTTGTACCTCTTGCTTTTAACACCTTAAATAAAAATTCAGCAGGAGATGAGTGCGTTAACGGCTATTGGAAGACTGATGCTACTTCCAATCCCAAGGGCATCAACGCAAAGAAATTTTCCCAACTTTAGGTCTTATCTGCTATTGTCACGTTTGAAGTGGTTAGGACTACAAAAGTCGACAAAAACAACGCAACACACGATTACCATCAGCTTATGCTCAAATATTTTCCAATGACAGTCACCAGAGACCTGGCATTTAAAATGAAGTACGAGTAACCTTAATGTGACAGGTGACACAGGGTCAAATCCGCACACACAATTCTATTACATTTGTATTGATATGTAGGTACTGCCCGTGTCCAGCCTTCCACTAAAATCAAGAGAGATATTGTAACTAGCGTGATGTCGCACATTGTGTCTATTTTAAGCAATAAATGTGCGGTTCAATTTTAAATTTTGAGGTTAGGTTCGACGAGAAAGGTCTCACTCTCAACGTCAGACTTCTTAACTGCACACTTTTAAATGCGAAAAATATGAGTTCTATTAAGGCGGAGAGGAATGTCGTGCAACTCTTTTGTCTTCTCAAGTACATGAGTCAAAGGCGGAACTTTCTTGGATCTAACTACGAACACAATTCTTTCTAAGTAACAAAAACATATTATCAGCATAAAACCGCCGGCGATTAGGTTCCATGTTTGCATTTGCATGCAATTTTTGTTTTCTCCTCTCTCGGTCATGAATCGCCTGGTAAATATACAGGAAGCCGAAAGTCATATCTCCAACTAATATTTATAAAGAGATAACGACCAAGACAATTTAATTTTGTTTACATTATAATAGTGTGCGCGTTTGCTGGAAAATGCCACAAATTACGGCCAATAATTGAGTTGAAAATATACATAAACGAAAAATTTATTCCTATTGTCTGCCAATTCAGCAGCTTATCAACATTTGAATAGCCGTGTTAGATTCGAGTAGTGCTGTTGTCGAAAATTGGATCCCCTACAACAAGTGTCACCACACAATTCTATTGTCTCCCTTTTTATGTGAATTTGCCTGAAAATGTTTCTTTCTCTTTTCCAGAAACCAACCTCAACATTCAGTATTTGATGCATTCCATAGCTAAGCAATTAATACAGTACCTAGAAGAAGAGCGCAGAAGAAGAAGCACTGTGTAAATTTCCACCGTTTGTGTATCGCAAACAAGGCCAAAATACTTGCCAAAAATAGTTTCTATACATAGCAATTCATCGCTTGTCCTCGTTTCGAGGGACTGCGTGAATTCCATTCGCTTCCTATCGTCAAAATAGCCTTCAGAATATCCAGAGGAAAACTTAGGTCGATAACAACATGACGAAGAAGTACGAATTCGATTGGATTATTCCAGTTCCCGAGGAACTGACCACTGGCTTGGTATTCGACCGGTGGTTCGAGGACAAAGATTCAACCGACTTTGAAAAGGATGCTCTCTTCAAAGTGGACGAGTATGGATTTTTCCTGTACTGGAAAAGTGAATCAAAGGTAAACACGCGGCTACTGTCGTGGCTTTGGGTTCAGTTCAATTAAATTAAATTATTTTGTTTCCTACGTAGGAAGGTGACGTAATAGAGCTGTGCCAAGTAAGTGATATTCGAGCGGGCGGAACGCCGAAGGTGAGTACACTTCAAGATGAATTTCATAATATTTTGCGTAAACAATAGTACGAGTACTAAATTTGGCTTAGTTTTGATATCGGTATAGTATACACCCTTTGAATTGTAGGTTAGGTTTGTGCTATAGTTCTCATTTCATTTAAGATTCACATATACAGACATACTCGTAATTAATGTCCCTGCAGGAACAGCATTCTTTTTCTTTTGTAACCAGATATCCCTCTTTTCCCCAATCGTGCTGTAACAATTAGTCGTAGACCCCTGCAATTTGCCACCATTAATTTTTTGTTGTAGGTTCTTGTGATGAAAATCGATACTTGAGATGAGACCAGTCAGGGCGAGAGGTTGGATTTTCTTCCAATTTCAGTTCTTGTGGAATCACCCTCGGAGTTAAGCAGATTTCTTTAAAAAGATTGCAGTGATATTTGGTTTGGAACATGTTAATTGGATATTTAGTTTCCAAGTTAATGAGTTCGAAAAGACACGAAGAGGCGAAGAATATGTTCGAAGACACTTAACTTATTTACTTGAGAAAGTGCTGTTAGAAGGTGAAATCAAATTTTAGTAGGGTTCAGGGCAACTCATTCACAGTTAAGTCCCCGATGTTCGTTTTATACTTACATCAGAACTGATCTTCGAAGCGAGAAATAAGTTTTATCGCCACAAAGGGATTGAAATCGAAAGGGAAATTTGATAAAAATTTGAAGCGGGTTCCTACTTTTACAAGATTTAAGTAGCAAACTTCAGTAAATCGCCATCAAATCACAGCTAGCTTCACACTTATGTCGTTTTCCATTGGGATTTGGGATTGGGATTTTCAGTTTTCAGATTTTTCGTGTCCAATGGAACTTAAAACGAGATGTTTCTTTATTGGCATTTGTTGTGGTGCGTGTTTTAAAAGTCAGCTTTTTTCAGACTTGTCGTCTAAAAACGTAAATAATAACACAGTTTAGAGTTTGACAAATGACAAATGTTAGTGTAAGTGGGTGTAAATCTCGCTGAGATATCGAGATTCGCAAAATTGCTCTGACTCTCAAAAAAAGTGTTTTTTTTTTTTTGCAGCGGATTTCGAGAGCAGAAAAACTGCTCTGAATCTGGGCTGGCATGCTGTAAGGTGAAAACGTTTAAACGGTTTCGTGCACACGAACAGTTTGCTTCATGTAGGTAACATCAAAAACGAAAGAAACTTGTGGGCGCGAAAAAAAAAACGAACGAACACATTTTCTTTGACGTTTTCGCTTTTCTTGCTTCATGTAACCTTAAAAACGAACAGATTTTATCGTCTCCACGAAAGAAAACAAACGACAGCTATTTTGTTGACGTCCTATTTATTTTCTTTGAGTTTGGTGGTTTTAAGATTGTGCTGAATATTTTACTAGAAATGCTAACAAACTATTTTTTGTTGACCAGCGAAAGCGACAAAAGTGGAATGGAATATGAACACGTAAACTTAAAAAAAAATAGAAAAAAATCTGCGGGATTGTTCGAATCCTCTCACATTACCTGACAAAAGGTTGGTTTATTTAAATTTGGTTCTTAGTTAGAAATTTATTTTTTTCTTTTAGTTTTGTTCAACGCATACAGGTACACGAAATACATACGTGCCTCCTATTTTAAAGCTTTCCTCAACGTCAAAACAACTTAACGAAAATAAAGCTACATACTGAGACTGCCAAACTATAATTTTGTTGTTACACAGTTTCTCAAACCTAAACTAATGTGAACAAAAAAACGTTAGGAGTTACATGAAGCAGATTTTCGCTTTCGCCTGATTTATTTCGTTTTTTGAAACGCGAAAAGTGGTTTTCGTTTCGTTATTTACAGAATCCCACCCCTGAATTCTGTCCCAATGGAAAACGACATTAGTCGATAAATCCAGCTTATGGTGATTCCCAGTCATTAACTTGCAACTTAAACGTCAGTAAATGGTCAGACAAACTGCAGCTAACTTCTCAATTAGACGAGGTATCCTATTTATTGCGAATCCCAATCATAAATTTGCGAATCAAACGTCAGTAAATCGTCAGACAAACTGCAGCTAACTTCACACTTTAACTTGTTGCGCAAAAGTTTTCTGCGTTTATCGCGCGGCCTTAGAAAAGCGCCATATTTAACGTTTTATCGCAGAAAGAAGAGTAAAACGCAGTTTGTTGGTACAACTTTTATGTCAAACTGTTTGATTACTTTTTGCTTTCGCTTTTCTTCTTCGAAACTTAAAATAGATACGGTAGTATCCGGAAAAGATCTGTCAAACCAACTCGTAAAATCATTTGAAGGCAAGTGACTTGTTGGCAGATGTAATTTTGTGTCATTTTGACATGTGGACATGTATTGTACTGGAGGTTAAGTAGCAATGGAAAATGTAAGCACAGCTCTAATTTATCTGATCCTAAATCGATGTCAAACATTTGACAAGTACAGAAAAGCCCTTCGAATGTATTTGTTAAATTGCACTTAAATAATGTTTGTAAGACGAAATGTAAAAGCAGAATCGATATAGTGCTGCAGATGACTTCAATTTGATGTGTCAAATCCAAACCGAAAACTCCAATCTCACCCGACCCGAACACTGCACATCAATTTCCCTTTTTTTTTTGTTGAAGCTTTAAGTTTGACACTTGATTGAGTCTCGGTCTTGCATGTCATTTGCAACAATTATGTTATTCTTGGAGCTTTATCGTGTACACGCAAAGACACTCATGTTTGCTTTTAATTTATGAGAAAATAATGTTTTCACACCACGACGGCATACTGCTCTGCATGAAATCATCATCCATCGTCGACGTCCTTTTCTTTAAAAAAAAAAAAAAAAAACATGGTGTAGAAGCAAAAGTGTGTAAATTGAAAATACTCAATTTATTCGGTTTCGGTTGCCACGCTTCTGAAGAATACTTCTTAATAATTTGCTTAGGCTCTTATACAAATACTACCCCCAACAGAGTTTTTAAGAATTCTAAATTCATCATGTGTAAATTAGGGTAACACTTCAAAATTTATGATGGTTGATAAGTTTGCAACAAAAGGGACAACGTCCCCTTTTTTTGGGCCAACCATATTTTCATTAGATTTTCATCCCCAGATGAATCAAACAAATTACGCTGCAAAAACACAAACTCAAGTGAGACACTTTTTGTCAACAAGGGACCCCTTTCTGTATGATGAAGATTGACCTATTCTTTTTCTCACACACTTATGTAAGATTTACATTCAAGTAGACTATCCAGATTCAGTTTTTGTGCAAATATTTGCTTCAGCAATAGCCTTTGCTGCTGGGGGCACGTTAATTTTCCTAAAACTTGTTCCATCTCGCCTGCAAGTTTTAGATGGGGCGAGCATCGTAAATAAATCAAAGCATCTTTGTGGTGTAAACTTTTCTACTTGTCTCTTCAGCACAGAAGAATGAAACGAATCTATGCGCATAAAATAATGATGTAGGTACACTGCGGTTCACTCAATTAGAAGCAGGTGATTTTGGGAAGCAGTCAAAACTTAAATCAATCGAATTCTTAAATGATTGCCTACTCAGTGGATAAATTTCTGAGTAGACAAGTCAGTTATCGGTATTCGTCAACTGGAGAAAACTAATCGACAGGCGTGTTTTTGTTTTTTTAATTTAATTAATTTTTAATTTTTAATTTTATTTTGCTGAGATAGGTGTTTAACAAAGTACGCTTGATATGGGCCAATCAAAACTCGGCCACACCACGCACGACAGCCAGTTGTCAGACTTAGTAAACTTGTCTTTTGAACGTGCCCATTTTAGATATTTTTATTTATTTTTCAACAAGTATTCTTCAATTCTCCCATCTCGGTGTTTTTCGTCTAAATCTTGAAAAATGCATGTCGATCTACCGCTGGATGACAAACAACGCGTCAAAATAATGTCAAACGGCCTCACTAATAATCAAACACTAATGTCGACAATTAGTTGAATTAGTTGGAGCCTTAGTTAAAATGTACAGCATTTGTGAAACGGTACCAATAAACAATAAGACCTCCACATTTCCTAGTCCGACAACTTTCTTAAAATCTACCACATTTGTTGGCATCGCAGAATTCTAATTTCATAAGTTGTTTTCGTGAAAAATAAGATCAGTGGTTTCTTTCACAGCGAGAATATTTCCTCCTCTATGAATTCACACAGTTCCTAAATTTGTTATTTAGCGTGCATTTTGCTTATATCCATATTTTCCGCAAAGTCAACCTTTTTCATAACAACCATTGTTTCATTAGAGACCTTCATCTCGGCGGACAAACTCGTTTTTTAAAGAGTTTGACAGGGGTATAGATAAAGCTAAATATATCTACCTGAACGCCTTAGGTACTAAGAATTGTTGGAAAAACTAGGTATAAGCCGTCGAAACTTAAGTGAACATATAATTGCATTTGTAAAGATTGGCTAGGAAATATCCCAAACTTATATGTTTGGCGAAACCATTGAATTATCTCGGGGAGCCAAATACCTCGGAATTATCCGTGAATTATCATTCGAAGAACCTTGACCCTTATTCTTATCATGGAGGTCATCTGGGCACTCATTCCGTAACTCAATAATCGCATGACGATATCGTTTTGACGATAGCTTTGCATCACGTAACATTGAAAATCACTATCGTCTGGAGGACATCGTTTCGACGATACAAAATTTGCTTCACGTAACTCAATAATCGACAGACTACTATCGTCAAGACGATAGCGTTTGCGCGATAGCTAAAGAGGTATCGTCTTGCATTTATTTGTGTATTTTTCAGACAATAGGAATCTTTTTCATGAATTTTATTGTGAAAAATTGACTTAGTAATTTTTTAAAAGATTCCCAATTCATGTTAGGTATATTATAATTATGTGACAATCAACATTTAAAATCATAATTGCTTCAAAATGAAAATGAAAATAATTGCAAATTATACGAAGACGGAGACAATTAAGAGACGCATCCGACCCATTATCTCTTCTAACGGAAATGTAAATACATTCATTACAAATTTTATTTTATTCTTATATTTACTTCGTAGTTTTGTTCAACGCTATCGTTTATCAAAAGAAGCATTTTTGATGGTATTGAACAATAAATCTGCCAGGCGGTTGTCGTCTAACCTACATTCCCCCAATTTTAGAACCAATTAATTCCCCGGCACCAAACACAAGAACCTAAATCCTTTAACAAATGTCACTTATGAAAATTCCCGCCAGATTCCAACTACAGTTTGTGAGCTTCTGGGAAATACTGAAAGCTCGCAAACTTTGTGTAAAATAACGATGGACGACACGATAGTAGAAGAGTTACGTGAAGCAAATTAATGACGAGATCGTTGACTACTATCGCTGAAACGATTATCGTTCTCAGAGTTACGGAATGAGTGCCCTGTCTTTACTCGAAACCATGGAGACTTCCTCCTGTTGCGGCCAGAGTGCATAAAGCACTAGCAAAAACAGAAGGGATCTCAATGTCTCTCAGAAAACCGGATGGCAGCTTTACAGAAAATGATCAACAGAGGGCACGACTTCTATTAGAAACTCATTTCCCTGGTAGTCATCCGAGCACAGACGAAAGGAGAACGACCAATATTCAAAGACCTCGGAAAGAGGATTGGAAAATAGCAATCGAAATCTTCTCCAGAGGGCGACTAGAATGGGCAATTGACACCTTTCAGCCTTATAAATCACCGGGGGTGGACGGAATTTCGCCAGTCCTACTACAAAAAGGGCAAGGCAAATTGCTTCCATATTTGGCAAGAATTTGGTGTTCATTCCGAAAGTGGGAAAAAAGGACCCAAGTCTACCGAAGTCCTATATAGACCAATCAGTCTTACTTCGTTTCTTCTTAAAACTATGGAAAAGGCTGTGGACAACTACTTAAGAGAAGATGTACTAAGTACATCGCCTCTTCATCATCGTCAGCATGCCTACAAAGCGGGCAGATCTACGGAGACTGCTCTGTACCAGCTAACTGAGATTATTGAAAGCGCTCTTGATAGAAAAGGAGTAAATAACACAGTATCAAGATGGATGTATGAACTCCTGAGCACAAGATCAGCAGAGACTCACACATCAGAAGGTATGTGGAGTCTTGTAGTGGACGAGTTACTTGAGAAATTGACGAACCAGGGCATCAATTGTCAAGCATATGCTGATGACATAGTAATTATTGCCAGGGGTAAATTTGAGGGAACCCTATGTGACATTATACAAAGGGGACTCGAAATAACTCGAGATTGGTGCGTAACGGCTGGGCTTAGCCTTAATCCGGCAAAAACAACAATAGTACCATTCACGAGGAAAAAAAATTTGAACGACTAAGGCCGATAAGGCTATCAGGTACAACACTGACAACAGTCAATGAAGTTAAATATCTGGGACTAAACGTAGACAGTAAACTCGTCTGGAAAAAACACACAGAAGAGATAACGAGGAGAGCAACGCGTGCTTTAATGATTTGCCGGAGCCTAGCTGGCAAATCCTGGGGATGTAGCCCGACCATCCTCATATTGCTGTTGTGAGACCAATGATCACGTATGGAGCGATTGCATGGGCAAAAAGAACCAGTCTTTCCACCACAAGGAAGACGCTCAATAAAGTGCAAAGACTGGCGTGCCTATGTATTACAGGGGCTATGAGAACTTGCCCAACCGCAGCTATGGAAGTGCTATTGGAACTGACTCCATTGCACCTTATGGTTGAGGAATGTGCAAGTAAAACGATCCTAAGAATGGCCAAGGAAGGAATAGGAAGAGGAAAGTGCATCACACTGAGACAGTTTGACGTACTACTCAAAAAACACCCACTATTGCCCTTTCCTAGAGACGACATCATCAAAAGATTTGATTTTCAAAAGAACTTTGTTACTAAACTCAGCAATAAGAAGAACTGGAGCAATGAATCCACAATTCACAGACTGAGCAATCACACAACAAAGTAGTACACAGACGGGTCGAGAACTGATGAGGGAACTGGGGCAGGAGTATTTGGGCCTGGAACCAAATATTCTGAACCAATGCCTACAAAAACTTAATGAACTTGGTAGGAGAAACAAAATAACTCTCTGCTGGGTGCCTGGCCATGTAGGAATAGAGGGGAATGAAATGGCCGACTCCCTAGCAAGAAAGGGAGCATCAGAAACACCTGGTCATCCTCCACTGGATTCCAGGTCCAGCCCACAGAGGAGCTGACAAACTGGCTTAAATCAGAGCAACCACTCTAATTGTCGGACCTGAACCCTTCTGTGGAGTCAGTAAAAACTATATAAGGAACCTTTCTCGCATCGAGTCAAACGAGATCTGGCTAAGCACAGCTGGGGAAGAACTGCACCAGACAATTTTTCCCTAAGTTCCCACCCAGAAAATCGCTCTTCCTGATTAATCTGGACAAAATTAACCTTAGGATCCTAACAGGAATAATCAGTGGCCATGATGGTCTCGTGAAAAAAACATCTCCATCGCATAGGCGTCTCGCCGGACCCTATCTGCACACTCTGTTTTGAGAGTGACGAATCCTCTCTTCACGTACTCACAGATTGTCTGGCTCTAGGTAGCCTTAGGGAAAATATCCTTGGGGATGTAATCGGGAATTCAGGAACACTTGCTGACATACACCCAGAGAAGATTTGACTGCCTCTGGAGTAAAAATATGTCTCTTGGAACATACCAGGGTAGGCACAATAGGTTTTTTTAAGAAGCCGCAGTTCCTGAGTCCCTTGTAGGCACTTCCGCTTCCTAATCTAATGCAATATTTTTCAATTTCGTGCATATAATTTGAACAAATTTGTGTTTGGCTAACTTTCTTTGTTGTATAATAAAATCAGGAAAAATGTACAATTTATTAAAATTAATGTATAATTGTAAACGGTCAGGTTGAAAAAACGGTATTTAAATTCGCTCCTGTTACGAGATTCAATACCGTCATTTTGGATGGTTGGGCAACACTCCTCCTTAAAATGACATTAAGGAAGGATTAATTTAGCTAACTCCCTAGATAAACATGGCTTTCTCAACATTGACATTTAACAATACAGATAGCGATATTCTGGCAACTATATTTGCTTATTGTTAAATTGATATTGGAAAGTTTGGAATCTTTGCGTAAGATGCCATACTAAAGTTGATTAGTGGTTAGGCCGAAATTATATGTAAAAAATTCTTATCTAAATACTCCTTCAAAGCTACATATGGTTAATTTCCACCGAAAGTAATAACTACATTGGTCAATAACGTCACTTTTACTACCCCAGTCATGCAATCAAAACTGCTCAGTCTATTCGTGACTATATTTGTCAGCAACCCATAAACGTCAACTGTAAAAAGTGTACGTTCCCAATCTAGGTCATAAAAAGTCATAAAACGTCAGCCTGCTGTCATATTTAGCCGCATTTAGAAGATCGTTTCAGTTGAGCCATCAGTTAAGCTGTCAGTTTAGCGAATATGTAAATTCAACATTTCAAGCAATAAATTGAAATATAAACCCAGCTGATTCCCATAAGTTGGCAATTCAGCTGTTTAAACTCACTTGCCAATAAGTTTCAGTTCAGCTGTAATTTCAGTATGCAGTTTGATGTAAATCAAAGTGTCTGTATCTAAATAAAAGTTTAATTGCACTAGAGTTTTGAACGCCCCCGAATTGTTTTTCTTCTTGACGCAAGTCTTTCATATCATCTAGCGAAACATCAATAAAGAATTTGCCTTCCCAAAGTTGCCTGCATCTAATTTAATGAACCGCAGTGTATGACCGAAACGAAAAATAAACCATTCCGGTCGAAAGTAATGTATGCTGGAAATTTTATATGCAAAAATATGCCCAAATGTGCCGTTTGTATGTGATTAGAAATACCCTCTTAAAAGTAGCTACAGTTTATGTAACGTTCAAGCCATAAATATGCGCACACATCCCAGAAAGTAATTCGAAATATGCGACGTATCCTGTTAGATGAGAATGGAGGACTAGGATTTAATTGGAGGCGGACAGTCGTTTTGTTACAGTAGGGGTGTAATTACTGCTGTATGATTTTCTATCAGTCTCTTCAAGTTAGTTTTCTTCAAATTGGCAAGTCAATTCAAGGCAGCAAAATCTAACGCAAACAACTAATATTTATGTGTAAGACAGGAACATGCCATATATCTTTATAAAACGGATGCTTTTTCTATTTCCAGATGCTGACTTGTAAGGTAAATAGGTACTTAATTTACGTCCGCATGCGAGAACATAAAGAAGACTTTTCCTTTCATTTTTGAATTTAAATCGCTTGAGTATTTTATTATTTGCTTACTTATCCTTACCCCCTCCGTAGACGTATGTTTGTGTCTGCCGACGATGTGTATACATCTGCGCAAGCAGTGATTTGAGAAACGAAACGGAAACACTTCTAAAATTATGTGTCATTGCAGGACCCAAAGCTACTAGACAAGGTCACGAAAAAGCACGGTAACGACTTGAACGCCCTGGACGAAAGATCGCTCACAATATGCTCGAATACGGACTACATCAACATCACGTATCATCATATAATTTGTCCAGATGCCGCATGTGCTAAGGTAAGAGATAGTGTTTCCCGAGCCATAAAAATAGCAGTAGGTGAACTACGTCAGTGGCATTCACTTGGAGTTCATGCAATTTATTTTATGTTCCTTCTTAACTTAAGTTTATTATTAGAAGTTCCTTCAAAGGAAAGAGTGTTAAGCATTAACACTCCTACCCGGCTCAATCCATAAAGGATGAAAGTTTGTAATTTTCTATATTTAATTAAGCTGAAAAGTTGTATCCTTATTCCTTACGTGTACTGTTGTGATTGAAGTCGTCGTGCTGAACGCGGAATGAGTAAACTCATCGCCGTGGAAGTAAAGCAGTGTGCCACCTAATCATCTATACTGCTGGCCAAAGTAGTAAAAAGTTTTGATGTCAGTAAACAACTCTTGATATTTGCAGGAACAGTGTTTGAGTGTTGGGTGGCGTGAAAAACTTTAACAGTTTTGTGCTTAGCACTTGGATGGTTATTTATACTCTTCTATATAAAAATGTGCGTTTAACAGAAACAGCACACATCACTTGTACATATTTTTGTTTGGCCCAAATGTAGATATTGTTTGTTTAGTTTTTTTTTTTTTTTTAACACCTGACCTGCTGAAATCTGCATAAACGTATGCACACAAATACACCCTTATTTCAAATTCAATTCAAGTTGGATGCGCACAGGATGTAAAACATGAGAAGCCGTACAAGTTGAAATGTTCCCTCTTCTCTGTGGAATAAATTAAATTTTTCATGGAAAATGTAGATTTTTGTCCTTTTTTAAGTATTTACACGGATCCGCCTAAGAGAATATGTGAAAAGAAATTGATATTGAAAGGGTTTTCTGAACTGGAACTCAAAATCGGAAGTTCATAACCTCATTGACAAGCACTAATCCTTTTGATTGTGGTCAATTTTGTCCATCGCCCTCTTATATCCTGAGTGACTTTTTGACTATACTTGACCGTGTTTTCCAATCGTGTTCATAGAGTCCGCTGGCCATTCGGATCCCTGACAATTATTCTGTTTACGTGGCTTATCAATTCCGAATCATGTCCGGCTCATTTTGGTCCTGCGTATGGTTTCCGGTTGTGTAATTTACTCCACTCATCAGTTTCTTTGTCCTGATGTTTCACGGCACAGCTTTTTGATAAGAACTTTGCTTTTAAAAGAGGCATAGAGAACTTCCATTTTTATTTTATTTTGCAAATACCAATTGTTGGTTATCTATATTTGCGGGAAATACTCGTTTATTTGCTCGTGCTCAGCAAATTTTATAAAACACGGAAACAAAACAGATGTGTTCTGTGTTATTGTATACGTCACCTCTTATTCTCGTCGTCTCCCTTCAATCTATTCATCCATCGCAAGACTGTCGCTTTTTATCCGGCTTTCAATATCCCTATTTATTTTGTGTTACGTTGAATTAGCCCCTTTTTGGACAACATAAGTAGTTTGACAAATTTGTATTGCAAAGTCCATCATGTTAATTAGAAGATGAACACAAAGTGTTGAATAATCCTAAATAGTTGCGGCGCGTGAACGCACCCATTGGCAACCGGCTGCGATTGATGAAAAATTTGTTTAAAGTCATTGTGACAGCTGCTGATCAATATTTTAGCTTAACTCAAACGGTTTTCAACAATAGGTTTGTTTTATTGAACATATGATATGAAATATATCCAGTTGAAATAAACTATTCAAATCTAAGTTGCATTTCAAAGGAACAACAATTGTTTATTTAGTTGCTTTTTGAAAGCTGGGACTGCTTTTATTTGCTAATTTGAGAGTAGAAAACTCGCCAACAGAAACAGCAACAACTTGTGAACAGGGTTGCCACATTAGTCATTATTTTTTCTCTTGGTCACATTGTGACTTCTAAGGCCCATTTTATTCACTCGAAGTTGAACACAACTCGGGGAGTTTTCCATATAAAAATCCCCAAGTTGTGTTCAACTTCGAGTGAATAAAATGGGCCTTAGTCCATTTGGTGTTTTTTTTTACGAAATGAAAGAAGAAACTCTAGCCCTTTTGTTTTCGTCTGATTGTTCTGTGCTTACAAATATTTCGGTCTTAAATTATTTTGGTCATTTTTAGCTACAGAAATGAAAGTAATGCTTTACGTGAACACCTGCCTTGACGGCTTAATTTCACGGTGGGCATACCCACATTAGAGTCTTTGAGAAAGACGTTGACAAAACGCCCCAAGACCGGTACAAGTACCTACCAATCCTGGTGCATTTTTATTGACTGTTTTAGGAAAGGCCGCAGTCAATCCCATTGCTCATGGGCGAGGCCCATCTGGCACCTCTTCGTTCCTAATTCAAGAACGCACATTTGCTACCGCTTTTGGTATAAACCACAGCCACCACGAATCCAACCGCTATGATGGGGCTGCACCAAATTTGGTACAGTGGCTGACCCCATCTCCCGTGGTACCATTATATAGCTAATGGTCGAGCTTTCATAACCCAAGGGTTGCCCCAAGGATTACTACCAATTTGGATTGCCTTCCCCAATCCGAGGGAGGTGCCCCTCTTTTAGCCTAGAAGCACTATGGAAACCATGACTATTCGTTCAAAAATTGTCAGGTGTATAGAGCATCTTGAATTCCATATTACTAGCAAAATTAAGATTACTCTCACCTATTTCATTTGGCACCGATTTATTTTGTGAAGCCCCAATAAAGGCAACACAAAATAGGGGCAGTGCCCCACTATTTAGCTACAGTTGGACGCAAACTTTATTTCGAAGTGGCAACCGTGAATGGTTCACAGTTGTCAGTCAGGCTATATGCATTGACAATAGTTGACAGCGAAACTAATGTCGTTTTCCATTGGGACAGAAAAAACTGTTTTTCTACTCTCGAAATCAGCTGGCTGTCAGATTTCATGTTCCATTGGCCGCAAGAAAAGAGCCAGAGCAATTTTACGAATCTCAATTACTTACCCCAAAACATATTATGTCATTTGTCAAATTTAAAGTGTGCCATTAATTACGTTAGACGACAATTCTGTGAAAAATAGAGACAAATATACATTGCAATGGACAGACATCTACATAAATTTAATGGATTTCTTCATATAAACTCAAATTACAATTGAAAGACAGCTGTCTTTTGAAACACTTACCACCACAAAAGCAAAGAAAGAAAAATCTCGTTTTATGTTCCATTGGGCACGAAGAATTGGAAATCTGAAAATCCCAAAGCAAAACGACATAACCACACTTTCGCCTGTTAGATTTAGGTACCCTTTTTGTACACATCTGTCAATGACTTAGTTCTTTTTGTTAAAAATGGAAGAACTGAAGCAATCTTCCAGAACTTCTCGACTACAAGTACGCAATTGATATTTTGACTGCGGCTTTGACGTTAAAGTTTATGCCCCTTCAACCCAAATTTTAAGGCAACTTCTTGACAACGCATTGGCCATAATGTTTTTATTTTTTAGTGATTGCTTTGATTCGTAAATATTCCAAAATTTTGAGCATTTACATGGCACAACAAGTTGACAATCACAATCCTGATTGTCTCACAGGGCAGATCTGTTTGCTCATTTTGTAAGTTAAACAATTCACTGGAATGAAAACAACCAAATGATACTGTTATTGTAGCTCTTATGGAAATATTTGTGTAAAATTACCACATCCAACTAGGAGAATTCCCTAGAAACACAAGCCCATCGCCCATGGCTCTGTATATCATTAGCCTCGCACCACTCGTACCTGCTGTCACATTCAACTTTTTGTTTTCAAATTCCAAATCGCCTACATCTCTATTCGATTTCAGCAGCCAAATGATACGAACAAGGGCGCGTGTAAAGTAATTGAATGGATACAGACTTGTAAACATAAAACTCATCTAATTGACCTACTTTAGCATTTGCTGATCCAGATCCAGATCCATATCCACATCCAGATGCGGAATCCCCCACTTGTTACTTGTCACAACGTAGTGCAAACAAATTTTCCACCAAATCCCCGCCGCCTGATACATCTTTTATTCCATTTGTTATGGAAGCGCCACCCAACTTCCTTAAATTGGCTTGTGTTGTTTTATGTTTTTTTTTTTTTCTGTTCTGCCTCGCTGAATAGAATATAAGATTTCGCCGTAATGACAACAAATAACATTTCCGCTAATACAATGCTGGGGAAAATTACTGGAACGTGGCCGAGGCACGTTCCCAGTGTGAAATGTCGATCTGACAATGAAAAAAAGGCAAACAACCTTCAAAGTCTATTTTTTACATCTTCTTGGGATAAACCTTCTTCTGCAAGCAAGTCTTCAAGGACACGACCGATTACATCGCTTTGGGGGACACATTTGCAACCCAAGTCGACCCCTTTTATCTGTGTGTTGGTCGTAAAAATACGCACACCTATGGTCCGCAAGGAGGGCAAACTGAACATGGCAACCTTGTCCAAGGATGCACACTGGGATAGCGACCAACTGTGACAGTATGACATATTTTTCTGAATGAAAGTCAAAATATTATTCAAAAAAAAAAAGAAAGAAAATGATTACAGCAACACACTTTTGGGTAGGGCAGCGGATTTTTATGTTGGAAAAGTTTTCTCCTTTTCGCTCGTCATCGGAAGTTTTCTCATTTTGTTTGGCTGCCTCGTCTTTCATAACTTGCCATCCATCTAGTTTGATTCTTTTTTTACTTCCCCACTCCCGCTCACACGAACAGGCAACAGAATAGTTGAGTTATGTGAAAGTGTTAAGGAATTTTTATTTGATGATAAATTATTGAGATACTGTCATTTCTTTACATATTAGATGAGTGTATCCTTGAAACCAGATGCTGCTGCTGCTGTACACGTAGATGACTTCACACTGAGTAATCAGCCCTTAGGAAAACTATGGCGTTTATATATTAACTTACGTATTATTTATTTATGCCATCTCTTATGCATGGAAAGCGAAACCCTATATTTGCCCTCGTACAAGTCGTCTCTCCTTCCAATTTTAGATTTGGCTACATGGTCTGCGAAAAATCACTCATAACGTTAAAGCGAACAACATATGTCCCATGATGTGTCTCAAAAAACAGTAAGTTTTGATAGCGGAACGCGTTCATGAATTTTAAGCAAACACGTTCAATTGCTGCTGCATGCCAACTGCACTTTGTCCTTTTTCTGTGTCTGTTTGTGTCTCTTTTGTATAATTCTCTTTGTGATTGATATTCTACTCACTTTTTTATGGTTTTTTTACTAACGCAATGTTACTTTACTATTTCTTGCATGTGCACTAAACATTTCAACACAATTGCTTTCTAATCTTTTAAACAAAAACGAATGAATATTTAAAAACCGTATAGCGATGGCAGGATGGATTGCGATACATCACTCACAATAACAAAGCGAACAACGTGTGTCCAACAACTAACCTAATGAAACAGTGAGTACGATGTTGTATAATAAGGCTGTGTCCGGATCCGGACGAGAAGGTAAGTAATTAGCTTAGAGCGCAATGAGGGGTGTCCTTTTGCACGTGGAAACATTTATCGATTCTAAGTTTCTAGTCGTTGTGCAGCCCAAATGTCATTGTAGAAGCTTGGTAGACGAAACAGGAATATTTCGTTGTATTCGGGGTCAATTTTGAGTAATTTTACTGAAGCATCTACCCGTAGGCGAAAATCATTAAAGGAGAAAGAACATTTTTAAGGTATTGCAATTGGTTTGCAGGTTTGAGTGAATAAAATTAGTAATTTCTTACCAGTAAGCAAATAAATCAATAGGTTATGTTTGGAGCACTTATTTTGGTTTAGTTCTGTCGCATCTGTCAAACAAATTCTGCTTCTTTATAGAGCCAGATCACAACGATCCACCATGACACAGGTGTGCGTACTATACGTTTTTTGACAGATGTCACGCTAGGTATGTTCCCTAATGATAATAGGTCTGTTCCTTTACTTTTAAATCTTACGAATTTTTACGAATTCTTACGAATTTTTACTCAATGCCGTTCCTTAACTCGAAAAATTCGTAAAAGAATGCGTCGTCAAGAGAGCAAGATATTACCCCTCCACTGAGAATCTTACGAATTTTTACTCAACAAATTTGTTGGTTTAAGAAATTTGAAGGGCTGTCAGTCACCAAACAATTAACAGCTGATTTGAAATTTCTTGTCATATTTGACATTCGATTGAATTTGTTTTCATTTCTTGCGTTCTATTAAAATGGTATCAACAGGCGGCAAAATAAATATTGAATGTTCTCCCCAAACATTCCATCGTATTGATAATGGTAAGAGAATATGAAATAAAAATCATTTCGAGCTTTTCTTTAAGATCCACAATACAGAGACCAAATAACACAGAGTCAGGGAGAAGATTTTGAGGAAATCACTGTCTCACAGTCGCAGTCATCGGAAAACGAGGAACAAATTTGGTTGGAAGCGACCACCAAACTCCTTCTCTCCCTTTGCGAAGAGTTAATGCCCGTACTGGGGAAAACATACAAATTTAAAACAAAAAAAAAAAGCTCGCTTTTTCCTCTTCTCGAATGCTTGTAGTTCACTCAGTACAAACTCTTCCACATATTCGCATTCATCAAAAAGAAGTTCTATTAATTCCGAGTCACTTTCATCACTAGATGAATCAACTAATATTGGTAATAAATTAGACAATTCTTCTCGTTTATCAGACATTTTACCACTGCAATTCATGGAATTATCTGTCATATCTGTCATTTTTCATAGTTTACTACAAAAGCGTTCCCTAACTTTTTCGTAGGTATCTCTCTCTGTGAGAGAATTTATCCCCACCACTGCCATTTTAATTGTCTTTTCTATTCTTACTACCAGTGTTGGTATGTCATTGAGATGGTTTTTCCCTCGGACAGCTAATTTTTTTCCCATTTTTCCCTTTTGGACTTAGTCAAAATTCCCACAAAATTCCCACATAGTTAATTTAAATAAAAAAGTAAATTTTCAATACTTTTGTTAACAAAAAATAAAAAAAAGACACACAAATATTATATATTAAGGATTTTAATATTAATTTACACACTAGAAAGTCAAATTACATGCACAATTCCGAAATGTATTGGGCAACCATATATCTATGTGTCTTCCTATAGGTAGGTATTCATATTCCTCGTTCAATTCCACCAACCACCACCGAATCTTATACCTGGCCAAAGGACGACATAATTCACACACGACACACATCCTCAGACATTTCCTACAAGCAATAAAACAAGTAGATGAAATAAAGTCACAAACGCAGAATTTTTTGATATTTTTTTATTTATTAATTATAATTATTATATTTTAAAGTTGCATTTGCAAACGAAATCTTAACATAAAAAAAAATGTGCACAACATGCGAAATAAATTACGTAACACATTAACGTAAGCTCTATGCTGGCTCTAAACGCACATTTTCGTGTTACTTACGCAGCCCTAAGTTCGAAAAATCTTTATAAATCACATTTTCCTGTGTAAGGGCATCTTAGAGGGTGCGTAAAAATAAGCAGACTCTACGTTGGGCTTATAAATAAGCCTGTAAGTTTATAAAAAGAGAGACAACTAATCAAAATTCAATTTCACTAATACACACCGTCGTCAAAATTAAATGTTTACCTATAGCTAACAGCGCAGCGAAAAAAGAAACATCCTCAGTTGAAAACATAAGCAATGAAGTTAGAAGGAGAAGTTCAAAATGTGTACTCTTACCCTCTTACGTGTTTTGTAATTGTAATTTTAGACTTGTTTTGTGAACACAGAATAAGGTAGTACAAATATTTTTGTAAGTTTACCAAATTTCCCACAAAATCTTTCCGAAATCCTATTTTTTCCCTTTTTCCCACGAGACGGTTTTTTAACATCGAAATTCCCACAAAAAGGTAAATTTCCCACGATATAGCAACACTGCTTACTACAAAAGTCGAGGGGGAAGTAATCAATATTTTTGAGTAGTCCTTGACTACAGATTTTCTACTTGTGATTGCATGCGAATTCGTTTGAATACACTGTGATACACTGTGATTCACCATGAATACGCACAGAAAAGTTCCTTGAATACACCTGATTACTTCCCCCTCGACAAAAGTAAGGGAACAGACCTAATGCATTTGAACACATTAGCTGAATTTAGTCAAACTTCGTTTCTTTACTCAAAAGTTGGGTAGAAGAGAACCAAAAAGAGAGAAAAAACATTTCCCCTTTATAAAAAACCTGCAAATATTAGCCCAAGAAAGTTTTTGTGCTAGTTGGTTGTCAATTAGTTCAAATGCTAATTTGTAACTGACTTTTCATTCGTTTTTATATTAATTTCTGCTTGTATAGCATTAAAATAGATGAAAGAAGCCAAAGAATTGAAGTTTTTAATTTATGCAATAAAAGCAATTCATCGTTAATATAAATTTGTCCTTTTTTCTTCCGATATTTTAGTATTCCCGCCTAGAAAAAAATTCACATTTTTCAAATTTGGGGTTCAACGCGTTCCTTTTCTCGCAATGAAAGAAATGTGACGTATTGCCAAAATTTAACCAGAAAGTAAGGGAACAGATCTAATAGTATGCCATGGCAGGCGCGAAGTATAATAATATTATTGTTTAACTTTGTATGCGTATACTGCAGTTGCTCCCATCATTAAGCCATTCAGTGGCGATTAGCCGCAATAATAATGGCCTCATTGTCGAACCTTCCTGAAAATATTGGATACCGAGGCATCGAAAAGTTGTTGCGAACCGGTTGCTGGTAACTTTCAATGGTGCTGTTCTACAGTCACTCTGACAATGACGGACGAAATGAGATATTTTCTCGTAGATCTCTTCATCATTGCAGCCTCTGCATAAGTCATTATGTTTATTTAAATTTATGTGATGGCTTTTAAGAAAGTTATGCCTAGTATTCAATTCTGAGTGTGTTACACTAAACCCAAACAATTTCAACTGAATAGTTTAATCCATCTGTCAAATGCAAAAACATGCACTGACATTGACAGATGTTCGTGCTCCGCCTTAATTAAAAGTTTCATATATGGCTTTTATTAGGAACTCCGCCTTTATCAGAGAAAACATTAGCCTTCCCTTCAATATTTTTGATCCCTTACAAATTCTACTTAGAAAACTTTGTACGAGGGAGCATTGCTAGTCTTACTCGTACTCGTAATCACAATGGGTCAATTTTGACCTGAGTGTAGCGCGCAATTTTACCTCGCCAGCCAACAAACCTAAGTCGTAACGGAAGCTCACAATTGCTAAATTTGTGTGGAAAATATAGCCACTGTGACAAGTGTCAACTACTTAAATTTAGAGTCGAAACTAAAAATATTTATTGGTAAGGCCCATTATCCTTATTGAGACAAGTATCTAGCGAAACTAGCCGATAAATCAAGTTATGCATATATCGACTGAGAATTGAAGTGACATTTGGATTGTATTGACGAATGGAAAAGTTTTCCTGCGGATAAAAAAGGAACATGTAGACTGTAGAGACCTATAGAATTTTGACGTCTGTTTGTTTTGCAAAGGAATTTGTTAAGGAATACGTGTGTTTTCGTGTAAGAAATGTAATTAGTTATCAGTTAAAACGCATTATGCTGATGCATTTACACGGTCAAACATTCCTATCACGGAAGATTAAAGGGATGCTAAATTCTAAATTGCCGTGTGAGCGAAAGAGACAATTGTTGGTTTAAATGTTTTCAAGCAATTGCAGAAATGTTGGTGAGCGGAACGGGAACCTGTGTCTATTTCCGTTTTACGTATCTATAATTATGGGTAGAACATCCCTGACACTTTAGGCGTCTGATTTGTGCGGATAAACGGGTCTTTCATGCAAAAATGCGCTTGCGTGATGCAGTTTTAACGATATTCGCTTAATTTTTTTTTCTTTTGGGAAGATTTTGCAAAGATGCAATGTGTGTATAATTTCTTTAACAATATTTGGTGTATAAGCCATGTTACTAAAATTTTAGAATTTGTACCAGTGGGCGAATTCTAGTAATTTTATACGGCTACGTAGAACCAGTACTAAAACGTCAGGGAACTGTCAGAAATTGTGTACATACTGTACGGTATGAAACATATTTCAAAAAGATCTATCAGTCACATGTGAGCAGAAACAAACTTTTCATCCTCATCATAAATCACTTATGTGTTATGTCCATTTGAAGGGAGTGATAATTTGCAAATCACTTTTTAATCTTTCAACTTTCAGTAACTTGTAGAACTAATTTTGTGATCATTATTTTCTGGATAAGCCATAGTAGAACAGTCACTTAATCGTAGAGTTACCTATTCTGACAACTTTCCCTGCTTCCTATCTTTCACTTTCGTATATATGGAAAATAAATCCATAAACATGTGCCTTTGTTTCAAGTGCACGTAGCGATATCATGTCCTTAGCAGCAGTCTCTGAATAATAACACTCGTTACAATCGTAAAGAGAAAGAAAACAACAACAAGAGAGTATAACAGCGGCAATTGCACATGCAAATGCAAAAGCTCATCCACTCGCAAATATGCTCGCATTTCAACAAATCGCTCGGCTGTAACAAACACCCACACTCTCGAACTGGATGAATCGAAAAGAGCATAAATCATTATAACACTGATATCCTTTATCCCAGTGTGTGTCTCTGGGATATGTACCATACCAGAAACCACCTTTTGCGGCAATTGTTAGATACCCTCTTACCATTTCCATTTAAAATTACATAACCATGATGGGATGGTAAACATATTCAGGAAGAAACCCTGCAATGGCACCCTTGTTGCAGATGCACATACGAGTACTCGTATACGAGTAAAGCAAAGATGTTGTCGTGCATTCATGCAGGATATTAAAAAGGCATAGCGTGGTGAGGCGCGAGGGTTGGGGGAAGGGTATCGAAGCTCATTTTTGGTTTATGCGTAGCTTAGATTTAAGCCCAGTTTAAATGTTGTCACATAGTATGATCTCGTTTGAGGCTGAAGGACGAAACTTCAGACCATAATGTATGTCGTTCGTTTATATCTGAGAATATAGCTTATCGAATGGATTTCGTTGCAATCCAGTATCAACAGGCGGAAAAGGATTGAAACAAAAAATGTACCAACATGCATTGCATTTATGTAAAATAGCTGTTGAACGGAATATTTTCATAATGACATTAGGTGTAGCTTCCCGCAACCATTCGTGTCTGAACAGAGCGATCTGATATTTATTTGTTGTGTTTCTTCAATGAGTTCCTCTTTTTCTACAATCTCCTTTTTATCTGTACCAGCTTTCGCATTCCTCATCAGCAATCGTATGATTAGCGCAAGGTTTCGTGAAAACCAAAATAACAAGGGACATAAATAGCCATGGATAACATTTTTAAGGATTATTTTCTTCATCGTTTTCCTCGTCATCTGAAGTATAAGAATCACCAAAAAAAACTCCATTTATATCTATACAGGGGACAAAATTTTTCAAGTCGATATCCATTTGTGATTTTGCAAAACCAAATGCAATTTGAACAGCTGATATTGCTGTCAAATAACCGCCGCGTAAAATCCAAGATCTGAAAAATATTTCTAGTGGTCCCAATGGAAAACACATTACTCTGACTGTTCAGTCAATTTTGACGTTCAAGAAGCCAGACAGATAGCTGACTCGATGTGTCTGGTGTCGTTTTCCATTGGGACCACCAGAAATCTTTTTCAGATCTCAGATTCTACGTGGCGAATGGAACATGCAACGAAATTGATCTGCTTTTGTAAATGGATTAGTGCGTTATTTGACAACAATATCAGGTGTTCGAATTTCATTTCTTTTTGCAAAAATCACAAATGAATATCGACTTGAAAAATGTTACCACTATTGCACATACAAATGGAGTATTTTTGGTGATTCATAGTCTGCAGATGACGAGGAAAACTATGAAGATAATAGTTCCTCCTAAATTATTTATTTATTTATATTTAAATAGTTCCAAAAAATATAATTAGTGAAACTATTTGGTTGAAGACATCTGGGCATCAAGGCCATGTGATGTCGTTGTTTCATATTCCATGTTTTATCTAATAATTGTTTGTTTTTTTTTTTTTTTTTTTTTTTTTTATATTTTATACTTATATTCTATACTTATTATATGTCCCTAAATTTATGATGGCGAGATGTGGCTTCTTTAATGTGTTTTAAGGTTAGAACATTTGCAGGGTTCAGAACTTCGGCAAGTTGTTGTTCGATGTGTTGGGGGTCATGAACACACTTGGAAATTGGGCAGGTAACCATAATATGCCAAATTGTAAGAACCCTTCCACAATGTTGACATTCCTCAGGTGTATCTCTAGTGTACAGATGTCTTGTTGTGAACAGTGTTTTTCCTAACCTGATTCGCAACAATCTTATGCAATCTTCTCTACTGAATGTTTTGTTGTAGGGGATACGAGTAGGAAGATGGTGGTGCGTACGAAAAAAAGTATAGCAGGTTTCCCACTCCTCGGCTATCTTTTTATCTTCGATTGATCTGAAGATTGTCCTGGTAAGCTGATAAGAGTTGGGGGTGGTTACGGTCATTGGGTATTTAACAGTTTCTTTGGCTGCTGTGTCTGCAAATTCGTTGCCCTTAATACCGACGTGTGCGGGAACCCATGCTAGAGTTATGTTCGGGTTAGAGTTGAGACTGCTCCTGATGCAATCTAGGCAGGGGGACTTATTCAAACCACTTCGTAGTCCATTTATAATACTTAAATTATCAGTGAAAATTATGGTTTTTACTAAGTAGGATTGCGCGATGGAGATTGCTTTTTCGACGGCCGTTAGCTCAGCAATGTAACTGCCTGCTAATTCTGGCAGGAGTCCTCTTTGAATAATTTTGGTTTCTCCGTGTTCGTTGAGCTCAATTACTGCGTACGTAGAAATATTGTCCTTGCACGACCCGTCCGTGTATAAAAATCTTTCTGCGTCCGAGGAGGCTATCATTTCCTGGTGTAGAGCTTGAAATTGTTTGTCCGGTGTTTCGTTTTTCCTATATATTTCCAAACTTGAGTTAATATTTAGTAGGCTTCTTTTCCAAGGTGGAGGGGGGTTAAAGTCTGCATTTGAAATATTGTTAGGGAGGCATACATATTGGTTAGATAGTAACGACACCATGTTACTTATAGCGGAAGTACAGCTTTTACGCGTTGTTTTTTTGCTGAGCAGCGCCGCCTTTGAAGTATTATGTAAAGGATGCATGCAGTCAGACAGTGCCTTACTTACTACATTCACTGCTCTCTTTCTTCCTAGGTATTCAAATGATGTGTATCCAGCTTCGACTCGTAATGCTGCAATTGGCGTAGCTTTCAATGCCCCTGTTGCCGTACGGAAACAGTCATTGATGGATGCGTCAATTTTATCAGAGTTCTTTTTCGTAGTCCACATGTAAACTGTCATACCATGTTGCAGAGTACCTTCTACAAGTGTTTTTGCTATTTGAAGGGCTGTTTCAATGTGTGGCCCCTTCCTCCGTGAACATATAATTTTCAATGCATTGTTTCGCAATTTCAACTGGTTAGAGAGGTTGCTAAAATGTAAATCCCATTTAAGGTTACTACTGAACCAAACTCCTAGTATTTTGAGATGTCTTTGGAGAGTAATTGAGACTTCGCGAAGAACGAAAGGAGGTGTTACGCATTTTCTTTTTCTACAAATGTGCAAAGCTTCTGTTTTGGTTGGAGGGGCCACAGCCCCTCTTTCTTGTGTCCAATTAAAGATGGCAGTATCTGCCTTTTTTAAGATTCTCGTGACCCGGATTGGATCCCCTGAGGCTAGAGCATAAATATTGTCAGCATAGATTCCTATGAAGTCCAGATTATAGCTTGCAGCAGCAAGTTTGGTTATTAGTGAGTCAATGTAGGCGTTGTATATAACCACTGATAGTGGCGAGCCTTGTGGGATACCGTTCTCGAGCTTAATTAAAGACGAGTTATAACCGTCAATGTTGACGTGAAAAGTTCGTCCAGATAAAAACGATGCAATAACTTTCAGGATCTTTTTTGGGATACCCCATGAATTCAGCTGGTTTATAGCTGGGAAAGCCAGAACACGGTCAAATGCCTTTTCCAGGTCCCATGACATGATTACACTGTGTTTGGTTCCAGATAGGTTCTCCGCAATTTTGTGTTCTAATAGATGTAGTAGTGTCTGAACTCCTCTGTTTGGTCTAAAGGCATGTTGTCCTGGATGCATTTTTTTCTCCATTGTCCAACCAATTCGTCTCGCAAGGATTTTCTCAAAAATCTTGGAGAGAACGGGGAGAAGTGAGATTGGTCGATATTCGTCGAAAGAATGGCAGCTGCGTGACTTTTTCGGTATAGGTTTTAACACTGCACGTTTCCAGTCGTGTGGATAGATCCCAGTATTTATGATGTTGTTGTACAAAGCACAAATGCTTCTTTTGAGACTATCAGAACTATACTTTACCATTTTGTACGTAATCTTATCTTCCCCCGGTGTCGTCCCTTTCGTCGCCTGTAGAGTCATCTCAAGTTCAGCCAGTGTAATCGTATCCATAAGATATTCCGATTGGATAGTTGAGATGGGAAGGTCGTCAATTTGAAAAGTAGTCTTTCTTCGAATTGTTCTATCTGGATAAGTGCTGTCCGCACTATACCCTTTCCATTTTTCTGCAAACGTGTTTGCTATGATCTCAGGGTCCTTTTGAAGGTTTTCACCAATGAGCATATATGGAAAATCTTTAGGTGGTTTCGAGGCTCGAAGCGATCTTATTCTGCTCCACAAAGTTTTTAGGTCCAAAGATGGGTCCATGGAATTGACAAAATGTTCCCACGATAATCTTTTAGCCTTGATTGACTCTCTTCGAAGTTTTGCACAAGCTTTTCTGTAGGATATGCAGTTTTCGGTTGTTGGACTCCTTCGTACCTTATTCCAGGCTATGTTTTTTTCGTTTACCAGAGTTGATATATCTTTCGTAAACCAGACAGGATTTGTCTTGCTTCCTTTTTTTTTGTTGGTTACCGGGATGCTTCTGGCTGCTGCTGTTCTAATAATTTTTTTAATTTTTGCAGCTTCTTGGTTAGTGTTCACTGAAGTGGGTCGTGAAGAGTTCAGCGTTTGTGTGGTTGATCTGAACAGATTCCAGTTTGCCATATTTTCTTTAAAACGTGCCTGAAATCTTTTGGCTAATCTATTTCCTGGCGTTCGTATAATAATGGGTATATGATCTCTGCTCTCAGAACCAAGAGGTTCAACCTCCCAGTGAAGCAAAGGTGCTATATCTTCGGATGCAAGCGAAATATCTATTGCTGTGAAGGTGTTCCTAGTGCTAAAGAATGTCGGAGACCCATCGTTAAGGATGACTAGATTATGAACGTTGGCAAAGCTTTCGATCTGAGATCCAGTGGAATTAGTTTTATTTGAACCCCACAATGTATTGTGTGCATTTATATCTCCCAGAATAATGTGGTGACTGTTGTTGCTTAAGGGAATATCACTAAGCGTTTGTGGAGCGATTTCAACCGTATGTTCTCTGTATAAATTTGTAATTTTTATTGGCTTCTTTGTTCTTAATTCAATTGTTTGATGGAGCAGGTTGGAAGAGGATGTGGTGTGCGATGATATAGGTATGTTGTTTTTTACAAGAAAACCTATACCAGATTTTGCATACTGGTAATCTTTGTTATGGGGAAAAGGTTGGTAATTTTTTAATGTAAAATACTTTTTTGCATTTTGTGTAATGTGAGTTTCTTGAAGTGATATAATGTCTGGATTATATTTATTTACTAGTCGTTCTAAGGCATGTTTGTTGTTAAGATAGCCTTGAATGTTCCATTGGAGGATGACAAAGTCAATTTCCAATCGAGCCATGATTATTGTTCATCATGATCTTTTGCAATTGATGTGGGAGGTGTATTGTAGGTATTGTTGTATTGTGATAGGGAGAGTATTTGCGAGAGTGAGTGTTTTGATGTGTGAGCGGAGTGCTCTGAGTCAATATCAATTGATTCAGAATCAGTTTCCATAGATTTAACGTTTTCTGCAGAAGAGAGTTGGGTGAAAAAAGGGGAATGTGTTTGGTGTGTGCTGTTGGAATCATTGAGTGTGAGTGGTTTTTTAGTTGGGTATGGTTTATTATCGATGTTGGTTTTCTGTGGTGGGATGTTCATAAGCTTGCTTTCGTTTTGCAGAGGTTGTGTGGTGTTTTGTGTTGCATTCTCATTTGTTTGTTTTTTTGTAGTTATTTGTTTTGGAGCTATTGGGTTTGGGTGTGAGGAGATAGGTTCGATGTTTGAAGAGTCTCTTGTTAACTGAGGTACTATTTGCACGTCAGTATCGGAGAGTGGTTTGGTGCTGGTGAAAGTGGTGGGTTTCGTTTTGTTTTGATTCTCTATGCGCGATTTAATTATTTCAGCAACTGTCGGGGTACTACTGTTCCGCTTTTTAGGAGGCTGTAGTTGGTGGAGTGTAGGGTTATCATTGTAAATCTGCCAAGCATCTTTAACAGTGCAACGGCGATCAGATTTGATCTTGTTGACTGATTTGTACCGCAGGAAAGAGGGGCAAGCGGGATCGTATGACGTGTGGGTTTCTTCCTTGCAGTTGATACAATAAATGCGTGTGCAATTTTCATGTGGTGGGGGGAGACAGCAGTCTTTACATAAAGTAGCATTGGTGCAACGGTTTTTGGTGTGTCCCAGTTTTTGGCATAGCACACAACGCATGGGGTTAGGTATGTACTCATCTACTTTGCAGTTAATCCAACCAATTTTAATAGCTTGTGGACGGCGAATTAAGTCAAATGTGATAATTGCTGAGCCTGTGGGTACTAAAACGTCTTTCTCTTTTTTCATCATTTTCCTTACTTCCGTTACTTTGCACTTTTTGAGCTCTTCCAGTAGTTCAGCTTCTGGTATATCTTTGATATGTGGCGAGTAGATTTTACCTTGAACGGAATTGAGACTGATGTGGCTCGTTACTTTAACTGGGATCGAGTCAATAAATTTCGACTTAAGGAATTTGTCAGCGGTTGGAACATTTAAGACTTTTAGTAGTAAGTCCCCGGATCTCATTGCTTTAACCTCTAAGATGTCTTTTGAAATATGGTTTAAACCGCGATTTACTTGGAATGGATTGTAGGATGCGAGGGGACGCAGGTTTTCTCCTATTTTCTCTGTTCCGCTGATTACAATATATCGTGGTATGTTACTGTCATTATCAATTAGTGGTAATTGTGGAAAATCGTCTTCTATTAGTTTTCGTTTAGCTTGTTTTTTGTTCCGGCTTAAATCCACTTCTGGTTGAAGGTCTTTAAACCGGTTATGAAAGAGATGGGGGGGCGGCCCCCGGTCCATTTTGTATTTAGCTTTTTGCGAAAAATATGTGTTTTCTGCTCGTAAATCAAATGAAAAAAAAAAGATATTACCCGCTTACCAAGAGGAGAGGTGTAATATAAGAGAACAAAATTAGCCTTGACTTTGCTCTTTGAACACGCGGAAAAAAATATATACTTCTAACCAAGCACGTCTATACACGGCAATTGCCTGTTGAGTGGCTCCTAAATTATATCCATGGCTATTAAATGTATTTCATTATTTTGGTTTTCACGAAACTACCACCATTTGTCTTCAAAGCAAACTTCTTAAAATGACGTCAAACAGCTGTGCAAAGTATATTGGTATTGTGAGAGTGTGTGTAGGTACATAGATCTGAAAAAATATCGAGATCTGCAAAAAGTGCTCTGAATCGAAAAAAAGATTGATTTTTGGTCCCAATAGAACATGAAAAGTGATTTAGAGTACTAAGTTGAGAGTTCTTATAAATGGCTAACTTATTGTGGTATTCGATTGGGTTTCTTCAGAGTTGCTCTCACCCGATGCAATGCCTTTGCTGGAGAAAAAATTCACGAAAATGCAAACGAACTCCACCAGTTGTCAAACTCAAACGCACCGGTATTGATAAATCTGAAGCAAATCTGAGAAAATCCAGATTCACAAAAGAGCTCTGAAATCTGAAAAAGATTGATTTTTTTGTACCAAACGAATATAAAAATTGCTCTGAGAGAGCCCAATCGAATACAACATAAGTTACCGACAAATCTAGTTTCTGCATTTAGTCAGGGTACCTACATCTGGAGGACCCCAATTCTCGAATTCCGCATAGCATAATTCGTTTACGAGCAAATCCGCCTGAAATTTTCGCAAACGGAAAAAGTTGGTATTCTCAAAGCTGTTCGGCTTTCTTTTCCACCTCTGCGAAAATTATATTCACCTCTCGAATGAGGTAGAATTTTTGAGTACGTCAAGTAACCGATTTTTGACAGGTTGTGAAAAAAATTCCCATCAATTCAAACAGCCCGATTCTGGAAAACCTCACAAGTCACAAAACCCTCACAAGGTGAGGTGAAATTGATTTTGTGAGGTTTTCGTATTCTATCAGCACACTCACAACTTGTGACTTGTGAGGCTCACAAAAACAATCGAATTTGTGATCTCCTATCGAGCAGGTCACAAAATTCAAAACCAGTCATAAAGGCTCACAAATGGCAATCATTGTTGCATTTGATGGTCGGTTTTATATTTCCACACACTTTATGACCTGAACAGAACACCGCATTTTATGCTACATTTATAACCATTTCGGAAAAAATATATATTATTGTATAAAAAAAACTGAGGAAGGCATCGAATTTAATAATTAATAATTTAATAATAATAATTAATAATTTTTTAACCTTCCGTTCTAAAATATATTTCACGTATTGTGGCCAAAAAAAATGTTATTTTATGTATTTTTAATAACTTCGTGTGCGAGCTCGGTCTTTTGTGGAAAATTTTGTGCCAATTTGGAAGTGACCATTCTGAGGTGAATTTTTTGTGAGTTTTGTTGTGAGGGTTATCGTAGAATTCTGAAAAAGTTATCGAATCACAACAAACCTCACAAGAGCTTGTGAGTTGTGAGGGCTCACAACGGCAGAATCGGGCTGAAAGAGCAATATTCAAATTTAAATTGGTTTCGTATTAATATTTTTGATTGACAAAAACAAGAGATATAATAAAATACTTGTATGTTTAGTGAACATTTATGTGTTTTTGCAATGGATTCTTTGGGTGATTTGGGCTTAGCATTTGTTGATTTGGCAATGGAGCAGTTAGGCGCAATGGAAATATACATAATTCAAAACACAAACCGTTATTTGAAGTATTGAAGTGTCAAACTCACAATTCCGTATGCGAGACGCAAATCCGCATGGAAAATGTAGACGAGTACAATTCGAAGAGAAATTCTCGTATGCGGATTTCGAGAATTACAAATTTCAGTTTTTCGCATAGCATCGGAGATTTTGGCTGATAAACGTATTCGAGAATTTTCGAGAATTGGGGTCCTGGTACAGATACCAATCCATTTGTCAAAACTGTCAACGAATTCAGTGTACATAAAAGTACAAAGTAATGTCGTTTTCCATTGGGCAAAAAGAAGCGTCCGGGAGAGTCCGGAATCGAAAAAATCACTTCTGAAACCGTTCCATTGGCACAAAAAATACTCTTCTGGTGATTCTGAGGAGAGAATTTCGCTTCTGGATTTGAAGTCAGAATCCACTCAAGAAGCACTCACACAAGTGTAGTTTGTGTATTTTATACAAGTCAACTGACGGCTGCCGTAGATAATTTTTTGGCATTTCACCAATACTCTTGTGGATTGAATCAGAAGCAGTTTTCTTGTTCCATTGGACTACAGAATGAGTGGATCCCCGAGTGAAACCAATGGAAAACGACATAAGCCTGCTATATCCGTTGCTCTTTCATAACCTGTTGTGTATTCTCTATCTGTCAGTTGAATATGCTGCCACAACAGACACTACGGGTTGGACCCTTTATCCCGAATTCAAATGGTTAAACTAAAAAGCTTACTTACCTCAGACGTTAGCGACATTTGGGACAGTGCACAAAACACTAACCACTTAACCCACAATTAGACATAGGAATGCTCCAATTCTGTGTTGTTGGACCAAATAGTCTCCCTACCATAGTATTCAACTCGAACCTTGCTCATCCATTTCCCTTAAAAAAAAAATAAACAGCCGCGAGCATCCACATCGTCAATATTGAACAAATAAAAGTCCCATTCCTGACTTAATATACACCCACCGACTTACACATTCCATTTCAATGCTAAAGTCAAAGTTTTTCCATTGTGGTATGCTTAAATAACACTAACAATGAAAAACATTTATTCATAAGGAGGTTTTGGATTTATGGGGTAGGTCGTGGTCGTGGCTCGTTACGCACAGGTAATTACTTTCAGAGGTAGGTACTCTTTGAGTGCTTGTTGGGATAGGCAAGGGCGGTAAGGACATGATACGTGCTAATTCCTTGTAGATTTAAACAATTTATAAAACACTTGTGTGGAATTTACATTTTTTATGTATCGTATACAAAACAGAAACAATCCAAAGGAGCTTTTTTTATACCATTTTTATGCGGGTAAGTGGATGGTAGTTAAATAGATAGCACTCATCAGAATTAAAACGAACTGGAGTGGTTATCAAGGAGTACTTATTCTCCGTTGCTTTTCTACAGAGGTTATATTAATTTTGATTTTTGTGGTTTGCAGGGCTGTAATACTTGTCCTACGGTTTGGAAATGTGTTACTTTGCACAGCCTATGAGAGTACTTTGTGGTTTTCAATTGTAAGCTATTTAGGGCAAGTTTTCCATAAACCAAGGCCCGTTTCTGAACCATGAAAGTTAGATGTCAAATATGCAATGGGTGGGTATCCTTCTAAGAGCTACTGAACTTATTTCATATTTATTGTGAGGACGGGTTCACGAGGATATTGGGAATTTTGCATCATCTTCCTATTTGCGTTCGCGTAAACTTCCCCGATATGTTTGAATTTTGTTATTCCGTCATAATCGTTCCCCTAAAATTGAAATTTCCAGTTCCAAGTCTTGAGAGCCATTAAACAAAATAAATAGGAACGTATATTTGACATTTTATAAACAGTATTCCCTACCCAACTTATTTGGAAACTATATGTGCGACCCATTCATACACAGATACGTGCCTGCTTCAAATAAGTACAGTCTTGTATTTTCTGTAGTTTAATAATTTACCCAGTGAAATGGCGCACGTTTTGTCAAGCATATTAAATATTGACGTCTTCAGGAGAAGGAAATAAGCACCAGCACTCAGAGAGCGTGTGCGGTAAAACTCAGGCTCAGGCATATTTAATTCTGTACTCTGTAGGTAATCGAACCACTTTCGTATTCCGTCAATACGTGTTATTCTTCCACTTCGTTAATTGCCGACTGTGATAGCTGATAGCAAACCACAGCAAAGGGTATGCCCTCAATTGTTGTTTTATTATCCTTAACGCTTGCTCTCAGTATTGTGTACAAATTAATCATTACAAGGATAATGGTAAGTCTTTTACGTAACCGCTTGTGTACGCTTTCAGAACTCACTAACCAGCTTTTGTTGACGTTTCAATTAGCTTCGGGTGTAGAAAAAAAAAAATACAATTTGTCCCTATGAAAATGCATTTGTAAACGATTTGCTTATTCCTCTATCCAGTTGGATGCGATTGTGCTTCTCAGTCGACACTAAAGGTCGTATACCAGTCAAAGTTATAGCGAAAACGTTCGCGTCTGGCAAAACAGAGAAGCTTGTCTATCAGTGTATATCGGATGTGGGTTTGCCAGGCGAGAAAGGCGCCACGATGACCAAAGATGAATTCACGTTCGACAAATTCTATGCGCTGTATCACAAAGTCTGTCCCAGGAACGATATCGAGGAGCTATTCGCGAATATGTAAGTTGATAACCCTAATTCGAGTGGGCCAATTTTGAAACCGAAACCATTTTGTTTTGCAGCACAAAAGGAAAGTGTGACGTGATTGGGCTGGAACAGCTCGTTCAATTCCTCAATGAAAAGCAGCGAGATCCGAGGATGAATGAAATTTTATACCCGCTTTACGATGAAAAACGTGCCAATGAAATAATTAACGACTATGAACTAGACGAAGAAATGAAGAAGAACTGTAAGTCACTCATGTGAACTCATTCTGAAGTGAAATTCATTTTGATGTGTTTACAGCTCAGTTGTCACTCGACGGACTAAAGCGATACCTAATGTCTGATGAAAACGCTCCCGTGTTCTTAGACCGACTGGAAGTCTACATGGACATGGATCAGCCGTTGGCTCATTATTATATAAACTCCTCGCATAATACGTACTTGTCTGGTCGACAATTTGGCGGTAAAAGTTCGGTCGAAATGTATCGTCAAACCATGTTAGCCGGATGCAGGTTAGTACCAAGAAAACTCAGAACATGTTCACATAAATTAACAATCTGCATGTAGATGCGTCGAGCTGGATTGCTGGAATGGTAAGGGCGAGGACGAAGAGCCGATAATAACTCACGGCATGGCCATGTGTACTGAAATTCTGTTCAAAGTAAGCTTTTCAAATACCCTATTCATTCAGAGCTTTACAATCTTTTGCTTTTATAGGATTGTATCCATGCCATCCGTGACTGTGCGTTTGTAGCGTCGGATTGTCCTGTAATCTTGTCGTTTGAGAATCACTGCAATCGAGCCCAGCAATATAAATTAGCAAAGTACTGTGATGATATTTTTGGTGAACTATTACTTAAGGAGCCACTACCAGATTATCCTGTAAGTAGAGTGGGTTACTCAAATTTCGGAATAACAGTTCGATCGTTGTTGTGTGTGTAGCTTGAGCCTGGAAGACCACTCCCACCGCCGTCTGCTCTTAAGCGTAAGATCCTGATTAAGAACAAGCGAATGAAGCCTGATGTCGAGAAAATCGAACTTGAGCTCTTCCTCAAGGGTGAGCTGACAATAAGCGATGAGCCCGTTGAAGATGCCAGCGCCGCGAAACCCCCACCAAAAGAACCTCCACCAGATGCGCCTCCAGCCGAGGGTGCCCCACCCGGTGCAGATGGAGCACCGCCAGGCGAAGGTGGCGAAGCAGCGGTCAACTACAGTGGATCGACTACTAATGTGCATCCCTGGCTGTCGTCGATGATCAACTATGCACAGCCTATCAAGTTCCAAGGATTCGATGTTGCCATTGGTAAGTGTCATCAAAACTACCGCCAACAGATGTAAGAGAATAACGTTTACTTTAGAGAAAAATATCGCCCACAACATGTCATCATTCGCTGAGACGGCCGGCATGAATTACCTCAAACAGCAATCAATCGATTTCGTCAATTACAACAAGCGCCAAATGTCTCGAATCTATCCGAAAGGTACAAGGGCCGATTCCTCGAACTATATGCCTCAAGTATTCTGGAACGCTGGCTGCCAAATGGTGTCGCTAAACTTCCAAACCTCAGATCTGCCCATGCAACTGAATCAGGGCAAATTTGAGTATAACGGCGGCTGTGGTTATCTCTTGAAGCCAGATTTCATGCGTCGAAGTGACAAGGACTTCGATCCGTTCGCCGACGCCCCCGTAGACGGTGTGATTGCCGCTCAGTGCGGTGTTCAAGTTATTGCCGGTCAATTCTTGTCAGACAAGAAGGTAGGAACTTACGTCGAAGTCGATATGTACGGCTTGCCTTCCGATACCGTCAAAAAAGAATTCCGAACCCGTTTAGTGCCAAACAACGGTCTTAATCCGGTATACAATGAAGAGGCGTTCCTTTTCCGAAAAGTCGTCCTGCCCGATCTGGCTGTGCTGCGATTCGGTGTATACGAAGAGAATGGCAAAATGATTGGCCAACGTATCCTGCCCTTGGAGGGCTTACAGGCTGGCTATCGGCACATCTCGCTTCGTACAGAAGCCAACTTCCCAATGTCCTTGCCCATGTTATTCTGTAACATCGAATTGAAAATTTACGTACCTGACGGCTTCGAGGACTTCATGGCGATGTTATCCGATCCTAGAGGTTTTGCTGGAGCTGCAGCGAAACAGAACGAACAGATGAAGGCACTTGGAATTGAAGAAACCAGTGGTGGCGCTGCCCGAGACGGTGCGAAGGATAAGAAAGAAGAGGAGAAGAAAGAGCCGCCTTTGGTCTTCGAACCGGTCACACTTGAGTCGTTGCGTAGCGAGAAAGGCTTCCAGAAGGTGGCCAAAAAACAGCAAAAGGAACTGGAGACGCTAAAGAAGAAACACACTAAGGAGCGAATGGCCATGCAGAAGACTCAGAATGCTGCAATTGATAAATTGATCAAAGGAAAGAGGTTTGTTGGCGTGTTTCTGTTTTGTATTTTGTAAGTTAGCTGGAGATCTGGGATCGCATAACCGTAGTGTGTGTCACGTGTAAAAAACCGAATGGCGTATGCAGCTATTGCTGGACAGTGACTTGTTTCCAACTCTTGCTCTGGCATGCCCAGCAGTTGGTTGAATTTCTTCTGTTTATTGATTGTAAATTCGTGTCTCTTGTGGGTTATTGTTTTTTCGGCTGATTCATCAGCCAACTCATTTCCTGTTGAGCCCAAGTTTCCAGCTTCATTTACTGTGAATAAGTTTCGATCACCCCTTGTCGAACTCTTAGTTTAAATTGTTTCTTTCTCGCAGCAAGGACGAGATTCGCAACGATTCGGCCATAAAGAACGCAATTACAGAGCAAACTAATCAATGGACTGAGATGATTGCGCGTCACAAGAAGGAGGAATGGGACATGTTGCGCACCCACGTCCAAGATTCACAGGAAGCTATGAAAGCGCTAATGCTTGTTGTACAGGCGACACAGATTAAACAGCTCGAAGCAAGGCACGAGAGGTAAACCAACAGCCATTCCTAAGTATATAATTATATACAGACGTTTCTCTAATTTCCATTTTTGCAGAGATATTAAGGACTTGAATGCAAAGCAGGCGAAGGCTTCAGTAGAAACCGCAAAAGAGGTACAAAATGATAAGACTTTGAAAACGAAAAACGAAAAGGATCGTCGTCTTCGTGAAAAGAAGCAGAACAACATCAAGCGATTCATGGAGGAGAAAAAAGTAAGTAAAATTGGCCTGACAGCAATTGGTTGCATCATTACATTCAATTTTGTACCTAACCCCTCTTAGCAAATCGGTTCCAAACAGGGCCGAGAGAAGGAGAAGCTAAAAACTGTCCACACAAAGCAGGTGGAAGATTTTAGTACTGACGTTCAAAAGGTACTTGATGAAACCATGCAGCATTCAACTACAGTTACCAGTATTGAGACTGTACTTTAGGCTAAATAAAATCATATATCGTAGCAGGCTAGATACTCAGTAGATGATTTTTTTTTTTGTTTTTTTTTTGTTACATAGTGTTTTAAGTTGTTTTCTGTTTTATACCGTTATGATTGTTTTGTTTCGTTTCTAAGTCTTTTCCATTTATCAAGAGTGCAGCTCGTTTTCTTTTGTTCAATTCAAACATTGCTTGTGTCGTTGTACTTAACCATAAATCAGCATGTCCTTTGTTTGTAACTGCATCATGCCATTGGGCTTATACACAAAGAGGAGGAGGAGTAACCGTTTGTGAAATCGAGGTTTTCTAATTGACCAGTATTTAAGTTTATGGTTTAACCGTAAAAAGAGTCAGTAGATGTGAGGAGATGACTTTGCGTTTTTTTCTGATCCAAAACACAGCAACCGTAAAAGAAGGTTGAATTAACAAAAAAATATGTCGTAAAGAACTCAGTACGATGCATCCGATCGTTGTAAAAGCAAATCAATTTTGACATAAGTCGGCTTATGCTGTTCGTCCTTTTCGACACAGAAATGATCTCGTCTTTTCCATTTAACATCAGTGTTGGACCCTGGGTTTGCTTCACATGAACGAAGCTAGCCGTTCAATGTATTCTCGGTATGGGTATGTTGTTATTATTATTATTTATTATCAGGGCCCTAGTCCACAAAACAATTTATCAACTTTGCACTTTGTAGTTTGCAAATTACATTTTTGGCAAAGTGACAAGTGTTTCTGTTCCACAATATCCTTTGCAAATCTCACTTTGCATAAGAAATTTTTTGTAAAGACTTTGCGCTCCTGTAGCAAAAGCTTCTGCTGTAAAGATTGATACAAATTCAGGAAGATTACCAACGGAGATAATGGATCCATTTTCAAGTGAGACAGCAAGTGATGTGTGTTCTGTAGTCTTTGATCCATCAGTGAATATAAGGTGTCATGTCGGGAGAGTATGGTGTTGGCGATGTTATGCCTAAATGGTGAAATTCCCAAAATACTTGGAGCGATCGGCACGTTTGTCTTTGCACGGCTTGGCTCGACGGATATGTGGGGTTCTTGCTGCACTTCTCAGACAAATAATTAGTTTTCGTGCCGGGTTGTACTAACTCCTACTACAATCCTACTCTAACACTAACGAGTAGATCCTCAAGCTCTATTCTGGAAAACCTCTACGCTACACATCCCTATCGACTGGTGTTATGTCGGTTGATAGTCTTATAAGACTACTGAGCAATTCCCTCATCCTTGCTGAAGCAGTTCGGCTTCACAGCCATGCAATATCCACGCTCGTTTCGGATATTGCCCCTCAATATATGAGACGCTCCACTTACGTCACATTCACCTTACCTTTTCAATAACCCTAATCTCTCATATTAAATAGACAAACTAATCAAAATTTTATTTCAACATTATGCTTATCTGCATATTTATTACTCAATTAGGAAATCTTATAATCTAACAAGGATTCTTATTTCTAAGCTACTTCACTTAACGATCAGGTATTATTAAACTTCATGTTTTGGTGCTTGCTGAGTGCGGAAGGCAATCGTCTCAGAATAACGATCTGTGTATATCTTATTTATAAAAGATTCCACCTTAAATAGGGGAATTAGGTTAACATTAATTACTTTAACTAACTTTAACTTTAAGAAATCCTATCAGACTAAGTGAGTGATATTTAAGTACTAAAATTGCCCTTGATGGGACTTATCACGTTCTACTTTATGTAATGTTTGTGATGTTTATGTTACGAAAATCAAATATGGATTCGTACTTACATGAATCTTCAAAGTCCGTTGATTGTGCGCACATTCAGCCGGTCGTCGTTGTAACGATGAACCTAAACGATGATTTTTCTTTTCTATTTATACTACTCTTAGAGATCACTCGGTTAGCTTACACAAGAATTCAAATTTATTAATATCAACTGCTTATGAATGCAGGATATTGCTCCAAAAGAATTACCTTAAGGGTACTAGAAGCAACGAAGATGCTTTCAAACCCTTCTAATACAAAAGCGAAGCACCCACACTGATCTATTGTTAGATACGCCAATGGCGTTGGTAAATTATGGTTCTTATATCACTAAAGCTGATGAATTGAACCACTGAGTAGAAAAAAGGAACACATTCCAGAAATCACAGTTTTTGGGAAATCAAAAAAAAAATGTTTATCGTAGAAACTAAAAGAAGTAAGAAGTAACATCCCAAAGTTTAAAAAAAAAAATTCCAAGTGATAAGCCTAATAATGGTAGTTAAAGAGGCTGGAATGTTTTCCTTTTTCTACTATTTTAAATAAAAATCGGAAGCAAATACTTTGTATCAGTTACTTTATTATAAAAATATAGAAAAATAAAATTTATTATCTGCGTTATTAGAAGTTGGCCATTGTAGAATTTCATCATAAAATGTTCTATATTCTTCGGGGATATAGTGTGTGACCTTTGACATGTCCATCAATTTCTTGGCGTTGATCGCAACTTTTCTGACGATGGGCGATGCCTGGCCACATTATACCTTTCTATAAGTCCCATTAAATACGTATCCTTTTCGTTTTTTGGACGTCCACTGTACACCGTTACAATAATATTATGTTTTTCTTCACTTGTAAAGACACTCATGCATTTTTTTTTTTTTTGCATTCACAGTCTGGTCCTGTTGCTTTTGCTGCAACCAACTTATCCTTATGGGTCAAGAACTCCACGCCGCTCTGTCGGGCCAATTTCTCGGTTTCTTACTGACCCGTCCGCGCTTCCTTCTAAGCTCAACAAAGTCTTGATCAGATTCTAACATTTTTCGCCAATATAAATATAAAGGATAGTACTTACATACTTAAAAGAGAACCACGTACAAATAAAATACCTGTTTGCAAAATTAATATATTGCTTTAGATATAAAACTCCAGCGATAACGTCAAAACTTGCATTGACTAAAAACCACTAAATAAAAATAAAACACCTATGTCCTATGCGTGACTTCCCCATAAAGTTACGAAATAACAGACATTTTTCATTTTTTTCGCTTAATTTTGACACTCTAAGTTCCGACGTAAAAAAAATGTGTTGGCATAGCTGATTGACTTGCTCTGTTTCGTCACTTGGAACTTTCTAAAGAAATGTCTAGGTACATTTTAAAAGAAAATAAATTAACAACAAAGAATTTCTTTGTGTTGAACTAACCATTCTCCATTGGTACTGTTTCGTTTGAAATTTTGTTGCGAATGCCGATATTTTCTCTGATCTGTCAAAATTTAGCTGTGGAAAAATGTATTTTGCATTAATACGCTTGCTTCTGTAGAGAGTGTTCGTACAGCGGCTCAGAAATTTAGCTTGAACTGCGTACTGCTTGGCTTAACTGCTTTGCTTAATTTTACCTTTGGAGGCATTTTTGTATGGGAGCTTAATTTAAGCGCGAGCAGCATACTAGGCTTAAACGAAATTTTTTCGAATCATTTTTTGCGCCTACTTCTATTGGAAAATTTTCTTTTTTTGACTCATTCGGTGCGCTATAGAAATACACACATTTTGGCATTCTTAGTTTAATTTCTCATATTATGTGGAATGTGTACCTTTTTCTACTCAGTGGTTCAATTGTTTTCATGAGAGGTAGAGTACAGTGCGAGATTGGTTCTGAGTATTTATAGCAAGATGGATTTGCCATAATCAGACAATCATCACAAATGTTCCACCCATCTGATTTTAACTATGAGGAGATGCTGGCGTAGAGTTGACAGTAGGCTGTGTTGCTGGTGTTTGCTTTTTTGTAGTTGGCTAGGGTCAGTATTATAGATTGTGGGCTCATTAGCCATGGGGGATATCGTGGTGCTGAAATCTGTTTTAGCCTAATTGGGATGTCTAGCAGAGATGCTTTTTCAAGTATGGTAGGCGGATGGTATCCTCTTTGTTAACTTATATTCCTTTGCCCTCTTTACGTCCTGATCAATTACTGAGTTTTTGGAGAAACATGGTTTTAAGGTGATAGCGTATCTTCGTTCCTCAATGCTCATTAGACCTGCTTCTGCTAAAATGTTTTTTATTGGTGTAGTAGGGAAGGCGTTTATGCTTCTTCTGGCGGCTTGGTGGTATAAGGGTTTTATTATTTTTAATGTTGATTGTGGACAATACCCGTATATATGTATTGTATATAGCCCATAGTCAATGTTACTTAAAACTAACATTTTTGTTATGTTTGTTAGAGTATTAATATGACCAAAATAACAAAAATTGGTTATTGCAGCTAGGGATTTCTTTACTTCTAAACAGTGTTGTTTCCAACTTGTTATTAAAAACTAGTCCTAAGATTTTTAAGTTATTAACATTTTCGATCAGTATGTCGTTTACATTTATGTTAAGTCGAGGACAGTTCTGTTTTCGACAAATATGAAGCAATTTGCATTTTTGGATTGAAAGTTTGGCACTTGATCTTATTGACCATTGCAAGATGTCTTCAATTTAGTGTCCCATGATATCAAAACATTTGTTTGATGGCGAAATAAGTTTTTCTATTCCCATAAAAAAATAATTTTCTTCTTGGCCCGAAAAGTGCTCATTTACAGCGGGCTTGTGCTCATTATCGTCAGCAAATCGCTTTCCCCGGAGGTCTTGTTTTTAATTTGGGAATAAAAATTAGTCAGTGGGGGCCAGGTCTGGGCTGTAGGGTGGGTGGTTAATTTTCTCGAACCCGCACTCTCGTACAGCAGCCTTGGAGAGCCGCGCAGTGTAAACCGGTGCCGGTGTCGTGAATAAGCAGCACTTTCTTTGTCAGCTTTCCTCTCCTTTTGTAAGGTTGAGATAATCATGTAGTATAGTGTGTATAGTACCAACGGTTAGATTAGTTATTTCTGCCAACATCTTGATTTTTAGACGTGCATCTTCTAATACAAGTTTTTCGAAAGTTTTCACATTTTCTTCAGTAGCCGCCGTGATTGGCCCACCTGGGCGGGGGTAATATTCGATACTTTCCCTGCCTCTTTTTAATTCACTTGACCACTTCTGCACGGTCGATAATGAAGGCGCAGAGTCTTGATAAACGGCTACCATTTCTTCATGGATAGTTTTTTGAGATTTTCCATGTTTTTTTTTTTTTTAAACTTGTGACTCGCCAGGGCGATAAAAAGGCACGTCGTGCCGGAAATTGCCAGAAAATAGTTTAGGTCAGCAGAGTTTCCACTTCCCTAATGTAGCTGATAATGTTTTCAGCAGAGGACTTCTTCAGTTCTTCCGAACTTCGTAATTCACGGAAGAAGAATTTCCTTCTAGTGCTGGATAGATCTGGGCATTCGCACAAAATGTGCTCAGCTGTTTCGTCTTCTTCGAGACATAGACGGCACTCCGGGGAGTTGACTTTATGCATTTTGTTTAGGTGATGTCGCAAACCGTGGTGACCTGTTAGGTAGCCTACAAGATTTGTGATATCGTGCCTCCTGAGATTTAGGAATTTTTTGGCATTTTTTTTGAAAGGCACGATTGCCCTTTTTTCCTGTCTGAGGCCTGGGATTTCTTCCCACTGTTTGATACAAATTTTGTGTTCCCAGCTTCTTAACGTGGAGTTAGTTGCTGATTTGGTGACGGCGCAGAAAGGCTCTGGTCCTATAAAAGGCATCACTGACCCTTTCGTCAGCTTTTTCGTTTCCTACAATACCCTCGTGTCCCGGACACACCAAATTTTTGTTTTGTTTCTGGATCCAAAAGTTTGGAGGGCATTGAAGCCGTGGATGACTGATTTTGAGACAATGATTGGTGAGCTAAGGGCATTTATAGCTGCTTGACTGTCTGTGAATATTCTGCGCATTCCTTAATGGCATGGAGCTCCGCCTGAAATACACTGGAGCTTTTCCCCATAGGTATTGAAACATTGCGGTTTGGCCCATGTATGCCAGCTCCCACACCCGAGTCCATTTTGGAACCATCTGTATACCACTTTAGGCCGTTTTGGCAGTTAGGTGGGTTATTGCTAACCCATGCTTCTCTTTTAGTTATCTCCGTGGAGAATTTCCTGTTGAAGCATAACGTTTTAGGGAGTCGGTCAGTTACCGTGCAGATCATGTCAAGTTCCGGAAGTTCCGAGATAAGGGTCATTAGCTCCGGATGGTCACTAAAGTTTATCTCTTCCCCTTGTGCCAGGCTTGCTGAGCTGCGTATAGCCACTTTTTTTACATGTATGTGGAGGGGTGTTAGTCCTATTAAAGCTTCTATAGCAGCTGTAGGACAAGTTCGCATTGCGCCGGAAAGGCCCAAACATGCGAGGCGTTGTAACTTGTTCAACTTTGCAAATGGTGTTCTTTTGGGTAACTTTATTCCACCATACTATAGAAGCATAATTATGTTATAATGGGTCTGATCATGACTGTGTAGATCCAGTGTGTGATTTTCGGTGTAATCCCCCAGATTCTACCGTGCATACGACGACAGGCCCATAAAGCATTAGTAGCTTTGGTGATTTTACTTTTTATGTGGGATTTCCTGTTCAGTCGTTTGTCTCTAGGATAACTCCAAGGTATTTGACTTCATCGGAATACTCAATGAGTGTGTCATTGATTGAAATTTGGTTAAAGTTTGAATTTGTTCTCCTGGTGAAGGGAACTATGATAGTCTTATTGGGATTGATAGAAAGGTTTTCTTTGCGGCACCGATCCAGGACTATCTTAAGGGCATTTTGCATGAGTATAGTAACTTAATTTGCTTCTTTACCCCTAACGATGATGATTAGGCATCGGCATAGCCTATAATATTGTAGCCTGAGGAACTCAGCTTACGTAATAGGTTATCTTTTATCTATAACCAGAGACCACAGTAGAGGTGAAAGCACGCCTCTCCGCGGGCAGCCCTTTACGGCTGTAACAGATGCTTTGATTGGTCCTGACGAAGCCGTTATTTTCCGGCTTACAAGCATCGCTTTGACCCATTTGATGGTCGGTTCATCGACATTTCTACATTTTCCATGTTTAGTGCGGAATTTAATCACCGCACGGTGCTCGATTTTCTTCAACATTGTCGCGTCAGTCATTCTCCTCGTCTTTGACTGGAGCTGGAGGTCGCAAACAAACTAATGAAGTTATCAACATGAAATTTTATATGAATAGTGAAAACCCTCAGATAATGTTAGGTTATGATGTATTTTAATTACCCACAATGATATCAAATCACCCCGATACCGAGAATACATTGAACGCCCCTCGTACATCTACAGGAAAATGCAGTTTCCACTGTCATATGAAATCATTGTTAATCTTTTCCTTAAATATATTGCAGGCGACAATATTTTTTTACTTGCTTTTGTGATTTGGTTACCTTTAACTTTAACCTTGGGTACCTACTAAAACTGATTATATTTTAATGTTGCTTGAATTTATAACTTCATCTCCACTGTCAATTTTTTTTCTTGATTTTAATATCAAACTACCGGGTATTTGACAATTTGTTTTATATTTAAATATAGTATACTATCAGACCCGGCGAACTTTGTTTCGCCCAGATAAACTCCAGACTGGTAATAAAACACAAATAGCTGAAACTTGAATGCGATTAATTTGAATCTAATCGAAGTCAGTAGAGAGCCATATTATGATAAACAATGTTTTTCGAATTCCGGCGCAAAAACAAACAAAGAAAAAGTTTTGCCAACACGTGAACCGGCAACGTACAGCTGATCGTGCGAAAAACAGGGAAATTCAAGATTAATCCCACAAACTTCCAACGATTGACCCTGCGATTCAATGATCGTCATCGCAAAAGCCAATCGAACGGGGAACTGAATCTGCTTGAATTGGAATGGAAGATCAGTTGGAATAATCAGAATTCATGCGATAGGGACTTGCTCTCCTTTGAATTTGCCTTTGATGATCGTCGCTTGAATCACATTGTTTATCAGTTTCTTGACGGAAAACCGCGTACCTTTGCACAGTTTCGGATAGTTCAGATTCCGCAACATGATTATGATCGATCCCACCCTCAGCTGTTGAATGATGATTTTGCATTCTCGCATCAATTTCGCTGTCGCCGAATTCTTGGTCATTGTGCACGTTGGCTTGTCAACCGTGAGAAGATTCATCGGCAGGTTCAAATCGGAATTTGCAGTTTGCTAAATGCCAGAGGATGCAACAGCCAACGCATTTGAGATCTTGATCGAATTGAACGAAATGAATCAACGAAATTAAGAATGTCTTACCTGTCCCACCGGGAGCATCGAGAAAGTAAATACCTCCCGTTCCATCGTCAACAACCTTCATCAGGGAATCGTTTCATCGGATTGGCATTCAACAGCGGCATTCCGCGGTACTAATAATCATTTTTAGTGTCCAGGCTAAATTTTTCGAACTCACAATGGCGAAATTTTCCATACAAAATTGCATATTGTGACCTAGGAAATATTTAGTGTGGAGGTTAAAAATGATTATTGGTAAGGCCCTATGTGCGTATTTGTACTGGATTAGTTAGGTATCTTTCCACGTTTTCCGCCATACCAATAATCATTTTTAGTGTCCAGACTAAATTTTTCGAACTCACAATGACGAAATTTTCCATACAAAATTGCATATTGTGACCTAGGAAATATTTAGTGTGAAGGTTAAAAATGATTATTGGTAAGGCCCTTTGTCTATAGCACTGAATCTTATTTGGGTCAACGGTTTTCCAATTATCTCTGAACTTTTTGAATATTGGGATATCAGAGCTTGTGGTCACTTGACTGATTTTAGCTTCGAAAACACTTTTTAGCACCAGTTCGTAAATGTGGTGTCGACAAGCAAAAACAAGCACTTCCCTGTCAAGTTTTTGCTCAAGGAGCACACAGGCACCATTTATACGACCAGTATTTGAGGCCGTAGTATCACAGCAGAGAATCTGTACTTGATCTTCTAGATTCCAATCATGAATTGCATTCCAAACAGCCTGCATCTGTTCTTTGCCACTTGAACTCTCCAATTTCGGCACAGCTATTAGTTGTTCCTTATTTCCATACGAAATTACTATAGGAAGGCGTTCTTCTTTACATTTTCGGGCATCCAGAGCAGGCAATAGTTTTCCGTCCCAGTGAACAGTTACAAAGCCGGGTACTTCATTTTGGAAATTAGCTTTAATTGCTTCCGCGCGCTCTTTTCTTTTTTCCGTACGTATTCGTTGAATGGTTGATTTACTGATCGGAAAATCATCAATATTATGACCAAGTGCTTCGATTGTAGCTTGAAGGATAAACACAGAGGGCCTTACCAATAATCATTTTTAACCTTCACACTAAATATTTCCTAGGTCACAATATGCAATTTTGTATGGAAAATATCGCCATTGTGAGTTCGAAAAACTTAGCCTGGACACTAAAAATGATTATTGGTATCGCGGAGAGTCTCTCACACTCAACTGGCATCTGTCTAATGCAGCTACTAATTTTGGAGTTACCAAATCATTCTGCTTTACTAATTTAGTAGAAATAGTTGCAGAAGTAGCAGTCTCGGGTTGCGTATTCTCGATCACAAATGACAAATCTTCCTGTGAACTAATATTTTCACCTAAACTGGAAGATAAATCATCTTGTAAAGGTTCTTGTGACGACGACGCTGTAGAAGTAGATGCTGAAAAATATTTCATTCGCCAGGTTTCCTCTTTAATAGCCCTGAGTCGCGTCCTTTCCTCTTTGTTTGCCAGTTTTCTGTCCACTCCAGCAAGGTAACCGGGTCGACCAGGCTCTCTTTGGCGCTGCAAGAAAATGTTGTCTTCTTCAATTTTCATCAATTGAAGCGCATCGGCGTGTGCAATATCAAACAAATTATCCAAATTTCTTGAAAAATCTTGTTGACGCCGCTTGAACACGTCCTGTGTTTTGTTTGCATTTTTTTTTTTGTAAGTCTCTCCAAACTTGGTACAACTTATTAAGTTTTGTAACACAATTAGGAGTCGATTTTGTGGGTATTCGCGCCTTTTCCCAAAATATAACACACTCCCGTATAACTAGATTTGCACTTTGATTAACAATTAGTTTTACTTCGCGAATGTTATAAAAAAAAACTCGGAGAACTTGTCCGTTGGAGGGAAGTTTTGAACCCGTTATTTGATGAATAGCATCTCCTACCAAAAATATGGCCATCCATTCATCCATTTATCACCCATTATCCATTATCCATGGATAGATGAATTAATGTCGTCCTGTAACACAATTTATACCTAATCTACGGAAAAGGACTAAACAGTGAATAAATGAATAAAACTGTTGTCAAATGAGTTTGGTGCAAGTGGCCCTACATAAATGCCGCAGAATATTTCCCGATACGTGCGACTAGTAGCGACATCTTTTATGTTCGTAATTAGAAAACCAACACAATTCCCCCCATGTGTATAAGCGCAATGATCCTATGCATACTTTAGTTTTGAATGAAAATCGCTCGCGGTGTCTGCAGTTTTGTTCATAATTCGCTTGTTTTCTTAGAGAAAATTAACTATAAAAATAATTTTTAACTAGAATACCTACTTTATCTACTAATTGGACATATATACATTGTTGTTTTCTCTTCTTTTATTTTTTTGTTGTTGTGTTCAAACGAAAAAAAAAAAACAAAAAACTTAAACTTACCGATGCAGCTACTTGATATGTACAAAATGGAGGAAGAGGCATACAAAATTCAAGGAAAGTCGGAATTTTTCGCCTAGAAATGATCAAATCCTTAAGACGAACACATACCGCAATAGAGAACTAAATTCTGTGCAATCGAATTATTATTATTTTAATTTATTATAGTGTTTTAAGTGTAAACAAAAAAATATATTCATCAATTATTTATTTAAAAGAAATGCAGTAAATGCTTGAAAACAATTTTATCGTATATAGTATATATTTATTTAGGAAAAACTATAGTCAACAGAGAAAAAAAAATCTAAGCTAGATAAGAAGAAGAAGAGGAAGAAAATACACCGATTAATTGATAAGTAGAGCAATTAAATGTAACTATAACGGTTTTAAAACAGTTGCCATAACAATTATTATTACTACTGATTTCGGTTTTGGACTTTAAATTGAATTCTCCAACAACATTTACACATAAATTGATTTTTAGAGACTATTTATAATTTACAAACAAAACGATTCAGCAGGTTTGTCTTTGAATGTAAAAAGAAAACTTAAAAAAAAAAAATATAACAATTCACATTTTGTACTTACACTAAATGCCAGATAAACTCGTATACAAATTCCAGAATACGGTTTATAATTTTATACTTTCTTAATGATTTAAACTTTCTTTTTTTTGCAAAAAAAGGAATTAAACTTCAAAACAAAAACCAACAAACACGTATATTCCAAAACATGTGTATTTCAAAGAGAAACAAAAAACCTAACAAGATAAAGTTAAACTTTACTTTATGAAAATAAAAAAGTGATATAGATGTTCTATTTTTTAGAATATAAAGAACACAGTATATATATATATACAAACGTAGAACTAAATGTGAATATTGAATCAATTAGAAAGAAATTTATCTATGAGGACGACGAAGAAGAGTTTTATTTTTAAATATTAAATTAGAAGTATAAAGAAAAGAAAAACCACTGTTCAGCGCAGACGCGAGGCATACTAGATCCTTGTTGATGCGAATGCATTTTATTGAAACAAAAACCTACTTGTTAACATTGTGAATGAACTAATTGCGCTGTGTATCGAACGACGATTAAAAATCGATTGCAAATTATCATTTGTTGCACATACTTGCTCCAGGAATTGTTCCCAAAAGTGTATATCGTAGTAGTTATTGTTATTGAATCGTTAACAAAATGAAACACCAGCACCTGTTCCTATTTGCGTTGGTTTTCAACGAACCGAATTTAAGTTTGCTAGAGTATGTATTTCTATTTAATTGTATGGCTTTATTGCGCACTGTATAATGTCTAATCTCTGTTTGCAAAGATAATTCCAATTACCCAAGCAGCGAGGAAGAACTCTAACAGAGGAAATGATGCAGATTGTCACGGGAACATCGGGGGCACCTCTGTATTTAAGACACTGCAAACATCGACAGCAACTTTGAGGGGGGCGGAGATCAATGTAATGTCCATTGAAACACTTACGTAGAATGCAAAGCCCGCCACTACGAAAGAGGACGCTGTTTGCATTGGCTTTAGCAGAGCGTTCCGTCATACTGACATTAGCAGTTTGTGTCGACTACAAAAGCCATCATACGCAACGAGTTTGGAGACGTTCAAGTACCTAGTTTAATGACGTTCCCGACCAATCTAGTTTTTGCGTTCAGGTTACATCTTATCCAGAACAATCAAGTCGACTTAAGATCTGGGGACAATGGGCAAGTCCCCTAATGTCACAGTGCTCTTGCCCAGCAAAGGACTTAACCGTGAGGGACGCAGTAACGTGCTGCTGATCGGATGAAATGAACTGAAGTTCAAGTTAGAACTGTCTGATTTGAAACACAAAGGGTGCTTCCGAACGATAGTACATTCAAACACATTAGTTGAATTTAGTCAAAGTTCGTTCCCTTCTACACAACTTTTGCTTAAACCAGTTTGACTAAAGTGTGAATGCTTTTATCGTCAGGGAGAATGCCTATTTTCTAGCGCAACTAATATGAGGTCTGTTCCCTTACGATAATGCATTCGAATACATCAGTCAAACTTCGTTCCCTTACGCAAAAGTTGGTTAGAAGTGAACGAAGTTTGACTAATGTATTCGAATGTATTCGAATGCATTATTGTAAGGGAACAGACCTATGGACTCCTAACAAACTGTCAGTGTCATTTGAAATCTGCGAGGAAGGCGGTCTCAACATAACCAGTTCCAGGGATCTGCGAAAAGAATTCTGAGTTCGCTCTGAAATCATTTCCGATCGAACTGGGTTGGCGTTTTGTAAGACGAGAACGTTCAAACGAATGCAGACCCTGCTTTTGTAACGATACAGCGGCTTGAAAACCTAGTAAAACTATAGTAAAAGGCCACTCTTTCATTATATCCATTCCTCCCATGGAATTCTACTGCGATTCCTCTAAACGTCGCTGCCGTGTCAACCCCAGAGCTATCAGTTGAGCGACTCTGACTGTCGACGTTGCCGTGTCAATCAAATGCAAACAGAGTAGATCTCGATGTGAGCCAAATCGTGGAAGGAGGACCAATTATTTCTATGTTAAGAATCGTGTTTATTTAATTTGTAGATGGTAGATCGTAATACGAGCCCCCAGCAACTAGTGCATTCCGGGGGTGTGAACAACAGCTGATTTCTGGAACAAGTATGTTGGTGTACATTTAAAACTGAACCCCTTATAATTCCGCATAGACACGAATTTTCCCATTTACATAAATATTACGACTTAACACAAGTTGCAGCCCATCACCAAATAAACTACACACATTTCGGCAATTTAGTTTCCATAAATTCCATTAATTCAAGAAGTGAACATATCATGTAGCAAGATACAAATTCCGATTGCTTACACACATATTTGTATTACTTCACTTCGTTTCGGTGATGCGAACTTTCATGCAGATGCCTTACACAAGTTACCTACTCCAGCTAACTAAAATCCAGTCCTAGATCTTCTCTAGTCACAATCACCTTCGTGACTTTCCAACTTTATCTCTTTAGGACTGTAAAAAACCGCTCGTTTTTATTATACACTTCTTTATTGACAGTGCTGTTTGCAAATCTCAAATTATCTATTATTTTTGGCAATTCAAACAATGACAAAGAGATTCCATAATAATCTCTACTCAAATGAAAGCATTATACGAATATAATCAACATTTTAATAGAGTTTAGCTAAGATTATATTTTTATTCTCCAACAATTTGTTTAGGTTTATTCAAGTATAAAAATTTTAATTAATCACATTTAAGTATATTCGTAATGACAGTTGAACAAAAAAAAAAAAAGAAGCAAAAAAACAAAAGAAATAGACGAAAAGGAAAGGACGTTACTACTCATAATCAATTAAGATAAAACCAAAAACAAAAAGTGTATAGAATCCGAATAAGAAACATCAATAGATCGAGTAATAAGAATTGCAAAGTTTAAGACATCCCAAAGAAAAATTCAAAATAATAAACATATATATATACAGAGCATTGGTTTTTATTGTTTTATTAATCGCAAATCAAACAGTCGACATCCGTCCTGCAGTACCCTTTGTCTGGATCGAAATTCTTGCCAGCTGGACATTCTTGTCGAATTTGCATTGTGGCGCTGAGGGATAAACTTGTATGATCACCGCCAGCAAACAGTTAAATATACTTACGCCCCAGACATGATACACACGAAATATCGATTACAAGCTTCCGAATCAGGAGTAGAAGCTCCAACAGTGCATGTTTCTAGTGAGATTACAGTTTTGAGCAAGTTCCCAGAACTAAATTTTTGGGTACGTACCTCCTGTCCTCCAAAGCATGGCAATAACAGCGACCACAAGAAGTACTCTGAGGTGGGTCGTCATTATTCCGTTTCTTTTTTACTACACCAAGCAGTGCAGCATCGTCTTATATACCCAATCTGTCCATAAAGATATAAGCGCTTTATTGATGGTCGCAAAGATTTTGTGGGTACCTAGTTTTATTTTGTTTGTTTAACATGTGCAAAAATACAAAAAAAAAACTCAAACAAACGCGTGGTAAAGATAGAATTTACGAAAGAGATATGTATGAGAACAAGAAACTAGGACGTACCAAACAAACTCAGTCAAAGGCAACTAACTTTATTTCTTGCGCTGCAAGCCAGTCCAGTGTACGTCCTAGCCATATGGTCAATATCATCTATTTATACTGAGTATTCCCCCAATTCAATTCAACAAAGCATGATCACAGTTCGGTACTCAGCTAGCATTAGATTTTTTTTTCAAATTCCAACGACATCAAACCACCCTATTCATACCAAATGGCACACAAAATACCAGGCGCACAGAAACAGTAGCACAGCAACTGGAAAATTAGCTTGACAGCCGCAATGAAAAAAAGTGCATCTACTTAGCGATAGATGGCAATGCGCATCACTTGTCCAAACTGAAAACAAAATCTGCATAGCCACAGTAGAGGCGTTCAATAAGTACAAGTCAAAATATTATTAGGTAGTCATGTTTATTTGAGCGACCTGTCAAAATGCCTCACAGACAAAATTTTTAAATTAAAACCAGCCTGATTGGGTTTCGTTAGGCTGCAAGCGAAGTGTCGCCTTTTCACCGAGAAAAGTGCTCAACCGCCCTTTCGAAAGTGTTCCAGGTTTGATAGGTTTCTTGTTTTTGCACGTCTTGCAAGCAGGTACTTACCTACGTGTTAAACACACAAATTAAAACAACTACCTACAATAACAAGATCTTTGCGACCACCAATTAATAACGTTCTTATCTGGTTCATATCTTCATAAGCCTAAAACCGTTTTGTTGTACTCGGCGATATGTGTAGCACCGTGCTTTGCAGAGGCTATATATATGCAGATTTTCGGCACACACCATTTGAGAGTTCGTGTGTGGATTGTGGATTTCAGTGATAAGGGTGCTGCAAGCAGTTGCCGGATCTCCAGAAGAATCAAGCATTTTCCTATCAAGAACAATAATAAGGATTCGGTAGGCAAATGGTTTTTAAATTAATTTCCAGGCAAAGCGTTTCCATCCCAGGCGTACGAGACGACTAAAGGCACCAAGTGACAAAGAACAGAAACTGAAACAGAACAGAAAGTTTTTTGGTTCTTTAGTAAATTCTGGTTCTGTTTACGTTGTTCGCTCAGCTACACAAAACTGAAATAGAAACAGAAACAGATCCTTAAAAACATGACTTCCGCCTATTCCACCAAATTGTGTTTTGTTTGATTACATTACAAGACGATTTACATGTGAAGCTAATTGTCGAATTGCGGCGTATAATCATTAATTCATAAATACGATGCGAAAACAACAGCCAGATGACAGATGCAAAAAAAATCAAAAAAAAAAAATAGTTTTCGTGCACAGGACGATGCTGTTGATAATGCCCAAAACACATGTGCAGAAATTCTGTACGCAGCGCAGAGTGCAGTGCTGCAAGTAAAACAGATGTGCAGAAAATTGTTTGACATCCATTGCATCGGCTAATATGGCAACTGTCTTTCGACGACTAAGCAGCTGATGTGTTTACAACCAAAACAAAAACAAACACAACTAGCAGTGTCAAAAGCCGATGATGCCAAATACTTGAAATTGCAATTTATTTTCTTTTGTGTTGTGGTATGTTTGAATTTTGCAGCAAATTTAGAAATAGAGACATGTTGCAGTACTGCAGTGAGTGCAGAATTTACGTGTGTCTATAACCATATCAACATGTGTATTCTAATCTTGCTGCGCAGCGAGTTCTGCACATGTGTTTTGGGCATAAGAGATTGCAAGAAGTCTTGTTAAATAAATAGGGAAATGTTTTCCGACGAGATGTAAATGTGTCCATACTTTTTTCAAGAAAAATAATTCGGTCTAAAGAGTTAAGTCAACCTACCGTTCCCATGGAAGAACTAAGACAGCCAGACTGATATTTTAAACACCGACGCCTTTTGTGTTGTCTTTCCTAACGTAGGTATGGATCCTCTCAAACTCGTAACATATTATTGGCACTTAACAACTGATCGGCGGGATTTCTGTTTGACAAAAACGTTCGTATTCCCCCGTCGGGTGAGTTTCATCAAACTTCCCTTCAGTTATCCACATTCTGTGGTGTGAAACCATGAGAAATGGACATATCTCACATGATTAAGGCCCTAGTTATAGCCATACGTAAAAGGCAACAGAAAAAGTTGGAACAGTATGAAAATTATTTTTTTCTTCTAGGCGGACATAGCGAAAATTCTGTCAGAAAAATGATTCCCTATGAAAACAATTACAACAAATCAACCACCACTGATTGAATTCCATCACAAAAAAAAACTGACATATGTAACGGTAAAGAAATGCAATATTTCAGTGGAATGATCTGGTTTTTTGTCTTGGAATTGACTGAGAAGTAGGTCGGAAAAAGTTTTTCGTACGGAAAAATTAATAAATTATTTTTCTAGAAAAGTAACATTTTAAAACCAAGATTGATTTCAACCAATAGGATTAAGTGGTCTAAAAAAGCAAAAGAAATATTTTACGGTTTCGTTTTAGACTATATCTAGGGCCTAAGCTGCGGCATGAGCGCCTTTAGAATTATTTCCACCTGCTGCTTTGCACTTCACTTTGCTTTCGACCTACCTTAATTTCGTCATAGCTCAGCACAATCTTCAACAGCAACGGCGTCTTTTCTGCTTCCGTCCCAACTGTCATAAATCAACTGCAGCCCTGTTCCCCTGACAAAAATAGAAATGTGTCTTCCCTGTCAAAGAAACTGACACATCGCTTTGTCGGATGATTGCATTTGTAGCTTACCTCTATAGGGAATTCGGTCGATGTATTTATGATGTCAGCAATCAGCATGTCAGCTACGGTGAGCCTTTGCGTGATTTCTTTTGGCCATACCTTTGCGAATTGTTTTCCAAATTTGAACACATTTTATTCCACTCATTTCAAAAAAAAAATATACTAGATACAGAAATTCTGATAAACAACCAACGTCAAAGCAAGTACACAAATGCAAAACTGCAAATCGTTAAATGACTAATCGATAGATGACAATTCACCACCCACGTAACGAAATCTGCGTTCAATAAGTACACTCACAAAATAAATAGTAATAATAGTAAGATAATGGGAACTTATTTCCGCCTAAATTGCCAGAATAAAGGTTTGTTTTCATAATCCCAGGTGTTTAAAGGACCATAGATTGCGATACGTATTAATTTTTTTAGATCGATATACTACACGTGTTTATGTGATCGGTCGACAGTTTTTTTCACAGTGTCCTTGGTAATAAATTTCCGACAAGGCACTCTTCTACAGAAGCTACATTTTAAAGCACAGACTACTGAGTTCACCGGTCTCTCACCTATTATTATTTTATGTGTAGTTATTGAACGCCTCTACTGTATTTTGTTACGTTAGACAAGTGATACGCATTGCCATCTATCGATTAGTAGATGTACTTTTGTTCAATTAGGCTGTCAAAACTAGTCAAAACAACACAATTTGGCTACCTACTTTACCTGCTGTGCTGCTGCTGCTTCGTTATTTTTGGACAGTTTAGCTTTTACTTGCTTTAAGGTAGTTTGCCTATCAATATTGGTTGTTTGTTTTCTTTTTAAGTCAGTGGGACAAAAATATGATGAAATTTGGGGAACAATTCGCAAATGTATGGCCGGAAGAAAACACGCAAAAGCTGACAGAATTTGCCAAGAAATTGCTCGGTGAATGTGTTAAAGTTCAAAAGGGGAGTTTAAACAACACCATAGCTGACATCATAAATACATCGTCCGAATTCCCTATTAAGGTAAGCTACAAATGCAATCATCCAACTAAGCACATGAAAAACACTTACATTTCGATATTTACCACAGTTTGGTACAAACACTTGTCGAATTCAAAATCAGCCAGAGATACGCCATGACTTGATAAGAAATCAGTTGGCTTCAGCATATCCGGTAGTTCATGAACGAGTTTTATATCTGTACATACAGTTCTTGGAGCACAAGTGTCAATATGGTAGGTCAAACTCATACTTTACTTTCGAAAGCATTAATTTGTTGAATTTCACAAGACAGCGATATGCCGGTATGGCGTATGGGGGTAATATAAACAACCACGGAATTTTTTACCTACATCAAATTGTCGATTCGTGAGTCACTTGGCTTGCAAAAGCACCTCGCACAAGCTTTTCTGGCCGGCCGATGTAAATTATTGTCGACAACCGAGAAGAGTACCTATTTCATAAGTGTACTCAATGTCTGCTCGTATTAAAAACACTTGCAGCTGATATATAAAAGCTCACAGCTCTATACAACTTTTATTATCTGTCTGTCCGTAGTACCTGGTAGTCAATAAAGAATAATCGTAGAAATGGGAAATTTCGGCAAAGAATTCTGTAAAATTTGGCCACCCAACGACACTCAACCTGAATTTAGTGACTTTGCCCGACAACTACTAGTGAAAAGTGCAACAACGAAAAAAGCTGACGGAAGCACAATCGACTTGAAACATTTCACTCGACTTTCATCCAATTTCCCCATAGAGGTTTGTTTGCTAGTGCACTTTGCGGCCGGTCTCCATGGTCTTTCTCTTTATTCCATGTATTGTTTTAGTTCGGCACAAATACTTGCCGAATATATGGCCAGCCGAAAGATCGATATCCAATTATTCAACAGCAAGTTGCTTCCGCCTATCCTGTGATTCACGAGAGGGTACTGTTGTTGTATTTAAAGTTCTTAGAGCACAAGTGCGAGCATGGTGCGAGCCTGTAGTTTTGCATTTTAGCATATCAACTAACACCGATTCTCCTTTTTAGCGAACAAATTGGAAAAAGACATATTTCCGAAGCTTACGCTCACCGATTTTGTGCAACGTCTTTTGACAAAGCGATGTGTCAGTTTCTTTGGAAAGAATGACAAATATCTACTTTTGTCAAGGGAACAGGGATGCAGTGGATTTATGACAGTTGGGACGGAAGCAGAAAAGCCGCCATTGCTGTTGAAGAATGTGCTGAGCTTTGAAGAAATTAAGGTAGGTCGAAAACAAAGTGAAGTGCAAAACGTTAAAATGTGTTTCTTCAGTTGTCTGCACTACTGTCAGTTTCATCTCACACGGAGTTTCTCAATAATGGCAATCGACAGAACGTTGGGGTGATAGAAAAGGACAAGTCGAAGATTGAGCCTGCCGGAGTTATTATTGGTTTGATTGGAGCCCGACTCTCTCGCCGAGATGTGATGGAATTTCAAGACATTGTGATATCTAAATCGCAAAACACAGCTGCAAATGGTTACGGGCCAAAGTCGGATGACAGCAACACCAGACAAAGTAGTTACCGTCAGGTGTGGAACGATTTTTACGAAGAAAATGATTTCCTGTTCGGTCAAGTAAGAAAAGACGGAAAGCGCTTTGGAGTATCGAGGAACAAAGATGACATCTTTGACAATTTGATCATGAAAAAGCGGTACGCCATCTCATTCGACACTCTGCTGTTAGAGAGCGAAGCTAGGGCTGCCGCCGCAGGACAAAGCGCTTTTATTCATGTTGTGGGTATCGGACTTGGCGTTTGGAAGGCAGCTCCTCAGCAGGAGGAAATATTTCTATTAACTTTCACAGAGAGACTAAAGGCGCTCATGCCGCAGCTCAGTCATGTGGGATATGTCCATTTCTCATGGTTTCACACCACAGAATGTGGAGAACTGAAAAATGGTGGTCTGATCAAATCCGAAACTCACCCAGCCGGGGGAATACGAACGTTTTTGTCAAAACGAAATCCCGCTGATAAATTGGTAAGTGACAATAATGTATAACGAGTTTGATAAGATCCAAACAGCCTGAGAAACCAGGTGCAGGAAACATTTCCCTATTTATTCAACAAGACTTACCAAATTCTTTTATCAACAGCCTCGTCCTACGCACGAAAACACCCTATTAGTTGTGTCTTATGCCTGGGATGGAAACGCTTTACCTGGCAATGAATTTTGGATGGTAATCAAATCTTTATGTCCTTAAAAATTATTTGCTCACTTAATTAAAAATTTCTTGATAGAAAATGCTTAAATCTACTGGAGACTCGTCAACTGCTTGCAGCACCCTGATCACTGAAATCCACAATCCACACATCAACTCTCAGATGGTGTGTGGGGAAAACCTGCATGTAGCCTCCGCGAAGTACGGTGTTATACACATCGCCGAGTACAGCAAAAAGGTCTTAGGTTTATAAATAAATGTTATGTGCAATAAATATTTATATTCTGTTATTTTGATTCGCTTGATGGTCTTTTTTTCTCTTTGAAACTGAGTCGGTCTTCGGGTGCTGCTGTGTCCTTTTCTTGGTTCTATCCAGCTTTGGCGGAAATTGAGTACTATTGGGTGGGTTTTGCATGTCGCGGTGGAAGGCAAAGGACGAGCTCGGAGCCAATTCTTCTGGAGCTTCTACTTTAATAGCTTTCGACTGTAGTTGCGGCGCTATCATAAGCAGGTTGTTTGTAGTTCGCTGGACGTTATCTAACTGCACTATAGATCGTTCGCATTTCACATGAAATTCCCTCATGCCATTGATGGTGGACTTGTCATTGTTATTTGGCTCGTTCTCTTCGGCGTACTTAAGCTCCTCTTGCTTCTGCCATTCCAGGACACTGCTTAAGAGCTTAATGTATTTAATGGCCATCCGAAGTATCTCATTTTTTGAGAGCTTCTTGTCGGGCGGATGTGTGGGCACCAATTTGCGAAGCTCGGCAAATGCGCCGGAAACATTTTGCTGGCGCCAGCGTTCCCTCGTATTGGTGAATACTTTTCTCACAACGACCTGGCCATTCTTCATCACATGTCCGCCGGGAGAAGTGCTCTGATGAGGTTGTAGGATGTTGTTCCGAGGAGAAAGTCCAAGACCTGATGGGAGCATTTATGTTAAGATGAATCAAATTTAATTCACAATTGAATTTACTCACCGTCATTGTGATGACGGACCTCGTCATCGTCACTATCGTTGAGTGAAAAATCGGACAACTCGCCGTCGGAAATGGAATCAGTTTTGGCATGACTTCCAAAACCATTGAGCGAAGACTTGCTATTGGAAAGATGCTCTCTCGGGGAACATGTAAGTCGTACAGTATGAGACCGATAACTAATGGGACCATTGCTGTTTGTAGTCGAATGAAGATCAGTGCTGCTATTGATTGAGGATGTGGAGCTGCGATCATCGTTTTCTGGTTGCCACTCCATTCTGAAATGGAAAAGGTATAAAATAAAAATAGTCACCTCGTTAAATTACATTTTTAGAACAAAAAGCTGTAAAATGAGTTTCCGGTACAAAGCAATATGGCGGCGACCAACTGTCTACACATTACTGGTACTGGAGCCGAATATATAGCTACCATGGAAAATACTGAGACCCCCAACTTAGGCCGATTACCCGTTACTTAACCTACAAGCTTTATTTTTACTGAGTGGTCACGATTTGGTGCAGTATTGATACATGAAAGTTCGTATTGACAAAATGTCGCGAAACTTCAAAAATGCCGACTCACATCTCATCTCACTCACTCACATCACATCTCAAAAAATGTGAGCCACTTCCGCTGGGAGCGTTCATAGAATTTTACACGATGAATTTGAAATATTTGTTACGTGTGGATAGTATTTTTTGTTAGGAATATGTTTACTTTTGCGCAGGCGTTTTTTTTTTTTTTTTGTTCGTATTGTAACGAACAAGACCAGCTAAAGGATCGTCGTATTGAATTGGACAGAAAACAGCTCTAGATCACATTTACCAATTGCCATAAAAAATATTCGATTGGACTCCTTCAGATTTGCTCTCAGATTTCCGATTTCGTGTGCCCAATCGAACATAAAAACGTCACTTGCTCTTTTTTGTGCTGATATTCGTGCGATTTGAATATGTGTAGTCTTCGACACTTTTCTAAGCGATTTCCATTTACTGGTTAAATTTTGTATTCAAACATTCGAAATGTCCGTCCCGATTGATTTCTACATATTTATACATAAATAATTCACAAAATAAGATGCAATGTATTTCTTTGCTGTAGAAAAAATTCCCGAAAACGTAAACACACTCCGCCAGTTGTCAAACACAAACCCACTTGTATTGGTAAATCTGAAGCAAATCTGAGACAATATCCAGATTCGCAAAAGTGCTCTGAAATCTGAAAAATATTGCTTTTTTTGTATCAAACGAACATAAGAATAGCTCTGAGAGAAAAAAAAGTGTTCTGTCGATTGTCTACGCAATAGAAACAGGAACAGGAAATAGGAACGGACAGAACCGAACGTTTTTTCGTTCTGTAGTAAATATACTGGTTCTGTTTACGTTGTTCGCTCAGCTACACAAAACTGAAACAGAAACAGATCCATTATCAAATTGTGTTTCGTTCGTTTGATTACATTTTAGCTTTGTATATATGTACAAAGATTTTAGTTTTGACTTCAATAAAAAACGGAACAGATTTTGGAAATGTTTAGTGAAGTCGGTTTACATAAAACCTATTGCCGCGTATAATTTGTAATTCATACGTGGTCATCACAATATAAAATAGTACGATGCGAAACAAACAGCCAGATGACAGATGCAGCAAAATCCAAACAAGCAGAAATTGAATTTCATTTGGCCAAATTAATTAAACAAAAGGGAGCGCACTAGACAGGAATTGCCGCACAATGCTCAAGGCTTTATGTTCGCAGAACCGTGTCAGATTATGTTGGGTACATGGCCATTATGATATTGAAGGTAACGAAAAGGCCGACGCTTTGCCCAAGGAAGGAGCGGAGCTCCCACTTAATACATTGATTGAGGGTATAAGACCACCTATGGCAGTGGCTAGAAGGGTTGTTTTCGAAAAAAAACTTCCCACTTAGCAGCCACACGGGGCCTGTAACACAACGCGACAAGTCGAAAAGTCTAAATTCACTTTTCCACTTATATGCTTGTCCGACAAGTAAAAATTAATTCTGTTACAGAACGTAAACCGTTGCGCTTGTCAAAAGAATTAAATTCCCTTGACTTGTCGACTTGTGTTTTATATGTGAAGATGGCAAAAATCACTGAAGACAAAAAAAGGGTTATTTAACAAAAATAAGAGAAGAAAAGGATATACTATTTGGTGCTTTCAGTGGTGTCCTAACAAAAGAAAATAAATGTACAAAGTGGAAGGAAATAGACAGCCTAGCAAAAAGCCTAAAGGACCATTCACATGAGTGCGAACTGCGAACAAATCAATTTATCTGTGTTTGTGAATCGAAAATTGCTATTTTTTTTACCCCAAAAGCATTATATTCAATTAATATAACACCTAATCTAAAAAAAACTGAGACTTGATACCGAAATTTACAATTACAGCAATTCTCCCGCGAATTGAAAATTCTTGCCGTGAACTGTCACACTGTATTCACAATCCACATAAAACAGTCGCGATCCACAAACCTGCGAATGAAAAATTCGCTCGAACTTAACCTTCAAAAATACAAATGATGATTCGCGGGTAGCTGCGACTAAAATATGTTTCATTTGAATAAAATGTCAGAACGTACGAATATTCGCCTGTTCGCAGTTCGCGCTCATGTGAATGGTCCTTGTTGTTGCGCAAAATAAGAATTGAACGTGTGTAAGGGACGTATTTTGGCAAAATGTTAAGAAACGCACAATTTTAAATACTAACTAAATAAGTAACATTAGAATTAATATGTTAATTACACAAATCAAATGATAGGCAAAAGTGGACAACTCAAAAAAAAAAAACGGGTTCTGCGGGTGGAACAAACTGCATCTTAACAACTTGCGACAACTTTGTACTCGATATCGTTGGGCGAAAATCGGAAGCAGTTATTGGACTCGGTATTGCGGAATAAACATGAATTCTTGGCCTGAAAACTTTCAACCTGTGCCGAGGATCACTGTTCTCACTATCAACGTCAGCTTTTGACAATATTCAAATCACCAGTCCATATTGAACCAAAGTTCGACAAGTGTGCCTTGACACTAAAGGGAGCACTATGACGCGTCCAGGAAATCTTAAATACGCGTAAAGAGGAAAAAGTCGAAATCCCTTTTTTTAAACTAAATTGAAATCAGTATTTAGTAGATAGACTTAACGCAAACACAACGAACGACGATGCGAACAAAGTAGATTGGTCGACTCTGATGTTACGCGCGTTCCGTCTTGGCTTGTGCCGGCATGCTGGTCCCGGTTATTGTGTTCGCCGGAAGGCGTAGCATCTTGAACCAGCCACATACCAAAATGTTAAGTGTTTATTTTATTCGCTCATGAGGAAAATTCTATACCCTCCCTACCTTATAGTCTAAGAGCCCACAGCAAATCTTAGGTGTGAAGATATAACCAAAATATTGCTACATGAGTTTGAAGCACTGCACTAGACAATGTCGAAAATGTAAGTCTGGCATAATTTTGTCACAGCTGAGGTAAGTAATAGTAACCTAAAAACGTGCATTTTTCCGAAATCTGGATTTTTTGTATAACCGCTTAAATCCTCTTTGAAACGATAGAACAGGTCAATCTGATTACAAAAAATAGGTCCCAGACGTTTTAGGCACCGCTTTCACCCTGCCAGACGTGCTAATAGTATGCAAAAATTCCGTTTTTGAAATAAATGGTATAATCACACAATGGGTATACCAAAAAATGTGAAAATTCATCCTGATTACAGAAATATAGGTCCCAGACGTTTTACGCACCGCTTTCACCCTGCCAGACGTCTTTAAACGCATACAATGTATCAACAGATGTTTTGCATAAAGAAAGTAATTTTTGATACATTTTTATATAACTTTATTATATTTTTTTATAGCAAGCAGAAACAATTTTATAATTCATCATCAGACGCTTCCGATGATTCGTTACTAAAATCATTATCTTCATCAGATACATCCACTTCATTGCTTAAAATATCTTCCAGTCTATCAGGTGCGACATTTCCATCGAACCATTTCACTTTTAACATATTGTTCTCTAATATCCAACCATTTTCAGAAGGTAATAGCTGAATTGGTTCATTTTTCACAGCATTTTTCCATACATGACATATATAGTTGCACCTATATATTTGCTGCAGTAATACCGTTTTGTTTGGGGGCAAAAGACTTCCTTTTCAAATTTTAAAAACCAGACCAGAATTTCAGTCCACATTTTCCAAATTTGGAATGGGTGTAATTGCTTCTCAAGAGGATTTTGATAGTGTTGAAAATTTTGTCTGTAGCATGTACCGAATATAAAAAGTAAGTAAACCTTTCAAAACCTATAAAAAGTATTACAATAACACAGTTAAATTAATTTCATACCTTAGGTTTTGAAGGAAGTCTTTTGCCCCCAAACAAAACGGTATTACTGCAGCAAATATATAGGTGCAACTATAGGTATATGTCATGTATGGAAAAATGCTGTGAAAAATGAACCAATTCAGCTATTACCTTCTGAAAATGGTTGGATATTAGAGAACAATATGTTAAAAGTGAAATGGTTCGATGGAAATGTCGCACCTGATAGACTGGAAGATATTTTAAGCAATGAAGTGGATGTATCTGATGAAGATAATGATTTTAGTAACGAATCATCGGAAGCGTCTGATGATGAATTATAAAATTGTTTCTGCTTGCTATAAAAAATATAATAAAGTTATATAAAAATGTATCAAAAATTACTTTCTTTATGCAAAACATCTGTTGATACATTGTATGCGTTTAAAGACGTCTGGCAGGGTGAAAGCGGTGCGTAAAACGTCTGGGACCTATATTTCTGTAATCAGGATGAATTTTCACATTTTTTGGTATACCCATTGTGTGGTTATACCATTTATTTCAAAAACGGAATTTTTGCATACTATTAGCACGTCTGGCAGGGTGAAAGCGGTGCCTAAAACGTCTGGGACCTATTTTTTGTAATCAGATTGACCTGTTCTATCGTTTCAAAGAGGATTTAAGCGGTTATACAAAAAATCCAGATTTCGGAAAAATGCACGTTTTTAGGTTACTATTACTTACCTCAGCTGTGACAAAATTATGCCAGACTTACATTTTCGACATTGTCTAGTGCAGTGCTTCAAACTCATGTAGCAATATTTTGGTTATATCTTCACCCCCAAAATTTGCTGTGGGCTCTTGGTCTATTAGCTGTCTTACTCGCATCGACAGCCCTTTACTGGCATCTTCGGCGGCTTTCAAATTACAGCAATACAAACTAATGACGTTTCGATTGAAGAAAAGAATTTCCCTTTCTATGAAAAGAGCAAATCTAAATTTCAGGACAATTCTCTCGGATCTTCAATGAAAAAAGCCATGAAATACATTCAAACCCAAAGTCAGTCAGTTGTCGGACTTACAAAACTATAGGTATCCCAACGTCCCCATTATCTTTAGAGAACAGACCTTAAATTGTTATAAACTCGGTGAATAACCCAACAATGTCCAGCTATTTATGCTCTTACCTAACTCTCGTATCTATCCTCTTTTTAAGGGGATTATCCCTTTTTTCAAAGTTAAAGAAACTATCCCCTGAAAATTTCCAAAATCCCTTTTTTATCCTGTAAACTCCTCTTTTTACCATAGCAGATTTTTAATGATATATCGTCATATACTGTAAGCGAACCGACCTACCACGGCGCAGGGACATAAGTCTACGAGACATAAGTTCATAATGGACTTGTGTCCCACTTCGGTGGGACATAATTCCGCACTTTTTGATTATGGACTTATGTCTCATCGAAGAGGGACATAGTAATAATAAAAAAGTGGACTTATGTCCCTGCGCCACCTACCACGCCACCTACCATTCAACTTTTGCAGGCTGTCTTTTCTGGTGGTTTTATTTTACTTGTGAATTTGTAAAAAAACATAAAATGCCGAAAACAACAAAAGTCAAATGCATATTAAACGCCAAACTTTCTGAAAGATATTCTACAAATTTCTGAAAACAAAGCCAGAATTGCTTCGTTCAATCGCTGTATTAGACAAATATAAGAAGAAAACCAAAAGTGGAGAAATTATTCCTATCGACAACTATTCAGATGCGAATGACGACGATGGCGATGACGGCACATTGGTTGTTGGAACAGATATGTAGTTAAAAAATAATAATAATTTATTAAACACAATTTACATTAATTTTGTGTGCTGATATTATGGTTAAGTCTCATCATTTTCAGCTAGAAAACAAGTTAAAAACATGTCCCCTATATATCCTCTTTTTTGATATGCGTATCCCCTAAAATCCATAAATTTCGGGCATTTATCCCCTTTTCTGTCCGCAAAAAGATAATAGCGTTACTCTTACCACATGTGGCATTTATGTCGTTTTCCATTGGTTTCACTCCAAGGATCCCCTCATTCTGTAGTCTAATGGAACAAGAAAACTGCTTCTGATTGAATCCACAAGAGTATTGGTGAAATGCCAAAAAATAATCTACGGCAGCCGTCAGTTGACTTGTATAAAATACACAAACTACACTTGTGTGAGTGCTTCTTGAGTGGATTCTGACTTCAAATCCAGAAGCGAAATTCTCTCCTCAGAATCACCATAAGAGTATTTTTTGTGCCAACGGAACAGTTTCAGAAGTGATTTTTTCGATTCCGGACTCTCCTGGACGCTTCTTTTTGCCCAATGGAAAACGACATTAGTTTTTTGAAAAAAAAAAATCAAACTCAATATTGTGTTGACAGATACGTTAGTCTTGACCGCTTAATCTCACGATGGGCACACCAAAGGCGATGTCTTATCAGACACCTTCAAACCTTCAACTCAGGTTATTCCTTTTTTACCGAAGTAGGTATACTTCACCTTCACTTTTCACTTTTTCATTTATCTCCCACTTTTCTTAATAAATCTATTAGCGCGGTAAATTTGTTTTAAGGAACATTTCTCAATCTCTGCTACAGCACAGCCAGATTGTCAACTAGGTTAATGATACGGGAACACTGACATCGATAACTATCCTTCAGTGTGTGGTTGGTGATCTTACAAAAATGCTATAATAATATAATATCATTTTTGGCGCAACAGGTCCGTAGGGTAAGGTCGGGAGGTTTTGACACGTTAACCAACATTTGGAGATATCTTAAAATCCAAATACAATTTAAAACTTTCAAAATTTACATAAGTTACAACATACTTTTAGCAATATAAAAGCTTTATTGATTAATCGATATAAATACTTTTTAACAGAGTTGTGAGGTTTTTTCCAGAACTTTACAAAGTGTCAATTCCTCCTACCATGAAGGAGGATTTGCCATCTGCCTAAAGAGGTATATTTTGAACTGAATTGAGCATTAATTTTTTGAACTTCGTGTTTTTTTTTTAGTTTGAATATTTAAGTGGTACGTTTAATAAACAATTTTTGGGGCAGCACTGCTTATCGACTCTATTTTGTTTTGAATGTCTTAAATGGCATTCTCAACACTTGTTTCATCGATGTTGCGGTGGGGATTTTTGTTCATGTAAATATTTGGCATTTTTGCATTCTAACAATTGTAAGAAGTTATTTTACCATAAAATTTTTATTTTGACTCAATTCCTCCTTCTGCACAAATGTCAAATCCTCCTTTTTGATAACTTTTGCGACTACTACAAATAAAAACGTTTGTGCTGGTGGTAAGGTTAAACGATTATTTATTAGTGATTTTAAAACGAATGAATGTGTACTACATTGCACTTTCAATGTCAAAAGCTACATAATTTAAATACAGTTGGATTGCTTACCATAAAAGTAAGATGAAATAGGCACAAAAATAAAAAAGATTTCCACTTCGCTTATCTCCTAGACCAAAGTGATTGTTTATTTATCACTCAAAAGAATCGTTACTAGCTTCGTTTTCTCATCATTGAAAGAGCTGCCAAGCTCTTAGTTTTTCCGAAAAGTGCTGATGTCAACTCCTCCTGCCTGTCAACTCCTCCCTACCTTACCCTACGGACCCTGGGCCTAGCTTCTCGCAACCATTCGTTTTGTGTGAGTTTTCATTTTTGGAACGAATGGAAGGGATCTACAATTTTATGCCGATTCCAAACGGCTAATTGAGAAGCTCTTTCATGACAGTTATACTCTCAGTGAAAAACCCCTGAGTTGGAAATTGGGTTTTTGCGGGATTCGAACCTGAACCCCTCGCTTAGTAGTCCAACACACTAACCACTAAGCCACTGCGCCTACATACAAAAATGCTAGAGACAGAAAATCGACTCACTGCTTTGTCAAGTCAGCATTTCTGACTTCGTTAGCTGACTATTTCAACTACAAAAAAAAACACTTGCAATAACCATTTAAATATTTAAGAAGATAACAGTTTTCTAAGTTAGCACTCACTTTCAAATACCGATATAGGATTGGGTACCTATTTATATTTTACACACTCCAAATGTCAAACCGTATCCACTTCACTTGCTAACTCTTTGTTACTCGCACTTGTGAGTAACAAATCGAACTGACGGAATGGTAGGTATGCAACTTTTACAAAAAAAAAATAAAATAATTATTCATATTACGATATTACTAATTATTCATATCTGAGCACATGGACACTGGAGCACGGGCTTAAATGTGATAACAGCATCAGCGAAAGAAACAAAAAAAAACCACACGGGAAGGAATGCAATCAATTTGGACGTACAAAATGATTCAAATTTATTTCTCATGCGAAACAGAAGGCGCAAAACGCTCTAAGAAATTTCCCTTTGGTGTATATGTTTTATCTTAATAAATTTTTAAATTGTTTACGATTCAAAGAAACCTTCTAACGCGACTGCAAATGAACTAATGACGAGTAGTTTTCTTGCGTAATGGCCGTGTACTGTCTGTGTATTATTTTCAAAAGGACAGGAAGATGACACGCCCTGGAAAGGGCGGAGTTTGGAACAACAACCCCTCGTGCTCACTGTGAGAGCAGCTCCTACCCGTAGTATTTTACCTAGTAAAAATTATTAATAACTTAAGTCTGAGAGATGCCAACCCTTAATATGGCGAAGGCGAAGTAATAACTGCGTGAGTCTTTTCCTGCGATTATGAGTAAAAAACCACCGAGATTAAGGACGATGATGTTGATATCTATTTAAGAGGATTGTTTGTTATTCATTGTGATTAGAGGTGTCATTGCAGTCGTGTGGCGTTTAAATGTGACACGTGACTAATTTTTTCGTAACCATATTTCTTTGTTTGGTATGCAATGAAATGCGAATTTAGTTTTTTTTCTCTCAAAAGGCAATCGATATAAAATAGAAATAAGAGCAATCGACTGGCCTTTAACACGAACATGCAGTAGAAACTTTGGAAGGGTGTTTTTTTAGAATTTCTCATAGTAAAACGATGACGGACAGGGGGCAAGTTTTGACCTCAGATTTTCAGCTTTGAGGTCGATCTTTGAGGCTTGATCTGCCCCATAGATGTATCCAAATGAAATTTGATATAAACAAATAATTGATTCCTAAATAGATCATTGAGTCGAAACTTGGGATGCCTGGTAAGAAGTGTAATGAAATGGCCCACTCACTATGGGAAGAAAGAGAGTGACAACTACTTTCATAGGTCCTGTCCTGAACGATATGAATAGTAGATCACATTCTAAGAGAAGAGTTCAGAAAACTTAAGAAAACAGGTCTAGAACATAAAACAAAACTTCTGGGGCAACATAGCCGAACAATATTTCGAGCATGCATCACCAAAAATAACCTTCGTCTCCTAATCTTCTTAAGGACTAAGTCTCTGTTAATTCTTCCATAAGTTTATTGACTTCCGAAAACATGTTCTGCGATCCAAAGGGTCATTTACCACAAAAGACTTAAGTATTTGGGCAACTACCCATTATCTGAAATACCGTCACAGGAGCCAGCTTAAGTTCTTAAAGGAAATTGGATTAGAGACGGATTCCCCCGCCAAGGAAGTAATTGATCGCACATCGAATTGATCAAACTGATCTGCATTATACTCATTCAAATGACAACTTCATAAAAATCCAGCTCTGATCTGAACTCTTGTCCTATCAGTTTCGATCCGTCACTTACGAAAGACCGATCTCATTTGCACTTTTATGCACGCGAAACGGGATAGTTCTACTGTCAGGTGTGTCAAAACAGGCAAAACCACTGAAGAGTTCCAAGGGGGGTCGCTGGTAAAAGCCGGTAAGATTAATAAACAAAAGTCCTGTGCTAAAAAAAGGCAAATAAAACACAAAAATTGTTAGTACGACATAATGTGCCTGAAATCTTGAATTAATTTTTGACACTTGTAAGATTAAATCATTTTCCAATTTAAGCCTGTTTCTCTTCTTAGTTTTAATGTCAAACATTGAAGAGAATGTGACTTCACAGTTCACACAGGTATAAGTGGCGAATGGCAGTAAAAACCTCAAAACCTCGTTTGCCAGCTCAGGATACTCTAATCTTCTATTTATATCAGCTCAGGATACTCTTCTCTTATCTTTATCCAGAAATTATCAATAGTTTCTTAATAGAATTCTATTCTTAGCATGCCACCTGCGGCTAAATCTATAAGGTTTTCTTTCATCTTTAACGATGGTAGATCGGCGAGTTTGACTGACATAGTCAAAAAAGGATTTAATACTGATCTTTGTTCATTTTCACTTTCAGAAACCAGTTCTGGAAAGTAACTTAACAATCTCTTCTCTAAATTATGTAAACTATGTACAATGAGATGAATATGAGAGCTTACTGAAATCGATTCATCTGATGAAATTTATTCGAGGATCTTTTGAACGGCAGGTAAAATAATCGAAAATTTTTTTTGTAGAGTCTGACCGCAAAGGAAGTTTCGCGTCGAATCCTCTGATTTTGTCTTTTGCAATTATAATGATTTCATCTCTCCCTTGGAGACTCTTATTCAATATGTTTAAGTGGTTAAGAAGATCAGCGAGAAATGATAAATTTAAAAGCCATGTGGGAATATGATTTGAAATTTCCATCAAATATCAGCATCAATAATTCAGCTTTTAATTCTAGAACTCGTGTCAACACCTTTCATTTTGACAGCCATCAGACCTCTGTGATTGAGGAGATTTTGATGGAGTGAACCAATTTCATCACATATGATCCTAAACAGCCGACTTAGCAAGGCCTTACCTTTAATAGAGATCACAATGCTTTAGCACCATCGCTACAAATAGCAAAACATTTCATCCAATCAATCTCGTAGTCGCGACAGCCTTCTAAAAACATGTCGTACAAACACTGGCCAGTAGTATTAGCAGGAAGAGCTTTGCAAAACAAAATTTCTTCTTCAATGTTTCCCTCTGCTTCAAAACGAACAAATACCACAAACTGGTGCAAGCACAGTCTGCAAAATCAGTAGATTCATCCAGTTGCAAGGCAAAATGTGGACTCTTCTTTAATTTTTCGATTAACTGCTTTCGAATGTCAATGGCCATGTCAGTGGTATATTTTTAAGCTCATCTGCCTCCTGTTTCTCAAAATAATTTCAACCATATCCAAGGCCGCAGGCAAAATAAGATTCTCAACAACAGCTAAATTTTTATTTTTGTCAATACAAGAAAACATTTCATCACGAATCAAAATTTGTGTTATTAGACCAGGTTTGGAAGGGGTTTAGTGTAAAAGGTTTTTAAATAACTAACACATCATAATGTGGGGGTCGGCAAAATTTGTTTTCTTAAAAAAGGGACCGCGTACTCAAAAAAATTGAAAAACACTGCACCAGACAATAGGTTCGTTCAGGTTCTTTTTTGCAAACGTAAAATTATTTACAATTTGCTAAGAAGCTCTGCAAATGCGACCACGTACTGAGAAAATTAAAAAAAAAAAAAAAAAAAATGAGAGAGAAATCCATTTCCCCTCTTTTCATTTTTTCGTAATTTTCTACCCGCCGAATCTCGACTTACTGAAAAATAAAAAACTAAAACTGACAACTAAGTAAAAATCAATTTATTTTCGTCTTCCACGATGTCGGAGGAGGAAGTTTTAGTTGAATGGTCTCCTAAAACATATCAGCGCATTCAAAATGGTAAATTTAATAGGTATTTAGCTTATAAACAAAAAAAACAATTTAAAGAGAATATCAAAATGACATTTCTTAAACTTTTTGTAAGAAAACCGGTCTGGTACTTCTCTTGAAATTGAGAGACTTCTTTCTCGATTTGACATTTTTCATTTTCATTTAATTTTTATATGCTGAAAGTACACGAACGAACCTAATTACCGGGAGGTTTTTGAACTGTCGACCTAGAAGCCCTGATCTCCGCTATAAACCTACCCTACTAATGATTCTGTCTACAAATTTCCATCTGAAAGAAATATTAGCCAAATAGTCCCCAGTGCCCAGTCCAAACTTAGCTTGAGATAGACTAAACAATTGCTGCTTTTTCGTAGGTATTTTGTTGGTTTTCCTCTACAAACAGAATTAAACTAAACTATTCACAATTCTTAGATTGTTTTATTTTAAAAACGTGCGTTCAAAATATTCAGCGAAAGGTCTGAGTCAACTAGGATAGCAGGTATGTCGACTATCGCCAGACGATATCGTTTCGACGATAGCTTTGCTTCACGTAACTTCAATAATCGTCTATCGTCCAGACGATATCGTTTTGACGATTGAAAATTTGCTTCACGTAAATCAATAATCGTCGAAACGCTATCGCCGAGACGATACAATTTGAGCGATACCTAATGAGGTATCGTTTTGCATAGATTTGTAAGTTTTTCAAACAACTGACGATTTCTTATTGAATTTCAAGAAGAATTCTTCACTTCAGATATATAAGTAATGACTTATGTACATTTTTGACTTATTTTTTATGAGCCTCACGCAAAAGCAAGAAATATTTTGGAAATGTATATATGTATATTGCAAAGGTACAAAACTTATATCAATAATTCACTATAACATTAAATTACATGTTGTCATAATCCTTATGTTGATTTGGAATTATAATTGAAAACGTTTGTGCTGCCCTCCATAACATTTGTATTGACAATGATAGTACAGCAATCAAAGTATACGAAGTGGAAAATTTCGACAAATATCCCGACTTCCATGAAGCTTACCTATCATAATAATACATATTTTCGATGTTATTTGTTATTATTAATAAACTATGGAACAAATTTGAAATAATTCCACTTTGCAATTTTTAAGTTTTTCCGGCATCAAAGACAAAATTGTTTGCCAAAAAACTCATTTATGACGTTTTAAACGACGTCTGATTGGAATTTTCATGTAGTTTGAGGGTCTCTGAAAGACACTAAATGTTCTCAACGCTCTCACGATTTGTATAAAATAAACGATAGACGAGACGATAGTGATAGAGTTACGGAAAGCAAATTGGTGACGAGATCGTTGACTACTATCGCTGAAACGATTATCGTTCTCAGAGTTACGGAATGAGTGCCCAGCATTTGCTTTGTATGCAAAGTTTTATTCATACCGATCTGAGTAAAAGGTCAGTGCCGCGCTTTTCGAATATGTCAAAAGTTGGAACTAACTCAAATTGGTTCTTTTTCATACGAAACGTAGCTTCGTTTTTGACATTTCTCTTGAGTAAAAGCAATTGCTACGTTTTATTCATACGACCCAATAGCTTCTTTTTGTTTTCGGTTGTACTTCCTTTTGTTGCTCAAAACGTCTCCATTGGATCGGAAACGCCACTTTTCCTCCTTCAGCTACATATGCGAACTGTCAACTTATTAATCTTGACTAGATTCGTCGGCTACCACTCCATAGGCATCAACTAAAACAGCAGATCATATGATCGATTTCAGCAAATCAAAACCCAGATACTTCTAGTCAGACAGATGTCAGACTTACTAAACTAGAAACTTGAACGTGCCTGTATAGACAAGGCGGCGCAACCACGGGCCACGGAGCAGCGCCGCCGATGAAAAATTTTCATAAAATGGACTAAATAGGGGCCCGAGCAGAAAAAAGGGACCTTTATACATAAAATACTTTTATAGCAAAGAAAATAGAAAAAGCAGAGCATTTAAGCATTTATTTTTTACAAAACACAATTTGTTCATTACGAAACACTTCTTTTCGTATGTTTGTATTCTTTTTCGTTGACCTAGAATAAAGTGATTGAAACAGAACTTTGCCTTCATTTATTTGCGGAACTTTCTATTTGCCTTGTTTATTTTTCAACAGTTTTTACACAGCGAGCTATCGCTAATGTGTTTTTCTAATATAGTTGACGAGCGCAAAAATCAGGTGTGTGCTGTTAAAAAGAAGAAATAAGGAAGGATGGAAAACCACAATAGAGAGCTATAGGGTCGAGTTTCTTCGGTTCTTCTATAATTTCTTATAACAACGTCCCAGTAAAAGTTAACCAGAGTACTCTTGCCAATCGCTTTGTCTTTGGGACGAAGCAGAGCCCTATTCCCATATAAAATATAAGAGACCTCGATGGTCCGTGTCCTGCTTTATGAGGCGCCGAAGCTTAGATGCTATTTAATAAAGATGAGGTGAAAGAATCTTTGTAAAATGTTCGGTCCCGTTTGTGTGTTGACGGACTTTGGATAATAAGAAGGTACAACGACGAACTATACGAGCTGAACAGCGACATCGATCTAGTGAACAAATTAGTCATCAGTTGTCTAAGATGGCTAGGAAATCCTTTGGACCGTAGAGTCATCGACTCCTACCGGTAGACGGTAGATACAACGCAGTATAGAGTAAGACCTCACCTTAAGTGGCAAGCACAAGTGAAAGTGGACTGGTGGGTTAGGGAAACACCGGGCTCACTTGAGAGGCCAGTTGAGACTTCAACTGCTCCGCCATCTCTCTCTGAGTGACGAGCGACAGTCTTGGGCTGTTATGGAACTGTTAGAGACTGATTCCAAGCACTTGATAGCAGCTTGACTATCCGAGAAGATACTGATATCTTTAGCAGATATCACGTTTTCTTTCAGCCAATATAAGACTTCTTTTATCCACCTGAAAAACGCTACATTGATCAGGAAGATGGAAGGAGAGACTAAGATTTAGTCTGTCGGAGAAGACACCACCACCAACACCGTCCACAGTCTTCGAACCATCTGTGAAGAGGTGGATCGATTCATCATCCAGAAATGCTCCCTCCTCCTAGAATGATCTAGTGGGAATGGAGACCTGGAAGTTTCTATCGAAATGTAGTTCTGGTGTGGTGTAGTCGATGTTTCCTGGAAGGTTCTTAAAATCGTCCAGAATAGCGGCATGACCAGTTGTTGTTGCTGGTTCATTGTGAGGTAGCTTTGAGACGTACGGACGCAAAAGCTGCCGTTTGCCTGCTGAAGATGTCAATGGGTTCCAAATGAAACAGAATGTCAAGTGTAGCAGAGGGGGTAGTATGAAGAGCCCTCCGCGATGCACAATCAAGCTAGTCTTTGGACTTTGGTTCTGTTTTGGTCTGCTATTACCTACGTATTCCGCGGTACTAATAATCATTTCCCTCGTCCAGGTTAACTTTTTCGAACTCACAATGGCGGAATTTTCCATACAAAACTGCATATTGTGACCTACAAAATATTTGTGTTAAGGTTAAAAATGTTTATTAGTAAGGCCCATTAACTTAAATAGGAATTTCTGATAAGATACCGATTTTGTATAAACAATTCTAAATTAAAAGTATTAGGCACGGAGCTATCTAGCTTATAAATTACCGACGTGTGATTCATATGACCCACAATTATTGTTTCTTGACAGTGCTAAGCAGCCTCTGCCATGCAATTTGCACACATGTACTCGATTTTTGCTCTTGGGAATACCTACGCCCGCTTTTAAATTTGAAATTATGTAAAAAGTACTCTGGCCTCAGGATAATTTGCCAGTGAAGGAAACCCATCAATAGCCCATTTTCTTATCTTCAACCAAAGGTCACAGCATGTGAAATCATAAATGTTTGTTGAGACTTGAGAGAGGAAACATTACCCCAATTGGCTGAGGCAAATCTCTACAACAAGGGGTGAGCTGAACTTTAGTGGATTGCCATTCTTATAATCGCATTAACACCTAACCACGAGATGCACACGCACCCGCACCGATATCAGTCCTCTATACCAGCAACAATCGTGTTCGGCCAACCGAAAATCCTTCAAATTAATTTTAAGCACAATTTGCACGTGTCTCGCGACAAATAGCACCAAAGCCAACGAGGGATGGGGTGCCATCCGTGCGCTCAATGCGATAAGAAAACCGACCAGAAGTGGGGTGCGATTTTTTGAATCCTTTTTTCCACTTTTCTCATACTTTGTAGTTGATGGAGAATTTTTAATCTCCTCCAAGCATATCGTTCGCGGATGTCGCTTGGTCCTTCTATGGCGATTTGTTTTCAAACTTGAAAATTCATCGCCGATTATTAAAACCAATCTATTGCGACGATAAGATAGCGAACTTCACTGGGCGTGATTCAGATATGTTTCCCGTTCATCTGATATTTTGAGTGGATAGTGATTTTGACAGGGGAATACTTTCATTCATGCATTTTATTGATTTAAAAATATATGTACAACAATTCTAACCTTAACACTTATAAAGTCTTTTCTGCACATGTATACATACGCACATAACTAAGAATACTTTGAAGAGAAACGTACAACTTATACTACCTAACCTAAGCCTGATATTCATTGTATGTGTTCACAAATCACCACCCCAGTCGTCGACGAACTCTCCGCTGCTCAGGCTCCGCTCGAAGGACCTGATTCTTCGGTACCATTCTGGGTCATTTTTCGATGCCAGCTCTGAGCGTCCAGTCGTGTTTCGATACAGGTACTCTGCGATGCCATGTCCCTGTACGCCGTCCACTGTGCACGAAACAAACTGCTCGTAGACTTTTGACTCCCAATCACCGCCCACATAGCGAATAGCACACTCCTCCGATTTTATTTGGACGAAGAACTTGCGCTCTAGGGTTTCCACGATAAAATTCTCATGAATTGGCGGCACTCCCTTCTCTCCATATGAGTACAGCTCGAAGTTGCAGCTGGTGATGGGTGCGTATCCCCCTGTGGGAGCACAAACATACCCCACCTTAAGCGACGAAAGAAAGAACGACGGTTGACTGAGTATCCCCACTACTAAATTCGTGCCGTCGTCGAGGAAGAGAGCAAAGTACACATATCTGTAAATGGACGAGAGACAGCGTTCAGTGCCGAAGCTGTGATCCCGGAAAGACCTGAGATTTAGAGCGATTTTGGGCTCGTCTCCCAGCTGAAAACTTCCGTTTAGTTTCCCCGACTGCTCGTAGTGAGTTCGTTTTCCTAGAATTGTGTCCACATTGCGGACCATGTGAAAGAACTGGTCGTCCCAAGCCTCACGAGCTACAGAGTCCGCAATAACCGAAGAGCTCAGGTTCTTGTTGTAGTCAAAGTGTTCGATTTCGGAGTGAAACACACCGTCGAACTGAAAGTCAAACTGACTTGTGCCCTGCTTGACTTCGCCGTTGTAGACAACCCTCCAACGTCGCATACTCTCCAGGGGATATATGTTGAAGCCTTCAGCTATAAATCCTTCGCTCTCACTTCCATCAGCTGTGGCAAAGTGCACCATATCGGGCAGATTGGGCGACGAAAACAGACCCCGTCCGGGAATCCACAAATACATGCCGGCCTTGACTATGCCCCTGCGCCGGCGCTCGACGGTGATCATAAATTTATACCCCTCTTCATTGGCCCCGAAAAATGACACAACATCGTACGACTTCGGGTTACTGCTTAAGGCTTGCGCCCTATCCAACGATTCCAGATATTTTGTTGAGTTCAGCTCATCCTCTCGTTCGTAGAAAATCTTCTTCCGCCAGTAGCGCAGGAACTGTAGGGCTAGTTGGTACTTGATGTAATAAAGAATTCCTTTCTTTGGATAGACGCCAAAGATGAGCTTTGATTTTCTGCGGAGTAGCAGAATAAATGCCGCGATAAGGGCCGAAACGAAGGCCAAACTTAGTGCAATGCTTGTAGTAACGTGCATCGTGTCGCCGATTTAACCGAAACGCGTTTGTTAATGTTTTGATGGTTACTGAGCAAATTACTGGCACTGACCGAGAAGATATAGGCTAGCGGCTGGGACTTCCCTACTTGAGATACGAATGGTTTTGCTTGATATCTTGGATTGGGATTTTTACAATTTTTTTCAACGGTAGTCGATATGGATTAGTTCTGATTATATTATTATTCCATTACAGATAACGTGCGAAGGAACTTCAATGGCGAATGTACGTTGTAGCTTGTAGGTATACCCCGTCGCGTCGATTTATATTCGTTTATTTTGCCATAAAAAGACACCTGTGTGTTTTGATTGCATTATAGTTGCTCCGGATATGAGTTAAGTAGGGGGAAAGCGGGAGACTTGAGACACTTTTTGTTCATAAAAATTTGTGAATCAATCACAGCCACCCGTCAAATGCATTTTTTTATAGCTACATTTTTCTATTTTAAGAACGGTCTCATAAACTTACAATAAACGCAAGAAATGTTTGGCAAATGCCAAATGTTTCAAAACATCCCCTTCGGGGAGGCTTGAACATACTCAAATTCTACGAGCAAAACAATAAAACGAATAATTTATCCACTTCCAATGTGATCATAATTTATTTTTATTGTTTTAGTGGTTTGAAAAAAAAATAATGATCAAAATTAGAAACATGACGTTTTTCAGTAGATAAATAAAAGAAAAAGTAGGTACTTCAGTTTCTTAGCATAAATAAAGGAAAAAAAGGTAAACAAAAACATAACGAAAATAAAAAAAAAACTTTATTTAATAATCAATAATATCAATTTAATTCATATCGGGCTTAATACAAGCTAAAGATAACATTTAACTTAAAGTAACAACTTTAAACTAAGACATGAAAAGCCTTTAAACTAAGACTTAAAGATAAGGAGAATGGTGAAGGAGTTCGAGTTTGAGGTGGGCAATGCTGCGGTTCAAATCGAAAACTGAAAGGTTCGAATAACCTTTTGCAGCATACGGGAGATCGATTCATTGGAGCCATATGACGTACGATGGTTTGGTGGGTAAAAGAGACGAGGGCAACGTAGACTACGGGGGTTTGTGTTAAAGAAATTAGAGTTGTAAAGAAGAAGAAGAATGTCTGCAGCGTCCCTGCTTTCCTCAAGGGAATCCAGGTTAATGAGATGGAGCCGGTCTATGTAGGGTGGCAAGATAAAAGGATTGTCCCAAGGCAGTCCTCGAAGTGCAAATCTAAGAAAGCGACGTTGGACGTTCTCAACTCTGTGTGCATGAATTCGATGAAAGGGAGACCACACTTGACTAGCGTATTCGAGGAGGCGGCGAACTAAGGAGATATAGAGAGATCTCGTCACGTAAGGGTCGGGAAATTCTTTAGACCATCGTTTAACAAAGCCAAGTTGGCCTTACAAATTATTTAGTCAATATGCGAACGGAAATTTAGCTCCCTTCAGAATGAACGAGAGAGATTGGTTGACCTTGGAGAAGGTAACGTCGGCAAGGGGACTTGTTGCGCTTGCGTGATAGGGTAATTGATTGGCATTTGGTGATGTTGAGTTCTAAGCAATTTTTGACGCACCAGGTCGAAAAATGGTCGAGGTCTTGTTGAGGGGGGCAGGAGTCTTTTGGTGAAGAGATGATATTGAAGAATTTAGTATCATACGCGTAGAGAGGCATGAGTGTTTGATGACCTTCTCAAGATCACTTACCGTTAGGATGAAGAGAAGGGGACCTAAATGGCTGCCTTGTAGGACACCAGATGTTGCTAAAAAGGAGGACGACAGTACGGACCTAAAGCGAACGCTGTAATACCGGTTTCAATGTAGGAAGATATCCAAGTTTGAGTATATGCGAGAGTTTGGCAATTGGGCGGTAAATAGTAATTTCACTTTTTGATCCTTTTTTGTGTATAGGTGTAATAAACGAGGTTTTCCAAATCTGTGGAAATGCATCTTTTGAGAGAATGTATGTAATGAGTAATGACTATACATCATTAAGCACTAATTGGTATCACAATGAGGGCAGATAAAGGTTTCGTTGTTATTTTTGGTCAGTCCGACAAACAAACTCGTATACTCACATTTGTTGCATAAGGCGCAAAGATGCATATCCATAATATCATCAATTTTGCACACAAAGCAAAACCATTTTTCGTCGTGATTTTCTTCAACTTCCATTTTGTCTGTTCAAACCTTCGTCGAAATTGACTTTTTCAGAATTTTAACTTTCACATGATTTTTTTAATTGTAGTAGGTTTATTTTTTGTGTTTTTTTATTTAAATCTTTTTTTTTAAATCAATTAAAATTACCTGGCTTTAAAACACTTACATAACATTTAATCAGAGCCAATTGAGACTTGAGCAACTGACCAACTCTCCCTTCAGAAACTGTCTCAAGTCTCCCGTTTTTAACAAATTTATATTCATAATTTTTTATTAAATACAAGCCAGAATGGTTCCATGCCAATAGTTATAATGTAGAATATCAATATAATTTGGTAACATCAAATTTATTTACCAACAGCGTTACAGATAAATTTTATACAGAAAAAAGAAAACATTTTTTTTTTACTTTTGGCATTGCAAAACACTTTTTCTTTTCCACCAACACCAACCTAGAGACAACTGATGATTGATAATTATTTTTGTAGATATATACTTATCTACACTTGTTGTAGGTATTTTAATGGATTTTGAGAAAATTATTGAGAGTGGCTCAATTCACCCATATGTTCATTGTTCAAGTCTGCCGCTTTTCCCCTAACATGTCAAGTATTTTTTTATTTATATTTTTGTTAACCAACATTTACAAACGTGGACCTTTAGCGACAGCCATCAGTTAGCTATAAAATAAGTAACTGAAACTAAATACGAACGCATTTCAAGCAATGCGACAGCTGGCGAAATACAAAGCCAAGGTTGGGGAACGGCTTCAGAAATAGCTGCTCTGAAAGGCCACAAAAATGGCGAGCTTCAGATAGATCGCCAAAGCTATGAACATAACTACAAGCAAAGCAAACTATTGCCTTCAATGAAGTCAGGACAGAGAGGCTCACGCGGAAGGATTATTGAAATTGCATTACTACCATCGGGGCACCATAAAGGGGCACAAAACTCTGTAGTCTCAAATGGGGAAAATGTGCCTGACGGTAGAAGAAGATTACATATGCTGCAGTGGGGAGTGAGTTCGTGGGGATAGAACCCAAACCAAAGATAATGGAATACAGAGATATATATCTTTCCAGTGGAAATGCGGCTGCCTACAAGCTGTTTTCCAGAAAAATTCATGAAGTCACACACACTCGCTCATTTCTATTTTAGTATTTGTGAGTTCATGAATTCGACTTTAGTACAAGAATTCAGTATTCTCTACTGTACATTTCACTTTTTTTCTTAGTTTAATTAAAACCTTCACAAAAACCAAACAAATTCAAATCGAAACACAAAACAATTAAACACCGCGATAAACATAAAAGCAAGATGATTCGTGGTCGGCCATTAGCAACATGCTTTTTTGTTGGTCACACGTATTCACAGACGGGGGTTGAAATTACAAAAACAACAATGTAAACAAATGGGTTTTGGGGGGATAGACGTACGAAAGATAACCATCTCTCTTATTCATTCATCTTTGACCCAAACCAAAGATAATGGAATACAGAGATATATAACTTTCCAGTGGAAGGGCGGCTGCCTACAAGTTGTTTTCCAGAAAAATTCATGAAGTCACACACACCTGCTCATTTCCAAAGATAATGGAATACAGAGATATATATCTTTCCAGTGGAAGGGCGGCTGCCTACAAGCTGTTTTCCAGAAAAATTCATGAAGTCACACACACCTGCTCATTTCTATTATAGTATATGTGAGTTCATGAATTGGACTTTAATGCAAGAATTCGGTATTCTCTAATGTGTATTTCACTATATTTTTCAGTTTAATCAACACCTCCACAAAAACTAAACAAATTCAAAACGTAACACAAAACAATTAAACACCGCGATGCTCATAAAAGCAAGATGATTCGCGGTCGTCCATTAGCAACATGCTTTTTTGTTAGCCACACGTATTCACAGACGGGGGTTGAAATTACAAAAACAACAATGTAAACAAATGGGTTTTGAGGGGATAGACGTACGAAAGATAACCATCTCTTTTATTCATTAATCTCTGCTCATTTCCATGTGAGTTCATGAATTGGACTTTGATGCAAAAATTTGGTATTCTCTAATGTGTATTTCACTATTTTTTTCAGTTTAATCGACACCTTCACAAAAACCAAACAAATTCAAACCGAAAAACAAAACAATTAAACGATACGATGCTCATGAAAGCAAGATGATTCGCGATCGTCCATTAGCAACATGCTTTTTTGTTGGTCACACGTATTCACAGACGGGGGTTGAAATTACAAAGACAACAATGTAAACAAATGGGTTTTGGGGGGATAGACGTACGAAAGATAACCATCTCTCTTAGGGCCGATTTTTCAATAGTCAGATAAATCGCCTGATTGCTAACTAACGATTAAATTTACTTCACTCTTTATCTGCTAGATATAATCTTTGGGTTTTTCAATCATAAAATAAGAGCTAGATAACTATTCGAAGGTAAAGTTGTGTGAGCGTGATAGATGGATTGACTATATGCTGTGTTAAAGCATAGAGGATAGTCATGTTCAAAGCTTGACGTCTGTTAAGAATAATGGGTTTGGGGACGAAATGAAAGAGTAGTTGTCTATGCTATATAATTAGAAACGATCACTCACACTAATCACCTTTTGTCTTATCTATTTGCATGTCTCAAAAAGGATCAATAATAGTTTATTATCCTTTTTGTATACTTTCAGTGCTTGTAAGAGGATCTACAATAGTTCATCTTATTAGTTATTTTTTCTTCCTTTTATGACACTTGTAAAAGGAACTACAAATGTTTATGATCCTTCTCCTTTTTTTTATTGTTTTCGAGCATACCTGCTAGTCAGCATTTCGAATAGATGCTTTATGCGAAATGCAAAAAGTATAAAAGGAGGATCTGTGGTGAACGCCAGAGAGTTCGCAAAGTGTTCTGGAGGAGTGTACTCCTATATATCATTAGCCGTTTCAGTTTGAGTGGCAAAAATTTTGGATTTGCAATGGAAAACGCTAAAATTATATTTGCTAAAAAACGTCTTCAGAAACGCGGCTGTTAATGAATATGGTGTTCAAGTTTCAAAATACTATAGAAAAAGTGTTTCCCTCACAAACAAGGAAAAATATGCTGCATGGAACAAAATTGCTGAATTATTTAAAGTAATTGTTCGCTAATTCCTCTGTTTCAATAATAATATCGTCAATAACGTCGAACAAATCCATTTCTGCAATAGGAACAAATCTCCCCAAATAAAACTTTGTAAAATAAGATTTTCCAATTTGACAGTTCTCCGACTTTAACTAGAGATTTATATTTTATCAGTCTCACAAAGGGGCAGATATCTTTATAAGACAGATAGCTGTTATATTCTTCGAATAGCTGCTATTCGACTATTGAAAAATGGATTTATGTTTTATCTGACAGTTAACCCCTATCTGGTTGCCTATCTGACTATTGAAAAATCGGCCCTTATTCATTCATCTTTGACCCAAACCAAAGATAATGGAATACAGAGATATATAACTTTCCAGTGGAAGGGCGGCTGCCTACAAGTTGTTTTCCAGAAAAATTCATGAAGTCACACACACCTGCTCATTTCCATGTGAGTTCATGAATTGGACTTTGATGCAAAAATTTGGTATTCTCTAATGTGTATTTCACTATTTTTTTCAGTTTAATCGACACCTTCACAAAAACCAAACAAATTCAAACCGAAAAACAAAACAATTAAACGATACGATGCTCATGAAAGCAAGATGATTCGCGATCGTCCATTAGCAACATGCTTTTTTGTTGGTCACACGTATTCACAGACAGGGGTTGAAATTACAAAAACAACAATGTAAACAAATGGGTTTTGGGGGGATAGACGTACGAAAGATAACCATCTCTTTTATTCATTCATCCAAACACTAGACACAAATTTGTTGGTGTGTGTGTGTGTGTAGTTGGCGCAACAGGTCTGTAGGGACCCTGGGCCTAGCTTCTCACAACCATATTCGTTTTTAATTTTTGGAACGAATGGGAGGGATCTACAATTTTATGCCGATTCCAAACGGCTGATTGAGAAGCTCTTTCAAGACAATTATACTCTCGGATGTTTGTCAGATGTTCGCGAGAGGTGGCGCAGTGAAAAAAACCCTCAATTGGAATTTGGGTTTTTTGCGGGATTCGAACCTGGGACCCCCGCTTATTAGTCCAACACACTAACCACTAAGCCACTGCGCCTACCAAATTTGTTGGTAGGTATATTTTTTCCAAGACCAAAATGAGCTTTCATCTTTAGTCAGTTCGTTCAATATGTCCTACCCAGCTCTATGGCTAATTGAACAGCTTCACTTACATACCACATGGTGTCTATTAAGGATAAACACTTGTAAAGTTGATTAATCGCATCTTCCAAATGCGCTTAAGACAAAGGAGACCAAATATTTTCCCATCAGGTCCTTATTCGGCAACCAAATTAATTATTCATAGGCTTTTCACACCAAGCCCAAAACCGGTTTTTCGCCAAAACACACGAAAACTTAATAGAAAACAGAAGTTTTCCCATACATATTTCAGTTTTCAAAACGAGTAGTCTGCACTCGTTTTCCATGAAAACCACTTCCAATCTTTGGGTTATTAGATCAAACATCCAGCAAATTCAGCAAATGGCTGACCGAACAAATAATGTCACAACTCACAAATTAAAATCATTTTCCACAATTAATTGATGGGCTAATATTGTTTTTAATTGCACTAAATTAATTTTGTTTGTTAATTAATGCGATCGAAATTGTGACCACAAAAGTTTGCACCGAAGTTTAACGACTAGCGTCTCACAGCTGATTGAAACGTCAAACGAAAACGAGTTGGTGCTCGGTGTGAATGCATCGACGAGTTTTCGAGGAAAAAGCGGTTTTGGGCTTGGTGTGAAAAGCCTATTAAAGGGCCAATTACAGAACTGTTGCGGAATATTCTTTGCAAATGGTCACACTAAAATAGGCAAACGATGGGAGCCCAACAAATATGACGGGGTAAATAAACACTGAAGAATTTTAAGAATTTGCGAAATATCAAAATGAAAATCACCGTGACACACTACACAAAACCGCAAAATTGTAATATTTGTAGTCAACCCGATAAACTTTGGATAGTATTATTTGTAAGGGGAACGACCCCATTTTTGAGGAAATGAATAGTATTGAAAGAACACCCTACAAAGGTAAGAAACAAGGTTATAAACTTACATGAAGGCATTTTAATTTCACAACTAGTCTCTTCAACATTACTATTTTGGATTTAACTATGCTGAAGCGACATACATTTATCTTTAATCACTCCCAATCACATTTTATAAATCCGAACTCACTTAACTGAACCGCACTGTTACATTTACCATTTTGAATGTAATAGAATTCTTTCACCCGGCGCTTTTTTGACAACAATCCAAATTGACACAAGACATTCATCGAGGTGCGTTTAGCAATGGATAGCAACGCGTACAGAAGCTGGGAGATGTCAAAACATAATACCCACCCCTCAAAAATCCAACTTACCTTTCCCGTGTTTATGACCAGCCAAAGCCTCTTGCAAATTTTTTATTAATTTTCCCTAAAATCCAGCTTCAGCACATGGATTATACGAATTCGTAAAGAGTTTTATAAAATCAGTTGTTTGTGTACTATTAATGAGGATATACGACATCGAGTTCATTGAACTGTGAACAAAATAGGTCGATGAAAAACGCGATTTTTCATCAAAATTAAGTGCAAAATTATGCTTGTTATATACTAAAATTTTGTTAGAAGCACAAACAGTATTAATACAATACAATGGATCCGATATGTGAGGAAAAAATAAACTATTTGCAAAAGTATGTGCCGTTTTTAGCCAATATAATTGAGCTATTGGCCAACGATAGTGACAAGGAGGGCAAGTTGGCGCAAATGCAATTGCTGTATGACTTATTAAACAAGCCGGACAATAGGTAAAAACTTCCATAAATATCTCCGACAATCATAATGTTTTTTTTTGTTGTAATTGTTTCAGTGTACAAATCGAAACACTAGAAAAGTGCGAGGAAGTTCTGAGCCGTGTCTTTGGAAGTGGCGAAGAAAAACATGTAAGATAAGATAATTTTTGTCAGTTTCCTTTTACATTTAGTTATTTGCATACTTAATAAAAGGATGAAGCCGAAATCAAAGATAAAAAAGAAGAAAACATTCCAAATGTGCCTGACTGTTTAGTAAAAAATGAAGTGTTGGGAAATGTTGAGGACAGTGCTGTGCAGGAGACGGAAGCAAACGTCACTGAAATATGCGAAAATGTAAGTGCCGGAAGTCAGTATATTAAATCAGCTCACATGCGTTTATTTTTTTCTAGGTAAATGGATGTTCGGAAGAAAGTACCAGTGCCGAAACAGAGCACTCTTCGCACATAGAAGCTGAAAGCACTGAAGGAAATCCTGCAAAAGTTGAAGATGTGCCTATGGATACACAGTCTGTGCAAGATGTAGCAAATGGCAACGACAAATCAGAGACCAGCCAAAATGTTGAAGAACGCGATGAAAACAGTCCCGACGAAAACATCTGCGATACAATAGAGAAGAAAACTGAATGTAGTCCAGAAGAGAAACTATCTGCAGAAGGTGCTGACCCGAACACTGAAGCAGTAGGAAGTGAAAAGCCATCAAATGATGACCTAAACGACGACCCGCCTGAAGAAAACAGTCTTTTGGTGGCGATTAACGACACAGTGAATGAGGAAACCCACGCAGAAGAGTTAGGCCATGAAGTGGATGAAAGTGACACTTTTATTCTTCCGGATGATGGCGAGTCCCCAAAATCTGCTGTCGAAGAAGTTAACATTGTCGGCCAGGAAACTGCCGACAACCAGGAGGAGAACTTCGTATCTTTAGCGGACACAGAAAATGCAGCTGAAGAGCAACAAAGCGATGTTATCAGACAAAGTGAGATAGACCTCTTACCATTTAAGATCATTTCAGCCGAAAGTTTAGCTATACAATCAGTACAGCCACTGAATGAAGCCGATATCGGTTGTGACAATAAGGAACCAGAAACGACGTCTAACAATGCAGAAAAGGAATTAACTGTCGCTGCACAAGAGGAGGGAGATAAGAATACCGAAGACCTGGATCCATTGGATACAATGCTTAATCCGCCAGACGAAGTGTTGAAAACTACTGAAAGTCCGCCTGCATTAGCACCCGTAGAAAATGGCCCAGCCAGCTTAGATCAGACGAAAGCCGATGAGAAGGACGACGGTGATGATGATGATGTTCTTCTAATAGAGACACGCTCGTCCCCTATTTTCATTGACTCCGACCCCGAGGATGAAGAGATCTTGAAACTGCACCGTTCCCTTCCTATTATGCCATCAAAGCCTATTGTGGCCGCACCAAAATCACAGCAAAAACAACAGAAACCTAGCGCTCGCAAGTCGACCTCAGTTGTTATGGATACTCTTCGTCATATCATTAAGCGGCACAATGTTTCAATAAGAAAAGTTTCAGCTCCTAGTAAACCAAAACCAGTTCGTGAAACGGGCTACCTTCTCAAAAAGGACCCGAAAGCCTTGATGGAAACAATTAGTCTTCTAGACTCAGATTCGGAAGATGAAAGCCCAAAAAGAGCCCAAAGCTCCAAGTCAAACGACGATGATGTCATCATTGTTAGTTCGACAAAAGGCAAGATAGCTCCCAAGAAGAATTCAATGGTCCAATCGCATAAACAGCTCAATAGGATACCAGTAAAGTTGGTAAACAAACTGACAGGAAAGCCAACGGCCCAGACTAACTTCTTGAATGCTGTTAACCTCCAACCGGCACCTAAATCTAGCTCAAACCCGGCATCATTCTCAGCTCAACTTTCTAATAAGAAGGTTATTATTCCAAATGCATTTTACGGAAATCCAACATACAACCGAAAGGCCCCTTCGTCGTCAGTGGTGTCGGCAAGCGTAGACGAGTCATCTTCAAACGACTCGGTGCAGCGCAGTTCTGGTGCTTTCCCTTCCCCGGCCATTCGCCAGGCTAATGATAAGTTTCTGAAAGAGTGGCTCGAGAGTTTTCTTACAAACTTTGCCAGCCCCTTGCAAATTGCTTCTCATGCTTGTTTCGTTCTGCTTCAACGTGTCTTGAAATATCGCTTTTTCCAACGACTCAAGGAAACCAGAGTCAACCTGAACACCCTGGCAAAAAGCTCCGTTGCTGAAACTATGGACATCCAAATGCTATTGGACCTGCGTAGTGTGTTCATAGAGAATGACAATCTGACCGACGCCGGCCGAAGATTTTGTCGATTCGCTACCAATGAAGCATTTGGCAAACCAGTCGCATTGACAACAGATTCGAGAACTGGCAAAGTAACATGTCGCACTAGAATAGGCTCCAAGGCAGAAACTGTTGTTGCGACTCAGAAAACTACCAAGCCCAGCATTATGGGGAAGCCAACCGCTGCCGCGGAAGTCTCGCCGCAGCCACGTCAAACTCAAACAATCGCCACAGTAACTTCTGCCAACGCAAGCCCGTCAAATATCGTACCAGCCGTTTCTTATACCCCGAAACGCAAAAGCAAGTTTCGCAAGCTAAGTAATGGCACTCTTGTGGTCGATGACGATGACAACGATTACACTCCAAACATAGGCGACATAGTCCCCGAGGAAGAAATCGTGACCGAGCGTAAGAAATCGTTGCGCACAAATCGCACAAAGCGAAAGGAAGCCGGATTCACGTACAGCGAAGATCACGATGACGAGGAGTTCGAGGCGCTTGCCAAGAAGCTCGAAGATAAGAAGCGAGAAGAACTGCGGCTGGCGGAGGAGAGAGAGCTCGAAAGGGAACGAGAATGGGAGCGGAAAACGAAAAAGACTGTAGCGAAAAAAACGACTTCCAAGCGTCAGGGAAATAGTGTTGGTAAGTTTCCTAACTCTTGGCATATCAATAGACCCTTGATTAGTGAACCTCCACTAGACCCAGCGAAAGGACCGTCGCGCAAGAAACTTCGACTAGCCGACACAGAAATGTTGGGCAATGCAGACGACGATCTTCTGACGCCCACTTGGGTAGAAGCCGATGGGGATGATGGCGAAGTTGACAGCTTATTAGATTTCGCCGACGAGCCTCAATCCCCGGAATCACATGTATCCGCTGAAGACAATAACGTTGTCGACCTGGATCCAGTTACGACCGTACCTGAAGACTCGGACAACAGCGATTCCTTTCCCTCGACTTTTGACGTCAATACGAATAAATCGCTGAAAAATACAGATCGCTCTCTGCACGCACAAAACCAAAGCTTCGACTTTTGTGTACATTGCCTGAGGAGAGTGTCTCGTACGGTGCATCACTATGTAAACGAGCATCGTTCGTCGGAGGTGTTCACCGCGCGTCTTCGCACTAGAGATATACGTCGCCTTTTAACCACGAGCAACGTGGGCTTCGTGCATCTCTACAAAGGCAACCAGCAGCAGTATGCAGCTCACTGCATTTTCTGCGACAAGGAGGTGAAGTTCCTGTATCCGTATTGGTTCGAACACTTCACTATGCACACAGGCGAGTACAGCTTCAAATGCAGCGGCTGTCATATCCGAAAGCCAACGAGAAGTCTCCTCACCAACCACCTACAATCTGGTGCTGGTTGCCCGAAGAAGGGAAAGGCAGTGAAACTGCACTTCTTCGACACCAAGTCCAATCAAATCGAGGCCAATGTTTGCACCCTATGCAATTACACTCAGCTGAACCGAAAGAACGTATTACGGCATCTTCGGACCCAGCATGGGTTGGACACGATTGCAGAAAAGCACATTATCAAAGTTGTGCTGCTTCAGGTTTCTGGGCCGTTCCGGGACCAGAGCGAGATTGCCAATGATGCGGCGCAATTGTCCCTACTGCAACACTCTGACGACGAAGAAAATGGCATCAACGGCGATGCCTTCGATGAGACTTCCTTGATGATGCAAAACGACTTTGACGACAATGATGACTTGTCGTTTATGATATGCGGCATGTTAGACGTTCAAACGAATATTTCCGCCGAGACTGGCGAACTCCTGACAAATGCCGACACACAAAATACTGTAGATAACAAATAATTCTCGATTCCTTTTGTTTTTCCTTCTTTCCTCCGCAGTTAGGCTAGGATTTCATCTTGTTTGTAAGAGTTTGTACCAACTATTTTGATTTCTGATTTTTACTTCCGAATCGATCACTTGTTTTCATTATTTTATGTTTTATTCTTTAAGAATATGCTTTCTTTGATTAAAAGGCCGTAGTATGACCAAGACAATCGGACTACAATTACCAAGTTCAGGTCATTATATTTTTTTAGCAGGCGGCAAGTTACTGTTGGTTGATGCGGTGGTGCTATTCAGCATATGCACGCGCATATATATCGTAATGCAAGTGACACAAGTTGAAAGAGCCGTTCACAACCCAAGTAGTTTGTTCTCATTTACCGGCTCATAGAAATCAAAAGCTGAGCGTTTTAAGATTATTTTTAACGCAGTCGCAGTAGAGTTATCCAGAAGTGGAACCTCTTTTAGGTTTCGCCAAAATGCCAATGTCAGAATTATGGCTCATATTTGTTTGACCGAGTAAAAGAACACATTTTGCTGTTTAACCATGTGGTCGGGTCGACCTTGCAGCTATTCGGTGCTTTTTGTTTTATTTTAATTTCTACCGCTCCGAATTCATATTAATTACCTATCAATTAAAACTGCAGCATTCTCCTGCAAATTATGTATTCCTGTTGTCTTGGACATAACTACTGTTTGAGCATCATTTTTAAGCTGCATTCACTTTCAACTCGTTTTCGCATTGGTTTGTCTTTAGTATATATTCCTAAGTTTAGTTGATTTGATCATAATAATTATATAAACAAAATAGATAACATTTTTCGTAATAGTTGGAAAAGTGTATAGATTATTAAAAATTGAAAATAATAAATTATCTATTAAAATAAGAAATAACTATATTTTAAGAAATTCCCTAATAAAACTAAAATGTTTAAATAACGGTACAGTTTTGAATGGTCGCTTATTTGCGCAGTAACAGTCCTCCAGAAATGCATTTAGGTAAAACTCTGACCACGAAACCCGGACTCGCCGAACGGAGCCACTCTTTCTGAGGGTAACAGCCGACTTGGCTCCCAAAGTAAACAATGGACAATTTAGAATCCGCCCCACTTACCACAGCCCCCTTTTTCTACAGAGACATTAATAGGAGTCCTAGTTGACAAAGGTTTAAGCGCACTAAGAACGATAATTTTCCAATATTTTCGGCTACTGACGTTCGAAAATGAGGAATGTTCGTAGATTTTATGTCGCTGGATATGAATTGCGCAATTTGCAAGGTCCTTGTGATTTCATAAACAGAAAAATACCGTTTTTTTTTTAGATGATACCCACACAATACGGTCCTATTCCTATTACAACCTGGTGATCGACCTATTTTGATTCGATTAATGCAACCGGCATGGATATTTTTCATGCGAAAGTTATTCAAACACAAATTACAAACCCAGTCTTTCATTTGATTTTGAACGAAGAAGAAGACGTGATGGTGTATTATTTAAAAGAACTCAAGAACATAGGAAGTCCTAAGTCGCGACAGTTGCGGAGAGCAGAGCACATTAGTTTAATTAAAAATCAAAATGATAGGTACCTCAGAAAACCTCTTATCCATGACTGTAACCATATTTTAAAACTTGCAATAGCTTAAAACAGATTCTGCAGTATTTTTGAATCCCATTAAAATTGTTCAAACCTGGTTCAAACCTTTCTCAATATTAAAATGTAAATGTCAATGCCTACCATACGCATGCATTAATGAAATACAAAACCTACCTTTATTAGAACTCATTTCGTTCTCAATTATTTCACTCCTTGAAGTAGTACAGGTTTTATTTTTCACTTCAATTTATCCTTGCACTTATTCGCAAATCACAACTTAACCAATCACTAGCACCGCAAAACAAACTGAACACTAATTTTAATTTCTGTTTACGTACCTACTGAAAGCTCAGAAGGAGTTTATTACATTTTACAGTGGCCGCGTTCGAATTGTAATAGAACTCATCGCTAGATTTTTGCTAGTTAGCGGGAATCAAGGGTCGCGTTTAGTAAAGTTGATTGCTTAATTAGGTAATTTTTATGATTGGATTTCTAGTTTTACAAGTCCAACAGAACCGAAGCCTGGCTGGATATTTACATCAACGAAGTTGAAATGAATTGGCAAAATATATAAAAATTTCACAAACACCCATCATGTTGCTGTGCCACTCTGCCACACTCCTTTCGACACCTTAAACGAGTGAACGGTTTTCAAATAAAATAGCGACGTTTAATATTTACATTAATTTAGGCGAAAGCAATGATTGCAGATTTCCTTTTTAGTGCAGAATTGGATACATTAGCCAAGTATTGTTGTTTTAGTAGCAGCGTCATTCGTCATTCGTTGGTTCATCATTAATTTTAAGTCCTAGGAATTGGGCCACTTCGGTTGGGTGCGTCCAAAGCATTAGCCAAGTGTGATTGGTGGTAGAGGGATTTGTAGGAAGCGCATTCTTACGACAGAGGCCGTTATACTTTAGGACTTGTAGGGTAGGGTCGCCTAATTTCGAACACTCCCAGTAGTCGAACACTTGTTGTAAAAAGCTGTGTAAACTGTATATTTTTAAGATTTTCCACTCCTACAAACGCAAATGCTACATTGTGGTTTTACTTTTAATCGTTTTTGCAAAATCCACTAGTACAATATTATTTTTAACGTTGCAAAACTGCAGTTTAAATTGAGTCTTCAGGGAGTGCGTTTGAGTGCGGGTTCTGCAGAAAAAACAAACTGTTGCTAGTGTTGAAGGAAAGTGTGTTTTTTTGTTTGAAAATGCAGGTAAATGTTTATTTTCAATGCTCGATTTATTAGTTTACATCTATTTTATGTCTTTTTAGTAAAGTTTTTATCTGAATACTTAATAGTTTTATTATTTGTTGACCGTTCGATCATAGGGAACCAAGATTCTTCAAGTTTCCTATTCGAACACTAGTGTTCGAATACAGGCAACTTTGTCCAAAAAAGTTTTTCCCTGTCAGTTAATGAATATAACAGAATCTTAATTTGTTTAGTGTTTTTCTCTTCATAATTATATCGAGATCGTTGGGGCCAGTATTCGAACACTTTTTTCCTCAGTGTTCGGTTCAAGGAAACTCAATATTTAAGGTTTCCTTATTCCGAACAGGGGTCATCCTTTTTTAAATTACTTTGGAAACTGTCTTATTTCAGACAGAATGAAACGAAAACCAGACTTATAGTGAAGCTTCGCTAGCAAACGCTTTAAAGGCTCTTTGTGAGGGTGGGTTAAGCATTCGAGCAGCGAGTAAGGAGTTTGGTGTAGGTACCCATAACTAAAATCCATGATGGGGTTCATGGGAAGATCGCAGACGGACTTAAGCGAATGGGACCTTCCATCACAGTCCTTACAGAAAGTGAGGAATGCATTGTCGTAGATTGGCTCATTAAGATTGCAAAGTGCGGATTCCCGCAAAGACCAAACGAACTCTTAGATGTTCTAGTAAGGGATGAAAAACGACCAACTCCTTTCAAAGACGATCGACCGGGAAAGAAGTGGCATTATAGTTTTTTGAAGCGTCTTAAAGAGTTAAGTCTCCGAATATCTGAATCTATATACGTAAAGCCAGAGTCGTCGTAACTAAAGAAAGCATTCGAAAATGGTTCCGTGATTTGGAAACCTTTTAAAAGAAACGAATGCCAAGGATATGTTCGACGATCCTTCACGGATTTTTAATGGGTACGAAACATCCTTCAATTTAGGCCCCAAAACTGAAAAGTTATTGGTCCTAAACATTTTCGAAATTTGTATGAAGTCAAATTATCAAAAGAAACAGAAAACTTAACGGTACTTTTGGCATTCAAATGGAGTAACATTACCCCCTGAAATTGTATTTCCTTGCTTACAAAAACCCATCATCAAAGTTTGACGAAAAAATGCCGAAAGATTGGATAATTGGTCGTTCTGAAACAGGAAACCTTTTACAAATATATTGCCAATGGATGGCTTGATTGAATATGTTTTAACGCTCCAACAATCAGATACTCACTACCCCCTATAACACCACACACATCATTTAAGGGCGATTATAAGGCATCAATAAGAGAATGGCAGCGTTTACGTCATAAGTTCGTTACAAAAAATTAACTTATATTAAGCACTTAAACTGGTTCTTCTAGACAAAGCCGATCGTATTAATAAAAAACCGTTAAAATTTTGATCTTTTGCTAAAATTTCATCGCATGCAAAAAAAAATCCAAATTATTTATTTCTTTTAAGTTGTTTTGCTAGTGTTTTTTATGTTTCAAATAAAAGCCAAAACATGGATTTTTCTCATTTTCTTAATTTAAAATATACACGAAATCTAGTGTTCGAATTAAGGAAACTTTATGTTCGGGTTTAGGAAGCTAGTGTTCGACTACTGGGGAACAATGTTTTTTTTTTAGTTTTTTCTTTTTTTTTTTATAAAAAAAACAATAAGAATTACAGTAAAAAACTTAACTTTATTTTAAAATGTTTGAGTTATGACAGCTCCATAATTTTTCGTGGTATGTTATATCCAACGGTTCTCTCACAGTTAGTGATTTTTTCACAATGAACCACTAAGTGTTCGACTACTGGAGACATGACCCTAGCACCAAAAAAGGATTAATGATTCAAAAATAAAGTGATTGAGAATTCAAGTAAATATACATTTTATTCTGGTATGACATACTAAGTACATATTAAGGTACGATACATTTATAAAAAAAAGAAAACCTAACTTTGGTAAAGCTGTGTGTATAGCATAACAAATTCAATGGAAATTGCTTCGCGTTACGGACAAGTTAATGATCTTGTCCAATGTCGACCAGCTTTGAACATTAAGACAGTTTCCATTTTAGCAGTATCCATAAATTCAATTCTTAATGAGAACAATTAAAAAAATAATAATAAATAAAATGAAATAATAAAACTAAACTCTTTTGAGAATTCAATAAAACGAAAGTACAAAATACTAAATGGTAGGTAAACAACAGGACACCATCAAGTGTTCCTCGACACATCTAACATCAATAAATTAACTTATTCAAATGAGTATTGCGTTACACTATCACAACCCGACATCCGACAAGCGTTAACCGATTTACAATCATTTGGAGGGCGGTTTCATTTGTGCTTCGATACGTTTAATATCCTGTTGGAAATAATCATAGTTGAACGTTTGCGGGCCACCGTCACAGATGTCCAATATAAGACCCCGCGGATAGATAGTTCCGATTTTCTTATAATGGTTTACACGGGTTACAAACGTCTCGCTTGACTTTATGTGACTGTTGCGGTAATGTTCAATAATTTGCTGCATACCAGTTTCCATTCGGTCGCACACGTTGCACAGATAAGAAATGGTTTTAATAAGCTCCATTTGAAGACTGTCGCCATTAGTTGATTTTGTAATTTTGTAGGATTTCACTCCGTACATTTGCAAAGCTTTAAATGTTTTTAAATCCAGGCAATCCGCCAGCACCCGTTGGTTCATGGGACAAGCACATATGGATCTATCGGATGTGGGCAGAAAATCAAACACCGTATTGCAAAAACCACAACGAGTTCGGTCTAAAACGCTGCGACACATGCGAGCTGAGTTTGGGTGAAACGTGACATGATGCACCACGAGTGCTCGCAAACTACAACGATGCGAACAATGCATGCATTCAACTTTTCGGGCTATGCGGAATAAGAATCGTTGTTTTCTAGGAGCATGTACCTCGTCATAATGGGTTCTTAATTCACAAAAGTCGGTGCACTCCTTCATGCAATGCTTGCAGGTTACGGCGATTTCTGGTAGTTTAGGACAGTTGCAAGTTCTGGCATCATGTGGTCCATCCAACGTTTTGTCTAAATTTGGTATTGGCAAATTCATCTGTCGCGAACAATGGGCAATCCAAAGATTATCGTCTGGATACATTCTCGATGTCGGATTTCCTGGTAAAACTGTTGGTAAAGACGGGCTAGCCACTGTATAGCTTGCCAATGAAGGCGTTGAGACGACCGCCGTTCCCCTCTGGTTAGGTAATTGAATATTCACAACTACTTGTTCAGGCTCACTTTGGTGCATTCCTGAGGACGTCGTTCTAGCTATTACTACCGCAGGTTGATGGCTCGCTGGAGAGCATCCTGCGTACTGTGCTGGCATTTGAAGCGCCGCTGTTGGCTTGACAAGAATTCGACCCACTTCCGGTTGACGGTTCACTTCTTGTGCAGTCGTCAACTGCACTACATTTTGAACAAGGTGATTTATATTCACACACTTGATTGCACCTTCTGGTCTTTGTGAGTTGTCTGCATCATCCGGAACTACGTCGTCGTCGAGTTCAGTTTTAATTACAATTTCGTCTTCAACGCTAATGGGCGGCTCCAGTTTGACTTTTTTCAGAGAGAATTCCTCGTCCTCTTCGCAAGTGCGCTTTTCTTGTATCTGCTTTATTTCAATCGAGAACGGGGCCATGGATTTCACATTCACATTGTGTAGGCCAGTTATCAAGATGTCATACCTCAATTTGAACATCTGTGGTCCGTGCTCCTTGCTGTGTTCTTCAGCGTCTGGTTGTGTCAGTAATACTTTGTCGCAACGTGCACATTTGGGACACATTTTTATCTTATGTTGAGTTTTTAGATGCAGCAACAACTCTGAATTGTTTTTCATGGACTTTTCACAACAGAAGCACCCTACGGTTGTTGTGAAGCCGGTCCTTCCGGTCATTAGCACAATCGACAAAGACGTTTTGTAATTTCTATCGTCTCTCCACATAGTGATGACGGGAACATCTCTGCTATTGTGTAGGCTTTCAATATGCCTTGTTATCCCGCAGCGGTTGTGGTGAAAGTATTTACAAACGCAGCAAATGTACACGTTATCCTTGTGAAGCATTTTATGGTTCTTCATATCCTCCCAGGTAGGCGACGTCAGCTTTAGAACGCAATGCGAACACTTGTATTGCCGCGGAATAGTGTGGGTGATAAGATGTGAATCCAACTCGTTCTCATCCAACCCGACGAATGGACATGATTTTACGAGGCATTTGTAACGGTGTTGCCCAAACTCTATGAACTGCGGAATTTGAATTTCCTCAAGGCATGCCAAGTCCAACCCTTCCCACCACTCAAACTGTGTATTCTCCTGCAGGCGTGCAATCAAATTGGCACGTATTTCGTCGCTCAAGATTTTATAGACCGGAAGCCAGTCAACAATAGGAACATCATGAACGATATAATACGTTCGAAGGCCAGTCTTAAGTTTCTTCTGAGTAAAATTCGGATAGTCTTTGTGGCATGTTGTGAAGTGTTCTTGGACTTGGTCGTGTGAACAGAAAGTTTTTATGCAGTGCAAGCAAAAGTACTGATGGCGGCTGTGGCTTTCGAAATGCGGGACCACTGAATCTAACGCTAAGTGTTGGGTACAGTACGGGCAGGATATTACGTCAGTGATACTGTGCCGATTGGTCATGTGTGTTAACCAGAATTCGTATTTAAAAAACGATGCAGTACATTGGGTGCAGCGGTAGAGCACCGACTGATTAATGCCAGTGTTTTCTGTAAGCAGATCTAGCAAGAGCTTCATGCGCTCGCGTAATAGGTCCTCTTCCTTCTGGCTGATGGCTGTGTTTAGTGCCGTCTCGGTTTCAATGTTCTCTGGCTGTTCTTCTTCTGAAGGAATTGAAATAAGACTACTGAATGTACTTTCTGTTAGTTGAGGCGAACTTTGTTCTATTAGAGGTTGCTCGTCAGTGGCAGCAACTTTTGGCTCTGGCTCTGGATCTGGCTCCACAAACTCAGCCAGATGTATATCCACAGGCATTATGAGCTTACTTATGTTAACCATGCTGATGTTTTCGATGGAATCCTATTTTGGAAATAATCGTAATAATTTATTAGAGAAATTTTCACAATTCGGCTTCGAACTCACATGAGGTGCGTAACTTTTTAGCTTCCTCTCTGCCACGTAGCCCATTTCGTCTGGATGCACTGTCGCCAAATGAATTTGCATACTCTCCTTAGAATTCGATTCCGTCTTACAATGTAGGCAGGCAAGCTCATTAAACATCGACATATCCAACGTGTCGAAGGACTGCGGATGCTCTGTCTGAATGTGCATTTTCATCGAAGACACCGCATAATAAGTTGAAGAGCAATCTAGAAGAAGTTACAAAGTAGGTTAGCAATAGCAATATTAATCGTTTAAGACCTGAAGAGCTTCTCAGTTCTCCGTGGAACCAACCTGGACATTTTAAACTGGTGATATTATTTATCAACTTCTTCTGCAGCTCAAGAACCCTCTCCTCCTTTGCTTTCAAGCGAAAAACGCATTCGTATATGCCCTTAGCATTGGCACTGTCACTGTGGCATAAGCCTCGATGTATGCTCACGTTCCCGGGTATCACGCTGCGGTATGTACAGTCAGAACATTGGTATCGACTCATACTGTGTCGACTACGAACATGCCGCACCAGTTTGTCTGCCGATGAGTTCTTTGATCCACAATAAGCACACCTAAAGTTTGAATTGCTGGTATGCGAACTAGTATGTTGAATAAAGCTCGCATCCTTGTTAGTTGAAAACCAACAGTCTTGAAACATGCACTTGTACATGCCAAAGTAGCCGGACTGTGAAAGAGTGCATCGGTAAGTTCTCGTTCTGCTTTGAGTTGCTTTCACTTTAGCCGATGGGGTCTGCGTGGCTGCTGGCTCAATTTGAATGTCATTTATATTGGGTTTGACATCCACTGGGTCTTCATAAGGTTTGTGGTTCTCCTTGAACGGTATTGCAGTAGTATTGGAATGAACCACGGTCATTACGCTGCTTGAAGTCTGACTGCAATGAAGCTGCTCTAACAGCACTTCAGGAGATGCAACAGATTCCGATTCTAAAAGGTCATTATCCCTGTTCATATCGTCGAGCAAACTCTCAAACAAAGACAGGCTAGGCGATATTGCGTATCCTTCTAGCTTTATTGTACGATTCTCGCCATCTTGAGTTAACAAAACGTCTTTGATGTCCAGCGGGTGCTCATGAACAAACTCTTGTGCTTGCCTCGTCTCACTGTCCGCTACTGAAATGTTCTCGTTCTCCTCAGCAAAATTGTCTTCCTGCGAATTTGATGGCATAACTTCGTTGGCCACTTCTGTGCTATCCACAGCGGCAATTATACACTTTTTCACGTGATGAGGCTCATCGAATCGGAAACCATGATGGTCGCGTTGGTGTTTGTGTATATTTGCCTCATTCAACTGAACAAAGTTGCACAACTTGCACACATATAAATATATAACCGTCAGTTCTTGTTTGTACCGGTATTCTATACGAATTTTACCATTTCTGCATCTGCTTGATCGTAGTTGATGCGAACGTACATCTGGTCGATATGGCTTCATGACTTCACACACATCGCACTTGTATGCATATTCGCCGGTATGGTAGGAATAGTGGTCGTGGAAACAAACAAACTGATCCTCCAGCTCGTCCTGACAAAAGACGCACACAACTTTATACCGCTTGCGGTAGGGAACCGCTAGTGTGATGTTCGCCTCAAGGTCCTCGATTTCGGCCGAACTCAGGCGGGACACGTAAGACTCTGTTTTGTGTTGAACGACATAGTGGTTGGTCAGGTCTAGTGGTCGTTTGTTGCAAAGCGTGCAAGTCTTCGTTGCGGACAGTGTCATTCCGATATCAACGTTCGAATACTTCGGAGGCTTCGGTGCCGTTTTTATAGGCGTGTCGACCAGTTTTGAAGTATATGGCACAAGAATCGGCATTTCCTGTGGTGTACTTTCAACAAACAATGTTGATTCCGAGGAAGACACACTTCGGCGATTATGTTCAACTGGTTTTGGATGTTTGGAGGTTGACTTTGAATAGTCGAAGCTGTTCTTGCGATTCTTCTTTTCCGCCGACTTAAGCTCCTCAATGTCACTTTGTGAAAGCTTTCTTAACATCACTATCGGATCTTTCATCTTTGGTGGTGTGGCTTTCCGGTGTTCCTCTACATCGAATTCATCCGTATCATCAGAAGCGTTGGAAATTTCCGGCGATTCTTCGATACTAAACGTCCCGCTTGCAGATAGGCGGCGTATCACAACTTTCAAGGGTGGAAAATGAGTTTTCTCCGGCGACGATGACCTCTGCAGGGCGCTAAAGGTTTGTCTTCTCCGTTTGATAGGAGCCGCTGTCACCTTTCGTTGAGGTTCAAAAATGTCGTTGCTTTTGTCGCTTGCGAGTAACAAATTCTCCTCTGATTGGTTCAATTGGGGCTCCATCATTGAACCTTTTGGAACAATACAACGTCGTTTGCCGTCATGCGTTGGGAGGCAATTTTTCTCGAACATCTCTCTATAATCTTTAAAAGTACAGTTGAGATTATTGAGTTCGCGGCAACCTCTTTTTTGTGCATTGTTTGTCTTTGGAGTGCTTATTGACTGATCGATACTTTTTGGACGTCTTCGTTTTCCACCAGAACTATGACGTTTTTCAGCAGTTGCCTCTCGAATCCTCTCATTTAGAGACACTTTCGAAACTGCCGCTGTATGCTGTTGGTTATACTCATTTGAATGTGTAGAATTTATCATGGAGTTTGTCCGTGTTAGATTTCTCAGAGCTTTTTCGGCGTTATTCTTTGTTTTGTTCATAGCGGAAAGAACGATGTCGACAACCCTTTCCATTTTCAAAGGACTCACGGCACTTGTTGTGGGCAACGACGCATCCTCGTTCGAAGAGTCGTCGGATTCAATCCGTAATGTCTTACTGCGATTAAGGGATAAACTTGTTCGTGTTATTTCGTCATTGTCCTTTTCCGCCTCGCTTTGGCTGGGCTTACGCGTGTTTTTTCCACTTTCCGATCCAGAAGAATGTTTTCGGTCTTTTGGTCTTGCATTTTCACTAGATTTAGGCGTTGTTCGGCCTTCTTCGGACGCTGCAGAATTTTTCCGTTTAAGTTCTTGTTTTTCATTACACTTGGGCGTTTTCCGACCACCTTCCGATCCAGTCGAGTTTGATCGGCTGCGGGCGTCGCCTTTTTCACCAGACTCCGGTGTCTTTCGTCCACTTTCGGACCCGGACGAGATTGCGCGCTTTCGTTCTTTGGACGTTTCATTGCCACTGCCAGACTCGGCAGAATTTGAACGCTTTGATTTGCAGCGCTTTGCACTTGGGCTGGCTTGTTCTGATGCCAAGGGTGGGGCTTCTATTTGATCTCTAGTCACCACAGTACACTTGTCGGCATTTCTACGATCTAGCTGGTTTTGTTTTTCCAATTCTCTTAAGCGTTTATGTTCACCGTATGTTGTTGCTGTCTTCGCAGTGACCTTGACAATGGGATTCGGTCTTCTTTGTGGACTTGGCGAATGCAAATTCACTAGAATTTTGGCCGATTCACGAGTCCCCAAATTATAAATGGGCGAATCCTGAATTTGCCTCAGCTTCTGCACAATGCGAGGATCCTTTAGGTTTAGTCCGAGAAGAAATCTGTTTTGGTACGTGTACGGTTGTGGTTGTTGTTGTTGTTGTGGTTGTGGTACATTGCAGAGCATCTGATCGGCCTGTTGCATTTGCTGCTGGTGGTGCTGCTGTTGGCGTTGAAGAAGTTCGTGTTGCTGTTGTTGTAACTGATGGTTTTGTTGTTCTAGTTTTTGATTATGTTGCTGCTCAAAATCGGCCTCAATGCACATCATATTGTTATTATTGTTGTTGTTTGAATTGTCCGAAAAAATCTCTTCCTGATTAAATTGGTCTAGACAAACCACTGGAGCTTGTTCCTCCACATTTGTTGATTTGGTAACAAGGTCACTTAGCAGTTCCTCAAGCTGTATGCCTGTTGTTTGGCACAGTTTTGAATAAACATCGCTCAATTCTTCCAAGTCCATATTATTCAAGTCTCCTATAGTGCTGGGGTTCGAAACTGCTTTATTCTCAATGATAGGAGGTGAATCCGCTCTCGGGAATGGAATTGGCAACGTTGTTATTGGCTGTTGGTTGGATGGTTGACTGACCACTGTACTTTTGGGTTGTTCAATTTCGGAATCGGAATCGGAATCCAACAATACAACAGTATCACGATCAGGATCCCTTCTCTGGAATAGCTGCGACTCTGGCACTTCTATATTAGGAGATTTCTTAGCTGTTTCCTCCTCAACGGCGTCATCGTCATCGTCGTCGGATATAATGTAAAGCGGTTTGGATTTCTCCTTTGGCATTTTATCACATTTATTTCGCTTTTCTGTTTTATCTTCATCCTCCGTTGAGTGGCAGTCGCGGCGAGAGATCTTTTGCCTTAAGGCTCTATCACCATCAGCATTTTCTGCTTCGGATATGTACCAATCGGATGTACGATGTGACTTATCTTTGCTCTTCTTCTTCTTCTTTTTCTTCTTCTTCTTTTTCCTCTGGGTGTCTGTTTGTCTACTTGAATCATCCTCATCACTGACTGGAGATAGCAACAACTGCAGTGGGGGCAGAGGTGATCTGCGGCGCGGCAGTTCTCTTTCCAAATTGTTCTGTTGCAGAACGGGACTCTTCTGGGCCTGGACTTCCACTGTGCTTTGAATTGCCCTAAATGATACACCTCCATTCCTGCTCCGACAATCTCCATCTTCCGTTAAACTGTCGATTCGTTTGAATAATTCATTATTGAGTATGTCATCTGCGGTCTCTGTTGTTTCGGGTTTTTCTGCACCCTTCCTACTAGATGTAGCATCAGATTTACTCTGCTTCTTGGAACTCCCACCCTCATTGTCCGATAAAAGTTCTCCATCTTCGGGAATCTCTAACAGATAGCTTCGCCTATTTGCGACATTTGTTTGCTTATTTTTATCTGACTTTTTGGAAGACGATACAACCGATTGATCAGTTACTGCTGTTACATCAATGTTGGTCTCTTTAGTTTTACAGTTTGCAACACTCGACGTGGAAGAGTTTTTATCAAATAAACCGTCATTATCCCTGACTTTGCCGTTGGCTTTTGTTTGAGAATTAGAGACTTTTGTGGGTTTTTCGCTGGCGCTTATTTCTTCTAGATCCTGTGTCTCATCTTCATCAGAAATGACAATGGCATCTAACTTTTTGAACGCAGAAACAACATGCGATGGGAAATCCTAAATAAAAAAACAAAATTAGAAAGATGACCTTCGCACAGAATTGACATTCTTACCATGCTTAATTTTAGTTTTTCATATCGTTTACGTATCCTTGTTTCACACATGTATGCCACTCGAGCTGGATACCTGGAAGCACCAAAAAGAAATATGTTTGTCATAAAATTAATGGTTTTCCACTTGAAAACATCAAATGTTTGTTGGAATTTATTACGGGTATAGGTACCTACCTACAATAGAAACAATAAAGTTGCGAGCGAGTCTTCCCAAAGAAGGAAATGCAAACTAACTGAATGCTATGTAATTCTAAACGGACTTCTTATCTCATAGAGAACCTAGAGCTATGGACGATTAGCATTTTGTATTCGTATTGCGAACAAAAGAGGATAAAATTACCAGATGCGACGGTGATCGTCTGGAGGTTTCATTTTCGAATTCCTTTGCTACCGCTAAAAGTCATATTCTGGACGAATCTTTTTATGGATAGTTTTCATTTTAAAGTTGACTGTTGGAAGAGAAAGTACGGGGAAGAAATAAATTTAATTACTTATCCTTTTCCTGTATATAGTCGAATCACCCTCATTTTTGTTCAGTTTCTTCTTTATATCCATGCCTACAATGTAGTATGATAGCTCACCAAATTATAGGTTCTTACAGGTTAGGTTAAGGGACTGCCTTGAAAGACACACTTAGACCAGAGTTCTAGGTCCACTGTGATACCACTTTAATGAGCGGGAAGGATGGTGGCTAGAAACTCTAGAGCTTTCTAACAGCAGTCTCGGTACTTCGTATAGCCTACCTTTGAAAAACTGTGACTAATGCCTCGTTGGAAGGTTTGAAGTCCTGGAGGCTTGTAAAAAACCTCCTCCACAACCACATCTACAGAGCTCAATGGATTACGAAAATCTGTGGCAAGCAAGATGCACCTACTATTAACCGGTTACAAATGGAGTTCATTAAAAGAAGAAACATATTCCCGCAGACCATCACAAGCCTTTCGCGACTTTCCGTTTTCGTCTCTTGCTCTTTCGCATTTATACGCTAAACGATACTATCATATACCTAGAAAACTTATGGAAGGACTAAGTGAAGATGCAAAACCTTCATCTCACCAACCAAAACAACCAGGTTACATTTAAGATGGGAAGTACCAAAGCTTCCGGAGGTTGTTACTATCCGATGGAGCACTCAGACGCAACTACTGGTCCATTGTACTGCCAAAACGGACACCTTACATTACTGTACTTAGTTTTCCCGTCTTTCGAAGAAAGATTAGAAGGAGCTTCAGTGATGAAGAGCTTAGATGTTCGGCACTCACCACATCAGTCCCAAAGATCCGCCACCTGTTGCGAGCAAAGGCAGGACAATTACAGAGGAAGTGTTCCGCTGTATCGTCGTCCTCTCCACACACAGGATAGATGGTGGTGTCGCTCAAGCCCAACACATTCAAATGACACCCACAAGCAGTCTGCAGTCAATTCTCCTGAGAGACAGAAGGAAAGACGCAGACCTTTTACAGACGTCCGGACGCAGTCGTTTGGCCTGTCTACACCCCGCACAGTCACGCCACCGACGCTCGTGTTCACGAGAAACCCAAGTATCAATGGATGACCTAACTGCAGATGCGGACAGACCCAACGCCGGCTCAGGTCCTGAGAGAGCTTCTTCTGATCCCAGCCTGGCAAGCTCATCAGCGATCTCATTTCCATGGATGCCAGTGTGACCTGGGACCCAAACAAGATTCACTGTGTTTAGCCTACCGACTAGGTTCAGAGATAGCTTGAGTTCAAGCACTAATTTAGACGAGGTAAGAGGGTTGAGCAGTGCTTTTAATGCAGCTTGGCTATCGCTGCAAACGCATATGCTTTTAGCCCTCCACCTGTTTGTCACAATATAGCGCATGGCCATAAGGATAGCGAAAATCTCCGCTTGGAAGACAGACGCATAGTTACCTAATGGGTAGTGTAGTCTAATGTTCTCGCTTTAAACAAAGACCCCAGAACCAGATCCTTGTTCGGTCCTGGAGCCGTCCGTGAATATACGATGGCATTCTTTTCCTGGCTCAGAGTCTGGCCGAAGCCATTCCGTCGCCTGAGGAAAGTTGACTTGGTAATTTTGTCGCAGTAGGATTTCTGGTGTCATTGCGTCAGAGGGCATATCCATAAGACAGGAGTCAAAGGATAATTCTCGCACAAGTTCTTCAAAACTCCAATGCGCGTGGTACCAAAAACCACCTCTCATTAATCGAGCGATGGTTTTCAGCGTACACCCCATGATAAAAATATCAAGAGGGGGGAGGTTCATCATAGCATCTATAGAGCAGAGCCCGGAGTACTAGGGAAGGCCCCTGTGCATCCAAGACAGACCGTTCTTTGAAGTTTGGCAAAAGAGGCAGTAAAACGTTTCCGCGAAAGTCTGTTCCACCATACAACCGATGTATATGAGAGAAGTGGTCTTACCATTGACGTATATATCCAAAGGACCCTTTTAGGAGATAAGCCCCATGTCTTGCCAAAAGCGCCTTTGCACTGCCAGAAAGTTGACAGGGCTTTATCAGTTTTTGATTCAACATGCTTGGACCAAAGAAGCTTTCTATCGAGGATTAATCCCAGATATTTGACTTCATTGGAGATCGGGATAGTGACGCCTTTTAGCACAAGCTGAGTCAGACCAGTGACATTCCTCCTTCTCGTGAAGAGAACAACCGTAGTTTTAAGGGGATTCAGTGAAAGCCCATTACTTGCGCACCAATCATCGATTAAGCCCAAGGATCTCTGCGCCTGAGAGCATACAGTCCCTAGGTCTGAACCGACAGACAGAACGGCGACATCATCCGCGTAGGCCTGTGTGTAGGTGCCAGGAAGATTGAAAGCCGTTAGCAGAGAGTCAACTAGCATACACCATAAAAGGGGAGACAGAACACCACCTTGAGGGCAGCCCCTGTTTACCCCTGTCATGGCACATTTGCCACAGTCCGCCTCGGCAATCAGCGTCCTCTTCATTAGCATTGCTTTAATCCACAACACTTACTTATACTTACACAAACACTATCTATCTGACTCAAATGTAGAAATCAATAGACGTATACCATCAGTCATCTCCTACTGTCGATATTGCGAAATTATTCATCTTAATCACCATCCTCCATAATCAGGAGCGGTGTCCTTTGAAAATATCAGCAAAAATCACGCTAAAACCGCAAGCAATGCTCTCGTTTACAAGCTTGACACCTACTCGGACCTACTTTTTCAGTGACCATCACCTTAACTCATCTTTTCATTTCATTTATTTAGAGATGCATAATACAGATTAAGACATAATATCTAGTGACAGGCTTTACGTTTGAGAAAATCTATCTATAGATAAATACGAGGAAATCAAACAACTAACTTTATCAAAATCAGTATACATACTCAATGAATAAGATAGTTGTTTTTGTAACTATTGGTCGTAGACATTTTATAAAATCCCCTAAAATTTATTGGATCACTTTAAATTGATAACTAATTTTAAACTGCCGGATATGAATTATATCACTCCCCACATCCTCATAACTGTGCAAAAGGTGGGGCTGCAGAATACAATAAAACACCATATAGAAGCAAAATTCCAATCATGTGCCATCCAAGGAATTTCCATAAGTGTAGAAACGGGTAGTGGGCAAATATCTGTTGCAGCAGTATACTGCTCTCCTAGCTATAGACTAAATAAAAACGATTTTAAAAGTCTTTTCCGCATATTTCACAATCGATTAATCGCGGGAGGGGATTTTATAATGCCAAGAATAAATATTGGGGATCTAGATTAACAAATACTAGAGGCAGAGAATTATACGAAACTATTAAAGAAGTCGGCGCCAAATATCACTCAACGGGGAAACCTACCTACTGGCCAACAGATATTAATAAAACCCCATATCTTGTCGACTTCTTTATATCCAAAAATATATCTTCAAATAAAATAAATATAGAAGAAGGCCCTGATCTTCAATCAGATCATTCCTCAATACTTCTTACGCTTGGCGATAGAATAATAATAAAAGAACATAGCCCTAAACTAGTTAATAGACTGACTGATTGGAACCACTTCAGGCAGAAGTTGGAAGAATGTATCCAATTATCATCAGCTATCCAAACAGAAGATCAACTAGAAGAAGCAGTGCAAATATTTACACTGGATACACAAAAAGCTGCATGAGCTGCAACTCCCCAAAGAACAAACAAGATTAAACAAAACTCTTATCCGCGTGAAATATGTGAAATTATTACAGAAAAGAGGAAAGCTAGAAAACGCTGGCAACAGACAAGGGCGCCAAGCGACAAAACCACACTGAACAACTTAAATAATTAGAGAGATTTTAGATTTTTGGCGCAACAGGTCCGTAGGGACCCTAGGCCTAGCTTCTCGCAACCATTCGTTTTGTGTGAGTTTTCATTTTTGGAACGAATGGAAGGGATCTACAATTTTATGCCGATTCCAAACGGCTAATTGAGAAGCTCTTTCAAGACAGTTATACTCTCGGATGTTTGTCAGACGTTCGCGAGAGGTGGCGCAGTGAAAAAACCCTGCGTTGGAAATTGGGTTTTTGCGGGATTCGAACCTGAACCCCTCGCTTAGTAGTCCAACACACTAACCACTAAGCCACCGCGCCTACAACTTAAATAATAAGCTCAGAAAATCTATAAGGAAACGAAGAAACGTGCGAAGAAGACAGACCTATTCGGCCGGTAACAGCTAAAGAACTTGCCAAAGAAATCAAAGAAGGCATAAACATAAAAAAAGCCCCATGGTTCGATTTAATCACAGGGGAAATTTTAAAACAATTTCCTCGAAAAGGTTTAAAAAAAACTAGCGCAGATTATAAATGCTGCATTTAAATTAAGATATGTGCCAAGAATGTGGAAGGTCGCGGAGGTAATAATGATACCAAAACCAGGTAAACCACCTAGCGAAGTAGCCTCATATCGCCCAATATCGATACTACCAATGTTGTCCAAGCTATTCGAAAAAATGCTGGCGAAAAGTCTGCAAAAAATTATTGATGAAAAATCGCTACTTCCAAATCATCAATTTGGGTTTAGAAACAAGCACTCTACAATTGATCAGGTGCATAGAATCACAGATAAAATCGAAAAAGCATTTGAAGAGAAAAATGTGTGCTCTACAGTATTTCTTGATATAGCACAAGCTTTCGATAAAGTCTGCCACAAAGGACTGATACACAAATTACAAAAGCAACTGCCGAAGCAGTATTCTACCATTCTGGAGTTATATATATCAGATCGATTCTTCAGAATTAAGCAAGATACAGAGTGTTCAACATTAAGATAGATTAAAGCTGGTGTAGGTACCGCAAGGCAGTGTGCTAGGTCCAGTCTTATACCTACTCTTCACTAGCGATTTGCCTGAAAGTGTAGAAACCACCATAGCTACTTTTGCAGATGACACAGCCGTCCTTGCTGTGGGAGCAACTATTGAAATAGCAACAAAAAAGCTTCAGACGGCAATAAACAATATTTCAGAATGGACTAAGAAATGGCAGATTAGATTAAATGACCTTAAGTCAGTCCATATTAATTTTACGTATAAAAACGTACCACACATTCCAGTCTACATTAACAACAATGTAGTAGAATTTTCTAACACAGCTAAATATCTAGGCATCACTCTAGACGCTAAACTGCGTTGGAAAGCGCACGTTAAGAAAAAAAAAGATGAGTTGAACATGCGATACTGTAAAATGTATTGGCTTATTGGGAGATACTCATCCCTGTCCAACTACAATAAGTTATTGCTATACAAGCAAGTTCTAAAACCAGTATGGACCTACGGGCTCCAATTATGGGCATGTACATGCCGAACAAACTTACAAAAAATTCAGTTTTTTTCAAAATAAAGTACTAAGGAACATAGTTAATGCACCTTGGTACATACGCAACGCCGATCTGCATAGAGATCTAAATGTTGAAATGGTTGAAGATGAGGTTAAGAAGGTTGCTCAGAGGCATAGAAATCGGCTTCTCAGCCACGTAAACACAGAAAGAACAGAACTTTTAAATAATGACAATGTAATCAGGAGACTGAGACGGATTAAACCTCTTGATCTGTAAGATTTAGCTACGGCTAAGAAATTAGGTATTAATTTCAAACAAAACAAGTTTAAAAATCCGACAAACGGCGGATTTATCTCTTTAAATTCATTAAATAATTCAAAAATAAATTGCTAATTAGTCGTACGACTAATAGGTGCAATCTTATTCGGGATGGCGAATGTCAGTCCCCCGGCAGTTTTTTTTAGATAAGTTAAAGTCCATCACTATTGCAGGAGCATCCCTCGCGTACTAGCTCTGCAATGTCTTTCGATGATTTTTTACTTCCAGCGAGTTCCCAAAACAAAACAAAAAAAAAAAAAAAAAAAAAAAAACTGCTAAGATGCAGGTTGTGCTGCCATCGTCCTACGGCTTCGATCGCACATCAATCAGCTCCCTTATTTTGCCGTAAGGAAAATACAGTTTTTCGTCATAATCATAATGAACTGGCAATATACTTAAAGCTATGTCACACTTGTAAATTGCGTAATGAATGAGAAAATGAAATTGAATGCGATTACACTGTTTGCCATAAAATTTGGTTGCGCTAAATGGAAATGTTGCAGACATTCTGTCACAAAAAATTGTCACTCTTTCTTTGAACTATTGACAGTCAGAAACTTTCAAAAATTGTCATGCTGTTGGCATTTTTCCATGCAAAATAGGTCTGTTTTCTGAATCCTAAATTCCTGTCCTTCATAAAATTACGCGAAATTTATAGTCCAATTGGTTGTATATGCGAATCTTATTTTTAGTTTCTGTAATACTACCGCAATCGAAAAGAGATTTCTCGGCTGAAATGGTTTGCTTAATTGTTCAAACATGTTAAGCGCAATTGACAAATGGCCTTTATATAAACATTATCCATTCTAGTCTTAAAAATATTCTCTAATTTTCTTCATCAAACAAAACAACACTAATATGCTTCCTTTTTTCACCCGCTGAACTACACCACAGTAATGTTTCCCTTCTCAACTTGCAGTTTGCAGATGTCACTAGCTACCGATTCGTTCCTCAAAACACGCCTGCCAACTGCCACCCACTAAAACCCAAATCTGAAATATAAATGCTATCTATGGCTTCAATTAAAGCTTGAAATATGATTTTTGATATCTTCAGGTACCGGGAATTGTACCCGATATTGATGGGAATATTTATTTCTTAAGACACTAGACAATTTATTAGTTAAAGAACAACTATGAATTACCGAGAGGTTTTTGAACTGTCGACCTAGAAGCCCTGATCTCCGCTACAAATGATTCTGTCTAAAAATTTCCATCTTAAAGAAATATTAGCCAAATAGTCCCCAGTCCAAACTTAGCTTGCGAAGAAACAATTGCTGCTTTTTACTAGGTATTTTTTTGATTTTTCTATACAAACGGAATTAAACTTAACTATTCACAATTCTTAGATTGTTTTATTATAAAAACAAGCTGACCCGTGCTCGCCTTGCTTCGCCAATAATATTATTTTGCAGGAATATCTACTGCCTTAAGTCGACTTCCGTTACAAAGCTTTGGGGGGGGGGGGTTAAGTTCCGCAGAAGCATAATCGGAATGCCGATTTTCAGTGCGATGGTATGCGCGGGAAGTCCGGAATATACATATTTCGTTCAAGGGACCGAGTTGGGTAAACAATATATTAAATTACGGAGTCGTACCTAAAACCGCTGCATTCTTTACCTATCCAAGGCAACTCTTCAGGCTCGTGAACTGTCACATCCAATCCTCGTTCCTCATCTGTCGCTAAAGACCGGATACGTTCATGTGCTTCACTTTTTTCTACAGATCGTGATGCAGCATTTTTGGATCGAGCCATCGCAGTTCTAAAACGCTGCATTTCCAATCGCTCCTCACGTTTAGTCTGAGTTTCTGCTAATCGTCTTAAACGTTCTCGTTTGGCTGCATTGGAACGTGAACAAAGATTCGAATGTTTCCGTTTCCGTTTAGGCATTTTTGTAAATATAACTTATGTGGTATTCGATTGGACTTCTTCAGATTTGCTCTCAGATTTCGTGTGCCTAATCGAACATAAAAACGTCACTTGCTCTTTTTGGTGTAGAAATTCGTGCGATTTGAATATGTATAGTCTTCGACACTTTTCTAAGCGATTTCCATTCACTGGTTAAATTTTGTATTTAAACATTAGAAATATCCGACCCGATTGATTTCCAAATATTTATACGTAAATAATTTACAAAAATAGATTCACCCGATGCAATGTCTTTCTTTGCTGTAGACAAAATTCACTAAAGCGTTAACAAACTCCACCAGTTGTCAAACTCAAACGCACTCGTATTCCCATATAAGCCACACTCGCTCACTCACTACTCCTACATACTCAATTTCAAATTAAAAAAGAGGAAAAAAGTAGAAAAGGTGCAGTTGCACATGCATGCATACGAAAAAATCTCCAGGATAACGTACGATTTAAAAAAAAACAATACCGAACACAAACGGGTTTCGTTCGTGATATGCATGCACATGAATCACTAATCAGATCAGAATCAATATAGCGCATTTTGAATCACAATTGGGTTTTGGGTGTGACTCCCTCTCAATCTCGATTACATTACATACCTCTGAAACCTGACCTGACCTATCTCTCCCATTCCCATGCACCATACATGCGCTCTACTACTCAACTCATTAATACTCCACAACTCCACTCCAGACTCCAGAGTCCAATATCTCCAGTTCAATTTAAAAGAAGTGAGCAAAACAAAAACCAACATTACACAAAGCACAAAAGGTGTATAAAAAATAAGTGAAATAAAAAGCATACAGCAGAAAAGGTAGGTACAGAGAGAGAGAAACACGTTTTGCCGCACACACACAGAAAATTTCCTCCACTGAATGCCGGGAAAATCCAACGATCTTACTTCAATCGAACATTTTACTTTTTTGAATTGTATAAAATTTATAGTTCAATGCCTATTGTTCAGCTTCAGGATTACGTACAAAGATGATTTATATCTTAAAATCTTTGTACATAATTGAACTTTGTATTAAAAAAAACCTATTTCATTCGGAAGAGTCATTCCAAAGCTATTAGCTAGAAGGCATTCGAGAATTACAAATTTTGTTAGATGTCAGCTTAAATCTCCGCTTCCGGACAGCGGATAATGATTAAACCTATCCTATAACCCAATATCGACAATTAACAATGCAACTGTGAAAACTGGAATCAATTTCGTGCAGTACTTTTTGAGCCTATTCCGCACAAACTATTTATAGCAGGAAAAAAGTTACAGTTTTATTATAACGGGTGATTTTTTAGCTGGTTTGGTTTTGGCAACACTGGTTTTGACAGCTGACGTGTGTTTAGTACCTTGTGTCCCTGTCAAACAGCTTCAGTTTGGTTTGCAATTTAACCATGGATCGTCTTACAAATGAACAACGCTTGCAAATTATTGAATTTTACTATCAAAATTCGTGCTCGGTTCGAAATGTTCATTTTCGCTTTTTTATCGAAAAATTGTGTTCAGCGATGAGGCTCATTTTTGGTTGAATGGGTACGTAAATAAGCAAAATTGCCGCATTTGGAGTGAAGATCAGCCAGAAGCATTGCAACAGCTACCAATGCATCCCGAAAAAGCCACTGTTTGGTGCGGTTTATGGGCCGGCGGCATTATTGGGCCATATTTCTTCAAAGATGATGCGAATCGCAGCGTTACTGTCAATGGTGAACGCTACCGAGAGATGATAACAAACTTTTTTTTGCCCGAAATGGAAGTTCTTGACTTGCATGATATGTGGTTTCAACAAGACGGTGCCACATGCCACACAGCACGCGAAACAATGGCGCAATTGCGAGGCGAGTTTGGTGAACAGTTAATTTCACGTTTCGGGCCGGTCAATTGGCCGCCTAGATCGCGCGATTTGACACCATTAGATTATTTTTTGTGGGGGTATGTCAAGGCTAATGTGTATAGGGACAAGCCCGCTTCGATTGACGCACTGGAAGCCAACATCCATGCATTCATTCGTGAGATACCGGCCGATATGTGTGAAAGAGTATGCCAAAATTGGACTCAGCGGATGGGCTACCTGAGACGCAACCGCGGTCAACATTTGCATGAAATTATCTTTAAACATTAAATTGCAAGGTTCAAACTATCGATTCAAATAAATATTTCATTCATTTTTTCGAATTTTTTGTGTTTTTTTTTTTTTAAAAAGTTCTAAACCTCTTAAAAAATCACCCGTTAGTAAGCATTTAATTTTTTTGAATTTAAATTTCCACAAAATTCGTTACTTGTCAATTTTGACAGGAACTCCAAGTAAATGCTATGTTCGAATTTTCGAATTTACTTTGGCAAAGTAGATTTTTATTCATACCGATTCAAAGCTTTTAGTTTGGTACAACCTTTTGCTCGACCCAATGACTAAAGAAATGTGTTCCATCTAGAAACGACAACATTCTTGATTCAATACCTTTCCCAAATAATTTTGAAAAAAATAGAAAAGAAATAGGGCGATAGTTCTTTAAAATTACAGAATTCGATGAATGGTCTGCGGATGGCTTCCGCCAATTTTTTGCACTTTTTGCTATTATAGAATCCGCCGTAAAAAAGTGCATGAATGTCGGTATTGCTGTTTGATTTTTTTGGGATTATAAAATACGCAGCCCATCCGAACTCCATATAACTTTTAACGTTTTAAATCCGCACCAAAGTCATTGCGGACGCCAACGTAAACAAAAATGAAAATTCATAATTAATTCGTACACATTTAAGTTTTTGAATATATTTTTCATTTTTTAACCAGAAAAAGAACAACAACTCGTGCACAATTTGAGAAGATGGTGAAGGCAATGAAAAGAGAGTCGGATATTGCGAAAAATTTGACCAAAAAATCGCCAGATTTATTGCAGGAATTTGGCGCAGTGGATTATAAGTCCCGAAATCTATTCTATTAATTTTTCGGGACTTATGTCCCACTATACATTTCCTAAATATACGCCTAGAGACAAAATAAAAAGACCACTCCAAATGTTACAAATAGTCAAACCGGTTTCGTTATCTCGATGTTGTTTTTGAGTCGCGCGATTTTCTTATTTTTATTTCATCAAATTCTCAAAAACATCGAATTCAGAAAAGGACATAGGTGCTGAGAAAAGGCATTAAATCGATGTTTTTGAGAATTTGATCAAATAAAAATAAAAAAATCGCTAGACTCAAAAACAATATCGAGATAACGAAACCGTAGCATTTGGAGTGGTCTTCTTATTTTTTCTTTAGGCGTATATTTAGGAAATGTATAGTGGGACATAAACGTTAATAAAATACAAAATATTTCCAACTGTTTGTTTAATTCGGGACTTGTGTCCCATTTTCAACGACAAAAATTCGGGACTAATGTCCCACTTAAATGGGTCTTAAGTCCCGAAATCTATTCGGGACTTATGACCTACTTAAGTGGGACATAAGTCCCGAAAAATGAATTCGGGACTTATGTCTTCGGGACTTATGTCATTGCGCCCAGGACTCGAACCAGGATATTTAGCCTCCACATACCTGATTCTCAGTCAAAAACTGACAGCATCGATAAGATGTGAATGGAGTGTGGATCGAGTCAACTCCCCGGGAATACATTTTTGCGGATTCTGTAATCGACATGAATCTTCCACAAAAGAAGTGAAGAACTTCACAAAAAATAAGTGAAATTATTCCCCATTCGAGGAGGAGATATTTTCCATGTGAAGTTATTTCCCTGGACCCCAATTCTCAAATTCCGCATAACATAATTCGTATACGAGCAAATCCGCCTGAAATTTTCGCATAGGAAAAAATTGGTACCTATTCTCAAAGGTATTCGGGTTTTTTCACCTGTGCGAAAATAATATTCACCTTTCGAATGAGGTAGAATTCTACAGCACATCAAGTAAACCATTTTGACAGGTTTTGAAGACTACGAAAATACTCTAAAACAGGCGAAATATTTTTCAAGTCGACATCCAATTGTGATTTTTCCAAAAACGAATGCAATTTGAGCTGCTAATATTGCTGTCAAATAACGCACTTATAAATGTATTTACACAAGCAGATCAATTTCGTGGTCCCAATGGAAAACGACATTAGAGTTACAAATTTACTAAACGAGCTTCAAACTAGAACAGTTTGTTAACCAGTTAAAGTGCGAAAAATAAGGCTACTATGCCAATAATGGCTGCGAATTCTTTTTCGGAGCGATGTTGACTGGAATGCATTGCTAGTACAAATTCGTAATCAATACAAAAAAAAATAATACCTATGGGAGGGAGCACTTCCTTAAATAATCAGCTTTCAGCTATCTCCTCTACCTATACATTCGTTACTCAGTTGACCAAGTAAATGAACTATATGCATAACCTAAATATTTCTTTCTCTCCAGACAAATTTTGCGGGCACAGCAAGTCATAAATGAAAAATAAAAAAATAAAAAAAACCCTAGGAATTCGTTGGGACTGAAGATGAACATGACACTTATTTGAAACTGCACTCCACGTCGCTATAGCTAGAAGTGTTGGACTGCATTCGAGATACGGAGTAAGAAAAGAATGACATTTGGTTGTAAAAATAACAAAGATGTAGCATATCTACGAGTCTACAGATAAGCAAAGCACTGTAAAGTGTAAATCATGCCATTTGGATATACGAAGGGGACTGCTGCAGGCGTGGGAACACTCCAATGGTGTTGAAGGAGATAAGAAACTGTATATGTGCACCGCAGCTGGAACGCCTTGTGGTTGTGACTTGTGTGGTCAAACACTTATGATTTTTGTCGAGGTTTACTTTTTTTTTTTTTGGTTATGGTTTCAAATATCATTTCATTTATTTCTGTCAGTCGATTGCTGGGCTTTAGTCCATTTGTGTACTTGTCTCGGTTTAAGGGTAGGTATACGTGTATTCCTGTTTCTTTTGTGAATGGTCGTTGAGATTGCGGATACAAATAGAAACTGTCGAAATGAGATTAAAACTTTCTATTGCTGGGACTTGAAGAGATCATAATTATAAGGAACACCAGAATGTGGAGTACTCAGTGATCTGCTTCTAAACCGGACGGGGAGTCTGGCTCCGATGGAGCAAAACGGAGTTCTTTTAAACACTTTTGGTGTTATTTTAGAAATTTAATTTCATATGTTATCTCAACCATCAAAATTGTATAGTTTCTAAATCAAGAGATACCCGTATCGGGAATAATATTTCCCCCGGAATGTTTTCTATTCAGCAATCTTATTTACATTGCTGACAAGGGAAACAATTCCATCGGAACTTATTTGCGATAGCCCTAATAAAATCAGGGGACAATAGGAGCCAGGCTGTGAAAAGCTTTGGATAATCGAGGTCCAGTTCTTCGACAAACCGTGATTACCAAATTTGTTTGGACTTAAAATCTCTCAAAACAATAATTCACGAACTAAAATTCAACATAATTTCCCAACAGAAATTGTCATGTGTAAAATCCAAGTATATCGAGAATCGTTGTTATGAATCGCTACCCAACTCAGTAAAGCCTAGAATGCAGATGATCCGAAACGAAATTTTCCGGTGGTCTCCAAAAGGACAACGAAACGTCTGCGAAATGGCAGCGGAAAATAATTTGTGGAGGGTTCCATCAGCTGCTACACAAGTATCAGTGTTATCATCACTGTCAATTTATCTTCGATTTGGATACTCGAACTTTTCGCTGGCTCCTTAAAATTTTCATTTGGTAATTGTCCTAATTTAGAATATTTACTTTAAAGTTTCGTGATTTTTTGGCGAAAAAAATACATAGGTACTTCAATAACAAACGTATTCTTTTCGCATGACGAAATCGTAAACATTTTCTTTTGCTTTTTTTGACCACTTAAACTTGATGGCTGAACTCATTCTTGGTCTTCAAATGGCTTATGAAAGTATAAAGTAAGTTTATCAAAAAAAATTGGCAAATTACCTTTAAATTTTCTAAAAAAAAAAGATTTTAGAAATTTTTCCGTATGGACAACTTTGTTCGATCAACTTCTTAGTTAATTCCACAAAAAAAATAAACAAATCATTCTTTAATTTCTTTACTGTTCCATCTGTCTGAATTAGTGCTATGACCGCCTATTTTTATTTATCTTCGTCCTTAAACAATTTAATAAGTCTGCCAATGAGTTTAGGTATTTTTGGCGCCAAAATTTTCCAACTTGCCTCCATACCTCTTATAAAATCTGGCAACGCTGGAGTACAAATGTCAAATTGTCGCAAGCAAATAATGTCCCGGACAATAAACGTGTGCGAAAAGAGAGTGATGAATTGTACCAAGCAATCTACTACAACTAACCACATTTCCGCCATCATTTCGCAGCATCTGCGTACTGCAAAACGGAAAGGAGAGCGAAATTTTTCGTTCATGATTTCGTTGTGTCACTTTTGTATGGGATTTTCCGTTTCGGGTCATCTGCGTACTGAGCTTAAATCGTTAGATTTGACGACCTTCTTGGTTCTCTCAAAATGTCAGTTCTTAGCCTATAAACGAGGCTTTAAATTACAAAAAAAATGTCCAGCCTAGAAAACTAGGCGCTAAAAGTGGGTCTATAGTTAAAATAAAGACGCTAACCCTAGATCACGAGTTTGTTAAAACACTCACCCACGGTGCTACTCTTTCCGCCCATGACTACTTCATTTGAGTCCGAATTAGTGTCCCACTAACACGTAAAACGTCCGAGTCTATCGCATTTTTGTTCCTTCCGCATGTCTCATTCTGCCACGGTCGCCTGTTGCTTTTTCGTTTCAGCGGAAATCGGAATTCTGCCTAACGAGCCATTAAAAGTTTTCAATTTAATAAAAAGTTGGCGCAACTCACCCATAAAGGACCAGAAAAGTGTAGCATGGCACAACCGAAAGACTGAATTTAGAAGCTCTTCCATGGCAGTATAATCTTGGTTGTTTGTCAGAAGTGCGCTAGAGCTGGAGTAGTGGTAAAAACCTTAAGATGCGATTTGTGTTTTTTCGGAGACTCAAACTGATTCCCATGCTCAGTTGTCCAGCCCATTCACCACTTACCCGCTGCCCCACGACCCTGTATACCTTACGAAGGCTTAATGTTTGTTCGGCGGTATTAATACTATTTTTTGTTTAAAAATTTTCAACTAACAACAAAATTTTACATTCAAAATTGCCTATTGTAAAGCCCCATTCAGACGATCATTTCAGTTTCAGCTAAACTGACGTGTGAAGTGCATTTAGACATCAGTCCGGTAATCAGTTGAGCTTTCATTTTAATTGTAAGCAATCGAAAGGCAAAAGAAATACATTGCTTAGTGGACGATGAAAGCCTAATTGCAATATCAATAGTTTTGTCGCTTAAATAAAAAAAAGAACCAAATGGAGCAAAGATTGGTAGGTACTTAAAAAGACGAACTCTATCGCATGTTAATTTAATGCGGGAATTGAGTTTTGAACATGGTGATTTGTCAAACTATTTACGTATGAGTGAGAACGTTTATTTTGGAGCTATTGCAGCTAGTGACGCCAATTATAAAAATACAAGAAGCCATAGGTACCACCTCACGAAAGACTAAGTGCAACCCTCTGGTTTTTTTTAGCAATATTTAGGTATTATATTAATACGTGAACATTCAAAGTTTCCGTACACTTTCTTTGTATTTATTATGATAAGAGCAGAATGAAATGAATGAAACTTATGTTATTTGAAAGGTACTGTGCCTTAGATGTGACAAACAAAATATGTAGTGGGTTTATGTCGCCATTAAGGCCCGGTTTGTTCAATCTTGGTTATCATTAATCATCGATTATTCCAGCTGGTAACCAGCGAATGTGTTTGTTGATGAAAATGTTAACCAGAGAATTAGTGGTTTGGTTAGTTAACTAGAGAAATCGATAACCAGCCGATTTTGGCTGGTTAATGAGATTTAACCACTGATTTTCTGTAATTTCGTTTGTTCAAGATTTTTTAGGGACTACGTAGGTATTCATTTTGACGTATATGCTACACAAAAATGTCTGTGCAATATTGTGCAAATAAAAAGAAAAATACAAATAATAGAATTAACGAATATATATAATGCAAAATATGGAATAAACCCATAACATTTCTCACATCGTATTTGTTGACGTTTGCAACTGACACATAATATATAGAATACACTACACACCAGTCAATTGAAGGTGAGGGTAGGTTTTTAACAAATAAATGGATCAATAAGATTATTTTCAACATTTTAAGCCGATGAGAGCTCTCATAAATTGAGATAACAAAGCACACGCATTAGAGAAAATATTGTAACAAAATTTATTGGGTATTGGTTTTGAATTAAAAAAAAATGCGTTTTTGTCATTAAAAAACGAAGTTTCTTTCTTCAGTTTTTAAAAATAATGGATTTTGACATTCTTTTTTGTGTTTAGTAATGTGGTATTCGATTGGGCGCTCTCAGAGCGACGGGGAAAACTATGAAGATAATAATTCCTCCTAAATTATATCCATGGCTATTATTGTTATTTCGATTGGTTTTCACGAAACTTCGCTCATTTGTCTTGAAAGCAAACTTCTTTAAATGACGCAAAACAGCTGTGCGAAGTATGTTCGTATTGTGACAGTGTGTGTGATCAAGATCTGCAAAAAGTGCTCCCAATCGAAAAAAAGATTGATTTTTTGTCCCAATGGAAAACGACATAAGTTTTCGTGAATTTTTTCTACAGCAAAGAAAGTGTTTGCTTCAGGTGAATTTACTTTTGTAAATTATTTATGTATAAATATTTAGAAATCAATCGGGAAAATTCGAATGTTTTAATACAAAATTTAAACGGAAATCGCTAAGAAAAGTGTCGAAGACTACACATACCTATTCAAATCGCACGAATCTCAACACAAAAAAGAGCAAGTGACGTTTTCATCGGGTATATGCTTGAGAGCAGATCTGAAGAAACTCAATCGAATACCACATAAGATAACTTAAACTGAATACATTCATACAAGATCTACCTAAACAAATTACTTATTAAAAACAAAAGGACCCGACAACAACAACAAAAATTAACCAAGGATTCAGTCAATCACTAAACTGACAAATAAATTAGAAAAATGGAACGATTTGTTGGAAAGCTATGGTTTGGTGACCGAAGTGAAAAAACTCTCAACAAACACTCATTGGTTTAACCTAAATCTATGGTGGTAACCCAACCAGCTTTGAACAGACCGGCCCTAAGGCTCGTAAGTTATGAATTCCCCATACAAAACATGTAATTGAAAGGATTTTGGTGACATTCAATTTGTCGCCACCATATTACCATAGTAAAGCACCTTCAAATATAAATGGTCTTAGATTAGAACCTGTTTCCGATGGAGCAGCTCATTTACGTATTTTTTTTTTTTTTTCGATATTTAAATGTTGCTCTTTTCGTGTCCAAAAAAACAACATAAATAACGAAAATAATTGTAGTACGTTTATACTTATAAAAGGAACGGTCGAATGAACATGAATATGCAATTATTTTTTAACTACAGGTCCCCAGTGGTGAAAATTCTCCCATTATATTAACTTGGCTTACACAAAACATTTAAAAACAAGTTAGACAGGAAAGATTGTGCATCTTTCCAAAAAAAAATCTAGCGGATAAATTGAGTGAAAGAGGTTTTTAAATTTTTCCCTTCACCTACGAGGGTTGCTTGATAATGTCAGTAACTTTTTGTATAATACATTTTTTTTTGCCAAAAAGTTTTTTTGTATTTCTCAAAATAATCTCCTTTTAGCTCGATACACTTAGCCCAGCGTTTTTCCAATTTTTGTCATTCCCTCCGAATAATAGGTTTTCTCAAAACTCTCAAAATAGGCATTTGTTTCAATGATGACCTCTTCATTGGACTTAAATCTCTTAACGCCCAGCAATTTTTTTAGGTTTGGAAACAGGAAATAGTCCGAAGGGGCCAAATCTGGAGAAAATGCTGGATGGGGTAGCAGTTCATAGCGTAGTTTGTGGAGCTTTGCCATGCTGACTGCACACGTGTGCCTGTGCACCCGGGCATTGTCTTGATGAAACAACACTTTTTTCTTTGCCAAATGCGGGCGTTTTTGGTTTAATTCAGTATCAAATATATCCAAAAGTTCTGAATAATAGACGCCGGTGACCGTTTTACCCTTCTCAAGGTAATCGATGTAAATAATATCGCGTGCATCCCAAAATACTGTGGCCATGACCTTGTTGGCAGAAAGAAAAACCCACTTTTACCTTCTTTGGTGCACGTTTGCCTGTAGAAACCCACTGTTTTGTTTGTTCATGTCCAAATTTTTATGTAAAATATGATACACCTGGGCCCTATTCCACAAAACAATTTATCAACTTTTTACTTTGCATTTTGCAAAATTTTCGTCAATTTGCAAAACTTTCTGTTCCTCAAAACTATAAAATTTGAAAATTGTCAAGTTGAAATTGAAAGTATAATTTGCAAAGTATTTGAAATTTTTATATTTTCTTTGCAGTTTCTGTTCCACATACGTTCTCTTGTGCAAAATGCAAAGTAAATATTAAAAAGCGTAATTTGCAAAGATTTTGCAAATAATTATGCTGTTTCGTTCCACAAAAACTTCAAACTCTATTTTTGCAAAGAAAATTTTGATAAATTTGTCAAAAGTTTGCAAGGTAAACGATCGCCTTACAAACTCATATTGTTATAACTAGTGAAGCTTTCAAAATGTTAAGACGTGAGTTTTTGTTCTACGATAGTGAAGACGCGGTTGTAACAAGAAATTATAGAGACCGGATTAATTTTTCGGGACTACAAAACTTTAATTTTAAATAGTGCTTTCGTTTCAATCAAATTCAAGTTGACTTCCTTTTGAATGAATTTGGAGAAAAATTAGAGCACAATACACAGCGCAATCATGCTCTATCGGATGAAAATCAACTGCTACTGTGCTTGCATTGGCTCGGAAATGGTTGCCAGTACCATGGTGTTGCAGTTATGCTATAACGCTCGTATCTTTTTGCGGACAGAAAAGGGGATATATGCCCGAAATTTTGAAATTTTAGGGGATATCGCATATCAAAAAAGAGGATATATAGGGGATATGTTTTTAACTTGTTTTCTCACTGAAAATGATGAGACTTAACCATAATATATACACAAAATATTAATGTAAATTGTGTTTAATAAACTATTATTATTTTTTAACTACATTTCTTCTTATATTTGTCTAATACAGCGATTGAACGAAGCAATTCCGGCTTTGTTTTCAGAAATTTGTAGAATATCTTTCAGAAAGTTTGGTGTTTAATATGCATTTGCCTTTTGTTGTTTTCGGCATTTTATGTTTTTTTTTTTACAAATTCACAAGTAAAATAAAACCACCAGAAAAGACAGCCTGCAAAAGTTGAATTCACAATGGCGTGGTAGGTCGGTTCGCTTACAGTATATGACGATATATCGTTAAAAATCTGCGATGGTAAAAAGAGGAGTTTATAGAATAAAAAAGGGATTTTGGAAATTTTCAGGGGATAGTTTCTTTGACTTTGAAAAAAGGGATAATCCCCTTAAAAAGAGGATAGATACGAGCGTTTTATGCATGATGTTGCAAAATCAACAGTTTGCAGAACCATCCATAGAGTTGTCGACGTTATAATAGACGCTTTGTTTCAAAATATAGTGCGGTGGCCCGATGACGTCAGTGGTATTGCTGAAAAGTTGTGATGACGATAATATGATATGATATAATATTATGATGATATGATGATATGCGGGCCAGACTACACATTTTACAGTGTTAAAGACAAGTTGGTCGGGCAGCGTTCACGACTCAAGGGTGTTACTGAATGCGGCTCTAAGTCAAAGATTTGACAATGGATGGAGACCATTTCCGGATGTTGTTGTTTTGGGTGATAGTGGTTACGGACTGAAAAACTGGTTGATACCACCATCACGCCGAAATCGCGATAACCCTGCTGAAGAGGCTTTCAATCGTTGCCACAAAAAAACACGGCGCATAATTGAAAATAGTTTTGTCATTCTTAAAGAAAGATTCCCGTGTCTAAATTATTTGCGACTGAGGCCTGAGTTTTTCCCAAAACTTCCTCCCAGGCAGCCTGTTTATCCAATTTATTTACCTTCAAAATGAAATATAGACTTAAATATGTTCCAAATATTTACAATAATTTCATAAAAAAATTCTTACTCTATCGTTTTGAAAACTAGCAAATAAAATATTTTTTTTTCTTTGATCAATTTTAACACTGCAAGTTTTTTCTCAATTTTTATTTTGCAACTTTCGTTCGGGTGGGAAATCACAAAAAGTGCAAAATTAAAAGACACGTCTTCTTCCTAGGCTGATCGAAATCCAAGAGACCAATCTTTTTTGTACGGAAATTACAAAAAAAAAATTAACGATATGACACTTGACGACTGTCAGAGCGCCATCTCTATGTAAGATTACACATACACATGTACGTTATGTAAGGGCCAGTAATAAAGATTGATAGCTAAAAAACTTCTATTTAGCAATGCAAAGTAAAAATTAATATGATAGAAATGCAAAGATGATTAAATGCTTTGTGGAACACTTTGCACACTCACTTTGCAGGAGATCGCAAAGACTTTGCAGGAGCGCAAAGTCTTTGCAAAAATTTTCTATTGCAAAGTGAGATTTGCAAAGAATATTGTGGAACAGAAACACTTGTCACTTTGCCAAAAAATTTAATTTGCAAAATGTAAAGTGCAAAGTATATAAATTGTTTTGTGGAATAGGGCCCTGCTTATAAGAGATGCCTGATGCCTCAGCCATATCACGAATTTCAATTCTCCGATCGTCCAATATTATTCCATGGATTTTATCGACGATTTCTGATGGCGTAACGTCCTCTTTGGGGCGTCCCGAACCCTCGGCGTAATTTGTGCTGATACCTACAACAACAACGGAACTCAGTAAACCACTTTTTAACCATTGAAATTGATGGTGCCTATATCCCATAGTATTTATCTAGCCTTTCCTTGGTTTCGGTGATGGTTTTTTTACGTAAAAAATAATGCTTAATCAGCACACGAAATTCCCTTTTTCCATTTTTGTTAAAATTGTAGAGGTTTATTGCTTTAAATAACTCGAAGACGTACATATTTATACATCAGTTTAACTGATAGCTCAACTGATAACTTATGGGAATTCCATCAGTTTCAGTTTGAGTTCAACCCTTAAATTTTTTGCATTTAAACATCAGTTTAACTGAAAGCTCAAATGAAACTCAAATGATCGTCTAAATGGGGCTTAACCTAAAATAACATAAATGTGAAGGTTAAAACTGATTACTTACAACATCGAATTTATTTTCTCACAATATTAAGAAAATTTTAATAACGAGATAAGTTCATGGGAATTCTAAAAACTATGTCGCAAGATAATATTTTGCTAAAAAAAAATTCCTTAACTATGAGTTATCGCTGCTAAAGTCCAACAAAGTAGCATGTTGCGGTCGAGCTCAGATATTATAAAAAGAAATTGTTCAAACTCTCAGAGATAAGCCTTAACTTTTATATGCACAACACTTAAATACTTGAAATGGAATACTTGTTATTGTACTTACACAGCTCGTATCTTAAGCCAATGAAGTAATTTGGTATATGTAGCATTTTTTGCTGGATCCTGCTTTGATATGTACTCCAAAAATGGTATATACTTCTTCAGCTCGTTCCATTTTTGGCGGTCCGACTCTTTTCTGATCAACTAAAATGAAAAATAAGGACATTATTTTTAATATCGACACTAAAACGTGGTTTCGTAAGTGAGTTGTCTTGCATATAGTATACCTACGGATAGAACTTTTGCTTATTTTTTTGTTATCTTAAGGGTGCCAATTCTAAGTTGAATAATGTGTAGTGCCTAGATTTGACCGGAAGAAGCTTCTCATTTTAGCCGCTCGGATACGACACATAGATAATAAAAATGACCACTTCCATTTATTCTAAAAATACTGACCTATTGCGTCATTGACTTAATTTTACTGGAACTTAGATTGGAAAGTTTAAATACTAAACACATTCATATGTTTTTCAATGTTCTCTCTATTCTTTAGGGTATACATAAATGGACGGCACATAAATCTCGATCTACCGCCAAAGTTTTCAAACTAAACCATCTCAGACAATCCATTGTGCGGATAGAGAAAAGATATCGGACAAGATCTACGGAATGCATTTGGTCTGCTTTGACATTAATTCAGAAAAAAAAGCAATCCTTCTAACGATATGAAATTCGAAAACGCGATGATCATAATCGACCGACTACGCAGGCAATGGGTAAAATTGTAAAGGGATTTGAAGAGAGCGAAGCCTTACTGATGTCGTAAGGCCTGGCCTGTGCATCATCGCTATGGACGCTCAGTAGAAAAAATTACTGCTGCAGGTGCAAGCGTTGGTGATGATACGAGTTTATCGATTTCCCGGCGTTCTTAACAATTGAACGTGTCGTACCTACACCTAACTATGGCGTATTTGGATTTGCATCGCTATCCTTATAAAGTTCAAATTACGCGACAATTGAAGCCTGTTGACCATTCACAACGCCTTATAGGTTTTTCACACCAAGCCCAAAACCGCGTTTTCCTCGAAAACTCGTCGATGCATTCACACCGACCACCAACTCGTTTTCGTTTGACGATTCAATCAGCTGTGAGACGCTAGTCGTTAAACTTCGGTGCAAACTTTTGTGGTTACAAATTTCGATCGCATTAATTAACAAACAAAATGAATTTAGTGCATTTCAAAATAACATTATAACATATAATAACATCAATTGATTGTGGCAAATGATTTTAATTTGTGAGTTGTGACATTTCGGTCAGCCATTTTGCTGGATATTGCAAAAGGTGTGTTTGTTCCAACAACCCAACGATTGGAAGTCGTTTTCGTGGAAAACGAGTGTCGAGTGCAAACGATTCGTTTCGAAAACAAAAAAAAAAGCATGGAGCTGTCGTGGGACGGCCGAAAGAAGCGAAGAAGTATTGGCCCGTGTTACGTGCGCCATGGAGGGGGAAGTTAACGCTACGGTGACGCTCACGATTTCATTTTTTTTCGGTTCACTCCCCATCTTTTTGAATAATTTATATGCGTGACGGCTTGGTGTGAAAAGCATATTAGATACGCTTCTTGTGTGTTGGAACAACATACAATAAACACCGATTTTTCGAACAACATTTTCTTCAGCGATGAGGCACATTGCTCACTCGGTGGGTATGTAAACAAACTAAATTGCCGCATATGGGGCTCAGAAAACCCAAAGTGATAGAAGATGTGCCGTTGCGTACAGACAAAGTGACTGTTTGGTGTGCTCTATGGTCGAAAGGTGTCATTGGTCCGTTCTTCTTGGAAGATTTTAAACAAGCCACACAACACGACTAATTATGACTTTATTGCGTGACAAGTTTCCTGGTCACGTAATTGCACGTTATGGCGACGTCAATTGACCACCAAGATCATGCGATTTGATACTGTAAGATTTTTATCCTGTGGAGCTACGCAAAGGACCGTGCTTACGCGAATAATCCCCGAACTCTATACGCATTAAAAACCAACATTATTCTCAAGTTATGGCCGAGATACCGCCCGAAATGTGGGAAAAAGTGGTTAAAAATTACGAGACGGTCATGTGAATTTTATTGTTCTTTCGCACTTAATGGCAAAAGTCCAAACTTTATAAGGAAACAAAATTTTAATCATCGCTGTTTGTGTTTTTTATAGCTTTACTTTGAAAACCGAAAAATTAATGTCCATTTACAATACAAGAACATAAAGAAAAATGCAAAACCAATAAACGATAAGTTTTTTTTTTTTTTTTATAATTAACACGCACTAAAGAGGTTATGACTACTCTTATGGTGTAGTTTGAAGTACACAGCGCGGGCGTTAGGGAAATTGGGATAGAGAAGATAGGAGATCCCGATGCACATTGGTTTTAAATGTCTGCAAATTGAACCGAGGGGGAAAGACAGAGCCGGGCAAGGCGTTCCACATTCGCGTGGTACGGCTTATGAAGGAATCTCTATATTTCATAGTACGACCGAAAATAGGCTGAAGGGTAAACTGATGGGCATTCCTGGCTTGGCGAGTATTGCGGTTGAATTGTTGAAGGGGTGGAATGCAGCTGGCGATTTCACTTGAGCACTGTTTGTAGAAATAGCGATAAAACAATGAAAGACATGTTACATTTCTGCGATGTTCGAGCGAATTTATAGAATTCGCTATATTTGTGTCTCCAATTAGTTTTAAAGCACGATTCTGTATCCTATCCAGCAAGTGCAGTGAGGTTTTGGGCGCACCAGACCAGATATGAGAGTTATACTCAAGTTTGGGGCGAACGAACGCCTTGTATATATGGCAGCCAGATCAGAAGGGGTAAAATATTTCTTGCACCGTTTAAGGAAACCTAGACATTTCGCAGCGTTCTTGGCGACTTCGTGTATGTGGTCATTCAACGAAGTTTGTCATGGACACACATACCCAGAATGGAAAGTCTTCCGGTTTCGGCGATGCAAGTGCCATTCATGGATAATGGCTGAGGATTTTAGTTTCGCTTTAATGACAGCAGACAGCTTTGTGTTTTGGAAGAATTAAATTCCACTCTATTGGCTAAACCCCATTTTATAATGCTGTCGAGATCGGAATTTAATGAGCTTAACATACGTTGCCGTTCCAGTTCTACGGCCGAAGAGCAGGGACGTGAGTCCTGGAATGAATATGAGAAGCTGAGGGTGCTGTCATCGGCGAAGGAGTGGATTGGATTAGAGGTTGCAGACAGGAGATCATTTATGAAAATGAGAAAGAGAGTCGGAGACAAAACGGAGCCTTGGGGAACACCAGCGTTTATATGGTGAATTTCAGACTTGAAGCCATCCAATACAACTTGAATTGAACGGCCAGAGAGGTAGTTTCTAATCCATTGAAGAAGAGACGCATCGATCCCATATGCACGCATTTTCGACAAAAGAGCTTGGTGCCAAACTCTGTCAAATGCCTTTGAAATATCAAGCGCAACAATCTTCGTTTCACCAGAGTGATGTAGAGATTGGTTCCACTTTTCGGTGAGATAAGCCATCAAATCACCAGTGGATCTGTTGCCACGAAAACCGTACTGCCGGTCATTAATGAGTTTTCGTGATTCAAGATATTTCATGAGCTGACGATTTATCAGCGTTTCCATGACCTTAGAAAGAATGGATGTAAGTGCTATGGGTCGGTAGTTGGTGGGAGAAGAAGATTCGCCTTTTTTGGGGACGGGCTGGACAAATGCTGTTTTCCACCTTCTCGGGAAGAGTCCAGAAGAATAGGACAGATGAAAAAACTTACGCAGTGGTTTTGCCAGCGTGGAACAAAACCTCTTCAGAACAATTGGGGAAATACAATCTGGACCAGCGGATTTATTTATGTTGAGATCATTAAGTACTCTTGCCACTGTACGAGTGCGAAAATGGATTTGTCCCATGGTGTATTCGACGCTCTCAAGTACAGGTAGAGGCAAAGCGCAATCTGGGAGCATTGAGCTGGCTGCAAAATGTGCAGCAAGCAGATTCGCTTTGTCTAAAGAGTTGACAGCTGGAATGTCATTGTAAATGAGCGTTGGGATCGAAGATGTGGCCGAATTCTTTATATTTTTTACAAAAGACCAAACATTTTTAATACCCTTGGGACATTGTAGTATTTTTTGCCTCAACTTTTCGTCATACGAGAATTTAACACGCTTGATAGTGGTATTGCAGTCATTTCTGGCTCGCTTGAAATTTTTTCGGTTTTCCTCAGATGGGTTGGCCTTATATGACCGAAAACTTAACCCTTTTGTCTGATAGCCTCTTTACAGCTCGAGTCGTACCACGCATTTTCTTTCGGTATGATACTCTTTATCCTGTTAGGAATAAAGGATTTCATACCTAAGGTGATAATACTGGACACCATATCAGCGGCGGCATCCACGTCGTTATCGAGGAAGCATAACGACCAGTTAAAACTCTTAAAGAAGTTGTTAAGTCCGCTCCAGTTGGCTTTCTCGTATTGCCATACGGTTCTTTTCGGAGATTTTTCTTTAACTGTGTGGTTGGAGTACGAGAAGTTAGCTGATATGATGCAGTGAGCAGTGGTCCGACGAGCCTAAAGGCGATAATACTTCTAAAGAGTATTTATCAGGGTGGGAGGTAAGAAACAAGTCCAGAGTGTTGGTATTCTGACCGTAAATATCAGGTACGCGTGTTGGCTCATTTACAAGCTGGGTTAATTGGTTTACCTCAGCGAAGATCTGAACATAAATTCCTTCGGGTGTTGTCTGTCCAGTATGTCGAAGCCAGTTAGAATTGTGAATATTGAAATCGCCCGCAATGACAATTTCAGTATTAGGATACATGGAGACAATTCTTGTAATGGAGTCAGACAGCGCATCAAACTCGTTAAAATTCGAGTTGCTATCTAGATTAGGGCTTCTGTAGATGAAACAATAATGAATGATTTGCCTACGGATGTGGAATTTCATCCATATGAAATTAAATTCCGAATTGGAACATTGGCCATAGGAACCTGGAGTTTGGTAGGCAATATCATCACGTACGTAGATGGCGAGACCGCGGTGAAGAAAGAATAAAGGCACTAAACGATACCCAGGTAGATCAAACTCCGATTTATCAGAATTTACACCCACCTGGGTCTCGCTCAGCGCCAAAACAGCTGGTTTATATTTAGCAACGTGGACGTACACCGAGAAGAGATTCGATCGTAGCCCACGAATGTTGCACATGTCGACCCTAAAATTCCCCATCATTACAAAAAGCAGACACCAAAAAACACAACTCCGACGCTTCTAAGCAGGGCTGTGAAGTGAAAATCCAATGTTAGATTCTCAAATCAAACTGTCATAGGTGTTATGCCCGTATGACAATTTGCTTTGGTCCACCAACAAAAACTTTCACACACAACCCGCTATCCGCAATCCGCCAGATGTTGCTCTCACCCACTCATTGCAATTGCCTTATGTACAACAGTACAAGCACAATCGCTTGTACGTTGGCGGCCGGCGATTGCAAAGACCAAGAAAGTGCAACAGCGAACGAGTTGGAATGGGGGAGGAGGGAATCGCCCACGCTATTGGTTTTTTTTTCCTCTTTTTTTTTCTTTTTCCTCTTTCTTGTTATTCACAAAAGTAAATCAGAACTGGTATAATTCGAAAAGGTTTAATGTTTTCCTTTGACCTAACCCGAGGCTTCATAGCTCCGAGAATAATTTCTAGAGTATTATTATTGATTTTAGGAACCAGTGTGGTTTTTATGCAAGAAAAATCATCCGTTGATCAAATTCTCACACTCCGGCTCTAACAGCCCCGAGATGTTGTCAGTTAAATGGAACTACTGGATGAACGCCAAGTCCATTCTGTGCACAATGGCGATGAAAAAATCTCCACAAAAACCTTACAGATGACGAAAAAGTTGTAAGATCTAGAAACGTTCTAACTTATTAGTAACAAATTTTGGAGCTTACAAACAAAGATCAGTAGTGGATCCATTCAAATGCTTGCATATGCTGGTAATGTTGACATTATCGGGAGAACGCGCAGATAGCTAACAGTGCCGCTTTTGCAAGTATACATATCTATTGATGTTGAACCAGCTAAAAAATAAGTGTTTGACATTAGGACAATAGGATGAACAGGTAAACATAAAAGCAGGCAAAAGAAGTTGACGCTGTGCAACTTCGAAGTAGTTTGTCTATCTCGCATAATGCCACCGGATGTATGTCAAAGAATAACTCTTGCGAATCGCGGTTTTTAGGGCGAAGAAGACATTATATCAGAAACAAGAACCAAATCATTTCAGCTTAGGATAGATTCAACGAAGAACGTCGAGCAAATGGATAGCAACCGTACTAATATCAACCTTAAGCGACAACGCAGGTGAAGGATGATCACATTGATCACATTTGGTGACGCGCATAAATGTTAAACGGCGTTAACCGACGCAACGTGTTTTTCACTAGAAATGACGTTCACTTGTAGAATGTCTTATGTCTGGACCCTAGCCGCAGCTTTTTGATACGACAGCAACTATGTGAGTAGAGTATACATCGAGTTAATCTGTCACCTTATAATGAACATGTGACTAGATGATGCTGCCATTCTTTTCTCAACAGCAGCTTAGGTGAAAACCAAATGCGAATAACACAAGCTGAATTCGTTGAAGCAAGTGAGTGTCACAATAACGGGGTAGTAAAGGGTTTTTTAATAAGTACGGGTCGATGCTGAAATGGAATAAAACCACAGGTGAGGTATCAATTAAATTCTTTCATAATGAAAAGCCCCATGTACCTATGCCATTCGGTTCGTATGGGATATAACATCGGTCAAATGTTCACCACGGCTTCTCACAGTTGCACGGTCAGCCGCCTAGATCCGGATAAATTGGAACGATGCCATTGGTAATTTTGGCTGTAAGATCCATTGCGGCTCATGGGGATAAAGTTGCGACTTTAAAAAAGACCACAAGAAAAATATAGCGTATTCAAATCGCACGATCTTGGCGACCAATTCACGTCAGTGACTGTGCCTCACAACGGTCATTTTCAGGAAGTATGAAGTATGAAGGTTAGGTTTGGTTATGTAAATGGGTAGGTAGAGCACGATGAGCCCTGCAATACCTCACTTAGGTCCTCATGTACCCATTGTGATGCCCTTTATTGGGTTAGCCGTTGGTGTTCCATCGGTGGTCTCCATCATCCTCCTTGCGTGGTTATCTGATCCATATTTCGGACTACCTGTAATCATATCGATATGTCTCACAGTCTCACACGTCAAATATGACTTCATATTTTGCAGTCGTTTCATCGTTTTTGGTGCATTTTTTCAGTTATTTAAAGGAAGAGACACTCTTTGAAAGATACGCAATCTTATCCGAGTTGTAAAGAATGCAAAATATACTTTTCAATCCCACTTCTGAAATATTATTTGTTAAATGATCTTATATCTCCAGCAATTACGCAATTTCGAAAATATTTGCAATTTTTTTTTAAAGTAAACTCCTCATATACTACAAGACTAATTTTATTATTTATTATTTTTTAGGTTTAATTGAGTTCCTTTGGCAAAATTTTAGTAGTAGAAGTAGTATTATTTATTTATTTCACAAATATTAGGAAAATTTATTTTTATTGTACCTACATAACAAAAAATTAAGCATAAAAGATAAAAGCTTAAAAGTGAAATAGCTGATGCTACATTTACACGTTCACACATTCCTATCACGGAAGATTAAAGGGACGCTAAATACTAAATAGCCGTATGACCGAAATGGACAGCATTACCTAACACGCAAAAAAACGTTAACGTGATAGGAACTATAGGAAAGCTCCGCTTGATGTTGATATTTTTATAAAATTCCGCATTCCTATTAAACAATATCGCTTCCGGCAATGATGAACGGACAATTATTTATTTTTTTCGTTTTACTGATTGATGAATTGTTGGTTTAATTTACTGAAACTATTAACCACTCTCATTTCACGTGTTTCAAGACAGAAATAGAAAAGTTTTCAAACAATTGCAGAAGTGTTGGTGAGCGGATCCTGTGTGTATTTCCGTTTTACATATCTATAGTTATGAGTAGAACATCCATTACACTCTAGGCGTCTGATTTCTGATCTCATTCTTACGCCTTTAATAGCACTGACTGCGGATAAACGGATTTCTGACCGCTTTCATGCAAAAATGCGCGTGCGTGATGGTGTAAATGCAGTTTAAGTACATTCTGTTGTCAGATATAATTATATCAATTTATCGATGAGGATGCGATAATAAGAAGAAATAAAATAAGAAACCAAATACAAATTTTAAACAAAAATAAAAAGATTAATTATAACAAAGGATTCAGCAAGTCACCAATTTGATCATAGTTTTTAGAAAAAAGCCAATTCTTAACATTTTGAGGGGAATACGGATTTAACTCGCTGGCGTCTTAGATAAACACACAATTTGTTAAATAAACGCGGCGCAGTAACAATATAAAAGCTATCTTGTTATTGTGGTTACGTTTACGAGGTTTCTGGTGTTAATAGATGTAGATTGTGGTTATCATAAACTCTTGGGAATTTAAAAAAAATATTTTTGAAACCTTAAAACACTACAAATGTCATAGAGGTAGAAAACCTAGTCTATTAAACAACTCAAAACTAGGTGTTCAACGATTAACCCTGCATAAAACACGGACAGCATGTTTTTGTTTGATTAGCAGAGGCTCAATTTTATTGGAATGTGTACCACCCCAACAAGTTAAAGCTATACCATACTGGAGTTTACATTTACAAGTTAGTAGACCGTTATAGACTAGCTTTAAAATAGGGAAACTGCAATATTGGCTAAGATGGTAGATATGTCTAACAATACTGTTAAGATATTGCTTTAATGCCGTGGTTTGTTCCCTCCAACAGAGCCTATAATCCAAAGTAGTACCTAAGTACTTGAAATTGTCTACGCGTTCTATTTCAAAGCAGCAACTTGCATGTACGTCAAAAGTGGGTATATTTTATAATCGATATAATCGATGTGTAAAAGAATTAATATGAAATCTGCGTTATAAGGTTCATTAAGCAATATCTTATGATCAACCTTGTCAAAAGCGTAAGTGATGTGTGATGTCAATGAAAAGAGAAGCAGAGATATCAGATTCATTAAGAATATTATACATTTCACCGCACAGTTTTAACAAGGCATATTGAGTGGATCTGGGGCTTCGAAAGTCAAACAGAGAATCACTGAAGAAACTTGGTTTATTTAGGTAAGGCAGCATTCTAGATTTGACCACCTTCTCAAAGACTATTGAAAATACTGATAAAAGGGATATTGGACGGTAATTGTTGAAAGACATTGTATCACATTTTTTATGTAGTGGGATTACAACAGCTGTTTTTAGTGAATCTGGAAAAATACTCTATTGTATACTCATGTTGAAAATATGACTTAAAACATCTGAAACAAGAAAAGATATGTTTTTCAAAACGTTACTTGAAATTTGATCACATGAAGTTAAATTAGATTTCAAACATTGAAAAACATTTAAAGAAAAAACGTTCTTTTTGAAAATGGTCAAGAGTAAGTGGGCTTTCACGTAGACAATCAGAATCATTATTAGTAGTGGAATCCCAAATATACTTTGTTACATTGGCAAAAACGCATTACACACATTGGCAACTTCAAAAGGCACAGTTATGGTAGCTTTATTATTATTAGAGACTACGATATCCACGTTAGGTTTAGCCTTGTTCAAAATGACGTTGACAACCTTCCATTCTCTTCAGAGTTACATGGGTGCTTTTTTAAACGCGTATACAGAGTTTTTCTCTCTGATTGTGATAATTAGAGCACTAGTCATCCACTGCTAAAGGGGTTTCAATTTGTTGCTCTTTTTAATTTGCGTACTAGCCCAAGATAGGTGCAATTGTAGTTTATAAGATCGACAGATGGATTATTTTCTCTTTAGACTTCATCCCAAAACTCAAAAATTAAGGTTTTAACTTCATATCGTTTTAGTCTGGAAATCCGGAGGTTAAGTTGGATGATGGTTAGGCTGTGGTCACTTATCTTGAGGTCATATATAGCCGTTCTAAATTTAGAAAGATTTTTTCTAGGCAACCTCATAAAAATGTGGTCCAACCAAGAGGTTCTTTTATAATCTCCACGCGTTGAAAGTCATATCAAGCTATCGAGGCCAAAGGAAGACATAATCGATAAAAAATTGTCAACACCAACTGAGCTAGTTCGAAGATCGATGTTAAAATCACCCAAAATTATTAGATTTGTACAGACAAGATTACCAAGAAAGCCAGAGAAATCATCCAGAAAGGTATTGACAGTACAATAATTAAATCTATAAACAAAACAGTATCGAGAACCAGAAAGCTCGCAACTAATACTAATTAAATCGATACAATTTAGATTAAAACGCTCAACGATAATGTTCGACGACAAATCAAGCTTTGAATGTAAAATTGGGTATGAAATAATGAGACTGTATGCGTTTGTCAACGCGAAGCGTGAATTTGTATGGGGCATATTCATAGTTATAATATAAACCTGTGTCTAACTAAACTCGAACCTAAAGCTAACCCACAGGTAAAACACAACTGCTATTTATAAAGAATTTGTCAGCTCTGTTTAATTTGATCCTAGTCTAACGTGTATTCTACTATACAAATCTATTACATACACTGCCGACCAACCAAATAGACTCAGACTTAATTTTTAAGAAAATGGAGTTTATTATTTGATTTTAAGAATATAATTTAGAAAACTTATTTTTTATTACGCACTACTCCATTCTTAATTAAACAAAACAAAAATGAGCGTTCTAAGTTAAATGGTTAATTAAAAAAAAAAAAAAAAAATTTTTTTAAGTGAACATCAAAAGTTATCACTTTTTATCTCTCAACTAAATAGACTCAAGGTTAAAAACTTAATATAAATCACAGATTTATTGAAAGAAAATAGTATCAAATAAGTTATTTTAATGCTTTAATGTTAATTAATAGTGTGTATAACCACCTTTATTTAAAATTATTTAAAATCATAAATTCGGTCAGGGATTGAATCGTAGAGAGCCTTCAGATAGCCCAAGGACACTTCGCTCCAGGCGTTCTTAATGGCAGATTTTAATAATTTATTCTATATCCTCAAATTGTCAACCGGATTGATAGACTTTACGCGAAATAAATTCTCTATAATGTTGAGGTCAGGAAAGTATGGAGGCCACTCCATTAAGTTCACATTTTTGTCATTTATCCACTTCTTTACGACTCGAGCAGTATGGATTGGGGCATTATCCTGTTGAATCGTCCAAGATAATGGCTCAAAAAGGTTAGAAAAATGGGGGAATGCATTTTGGAGCAGCTCTTTGTATCTTATTGCGTTCATCTTAGATGAAACGAATTGAATATCAAATGTTCCATAATAGGATATGGCACCCCACACCATTATACCCCCCTCACGACTATGGTGACGGGTCAAATAGTTTTCTTCCTTTCTGATATCATGGAAATAATAGTTGAATCCATCCGGTCCATCCAAATTAAAACGTTTTCCATCGAAAAAAACGATTTGATGCCACTCTTTATTCCATGCCATGTGACTCCGAGCAAAGAGACAGCGAGTTTGCTTACGAATGTCGGTAAGCGGTGGTTTTTTTTTTAGTTTAAATCTCTTAAGATGTTTTGCCTTGCGGATTACTCGTCGTACGATAGCTACACTTGCATTTACACCCAAATTCTGTCGAATTTTGGTTGCAGAACACTTAGAGTTTGAAGCTCCTCGAAGGATCCTTCGCTCCTCGCAAGGCGTAAGTGCTTTCCAGGAGGGTTTTTTCATATTTTTTCCGTAAGCCGATGGGTTTCTTAAAAAATGGCAAACAAAAGACTGACTTCTAGAAATTTTTTCAGCGATTTGTCTGGGTGAAAGATATCTGTCTCGATACGCCAATATTTTGCCTCTTTCTTCCGAAGTTAGTGCTGCTCCACGTCCCATTTTGTGTTAAATTATTCAAAATTTGATTAAGAAGACAATTTGATACTTTTCGCTTGCACAGCTTATCAAAAACTAAAATTACTGCTCCTGAGTCTATTCTGATGAACGCCTAGAATGCACATTCTTTCGGCATAGGCAAAGCAAAATAGAGTCTAAATTAGTCTATTGCTTTGCTCTAAAAAAAACAACAACAACTGTGGCCATAGCTAACAGCATAAAGAAGAAAATCAAAGAGGAAAAGAAAAAATATGTTGAGTCTATTTGGTTGATCGGCAGTGTAAATACTTTCTGACAGCAAAAAGTCACTTGCTATTTTGCGTTTCGTTGTAATTCCTTTTTTTTAACAAAAACAAGCTATTAGTGCAAACATAATTATGTTTTGCGGCATTAACAAAAATTATAAAATTGAGCGACAAAGAAAATATCAAAAGAGGAAGAGAACAAAACTGGTCGGAAGCAGAAAAAAAATGGAGAAAAAATGTTTTGGATAAGAGAAACGATGTGAATGCTGCTGGATATAACAGAATCCCGAAGCTAAAAAGACCAGTGTCATCGGATGAAGAACTCAGCACGAAAAAGTGTAAGCCAACTGAGAGTAAGTAACACAAAGAGCAACTGTGTATAGTTGTAATTGTTATAAAGGAACCCAATATCACATCATTATTTGTGAAATTATTCTTACATTTTCTTTTCGTTCACTTGGTTTTGACGTTTGATGGAGCTAAACACAATTTAAAAATACGTTCTGTCGTGTTTAATGTTAGACTCGAAACGACGAAGGATAACTTTTGTGTGATATTTTTTCTTTGTGTGTGGTTGTTACTTTCAGTTATTTTAAGTTTTGTTTTCGTTACAGAATTGTTTTATGGCATGTTAAACATAGCTTACATTAACAGCTATTGTAATTTACACCATTAATATTATGTTTGACACCAAAGAAAAACCATTAAACCGATGAAATTTTATGAAAAAAACTAAATTGCGATCTTATTGAGCAGTATTAATGTCACGGAGGCTTAACATCTAACATAAGAAAATTAAAAACGTTTTTAGATGAAAATCAGAAAAAGGGCAAGACACTATTAAAGAACAAAAAAGTGAGAAGAAAAGAAAAATTTTGCGGGTATTGTCGATATGCAAAAAGGCGAATGACAAAGTCGCCGTGCTATAAATGCAAAAAACATCTGTGGTGAGCACGAAGTTGAAGTCTGTGCCTCTTGTATATAAAACTGTATTTTGATTTTTTTTTTATTGTTTTTATGCATATCAGATTTATACTTTTTATTTATGTATTTATTTTGGAGGTACTATTTTATTATTGTTTTTTAAATCAATGGCTGTTAATGTAGCAAAATAAAGTGATATATTATTTACATTTAAAATGAGAAAAAAATTGGATACCTAAAATAAATCTAGTTTATTTTTAGTCTTATTGAAAAATTAATTTAAAGGTAAGACAAAGTTCGGAGTAAAGTTCAGAGTATGTGTGTCTTTAAGTGGACTTCGTTAAAAGATTAAAACATGCAAATGCCCTATTGGGAAAGTTACAGCTGTTGGGGTGGATTCTGTAAATTGTACAGCTTCATTGAAATACATAAATTAGCATTCCATACATCTGAATTTAATTTTAAATACAACAAAAAAAAGATCCATCACCTACAGAGAAAATGAATACGTCTATTAAAAATAGTAAATACAGTAATGTAAAAGTAACTCTGAAAAAATTATGTATGACATTCTATTCTATTCTATGTGTGGATGTCTGACAATCAAGCGTGTTTGTGAAAATTTCGTAACTTATTTAACCTACACACACATAATTTTACCAAGAGTATTTTGAATTGATGTTTCTTATCCGTTTTCCGATCCCAATCTCGATCAATGCAATATAAACAAATATAGCGCTGGAACTTGAAGGAGTTATTGCACAATTTTACCAAACCTATTGAAAGAATGATGCGTTGTGTCCATATTTAGTGTAGACAATTTATTCAGTTCGGTTTATCACATAGTTATAGCTTTGCAGAAAATCATCGTGTCTTTTGCCACAATCCACATTTTTGACATTTGCTAAATAGACTAGTTAATAAAATATACATATTAATTGTAATTAATATTAACTCTTAAAATTAATCAACAAATATAATGATATGGTAAAAAATAGCTTAAGTGCAACATTATATACCGAATTACTTTTTAAGCGGAAAAAGAAACGATACGGGGTTTGGAAAGTTAATCAGTTAATAAAAATATGATTAGGGTTTCCCGAATCGTCAATTTTGTTAACTGATAAATGTGCCACCTTGCGAAAGAAGATTCAAATTGTACTTTTAATTAACATCTACTAAATTATTTGGAACTTGCGTTGACGGAGACAAGAGATTCACAATCTAGACTAACAACGGTATTTCGTTTCCTATTTTTTAAACAAAAATAATTAGAAAAAAACACATAAACAATTGAAATAAATACAATTTGGGTATTCTCACAAAAATCGGGTATTCCGAAGGACGGAAAGCACCAATTTTTTTGCAAAACACGTATGCCTATCGCTTTCAGTTGGTGAGGAAGCAATTTTTTTACACTCATTTAGAATTTTTTTTTAAATTTATAATTCACAAATTGTGTGTGAACTGATTTCTACGAAAGTGACATCGACTGTTTCCGAATTGTTTGGCGGTTTTTCCAATAATCTGTTTGAGTACACCCTGTTTTAAGGAAGCAGTCTGAATATATTGTGTAAGAATTATTTTCAATCAAAGCAAATGCCAAAAGTTGCTGCAAAGCCACAAATTGCTAATACCCAAAACACATGTGCAGAATTCAATGGGTAGCAAGATCAGAATCCATACGTTTATATTAATATATACACACGTAAATTCTGCACTCACTGCAGCACTGCAACATGTCCAAATGCAACACCACAAATGAAAATGAATTGATATTCTAAGTTTTGGGCATCCTTTTGACACTGCCGATCGTGTTTGTTTTAGTTGTAAACTCATCAGCTGCCTAGTCAACGAATGACAGCAGCAAACAATTTTCTGCGCATTTGTTTTACTTGCAGCACTGCACTCTGCGTTGTGTCCAGTATTTCTGCACAGTATTTGGGGATAATGAAGCAGGAAATTGGAAGTCCGCAAAGTGTCATGGGCTAAGACCTTATTTGGATCAAACGTGTTTCGGAGGACACACCAATTTCTTGCCAACCCCGGGCCTTCGGGTTATTTACAGCGTGCAAGTTCCCTTTCGTAGCTCGTCGGTGGGTCCAGTCCACATAGTATGAAAAAAACAACAGTCTTTCAGATAGAGGTGGAACAACGCAAGCTCTGGGACTTCACGCAATTGATTGAAATGTCGGGAGTAATCCTCTTATCAGAAATTACCCCACTAAGGCTGGCTTTTTGAAAGCGCTATTAATGAGGAAATGAGTAATGTTGTATTGTTCCTAGATACTTCGACTCAAAACGTTAGCTATTACGCTATCGTTTGCCTCTATAAGCGACGAACGCTATAAAATAAAGCGAGCCGAGTAACTTGTTTTCAATTTCCATTCCATTTCGCGTTTTCCGGCTTTCGAAACTGGATTCCTAACAACCTCACACCGCGGATCCCAATTATCAAAGCTCCGAATAAGATAAGATTAATATTTGTAGATATAAGCAATCGCTGATGTTATCCCTTCGCAATGTTCGCTATCGATATCAAAGACGATCAAGTTAGCAATTTATTGTTATAAACTATCAATTATGAATTTTTCATGTGACAATTTACTTCAATTTAACCACAATTTAACCTTTTGTGCATTTCTTTTCTCACAGCGCATTTGCTAATGACCATGGGACAAGCTTAAAAACGCCACCTGGTGGGAAAATGCGTATGCAAACGGAATCTGACCGCACAGAAATGAGGAAACCTCACAAATTAAAACATGATCGTTTCAATTCTTTATTAATGTTAAGTTGGAGCGTGTTACTCGCGTGTTACGAACTATAAGTTCACGGGTGACGCGATTAACTGTAGCCGGAAGCAGTTACATGAATGATATCGACTCCATAAATAACGGGAATGTGTGAGTCACATGAATGAGAATGTTTGCTATCTTTAATAAATCCATAATGCTACGTTTTCACCGGACACTAATCGCGAGATTTAGGGCAAGAGATTACAAATAAATCTTGAGGTTTTTCCACCAAAAAAAAACAAGATTAACTTGACGTTTCACCAGATGTTGTCAACTTCTGCCAAATCGAACAAACCAAAATTGTGATAGTAGGAAAAAAATAAATAGTTTAAATTGATAGAACATGAGTTCCGGAAATCTTTAAATATTATTAGCTATAATTTGATTCTACAAAATATACTGAAAGGTTTGATTGTTTTATTTTTAGAAGAAATCGCTAAATTATGTTATATGTTTTTTTTTTTATGAAACAATGTCAAATAAAGCTCTGTTTGCTTGGTATTTTTGACATTCCAAGCTGTAGAGAGTGTGTTCACAAACCGGACTCTACATGTAAATCTGGTCAGTTTAGGAGATTAATTCTAAATCTCCCTTTTATGAGATTAACTTTTGTATGATAAATCCCGAGATTTATGCGGGATTTACGGAAATTTTTCTAAATCTCACAGATAATCTCCGGTGGAAACATATCATAACGTGGTGAAAATAATACATTTTTGTTCATGTTACGTTATTTATTCATTTGGACCACCCGGTATATTATAATAATAATAATTTTTGGCGCAACAGGTCTGTAGGGACCCTAGGCCTAGCTTCTCGCAACCATTCGTTTCGTGTGAGTTTTTAATTTTTGGAACGAATGGAAGGGATCTACAATTTTATGCCGATTCCAAACGGCTAATTGAGAAGCTCTTTCATGACAGTTATACTCTCAGATGTTTGTCAGACGTTCGCGAGAGGTGGCGCAGTGAAAAAAACCCTGAGTTGGAATTTGAGTTTTTGCGGGATTCGAACCTGGACCCCTCGCTTAGTAGTCCAACACACTAACCACTAGGCCACTGCGACCACACCCGGTATATTGCTGGTTCAATATAAGGGAAGGCTGGTTGCGATGAGTTCAATGTCCAATTACACCTTCAAATAACGAGAAAACGACGTATTCTTAGATTTAACGGTACACTCTCACACTAACTGTCAATCGTTTTATTCGAATATTTATTTAGATATCTCTTGTTTTTCCCTTTATTTGCCTGGGCGATTGAAAGCAATCAAAAGACGTGGGCAATTTGCTTATAGGTTTGTTCGATTTGACAAACTTAGAAATGCAACCACGACATTCATCATTCCAATGAAAGCAAACATTTTAAAATGATCCAAAAGGAATGATCATAAGGAGCTACGGGTGCCTTATGTGTTGGATGTCCCAGGTTCGATCCCCGGAAAAATACAAATTGCTTCTTAAGTTTTTTTTTTTCCATGGCGCCAGCTCTCTTGTGAACCTCTGGTAAATCCCTGAGAGTATAATGCTGCATTTACACTGTCACACATTCCAATCACGGAAGATTAAAGGGATGCTAGATACTAAATAGCCGTGTGACCGAAAGGGGTAGCATTACTTAACACGCAAAAAAAAACGTGACACGTATTTAGGTCGGCCATCTTGCTAACGTGATACGAATTATAGGAAAGCTCCGGTTGATGTTTTATAGCGACGACTAAAGAAATTCCGCATTCCTATAAAACAATATGGCTTCCGGAAATGATGAAAGGACAATTATTTATTTTTTCGTGCAACTGATTGATGAATTGTTGGTTTAATTTACTGAAACTATTTACCACTCTCATTTCACGTGTTTCTAGACAGGAATAGAAATGTTTTCAAACAATTGCAGAAATGTGTCTATTTCCGTTTTACGTATCTATAATTATGGGTAGAATCATCCATGATACTTTAGGCATCTGATTTGTTGTCTCATTCTTACGCCTTTACTTGACTGCGGATAAACGGATCTCTCTGTCCCGTGTCATGCAAAAATGCGATAAAATTCTAGATCTTTTTCATCAGTCCCAAACATTAAAAACGCACAAAACGAGCGGTTGTGAGAAGCTACGGACCTCATGCGCCAACAATTTCGTTTAGCAACGTTTTAAACACAAAAATAATTTTTCCTTAAAATTGTTGTCATTTCTTTCAATTATTCTGTTCACTTCTTTTTTCCAAAACGAGCGCCAATTTTTCATTTGGCTTTGCAACCTCGAGCGAACAGTACGAACACTAAGATCCTATGCACAAACCATTAGGAGTTCCACTTTCCACAAACTGCTTTCGGAATTAAATCTTGCGAACAAGCCCATTTCCTGAAAATTCGGAACACACTTTGACACATAAAACATTAATTCACTTTTCCAAGAAAAAAAATTAATAAACTTTAGCACCCCTCATTACGATTCCTACAGCTTCGTCCGTAAATTACGTCTTAATTCTATGAACCCCTTTTCACTACTAGTCGAACAGAAAATTAATTTTACTGTTATTCAGACGACATGTGCTTTTCCTAAAAAAAAACTAACAACAAATAAAACCAAACTTTAAGACCCACCGCAGTATCACCATCATCACTTGAAAGATCAACAACTTCGTTGCTGTCCATTTTAATATAATAATTAAAGTACTAAAATTCGCAATCACAAAAAAATAACTACAACCGGAAAAAATTAAGGCGCACTGACATTAAATGAACGACATTCCTGTCGCACAGTCAATCGAATACTAAATCAAATTCAAGCCTCACACATATATCCCACTCAACGAACAACCAACACTATGAAGACGAAAATCGAAGCAAAATTCTTCTTCCCGTCACCTCGCCTCGCCTCATCTCGTCACCTCGTCGGTTGTCGTTCGTCGGGTAATAGCATAAACGACAAAACGTATATACATACTTTGCCTTTGGTGTGGCGATAGTGAATGTAGGTGCCGGGCGCCAAGATATATATAGATACAGAATAGAATTCTATATACCTTGGCTGGGCACCGTCGCCGTCGCGTAGAGAAGATGAATGTTGAACGTGTGTGCGGGCAGCGATATATACGAAAGCCCGAATGGTATTTAATTTACTTGCTCGGATACTATGTATGTGGTGTTTTATAGGAATAGGTATCTACACATAGGTATATACGAACTGTACTTCTTTGCGATCAGCGACGTTCGATTTCGTTTTCGATGCATGAGTGCCAGGCTGGCAGGAGCCAGCGAAGCAGTATATGAAAAGAAAAAAAGTACAACATTGAAGCGAAAACGATAACCAGAGACAGAGATTATAACTGACTTATACTAAGGGTATTCACAATCTCATAATTTTATGCAGTTCGTAAATTCATAAATTTCTGCGTTGCTTTAAGTGAACACCCCTCTCGGAAATGTCATTGCATAATTTGCTGCAAATAACGATAAAACAATAATTACTAATCTATTTCAAATATTTTTTAACGTCATTGCAGCAAATCTGAAAACATGTAAATCAATTCACACAACCGCTTGTCACAGTTTGACATTTGTACCTACATTTGCGTAACCTTCCCCGCAGTCGATTTCCGAGCCTAATTGGTCGCAGAAAATTATGAGACCTGCGTAAAATATTCTCCATACAAAATCTGACAGTTCATTTACGAGAAGGTAAATTTCCGCAGTTTACGCTGTTTACGAGGGTTTTACGCGTTTAAGTGAATACCTATCCTTACTGATTCGGAAGTGATACAAAGTCACAAAGACGATACACGAATCGGTTCGTTGTTTGTGGTCCTAGTCTAAGACCTAAGAGTCTCATCGTGATTCGTGACCATCTCATCTTGATATTATGGAGGAAAAAGGAGAATACATTTTTTTATAGTGAAAAGTGAACTTAATGCAATAGCACAACGCACAACACAAAGCAACAGGCAAGAGGCAATGCAATTAAATTATTTTTGGGATGGATTTTCGAGCCGAGGCAGAGAACCTAACCAAACCAGCTATGTACTGTTCTCACAAGTTGTTCGTGGTGCCAGCTGCCAGTGCCAGTGTTCTACTTTGTGGGAAATTTACATTTGCGTGGGATATTCGATCCAAGCAAGACATGTTGAAAAAAATGATTTGATAAAACAAGAAGACAAAGGAATGTGTATCTATAGAGTCAAATGAGGCCCCAAATCTTTATAAATATAATAAATATAAAGTCCACAACCGATATAAAGGGCTATTTATATGAGAGTGGATTGCGAATTTCTGACATTTCATTCACGTGAAAGTTTTTTTATTCTCAGTTTCATTTTTAAAGGTTAAGTTCGAACGAGTTTTGTGAGTTTGTGGATTGTGAATAAATTGTGACAGTTCTCCGCAGAAATTTTCAATACGCCGGGAAAATTGCTGTAATCGTAAATTTATCTATTAATATCAATGGAGACTCAGACTCTACATATCTAATGCTGGTAGGTAGAACAAATAGCAGTTTTCAATTCATAAATGCAGTTATGCTCAAAAGACATGTGCCGCAGCGGAGAATGCATTGCTACAAGTAAAACAGATGTGCAGACAATTCCTTGACATGCATTGGATCGGATAATGTGGCTAATGTCACTGACAAAGAAGCTGATGGGCATTACTAATAATCATTTTTAACCTTCACACTAAACATTTCCTAGGTCACAATATGCAATTTTGTATAGAAAATGTCGCCATTGTGAGATCGAAAAATTTAGCCTGGACACTAAAAATGGTTATTAGTACCGCGGGATGTGTTTACAGCCAAAACAAAAATAATCATTATATTCTAATCTGCTGCGCAGTGAATTCGGCACATGTGTCTTGCGCATTAAATAGATTTGTACGCAATTCGCTTATATGACACTACATTTTGTTCTCATTTTATCCTCATTGAAAGTGAAATGTTAGCTTCGTGTAAAAGAGACAAAATGTGTATTACGAAAGAGGTAGCAATTGTTTCCAAAGCAACCACAAATTTTCCACTTCAAAGTGACGGAAGGCAAATGCCATATAAGTAATGTTGAAATGTCAAAAAAAAGCTGCCAGCAGCTTAAGAATGTAAATTTAATACATTTTTTTGACATCTCTACATTAATTTGGTTGGTGTGTACGACTCAATCCTATCGGAAATTTTCGTAGTAAAAATTTAGCGTCATACCGGCTTTGAAACTTTTAAAATAAAATAAAAAAAAATTCTGCTAATATTCGAGTTGTTAGGTTCGTTCGTGTACTTTCAGCATAGAAATATTAAAAATTTAAAATCTCACTTATTGAGAGCGAAATCACGATGGCTAGTGAACTAATTATTAAATTATTAAAATATAATATCCAATAGAGAAAAATATAATTATGATAGAAAAATGACAGGAAAGATCTAAATTTTGAGCCATTTGCCCGGTAAAGTGATTTCATGACAAATAAAAACCACGTGACAGCTGATAGTTCAGAATTAGTAAAAATGGAGCGCTACACGAAAGAACAGCGAGTTTTTATTGTTGAGCTATTTTTGGAAAATAATGGACACAAGAAGTCGCAAAAATTTTTACCACCTCATTTTCATGCCATGGCTAATTTTTAATCGCCAAAAATGTCGAATTTTGGTTTAATAAGATCCACGAATGATTGCTGGGAAATGTTTTCTATGGATTTTGGGCGCTTCTTTTGAAAATGTGGATGATCAGTTATAGTTTCTGAGCCTGGTCCAAATAAATGGATAATTTCAAGCGACAGTTTGTTGCATTTATTCAGGGAAAAACAACCTTTTGGGAAAATTATGGGAATTAAAAAAAAATACGCGGGGAAAAACAGAACCCATGACAAGGAACACTGACCTGCGCTAAAACATGAACCTGCGTTCTGCGTAACACCAGAACACCACCACCAAAGAAGCACCATTCATGTGATACATACATTCCACACAAAAGAACTATGTACGTACATAACATCGCCATGTGGCACTTATTTATCAGGTTTATATTTTACGAGCCAGGAGTTCAGAGTGAGTGCGAGCGACTATCGTTATCGATATTCAAAGGCAGCAAAACAGACTTCGGACCTGGGGAAATTAATTTACGCAGTAGATTTTTTTTTGTTGCATTTTCTTTAAAATTTGTTTTTATGTTTTAGAAAACACGTGTGCATAACATTTGTCTGTTCATTCACACCATCGAACTGTGGAGAGTGTGAACAAGTACTTTCGTCGGCCAGTGGGAGATTCATTTCTTGAATGCCAGCAGCCACAGCCAGTCTGCATTCCACACACTGTGCATTTTAGTGATACCAGACTTGATTTATTTCTTATTGGATGAAGATAGATATGGATTAGAAATTAAACTTAAAGCACCTATTTATATAGGTAAAGGGTCTTCCATTAAGGACTTGACAGCCTCTTTTTTAAACAAAATGCAAACTACTTGAGCTATCTAAAATTGATTGGCTTGAATTACTATCAAAATATTTATGAAATTTATGAATGGAATTCGACTTCGTTCATTATGTCCACCACGAAAACGCATGCACGTTCAATACGTTAAAGCCAATTTTTGATGACTCGGCCCACATTTCGACCGATACGGCCGCTATTTCTCGTTCAATATTGGCTCTGAGCTACTCTAACCTCATCGTATAGCTATAGCAATGGTTTAATGTAGAACCACACAAAAAAGTCTTGAGGCGTTGAATCATACGATATCGGCAGTGACTTTTTGCGGATGAAGTGTTGTTTCATGAAGCACATTAAAATTAAATTTTCAAATTTGACAGTTCGCCTACTTTAACTTGAGATTTATATTTTATCAGTCTCAGAAACGGGCAGATGACTTTATGAGACAGTTAGCTGTTACATTCTTCGAATAGCTTCTATTCGACTATTGAAAAATGGATTTGTGTCTTATCTGACAGTTAACCCCTATCTGATTGGATATCTGACTATTTAAAAATCGGACAAAGTGTTTTGGAAATTCTAATGCGTGAAGAAATCAAATAATCCCTTAATTAAAATTTCCAGACTGAAATAAAAAAAACTTGTAAGTAATACGAAATTCAACAAATAACCAAAATTCTTTATTCAAAGTTAAATATTTATTACTGAAAATACGTTCCTTCTTGATCGAGATGCTAAACTAGGATGAATCCAAATCCATCCTTTCTCTTTTCCAATTTCCCATATCCTTCATATGGTTCTATTTGTTTCGTTCTAACTTATAGATATCGTCTCGTTTCAGCGCTACATAAGACTGTTTAAAGAAATAATAAATGTTAAGGGTGGGCCATACTTGCCGCACTTACTCCATCATCATTATCGCTGTTTCCTACGGCTTCGCGATATTACAAATAATCAACTTCTGCCCCTCTCACGCCTACCCGTCAAAGTTCTATGCTATGCTCGTAAAACATAAAATATGAGAAATGTAGGTACCTACACATTAAATGATCTCCTTCACAATTTAAAATAAACTCTTATAATTTGTAGATAAATACTAATTAAAAAAGAAACAAAATTACTGAGCACAGAATAATAATTGGCCAAAACCAGGATCAGAGCACAGTCAAACCACAATTATTGTACCTATGTCTTTTAGGTAATATTTATATTTAATTTATTGTCTGTGGTAATAGCATATAGCAACGTTCTCTGTGTATGATTCTCTTTTTTAATTTCAGATTCATAGGAGACGCGCACGACAGGCACAGGACTTCGGCTGAGCGAATAAAAAATTCTTAACGCATACGTCCCAAGATAATTTAAAAACATGTCTAGCAAAACTGAAACAAATGACAGTTCCAGTTGGACATTTGACATTATTGTTTTGAAAAAAAAAATTAAAATTTTTTTAAAGGGGACAATTTGCTTTTAATTGTTTACTATGTTTTCCATTCTCTTTATTTTTTTCTGATAGCTACACAGACACACAGGAATCAAGAATTTAAATGTGTTTATCAGAATCAAAAACGATGTATTACACTTTTTGAAAAAATCGAGTTGGCGATGCATTTTAATTCTCCCTCTAGAGATCTATCTATTGCTGTTTTCGTTTGTTTTCAAAACCAACTGATTCCAGAGATATTTTCATTTGAATTTGTGGGTTAGAATCAAAACCGATGTATTCCTCAAATCACTTTGAAGCAAAACGAATCTATTCCTAGTTAAAATCAAAATAACTCTTCCAATACTAGCTTAAATTTTTTTTTACTTTAAAAATCAAAATTAATGTACCTATTCCAAAAATGGCGGGAAAACACAGTGTGCATCGTTCTGTTGTTTAGTATTTTTAGTTATTGGTATAGGTATTTTTCAATGTTTTATTTGTAAACATTGTCATAGGGTTTTTTTTGTACTCTTTTTCTCGAGTTGGGGCGATAGTAACCGAATCCTCCCCTTACATATTCACCAAATATTTACATTATTTAAAAACACTGAAAAACAGTCAGCCATATTGTTCCACAATTTTTAAAATTTTACTTTAATTTATTTGTCATTTTGACGGGAACTATGTTTTTAAGAGTTATTGACTCGCTAACATACCTCTCCTCCTACCGTTAGTTAGTTATATGAAAGTTACGAAGCGTTAGTTATCTTATAAAAATGTTTATTAATAGCAATTTGAGCTTAACTAATGTGTTTGCCAATTGTTAGGCCTAACATGTAGTTACGCGACAATAATTATTAATACGGCTGTATTTTTTTTAGGAAATTTTAAGATTTTTTTTGTTTCTGATAAACGAACTTTATAATTCATAAGCAACATTTTAAGATCAAGACTGAGTTCAACCATTACGATTAAGTGGTCTAAAAAAGTAAAAGAAGATTTGTACGTTTTCGTTTTAAGTATGGCTATAACTAGGGCCTTACTAGATATTTTCATTGCGGAATCCATATGGGGAATGTCACAACGAATAACGCGAAAAAATGGGAATTCTGAGGTTGGTGATGGGAAATTTCACTTAAAGCGGCTGCAGCACTGCATAAGCCTCGATAAATGTTATTTTCTATATACCAAACGCAAACTTTTATTGAAAACGTTTTACAAATATCTGCTTAAATGGCGACGTAACCAACGCAAGCTTCAGAAATACTTATGGCTTTTGTAACCAAATAAACTGGAACTGGGAAACCAAATCGAAATGTAGGGCTTCAGATATTGGAATTGGTAGGTATATATGAATAAGCACTGTGAGCATTCCCAAAAAATATAAATGTTCTTACAATTTTCCATATTCAAGCGTTACTCAAAAAATCAAAAGCTTTCATCGTTTGAATAATATATATACAGGTATATAATGCATTTCAAAATGAAATATACAAAAGGTAAACTTACCCGTTCGCTTAGATTAATAATCATGATTTTGGAAACAGGAAATATAACTAAACACAGGACTTATTACAACAACACTTTCAAATTCAAATCACATACTAAACAAATAAAAATAAACAAGTTAACGACAAGCCGAAAAAGCGTTGGCAAAAGCGCGCAAAACGGAAACAAAAAAAAATCAATCACTGCCACAAGCTAACGGATACGGATGACGGATCCCTTCGGAAGAGGAAGAACAAGCAGACGGCGCAGTGATGCCAGTTTAGGGGTTTCCCCCATATTTAGAGTTTTGTTTTCGTCGACCGGGGGAACTGGGGGAGAAATCTGGGGTTTTCTAAAATTCTATTTTACTTACATTTCCCTATAATATCCTTTCATAAAAACAACAATTTCATCAAAGTTCGCTAAGGGCTGTGTAAATTCTTACAAGATATTTTCAAAATACAACATGCGTTGCATTTATTTGGCGCACACTCTTGCATTCGGAAAAACAAACTTAAATGTTCGCGTTTCAATTTCGAAATTTCTTCTTTGAGGTCGTACCTACAAAAAAACGTTAAAAAAAATAATGGCAAAAAGTAGCCACATCTGTGCGGGTTTTTCAGAGTTACCTATATGGGGGAAATATTTTGACCGTTTGGCAACGCTGAGGTATGGCGGTAGGCTATGTATCTGCATTTTGCACAGCCAAAAGCAGGCCAAAAGCTTCATGAAGCCGACCAATTGTAATGCGAGAATACCTTTAGTTTGGGGTGGACTATGGATTGGCAGCCTGTTATATTTATATAATTCCACACAACATCTAAAATGCTCTTGCGCAGGCAAATGCGTTTATAAAGATTTTTCGAATTAGGGCGGCGTAAGTTAAACGCGTTAATGCGTTTAGAGCCTACGCAGAACCTACCTACGTAAATATGTTTTTGCATCAAATGTCATTATTTGGTAGTGCACGAAATGTATAAACAAAACCAATAGTAGGGAACTATGGTCCACGTTCCACTAGGAGAGGTCAAGGGACAAATTCATTCCCATTTCCTGCAGAAAGCCAATCTCCAAGATATGGCCCACATACGACCCAAATAGAACAAGGGTGTCATCGCAACTCATACCCCGACTACTCATACCCCGCACCTAGCGACATCTACATCCCAACATTACAACTGGACACTTACCTTCTTACTACTCACCCTTATCGTTCGAGTTGTAGTTTATGGCATTTAGTGTCAAAAATAAGTGTTACCATATTGCAAATCAATATTTTTTCGAAGTTTGGTGGTGGCTTGTCAATCATTTTGTGAAATAGAGTAGGCAGGTTATATTCACTTATGAATACGGACACACTTGTGAGGATGAATATTTTTGCGAATATTTGTCGTTTATTTTCTCATATTTTCTAAAGTTAAAATAATAAGTTTTTGAGAAAAGAAATTGACTTTTAGCTTCAGAGAATTTGAGAAAATAAAAGTAAAAAATTCGCGCGAATTTTTTACTTTTATTTTCTCAAATTCTCTGAAGCTAAAAGTCAATTTCTTTTCTCAAAAATTTTTTTTTTAGGTTGATAGAAATAAATTTATAATATTAACCATATTAACCGTCTTGGAATCGTATAACTCCATTTCATTTACAACACACATAAAACATTTCCCACCCCTATACCTTCTACTTAACATTACATGCATTTTTTACCTACCTTTTTCCAACATATATTTCCAAATTCCACAAATATAATTATTAAAGAAACTTTAACCAAGCACTCAACATAATTCACGATTGATATGGTAACACCATATTCTAAAGGTGAGTGATGAGATTATTGGTTGTTAGTTGTAAAGTTGCGATGTAGATGGCGCTAGGTGGCAAATTTGGCAGGGGATGAATCGTCTGGGTATGAGTTGCACCCGACCCAGAACAAGAAACCTGCTAAATAGAACCCGCCCAGATATTGCCAGAGTCACGGCAATAATCACGGGGCATTGGCCAATTGGCGACCATGCGGCCTAACTTGGGATCCCACAACCCACACAACCCTCATTGCCGCAGTTTCGGAAATACAAATGAGAAAGAAACTCTCTGCCATTTCCTCTGCAAATGTCCGGCACTAGCAAGAGCCAGATTGCGGACACTGAACCAATGGCCAGGCATTAGATTTACATTAATACCTTTATATGATTGCAGCTTAATATTTCGGCAGCCCCTCCGAAGACATTTTGTAATTGTGCCAGATAATTTGACTTTTTGTTGTGTAAAATGATTTTACCTATGAAGCTAATCACCTAATCACAGTTCACAGCTGATGTCGGTTGCAGAGCAAAAAGTAATAGATTTCCGTGTTTTCTGTAACAGTTCTATCTAAATTCTTACTTTTTTTTTAGACACAAACCTCGTTTGGTAAAGTTACCGTGGGAACATTTTCATAAATAACAATTTCAGCAGCCAAGTTGATTCTGCATCCTACGTGATGTTTCACTAAAAAAACATTGTAGAGGCGTCGTAAAGGAATCTTATATATACGGCTGTGAGTGATGTTCAGCTAGTATTTTTTAGCTTTGTGTAGTCCAACAACGCGTCGCTCAAATCACTCAGCCCCCTAATGAAGCTTTCCTGCCTTTGTTGCTTTTTTTTTGTGGGAAGCTTACTTCACGCGGTTGATGTCTAATGTGGTATTGGGCTTCCTCAGATTTTGTGTGCCTAATCGAACATAAAATGATAAAAACGTCACTTGCTCTTTTTGTGTTGATATACCTACGTGCGACTTGAATATGTGTAGTCTTCGACACTTTCTAAGCGAATTCCATTCACTGGTTAAATTTTGTATTAAAACATTCGAAATATCCGTCCCGATTGATTTCTAAATATTTATACATAAATAATTTATAAAAATAGATTCATCCGATGCAATGCCTTTCTTTGCTGGAGAAAAAAAAATTCACTAAAATGTAAACAAACTCCACCAGTTGTCAAACTCAAACACACTTGGATTGGTACATCTGAGAAATCTAGATTCGCAAAAATTTCTCTGAAATCTCAAAAAGATTGCTTTTTCCTGTACCAAACGAACATTACAATTATTCTGAGAGCGCTCAATCGAATACCACATAACTATGTGCGAATATTTGATAAAATAGCGACAGGTGGTGCTGGAGCTATAGTACAAATGAGACTGGTCACAAACCACCAGCGGATAGTTTGGGAGCCAATATAAAGAAATTTCATCGCCAAATGTTTTCCTAGATTTTTATCACTCTTTCATATAAAAGGGCTTGTTTTTGCATGAGAATTTATGTTTATTTAGCAAATTTCTTACACTTTGAATATTCGTTTCAATGAAAAGAACTAAACCACCATTTGCTCTGACGCCGATGTTATAATTAATAAAAACACTGTCAATGTTATTTAAAGGAAAAAAATAACACGAATTAGGTTTCCATTACCAGAGACATTGTTAGAGTTTGCAATCGGCTCCTCCACAGAAGTAGGTGTAGAAAACACGTGTACTAAACAGCACAGTGATAATTTTTATTCATAAAACACACACATTTTTGCTTTTCTGTTCTGTTCCCTCGCCAATTTTCTGTAAGATATACAAGTCGAAAATTTGCAACATCCTCACAGTTATTTTTCAGACAGAGGATTGGCTGTACACTATTATAGAGCGAAGTGGGTGGAATACTTCCTCTGCCGTGCATCGTATTTTCCTTATTGCCCGAAAGAGAAACGCAAAACATCGGCGGCCCGTTAACCCAGTTTGACGCATTTCTGCCAAACAAGGATTACCTTACGAATCAAATAAAAATAAAACGCGACAATTAAGTTATTTACATTCTAATTATTCCTATTAAAGTTCTGATAATTGTTTCCAAGTTGCGTAGGTTTATGTGTCACTTTTCCAAAGCTTTATGGTTTTGTCGTTCTCCAATGCCGCAGATGCGATTATATTTTCCGTGGGATGACAGGCGGTACACAGAACCGTGTCAGTGTGTCCTTGTAGTTTTTGAACTACTTCCTTGCTCTGTAAATTCCATATGTAGACCATGTTGTCCTCGCTCCCTGACACAATCCACTAAAACAAAGGAAAAAAATAGTTCAATGGATGCTAAAATAAAATTAAAAAATGTGTGGCGCAACAGGTCCATACAGGACATAGTAAAAACAAGGACCAAGCTATTACCTTTCCACCTGTTACTGAGAAGTTGGCGAAGATGCAGTATTTCTCGTTCTTGTGTCCAGTGTACGTTTTCAAGCATTTACCCTTGGAGTAGTCCCATAGTTTCAAAGTATTATCGAGTGTAGCAGCTAGAATGTACTTTCCGTTTGGCGAGAACTTGACGAAGCTCACCGGCGGATTGTCGTCATCGATTAATGTCTTCAAGCACTGCCCACTGGCTGTGTCCCAAATACGACACAATCCATCGTAACTAGAACTGACAATCAACGACCCATCGCGATTGAAATGTACCGCAGAAACTGGGTCCGAGTGGGCGGGTAAAGTCTTTAAACACTTGCCCGTGCGTACATCCCATATGCGAACACTCTCGTCAAAGCTGCCCGACACAATTAAGTTGCTCTGTGGGTTGAAGTTGCAGCAAAACACATAATTACTATGACCCTTAAGAGTCTTTAGACATTTGCCCGAGCTCAGCTCCCAAATTTTAAGGGTTTTATCATCACTGCCGCTAACAAGTAGACGACTGTCCGATGACCACGCTACATCGCTAATGCCCAACTTGTGGCCTGCTATTGTTTTCTCGAATTTGCCATCGTACGCGCCCCAGATTTTTATTAGTTTATCAGCGGCTGTTGAAAAAAGCGAAGATGAAACAAATACATTTTTTTTTATTTAAATTTACTCACATGAACTAGCTAGCCACTCGCCATTGGGACTGAATTTGACAGCCGAAACAGCTTTCGTATGTCCGGCAAGAGTGAATTTAAGTGTGTAGTTTGGTTTCTGGAATAAGTAGTTTGATTATGGAAATGCATGTGCTTGGTTTCTTGCAACAAACCACGGCATTGGAGGATTTATTCGACTGGCTGTTCGACGACGACTGCAATTGATTTGGTCCCGATGGGGTGCTCTGAATTTGTTGGGGTGGGTGGACTCCTGGGTGACCGTGCACGGCGCCAATTGGTACCATGTTCATGTACGAAATGGTGTTTGCGTGGTTTTAAAATCAAGTCCTCGGGGGGAATAAATGTGCTCACGCTCACGATTCAGAAATTCAATGTGTATGATAGCTATCCTACTTCCTACTATTTTGACATAGGTAAGTGATGTAGTGATAATTAATTCACCCACGTTAAACGATAGTTTGAGACGCTAAATTGTTTTATTAATATTAAACAAAAATAAATTCGCTAATATCCACAAGAGACAAGACAAAACATGGCGCGTTCTTTAATGCTTGACAGTTTTGAAAAAGCTTCTGTTGTACAGCGGATACGATGCTGCTGGTCGTGTTCAGAAGCAGCCAGTCTATGAGTGATTTGCAGCAGTTCTTGAGCCGTATATCAATTGCGCTAGGTATACATTTACGACTGCTTTTCTAAAATATATAAAATGTGAGTGTTGAAGGGATAATTTTACCAAAAAAATTAAAACCAAAGATATCTTATGTCGATTTCCATTGGGATTTTCGGATTTTGCTCTCAGATTTCAGATTTTTCGTGCCCAATGGAACATAAAACGAGATTTTTCCTCCTTCGCATTTGTGGTAGTGCGTGTTTGAAAAGTCAGCTGTTCTTAAATTGTAATTTATTCTTACAGAAATCCACTCAATTTATGTTGATATCCATTCTTACAGAAATCCACTCAATTTATGTTGATATCCATTGCGGCAGCCAAATTTTTTTTTTCTCTATTTTTCACAGACTAGCCATCAAATTAGTAATTAATAACACACTTTAAAGTTTGACAAAAGAAAAATGTTTTGGTGTTAGTGTAAATAGGTGTGAATCTCGCTCAGATATCGAGATTCGCAAAACTGCTCTGACTCTCAAAAAAAGTGCTTTTTCTGTCCCAATGGAAAACGACATTATTTTTGTTTGCGTGATGTAGATGCCATCAGCCTTTTTCTATTTGCTCTGATGATCCACATACTTAGATCAAAGACTTCTATGATGTACAACAACACTACGAGATTCCACTGTTGTAAAAAATGAAAAATCTCTATAAATCAAGGGAAAAAAAAATTGTCTGCTGTAGGTAATAATAGAAATCCGATTTCAATATAAATGTTTGGCACTAAACGTGCCAACAAACAGAGCCTATGGTCAGTTCACAATAAACACGATTTCACAAATTGTGAAAGATTTCTGTGACGACTGTTGAAATACGCGAGACATATTTTTTCTGAACTATTTCTATGCAATCTATGGATTTTTTGTAATTCTTCAAGGCACACATTTATATCGAAAGTAACCAATGAATTACAACGGATAATTGAATGATATATTCTTAAGTTCAAAGTTATTTCTCATTTCTCAACAAATGCACTTGCAATCAAATGTATCCCATCCCTTTGTATTGCATTTCATTAGTGTCACTTCTCGATTTGTATGACAACTGACAAGAACGAGATTTCTTTTAGTAAAAAAACTGCATACGTTTCCACGTGAATACGAAAGGAAATACTTTCTTTGTACATACTTATTAATTTCTTTAATAATTAACTAGGAAAATGTCATCAAAAAAATCTAAGAAAAAGGATCGTTTTGATGATGAAGATGAAGTCGAGGTGGTAACTGCAGCTGCGAAGAAATCTTTAAAGAAAGGAAAGAAGGGACGACGAGGTGGAGACTCTAGCGACGAAGAATCTGTTCCTGGCAGCAAGGTCACTGAAAATGATGACGACAACGTAAAGAGTGGTTCAAAAAAGTCGCAGAAGAAAACTGCCAGTAAAAAAGAACGAAAAGGTGGCGACGACTTCGATGAGAAGCAACAAGATGTAGCTCTACCTAGACCAGTTAAAAAGGCAGCCAGAAAAGACAAGAATGCTAGGAAGGATGACTTCAGCGATAATGACGACGATGGCGGAAAGGACATCCTTGCTGGGATATCGAGTGATGAAGAGGTTATACCAGTCGCGAAGCCAGCACCCAAGAAGAATGCCAAAAAGGGAAAGAAGGGGAAAAAGGATAATTTTAGTGATGATGATTCACTGGGTAAGAGTATAAGCGGTCTTCCAAGTGACGAAGAGTTGGATGATTTCATTGTCCCTGATAAGCCAGCTGCGAAAAAATCGGCGAAAAAGAATAAGGGAAAACGGAATATTCATAAGGATGACATAGACGACATAGAAGCTGACGATGTGGAGGACGATGAAGAAGTGATTGAAGACGTTCCCGAAACCGTGACACATGTCCCGGAGAATGATACAGATCTGCCAGCTAGCAACACTATCACCGTCGAAGAAACCCCGGAAGTACAGCCAGCGGAAGTCACTGAAGATGTTAAGGAAGAAGAAGCAGCAACTGTTCTTGATGAGATCAAAGAGGATATGGATGGTCTTAAAATAGAAGAAAACAAGGAGAAGAAACTGACTCACAAAGAGAAGAAAAAGCAAAAGAAACAGCAGGAATATGAACGTCAAATGGAGTTAATGACTCGAAAGGGTGGCCAAGGCCACTCTGATCTAGACAGCAACTTTACCATGTCACAAGTGCAAAAAACTGCCGGCCAAATGGCGCAGCTGGAGTTTGCAGTTGACATCAAGATTGAAAACTTTACTATTTCCGCCAAAGGTATGTGCATTTTATACGCCATTTTGCTCTGACCACAAGATAAAATTTCCATTTTTAGGTAACGACTTGTTTGTTAATGCCAACCTCTTAATTGCTCATGGACGACGTTACGGCTTGGTGGGGCCAAACGGCCATGGAAAAACCACACTACTCCGTCACATAGCGACACGTGCCTTCGCCATACCTCCGAATATAGATGTGCTGCTCTGCGAACAAGAAGTCGTGGCAGACGAACGAACTGCCATTAATACTATCCTCGATGCCGACGTAAAACGAAATAGCCTTCTCAAAAAGTGCAAAGATCTTGAGGATAAAATCGAAGCCGGCGATATGAGTGTCCAGGAAGAGCTGAATGACGTGTACGCTGAGTTGAAAGCGATTGGGGCATACTCTGCCGAAGCGAGAGCTCGGCGCATACTTGCTGGTTTGGGATTTAGCGAAGAGATGCAGAACCGTGCCACAAACAACTTTTCCGGTGGTTGGCGGATGCGTGTTTCACTCGCCCGAGCACTCTACCTGGAGCCTACACTCCTAATGCTTGACGAACCGACAAATCATTTGGATTTGAATGCAGTCATTTGGCTTGACAACTATTTGCAGGGTTGGAAGAAAACCCTTTTGATAGTTTCTCACGATCAGAGCTTTTTGGACAACGTGTGCAATGAGATCGTCCACTTGGACCAGAAGAAACTGCACTACTACAAGGGCAACTACTCCATGTTCAAGAAAATGTACGTGCAGAAACGGCGTGAAATGATAAAGGAGTATGAGAAGCAAGAGAAACGCATTAAAGAGCTCAAGGCGCATGGACAGTCAAAGAAGTCAGCAGAAAAGAAACAGAAGGAGGTCCTAACCCGCAAGCAGGAAAAGAACAAGGGCCGCCAGAAAAATGCCGAAGAAGACGAGGGCCCTCAAGAGTTATTAGCTCGGCCAAAGGAGTACATCGTGAAATTCCGCTTCCCCGAACCATCACAACTGCAGCCGCCCATTCTTGGAATACACAACGTGACTTTCAGTTTTCCTAACCAAAAGCCGCTGTTCATTAAAGCTGACTTTGGCATTGACCTCACCAGTCGTGTGGCAATCGTCGGCCCAAACGGAGTGGGTAAGTCCACGTTCTTGAAACTCTTAGTTGGAGATCTGGAGCCTTTGGAAGGGGAACAGCGAAAAAACCATCGCCTTCGTATCGGACGATTTGACCAGCACTCTGGGGAGCATTTAACTGCAGAGGAAACAGCCGCTGAGTATCTGCAACGGCTATTCAACTTGCCTCATGAGAAGGCTCGCAAAGCTCTTGGATCATTTGGACTTGTTAGCCATGCACACATAATCAAAATGAAGGATCTTTCCGGCGGTCAAAAGGCACGCGTAGCTTTGGCCGAACTCTGCCTTAGCGGACCTGATGTTCTTATCCTCGATGAACCAACAAATAACTTGGATATCGAGTCTATCGATGCATTAGGCGAAGCTATCAACGAATATGAAGGTGGTGTGATAATCGTTTCCCACGACGAGCGTTTGATTCGAGAAACCGGATGTACATTGTACGTCATCGAGGAGCAAACCATAAATGAAATTGATGGAGATTTCGATGACTACCGTAGAGAAGTGTTGGATAGTCTGGGCGAAATTGTTAATAATCCGAGTGTGGTGGCAAATGCGGCTGTGCTACAGTAGAACCCTGGCGGACGTCTTCTTTTGTTTTTTTTTTTATCTTTATTTTATAGGCAAACGCAATGCTTTTTGTTATTTATTCAAACAGTCGAGCTGTTTTAATTTCTTTATCTAGATCGAATCGAATAAATGGTAATACGAATTTTAGTTTTTTTTTACATTTTTTCTCCATCTCCATTCTTTTTGGAACTATGGATATGAAATAGAGGACTTCGTTTATGAATTTTTCAGATTTCACCTGGAGAACACTCAAATGTCAGAAGAGGAATTTCATTTGACAGGTTGCGACAAACGAAATGCAATTATTGAATCAATTTAATTGGTTTGACGACGCAACTTAATATGATTTCTCTATAATTTGTTTACCGCTATGGTTTATCTCTCATTTTGCAATTATAAAAAAATTAATACATTCGTAGGTAGGTACCTATGTAAAAATACAAAATAACCAAAAAATACAAAAAATCCTTATTAATTATATAAAAGCGAACTACCTACATAAATTCCATGGCCAATATTAGGAACGTTTTACCTCTATCTGACTTTGCTGAAATGTGGACATCCATTTAAAAAAACACTTACGAGAAAAATATTGCACGCTCAGCTGTAAACCGAAACCGACAATTAGGTCTGTTCCTTTACTTTAAAATCTTACGAATTTTTACGAATTCTTACGAATTTTTACTCAATGCCGTTCCTTAACTCGAAAAATTCGTAAAAGAGAGCGTTGTCGAGAGATCAAGATGTTACCCTTCCACTGAGAATTTTACGAATTATTACTCAACAAATTTCTTGGTGTAAGAAATTTGAAGGGCTGTCAGTCACCAAACAATTAACAGCTGATTTGAAATTTCTTGTCATATTTGACAATCGATTGAATTTGTTTCGATTTCTTGCGTTCTATTAAAATGGTCTCCCCGAACATTCCATCGTATTAAAAATATTCTTTACCACTGCAATTTATGGAATTATTCATCTGTCATATCTGTCATTTTTCATAGTTTACTACAAAAGCGTTCCTTAACTTTTTCATAAGTGTCTCTCTCTGTGAGAGAATTTATCCCCACCACTGCCATTTTAATTGTCTTTTCCTAACAGACCTAATATTTGCACGACTTGGCAACGCGGCAAGGCACTGATTTGTGACAATTTGCTGTCAGTCAAGTGACACTACTCGCTCAGCTGATTCTACGGAAGGTGTTATCTGTTATGTACACTTCTTGTACACATTTTGCGCTATTGCTTAAAAATAGCAATGAGTGAAGAAGGAATCTCCACTACTCTTCCCGCAAACCAATATTTTGTGGAAAACAACAGATTATATTCGAAATTCGGTGAGATATTTTTTACGACCGATTGCCGATGTCTATTCGTGTGCGTTGTATGCGACCAGGATTTTGAGTTTTTTGAAGAATTCATAGAACACATTGGAGTCGTTCACGACTTTCAGGATGTCTTCCAAAGCAGTGACGCAAAGAGGCTCGTATGTATATCAAATGTGGTGGACGAACGTTCGAAAAGTGGAGAATTGGTGGGTTTTCATTTTGCCTGGTAATTGGAAGTGATACAATGTTTTTTATGCAGGAGTTAATGGTGGAAGAGACCAAGGACCTCATAGAATATAGGGAAGAAGAAATCAAGGTCGAAGCATATAAGAAAGAGGATGCGACCGCTAGTCAGAGTGATACCACCTCCATAGAAATTGACTTTGTACAGCAGTCCATTGATAATCCGCAGTCAACAGTCTTAGTGTCAGAGCCGTGCAATAAAAGCGTTCAAACTAAAGCGAATTTCAACAAGGAATCCTTTCAGAATGAAGAGCTACCTAAACAGTGTAAAAATAGTACAGTGCTGGCGGAGCATATATGCGACATGTGTGGAAAGAAGTTCGCAAGCGAAAACAACCTGGTGCGACACAAGTGGAGGCACTCCAGCCAAACGAAATGGTCATGTCCCACATGCGGAAAGGTGACGACTACTAAGGACGGCATGATTCTTCACGTGCGCAGAAATCACACGGGCGAGAAACCGTACAAATGCAAGTTCTGTGATAAGACATTTCCTTCAACCACACAGCGCAACCTCCACCATGGTGTACATACGGGTTACAAACCGTATGTGTGCGAAAAGTGTGGTAAAACCTTCAAGTTGTACACCGTTCTACGTTATCACATGGAGTGGCATTTGGGAGTAAAGAACTACAAGTGCGACAAGTGTGACAAACGATTTCACACAACAAGCGAACTGACCAATCACCAAAGCGTGCACACTTGGGAAAGACCATTTCCGTGCTCAGGGTGTAACCTGCGATTCAAAACGAAGAGACATCTAGCACGGCACCAAGAGGTTCACAGTGGAAAACTAAGGATGTGCAAATACTGTGACCGGGGATTCGCTCATGTGTCCACCCTGACATCACACCTAAGGCTTCACCAACTAGATGCAAGCGAAGATGCGGAAATGCCGTAGGATATTGGCTCATCCCCTTTCTGTCTCTTTAGTGTTATTATATAGATCGTGTTTTTAATATATTTACCTCTACCGTCCACATACTAGCTAAACACAAGTACCTATATGTTTGATTAAGATGTTGTTGACATAATGCCAACTCAAATGTGTTTCACGAACCTAACTTAATTGCATTTTAGTAAATAAATCAACAAGCAACTCTTCCGAACGAAACGTATGAATATATTTGATTTCACATTTACACAGTCAGAATAGATGACTCCTTCGCCATTGCGGATTGCTTTATGCCAGGACGACGTTCGTTTTGCAAGAAATTAATCGGCTGCCCACTCTGCTCTGCGACGTTCGTAGCAGCAACAAGCAGCTCCAAAGCGCCTTCCAGTTCTAGTAAATCGTAAGTAAGATCAATCTCCTTCTGCAGAATATCGGCCAGTTGAATAAACTCCTTGCCGAGATTGCCAGTGAACTCGTGGAACGTGTCTTCGTAAACGCTCAGCAGGATCATGCCGACATCGATCAAAACGCGCATAAAACGATGTTCGCCGATGTACCGAATGAGAAATTTCACTATTTTCGAAATGAAACTGTGTGTCCTTCCATATAGTGCTCGATGTAAACCTTTGCGATGTATTAGTTCCTGCATTACGCTTACAGTCACTTCTGGTGTCTTGCCCATAACAAAAGGTCTTATTACAGCATCGAGGCATTTTGCGTATTCATACTTCCGTAGATGGGTTTCGTAAATCTTCCCTGTATGCCTTTTTACTTCTCGAACTTCGTGATCTACATTCACAGACTTTTGATTGCGTATTTTGATATGGTTTGATGGAAGCCGAGCGTCGTTCTTGCCGTCAGTAGGTTGCTCCATGTTCTGAATCGAAACAAGTCCATCAACCATACCAGCGACAACAGATTGGTCATTCGGCGCCACAGCAAGACTCAACACAGAGTTGGGGAAGGACAAAGTATGTACGGTTTGGTATGAAGCAACATCATAAATCTTTACGTGCCTGTCCAGGCCTCCAGACATTATTCGCTTGCCATTGGTAGCCAGCCTTAAGCAAGTAACTGTCTTGTGATGTTGCGAAAGTTTCGTCAGTAGTTTTCCGCCGGCGAATGCATCCCAAACACAGACTTCGGTTCCTCCAGCACTGATAAATATACCACCAGTCGGTAGAAACAGTAATGATTCGACAGCACTCCCGTGGTTTACGCTAAACGACACTTTCTGTGTACGAGTATCGTAGAAGTTAATTACCTTGTCATAGCCTCCAGAAACAACGATGTTTTCTGAAACAGGGTTCACGCAACCCGCTCGAATATAGTCAGTGTGTTCTTCATATGTGTGTATCGCCTTTTCCGTTGCAATGTCCCAGAGTTTGACTGTTTTATCATCGCTGAAACTGGTTATGTGCAGCAAATCGGGAGTGAAGAATGTTCTATGGGTGGGTGCTTTATGACCCTTGAAAAGCCGAAGTACGTTTTTACTCGTGGTATCAAAGAGCTTCACAGAACCCTGTTCATCGCCGGCTACCAAGAGACGACCGTCTTGACGAAAACTACCGCCATAAGCGTTCTCTTGAAATCTAGACAAATTCTTAGCGACGAGTTTTGTGATTGGATTGTAAATTTGCACTCGCACAGAGCATGTTACTGCAAAGTAATGCGGTTGCACTGGACTGAAGTCGATGTAGTCAATAGCTCCGAATTCCTTCACCAATGTCGGTACCTAGAACAGGAGATTAGGAGGTTAATGCATACTGGTAGATTTTAAAAGATTATCTTTTACGTACGCCAAGATTTTTCCAATATGTTTTATCTGGAGTTACTTCGTGAATGGTTTTTTGATACTTTTTTGTATTCAAAGGCTTGAAATTTGCCATTTTGTCAACTTTGGTAATGAATTATAATGGAAAGCAAAAGCACTAAACCACACTAAACAGAAACAGAACTGTTGACATCTTCCTTCAACTGCACGTGTTGGTTGCAAAACGTCAATTCACAATAATTGTTCGACTGTGTGGTAATTGGCTCTACATTGATTTATAGCTCAGGAGAATCAACGATTTCTTTAATTTAATTTTAATCAATTTCAATGAAAGTGCTTTATTTCATCCTATGCACTATGGGAAACCACAAGTTCAAGAATTTGTGTTCTAAATCCCAAAACAGAATATCACTACGTCATGATAGTAGGCGAGGAACTTTTTTTTATCATGATAGGTAGTTTAATGTTAAATTTTACGTTACTAAAGTGCAATCGATGTTTCATGTCTTATGGAGTCAATTCAAAACATATCTATGTGAAGGAATAAATATTATATTAAAATAAGTCTTCTTCAATTTCTCAATATCTATAGTCGGCGGTTATTTAAAACTGTAGAAAAATTGTATGGCAACTGGGATTATTTGTTGTAACCAGGCTTATTAAATATTATATTTTAAATTTTTAACAAAACCGTTTCAAAAACAATATGCTTATTGTTTTATTACGTTTTCTCGAATACATTAAACGAATGTGTAACGGTGGTGCAACTACTTTTGTGAATGGGCCATCAACCTGACACATGTTGTCAAATATGCTGGCAGTAAAACGTCACATCAACCTCAGTCTTCGCGAATTTGTTTTTAAAGTTCCGATTTTATTTTCTTGTTATAATGGTAATTAAACGAATAATTCAACAAACAAAATGAGCTTCTTAAATGCCTTTTACTTTATTAACTTCACAGAGTGCTTTGTTCAATTTCCAAAGTCTGCTGTCGGTAATACTTTTGTTGATATGCACTTGTGCCTATTTGCGCTCACTATTCCCCAGCATTATGGACAGAAATAAGACTGGGTAAGAAAGAATCTGTCTACCAACTAATTGTGAAATATATTTTTCTAACTCTGCACTTTATTTATACTCTTAATACAATTGAAGGTTACTTGGTGTGTTTTGGAAGTTGGCACGAATAGGTGAAAGGAAGTCGCCGTACGTAGCTGTGTCCTGTGTAATTATGGCGTTGTCGCTGCTGTTTTGGACATAGTTCCAATGTTATAAAATAGATTTAAGTCTCTTAATTGTAACATTTCTTATAAATACATAACATTTTGCACTTGGATATATACTGAGCTTTTCAAAAAAAAAAAATTGTTGACTTAAAATTTTATTTACTGATGCTAGAAATTGGTTATTTCGCGCTGAACGCACCCAACTATACGAGGAGATGCGCAATTTTGCAATAACACACTTGTCGCACTCACTCTAACGTATTTTCCCCTTTAATATGCCTCATAAAGCGAGATGTATATATGTGCATGAAGGAATTCTGAAAAAAAAATATGTCCGCTGATACATATGTCCGAGATACATTTTCATCAATACAAAAGACTTAAAACAAATATTGCTATCGAAATTCATAACTAATTGATCTGAACATAATCTGTAACGCTTCGCGAAACTTTTATCTACTCAGTGAAAATGAAATTCAATTGAAATTGATTAGATTTAAAGGTGAATTTTTGTAATTTTCTTTTTTCCTTATGATGTCTCATTTTTCCTAGCTGTGTTAGCCATCATTATGTATATCTCGCTGTTTTTCTGCATTCGCACCTTGGAAACAATCGCCATTTCCTTATACGACAAAAGTATTGAAATTGAAAATTTTCTTGCACTACTAAATTATATTGAAGCTGAAATTTCATGTGTGTTTTGGGAAGTTGACTTTACAATGTAGATAATATTGACAAGATAACCAATATTATCGAATTGTCGAGCATTAATTTGTGAAAAGTAATTAAAACTAAAAAAAAAAAAAATGGTACTACTAATCTGTCGCGCCCCTCTTATAGGAAGAGACTTCTTTTGGAGAAGTTTTATAAACACTTTGGCCAAATAGCCTTAGAACTGGGAGCATTATTCTTTGTCTTGCCGTGGAAAGGGAGAGGATAGAAAACGCCTATGAATACGCCAGTATAAATCCATATATAGATTATATTCGTATATAATAATTGGGCGCAAATCGCCCGGAGACGGATGAATTGCTTGATGAAAAAATAACTGCCGGTTTTATTAGAAAAGACTGCTGCCGCATTTAAGCTTACTAAGTAATGTAGCTATAGTCGAGTTAGCCGCTTGTTAAGGTCTTGCTATGAGAGTCTATTTCGAGGTCATGGGCATGGAGTTATCCTTAATTTTACCTTGTGCTTTAAAATCCTTTTTTTTACCTATTATATTTTTGGTGAAAAACAATCAAACAAGACAATTCTGATTCGAAAGCTGACTTCTTTATGGGCTAATCTGGGGCCGAATTACCGCATTCGTGAGTGAGCCATACGTCACTGAATTTGGTGGATTTTACTCGATCACGGAAGAGGTAGTTCAACCCCTGTTTCCAATGTGCATACATATTCTGAAATGTAAATCATTCAAACGGTTTCACCATACTTTTACTATAAAGCCGTTTATACTTTTAAAGGTGTCATTACTCATTGTCATTATCGACGCAAAACTTACAGCAGCTTAAAAAATCATAGTCCAGAATGTATTTTTCGCTCCCTGTTGCTTAGTGAAATCTATCATACTGAAACATGAAACATACCTATAGTATACAGTTGGGACAAACGTTTTGAACATATGGAAAGTCAAATAAAATCGTTAAGAAAGAAAAGTCTTCGTGTGCATCTTTGTCACTTGCCATTAAATTATGAAAACTTTTTGAAAGAAATGACTAGTATTCAACTGGATCCTTTTTTTAGTTCCCATAACTTGTGAGTTGAAACTCAACTCGGAACTATGTATTCCCACCGAAATAGGACACTTGTTCGCATTTATAGGCTGGTTACCAAAACAACAGATTCATTTACTTGGTTACGAGTACCTTCTTCAACTGATTGCGTATGTTTTACTGTGCTGCGAGCAAAATTATTAAGTATGCCCGTTTGTATTTTACACAAAAAAAATCATAGTTTCCTTGACACTTACCTATCTAATTGTTCGGTAGTTTGTGTTTGATTCTCTGTTAGGTGTGTTTCTTCTGGACTACTATTGCGCTTTCTTAATTTCATTTATACTTTGCTTGCACTTTAGCCAATACCGTACGTTTTCATGTTCCAGCGGTTTTCAGAGCGGCATTGCACCTTCATTAAATGAATGACAGTCACGTTCTTTTGGGTAATATTTTACTTTATTTGGGGAATTTCTACGTTGATCAATGTTTTTCAGCTGTGAACAGTCTTAATAGCTCAAAACCAAACCTCTGGCAATGAGCAAGTCGATGACAATTATCGAAATAGAGACGTTGCTTAGCCGCATGAGCTCGTAAGCATTCGCCATGAAAGTGCGGGATTCTTCTTGGTGCTCGCCTGGTGGAACTGGTCACTTAGGAGGCGGCACTCCTGATGGCTTCTCAAGTGATTGAGGAAATCGCGGTCGGCAGAGTGTCAGGCAGTCAGAATTGAATTTGGTGAACTTCTTAAATTGCAACGCTATCAATCTGGTTATTCCCGTTTTGATATCGGGATATCCACGTTTACTTGTGTATATAGAGATGTCTACCACCATGTTTTGTCCCAAGAGATGTCAACTAGTCGTTGTTCCTTTCGGAATGTGGTGCCGCTTAGGCTACGCATGCCAAACAAATTGCCAAAGTAACCCTTTTTTTTAAGGAGCTTCATGTAAAAAACACATCAAGCACACATTAGGACCGATCTTTTGTTTCTCTTTACCGACAGTATTCTTTCCGGCGAGACCAATATCTCGTCCGGTTTCTTACATGCGATTTGAAGTTACACATCGTTAGTTCACTATAAAGGAAATTAGGTACAAATTGCATACCTGCGCAGCCAAACTCATTGATGTTGGTGTCAAAATTTATATTTGCTTCCACGCTTTTGTTACTGAACTCATCCCCTAGCTTTAATTATATATATTTACTATTACATATTTTACATTATCAATTTAACTACTTTTATGTACAAAAAACGCGAACGCGAGTGTGTGGTTTGGTATTAAAAACGGAAATTGCAACGTAAGTGATGTTTTTTTTTTTTTTTTTTTTTTGTTTAACAAAAGGTACAACATGAAACCATTTGGAAAGAAGTAAAACATTTATATATAAAAAAAAGAAGACAAAAACTAAAGGCAGACTTTTGTATTAAAGTCAACAACAAAATGAAATGAAATGCACTGATCAATTTATATATTTTCTTTTCTTGATTGCTAAAAGAGCGCTTGGGTCAAAGTACACCCCATACAAAAAAAACTTCCTCACCTGTATTCAAATTATTATTACTTGGGGTAGCAGCAGCAGCACCAATACTATCTCGGAAGCAGCCAAATAAAGTGTTTCCCAATAACGCAAACAAAATTGTTAATAAATAAGAAAAAAAAAAAAAAAAACACATGTTGATACACATTTTCGCTTTTCTACTATTACCGCCGCCGCTGCCGCTTTTTGTAAAAATAGTAATAAACCTTATTTACATGAGGTCGATGGATGTTTAATCTTCCCTACATTATCTATATACTTAATTAATAAATTATTATTAGTTGTTTTTTGGCTGAGAGCACATAAGGTTTTTGCTCAAATGTTTGAGTTGTTTTTGTGGCTTATCTCACACCCCACCCTCAAGGTTTGTGCACTCGCGCTCTCTATCACTCCTAAACACCATTATCTTGACAAAATTGTGTGTTAATCTATGAAACAAAAAAAAAAAAACCAAAAAAAACGTCAACGAGAACATACTCTGTCCGTGTGTGACCTTAAAAAGCTAAATATTCCCGATTGCGAATTATTAGCTATATATTATTTAACAATTTCTCTGTCAAATTTGAAAGTAGTCGCTTCGCTGATACTGCCGCCGCCGCTGCTGCTGTACGTTTTGTGCTTAAATCATAACTCCATTCTTCTTAATCTGTAAAGACTAAAAATATCAGTGCATTACATTGATAACAAACAAACAAACATAATAATACAAAGTTGTTGCCTTTTGTTTTTAAACATATGTTTCTTTTTTATTTATGTTTTATTCCAGACCAACGGCGCATGATATAGTAAACTGTAGTAATAGAGGAACGCTGCGCAATTTTCGAACAAAATTTCTCCACTAATCCCACAGTAAATAATAAAAAAAAAAAAAAAAGTAATAATAAAACAGAAAACAGAAAAATAAAACTTGTATAACTTTCGCCGCGAGATTAAAAAGAGGAAGCAAACTCGTTGTAGCTAGCAACAGCAAGAATTGCAATTTTATTTTGCATTTAGTTGGGTAACGCGTAATGCGGTTTCGCATTAGTTTCCTTTTCCACTGCTGATTGTTACCAAGAACTTCTAAAAATTCCATAACTTAGTGACATGGATCCGCCACGCTACAGTACTTCACCGTCACTGCGCGTCCGTACAAAGTCACTGAACCAATTGAAGCGGTGCACAGACATTGCTATCGAGAGTGAGCTGCATCTTTGTCCGAGCGTAATGTCGGAGGATACCAGGAAGATGCTACCGCCCACTTCGGAAACCGTTATGACAAAGCCGTTTCCCGTTCGTGGTGAGCGAGCCATTACGGACGTGTCAGCGCCACACGTTATAGCAATGGTTGGACTGCCAGCTCGCGGAAAGACCTTCATTTCGAAGAAGCTGACGCGTTATCTCAATTGGATTGGCATCGGCACGCGGGTATTCAATTTGGGCGAATACAGGCGTCATGCAACATCGGCATACAAGAGTCATGAGTTCTTTCGACCAGACAATGAGGAAGCAATGAAAATTCGCAATCGCTGTGCTACCCAAGCGCTTGCGGACGCCTGCCGATGGCTGCACAGCGGGCAGGGTAGTGTGGCTGTGTTTGACGCCACAAATTCAACCTTTGACCGCAGAAATCTTATCTATGATATTGTTGTTAAAGAAAACAACTTTAAACTGTTTTTTGTCGAATCGATATGCGATGACCCCCGCATCATAGAGCAGAACATCAAGGAGGTAAAGGTCAGCAGCCCGGATTACGTTAATATGAACACAGACTTGGTGGTGCGTGACTTCCTACAAAGGATAGAGCACTATGAAGAGAAGTACCAGCCCCTGGACGAAGACAGGGAGTCGCACTTGTCGTTCATGAAAATCTACAACACTGGCAAGAAGGTCGTGGTCTACAATAACGAGGGACATGTGCAATCGCGAATTGTCTACTACTTAATGAACATCCATATAACTCCACGCACTATTTACCTAACGCGTCATGGCGAAAGCGAACACAATATCAAGGGCCTTATTGGTGGCGATTCGAATCTGAGCGAGCGAGGGTATGAATACGCCGCAGCGCTGGCCGCCTATATCGATCAGCAAAGCATAAGCGGCCTTCGAGTGTGGACATCATGGATGAAGAGATCCGTTCAAACGGTAGCGGACGTTGGGGCGCCCCAGGAGCGATGGAAGGCACTAAACGAAATCGATGCCGGCCATTGCGAGGAAATGAGCTACGAAGACATACGGCAAAAGTTCCCCGAGGAATTCAAGGCTCGCGATCTGAATAAATTCGCCTACAGGTATCCGCGAGGCGAAAGTTACGAGGATCTAGTGGCTCGGCTCGAGCCAGTCATTATGGAGCTGGAACGGCAGGGTAACGTGCTGGTTGTCTCGCATCAGGCAGTGTTGCGGTGCCTTTTTGCGTATTTCTTGGACAAGTCTGCTGATGAATTGCCCTATTTGTATGTTCCACTGCACACCATAATCAAATTGACCCCGGTGGCCTACGGTTGCAAAGTAGAACATATTAAATTGCCGATCGAAGCAGTGAACACACACCGACCAAAGCCAACAACAGCCGGAGAAGTTGGCAATACTGGCCTACTTTGAGGGCCTGACAATCTGCGTTGCTGATTCTTCACTGGTTAAACCAAGCGCGGGAACCAATCTTATACTTTTATCGAAGGCTTACCGATATTTCGATTGCATTTTAAAGTTTAGCAATTTATTCTTCTACTCCTTTTAATAAATCAATTGAATTTCAAATAAATCTAACTGGAAGAATACGCTTGCATAATAGAGGATGTGAACAATTAAGAGGTTATGTTGTATAGAAATTAGAAATAAATAAATAAACACTTATTTGTTGTACACTCTCAAAGATTTCGTATGTTGTTTTTATTTCTTTGCCTCTTTTGGATCCAACACTTGTTTGTTGTTTGTTGTTTCATGTTCACAAATTGATTTTCGTCTTGTACTATGAACGACGAATCTTGCTGCTTATCAGTGGGGAGGCTAAACTATTAATTGGTCAGTTGCATTCTTTGAGAGAAGATTAGATAGCGAATGGTTTTTTCGACAAACCCACACACGGAACGAAAGAACAAACAATTGCCATGGATTATCGGGAATGGTAAACAAATGAAAATCGGCTCGCATGCATATTTATATCTAATTAACTGGGATGACGTGTGTAGCAACAGAGTTTTATTCGCCTTTATTTCTTTGCTTTTTAGAGTTCGCATTCTAAATGAACATCGTTTGAAGTTTTCTTGATTAAATAGTGCGGGCCGGCATATTTAATACTCGACTTTAAACGATTCGCAACCAGCAGAATGTCCGGCGATAATGTCTACCAAGATGCGGATATTGTGTGGGTTAAACTGGGCAGCAGCTGGTGGCCAGGAGAAGTGTGTGGCCTCCAAAGACAACCGGAAGGCTTTCTTCAGCAAGCAAAACGCAAGCCGTATTGTGTTGTGAAATTTTTTCAAGAAGACTCCTTGTAAGTTCCGCCCTAATCGTCTCCTAACCAAGTAACAAAATATAAACCTGCTTTCAGTGAGTGTGTGAAGACCTCCAAGCACATATTGCCCTTCAATTGTAGTAAGAAAGATGAATTTATCCGCAAGGGACATGGTAAGTTGATACAAAAATTGCACAAGTACCCAGATAGCATGGAAATGTCATATTCTTTGTTTTTCTTTTAGAACTCTTTAAGGCAAAAAAGAAGTTCATGGAGAAGTTTCCCTCTGATGTGTCAACAGCCGAACGCTTAACACGATCGGTAGCCAGGCCTTCGCTGTTCTTCAACAGCAGGCCCGATAGCATTGTTAAGGCGATACTTGGAGAATCGCCGCATCAAGGCGATCGCAACCGAAACGGAAAACGCTGTGTTAGTCACTCAATCAAACAGACCAGATCACTTTTATAGAAATTTCTCTTTTGTGTATTGCAGGATAATGTAACAAAAATAATAAACATCACTCCCACTCAAAGCATCGTAGCAAGTCCGGCATCTAGTTCGCCGCCTATCTACAAGTGCAGCATGTGCGATTTTCAAAGCACACGGCAAAACGTAATGGTTCTCCACAGAAAGAGTCATACTGGTACGGCTACAGCATCGAGAACAAATTCGTTGACAAACAGTGCGACTATGACCTCGTCGTCAGAGAGTGAAGCGCGCTACAGCAGCTCTTCGAGTCGAACAGTTGCTGTAGGGACATCTTCGCCGCTACCGAACAATGTTAATTGCCAAACGCCGGTCAGTAGAAAAATAAGCATGGCGCCTTTAAACGATATCATCGTTGACGTTGTGGACGATTCCGACAACAGTTCCGATGACCAAAATCAATATGATGTCTCATCAGAATTAGAAACCAAACAGCAACAGCATATTTCCACCTCAGAGCAGAGTAATTCTCCGCCTCAAGTGAACGAAAATGTTTCTACAGAAACAATTTGTAAGGAGAACGCTCGCAAATCGGAAGAAATTCAAAAAAGTCTCCTTGCCGACTGGTTCGACGAGGACAAAGATGACGAGGAGGATGAAAGTCACCAGGAAAAGGTAGAACAGTATCCGCATATGGCCGAAGAACTGCCACAAGTGAGCCTCAAAGCACCGGTATCAATTACGGAAGAGCTAATCATACAGAAACCGTCGCCCAAAATCAGAAACATACCCAAAAAGGACCGACGAAATATAGTTTTCACAGACTTCAACAGCAGCGATGAAATTATTAATTTAGATGCATTATCTCAGCAGCCCAGGGAGGATACTCGTCAGCCGGAGAAGTCCTTGGGAGAAATTTTACCGCCGGCAATAGAAAACTCACAGGACAACCCATGCGTAGTGGAAGCATCGCTTTGCGAACCACACACCAGCGGAGCGAGTATAGCAGCAGAATCACCACCTGCAGTAGAATCATCTGCAGCCAGACCGTCTACACCATTTGAAAAACATTCTTTTGAAGACGAACCATCGCTGTCTGCCAAAGAACCATCTGATGTAGATGAAGGAGTGTACTTGCCACAGACAGTAGAATCCCCGGAAGCAATAGTTTCCGAAGAGGTTTCGGAGAAGTCGCCCATCCAAGAATCATTCGACACAGACTTGTGCATGGAAAGCGTATTCGAAGAGGCGGCTGTTGAAGTGGAAGCTGTTGAAGTCGAGGCTGTTGAAGTGGAGGCTGTTGAAGTAGAGGCTGTTGAAGTGGAGGCTGTTGAAGAAGAAGTTGTCGAAAAGGAAGCTGTCGAAGAGGTAGCTGTCGAAGAGGTAGCTGTCGACGAGGAAGCTGTCGAAGAGGATGCTGCCGAAGAGGATGCTGCCAAAGAGAAAGCTGTCGAAGAGGAGGCTGCCGAAGAGGAGCCAATCACAACAGAAACAGAAACTGTAGAACTATCTGTCGAGGAGCTAACCACAGTGACACCATCTGACGAAAAATCACCCGAAACTGTGGAATTTTCATTAACAGTTGAATCATCACAACCTAATGTAGAAGCAGAACCGACTGTTGTATCTTCCACAGTGGACAAAGAGGAAGAAGCGCCTGCAAAAAGAACACCTACTGTGAAAACGCGTCGAAAACGGAAATCAACCAGACGAATATCAAGAGTCAAACGAACAGTAAGACCCTCGAGCCCATGGTCCAACAAAATTATCATAAAATCATCAAGAGTGCAATCGCCAATATTATCTAATGAACAATCAAAAATAGAGCCATGTACCAGCAAACAGTTGCATTCTCCAGAAGCAATCGAAAGCAATGAAACACCGCAGATAGAAGAGTCTGCCGTACAAGAATCTACTGTGGAACCATCCGATGAAGGATTATCAATGCCTGATATGAGCGAGGTGAGCGATATGCCCTTGGCAGTCGAAGATTCTCCTGAAGTACCACCCGCAGAGGAATCCTACACAAATTTGCCTGCACCAGAACCAGAAGAACCACCTTTGGAAAACGAATATGCAATGGAACCAGCTGAAATACGAGAATCTGCAGTAGACAATGCTGCAGTAGACAATCTCTCAAATTCGGAAGAACAACCTATTGGACAGATGTCAGCTGTAGAACCGTCCACCAAAGAAACGTGTGACCAACTCCCTGCAGAGGAGGAGACACCCGCAGTTGAACCATCTAATGAACAAATATCCCAGGCGGAACCGCCCGACGAAAAAGAAAACACCATGGATCCATGTAATAACAATCCACATGCTGCTGGACAAACCCCTGTCGAGTCGACTATCGTGCCGGACACCCTAGAGGAAAAACACGAAGACGTGAAATCGTTAAATTCTGTTAGTAAAAGTTCTCTTTCATGTTTCGACTTTCAGGAGGAAGATGATGCAGACGATATATTAACGTCCATAGCAAAGTTTAAGAAAAAATACATTTCCCCAGAGAAGAGCTACGATTTTGGTAGGGATAGCCGACCCAAGACACCGGACGCTCAAAAACTCGAAATGGAACTCAAAGACAATCAGTTGTCCGCCGAGATTGAATCTTTGCTGAGTACAACACAACTGCCAGTCGAACTGGCAACACCTTCGCATGTGAAACAACGTTCAGCGTTGCAAGAAGTTCGCACTTTGCCCATTAAAGAGCGTGGCAAACGAATTTTTAAATCCAGAAATCGGAATAGAGTTGATAGCTGCTCCTCAGTGTCAACTACTTCAACGGTGAAGGTGGCGCCGCAAAACAGCTCCGTCCCTCAAAGTACAGACAGTAATATAACAGAGTCTTGTTTACCCGAAAGCTGCAACAACGCTGAGCACTCGACCAAACCTGATAAAATGGATCTCGCCACAGATGAACTGTGCTCACAAAACCAAGTAAGCGATGAAGTTGAAAACTCGCTTCGTAGAAACGAGGAAACAATGGATGACAAAGTAACCAATTCCGAGGAGGAGATTGTCGGCAGAATCGTGTTTTCACCATCTGAAGTGTACGCGCCATTGGCCGAGTCCAGTCAGTCTCCAGACAATAGGGAAAGTCATGTTTCCTCAAGTAGTATAGTCGTTCGCACGGACGCGATCGATGAAGGTGGCTATGCCAGTCAGAGTAAATCATCTGATGATGATTTTGCTGCTTGTGGCGTTGTAGTAACGGAAAGTCAATCAAAACAGGCGGATTATACATTTTCTATACCTCGGGTAGATGATGAGGAGATGCCTCTTCAACAGGAGGTGCAAAGTGAGCATGATTTGGAAGGTAGCGGCCTCGCAGTGGTGGAAGAACAAACAGAGTCTGTGACTGAAATGTTTTCTTTACCCCATGTGCAGCAGGAGGTAGTTATAGAAAATCATTTAAACAAAGTCGCCGTTGAGCAGGAGGCAGAAGAAGGAAATCATTTAGAAGACTGCAACACTGTAGTGGCGGAAACTACTCATGAGGACTCCGGTGGTATTGAAGAAGGCACTCCATCAGAATATACTCTCCCCCATCCTGAGACTGAAAACATCATTGACAAAGAAGCGGGGGAACAAAAAGCCGAACAATTAATGGAAATCGGCGATTCAATGAGTGAAAGCCACCCAGAACATACAGTTTCCCAATCTGAATCGGAACAGCCGCTACAGGTAGATCTATATTTAGAAGATAACATCGCGGAAGTACAGACAACACAGCATATGATGGAAGAAGGAAATCAGCCGGAATACTGTCAGATCGAGAGCAGCGTTGATAAGGAAGTTCTTCTTCAAGAGGAGTCACAACGAGGAGCCTATTTAAAGGAGATCGCCATTACTGAACCAGAAAATGAAGCACAGTCTGCGGATTATCCCAACGTCGATGAAGGGGCACAGGTAATCGCTGCCCCTCTAGAGACAGAAAATGACATCGAATCACAGGAGTTTCCGCAACCAGAAGAAGATCAGATGAACGAATTTTTCGTCGTAGAAGAAAGTGAGCCAGTGTATGAGGTAGAAGTGTACGATGCTGAGGGAAGTAGTAAGCCGAGCGAAAACAACTACGAAGAAAGCAATACCGAATATGAGCTCATAACCACTGAAGTGACAAGCATCGTGGATCGTATGAGCAACGACGAAGAAGCGAACGTGTCTGGGGAGAACACGCTAGAAAATTTTAAATCAGGATCTGTTCCCGAAGTTTCTGAAGTGGTGGTACGCAGCAGTGACGAAGGACATTATTTCAAAGAAATAGGTCAGGCTAATAATGATCCACAGCCGTTATCAACTACAGATGCCAATGGAGGGGAATTACAAGTTTCCACTGCGCCAGATGGTGTGGGTAACAACTGTCAGTACTTTATTGTGGCAACAGCGGGACCGGATAATGAGGATCATTCGGACGAGTCGAACTCCCAATTGCCAACAAATCAGTCCAAAAGTTCGGTTCACGAAAAAGATGTTCGCGTTGAAGCTTTGGAAGATGAGAGTATACCCGCTGGAGAGGGCAGTATACCGGGTGAAACTTCCAGTGACGAGACAGTGATTTCAGACGCAGAGGCAGAGTTTGGCTCGCCTACATCTATGCTGGAAGAGGAGCGCATGCTAAGCAGATGCAGATCGGAAAGTATGACACCGGTGACGAACATGGAACTTATTACCAATAATCCAAAAAGCAAGCCGACAAAGGAAAATGTACTTAAGAAAACTCCGCGCTGGACGCGAAGCCAATTGCTAGGCTGTAGGAGGGACAGAAGGTTGGCGGTCCAGTCGCTTCAATACGATACGCAAGAAAGCGGATCGAATGATGTAGAGCAAAACTCTACAAACGAAAGAGCGCACGAGAAAGAGGACGAAATACCCGAAAGGAGGTTTTCAAAAACGGGCATATTTACAAATGAAAAACAAACACCTGAATCCGAAGTAGACACACCCGAGGGAGTGGGCGATCCAGCGAGCAACAAAGAAGATACACTAGACTCGGCTACAGAATCCGAGTCGGACGAAGAGGAGATAAGTTCGCCTCCAATAGAATCCCTCCAAGACGAGAGCGGGGACAGCGAAGCGTTTGAACCATGCTCAACTACAGACAGCAGACCAGGTGACACTGTTAGTTCAGGCCAAGGCGCCAATCGATGTGGAGAAGAAGCCAAAACTCGAAATGAAAAAGAGATCAAAACACAACCTCCAACAAACACGGATGTTGAAAACAGCACAAGCAATCAGAGTCCAGCCACATTCGGGGATCAAATTTCGAACATGGCAGCCAATCACGAACCCGAAAGCCAAACATCAGCATCATACAGCTCCGAGGACAAAGAAGCAACAACTCAAACGAGCAAGAGCTCATTTTACACCATCACACAAAAGTCTGATACGATTATAAGACTAAACAAGTTCAGTAAAGGTGAGAGCGCAGCTGAGGTTCACGGTAACAAACCCGAAATAGACGGTGAAGAATTGAGTGCCGCCGAAGCGCTGTTACTTATTCCCAACCAACCAAGCAACGTCTTCGATTCGCACGAGTCGCCCCAAACGCCATCGGTAGTGCCCGACGGTTCACCTGCTGCGGAAGAAAACACAGATATCTTAATACTGGATCAGATAAAGGAGGAAACAACGGAAATTGACCCAGTTGCCAAAGTACCGAAGGAGATTGTGCGAAGAAAGCGGCGCTCCCACATGAAAGTAACACCGCGTAAACATATCGCCGATGTGCAGAAAACAGAAGGAGAGTTGCCACATGCTAAAATACCGAAGCTTTCACAGGAGCCCAAGCTCCCAATTGCTCGTAGGAAAACATTTGCAGAGCAGTATGAAGAGAATTTTGTCCTCAAGTACATGAAAGAGCAGTCATTGGAGGAAGCCGACTCGGTTGGATCGACCAATAGTGCGACCCCGGACTCGGCCAAATCTCCCGCTCCAGTCGACAAGCAAACACCGGAGAAAGTTCATATCACCGTTGACATTTCAAATCCGTTGTCATCACAGATTGCCAGCATTCTGGGCACTAATCGAAGCGTCGTCGAAGAAGACTGCAAAGTTGGCGGCGCAAGGAAGCGAAAACAAACATTGGAAGATGACATACCCTCGTTCATCATCAAAAGACCCAGTCCGAAGACCGTCGCTGAAGCCGAAGCGGCCGACAGAGAAACAATTGCCCAAATACAGACCCTTTGCCCGCACGTTGAGATTACTCGAAAGTTGTCTAAAGACGAGCAGAACGCAATGCTTCTCTCGCAGCCAGTGAAGCCGCAGATACTTAATCAGCAGATTTTGCGTGCGGGAATTACCCAACCAATAATCACCGTTACCCAGAAGACAAATGCGCCGGAAGAGGGCGTTTTCGACATCACTACTATGCCGATAGTCTTGTCAAATGAAGCTATTATGAATGATAAGCTGCATTTGGTCATCACGCCGACAACGAATCCGCAAGTCATTAAACAGTTTCAGACCCAACAGCAGTTGCTTTCAAGTAGTACTTCGGGAGAAGCCAGTAGTTCTACAACGGGGAACAGTCCTCATCATGGGATACCGATGCGTAGGATGTCCAATGTGAGAACGAAGCGCACCCCATCGAGGCAACAACTGCAAGAACAACAACAACAACAGAACCGGCAACTGCCAAGCCAAGAGCAAATAAATCAACAACAGTATTCTCAGCAACAGGCCGTCGTTCCGCAACTCAGTCTACAGCAGCAGTACCATCAGCAGCATCAAGCGCTTCAGCAGCAGTTACACCAGCAACAACCGCATCAACTTCAGCAGCAAAATCTTCAACTGCAGCCACAGCAACAACAACCTATGCATCAGTCGCAGCACCCAGCACAACAGCAACAAAGGCAGCAGCAACAAGGGAATTTGGTGCAACAGCAGCAGCAGCAGCAGTTTCAACAACAACAACACTTTCAGCAGCAGTTCCAACTGCATCATCAAAACCAAATCCAGCAGCAACTGCAAGAAGAACAGCAGTTTCTATTGCAACAACACCAACAACAACAACAGCAACAACAACAGTTGTTACAGCAACAGTTGCAGTTGCAACAGCAACAGCAGTTTCAGATGCAACAACAACAGCAACAGCAAATTTCGTCTGAAAAAGTGAATCAATCAATTGCGACCGAAAAGCAGATGGGTATAGACACCCGTGGCAATAAGTACGTTATAATAAAGGCTCCACCCAACACAGTGGTCATGGGCAACAACCCTGAGCCCAGTAAACTGGCTCAACGTCCACCACAGCAAAATTTGGCTGCTGAACCTTTCAATACAACCAAACAACGCAAACCGAGGCAAACAGCTGGTACTGGTAAAAAAACATTAGTCAAATCGCCACTTCCTCACATATCACCATTGCCCGTGCACTCACCGTTGCCACAAACACCACCACTTCCTGTCCAGCTGTTACTTCCCCACGAACGAGTTCATCACAATCCCGGGCAGATTATAGAAACATTCACAAACGAAACACAGCCACCACCGCCTGCTTTACCACCTATGCCGCCAGTTAAAAAGGGCCGAGGACGACCGCCCAAACCCAAGCCAGAAGTTATTCCGCCAGCAAAGGAGACAGCCCCTAAAGCAATGAAGAGTAATGGCAAACGCTCGAGTGGAAGCATCTGCGAACCAGTTCGTCAGCGTTCAACGCGATCTACGGTCGTAAATAAAAACAATAAATTAATGCCATACTCTGACATACAACAGTCGGTGGGAAGTGATTTTGTACCACCCCCAATATATTCCACAACGCATCAGCAATCTCAGTCGGTTTCCTTCATGACCACCCAGCAGTCTATTCGGTCTACTGCGTCGCCAGTTATGTGCACTAGTAGTATGCAGTTCCAGATGCAACCGTCAAGCCTTAGTCCACAAATTATGCCACACGTGATGTCATGCATCCCAACTGAACGATCTGATGTAAGAGCCCTCAGTCGTCTAGGTTTCACACTTGAATCACATCCCCTTTTGTTATAATTTTCTCTTTCTAGGGACCAGGCGTAGGATATGCAGTACCTTCGCTGCCGGTGCCCGGCTATCCACAGACTTTCCTGCTGTGTGAACTGATCGATAAAAAGTATAGGGAGGTTTCGTCGAGACCGCTGTACTTGTCTGCGGACCGAACTCGATTCGTTGAAGTGCCAGATGAATTTCTAACAGAAGCACATAGAAAGTTGACAGATTGTCAACGAGAACCCAATCCGGATGTATTGCAAGTGATTTCTAGCGGGGCGCCACATGTTCTGCAGCCACGCGTAGTTCAGATGCACCACGATCAGCAACTTCAACAACACGCCACCATTGATGACGAGGTGAAGTCAAATGACATTCAAATGCAGGACCCCGAACAACTTTCTGTGGATGAACAAGCCTCAGCTCTTTTGTGTCTGCAGCAGCAAATCGTGCAAGAACAACTGGCGCAGGAGCAGTTCATACAACAGCATCAACATCAAATTGACGGGGATGACGGTTTCCTACAAGTAGCCACCATCGAAACAGAAGAGGTACAAGATAACCTAATACAACATTTGGATGCCGATAATGTTGTGATGGAGGAGGAGCCCATCGACCCAACTCGGCAGGTAATACTGAACATCGGAGAACAGCAGTTAATTTTGGATGAAAACTCTTTCTTTAACTTAATTGGACAGAGGAGCGCCAGTAGAAATTCCTATACCTTGACACCAGAGGCTATACAAGAATTGATAAACACTTGCAATCCGACAAACGCCATCACGGCGGGGGGCGAGTACAACGTGGAAATCTGTGAGCAGCAGGAAATCGTCATGCAAGGAAACATGTTGCACAGTGGAGACGCGTCGTCGAATATTCTAACCGTAGCACTAGATGATTCGGGTCTGTATTCAGAAGAACAGTTTATCAACTCGGAGGAACTCCTTCAAATCGAAACCCCTGATGGGCTGCGCTATATTGGCACTGCAACCAGAAATGATGGCATTATTTTCCAGTCCATGTCCACTCAAATTCAAGCGAAAACAAGTGAAACAAATGTTCTTCTCAATCAAGCCCCGAAAATGTCCATAGAGGAAATTCCCTCGGACAAGAGTAAGCCAACATTTGAGACGCACCCCTCTACCACTGCTACGCTGGAGGACTGCCTTAGTGCAATCGGAGTTCCGCCTGCCGTGCCTACGTCACTTGAGTTGCCTGCATCGGTGACAAATCCCGCCATTGTAGCAAAAACGCGAACTCCAACCCCTGGCGCCATCACTATGAATGAGATCATTCCCACCGGTCTTTGCCATCATCCGGACATAAGTTCTTTACCTTCAATGGGCACCACCAATGAACAGGAGTTGAACTACGATTTCTTCACCTCCAGCACGAGCACGCATAACGACAAAGTTCATGCCAACGAGGAATCAGTGATCCCCGACATGGGTGAATACACAGTCGTTTCGAGCGGTGGCAACTTCGACGATCCCGCCAGATAATATCCGCTGATGTTCTTCGAGTAGGAGACGTCGCGCTGGAGCACCCTTGAATAGGTTCGGAGCACGTTCTTTCGAAGAATTGCAAACGGTAGTTTCCACAGTCGAGGGAAACATTTTAAATTCGTTGAACTTATTACTTTGACAGCATATAAATATTAAATAGGTACATACACCATTAGTTTTAAAAAGCACAGTCTCCCACTAAAAATTTTAATTGCAATATTTTCGTTTTTTACTCATATACCACACACACACTTATGTATAAACAGAAATTAGACCTTAATGTAGCTAAGTTATTGAAAGTGTTACCCGTTCTAAAAGCCGCCTATTTTATTAAAGCTAAAAGTAGCCGTCTCTTTCCTAGCAACTCAAATGAAAAAAAAAGAAGAAAATTATTCCCTTCGGCATCCAAAAGGATTTAAAACGAACTTATTTACTAAGTAAGAACTAAGCAAAAACTATAATTAAGCAAATATAAATATTTTTATTGCGTAGACTCTAAGAAAAACTATATGCATCTATATATATGAGCGAAATATATAACATACAATTTAATGTGTATTATTATACGAAAAATACCATTGCCGTACGTCCGACGATGAAAAGTGGGGCATGTACTGTGCCACTTAGATTCACAAACAGCATATAATCCAATATCAATTTAAATGCAGTCCACGACGGATATAGAAAACACTCGTATAAGAGCACTTTGCTTATAAAAAACGCACGTGGAAACACTTTAATGTTTGTTTCTTGTATAAGTCTTCGCATATAAGAACACATCGGGTATAAGAAACAATTTTTTGGTATTTGAGAGGTTTCTTGAATCCATCGTGGACTGTACTTGGAAACACTACTTGAATTCGCAGGAATTTTACCTTTTTTCGGCGAAAGACAGACTTTCACAAGGAATTTAAGTGAATAAAATAAAACACTGTACCACGACCACTGTATAAGTGGTTGAATTTTCCTTTATCCTGAATTATGTTCGTTTACACAAGAAACCCAATCAAATTCCGTCATGTATAGGTCGTCTCACGACCACTCACCTTACGTCTATGGTTAGAAACTGGCTTTAAAGAATTATTCTATCAAACTTGATTCAAAGATACAAAGACTAGCATGTATAGGACAACCAGCGGAATGAGAACTACACCCACAGCTGGTTTAGAAGCAATTCTCAATCTGACTCCTCTGGACCTATACATGGAGGAAATAGCTACCAAAAGTGCTTTAAGGATTAGCCAAACTAATACCTCGAACACTTGCAATTTTGGCCATGCACAAATTCTAGAGGAAAACGTTGGGAACGTTGTCACTGTTGACGACATGTCCGCCTATCTGAACTTTGATATACCACTCACCTACTCTTTTCCGAGTATAGATAATTGGGGCACAGATGAACCCACAGAGCGGAAATCGGTATCCATCTACACAGATGGATTAAAGATGGACTGTGGAGGAATTGAATGATATTTTCATTGATAGCCAGGCGGCTATGTCGCGAAGGGCTCTAGGTTCTTTGCTCGCAGCACTCTAAGAATCTCTGCTGGAACCCTGGACAAAGCGACAAACCCGGAAATGAGATAGCTGACAAACTGGCGAGTAAGGGGTCTGAAATGGATCATGATAGAGCATTACAGTCGACCAAGCCTCCACTTTGTAATTTCAGGCTATGTCGCGAAGGGCTCTAGGTTCTTTGCTCGCAGCACTCTAAGAATCTCTGCTGGGTCCCTGGACAAAGCGACAAAGCCGGAAGTGAGATAGGTGACGAACTGGCGAGTAGTGGGTTTGAAATGGATCATGATAGAGCATTACAGTCGACCAAGCGACAAGTGGAGAACAAGATTCGTATGAAAACCAATAACAGATGGAAAGCAGTAACTACCTGTGAAGTATCTCGGAAGCTATATAAAAGAGGGCGAGCCATCATACATCTACAGTTTGACAGGTCATCGCTGTCTAAGCTGATAGGGGCTCTAACGGGTCATAACTTCTTAAGAATTCACATGATGAAACTAAATCTCAAAGATGACGATATATGTAGAGGCTGCGGCGACGAAGTGGTCCATGAGGACACACCTCACTTCCGCTGTCACTACCCGCGCCTCTGTAACTGGAGGAACAGAACACTTGGAAACTATTACTTCCATGACTTGCGAGAGCTTTCTGATGTTACACTTTCTCATCTTTACAGGTTTTTGAGGACATCAGGATGACAGGGCGGATTCGGGTAGATATAAGAAGGAAAGACACGAGCTAACCATCAACAACACCAACGGTTAACCCCCAAAAAAGGCATTACAATGGGTCCACAAGTATCTAAGTGTGGCATAGTAGGGTTTAACCTCTTGTATCAACCCGTAATCCTAACCTAACCTAACCTAACAAACTTGGTTGATTGATTGATTTAAGGTTTATTATTTATTAGTTATTACCAATTACGTGGCCTATGACTTTGTAAGGAAGCCCATTGAAACACACGACTTCAAGTAATGTCAACCTATCAGAAAGTACAACAAACTATGTACTTAGCTCGACGATTTCGTAAAACAACTTCCTTTCAACCAGATAAATTAGAGGAGCTACCAATTTCTGTCGATTTAGTATATGGACATTTCGTAAAATAGCGGTTATAAGTCGTTATATCTATAACGAGCTCCATTTGTACATAATTTGAATAAAATTTCCACTTCCCGCCTAAAAGTGTTGCATTTTGCAGAAAATCTGACAGTTGCTACTCATTTTTCTCTTTTGTTGAGTGTAAAATGAAATTGCCGTTACTGGAATATTCCAGTGGCTCCAAAGTTAGCACGTAACAAAAAGAACTGCAGTTGGCATCGGGTTATGAATCTTCGAGAACTCTTTAAAAAATGTACTTTTTATATTAATTGTGTTGTGCAGAAAGTGTTTTGTGTGTAAATTATTGAAACTATAATGATGAACAATGAGTATGATGCTGAATTTCTCCATTTCGGTAAGTACATACAAAATTATCTGATTTTTTTAGGCTAGGATGCCGCATATACCCAACTTATTATACATTTACTGTTAGTCAATTGAGAATTTTCAAAATTCTTGTTCAAATATCTAAATCAAGATCGTTTTTTGATTATTATAAATGCACCTACATCAACCCATCACAGAGAAAATATACATAAAATTATTTATTCCTGCATTTGAACAATTACCGTCTAGTCAATTACTTTCGGCTTTTTCGTTACTTCTCTAGTCGGAAATCTAGTCGAAACTTACCTCATAACTAGCTTACATTGTTTAACTTCTTTTTTTTTTAAATTGGACAGGTTCTTTGCGGTAATTTGCAACATCTTTCACACGTTACTTCAAGTTCAGTCATTCGAAAACCATTTCACATTTTGTTAAATTTCAAAAAACGTTGATAGGGACATCTTTTACGATTTCATCCTTCGAAAACCATTTCACAATTCGTTTAGTTTCAATAAAGGCATTCTATAGGAGCTTTAGGTAGAAGTTTCCCTTGTGTAATATAGTAGAAAACTCAACGGAGGCAAGGAGCAGCATTCAATCATTAACAGTGGGTTGGATGGTCCGTGTTAGTAGACAAGATTTCAATTAAACAAACAACCTTGTTACCTATTTTATACTTTATTCAATGGCATTGTGTAGTAAACATTGTTTTAGCTTTTGTTTACTGTTCAAGAAATATACATTGCTTCGGGTAACACAATCATATTGGAACTATATTTCTGCAAATGTTTTTTTTAAAAAGGTCCGCCAATCGGGGTAACAATAAATAATAATAAATTTGGCGGTGTGGTACCACGTCTTTTTGAGAAAAAAATAAAATAAAAATAATACCGTAACAACAAAATATTCAATTAATCTTTGCTTGGTGCTTGCTTGAGTACTATGTATTAGGATGGATTCGAACTAAAAAGATCAAGTTTCAAAAATATACATAAATAAAATAATACAATAATTATTAAAGTAAAAGAAGGATATATACATAAATGTGTATGTATATATAAATGACAACTAGAGTTCCATGCAGTAGGTTTATGGAATCGTAACCACTTCGGTTTGTTTTGGGGTTCAATGTGTGTGCTTTTGTTATTATTCGAAGAACAATGGAAACTGGCATTCTGACACAATAGATCGCAAGGTGTTCATTTGTTTAGTTGAGTTTGGTGCAGATTTCGTTGGTAAATTCGGAACATTTGGCTTTGCCTCCAAGATCTCCAGTCAAATATTTACCCTCCTTGATGGTTTCGAAGCAGGCACGTTCGATTTTGGCAGCATGGTCATTGAGTTCCATGTGTCGCAACATCATAACTGCAGACAACAACAAAGCGGTGGGGTTGGCCAAGTCCTTGCCAGCAATGTCTGGGGCAGTACCATGGACCTGCAAGAGGATTTAGTAGTACCCATATTTTTCTCTTATGAATTTGCAGTCTGACTTACCGATTCGAAGAGAGCACCATTCAAACCAATATTGCCAGATGGTGTCAAACCAAGTCCTCCCACCAGACCCGCACACATATCGGACAAGATGTCACCGTACAAGTTAGGCATCACCTATTGCGGGCAGGTGTTTAGCGACAACAAGTTTAAAGCAACATTTTTCTTACCAGAACATCGTATTTCTTTGGATCTTGCACCATGTTTAGGCAGACGGTGTCCAAGTAACGCTCCTCAAATTTGACTTCAGGGTACTTCTCAGCCATGTCGCGAACGCATCTCAAGAAGAGACCATCAGACATTCGCCTATATTAAAAAAGATTACGGATTAGTTTGCATAAGATGGGAATCGTTTGTTGGTCTCACATGATGTTGGCTTTGTGCACTACTGTGACCTTCTTCCTGTTGTTGTCCTTGGCATACTGGAAAGCAAATTCGGCGACACGCTTGGAGGCTTCTTCAGTGATGAGCTTAATACTCTGCACAACACCGTCGACAATTTCGTGCTCGATACCCGAGTATTCACCCTCTGTGTTCTCGCGGATGGTCACAACATCGACATCATCGTACAGGGTTTTGTAACCTTCGAGACTGCGGCATGGACGCACGTTTGCGTACAGGTTGAATTCCTTACGGAGAGCCAAGTTCAAGGAACGATGCCCCTTGCCCACGGGGGTCATGAGCGGTCCCTTCAGTCCGATTTTGTTTTTGTTCACAGAGTCGATGGCAGCTTGTGGGATACCGAATTTTCCATCTGGTCCCTACAACAGTCATGTTAAGCTTAGAGTGGAGTAAAACTTATTTCTAGTTATAATTACTCTGACTGGAGTGACATCAACGGATTCCCATTCAATTGGCACATTAGCAGCAGCAAATATCTTTTGTACTGCGGCAGAGATTTCGGGACCAATACCATCACCAGGTATAAGTGTTACCTTCTTGCCGGCGGAGGAAAATGCTCGACCTGTGGTTGGGGCAGTGGCCTAAAATTTCAAGAGTACATATTTGAACCATAGAATTTTTTCTAATTGTCAACAGTTGCTTCACAGAAAAAAAATATCCTAGAGAGATTTCCGATGAGGTTACATAATGCCACAAAGACGAAGAATGGAGGTTAAGAAAATTTTTCCTACAACGTACATCTCGCGCAAAGGATACTCAATTTCACTTAAACACACATTTTCCTAAAGCGATTTGATCAGTAGGTATGTGGTGCGATATAAATTATTTAAACTGCTGTTGTCTAATCTATTGGCTGCGTTTGCTACTTTATTCGTTATGTAAAAACAAATACAAAATACTGACCACCTTTGGGGCCACGTTCTCCCCTCCAATGGAACTAAGTCCTAAGCTTTTCAACTACAAATACGTAAATAAAAGAAGAAGGATTTAGCAGACAATTGATGTTAGTTAATAATTTCGATTAATAAACTAGCAATTAAAAATTTGCTTTGCAATTGTCACACACGGCACGGTGAGAGGTATGGGAAAGATCCATTTATTTTTATAGAAAAATATTCGTAAATGCACACGGTTCTTACAATTTTCTGAATTAAACGGGCAGCCATTATTTATAGAGTGTTGTTAAACCGAATGTTTTATTGCGAATTTATTAGGAAAAGATTCGATCGAGTTTTACGAAACACTCCGGCCAGCAATAGATTTTCGGGTAACTTGCGAGGTGTTTTTTTCACGAGTGCAATCTGAAGATAGATATGATTGAGCCGTAGGTAATACCCTGTCACGTGCAGTGCTGCAGGGATGTTATATGCATTTTGTTTAGTAGGTACTTGATTTGGTTTGGTGCCTATAAAATTGGTACCTACCTATATTAATGTCATTCCATGGGGATTTTCGGATTTTGCTCTCAGATTGTAGATTTTTCGTGCCCAATGGAACATAAAACGAGATTTTTCTTCCTTCGCATTTGTGGTAGTGCGTGAACAGCGCAGATGTTCTTAAGTTGTAATTTATGCTTATAAAAATCAACTCAATTTATGTTTATATCCATTGCGGCAGCAAAATGTAAATTGTTCTCTATTTTTAACAGACTTGTCTTCCAAATACGTGATTAGTAACACACTTTAAAGTTTGACAAATGACAAATGTTTTGGAGTTATGTCAGTAGGTGTGAATCTCGCTTGAGATTCGCAAAATTGGTCTGACTCTAAAAATAAGTGTTTTTTTACGGTCAATGGAACATGAAATCTGACAGCCAGCTGATTTCGAGAGCAAAGAAAACTGCTCTGAATGAGAAAAAAGTGAATTTCTGTCGCAATGGAAAACGACATTAGGTACCTACCTACCTAACTGATAAGGAGAATACCTATAGTTGGAGTTACTCGGTATCATGTACTTTCTGACATTTCGACAAGTTTTGTATAGTTACCGAATTATTAGTTACATGTACAGTATTATGTTAACAAGTACTCACGGGCCTGTTGTGAGTGACATTTCCAAAATGTATTACCCGCTAGATGACTAACTGAACGTCAACTTAAAGTTAGTTAAGAAAACTACATAATTGAGATGATGTTTTATATACTAGAAACATATTAGGACAAATATGATTGTGTATTTTCCGCTTTTGAATTTGATTAACTTCAATTTCGTGAGTACCTTTTTCTTAAATAACTGAAGAAAGATTAGGTACTCGAAATGTTTTTATTTTCCCTCAAACAATTTACATTGTTGATATTTCATAAATATTTTAAGCGAAAGTACACTTATATTCCCCCAAAAAAAATACTATCCACACGTAACGAATAATTTCAATTTTAACGGATAATATTCTACGAACGCTGCCAGCAACTCAGCGGAAGTTGTGCTCTTTTTTTGAGAGTGTGTTGGTGAGCCGGAATTTTTGAGGTTTCGTGACATTAGTCAATACGAATTTCTATGAATCAATGGGGACGTTCGGATTAGTATAGTTTAGTAAGTCTGACAGCTGTCTGACTAGATGCGTCCCAGTTTTTCTTGGCCCAGAGTGTTCACGTGTATAGTTTTTGCAGTTGACATTTATGGAGGGGAAGCCGACCAATCTAGTCAAGAAAATCCTGCCTGCGTACTCAGTTGACATTTCGAAGAGTCAAATTTAAAATAAACAGAGTGGCCGTTGCAGAATTCTGAGGAGTCGAAAAAAGGCGTGATGAGACAAAAAGGTGTCATTTCTAAGGCTACTCTGGAAATTTTGAATTTTCGCTCGATATTTAACAACCATTACTTTCGTATAAGACTATAATAGTAAAGGTATTTTCACTTAAACGCGTAAAACCCTCATAAACTGTGTAAACTGCCGAAATTTACTGCCTCGTAAATAAACTGTCAGATTTTGTATGGAGAATAGTTTACGCAGGCCTCATAAATTTCCGCGACCAATTAGGCTCGGAAATCGACTGCGGAAGGTTACGCAAATTTACAAATGTCCAACTGTGACAAGCGGTTTTTTGAATTGCTTTTCATCTTTTCATAGATGCAGCAATGACGGTAAAATTTAATCAAACTATTTAAAAATAGTTATTCTATTGGTTTATCCTATATTCAGCGAATTGCGCAATTACATTTCCGAGAGGGGTGTTCACTTAAATTATGAGGTTAAGTGAATAGGTACCCTTAGTGTTGTGATAAGCAACCGTGTTACATTTTAAATGTACCTACTTATTTGAAAATAACAATTTTTGTTAAAGATTTATGAAGGGCTTTTCCAAATTAAAAAGGGCAAAATCAAACAAAGTTAACGCTGACCGCGAGCATACAAAAACCATAGACATATACTATATATGGACTGCTAGTGAAATGTCATTTTCATATACTTCTGCGAGAAAATATGTTCCAAAACAGCACAGGCTCCACAGTTTGCTAGCGGATTAGCAAAGAAGTATAGCCGCCGTCAAATTTAAATTTCCATAGTAACGTAAACAAAAAAGCTACATTTTTTAAAAAAAAAGTATGTTTCCATAGAAACATGTAAACAAAAGAGCGACATCTTGTGCGAAGAGACTCATTTCCATAGTAAAATGTAAACAAAAGAGCGTCATCTATTCGAAAGATGCAAAGCTACAAAGGGTGCTTTTCCATTACTATTAAGGAATGTTTATTATTTTGAAAAAAAAAAAACGAAAATAACAATTTATTTACTTATTAACCCATAAACTGACAACAAAAATGCCTACAGGTATCTTCCATGTATCGTTCAATCAAACTAATATCGTGGGAGTGGAAAATTAGTGCTTTTTCTGTCCCAATAGAAAACGACATAAGCGAGATTCATACCTACTTACACTAACACCAAAACCAACCAGAACATTTGTCAAATTTTAAAGTGTGTTATTAATCACGTATTTAGAAGACAATAAGTCTGCGAAAAATAGAGAAAAATTTACATTTGACCGCTGCAATGGATATCAACATAAATTGAGTGGATTTCTATTAGCGTAAATTACAATTTAAGAACAGCTGACTTTTAAAACACGCATTACCACAAATGCGAAGAAAGAAAAATCTCGTTTTCTGTTCCATTGGGCACGAAAAATCTGAAATCTGAGAGCAAAATCCGAAAATCTCAATGGAAAACGACATAAATTAGGTCGTTTGAAGTTTACTTTATTTTCCGCTAGCAAACTGTGGCGCGTCAGTATTTTTGGAACATGCGTGAAGTTGGCTACTAGCAGTCCATATATAATAAGTCAATGACAAAAACAATTCAAGTTGCAAACGTCCCCATCAATGTAGTACCTACCTAAGAAATAACCAAGTCTCAGTAGGCGTGTTTTATTTATCATCTCTATCTCCCTCCAGTAAAGTAGAATCTTTAGTTGCTTCAGTTTATGTTCCCAACCTTCTGAGGATTTTTAACTTTCTGCTTTCTCCATTACGTAGTTAGAGAAAGATGGTTTTTTTTTTATAAAGTTGCTATGAAACTGCTTTCAGATGCTAGGTGAACGTAGTCGCACTTTTTCTTAAGCGTGCGCCCACTCAATTTTATTATAAAGTTCAGCTTGGCACACTGTTCAACGCTAGCGCTAGTCCACAATGGACTTTTTACCCACTTAGGTGGGTTATAAGTCCACGCAATTGACCCAGGTGAGCCTAAAGTTCACACAAAATTCTTGTGAATTTTTGACTCACTGATTGTGGTCTTATGGCTCACGGATGAAGAAGGTGAAGAAGAGGACAACGAGCTTGAAAGCGAAGCTAAAAATTCTAGTAATGACCTCATTTGCGGTGTTTGCCTCCAAAACCCACAAGACACACTTCTCCAGCATTGCAATAATTTTAAGGTTGCGCTTTCAAACTATGAATTCTGTATGCAACCCCCCTGCTTAGGTTTACTGATGGATTACGGGGTGGGTGCAAGGTTCTTCTTATTACTCAAATTTTGTTGGCGTTATTGCACTTTGTGGGAGTGAAATAAGACCAACTGTTGGAAGTTATCCTTATTACACTATTTAAGAGTGAAATTAGGTACATTTTTAGAAGTTGGTCTTATTTCACGGCATCTATCAAACATTCCCATACTTTTTGAGTTGTCAAAACAACTCTTTTTGTCATACGGATAATTGTGGACTTATGGCCTACTTCCATTTTAAAATTGTGAACCTATGGCCCAAATTATTGTGAACTTTTGGCTCATCTGGGTCCATTGTGGACTTTTGGCCTCTGGACTTATGACCCTGCGCCGTTTTCCTCATCTCCCCTTACCTCTGCTTAAAACATATATTCCTGCTAAAGAGTTTACCAGAAACTTCTACGAAAGGAATGCACAGCTTGTCAACTAGCAGAGTTTTTTTTGAATTTCTGAAAATAGCTGCCGAAATGCATTGCATTAGCTACACATAGTTAGGACGATGGATTTCAATTTATGGTCTTGCGGTAGTCTTATTTGACATTTTGTAGTCCAAGGTCTATTTATAATAAATCAAAAAAAATGTTCACTTTTTATTTGTTAGCTAACGCACGTACAATAGATAACGAAAGTGTAAATGGAAATCCACGGGGAAACGTTGGGTGGTGTTCAGTTGAGTGAATGGTATTGTTATTATTATTAGTTTGATTATCTGACAGGAGTGCGTTAAATGATCTGGAGATATAGTGCAAGGAATGTAGTTCAATGGTGCCCATATCATTTTAGAGCTTCATTTGTTCGTCTGTAAGGACTATTATAAGCGAAAGATTGCGTTATTTTGTGTATACGTTAGGAAATTCCTTTCACAGTGCTAAGACCAGGGGTCGAATCGCCACTTCCGTGAACGAGCTATACGTTTACGGAACGGTGCAGGGAAATAACTTCACGGGCAATAACTTCACATGGGAAATAACTTCCCTCCACTGAAAGTGAGCAATAACTTCACCGTAAATTTTGTGAAATTATTTCCCACCTACAATTTGAGAATTTGTTGATTCTAACTGGAAAACAAAATCAAATTATTTATAAGTAGCATAGCTAGTTTATTTAACTTTGCATACACCCAAACTCGCAACTACTCCCACCCCTAAACAGAGACTCCAAGCCGGGGGGTTGCAGGGGGGCAGCATGCCCCCCCATACATTTTGCACTGTTTATGAATAATAATTGTAGGCTGACATACCTATGTCGCGGCATGTTAAGAGAAATTATTTCCCACAAAAAAGTGAAGTTTTTGCTCACTTTCAATGGGAAATAATTTCACATAAAATAAGTGAAGTTATTTCCCACTCGAGGTGAAGTTATTTCCCATGTGAAGTTATTGCCCGTGAAGTTATTTCCCTGCACCTACGGAACTATGTTGATTTTACATGTGAAACAAAAACAAATTCCGTCTCGTAATGCTCGTTCACGGACGACGCGATTCGACCCCTGATCTGAAACCTCATTAGCGCTTGTGACTTCTTAAATGACCCAGGAAGTACCTATACGAATTCTCATGCATGATCCTCAGTTGCTCACTACCTACTCCAAGTTGGTTGACGTTCTCTTTCACATGTGACATGTGTCACTTAAGGCGAAATCTTGATCCGCTGCAATGTCTTGGAATCGGAGACTTTTCTGACAATATGGTCAAATCTGGCAGTCGTCGTAACACATCTTTACCTTTCACAACTTCCCCTTTTTGCGAGCGCAAACATCTAATAGGCGGTGCACTCTAAAGAAGGCGTCAACGTGGATATCCCGCACACACATCTGCATGCAGAATACACATTCCACCACACTTTCAAGGAATGCTAAGGCATGCGGGGTATCGTTGAAAACGAAAGCTTGTCACCGGTTGGCATACAGCCGGACAAAAAGGAGGAGCTTTTTCTCACACATAATTCTATACCTAGTCGTCGTTTAATTGTTTAGTTGCGATACATGGTCGCACATTTGCTTTTCATAAAGTATTTAAATCCATTTGATTGCGAAGACAATCGACTTCACAATAAAACCAACCCTTCCCATTTCAGTGGTGGATTATTAAAAAAAAAAAAGAATTTAAATCTTAAAAATCAACAATACCACCCCACTTCGGTGTCTCGCAGTTGTATGCGCACTGACAACAGCTTTGCAAAGAATGATGAATATTAAAATACGAATGGGAAGTGATTTTTTTTGTTGTGCTCTCCTTCTCCACTCCTTGTTTATAACAATCTGCTTTACCCCTAAGAAAGGATATTTATCGCCGCAAATACTTATAGCGTGTCCTTTTACGCAATAATACATCTTGTGAAAAACTCTTGTCATGGTATCACTGTCATTCTTACTCCTTATTATCATTATAGGGTGGGATGAAGAGAGAACACAACACAAAAAAAAAAATATCCATAAGATGAGTTATTACCGGCCGGTGGAAGATTTATGAATTGGCTTTGAAGTTTTCGGAACAAATTTTAGAAAACACACCCCCACCCTCTGCTCGGGTTTGCGTTTCAGTTTCAACCCCTTCTCCCTTGTAATAAATGCAAAATTGGCTTTTAAACTAATTTAAAAAGGGGGTGAACACTGAACAGACGCCCGGTGATTCCATTTTCAATGGGCTTAAAAAAAAATGTCCAATTTTTTGTCCGAACAGGAATTGGAGAGTGCTCTGGGCTCTGTGCTCATGGCTACTTGCATTCAATCGAGTGGCAACAATTATCCACATCTCGATGTGGCTTCAATTGCTCACCATAGTACGAGGCAGTGAATTGGATTTTTCGCTGAATCGCAATCACGAACCGCTGCTGCCTATACTAACTGATTGATAAAAGAACGAAAGATACGGAATACGGATATACTCGTGTGTATGGGCGGTGGGGGAGAAAATTAATATCCTGAAAATAAAGTACAATGCAAAAAAATGCCTTTTTTTTTTTTGCCCATTTTTCCATAACGACGAAATACCTACAAGCACTCGGCAACGACGTCAGTAAATGATTTATGAAATTGCTTTCAGATCTTCATCGTCAATTATGCGACGAGGGAAAAAAGCGTGGAAATTATTCACCCCCTTGGAGCGGTGACGAATCACGGGTGGTTCATCATCAACACCTGACAAGAAGCGCCGATTAAAGCGTCAACGACTGGGTGAGAGTGATTTCCATCCCTCGGGCAGATTCCGTCTAAATTTTGACAGGCTTGGCTTTTCTTTTAGCGATTCAATGTATACATAAAGGTACAGAGAAATTCAAACTCAGTCCTATTCCTGTGGACACCACGTCCTTTTCAAACATTTGTAATAACAAAAAAACACTCACACTTTTTTGAATTTAAACGAAGAATTTGTATTTTTATTTGCTCGACTATTGATATACCTATTGAAGCCTTAATCATCCTGCTGCGTGATATTGCACTCGTCAGGACTGGCACATCGACTGCTGCCGTCATCGTTGTGGAATTTTGTGGACTCAATCATTTCCACGTCAATATGAGCCGAGTTCTCTCTGTACACCTCACAGCTGTGCTCTTCGATGGAGTCCTCCTGATCTGACTTATTGTCAGTGTCGAACAAGTTCTCCTCCGTCAGATCCTTAGTGGCGTTGAATTGGCTGTATAGTCGCGGTAGATTTTGAAGCACATAGTTTGAACTGCTCTTCGCAGTGGGGTGGTTCTCCTTGGACTCACCCAAATCGTAGTATTTGGCGTAGTTCTCGAGCTTGTTTGTTACTTCTGCTGCAGACGAAGATGAAGACGACAAGTTGATGGCGGTAGAGCTCTTGGACTCGCTTCGCGGAACAGGTACTGTAAACGCGGAACCATGGCGATATTTTCCTGGGGCCTCGGTCTCTGTCGATGCGATTGTGTTGTTTTCTGCATTTGCCAGAGGGGAGACGTTCTCCTTTTTGCGGTCGTATATGTGCCCCGACACCCGGAGGTCGATGAAAAAGTGCAGCGGGTCTATCCCGTACGGGGGATATATGGGTGGGTACCAGACCGGCGGTGGCGGGGGCAGTACCAAGTCCTGCGGCGGTAGAGACGCTGCCGCTGGACTCTCTTGCGGGGTATTTTGACTTTCCGTCTGATTCGAGTCATTCGGTGCGTTGCCACTGAGCGAATCTTTCGCAGCAGGCTCAGGTTTGGGGTATTTCGCTGCAGCCATCGGCAGAAATTGTTTGTTTGTTAGTTCAAGTGGTTTCTCTGAAACTGGCGGTTTTTCCTCAAGTCCTTTGCGATCCCTTAGGTGTTCAAAATACGGCCTGTGCTGACTCCAGGAGCGTTTGCGTGGCCTTCTAGCCATTACTGCGGCTTGCTGTATCTGCAAATTGCGAGCGTTTTCGTTGTTCCTTGCTTGGACGAGCGATCGCAACATGTCGCTGAAGAAGAAGTTGTTCGGCCCCACTGGGGCTGAGTATAAATAAGGGGGCGTTGCAGCCAAGAGCCGGCTCACATAGTCCTGATTCCGGAGCTCATGTATGCTCTTGCGTTCCTTCGGCGGGGACTTCTGTTGATTTTGTGGAGAGCAGGGGGCTTCTTGATGACGCTGTTGGTCTTCTGCCATACTGAGGAAATCTGCAAAGACAAAGAAACATTGGGATTTGTATTATTTTTTTTTTTTTATTGTTATAGTCTCAACATCTTGTTAAAGTTTCATTCATATTAAAGTTGCTTGACAGGGTCGTTTGAGTGCTCTTGCTACATGAAAACAGGAACGCCTTAAATAAACTATAGAGTTTCTCCTTTCCTACTTTGAATACCCAAACATCTTATAAATGAATGCAAAGCTAAGACATTCCGTCGTAAGCTGTTTTTGATTTGTTAACAAGACAAAAGATTTATATACTCAAGGAAGTCCCTGTAATCTCCTAATGAAAAGTGAATCAAGAGCAGCAATGATATTTGCATACATCCGTAAGGACAATGCAAACATCAACTATTATTTCCATTGTTATCCATATAAAACATTTACTCAACGCAGCAGTGAGCAGTGGGGTTGCCTTGCAGTGGGTTTCCTTTGAATATCTGTTACAGCTACAGCCAGTCCGTATTTTTATTAATTAAAGGATCTCTGTTTTTATTTTATATCGTCAAAGGATTGTTTTAATGGAATGCTTTAAAGCAACCTCGCTTTGATATACGATACGTACATTCACATGGTTTTTTTTTTTGAGTATCAAAAGGACATTTCCCTTCTAGAGTTATGCACGGATATTTGCATGGACAAAACCACATTGAAAGGACATAACGTGACGATTAAGACATCACACCTCCAAGGGTGCCGCACTGGACATCCAGCTCAACTCAAACATGACACTTTTTTCGTCGCATATTTGCACAAATTTTCCGGATGAGTTGTGCAGTCTACCAAAAAATGTTCCTCCATCTGTCGACGTTCTGTATGCGATATTCCGAACAAGAGTTGTCACATTTTTTGTGTGTGTGTTGCAGACGCTCCTTTTTTTGTGCCTCACAATGCCAAATTTGTTCTGATATTTAATTCATTTAGTTTTCTCATTAGGACAGGAATAGCCGAGCTTCTGATGATGACCGCCCTTTCCCATCTGTGTATAGCCGCGTCCTTATGTTGTTAGCCGCTGTTTCAATGACATTGTTGGAATAAGAAGCGCTTCATTTAAATTAGATTGTGTTAATTAGGATATCTTCCAAGGTGGGTATATCCACTGTTGGAGCCATACATAATTTATGGACAGCCACTCTACTCGTAGGCGAGAGGTGGTAATGGAAAAGTTTCAAAATTGAATTTATTACGGAACAATAACATTTTTTCGCAGCGGCCGGCGCGGCGTTTGTTAATTAAAATTTGCATTGTGCGGTTGTGATAGTGACGGGAGACATTCTGTCGCAGATTGCGACGACAATAAAAACTCCTGCGTTTATACTTGTACTTTATGGGGAATAAATAAGCTGGCTTAATCCAGAAAATCAACGACTTTTTAAGTTGTTGACAGACAAATTCAACTTGGAGCCAGAAGTTTTCCTGTAAAATTGTGCTCCGTGGTTTTTTTTTTTTTTAGAAGAGTTTCCCTTGCCTGTTGAGGCAATTAAGTGCAGCTTCTTACTTTTCAATTTGTGTGTTTGCATATAAGATGCTTCTTGGGAAATCTGGAGGATAAAGCAAGGGTAGAAAAAAAAAAAAAAAAAAAAAACAATTGCAAGTTGTAACAAACAAGTAGAAAGTAGAAGAAAGCCATTTCAGACGAAGAATGTTTGTTTTAATTACTCCACGAAGTGAGCAGTTTACTTTGGCGGTATATACCAATTGGTTTCACTTTGAATTTAAATGCAGGAAAGATAGAGGGAGCTTCCTTAAAGCCGGGGATAGCTGGAATATTATTTGAAAATCATTCAGACGTAACTTTATATGTATCGGCATTTGTGCATAGTCTCGTTCTAAATTTAAATCTATTGGCGAAGGCTGATTTGCTAAGAATGACAGTTGACAGATGTCAAAAGTGAAAAACATAACGGCCTTAGTAAATGCATCAAAAACAACTGATTACGACAAGTAGGTAATTTTGGTTTGACCAATAAACAACAGCAATCTTCTCGAACTGTACAGAAATCTCTCCATTAATTTTAAGCTCGCCTAATAAAATGTGCGACAAATTTTGCTGACTAAGGTTAGCTACTAGCTTAACTAAAATGTATCTTGTCTCCAACTTTTCTCTGCAAACATAAACTTAAGTGATTTCAACCATTTCCAATTCTATGTACGAGGTATTTATTCAAATAATCTTCTCCCATTCTCTGCATTTCAAAAAAAACAACAGAACACAACGATCTGTCAAAATTTAGCTTAAGAAAATGTCCCATCCCAACCCATATTAAATGGACGCGTTAAATTTTGACAGATCCATGAAGGACATTCTGAAACAAAAGTTTGATTATTTAGCTCGAGCTGCGTACCACCTTTGTATATACAATCCGTTTAAATGTTAGCTTTTGTTTTGACGAAACACCGATACAAACTTAAAGCTCCGTCTAAATTAATTAAGCGCACAAACCAGTTTTCATTATTGAGCGATTGAAGCGCCAAAGCTTCTGTGGGATACTGGCACAACATTTTTATTAGATTTCTTGGTGCTACTATAAGAATGTATATACAAAGGTACCACTCAAACCAAGAGCCTGAAGTATTTTTTTGGTCTGAGAGTTAACCGAAAGACATTTGCATCACCGCTGCCGAAAGTACTACAATAGGAGTATTGTACTCCTTTTATGACAGTCGTATACTCCCAATAACAAATTGTACTCCTATTTTTAATTTCGGATTGAACTATCCTTATTTTGCCTTGACATTTCTGTACTTAGTAAATTGCAAAACAAATATTAATTTCTGTATATTTCTGTATTTTTCTGTATATTAATATTTTGTGATCGAACTGTCACTATTTAAAGATTTGAAATGGAATGAAACAAACTGTGTGGGAAATAATTATTTAGTTACTTGAAAGTGTCATTCATTCACTTTATGATACGGATCCGAGTGGTAGAAGTTTTGCCTTACCGGTTGTCTCGAATTTGGCCACCAAACGTTGAGGATCGACTTTGAAAGGTCTCCCGTTTGCCGTAAAATGGGAGCAACATTTTCACTGGCGAACACTTATCTTGATACTAAAGTCAGTGATTGAATAATAGACACAAGATTAGACAAACTCTACCAAAACAAGATGGCCACCACAGTCTTCCAATATCGAAACCGTTCCAATTGAAAAATGCTAGGCTAGAAATAAATTTCTTAATTTTAGTTCTGTACTCTCCGGTACTCCCCAATAAGGTTCTAATATACTTCTCAAAGAAATTTTGAAACGGCAGCCCTGATTTTGCATTACTGTGTAGCCTAAGTAGAGAGTGTATCGAAAATAACAGTATGGCAGCAAATCGTGGCAGGCAAAATGTGTGCCAGCGCGTTTTGACGTAACCACCTAATTTGTTTTTCAAAGCTCAACTTCGAGTGAATAAAATGGGCCTAAGTCTATTGCAGAAACTGCTGAACACAGTAATGTAAGTCCAAGACGTTTAACAGCGAAGTCCTTGCCATATTATTTAGCTTGAGCTGCGTACCACTCATCTAAATGGGTTCGCTTAAATTAAGCTCAGCTAGAGAGAACTTCGTGGGGGCGAACATTATTGCTCGAGCACCGTACCCAGCTTTATATTTGACAGATCGAAGAAAATGTTGTAGATTTCGGTCTACACTTGCAATTGATATGAATACTCATTCTACATTACCTACTATAATAAAGCAGCTAAATTTTTGCTTGAACAGCGTTCTAGAAAGTTTTATCAAATAAGAAAAACAGATGAAACAGGATATGAGGGCTTTAACGCAACACAAGACCAAAATGGAACAATAAAGATTTTTAAATCCCTTTTCTAGATACAAAAGAACGATCCTAGCCAAAGAACGTAGCATAATTCCAACGTCCATCACTGACTTTCTTACACACTTATCCAGCTTACAGCTCGTCCTAAATTTGTATGATTATTTTTTTATTGAGTCCGGGCTTCATTCTAGTCAAAATATCACAAAAGTTGCTCTTTGTAGTAGAGTTTGTATAGATGGTTGGAATAGGTTAGAAAGTGGCGACTAAAGGCTGATGTACGAAGTTGTTTTCCTCCCACACGTTGAAACACTTTCAGCTTCTCATGAACAACTCCAATGCCTGTGTTTATTAGATCGATTAGATGGTTGTAGTAGAGCTCTGAGCAAGTGGGGCTATAGTTCCATACAGCCTGTACAAAAATATGCCAAGCTTCTTATGACGGTTGCATAAAATAAAAAGTATTACATCTATATCGTAGCACTGATTATATCCTGTACAGAACAGTCAAACTCGTAGAACGTATCAAATGCAGCTTTGGCCAAGGCTTAGTTATTTCCAGTAGCATCCAGCTTTATCATGAGTTTTCAAGTAGCCATCTGAAGGTACCCCTATCTGGTTGAAAAGACAGTTTAGTTCTATGTTTAGCGAGTTCATCAGCCTTCCTACATCGCGGTACCGAACAAAGGTGAATATTGGACTGCTCCGGCATCACTCTGAAAAATCTTACGATAGCCTAGGGCACCTATAGAGCTTACCGATACTTTTTGATGCCTTTTCGGCTGTCAAAGATATTGATATCTTTAGTGAAAGTAATGTTTTATTTCAGCCAACTTATTTTGTCGTCATTATTTCCGCTTTAAAAAAGGCTAACAGCCTATTTGTGAATATTGATAAGCTTGGTATTGCAGTTGTGAAAATATTTGGTATTCATCAAATTTACTATCAACCATAAATTTCTTGTTGAAACGTATCACATATTCGGGCGGTTAAAAATGTCTATTAACATCAAATCCTAAAATGTATTTCATTGTTAAAAAAAAACGACTTTAGACCGAGGTCCGGACTCATCAGTTCTATCAATCTTTCGATTTGTTTGCGATGGCTTACTTCTCTACTCCTAAATAAACAAAAAATTGTTAAGCGGGTAGTTTTGCGCTATATTGAGAAATTTCCCTGAAAGGGATATTTTACAAAAAGTGGTAGACGTCCAGAGCGGGCAGTGGAACGCGACTATTATTTCACGGAAATTAGACGTCAGCCACAAAACAAAAACCAAATACAAATTAGAAACGTCAAACTTAAAAACAGAACTCATTCTCGATGATATTTTGATTAGCATTCATAATGGGGTAGAATTACCAATTGACACTCATAATACCAAATTAACGATGAATTGATATATGTTATCAAGTATCAACTAATTGACATTTGATAGCCATATAGGGCTGCAAAAGAGACTCAGTTGGTGTAATGAATATTTCCTTGAAGAGTGAGAGGTGTTTAATTGTTTCACTGATGGTTGGGATAGAATGTTACCTCCTAAAAACCCACATATTCGATTCGAATTAAACTTTTTCAGTGGCCAGCTGACTGACTGTCAAACTGACCCAACATTTTGTAAGTTAAAGCTTAGTACGCTGATCAAGCTAAATTTAAGCGAACCCATTTAGCTAAGTAGTACGCTGCTCGAGATAAAAAATCAAATTTTTGTTTTAGAATGTACATCGTGTATCTGTCAAAATTTATGTGGTATTCGATTGAAGCCCAATCAGATTTGCTTTCAGATTTCGTGTGCCTAATCGAACATCGAACGTCACTTGCCCTTTTTTGTGTTGATATTCGTGCGATTTGAATATGTTTACTATTCGACACTTTTCTAAGCGATTTCAATTCACTGGTTAAATTTTACATTAAAACATGCTAAATTTCCGTCCCGATTGATTTCTAAATATTTATACATAAATATTTTACAAAAATAGATCCACTTTTATTGGTAAATCTGAAGCAAATCTGAGAAAATCAAATTCACTAAAATGCTCTGAAATCGGAAAAAAGATTGCTTCTTTTTGTACCAAACGAACATTAAAATGAAAAATGAGAGCAAAGAAAGTGCTCTGACATTAGTTTCAAAGAACAGCTGCTTTTTGTGACATTTATCCATAGCGGATAAAGTCCTACGTTAGTAAGGACTTTAGCTGATTTTTGGGGAGAAAAGTTGGAGACCAGATAAAATTTAGTTTAGCTCGAGTAGCATACTAAGCTTAAGCAAAAAAATGTCAGTTAAAATGGATCGACAACGCTCGCCAGAGACCATCAATATCTATTATTCCTCTTTTAAAGTCTCCACACTTCTCAATTAGAAAATTAAAACCAAACGATCTTTGAACGGATTTAGATTCTAAGCCTGACATCCCTGCCAACCAGGCGATTTGCGTTTCGTTCGCTTCTATTTCCCTAGAGACGATTTCCTTCGCTCGCCGGCGAGTTCATCTGATTGAGAGTTCATATAAGAATTCCTTCCTAGTTTGTCGAACATAAAGAAATGCGAACATTTAGAGTTAGTACAATTATGCAAGACATGGTTCTCTGTTTTATATATTTTGCGAATAGGCTTCATTCGCAATATTTACTTCACGGTCACTATATAATTTTCTGTAATAATAATGTCATAACTTCAAGACAACATAGTTTGTTGGAGCAAACTCATCACCAATTCCAACGCTCATCACTTAGGCAAATGTTCACCACGAATTCAAACCTCGCGCCTTATACTAGTTTTCATATTTTTTGTTGATCTACCGATTTTGTTAATAGAGCTTTAAAAAGTACAACAATAAAATGTATCGATAGTTTTATGCTACATACAACATACTGTATAAAAACCCCTAATAAATTAAAGCTTGGAACAGTCACTAAAAACCCACATGGTAGGTCAAAACCTTCTTTTTCTTTGTCGCTCATTGACGCTGTTCGATATTCGCTAACAAACTTTTTCACACCCAGAATCTCATCATTAAGAATCCTCAAAATAAAGATTCTCAGTTGGCGCTTAAGGACTAAAGGGGGACACAATAAATTGAAAAAGAATGGGCCCGACTAATTACCTTCACACTTATTATTTTATAGGTCACAAATATGCAATTTTGTACGAAAATTTAACCATTGTGAACTAGACAAATTTAGCCTCGACACTATATAATGATTATTACTTTATTAGTATCTATAGTACCGCCTACCGCGAAATGCATTCATCACAATCTTATCTGTTTCTATTCTATACCTACATTTATGAAGTTCTTAGGAGAACGGATTCGGCCAGTTCGATGAAGCTAATATGGCAACAAGGAAAAACACTTGGTATGTCAAAATTGAGTTAATGGGAACCATATGGGAACGTTCGGATTCCTAGTTTAGTAAGTCTGATAGCTGACTGACTAGATGTATTTCAGTTTTTATTGGCCGAGAGTGGTCACCTGAATAGTTTTTGCAGTTGCCTTTTATGGAGGGGGACGGGGGAGCCGACAAATCTAGTCAAGTAATTCCTGGCTGCACGCTCAGTAGACATTTCGAAGAGCCAAATTTAAAATAAACAGAGTGGTTGCTGCAGAATTCTGAAAAGAATAAAGGTCCGGTGAGAGAAAAAGGTGTCATTTAATTTTGAATTTTCGCACGATATTAAACAACCATTATAGTTTGCATAACAAAGGGTATTCACTTAATCTCATAATTTTATGCAGTTCGTAAAATTATAAGTTTCTGTGGTGCTTTAAGTGAACACCCCTCTCGGAAATGTCATTGCGTAATTCGCTGCAAATAACGATAAAGCAGTAGAATAACTAATCTATAGGTCCGTTCGTGTACTTTCAGCATAGAAAAATGAAAAATGTCAAATCTCTAAAATCGAGAGAGAATTCTCTCAATTTCAAGAGAAGTACCTGATCGGGTTTCTTACAAAAAGTTTAAAAAATGTCATTTTGGCGTAATCGTAAAATGCAGCATCAACAAAATAAATTGGAATTGTATTTTTGACAAGCTAAATACCTATTAAACTTTCCATTTGAATGCGCTGATATGTTCTAGGAGAACATTCAGTTATAACTTGTTCCTCTGACATCGTTGAAGACGAAAATAATTAGTTTTACTTGTCAAACTTTTGAGCTGTTACTTATTTGGCAGTTTTAATTTTTCAGTAAGTCGAAATTCGGCGAGTAGAAAATTACGAAAAAATGAAAAGAGGGGAAATGGATTTCTCTCTCATTTTTTAAATTTTCTCAGTACGTGGTCGCATTTGCACAGTTTCTTAGCTAATTTTAAATAAATTTACGTTCGCAAAAAAGTACCCGAACGAACCTTATTTTATTAAATTTTTACAATCATTGCTGTAACTCTGAAAACATGAAAAGCAATGCACACAACCGCTTGTCACAGTTTGACATTTGTAGATTTGCGTAACCTTCCGCAGTCGATTTCCGAGCCTAATTGGTCGCGCAAAATTATGAGGCCTGCGTAAACTATTCTCCATACAAAATCTGACAGTTCATTTACGAGGTGGTAAATTTCTGCAGATTACGCAGTTTATGAGGGATTTACGTGTTAAGTGAATACACTTACTATTATATTTTTGCGATAGGCAACAGTGTTACATTTTAGTTGTACTTATTCGAAAAAAACAGTTTTTGAAAAACAAGTAAAGGGCCTTTTCTAAATGGAAAAGGGCAAAATCAATTTAAGTTGCACCAAGCCGAAAACCGTGTTTTTCGTGGTGTTTTTGTGGAAAACGACCTTAAACGACTCGTTTTGAAAACTGAAATATGTATGGGAAAACTTCTATTTTCGTAGAAGTTTTCGCGCAAACCCGGTTTTGGGCTCGGTGTAAAAAGGCTTTTATAGTCAATGAATTTCAAGTTCCGACAAATCTAGTTGACGTTTTACATTAACTACATATCCAAACGTCCCGAATGTACCTATCATGCACCAGATAATCTGCTCTATGTGTCATATTTTTTTCATTCAAATATCTCTTACGTTTGCTGTGATATGAATTAGGAAAAAAAGGTATTAGTCGTCTTTCCACATCTTCAGGTCAACCTTAACCAGCGCTCCTGAAAAGTGGCTAAAAATGACCTATGCTATTTTTCCTTGTTTCCACACATTATGTGTGTGTAACTATACTTTTTGCGAAAGTGATTGGAATTGTTAGCACCGCAACTCCTTTTTCTTTCATTATTATGCCATTATGCCACATTTTTTTTAAATGAGTCACTTGCGCACTATGATCTTGTTAGTTATTATTCTTATTTAAAACGAACAATTCTAGCAATTCTAGTGAATTTCACTCGTTGATTTCCTCAAACTTATTCTAATTGACCGGTTGCAGGATTAGAACTTAGAACGACTTGCTAACGAGCTGGACAACCGAAAATTTAAATAGATGCAAGCGATATTCTTGTTTTAAACTTTATCAATACATTATTTAAAGAAAGTCTTGATCCTTTTGCTTATTCGTACTTAGAGATTCGAGCTCTATGATATAAAATTTCGAAAACGACTAAGCGCATCATTGAAGAACTCAATTTCACATGTCAAACTTGCAGAAGACCTTTTCTGCTTGCTGGAATGATTTTCCATATAACCGATTTACAAAAAATCCTACTTCGGTCCTTGCTATGTAGTCAGCGACCTGGTCGTTCATGACCAGACCATGAGCGTTAGGTACTATAAATTTCGTCAACAATTTTTGGTAGATAGTAAAATCTTACAACTAAATTTCTATTGAAAAGTTGAACCGGACCATATTTTTTTCCTCATCATACTCTTTCAACGGAAATACTTCAAAATTGAAGTTAATTGGAACAAATAATTCATTCCAATTTGCCCTTGTCTTTAGTAGTCACTACTTTTCTCGCTGCACATGACTTTTTCGCACGATCCTGTACCTCTGTGTCAAGGTTATGGTTGAGGCCGTAAATCCCAATGGCGATTAATAAATAATAACCGATCAACGATTTAATGTTTCGTTCTACGTAAGACTTGTAGAGCTATGTAACCTACCTTAGGTAGACAGTAAGGTGACAGTAGATGAAGAGTCTAGAGTCAATCAGTTATGTACTTTTATTTTCGAATCTATACCTAAAACTTATCTGTCGCATTAACGTCTTTTTTAGCACCTATATCGTTTTTCATTGGGCAAAAAGAAGCGTCCAGGAGAGTCCGGAATCAAAAAAATCACTTCTGAAACCGTTCCATTGGCACAAAAAAAAAAAACTATTCTGTTGATTCTTAGGAGAGAATTTCGCTTCTCGATTTGAAGTCAGAATCCACTCAAGAAGCGCAGTTTAAGTATTTTGTACAAGTCAGCTGACAGCTGCCGTAGATTATCTTTTGGCATTTCACCAATACTCTTGTGGATTCAATCAGAAGCAGTTTTCTTGTTCCATTGGACTACAGAATGAGTGGATGCCCGAGTGAAACCAATGGAAAACGACATTACTGCAGAAGGAGCTATATTACTCTCTCTAGAGTCGTTCAAAAAATTCCTTTTGTGTAAATGTTTAAAACTACATTTTTTAAGTAAGCCTGAGAGCTAGCTGATGACTTACCTAATTTGCTTCAGTATTTATTGGGCTAGATTGGTCAGGTTAATAACAGTTTTTTCAGTTGAAGTGACCCTTATTTACGGAGGTATAGTCGACGACAATTTTAGTCCAGAATTTCGGTTGTCTGATATCATAAAAGCGACGTTAAAGACCCATCAAGTTTTTAGCGTTCAGGGTTCATCTATTCCAGGGAAATTTATTCCACTGAAAATGACTAGATTTTTGAAAGCGGCTGAAAACTTGATTGCCAAAGAAGATGAATTTGATGACCATTAGCCCCAGAGTCTAATAATGTTTTTTTTTTCTGAATAGAGGCATTGAAAATTTATTATTACCACCACGTATTTGATGCGATCTATCTCCGTCGGTCCTGGGGATGGCGTTGGGCCCTGTGAATGGTATTTTGTGACGATCTGACAACCCCACTCAACCCAACCTAACCTAACCTATCTCCGTCGGTCATCGACTTGGCTTGAGAAACAAGTCTTACACATTTGCATCTTTCAGTCTTTCAATATACCTACGGTTCGATTCACTTACTTTCAGAAGTATGCTTATTTTGGGATCTTTCTGTGCAATAATTTATTTATTATTTATTAATATACTAATTGACTCTCACTTTTCACTTTTGAATTGGCCAACACATTTGCTAACGTGCATAAAACGATGAGGAGTTTACCATATTTCGACTTGTGTAACAAAAGTCGTGACCACATCGACACGGTGTAAATAGCAAACATTCAACCTTGCCATCCCCTTTTACATACTCGATGCCAAGGGTTGCAGTACTAATCGGCAGCAATTCGTAACATACTTAGTCGAAAACACATTACGATTTACGCAAAGGCTCAATGTGGCTATTCATCACGTGTGTTTCGGTTGGCCTGTAAACGCGTCTACACCTACGTACGCACAAGCACATGTATATTAAGCTTGTCACCCGTATACCTATATATATGGTAAGTTCAATATGCATATCACCGAGACCGAGGGTTGTGTTTTGACGAAGTAATTCACATCCACAAGTGGTACATAAATTTAAATTTTGCGTTCCGCGATTGCAGAAGAAGGGATGAATTCAATCACTTAACTTGGGTTTAATTCAGTTGGGCCCTAACATTATTTTCATTAAATCGGACAATGGGAGTTTGATGAAGTATTGCGACGAGTGCTCTCGTATGTCCCGTCGGCAAAAGGACGGGCTTATAAAATGTTGCATAAACTTTTTGTTACACACTTTTAACTTACATTCGACACCAACAGTTTTAAATATTTATTTCCAAAAGTCACTTTATTAATCGGGAAAACAAATATAATCCGAAAGCACTAAACCTTTTGAGCGAATATTCGAAATACGTTATGCCACGAACTGAACTGAACTTATTTTTGCCGCAATTACGCCAGTACCACCTTCTCTGGTAGTGGTTTAAATTCAAATGAATCCGCATCCGAACCGAATGGCACAAAACCGACACCGTCAACCGCCAAGCAACCATTGTGAGTTTTATATCTAAACCCGAGAACACATTTTAAATTCCACCCTCTCCCCATGAAGAAGGGTCGAGTAGTCGGTGGTTTTTGTTGTATTGGCGCGTGTTTCAAAAAACCAAGTAAATCATATAGGTAGAGCAGCCATCAACCATCAGGAGCATCATCATCATCATCGCCATCACCATCACCATCAGGAGCATATCTGAGCTGAGGCAAGGCAACATATAGAAATCACCGAGCAACGCAACAGACAACATTGCATCAATCTGTGTTTTACTACTGTTGAACGTCCTCATGCAGATTCTTATATTCGGGAGTGGGGGATAAAAGGACGAATAGGAAAGAAGGGAAAAAAAGTGTTGGTAAACCGACAGCAATTGTTCGCAGCTATTATACCACAGAGCTATAGCGGTATATAGTATTTTTTTTTCTTGTTTTTTAATTTTTCAATTGTTTGCTGTGCGAGGCGCAGGGATGGTTGGTGCGATGGAAGGCGCGCTTTCGCTGCGCCTAGCTGTATTTGTAATATGGGAAACAGGAAATCTAAATATTTTCAATTAAGCTAATCAAACCTAACAGCCAGAGCTGGGAAGCTGGCTGCGAATATTCTACCCGGATTCGAGCATAGGATTTCGCCCTTAAGGCGAATAAGTAGGAGCAGCAACCGTCCCTGTGCACAGCATAGAATATTCTTCGGATTGTAATAAATACCACTTCGTGGTGTACCAATTTTTTCCATTCCCCAAATGATTTCAGAGACGGATGCTTTTCAGGCATTGTTAAATACTTTTTTCCTGAATGTATGCACATCCTCATCAGTTCACACCGAGATTTGAGTTGCCCAGGGTGCGGGTGTATTGCATGACTTTGCTGGCATACTCGTTTCACTAATGCTTTCTTTCGTTAAAGCTTTTGTCGTGTTTTTTTTTTTCAATTTTTTTATTTACTCTCGTATAGTCTGTGTCCCGTTCCAGATTTTTTTTCAGAGGATTTTGAGATGAGACGATTCTATCCATGCGTGCGTCTGCCTATATCGGGGGAGTGGGATAAAATCCTGCAGTCCCGCAATCAACTAAGCAACGAGCAAGAACAAAGAGCGCCCGTTGCGGGAATTTCGCTTCACTAAAGTGAATACTCAAGCACTTGGTTGTGTGTCAACATTTTAAGTGTGATATACTTACGTACGCGAGTCCTTTGATTTATCACGGCGTCTGTCACTCACATCTCACATGTGATCCTGAGAGATATAAACACGAGTAAATTAGAATACAGATTTGAATTGAATTTGGTTCCAAATTGAATTATTCTGCACATGGGTTTCATTTTTATTGGCGATTGCCTGGTAGACACAGGACTCGTAATTTGTTATCCAATTCACACGTGTGCTTGCGTATATGTTAATAAAATTTCAAGTGCACGTCCCCCTGGCTATAGAGTGCGACAACAATTGGTAACACAATTGCGGAGGGTGTGGGGGATGGTTTTTAGTGTCACTCCAGAGCGTTTTGCATGCTTTTATTTCCTTCTTCCATCCATGGTATCATAGCTACCATGTGCGGGGTAAGTGTCTTCCGACTGTTGCCGGAGTTTATGGAATCTTTCACTATACCGGTGTGCCGAGAGAGTTTGCGATGAAATCTGCTTTATATTGTTTTCCTGTCGCATCATCGTGCAACGATGTGTCACATGTACGATACTCTGAATCTGATGCGCGGTTTTCCTCCGAGAGTTGGTCCTTGATGAAGTGTGGATGGTTGCAGGAGGAATGTCTCTATATTTGTGGGTGGCGGGCGGTATTAGCATAATACTTTTATTGTTCGCCAGGCATAAGGGTGGGTGCAGAACGTTGAGGTTGTTGTTATTGTCCGGAGACTATATCTGATGATTGGTAAATGTTCACCACCGGCTCAGAACAGCTTAAAATTGGAAATCCTCTTTTTTTTAAGCCAACCAACGAGTCCGTTGGTATGCTTGGTTTATTTTCAATTTAGTATAGCCAAATCGCATTAACAGATTTTTGGACATATTTTGCGTGTTATTGTTGAAGTTATAAATTGATAAAGAGTTTTCGGAATAGGCGATCCTTAAATGTTATAAGGGCCCTCCGGGATGAGTCTTCCGTATGTTGGGTATGCAGATGATAGTTTGTGAATTATATAGTTCTCTTGTAATTCGTCGAAGCGAGATCCGAAGTTTGCTTGACAAGCTAAACCATACTCCATACTGAACCATCCTTCAAATGACTTGTGTATTTTTGGACAGACGGTAAGGTCCTGATTTTATTGCTTTGCTCAACAGTTCCAAATTCACTTGCGAACATTCTTCGTTCGAAGATCTTGGTGATCTAATATTAGTTAGAAGTTTCCTATTAGCGAAAGCCACACCAATTTTGCCATAGGTCTGTTTCAGTATTTTTCTCAGCAATGTCGTTTTCCATTGGGACAGAAAAAGCACTTCTTTTCGGATTCAGAGCAGTCAACTGTCAGATTTCATGTTCCATTGGCCATTGACAAAAAAAAGCAATTTTGCGAATTTCGATATCTGAGCGAGATTCACACCTACTCGCACTAACACCAAAATATTTGTCATTTGTCAAACTTTAAAGTGTTTTATGAATTACGTATTTAGAAGAAAAATCTGCGAAAAATAAAGAAAAATTTACATTCAGCCGCCGCAATGGATATCAATATAAATTGAGTAGATTTTTATAAGCATAAACTACAATTTAAGAACAGCTGACTTTTAAAACAAGCACTACCACAATGTTTTTTGTTTACGCTGGGAGGTGCTAATCTTCCAAAGACGAAACCGAGCCCGTACTCAGTAACAATGTGGTGATTTTTACCCACTAGCCCCTTCTCCCGTCTTCCCGTTTTCCCTGCGCTACAACCTTCATGGCTTTTCATCATCGCAGGGCTGGGGATAGCCAGCTAACAAATTATTGCACCTAGTAGTTAAACCAATCAGCAATTTGTCTCTCATATTTTAGAATTTATATGTTAAGTATTCGTCCATGGTGACGTGAAATAAAGCCAAACGAAATAAGGCCGAATTCTCAAAATTTGGCTTTATTTCTTTTTCCAAAGCGAAATTAAACCAAAATTGTAGTTGGGCTTTATTTCCTTACTTAAAACGAAACAACACCAATTTGGCATTATTTCGTTTGGCGCAGGGACATAAGTCCACGAGACGTTGGCGCCCGCGAGTTGCTATCATTGTATTATGAAATGTGCAACCCCCCTGCTTGAGTTTACTGTTGGATTACGGGGTGGGTGCGAGGTTTTTTACTTAAATTTTTTGGTGAATTTTCAAATTTTTGGGTGGGACCTTTGTAACTATATACATTCCTATAGTAGCGCCAATCCAGTAGTACCAGTATCCTAATAGGTGTCGCTACTATCACACCAAATCGAGAAATAAATTACTGAGAGCTTTGAGCCTTTAATAATTTTAATCCCTATAAAATATAGTGAACGTGTAATTCTTGCATAACCGCATTAATCGATATCTTACATCTTGGTAACAAATTCACTCACCGTGCGCTTCTCGATCCTGGATCGGACATCGGAGGCTAGTTTTATCTCCGAAGATGCACAGCGCACGCTACGACTTCCTGGAGGCCCATCCATCAGGCCAACATTTCAGGTATGAGCTCTGTCGTTACCACAACTTCATCAGAACTATATTCTCTTTAGTCTTGAGTTCGAGGCACATAGAGTCTTTTAACTATTTCTTTAATGCTATTGTTTTAAAACGTCTTATCTACCATCTTTCGATATTAGTTGCGATGATTTAGCAGGTCATTTCGACCTCGAATTAGCCGATCCCTTCTTTTACCAAAGTAGTAATATCGATTTTATGATTGGAGCTGATTTGTACCCATAACGGAATAAATATAAACATATGTTACCCTTCCACCTTAGAGACACAGGAATCTCAATTTTGACTTCGATAGAAGGGCTGTCCGGTCGACAAAGCAAGGCAGGCATGCTTGTTTAAGTCAGTGCTCAGCTCGTTGAGGGGTGTGGGATCTTCTGCTTGTCTTGCGCACTACCGTACTTTTACATGCCGTGATTTTGATGGGGAAGTCTTAAATTTGGGAATATTATAAAGTTAAGGGAAGAAAATAGGGAACGGATTGACTCTAAACGAAATGAAACTTTTACAGCTAGATAATTAAAAAAGGAAAACAAAGGTAGGTAGGTACCTACATAGAAGAACTCACAGAGTCGGACAAAAAACTATATAAGTATTCGATCTACCTTAAGTCGAATATTCCATACCTAAGTCGTACAAATGTCTTAAAACTTGGACACAAGATTTTATTTTTCCCATATAGTCGACTCTCTCTTAGTCAAAATCCTCCTCAAATCGGACTTTGCGGCATAATTGTCCTTTGTCTATCTCTCATGCTGCAACACCCATGCAAAGAATGAAATGCAACTGATCTTTGGAAACCACCAAAGACTAAAGTCATCGTCAATTAGTTGGAAAAGCAAACACAAGTACAATTAAGTGTTTGCAGTTAAATACAAAACATAATATAGGAGTAGCGTCTGCATCTTGCAGTTGAATATCTACCTACAACCTAAATGTTTATGTTTTATGCACCTAAAAAATAGCCGCTGTGCCAGAGCCCCTCTAAGGCCCATTTTATTCACTCACAACCATGTTATTGAACTCAACTTCGGGATATTTATATGGAAAACTTCCCAAGTTGTGTTTAACTTCGAGTGAATAAAATGGGCCTAAAGCCGAATTCACAATGTTGCGTTGAGACTGGGTACGGTTGAAACAAATTTGGTTCTATCGCCCATAGCACTAGCATTAATACGACCAGCCATAACAGAGTTAGGTGAAATCAAAGATCAATATATTTTCTATTAATGCACAGTGCTCTTTTGAGTTCAAGTGGGCTTTTTAAGCATATAATCGCTTTTTATAAAAAAAAGTCAATTTGTTTCAACTGTCCCCATACCAGGGGCGGTTGAAACATTGAATGGGGTCAATTGAAACAGGTTTAAATAAACAAAAAATCATGCATTGCAACGTTTTTTATTTCACACTTGAACAACATAATTAATTTAAAAAAATAATAAAAAAGAGTTCAACATACAATAACAAACAGAAAATAAATAAAAACTAAAAACTTTCTTCATTAAATTAAGTTAAACATAGTTAATAAATTAAAGGAACTTGTTACTTCAGTCTTGATTATAAAAATAAAATTTAGGTGTCCGAGTAATCTGAGTCGCATTTGTGGTGCCCTGGTGTTCTCCTTCAGACGCATCTCGCGTTCGAATGTATCTTAACATCAGAGAGCTGTAATTTATTCCGTGGTTCTCTGCTGCATTGCGCAATGAACTGATGCCTGCCTTCACCTCGTCATAAGCCGCTTTGTAGGCTGACAAGCTGACAAGTCCACATTTCCCCTTGTGGTTTTCCTTAAGGTAAGATTCGACAGTATGCCAAGTTTTCATAAAATGCCAATTTCTGACAATTCTCCTGTCAAAATATGGTCATACAGTGTAATGGGCATATCTCATATGCTCTAATGACCTGAATGCCACATATGACCAGTCTGATTTTGACAGATGAAAATGCCCAAATAGCATATAGTGTAATGGGACAATAAGCACGAATGCCAGCATAAAGCATTGCACTTTCTTGAAATTTCGTTATGGCATTGCTGGCATTTTTGATGGAACAAGTATTATTTTGTTGTCATTGGTGTTTGATGAGTTCGTAGGATTGGGATTTGTTTTCATTTTCTTTCTCTTTTTTGTGGATTAGTGAATCTGTCATTTGCGGAAATTATTTAATTGTCTTTTCTTTGTAATTTTTTTTTTAAGTTTAATTAGTGGTCTTGTTCTTATCCCTAATTGTGGTTGTGTATATACTTTTTATCTGTTGTGAAATTTTGTTTGTATAGAAATTGTTTGCTTTCTATTGTTTTTGTAAATTCAACTTTTTTGATTTGTTTTTCTCTACAGCATTACCCTTCTAAAATAATTGGTAACAAATAACAAATGCCTTAAATGACCATCGAGGCAAATATGACCATATTGGTAATTTCGGTCACATAGTCTAATAGAGAGTTTTGATAATTGTGACATTTTGTTCATTTGACAGCTAATGTGGTCATTTGCCGTTTGGCTTTCATATGCATAATTGGCATGCAGTCTAATCTTAGCTTAAGACCTCCTCGGGGCATCTACAAGACACAAAAAAAATGTAAGCACATTGTTTCAACCGTCCCCATAAAAAATGTTTCAACTGTCCCCAGCCACTTTTCTAACAAAAAAGAGTTGCAAAACAACATAAGCAATACGGTAACATTCCTGCATATGACTTTATTATATTCTACACTCTTTTCTGCATACACAACAATAACACTCAACACTCTCACTTGAAAAGTATACTCACACAACAAAGAAAAATAAAAAAACAAAAAAACTTACTTTTACTACTTAAAAAAAATGAAGAGCTCACTGTCCGCAACTAAGCAACACGACAATCTAAGTAGGGCTGAATATCGTAAATATACTGGTTTATGCTTAATTTTCTCTCAATACTCATACACATTGCGCAAACGGCTTCTGAGATATTTGAGTTGTGTCAACCGTCCTTTGTTTCAACCGTACCCAGTCTCCCCTAGTTTATTATAATATGACAAACAAGAGTATTTCCCTATAAGCCAATACATTTTTCTATAGTGCATATTTAGTTCTTCCCTAGATATTTGGCTGTGTTTGCGTAGTCTACCTCTTTATCATTTATGAATACCGATATGTGCTGAACATTTCTATTTGTAAAATTTATATGGACCGACTTTAGGTCATTTAGTTTAATTTGCCGTTTTTTGGTCCATTTTTGATATATTGTTCACTGCCAGCTGTAGTTTTTTTGTCGCTACTTCGACAGTTTCTCCAACAGCAAGGACAGCAGTATCATCTGCAAAAAATGTCTCCACAGTTGTTTCATCACTATTCGGCAAGTCTCTGGTAAATAAGAGATACAATACCAGGGCCTAGCACACTGCCTTGCGGTGCACCAGCTTTTATTTCTATTAATGTAGAGTAGTGATTTCTTTGTTTAATTCTAAAGAATCTTTGTAATATATAGAAGAGGACTCTAACATTTCTGAAAATTGCTTTGGCTGATGCTTTCGCAATTTATGGATCAGTCCTCTGTGACATACTTTATCGAAAGCTTGCGCTATATCGCAGAGCATATCTTTTTTTTTCTCAAATGCTTTTCCGATTTTATCTGTTATTCTATGCACCTGATCAATAGTGGAGTGGTCATTTCTAAAACCAAATTGATGGTTTGGGACTAGCGATTTTTCTTCGATTATTTTGTTCAGACGTCTAATCAACATCTTTTCGAATACCTTGGACAGCATAGGTAGTATAGATATGTGCCGATAGGAGGTGACTTCACTAGGCGGTTTGCCTGGTTTCGGTATCATAATCACCCCCGCGACCTCTCCACATGCTAGGTACATACCTTAACCTGAATGCAGCATTTATAATTTAAAATGTGTGCTAGTTTCTTTATGTCCTTTTTTGGGAATTGTTTTAGGATTTCTCCTGATATTAAGTCAAATCCCGGATCGTTCTTAGTACTGATGCCTTCTCTTATTTCATTGGCGACCGGTGAATATATCTCCCCTCTTCACACAATTCTTCGTTTTCTTGACAGTCTTTAACTTCATATGGTTGAAAAACACCTTCAAGATAATCAGCAAATAAATTAGCTTTTTCTTTGTTGTTTTTTGCCCAGTTACCTTCTCTGTTTTTAACAGTGGGATTAGTGCAATTGGCCTTTTCATTTTCTTTGTTGCCTTCCAGAGTGAGTACTCGGTACTAGCATCATTCGTAAGATTGGTAAGGTATTTTTAAGTGACTCATTTTTAAATTCTCTTATGGATCTTTTAAGCTGTTTACATTATTAAGTATTGTTTTGTCGGGCGCCCATCCCTTGATTGCTTGATTGCTGCCAACGTTTTCTAGCTCGTCTCTTTTCTGCAATTAAATCAAATATTACGTTTAGATACGAGTTTTGTTGGAATTTAGTTTTTGTTTTAGGTGTTGCAGCCCATTCAGCTTTTTGAATAATAACAGTAAACCACAAATGCAAAGAAAGAAAAATCTAGTTTTATGTTCCAATGCTGGGGAAGAAAAATTTAAAATCTGAGAGCAAAATCCGAAAATCCCAATGGAAAACGAAATAATATTCACAAGGAAAAATATTTAAAACATTTTCCGTGTTGAAACTGATATGTCGTGGTTTTTATTTTATTTGACAAGTTTAGCTAAAACTTATATAAATGCCGAGACTCTTTTGACTGCTAAGAAATTTTTACTATCAGTTTGTTTTCAATAAGGTGCCATATCAATATTGTAATAAACTCGTAGTTTGCATCGGCAGTGGCTTGAAGCTTCACCGATAAAACTGCTTGTTCGACGTCTTTTACGAAATTTTTCACACTAGAAAGGGATTAAGTTATTACAGCCACATACCTTCTAAATTTTAGCCATTGCCATCCTTAAACTATCGCGCCTTTTCAAATTAGTTCGAATAAACATTTAAACATTTAAGATAAAGTCAATAGAGAGAGACCGTTAATTCTACCCGAAATTTTTGCCCAACCAAATGCTTAAAAAAAAAATACGTGCAGAGTTACCTCCAACCTACAGAGTGCTATCCTATTAATCATAAAATATACTGACGAATAATTGCGACTCGTGTAAGAAGTGCTTATAAACTACCTAAGAATAAAAGTTAAAATTACCCATATATGTATATCGAATCAAAAGTGTGGAAAAGCACGTTTAGTACCTTAAGTTAATTGCTATCGTATACATAACATTCAAAAGAGATCATTTTTATCAGTAGGATTTCCATTTGGAATATTTAAGCCCAAAGAAGTTTTTTGTACTAAAATTCAGCAGTGTTTTTATGATGGGGAAGTGCATTTCTATTGTACCTCTTTTCTGGGCAACTTTTGATTTGTCTAAAACGTTTAACTGTGTTATCTCAAGTTTTAACAATGGCCCTGTTTTTTTGAGCATCGATCTCAGCAAAACAAAGTAAAGCTGGATTTTCAGCACACAATAATTGCAACAACTACTAATTTCGTGCTGAAAATCCTACTTTACTTTGCTTTGCTAAGATCGATGCTCAAAAAAACATGCCTATTGAGTCGTAAATTGACAACACTGACTCGTATTGCTTTTCTTATCTTACTCTAATATCTTCGGAATTTGCGCTACTCAAAATAATTGTGAAAAATGTGAAAATGAACGTGATAAAAAGGAATATTACATTTCACAAGCATATTTGTATAGCCAGTGAATCGCAAACGAACACAATAATTGTCTGCCATAGAATTACTCCGAAAATCAATTGCGTACTCGCCTTTAACCATAACATCCGCCATTTTAAGTGCATCCAAGTATGACACTTGGAAAGTGAAACTTTCACTCGGACGTTCCACTGGAAATGTCAATTTTCAATTTGACGTTTAATCAGCGACGCGTCTTTGCATCGTCGTTTATTTCGTGGATTAATTTTATTTCAACAATTTTCACGGAACCGCATTAAACATACAGATAATTTTCTCGAAATCTATTTTCTCAACAAAAAAAATGAACAGACGACGAGCTCACGATGATGATGATAGCTACGGTAAGCAACCCATTTCGAATTGAATTTCCCCTCAAAACACAACTAACCTACAAAAGAAAAAAAGGGAAATTGTTCTAAAAACTTCTTTTCCGGAAAAACGACTGAGAATTTCTTCTGTTTTAGATCATCGCAATAGAAAACGTCGTCGTGTCTCGGAGAACCAGGAGATTGAAGATCGTCTCGAGTCGCTTATTTTGCGAGTAGGCGAACGAAGTACATCTTCAGTGGAATCCAATCTCGAAGGACTGGTTTCCGTATTGGAAGCTGATTTGGGTACTTTTCGTTTGAAGATCCTTCGCATTCTCTCAGAATGTGCGGTAAAAATGCCCGAAAAGTGTACCATTTACACAACACTGGTAGGTCTGTTGAACGCAAAGAATTACAAGTTCGGCGGCGAGTTCGTCGACCATATGGTCAAGACATTTAAGGACAGTTTGAAAGCTTGCCGGTGGGATGCAGCGCGATATTCGTTGAGGTTTCTGGCAGATTTGGTCAATTGCCACGTTATTTCGGCTTCAAGTTTGCTACAACTTCTGGACATAATGATCGACGTGTCAAACGAAGACAGTGTGCCGCAGGTTCGCAGAGATTGGTATGTTTTTGCAGTGCTCTCTACCCTCCCATGGGTCGGCAGAGATTTGTACGAGAAGAAAGAATCCTCTCTAGAGAGTCTGTTGTTGAGGATTGAGGTTTTTCTCAACAAACGCACCAAGAAGCACCACAATGCGTTGCGTGTGTGGTCTGTGGATGCGCCACATCCCCAAGAGGAATACCTCGACTGCCTTTGGGCACAGATTCGGAAACTCCGTCAAGACAACTGGGCCGAGAAGCACATTCCGAGGCCTTATCTAGCATTTGATTCGGTGCTCTGTGAGGCATTGCAGCATAACCTGCCGCAAATCGTGCCGCCACAACACCACGAGTCGTTTATCTACCCCATGCCGTGGGTAGTGTACCGCATGTTTGACTACACAGATTGTCCAGACGGACCCAATTTGCCTGGCGCCCATTCGATTGAGCGCTTCCTAATCGAAGAGCATCTGCATCATATTATCGAGACGCACAAGCTCGAGCGCAAGGACTGTGCAGCTCAGCTGCTAGCGTTCCCATACAAAAACAAAATACCCCTCGAATATTGTATCGTGGAAGTTATTTTCGCCGAACTCTTCCACATGCCGACGCCCAGGTATTTGGACATCGTCTACGGGTCCATTCTGATCGAGCTGTGCAAGCTGCAACCAGCCACCCTGCCTCAGGTGTTGGCTCAGGCTACAGAAATTCTTTTCATGCGAATCGATTCCATGAACACTTCTTGTTTCGATCGGTTCGTCAACTGGTTCTCTTACCATTTGAGCAACTTTAAGTTTACGTGGTCGTGGGATGAGTGGGACAGCTGTTTGTTATTGGATCCGGAACACCCCAGGCCCAAATTCATACAGGAGGTGCTACAGAAATGCTTGAGGTGAGTTCGAAAACAATGTAAACGAATACCGGTTGATGTTTGTGTGTATCCCGCAGGTTATCCTATCACCAGAGAATCACAGAAATGATGCCGGAGGCATATGCCCAGCTTATACCTATTGCCCCGCAGCCAAGCTATAAGTATTCCACAGAAGGAGCTGGTAAGTACAAAGGACGCCATTTATTTATGATTTTATTTTGAGCTACAGTGATAACAAATGGGGCTAATGCCTATGATGCTTTGGTGGTTCCCTCGTCGGAACCTTGCACTTCGCTGGAGACCGTCGTTCCGGTTTCTATCGCCAGGGGAATTTCTTCAGAGTAATTCCCGACCTTCACGCTAATCGACTTGCTTACGGACTTCTGCGTGAGCACCTCGAAGTCAGCCACGTCCGCTTTGCTCGGAGTAACCGTGATCACCTTCTCCTCTATATCTGCCGGGCGTTCGCTGGTGGTCTGTTGCTTCGGCTTTCGCCTGGGCTTCCATTTCAATACCGGCTGCTCGGATGTGGTACGCGGATTGTTGCGACTCTTGTGCAGCGATAGTTTGACGGCTTGCTTGAGGGGACTCTCAGACGTTGACGTGGAAATGAAGTACTTACTCTTGGGTAGGAGGGTCTTTCGCGTCAATGAATATGACGGGGTTTGTGTTGGCTGCCGCGTGGTTTTCTCTGCTTCTTCATCAACGTATGGAACTTGCGTGTCCTCGTGCTCCTCCGGTGGTGGTAGCTGCGCGCTAATGGAGTCTGGTTTTTCCGCCGTTTGCGAACGAGGTCGTTCGACTTGTGGGTGGACCTCTTCCACGGCGGGCTCTGAGTAACTCCTGGGTGTGTCCGTGTCTACATTCTCGTACAGTGGATCTGGCTCAGAGTACCGTATCTCGTCGAACTGCTGTTCGCTTTGCTTAAAGGGCTTGTTGTCCACATGTTGGATGGTGCTCTCCTCTCTGGGGAACGACTGTATGTACAATGGGATCTGTTGCATGTAGAAGAGCGCGGGCGGGGGTGGCTCGGTCGTAGTAGTCGTCTGAGATGTGGGGAGTACTTTTATCGTGAATTGGGGCAACAACTGCTCGGCGTTTGGTCCCTCTATGACTTGGATTGCGTTCGGGTATATGTGCTGAGACGTGTCTGCGTCTTTCATGAAGTAATGGTGATGAAAGTGGTGCGTGACGACTGTCTTAGGCTCCTCTGGCGCCTCGAAAACCTCGGGCTTTGTAAATTTTACACGATAGTTGGGCCTATAGGTCGTCGGAAAGACAGGCCGCGTGCTGGCAAGGTACCCAACTTTGGATGAAGCCTTTGGGACCTCCTTAAAGTACTCACCAATGTTCAGTGCGGGTAGGTGGGACAGAAGAGCATTGTCCCTTGGCGGACTTTCATTTACTATCCTGGCCTGTCTGTCGTGGGAAAAGTTCTCAACGCTGTCCGATCGTCGCGTCAGTGCATTGAAGCTGTCCGGATAATCGTCGTCTTTCATAATGAACGACTTGAAATATTGCTCGTTGTGCGTGTGCATGTGCATGTGTTGTATCACACCGCCACTATCCAGAGGTGTCACGCTGAACTTCATTTCGTATCGAAAGCCCCTTTCCGCATCGCGATGGCGTATTTTCTGCACCCTCCACAGCGCCAAAACGTCGTCCCCACATCGCAGCTCACAGATGCCTTCCACGAAGCGGTAGCCATTATGTTTCTCTAGCCGACCCCGTGCCATTGTGATTATGTCTCCGAACCTGGGATATTCCTCGTGCATGGGCACATACTTGGATTGCATAAACTTTGTGTAGTCCTTGATGTCACTTCATGGAAGTATTTCTTATTAGCGATGAGTTTGATGACCGTATGTGGGGGGCTTACCTTAAATTTGAGCTCCTTCCACCATCCGCAAAGAGGGTCAAAAACATGACATGCTTGAGGGTTTGCTCCCATGGTACCAGTCCGTTTGTCTCATTGGAGCGGGGATTGTAGAACAGAGTCCTCCCAAAGACGCGCACACCCTCCTTCGGCGTGAGCAGCAGGTCTCTTTCGATTGCTGCCTGGCAAAGCTGCAGCTGCAATGAGAAGGGTAAATAAATTTACATCAGCCTTACAGGAATTTTTTTTTTTTGTTACCAATGCAACAGCAAATAGAAACTTTTTGTGATACATTCCGCCTGGTTGAGTGTATTCCACAACGCACACGAGACGACTGAATAACTCGCAGAGTTTTCCACATTGTTGCGTTAAAATTTCGCAAGTAATCGTCTCCCTTTCAGCTACTTCGCATGGTGGCGGTGGGTGCTGTGCTTCAATTAATAGTCTTTCAAGCGAGTGTGTCTTCGAGCACTTTCGGCTTCGTTGGGCTTCGGTGAAGTTCATGAGTCGCTCAGAAGGGAAGGCTCCGATAGATCGATAGAAATTCTTTGGTTAGGCCGAGCGTAACGTCAATAACACCCCGCCCCGGGATGATTTCATTAACAGCAGCACCAGAAACACCAGTGGCAATTAATTATGTAATCCGTGTCTCCATCCGAACAGAAAGTAGGAAAGGCTTTCTTAAGTTTCCGCGTGTTCGCATCGTTGGGCAAGGCACTTCATCGTGTTCCACTAGAGTGAGAACAGAGAAGTGCCATGTAATGTTATCTGTTGCTAATTTGGCAAAACCAGTAGGCGGCTATAATTGTCACACTGCTTATGTCATGTTTTTTCCACAGCTGCACTGCCAGGCACGACAACGGCCCATCAACTTGTCGTGGCTATACGACAGAAGTGCACCCCCGAGGAGGTAGTCAACGTGCTGAAGGAGCTACCGAATTCCGGTGAAAACGGCGACAACGAGATGTCGGAGAGCTCATTCAATCCGCTGAAGATCGATGTGTTCGTGCAGACACTTTTGAACTTGGGATCCAAGTCGTTCTCGCACAGCTTCGCTGCAATATCCAAGTTCCACTTGGTGTTCAAGGTGAGTCTCGCTAAAACACACTGCATCGTGCTGCATGCTAAGTTGCAATTTACAGGCGCTTGCTGAGTCGGAAGAAGCGCAAATATGCATTCTCCACAACGTGTTCGAGCTGTGGAAGAACCACCAGCAGATGATGGTGGTCATAATCGATAAATTGTTGAAGACGCAGGTCGTAGAGTGCTCAGCCGTAGCCACTTGGATCTTTTCCAAAGAAATGACCAGCGAATTCACCAAGATGTACCTCTGGGAGATCCTTCACCTAACCATAAAGAAGATGAACAAACACGTGATCAAGCTAAGTAAGTATAAGCGGAGTGACTGTCATCGGGTCAGAGCTAATGCAATGCCATTAACTTTCTAGGCTCGGAATTGGGCGATGCGAAAGAGAAACTAGCAAAAGCGGACTCGTCTTCAAGCGAATCGGAAGAGGAAGGCGGTGCTCAGAAGCGTAAAAAGCCGCAAAACAATGCAGACAAACCGTCGGAAGAGGTGAGTGGAACACAGTTCGTGTTTGAACTTCTAGGTTAGGTGCGCTATGCATCGTTGGCTATTGTTGGGTAATCCAATTATGTGCAGTTGCACAATTAATTGTATTACCATTTGCGCGATGATTAATTGCACATATTCAATGTCAGGTCCAATTTGATTAGAGTTTTGTCTTTCCTTTGTTACCCCCAGATGGTCGAGCGAATGGAGGAGAAACTAGAAGCAGCCAATGTTGATCAAAAGCGCTTGTTCCTGATCGTATTTCAACGATTCATCATGATACTGTCGGAGCACTTGGTGCGATCCGACACAGATGGTCGCGACCCGGACACAGATTGGTATCGTTGGACAATTGGGCGGCTGCAGCAAGTGTTTTTGATGGTAACGAGAAGCCGATACAATTTATGTGATGGTCGCTGTATGTTTTGTTGTCGTTTCTTTCAGCACCACGAGCAAGTTCAGAAATACAGCAGTACTTTGGAAACGCTTTTGTTCACTTCGGATTTGGATACGCATATTCTAGATGTGTTCCATCAATTCACTGCATTAAGAGCATAGACACTTGGGTCGCGTTTGTTTCGTTTTCACCGTCTATTTAGACTTTTTTTTCTTTTTTTTTTGTTTTTGTTACGCAAAGCGTTACATTAGTTGTATGATATTTTAGAAGAAAAATACTAAAGTCTCATGAAATTGTGTGCGTGTGCGATGTAAAGATGGTGGCGAATTGAAATGAAAGGATGTATCGCCAACCGTACGATGTATAATTTTAGCGGAGGTGTTCAATATAAAAAGTATAAAACGTTTTAAAACAAACCCATTTGTGTTTTATTGGTTCGCGAGAATGAATATCAGAGTTTCATGCTGGAGCCCTGACTGATGTGGCCTGTGCTCTACATGGCAAAGAAGGACGTTGATTGCTTATGTTGTTATGCGAAGTTTTGCTGGAATTTAGTGTGAGAAGGATTTTTTCAGATCGATGGGTTTGAGTTGTCGATATTAACTTATTTCTGTCTCCTTCAAGACAGACACTTGTGTCTTCATTAAGGGTAGATAAGTAATTTGCAGATAGAGTTCTTGACCAATTTTTTATGACCAAAAAAGCCGACGGAATAACCATTTCCACGAATTACACATACGTAATTTGCTCCCATCTCTCTCGACGTGGTTGTGAATATTTGTAGGCGCGCTGTTAGATTTAAGTGTGCCGCCATCGACAAACATACAAACATTTATTACCTTTTCGATCCTACGATCATGCATTACAAAAAGAAAAATGGTCGGCATAAACGAACTGCGTTAAATCGCTCAACCCGGAAGGCACAGCAGCAATTTATCCGCAGAGCATGTCTGAAAGTATGACCAAGCAGTTCATTCGACTTAGGTCACTCGTTTCTAACATACGGATATCTATTCACCAAGGACAACCGCCCACAATGTCACTTAACCTACAAATGCACCACAATTCAAACCAAACCCAACAGCATATCCCCTAACTCCCAACTATCCCAACTTCTCGCACTCACCTCCCGATCCAATATCGAAACAGTTTATTCTCTCAATAGATTTAATAGACAAATTGTAACTCGCTTCGATTTAAACTTAGCCGAAAGCCCTGGTAGCTATCGCTATAAATCTCTTTAGTATTCACTTTTCATTCATTATTTGTTAATAGTTAAAATAATAATAACAATAATACTCTTCGATTCATCGACCGTAACCAATCATCTGAAAATGAACATGATTACGGCCCGGTCGATGTAAAATCGTTCGAAGGCAGTTCATAATAAAAACACTGTGGCAACACCTGGGGCCAGATTCTGTAAGGCGAAACGATTAAACGTTTTCGTGCGCAGGAATTATTTGCCCTATGTTACACATGCAAATTTCGTCGTGCAAACGAAAACGTTTTAACGTTTCGCCTTACAGAATGCCGACCCAGTTTTTCAAAAATCTAGTATTCATTCATAAATGGAAGCAAATTAAGTTAATAAACCTTTGGAATGTGCAAATTCAGCAACTGTTCATGCATCAGTGCAAAGTGAGAATTGAAATTTATCTATTACCTAATCAATGGGCATATCGATGGAAATTACATATTTGTTAAGCTTTAAGTCTTTTAATTGAATCTGTAAATTAACCTAGAAATGCATTGCATATAAATTGTCATAGAAAAACTGGGGCTTTCATTTAAATTTATTTTGCATTTCCATCGTCAGGGCATCGCGTTGTTAAACTCCATGAGTGGTAGAAGCGTGCTTGAACTCCATAATCTGTGCACTCGAGATGTGATCACATAAGCGTTTGGGAATTGTACCTACATACGTGAAGTTTTTCTTCAATTGCAACAGTAGTTTCTACTATTCCGACATGTTTCCAAATTGAAACCGTTTTTTTTTTTTGAAAACAATTTTTACAATTTTCAGTTTGAACGGAAGTTCTAAAACACTATTGATTCGGCCGACATGACGTCAATGAAAATGTCGTCGATTCGATTCACGTCACTTACCTTCATTTGGCTAAATTGTTTATGGATTAGTTTTCGGATCTGTTAAAACCTATACACGTAGATAGTTCGAGATCGTTGGAAATGTGTAACGGTGGTATAAAATTAAATGACGGATGTGAGAAACTAAAATGTCGGAAGTTTTTCGGCAACAGATTTTCTTTAAGTGGTGGAACCGGAAATTACTCTATTGAATTCATAATGGCCGCGATTGTGTATTGTATTCGATTTGTAAAACGCCATGAGGCAATGTCGGTTGTAAAAAAAATGGACAGAGTGTGAACGAAGAATTGCTGTCGCTGTTTTAACTGGGGTTTGTAACGATCCTGCCTAAGGGTAGACGATAATATGTGCCTTTAGTCTCAGCAGCCTTTTCCAATTCTTTTGACCAAGCTATGTGTTAACGACGAGTCCATCCATAAATGCAATATTGCGCAAGATGTGCTAAGCAGAGAGTTCACAAATAATGCATGAATTGGCATCAATACTAAGTTAAGGAAACTTCCAGGTTTTCGCAGGTTTTCCTGCTTTGCAGTGCGTTTGTACAAAGCTTGCGTTTATGAATGGGCCCGATATTTCCTTGTTGGCAAGTAAACACAAAAATGTGAAAAATGGTTTTCAAGTGCCGATGATGGAAAAGTTCTCTAGTTATAAAATTGTATGTGAAATTGTAGGCAGCCAGCAATGGTTCTTGCCGGCTGAAGGTTCGCTTTGCACTTATTCGGCTTCTTTCACTGCCCGTTCTCGGGTCTCGTCAATCTCTTCACAGGTTAATTTGAACTTTAAATTTATTTGCCCACTAACCACGGAGAAGGAAAATTGTTGCAATGATATTTGGATTTACAGTCGAATCCCTCTAAGTCGATGCATTGCATCGGGAGTTTAAAAAAAATTCGAGTTAGAGGGATTTTTTTTAAGAGAATTTATTTAAATTAAAAAAAATAGGAAAGCAGGTACATTTTTATTTTTGTTTGGGATGTGAAAGTAGCAGTGTTGACTCGTTTAATAAATGATTCTATTTTAAATAGGTAGTAGTGAATCTCGTCGCTGGGACATCTTCAGTCATTTCAATTACAGTTTGCAATATTTCAATTGCGTTTTCAATATAATTCTTTTCCGGCATATGGTTAGTAATGGTTTCGCCAAACTCTTCTTCAGCTCCGAGTTTTTTTTTTAATTTTGTTTTATTCAGACGAAAAGTTAGACTTAGAGTCATTTTGTAGTAGGTCAAGAATCAAAAAATATGTTCGAGTTAGAGGGATTTCTACTTAGGGGATGACTTTTCTGTGCAAAATTGAAGGGAACGCAAAAATTGGGTCGAAAATTTCGAGTTAGAGGGAAATTCGAGTTAAAGGAGGTTCGAGTTAGAGGGATTCGACTGTACCTACATATATTTATTTAGCTTAAAATAAACCATTTCTCATTGTGCACAGAGTTTATACTATTATGTACATTTATAATTTACATTACAGATTATTACAATTAATTTGCATTTCCTTGCTAAGTTTATATATCTACTAGCAGACCCTCCCAGCTTCGCCTGAGTATTTAACTCATACAAAAATTAATAAAAAAAACTATTCAATTAGTAATATTATTTGTGTAATTTGAGGTTGTGTTCCTCTGGAGAAAGTCATATGCTGACCCTAGAAGTAAAATACCTAAATAATTTTTCTAAAATATGAGTAGTTTTTGAAAAAGGTGTTACCAGAAATTATTTACCAAACAAAAAAATTTTATTCTTCAGTTGATAAAGTATATTTTTTCATTAGCTTTAACAGCTTAATTAATTAATTACAGCTTAGTTAAATATCTATAAAATAAATATGCGTATACCCACTTATTTAAAATTGCAGTCTCATTTCTCATAAGTTAAAGCTATAATTCCAATGCCGTACAAAAAAAGAAAATATTAAAAACTAATTATAACAAATAGGAGTAAGTAGTTCTTGTAAATAATGCTAAAGGCGAATTCAAATGTTTAATGTCCTTTTGTTTTCTTATACAAAAATGTATTGGTTTTCGGGAGGATCCCACTCGAGATAACCCCACATAATGTTATAATTGCCGATTAGAAAAGCACTCGTTTCTTAAGTCGATACCTACCGCCACCAGCAAGAACGTTTGCACCTGTGACTTATTTATGGTGAGGGCACATGATACTTCTACTGCAAGCGTCCGTCCATCGGGAATTAAAAAATTCTCGTGGGTAGTGTACTGTGTCTTAAATATTGCTGATGGTATCACCCTCGGTGGCACTATTGCTCTTAAACAAAGCTAACGATAATCTCTTTGTAGAAGATTTTCTATAGCAGACTATGGACTGTGCGACTTAATTTAATTTCGACTTCGATTTCAGCGCTACTATCATTAGGCCCCAGTTATAGCTTTCATTGAAATGCATCATTGAAAATTTTGATTTACGATTTTAAGACGATTAATCAAACAATATTGACTTTAGTTGGTATCAAATTAAAGCTAATCAATTGTGGAATATTTTTACGAAAAAATTAACTTAATTCGGATTAAAACTTTTCTTTAAATCCACTTTTATTATTTCACTGATCAGCATTTCAATGAAAGCTATAACTGGGGCCTTAGTGTTTGAAGAATTGATTTTTCCTTCTCCAAGTTTGAGCAGTTGCTGCGGGAAATCGTCATTGTTATTTTCACTTAAATGGACCCTCATATTAGTGCGCAAATTAAGTAACATCTGCACGCCTTCCTTTCGCAATAACAGCATGTCTGTTCCTTTGCTTTTAAATCTTACGAATTTTTATGAATTTTTGCTCATTGCCGCTCCCTAACTCGATAAATTCGTTAATGCGTCATCGAGAGAGCAATATATTACCCCTCCATTGAGAATCTTACGAAATTTTACTCAACAAAGTGTAAGAAGAAAACAAAATTACAGCTGATTTGAGGTTTGTTATCCCTTTCGGCATATGCGTGCATTTGTTTTAATTTTTTGCGTATTAAAATGTTCTCCTCAAGATTATTTTCGATTTCTATAGTGGCAACGAAATTCTTCCTTGCTGTAGAAATTGTTATTTTTAATGTAACGTCGCTCTTGCCTCTTCTTGAATGCTTGTAGTTTTATCAGTACAAACTCTTTCACATAGCCGGACTTGTCAAAAAGAAGTTCGATTATTTCCGAATCACTTTCATAGCTAATTTTGCTGGAATTTAGCAAAAAAATATTTTAACGACTTTTCGTATCACTTTCTTGAATTTTTGTATTGTGTATCTGACATTTTTCATATATTACTACAAAAGCGTTCCCTAACATTTTTGTGAGTGTCTCTCTCTCTGTGAGAGAATCTATCCCCGCCACTGCCATTTTGACAGTCTTTTCCATTCTTACTACAGAAGTAAAGGAACAAACCTACAATAATTGTGAGAAATATGCGAATTTAAGATTGATGTCACAAATTTTCAGCGATTGGATTAACGAAGCGAGACGCACGGGAAATTTAAGACGCTTAAATATCATTGGCAAATCGTTCTGAATAAGCGGAATCCTCGGAATGAAAATGTTTGCCATTGAATTTTCCCCTCAAATTTGTTTGCTTGCGTGACATTTGATTTGAGATTCTTCACAATCAAATCAAAGGCACTTTGTTGCAAGCTTTCGGTGCATTGAGGTTTGACAACAAAGTTATAACTGAGCTGACTTTCAATTTCAAATTGTGTAGCGGTAAGCCCGGAATATCCAAAGAATTGAAAAAAAATTATTGGAAGTGAGACTACCCGCTTTTAGTACATTTTTTCAAAGTGTAGCTTTCCATACAAAATTAAGGTTTTTTTTTTCATGACAAAAGGTAACATATATCCTTCTTTGGGCCAATACGAATCCACCAAGCCCAAAATCGTAAAATTCGAACGATCTGTTCCCGACTTGTGAGTGCATATGACTTCCGCCATCAGTCTCTTTTATTCTCTCGTGTATTAAGTCCCTCCCACATTTCGCAAAGCGATTTATTTTGACAATTTCCACTAATATTTTGATTATACTTTAAAAATAGCGTTACCTATACGGTCCTAAGCTATCCTATCCTTCAAACTGGAACCAACCATATCCATCCACAAAATTTCATTGAAATCGGTTAAGTTGGTTTGGAGATCGACAACAGCGCCACCTATCTGGTCCAAAAGTATCCCATCTTTCAAGCGGGAACCAACCATAATCATTGAAATCGGTTGAGCGGTTTCGGATCTCGAGGTTCACCCGAAAGAATTACATACCTATACACACGCATATGTACAGTGGACGTGCATTATAACGAATATTCGATATAGTGAATTTGCGATATAACGAACCTTTTCCAGATATAAATTACTACATTTGTATAGCGAATAGTGCCCACGATTTGTTGTCCGACCTATGGAACACATCTTAAAGTCTGTCTAATGGAACACATCTTAAAGTCTGTCTAAAAACCATGAAAGTATTTAAATGGCAGGACCATCATCTATTTAATTTTAAATCAAATAGAACCTTTTAAATAGGCATATTTTTCTTGGTTAGGTTAACCAATGATTATAAGTCAGTGATAACCAATGAGTGTTTGTTGAGCATTTTTTCACGTCGGTCACCACACCATAGCTTTGCAACAAATCGTTCCATTTTCCCAGTTTATTTGTCAATTCAGTGACTGACCGAATCCATGGTTATTTTTTATTTTTTTGTTTTTCGGGTAGGTACTTTGGTTTTTGATAAGTAATTTGCTTAGGTAGATTTTTTATAAGTGTATTTATTTTTAGTTATCTTACTATACAAAAAATAATGCCAAAATCCAATAATACAGATTTTTTTTAAGTACTTAAGAAAGGAACTTTGTTTTTGTGAGACAATAAGCAATTTTTTGAAAACCAAAACCGAAATAAAGCCAAAATCAATCTATCTATCTATCTATATATATAAAATACAATGTTTGTATGTTTGTCCTCTATAGACTCTAAAACTATACAACCGATTTGGCCCAAACCGGTTTCATTTGAAAGGTTATAGTCCAAATTAGGTTTTCGGCTATATATATTTCAAGTGGGCATGGCTCCTCCCACATAAATTGAATAACATCATATATCTTGACTATTGTGATAGCAAGAGTTTTGAAACATTGCAGTATCCCATATGTTACTGATTTGAATAATCAGGAAAAAAATGGGCGGGATCGGACCAGTGGGAGTGGCAGCTCCCATACAAAGTAAATATTTAATAGCATATTATATCTACCTATATAAGCCATTGTCTTAGAAATTTGTGCACGTTGATTATTTGTTAATGTGAATAGTCATGGGAAAATTGGGCGGGATCATACCAGTGGGCGTGGCAGCTCCCATACAAACTGAATATTTAGTTCATATACAAAATGAATATTAATGTTAAATATCTAGGGTTCTATATTAGCTATATAGCTATATTAGTAGTCGAACTGAAAATGCGCGGAATGGGATAAATGGGCGTGGTACCAAAAGCAAAAAACCGGCCAAGTGCGAGTGTCACTCGCGCACCGAAGGTTCCGTATTTGGCTAAAATCCAACACATCAGATATTATTTGAAATCTATAATATCATTCAAACTTCCCCTCTTCATGAATTCATCACAATTTAGTTTAATTTAATTACTTAATATTTTTACTCTCAAAAATTACTCGCACATGAATCTCATTTTCTAATTATTATTACCTAGTACCCAACCCACGCCAATTTTCCATTCTGTATGCGACCTGTCCCAATTAAAAACTATTGACCAAAAATATATTACTTTTATTTTGTTCTGTACTCCTCAACAAAAATGTATTATACTCCCCAACGAAATTAGCAAGCGGGAACCCTGTGACTCTCTTCTGTCTTTGATGGGGTCAATTGTGCACAACTGCGTAGTAGAGATTAAAACTTATGAGAGCAACGTATTTTACATGGTAAAATTATCTTTTTTGAAAATATCTTGTAAACTATTAACTTTTCGGCAAAACAGTATTCAGCACATATATAGATAAGAACATGATCTACAAAAAAGGAATTTATGTATTTTTTTGTGAATCAAGAAATAAACCGTTTTTTGGACGAATGAAAATATTTTTTTCACCAGATTACCAATCCAATCGATGTATTCCTTCCATTGGTATTTGTCGTTTAACTAGAGGTTATACCGGATGTTGTGTGTAAATTTTAGCCTCCTATGTCAATCGGTTCTTGAGATAGACCTGGTAACAAAATTGGCTTAGTGGGTTCGGACAGACAGACAGACGGAGAGACATCCGAGCGAAACTAATAAGGTTACGTTTTTTCCCTTTGGGTACGGAACCTTAAACACAAATAAGCATTAAAATAAATTATCACATTCAAGACTTTTTGCAAGGTTATTTAATAATGTTGTTCAAAAATGGTTTTAGCGTTACTCATATTTTATGATATGGTTTTAAGTAACAATTCATGTTTAATAGGTACACTTAACATAAAAAATATATTTTACAAGCTCACTTATTGTATGGGATGAATGCACTATGGCACACAAGAAATCTCTTGGAGCGAATGATCGACCAATGGGTGGAGCTCTATTGCTTCTTGCTGGTGGTTTTCGACAAACTTTGCCAGTGATTCCATAATCAACACTAGCAGATGAACTAAATGCATGTTTGAAAGCGTCATATCTTTGGAAACATGTAAAAAAAACTTACATTGTCGACAAATATGAGTGTGCATTTACTTCAAGATGCTGCTGCACAAATGTCGCCAAACAGCTTTTGGATATGGGCGATGGATAACTTCCGTATGTACCGACTACACGTGAAATATCTTTTCCGCTAAACTTTTGCCAAATGCAGTCATCAATTCAAGATGTTGTGCAGAACGTTTTTCCCGATATTGCAAATAATTTGAAAAACCATGATTGGCTTTGCGAACGAGCAATTTTGGCTCCCAGGAATGATGATGTCAACAAAATAAACCATCAAATTCAGTTGAAGCTACCCGGTGAAGTTGTGAAGTACAAATCGATTGACACAGTTATAGATGAGGAACAAGCTGTTGACTATCCAATAGAGTTTCTTAACTCTCTGGAACCTTCTGGAATGCCACCACACACCTTAACTTTAAAAGTTGGTTCACCACTGATGCTCATTCGCAACTTAGATCCACCGAAATTGTGCGACGGAACAAGACTTGCTGTTAAAAAACTATATCCAAATTTAATCGAAGCCACAATCATCAGCGGCAAATGTAAAGGAGAAGAAGTGCTGATACAACGAATTCCAATGATTTCAACCGATTTACCCTTCGATTTCAAGCGATTACAGTTTCCAGTGCGTCTTGCTTTCGCCATAACCATCAATAAGGCTTAACGCCAATCGCTAAGTGTTGCTGGTTTGAACTTAGAAAATTCCTGTTTTTCGCACGGCCAATTACCTATATGTTGCTTGTTCTAGAGTTCTTTATGTTTACACACCTACCGAAAAAACTCAAATATTGTTTATCCGCTAGCATTAAGATAAAGAAGTTAATAAATAAACAAAATTTTCTTTTTTTTTTGCAAACACACTTATTCCATTTTATTATTGTTAGCACACGCAGGGTATCCGTTAGTATCCAATAAAATTTGTTACAATATTACCTCTAATGCATGTGCTTTATCTCAATTTATGAGAGCTGTCATCGGCTAAAAATGTTCAAAATAATCCTTATTCATCCTTTGCATCCATTATTTTATACGAAATCTACACCCTCACCTTTAATAGACTGGCGTGTAATGTATTCCATGTATGTTTCAGTTGGAAATGTCAGTGAATCCGATGTAAACGATTTTATTGGTTCACTCCATCTTATGTTAATATTCGTTCATTCTATTATTTTTTTTTCTTTTTGCTTGCACAATATTGTACAAATAATTTTGTGTAGCAGATACCTACGTCAAAATGAATACCCACGTAGTCCCTAAAAAAATCCTGAACAAACGAAATTACAGAAAATCAGTGGTTAGATGTCATTCCGCGCAAAATCGGCTGGTTATCGATTTCTCTGGTTAACTAACCAAACCACTGATTCTCTGGTTAATATTTTGCTGAACAAACACATTCGCTGGTTACCAGCTGGTTAAGTTAACCAAGATTGAACACACTGGACCTTAAAATAATTTGTTTTTGTATTTACTATTCAGTTTATTTTTTTCAAAGTGCATTTCCCCATACAAACTTTCATAGCCTCTTTCATCCCCTCAAAGTCTTGTTTTCGCCACAAAAAGCACCCTATGTCCTTCTCATAGTTTTTCTGAATAGTTTTAACGAAAAACCAAGTAAATTGGTAGAAAATTACGTGATTTATACGTAAACACACAAAATATCAAGTTAGTTTGATATGTATAGATTGAAGTATACTTGATCTTGTAAATTCGAAAATTGCTCTTTTAAATAATAGAAAGTTTGATTGGTTTTTAATTTCCGCTGGCAGACTGTTGAATCTTTGAAATCCTTGAAATCCAGTATAGTTAATATTTCTCTAAAGGACATCATTTGCTGTGCAGATTACAGTGTAATCCGATACTTTGTGTCCCCTAGGGCCGAGTTCAAGTTCCTCGTATCGAGGGAGCTTCGGTATGTGCTTCGTACTTTCTATCAGCCACTTGCACGCGCCGTTCTCATCCGTATACAGCCAGTACCGACTGCAAATGAGTCTAAACTGAAAGATGTTGTGTATCAAAAACAAAAAAATAAAAAACCCAATTTTACATTTTTCGTATATATATTCTTTATTTGGAGATAAGCTTTGTTTTTAATAATAATTATTATTTAAAAATGTTTCTTCATCTGACTTCGGTTTTGCATCATAATACTCAATATAAATACGTAGATATACTTATAGTTAGTAATTGCAATAAGACTTGAAAGTAACAATTTCATCAATAAACTTTAAATATTTAATTGCAACGAAAAAAATAAGACTGTAAACATATTTACGTTCTTTGGGCACTAGGTAATTGAATCAAAGGCAAATGCTGAATAATTCGTTATTTCTGTTATAAAATTATCTTTCTTAAACAAACAAACTTTGGTACTACGGTAAAAAGGCGTCAGAAGTAAGAGACTTGAATAATTAAATCATTGTTAAATCTTTTTTTCACATACATTTATCAATATATATGTATATATCTTCTTTGTTTTTCCATTTAGAATGTGGTATATATTTGTAACTAATATTTAGGATTTCTCTTTCTTTTTTGTTTTAACATAATCATATATGCATATATATAGTAATATATATTTGTTTATGTATAAATAACCGCTAGTTCAATAATTAGTTTTTGTTTTTCTTCTTTGTATCTCTTATATACTTTGTTTCGTTTTATAAATAAACATTTTACTTTTACTTTAAAGGGGGAAATTCCTTAGGGTGCGTTATAAATTGAATTCGAAAAAATTGTTTTTTTTTTAATTATTATATCCTGTTTGCCGTAGAGTGTTGTGTTTCCAATAAGCCCCTCAAGTATTCTACTAAATTCACATAAAACCCTAATCGAATCCGCTTCGCGCTATCAAAAATCTTTAACAAACCGAACAAAATCATGTGAAATAAAATTATTATAAGCACTTTAAATTTTTTTTTTATTTTTTCTTGTTATTCCTATTACAATTATTGTGTATTTCGTCTCATTCGCATTTCTTCGTCTCATATTGACCATTTTTCCAAATACCTGCTAAAGCATTAGAGTATAGTTAAATCACTATAATAATGTTAATGTGTATATATATATTTTATTTAAATAATTGTCAATCAAAAACTATCTACTATGTTTGTTCGTTTTCTTATTGCAAAAAATGTATAAAATAATTCGGTATAAAATAGTTTTCATGTTTTAATCTTTCTTTTTTTTTTTATTGTTTTTTGTTTTGTTTATAAAAGAAAATTTGTTAAATAGATGTCCCTCTCCGAAAAGATTGCGTTTGTTGAAAATTTGAAACACCTCACACTTGATTGGGGCACGCGTGTGTGTGTGTGTGTAAGTTCTGTAAAATGCTAACAACTCAAACAGTATTACATATCACAAATAAATTTGTTAGTTCTCGACGAATAAAAATAGTTTAATATAGTAGCATGTTCGTAGCGTATAGTGTGCTTATTATCCCTGTCTTTGCCATTTTCCATTTGTTCCTGAACAATTTAGTGAAATACTTATCATTTATCACAATGTTTTATTATTTTGTTTTGTAAAATTCGAAACCATAATTAAAAACCAAAAAAAAAAAACGAAACCTAAATTTAAGTGCTATTGTGATCGTAGCAGAGCGATCGATTCACAGTCACGAGAACAAAACCTGAAAAGAAGAAAAAAATAACACTTTAGCCCTATGCATGTCACACATCGGTAACGCGTAAAAACGCAGTTGCACCATACAAATTCAAAACTAAATAAACAACTATATTCAATTGTGGACGGTGCACAATAATACAAGTACATTTTGTGAATACTTATTTTCCGTATAGATTTTTAAGAGAGTATGTTTGCAAAAAAATTTCTTTTTCCCTATAGTTTCTATGAAGAGGTTATTTTTTTAAATTTACTTTTATCCTTAAAACTAATTGTCTTAGATTAGTTCTATTGCTGATAATTTCGCTATGTAAATATCAGATGGCGGACTGTTGCTTATTTATTTTTCTTGTTATCTTCTCGTAAAATAATAGTGTAACCAAAAATCCGGTGAATAAATAAAATAAATGCCTTTTGCAGAACCCATCATCTGTCGTTTCAATAACTGTAAGCATGGGGGGGAATATAATTTCTAACATCAAAATTACACATATACAAGTATAATTTCTAATTGTTTGTGTAATAAGATTACAATTACATTTGATTCTATACGTTGTTTAGTTTTCAAATACTTCTGTGTTTTGTTCAACATTACATAACATACATTACACATAGGTAGAGTTATATAATTAAACAAATTGTTTGTTGTTTGTTTAATGTTGCAGAGTAACATTTTTCAATTAAAACATTTAACTACTCCATAATCTTTACATTTCCTTCTGTTATATATGTATTTTGATCGATTTATGAATAAGCTCAAATTAGTCTTAATAAATATGATCATTAATATTGAACATATTTGTTCGTCAATTTCCATTGTGAATGCACAATTGGAAAAGTTTTAAGGATTTTACCCTGTTCATGCAAGGGAAATTAATGCGAAAGTACCCGTCATTGCGATCAGATGTGACAAATTTGTTCTAAACTTTTACTTTTGTCTTTTTGTAGCTCTGTTTGATAGGTCTGTCCGGGTTCAAAAACCCATTCGGGTAATTTTGTCGATTATGTTGGTTTAAGCAAGCAAAATCAATTTAACTTTAGTCAATTGCAACTGTCCCTGAATTTGAATTGAATTTCAATGCAACCATAATAATTTTTAAGTTAAATTTAATAAACCCAACATGAAAGCACTTTTCAAGTCTATTTTCTATTGTGACCCGTTTATCACGGAGTTTTGCAAATGATTAAAAAAGACACATTGTCTTAGGAATGGTTTGCTTCTCTATGGGTTGACTTCTGCAAGGTTTCACTCTTTGTTATCAAACACCATTCCCGTTGACAGAAGGCATCTACCTTTTCTGCCATAAACATCTTTCCAGACGTTAATCAAAAAATCTTGTTTGCTATATTTTTCCTTAATTAATTTGGAAATAAAATATATTCGATTGACAATTTTTTTGATCATATATTCTGACACGTCTGTCACGCAGTTTGGTTGCTACATTTTAGTACGAAAACGTTTCTTTAGATTTTCGCGATTTCAGTACCTAGTCTCAAGAGAATTAATCTCACTATTGCTTGAAACTTGAGGGGTTTACGAAATTTTTAGATAAGTTGAGACTGCGTGCCAAGTTGTCAATGGCCACTTTTGACAGCTAACATATTTTTAGAGAATTCAAATCGTCAAAATTTGAGCAAAGTTTTAGTAAGATTTGACTGTTTTTTTTTGTGAAAGTACCTAAATGAATCGGACATTTATAGTGTCAAGAATGACATATTATGCATTTTACTGATATTTGTCGACAACGTTTCTGTCATTTTTGATACATTTGCATCGGTGCAGTTTCTTTTGTTTGACATTTATTTGATAAATATCTTAAGAACATAAGACATTGACAGCACAAATATTTTGGTCGTACCTGACAGACGATCTGTGCATTCATATGCAGTCACTGATTTCACCCTTCAACAGACCTATCATATCGAGTGCCACCTGCATTGCTATTTTCAAATAAGTACAATAAAAAGAAACATAATTATGGGTAGTTTTCAATTGTTTACGTGAGACTCTATATCCATCCCCGTTTGCAACTTTAAATCAACATTTAGTCTAAATTTAGTTTCATTATATTTATTTCTACTTTCTTTTAACTTGTTTTAAAATCTAATGTCGTTTATGTTACATTTTTCATTTCAGGTTTTCAAGACGGCAATTTCCGCCAACAAGCTGAAAGCTATTCAGCAAATCATTTCCATGTGCTGTTTCAAAATGCGAATAAGCTTTATTTTCTTAAAAGTAATTTAATCTTGACACTTTTGATAAATATCTGCATTTACTATAATTTATTTGCATTGTATTATGTACGGACTTCTAGCAACCAAATTCACGGGATAAAATGTAGAAGCTCTTAAATGTCATTTAATGACACTCGCAAGTAGTAGTTAAGCGCACTCAAATTCATTCATGATTGATTGTGTATTTTTTTATGGAATTAAACGGCGACATCTGTTGCCGAAAACATGCAACCATAAAAGTTGTCTGCATTTCCGGTATTGCCGCAATTGATGACGGTATGCTCTAGATCAGAACACTAACGCCAAGCACTTGTTTCGCAGCTAATGCTTATGAAAGTGACATTTCGCTAGCAGTCCATAAATAATACGTCAATCAATCGGTTTTGCTCCGCTCCGTTTGATACAATCAACGTTTCATTCAGACAATCATTGCGGCGAATTAGCTGCAAGCCGTAGTGGCGATCGTGAACAGCGAAATATGTGAAATGCCCGAAGTGGACCATATATTTTTTTTCGTTTAACATTGACAAAACGGTAAGTGGAATTTGTTGATTTTAATAAACATTTAATAGTAACTGCGATACAATCAAGTTTTCAAATATACTTTTAATATTGGTAGCTGGTATAAATATTAGCACAGCAGTAAATGGAAATCTAACGTACATTTGACAGTTTTTGTTGCCGCTTAAGTATAATGCTGGGTATACATTTAAAATTAAATTAAATAGTTTTATCTTTTATAACGCATAATAAAGTTTAAGGAACAAAATTAGATTTGAACTCCTTGGGACTTTCATTAAATTTGTTCACAGAGGCACATTGTTTTATAACGTTTTCTATGCAATATAATAGTTAGTTCTCTTTTTTTTTAATACATAGGGTATCTACTACATTTATATCATATATAAGGGACTAGGGCATAAGGTAACATTTGTTTGATTTTCGTAAAATAATTTCTTGTTTAGTTTGAAAAGCTAGTTTTTGTATCTTTGATAGCTGGTTCGTCTGGCTGATGTAAGATGGCGGAGAGAGAGCTCAAATGCGGCGGTGTATTTAATAAAAAAAAGCAGATAATCACACCATCCGCTGTTGATGCATCACGCCCGGCTCTTCCGTTTCCTGCTTTTGCTGTCGCCTGCTTTCCTTTGAGGGTGTCCATTTGGGTATTGTATAGTTTCACGTTAGTTTCGTCTTGTTGTTGTTGTATCTTATGTTTGGGTGTATTTAAGTACATTTATGTGTGGTAACAACTAAAGTAATCAATTGGTAAATTCTTGTGAGTCGATCCTTGGGGAGAATGCAATGAACATCCCCGTGGCCTAGAATTCTAAGCGATAGGCGGAGCACGATGTCTCGTGATCCTGCAGGTTGATTGTGCATCTTGATGCAGACGGAGATAAATCGATGTGATACTTGGCTAGGAGTTCTTCATTTTCCGCTACCCAGTAGCCGAGGACGTCTGTATCGTAAGTGGGAATGATGGTTACCTCTGGGGGAATATATGAATGAATGTTGGACTGTTGTATGTATGGAAATGCAAGCGAGACTTACCTAAATCTTTATCCTCCCATGTTTGTTTGGCCTCGAGTAGAGCGTTGTACACCTCTCGGCTGGGTTCGGTTCCCGAGAAGACATAGTAGCGCGCACGCACCCTCTTGAAGAACTCCAGATGTGAGTAGTATGAATTTCCATTGTGAGGAACATAGGTCAGGTCCACATACACGGGACTGGATTTTTTGGTTTTGCTCGGCGATTCAGAACGTTTCCTGAGATTCTTCTCGTTGTTGAGTTTTGTTTTCGCAGCGACCATGCGACGCTCCTTCTTCGGGGTGGTTCGGACGTCATTTTCAATTGGAATCGGAGCGGGTGATGGCAGTCCTAGGGGCTTGCCCCATTCCTTGAGGGGATCCTTGGTCTTGGCTTCGGATTGGTCTTTTCTCTCATCGTCTGTGGAAGAGGTGGAAGCACCCTCAGTGGACTTCGCCTTTTGAATATCACCAAGGGGGAATTTCGGCTTTGCAATTGTTTCTTCAATTACGGACTTCGACGGCGAGTATGAGTATTTCGCTGTCACACTGGACATGACCTCGGCTCCGCGAACTTGACGGTGCTCTTCGAGAGCCTTTTCGAAATCGAGGTCGGCTTCGTCTAGGAATTTGTGATCGCCGCTGTGCCGTAAAGCCCAGGTTTGGCTGGCTCCCTCGCTTTCGGACGACTGACTGGTTGGCGAATCTGTAAAGGTTCTACTCACGATTGTTCGTGTCGTCCTGATTGGAATCGGTTCCGATTTTTCGGCCGACGACGTCATTGGTCCGAATGAGTCGGGGAGAGCGCCATAGAAGGATGTGCTCATAGGGTCGACTATTCTGCGTGCTACCGATATCGAAAGAGCCGATGAATGTTCTTCGCTGCCGTACTGCGGTGGAATATCATCTTGGCTGTCGTCTATGTCTAGATCTGATCGTTTACTGATTCCTGAACTTGAACGTTGTAGGTCGTAGCTAACCGCTTGGGAAGACGCGACGCTTCTTGGGGAAGGCGGAATTTCGTCATCACTAAATTGTCGCTCGTCGTCGCTGCCAGGTGTGGAACTGCGGAACTCCGATCTAAGCATAGCCAACTCCTTCGGCTGGAGCGGGACTTTATCACTCTCGCTGGTTGTTCTTGTGGTAGTAACGGTGACCTTTTCACCAGCCGGCTCACTGGTGTCAGTTGTCGTGATAGTCTTTTCTTCGGTTACGATTGCCTTTCCATCACTGGAAATAACTTTGGTAACTGTAGTGATTGTGGTTGTGATTATTTTTTCGGTGCTTCCGCTTAAAGCTGTCTTTTCTAGGGCTTTGATTTCAGATAGTTCCGGTGTAGAGGTCTGAGCTACTTCTGTTGCACCAAAGGTGGTTGTGGTATGAATGTCTTCTTTTGTCACTCTGGGGAAGGGCGATGTCGGCTTTGGTGAGGATTCGGGGGTTTCTGTGAGTGATTCACGACCTGCCGGTGTAGGTATGGAACGGCTCTCTGATGTTAAGGCACCTGGGCTTGATTTTCCGGAGACGTCTTTTGGCGATGACGGCACAGATGTACCGCAAATTTCGCCATATTGCATGGTGGTTAGGGTGGTTTGTTGAACAGATTCTCCCTGCTCTGATGTGTATGTGGATTTGATACCAGGACTCACGGGGGCAGTAGGTGGTGTTTTTCTGTGTTCCTCGGGAGATTTTTCCTGTATCAAAGCACTGGTGAAGATGGTGTCAATTTGTTTTCCATCGCTACTGGTGGACTCCTGGGCTGTTGTTCTTTGGACAGTTTCGTAGCATTGTGAAGACTTGATAAGGTTGGATGATTCCTCGCGGATCATCTCGGATAATTCTTCCTCTTCGAGGGCACTGAATGATTGGCTTTCGTCTGAGGGTTTGTAAATACTTGTCATCATTATGGTTGCGATGGATTTTGAACGCGCCTCCTTGATTTTGAGAATATCGGCGTCATCGTCATCGTCATCCTCGTGGTCACTTAGTGTATGGCGGCCGTCGCTACTCTGGCTGAGAGTTGACTCCCGTCGGGAGGTGTCCTTGCTGTATGCGGACATTTCCGAAACAAGGTCCGACACTGAATGTTTCTCTGTTACCTGCACCTTCTCCTTAGTCTCGGATGAATCGATTTTCTTCGAGGTGACACTGGAGCTAGATAATTGCTCCTTTTCACTCACCTCGGACTTGGAAGTTGAATCGGACCGGAGGATCGTTGTGGAGGTTTTCTGGGACTCGGATGAAATGAGCTTTTCTTGTGATTCCTTGGTCTGTTCGCTTTTAACTGTCACTGTGGCCTTCTCTGTCGAGATGGTTGAGCTGACAGCCGAGTCTTGAGTCAGAACATCCATTTGGGTGATTGATGATTTTGTCTCCTTCATTTTGGAAGCGGATGACTCCTTTTCAGTTGATATTTCCTCTGTGCGAGAGGATTTCGATTCGCAAGAGGAGATTTCTGATAAGTCCTCTTTCATGCTGGTAACTGATGATGACTTCTCAGCGCCATACACTTGAGTGGCGGATTCCTTCTCAGTTACGGTGACACTCTCCGAAATGTGGCTGGTTGTTTGTTTGTCGGATGTGGACGAAGCGACTTCTGCCTTTGCGATTGTTGATGTGCCCGATACTTTCTCGTCAACCTTTATACTCTCCACGACGGACTCAATTCGGGACTCCTTTTTCTCAATATCCGACTGCTGTGTGATTGATTCCAAAGCCGCTAGTGCATCCTTACACAAGCTCGAGGTCACTGTTTTCGTTGTAACGACCACTGCCTCGAAGACGCCCTTTTTCGATGAGGATTCATCAATTTTTTCATCAAAAGCTGCTGACTCGGTTTCTGTGACCACCGATGTAGACTTGTAGGCCTCGCGGGTGTCGGGTTTTAAAGATACTCCATCATCTTCTTCTCCAGAGAGCTGATCTGCAGCGGATGGTGCTGTTGGCGATGTAGGCTTCAGAGGTTCTTTACTTTCCGCCGTTTTGGTAGTTACAACAACTGTTTCAGATAATCCAGTTGCAGTTGATACGGTTTCTGCAAGTTTTTCCTCCAAGAATGCTGACTGTGTTGATGTGACTTCTGTTGTAGATTTCAATGATTCTCCGATGTCTTTCGGGCTGTCGGCGGGTGATTTTTGTTTCGGTTCATCTTTGCCACCCAGGCTTGAGGTCACAGTTTTGGTAGTCACAACCACGGATTCAAACGTACCTGTCTTTGAGGACGCTTCATCAATCTTTTCATCTTGGGAAGCTGACTTAACTTCGCCTGTAACAGTTGTTATTACAGAAGAAGAGATCGAGGATTCGCCCGCGTCTTTTTGGGTGTCGGCCAGCGATTTTAAGGACGAAGGGCCATCTTTGGTGTCTTTTCTACTTGATGTCACTGTTGTGGAAGTTAATGATTTTTCGGAAATATCTGTCTGTGACGATACTTCGTCAAGCTTTGCGATTTCAATTTTGCTGGTAGTTGATGATGAGATTTTCGAGGATTCCTTGTCTTCCTTGTGGACATCTGCTTCTATTCTTGTCGTGTGTTGGAAGGTTTCCTGGATGATTTCATGCGCCTGATCGGAAGGTTCGAGGGAGAATTGACCAATGTCGTGGCTGGAAGCAGAATCGGGGTGGTCGTCGTAGGTGCTCTCATCTCTAGTTAAGTCCTTTTCGCTTAATGTGCTTACAGCCGATTCTCGGCGAAGTTCGGCCTGATATTCGGCCAAACTGCATGTAGATTCTTTGCGGTCTGTAGTTGCTTGCATGGCTTTGCCAATCTGCGCCTTCTCGGAGATCTCAATTTTGTCTTTTTCTTCGAGAGAGATGGGTCCAGATTTGAGGTCAGGGGAGGACTTTTCAGATTCTGGCTGCGATTTTGATGACTTCTCTTCAGATTTTAGGTCGCCTTCTAAGTCCTTCGAACCGTCGGGGGAAACCCTGCCAGAGAGTACATCAGGTGTCGAACTGGGAGTGAAAACAATGCTGCCTTTGGGACAGATTTCGATTTCTTCTCCGCCATCTTCGCTACTTGCAGTTACTAACATCCGCTGGACGGTGGCGGCGTCCTCATCTTTTGTTTTTAGAAGCTTTTCCTCCAGTTCCTTTTCATCAAAATCCGGAATAATCTCAGTTATATCCTTTTCTGACTTTAGAACTTCAGCGACATTTGCAACGATTTTTGCAACTTCCTCCTCTCGTGGCGAGATTGGCCGCTGCGGTTGAGGGGTAGCGGTTATAGAAGTTTTTCCCGCAGCTGTTTCTCTGGGTGGTGAGAACCTGTGCTCTTCGTCTTCTTCCTTGATGTCGGGCAAAATTACTTCTTCGCGTGCAGGCGAGTCGACGGTAGTGATATGTGTTTCACGTAGCTCAGTGTGGAAACTCTTCAGATCATAAGACACTTTAACGGCCTCGGTTGTTTCGGAAACAAGAGTTTTCTCGATCTCCTCTGTAAGGATGGATACCTTTTCTGCCAATGGAAGTACTTCTTTCTTGATAGTTGTCGACGAGTCTTCCGCTATCGTTTCGACTTTGAGAGCAGTTTGTTTGCTTTCGTCACAGATCGAAGATGTAACTTCGACAGCCTTGCCAGCTTCCTGAGACACGACGGACTTGAGACTTTCTACCATCTCTTGCATGGTGTCACCAGTGGCCAAATTTTGGTCGACTGGAGACGCAACCTCGTCGATGGGCGACGAGACGGTTTCTTTCGAAACTCTGGCATGCTCACCGCAAGTCGATACAGTCTCCGTAACTGAGCTCTTCGTTTCTTCCGTACTCTTGACTGTTGTTTGAGAAAGGGAACCAACAAACTCAGACTGAGCTACGTCGACTGGACTTGAAGTAGTGTCAACTGTTGGCTCATCAGGTTTTGCTTGATGCTGTAGATCAAGCTTGAAACTATCCTTGCAAGGCTTGGATACATGTTGAAATTCTGCATCAGTTAAAGTTGGCGGAGCTTTATCGATGGGAGATGAGACTGTGTGACCACTTGTTTGGATTTCACCCTTTATTGCTGATGATTCTAATGGTTTCAAAGGTTCAACTGGAGATATGTTTTCGCTGCCTATCTGCCAGTCTACTTTTACGGCAGCTCCATCTCTCAAGTCTTCAGAAAAATGGGTTTCTTGGTCCTTTCCATCTAATTTAGCTATTGACTCTACTTGACTGGCAACAGATTCGGGTCTGGATGCTTCCTTTGATTGTGGAGCAGACTTCTCATCCTTTTGACTGGAGACAGGAGATACCTTTTCGCTGGCCACTGACTCTGGCTTCGAATCACCTTTGTCGAGTGTCTTGTCCTCCTTTTCATCAGCGTGACTGGCAACAGATTCTGGTCTAGATGCTTCCTTTGATGGTGGAACAGACTTCTCATCCTTTTGACTGGCGACAGGAGACACCTTTTCGCTTATCACTGACTCTCTCCTCGATTCGTCTTTGTCAAGTATCTTGTCCTCTGCAGCTGACTCTCGGCGCGATTCTTCCTTCTCATCAACGTGGCTGGCTACAGATTCTGGCCTGGATGCTTCTTTCGATGGGGGAGCAGATGTTATGTCCATTTGGATGGCAGCTGGAGACACCTTTTCGCTGGCCACTGACTCTGGCTTCGATTCACCTTTGTCGAGTGTCTTGTCCTCTGCAGTTGACTCACGGCGCGATTCTTCCTTGTCATCAACGTGGCTGACTACAGATTCTGGCCTCGATGCTTCCTTTGATGGTGGAGCAGACTTCTCATCCTTTTGACTAGCGACAGGAGACACCTTTTCACTTACCACTGACTCTCGGCGCAATTCTTCCTTGTCGTCAGCGTGACTGGCTACAGATTCTGGCCTCGATGCTTCCTTTGATGGTGGAGCAGACTTCTCATCCTTTTGACTGGCGACAGGAGACACCTTTTCGCTTACCACTGACTCTCTCCTAGATTCGCCTTTGTCGAGTGTCTTGTCCTCTGCAGTTGACTCACGGCGCGATTCTTCCTTGTCATCAACGTGGCTGACTACAGATTCTGGCCTCGATGATTCCTTTGATGGTGGAGCAGACTTCTCATCCTTTTGACTTGCGACAGAAGACACCTTTTCGCTTACCACTGACTCTCTCCTAGATTCGTCTTTGTCGAGTGTCTTGTCCTCTGCAGTTGACTGACGGCGCGATTCGTCCTTGTCATCAACGTGGCTGACTACAGATTCTGGCCTCGATGCTTCCTTTGATGGTGGAGCAGACTTTTCATCCTTTTGACTGGCGACAGGTGACACCTTTTCGCTTACCACTGACTCTCGGCGCAATTCTTCCTTGTCGTCAGCGTGACTGGCTACAGATTCTGGCCTCGATGCTTCCTTTGATGGTGGAGCAGACTTTTCATCCTTTTGACTTGCGACAGGCGACACCTTTTCGCTTACCACTGACTCTCTCCTAGATTCGTCTTTGTCAAGTGTCTTGTCCTCTGCAGCTGATTCTCGGCGCAATTCTTCCTTGTCGTCAGCGTGACTAGCTACAGATTCTGGCCTCGATGCTTCCTTTGATGGTGGAGCAGACTTCTCATCCTTTTGACTAGCGACAGGAGACACCTTTTCGCTTACCACTGACTCTCGGCGCAATTCTTCCTTGTCGTCAGCGTGACTGGCTACAGATTCTGGCCTCGATGCTTCCTTTGATGGTGGAGCAGACTTCTCATCCTTTTGACTTGCGACAGGAGACACCTTTTCGCTTACCACTGACTCTCTCCTAGATTCGTCTTTGTCGAGTGTCATGTCCTCTGCAGTTGACTCACGGCGCGATTCTTCCTTGTCATCAACGTGGCTGACTACAGATTCTGGCCTTGATGCTTCCTTTGATGGTGGAGCAGACTTTTCATCCTTTTGACTGGCGACAGGAGACACCTTTTCGCTTACCACTGACTCTCTCCTAGATTCGTCTTTGTCTAGTGTCTTGTCCTCTGCAGCTGACTCTCGGCGCAATTCTTCCTTGTCGTCAGCGTGACTGGCTACAGATTCTGGCCTCGATGCTTCCTTTGATGGTGGACCAGACTTCTCATCCTTTTGACTAGCGACAGGAGACACCTTTTCGCTTACCACTGACTCTCGGCGCAATTCTTCCTTGTCATCTGCGTGACTGGCTACAGATTCTGGCCTCGATGCTTCCTTTGATGGTGGAGCAGACTTCTCATCCTTTTGACTGGCGACAGGAGACACCTTTTCGCTTACCACTGACTCTCTCCTAGATTCGCCTTTGTCGAGTGTCTTGTCCTCTGCAGTTGACTCATGGCGCGATTCTTCCTTGTCATCAACGTGGCTGACTACAGATTCTGGCCTCGATGCTTCCTTTGATGGTGGAGCAGACTTCTCATCCTTTTGACTGGCGACAGGAGACACCTTTTCGCTTACCACTGACTCTCTCCTCGATTCGTCTTTGTCAAGTGTCTTGTCCTCTGCAGCTGACTCTCGGCGCGATTCTTCCTTGTCATCAACGTGGCTGACTACAGATTCTGGCCTGGATGCTTCCTTTGATGGTGGAGCAGACTTCTCATCCTTTTGACTGGCGACAGGAGACACCTTTTCGCTTACCACTAACTCTCTCCTAGATTCGTCTTTTTCAAGTGTCTTGTCCTCTGCAGCTGAATCTTGGCGCAATTCTTCCTTGTCGTCAGCGTGACTGGCTACAGATTCTGGCCTCGATGCTTCCTTTGATGGTGGAGCAGACTTCTCATCCTTTTGACTGGCGACAGGAGACACCTTTTCGCTTACCACTGACTCTCTCCTAGATTCGTCTTTGTCGAGTGTCTTGTCCTCTGCAGTTGACTCACGGCGCGATTCTTCCTTGTCATCAACGTGGCTGACTACAGATTCTGGCCTCGATGCTTCCTTTGATGGTGGAGCAGACTTCTCATCCTTTTGACTGGCGATAGGAGACACCTTTTCGCTTACCACTGACTCTCTCCTCGATTCGTCTTTGTCAAGTGTCTTGTCCTCTGCAGCTGACTCTCGGCGCGATTCTTCCTTGTCATCAACGTGGCTGACTACAGATTCTGGCCTTGATGCTTCCTTTGATGGTGGAGTAGACTTCTCATCCTTTTGACTGGCGATAGGAGACACCCTTTCGTTTACCACTGACTCTCTCCTAGATTCGTCTTTGTCGAGTGTCTTGTCCGCTGCAACTGACTCTCGGCGCGATTCTTCCTTGTCATCAAGGTGGCTGACTACAGATTCTGGCCTTGATGCTTCCTTTGATGGTGGAGCAGATTTCTCATCCTTTTGACTGGCGACAGGAGACACCTTTTCGCTTACCACTGACTCTCTCCTAGATTCGTCTTTGTCGAGTGTCTTGTCCTCTGCAGTTGACTCACGGCGCGATTCTTCCTTGTCATCAACGTGGCTGACTACAGATTCTGGCCTCGATGCTTCCTTTGATGGTGGAGCAGACTTCTCATCCTTTTGACTGGCGATAGGAGACACCTTTTCGCTTTCCACTGACTCTCTCCTCGATTCGTCTTTGTCAAGTGTCTTGTCCGCTGCAACTGACTCTCGGCGCGATTCTTCCTTGTCATCAAGGTGGCTGACTACAGATTCTGGCCTTGATGCTTCCTTTGATGGTGGAGCAGATTTCTCATCCTTTTGACTGGCGACAGGAGACACCTTTTCGCTTACCACTGACTCTCTCCTAGATTCGTCTTTGTCGAGTGTCTTATCCTCTGCAGTTGACTCACGGCGCGATTCTTCCTTGTCATCAACGTGGCTGACTACAGATTCTGGCCTCGATGCTTCCTTTGATGGTGGAGCAGACTTCTCATCCTTTTGACTAGCGACAGGAGACACCTTTTCGCTTACCACTGACTCTCGGCGCAATTCTTCCTTGTCGTCAGCGTGACTGGCTACAGATTCTGGCCTCGATGCTTCCTTTGATGGTGGAGCAGACTTCTCATCCTTTTGACTGGCGACAGGAGACACCTTTTCGCTTACCACTGACTCTCTCCTAGATTGGTCTTTTTCAAGTGTCTTGTCCTCTGCAGCTGACTCTCGGCGCGATTCTTCCTTGTCATCTACGTGGCTGACTACAGATTCTGGCCTCGATGCTTCCTTTGATTGTGCAGCAGACTTCTCATCCCTTTCACTGGCGACAGGAGACGCCTTTTCGCTTACCACTGACTCTCTCCTAGATTCGTCTTTTTCAAGTGTCTTGTCCTCTGCAGCTGACTCTCGGCGCGATTCTTCCTTGTCATCTACGTGGCTGACTACAGATTCTGGCCTTGATGCTTCCTTTGATGGTGGAGCAGATTTCTCATCCTTTTGACTACCGACAGGAGACACCTTTTCGCTTACCACTGACTCTCTCCTAGATTCGTCTTTGTCGAGTGTCTTGTCCTCTGCAGCTGACTCTCGGCGCAATTCTTCCTTGTCGTCAGCGTGACTAGCTACAGATTCTGGCTTCGATGCTTCCTTTGATGGTGGAGCAGACTTCTCATCCTTTTGACTAGCGACAGGAGACACCTTTTCGCTTACCACTGACTCTCGGCGCAATTCTTCCTTGTCGTCAGCGTGACTAGCTACAGATTCTGGCCTCGATGCTTCCTTTGATGGTGCAGCAGACTTCTCATCCCTTTCACTGGCGACAGGAGACACCTTTTCGCTTACCACTGACTCTCGGCGCAATTCTTCCTTGTCGTCAGCGTGACTGGCTACAGATTCTGGCCTTGATGCTTCCTTTGATGGTGGAGCAGACTTCTCATCCTTTTGACTGGCGAAAGGAGACACCTTTTCGCTTACCACTGACTCTCGGCGCAATTCTTCTTTGTCGTCAGCGTGACTGGCTACAGATTCTGGCCTCGATGCTTCCTTTGATGGTACAGCAGACTTCTCATCCCTTTCACTGGCGACAGGAGACACCTTTTCGCTTACCACTGACTCTCTCCTAGATTCGTCTTTTTCAAGTGTGTTGTCCTCTGCAGCTGAATCTTGGCGCAATTCTTCCTTGTCGTCAGCGTGACTGGCTACAGATTCTGGCCTCGATGTTTCCTTTGATGGTGCAGCAGACTTCTCATCCTTTTGACTGGCGACAGGAGACACCTTTTCGCTTACCACTGACTCTCTCCTCGATTCATCTTTGTCGAGTGTCTTGTCCTCTGCAGCTGACTCTCGGCGCGATTCTTCCTTGTCGTCAGCGTGACTAGCTACAGATTCTGGCCTCGATGCTTCCTTTGATGGTGGAGCAGACTTCTCATCCTTTTGACTGGCTACAGGATACACCATTTCGCTTACCACTGACTCTCGGCGCAATTCTTCCTTGTCGTCAGCGTGACTGGCTACAGATTCTGGCCTTGATGCTTCCTTTGATGGTGGAGCAGACTTCTCATCCTTTTGACTGGCTACAGGATACACCATTTCGCTTACCACTGACTCTCGGCGCAATTCTTCCTTGTCGTCAGCGTGACTGGCTACAGATTCTGGCCTTGATGCTTCCTTTGATGGTGGAGCAGACTTCTCATCCTTTTGACTGGCGACAGGAGACACCTTTTCGCTTACCACTGACTCTCGGCGCAATTCTTCCTTGTCGTCAGCGTGACTAGCTACAGATTCTGGCCTCGATGCTTCCTTTGATGGTGGAGCAGACTTCTCATCCTTTTGACTGGCTACAGGATACACCATTTCGCTTACCACTGACTCTCGGCGCAATTCTTCCTTGTCGTCAGCGTGACTGGCTACAGATTCTGGCCTTGATGCTTCCTTCGATGGTGGAGCAGACTTCTCATCCTTTTGACTGGCGACAGGAGACACCTTTTCGCTTACCACTGACTCTCGGCGCAATTCTTCTTTGTCGTCAGGGTGACTGGCTACAGATTCTGGCCTCGATGCTTCCTTTGATGGTGCAGCAGACTTCTCATCCCTTTCACTGGCGACAGGAGACACCTTTTCGCTTACCACTGACTCTCTCCTCGATTCATCTTTGTCGAGTGTCTTGTCCTCTGCAGCTGACTCTCGGCGCGATTCTTCCTTGTCGTCAGCGTGACTAGCTACAGATTCTGGCCTCGATGCTTCCTTTGATGGTGGAGCAGACTTCTCATCCTTTTGACTGGCTACAGGATACACCATTTCGCTTACCACTGACTCTCGGCGCAATTCTTCCTTGTCGTCAGCGTGACTGGCTATAGATTCTGGCCTTGATGCTTCCTTCGATGGTGGAGCAGACTTCTCATCCTTTTGACTGGCGACAGGAGACACCTTTTCGCTTACCACTGACTCTCGGCGCAATTCTTCTTTGTCGTCAGCGTGACTGGCTACAGATTCTGGCCTCGATGCTTCCTTTGATGATGGAGCAGACTTCTCATCCTTTTGACTGGCGACAGGAGACACCTTTTCGCTTACCACTGACTCTCTCCTCGATTCATCTTTGTCGAGTGTCTTGTCCTCTGCAGCTGACTCTCGGCGCAATTCTTCCTTGTCGTCAGCGTGACTAGCTACAGATTCTGGCCTCGATGCTTCCTTTGATGGTGGAGCAGACTTCTCATCCTTTTGACTGGCGACAGGAGACACCTTTTCGCTTACCACTGACTCTCTCCTAGATTCGTCTTTTTCAAGTGTCTTGTCCTCTGAAGCTGACTCTCGGCGCAATTCTTCCTTGTCGTCAGCGTGACTAGCTACAGATTCTGGCCTCGATGCTTCCTTTGATGGTGGAGCAGACTTCTCATCCTTTTGACTGGCGACAGGAGACACCTTTTCGCTTACCACTGACTCTCTCCTCGATTCATCTTTGTCGAGTGTCTTGTCCTCTGCAGCTGACTCTCGGCGCAATTCTTCCTTGTCGTCAGCGTGACTAGCTACAGATTCTGGCCTCGATGCTTCCTTTGATGGTGGAGCAGACTTCTCATCCTTTTGACTGGCGACAGGAGACACCTTTTCGCTTACCACTGACTCTCTCCTAGATTCGTCTTTTTCAAGTGTCTTGTCCTCTGAAGCTGACTCTCGGCGCAATTCTTCCTTGTCGTCAGCATGACTAGCTACAGATTCTGGCCTCGATGCTTCCTTTGAGGGTGGAGCAGACTTCTCATCCTTTTGACTGGCGAAAGGAGACACCTTTTCGCTTACCACTGACTCTCGGCGCAATTCTTCCTTGTCGTCAGCGTGGCTGACTACAGATTCTGGCCTCGATGCTTCCTTTGATGGTGGAACAGACTTCTCGTCCTTTTGACTGGCGACAGGAGATACCTTTTCGCTTACCACTGACTCTAGCTCCGATTCACCTTTGTCCATTGTCTTGTTCTCCGCAACTGACTCTCGACGCGATTCTTCCTTGTCATCAACGTGGCTGGCTACAGATTCTGGCCTGGATGCTTCCTTTGATGGTGGAGCAGACTTCTCATCCTTTTGGCTAGGAGCTGGAGACACTTTTTCGCTGGCCACTGACTCTGGCTTTGATTCAGTTTTGTCCAGTGGTTTGTCCTCCTTTTCATCAACGTGACTGGCTACAGATTCTCGCCTGGATGGTTCCTTTGATGCTGGAGCAGATTTTTCGTCCTTTTGGCTTTCAGCTGGAGACACCTTTTCGCTTACCACTGACTCTGGCTTTGATTCAGTTTTGTCCAGTGGTTTGTCCTCCTTTTCATCAACGTGACTGGCTACAGATTCTCGCCTGGATGGTTCCTTTGATGCTGGAGCAGATTTTTCGTCCTTTTGGCTAGGAGCTGGAGACACCTTTTCGCTGGTCACAGGCTGTGGCTTTGATTCAGCTTTTTCGAGTGTCTTATCTTCTGCAACTGACTCTCGGCGCGATTCTTCCTTGTCATCAACGTGGCTGACTACAGATTCAGGCCTCGATGCTTCCTTTGATGGTGGAGCAGACTTCTCGTCCTTTTGACTGGCGACGGGAGACACCTTTTCGCTTACCACTGACTCTGGCTTTGATTCACCTTTTTCCAGTGTCTTGTCCTCCATTTCATCAGCGTGACTGGCTACAGATTCTGGCCTCGATGCTTCCTTCGATGGAGGAGCAGATGCTAAGTCCTTTTGGCTGCCAGCTGGAGACACCTTTTCGCTTACCACTGACTCTAGCCTTGATTCGGCTTTGTCCAGTGGTTTGTCCTCCTTTCCATCTGCGTGACTGGCTACAGATTCGCGCCTGGATGCTTCCTTTGATGGTGGAGCAGACTTCTCATCGTTTTGACTCGCGACAGGAGACACCTTTTCGCTTACCACTGACTCTGGCTTAGATTCACCTTTGTCCAGTGTCTTGTCCTCTGCAACTGACTCTCGACGCGATTCTTCCTTGTCATCAACGTGGCTGGCTACAGATTCCGGCCTGGATGCTTCCTTTGATGGTGGAGCAGACTTCTCATCCTTTTGGCTTTCAGCTGGAGACACCTTTTCGCTTACCACTGACTCTGGCTTTGATTCAGTTTTGTCCAGTGGTTTGTCCTCCTTTTCATCAACGTGACTGGCTACAGATTCTCGCCTGGATGGTTCCTTTGATGCTGGAGCAGATTTTTCGTCCTTTTGGCTAGGAGCTGGAGACACCTTTTCGCTGGTCACAGGCTGTGGCTTTGATTCAGCTTTTTCGAGTGTCTTATCTTCTGCAACTGACTCTCGGCGCGATTCTTCCTTGTCATCAACGTGGCTGACTACAGATTCAGGCCTCGATGCTTCCTTTGATGGTGGAGCAGACTTCTCGTCCTTTTGACTGGCGACGGGAGACACCTTTTCGCTTACCACTGACTCTGGCTTTGATTCACCTTTTTCCAGTGTCTTGTCCTCCATTTCATCAGCGTGACTGGCTTCAGATTCTGGCCTCGATGCTTTCTTCGATGGAGGAGCAGATGCTAAGTCCTTTTGGCTGCCAGCTGGAGACACCTTTTCGCTTACCACTGACTCTAGCCTTGATTCGGCTTTGTCCAGTGGTTTGTCCTCCTTTCCATCTGCGTGACTGGCTACAGATTCGCGCCTGGATGCTTCCTTTGATGGTGGAGCAGACTTCTCATCCTTTTGACTCGCGACAGGAGACACCTTTTCGCTTACCACTGACTCTGGCTTAGATTCACCTTTGTCCAGTGTCTTGTCCTCTGCAACTGACTCTCGACGCGATTCTTCCTTGTCATCAACGTGGCTGGCTACAGATTCCGGCCTGGATGCTTCCTTTGATGGTGGAGCAGACTTCTCATCCTTTTGGCTTTCAGCTGGAGACACCTTTTCGCTTACCACTGACTCTGGCTTTGATTCAGTTTTGTCCAGTGGTTTGTCCTCCTTTTCATCAACGTGACTGGCTACAGATTCTCGCCTGGATGGTTCCTTTGATGCTGGAGCAGATTTTTCGTCCTTTTGGCTAGGAGCTGGAGACACCTTTTCGCTGGTCACAGGCTGTGGCTTTGATTCAGCTTTTTCGAGTGTCTTATCTTCTGCAACTGACTCTCGGCGCGATTCTTCCTTGTCATCAACGTGGCTGACTACAGATTCAGGCCTCGATGCTTCCTTTGATGGTGGAGCAGACTTCTCGTCCTTTTGACTGGCGACGGGAGACACCTTTTCGCTTACCACTGACTCTGGCTTTGATTCACCTTTTTCCAGTGTCTTGTCCTCCATTTCATCAGCGTGACTGGCTACAGATTCTGGCCTCGATGCTTCCTTCGATGGAGGAGCAGATGCTAAGTCCTTTTGGCTGCCAGCTGGAGACACCTTTTCGCTTACCACTGACTCTAGCCTTGATTCGGCTTTGTCCAGTGGTTTGTCCTCCTTTCCATCTGCGTGACTGGCTACAGATTCGCGCCTGGATGCTTCCTTTGATGGTGGAGCAGACTTCTCATCGTTTTGACTCGCGACAGGAGACACCTTTTCGCTTACCACTGACTCTGGCTTAGATTCACCTTTGTCCAGTGTCTTGTCCTCTGCAACTGACTCTCGGCGCGATTCTTCTTTTTCGTCGACGTGACTGGCTACAGATTCTGGCCTCGATGCTTCCTTCGATGGAGGAGCAGATGCTAAGTCCTTTTGGCTGGCAGCTGGATACACCTTTTCGCTTACCACTAACTCTGGCTTTGATTCGGCTTTGTCCAGTGGTTTGTCCTCCTTTTCATCAGCGTGACTGGCTACAGATTCGCGCCTGGATGCTTCCTTTGATGGTGGAGCAGACTTCTCATCCTTTTGACTCGCGACAGAAGACACCTTTTCGCTTACCACTGACTCTGGCTTTGATTCGGCTTTGTCCAGTGGTTTGTCCTCCTTTTCATCTGCGTGACTGGCTACAGATTCGCGCCTGGATGCTTCCTTTGATGGTGGAGCAGACTTCTCATCCTTTTGACTCGCGACAGGAGACACCTTTTCGCTTACCACTGACTCTGGCTTCGATTCACCTTCGTCCAGTGTCTTGTCCTCTGAAACTGACTCTCGGCGCGATTCTTTTTTTTCGTCGACGTGACTGGCTACAGATTCTGGCCTTGATGCTTCCTTTGATGGTGGAGCAGACTTCTCATCCTTTTGACTGGCGACAGCAGGAGACACCTTTTCGCTTACCACTGACTCTGGCTTTGATTCGTCTTTGTCGAGTGGTGTGTCATCTTTTTCATCAACATGGCTAGCTGCTGATTCTCGCCTAGATATGTCCTTTGATGGTTTAGCCGACTTTTCGTCTTTTTCACTTTCTTTTGCGCTGACCACAGACTCTGGTGCTGATGTTTCCTTGGAAGTTGGAACTGATTTGCCTTCCTTTTCGCTCACGGCTTTTTCGATTGCCCCACTGTCTGGGCTCAATACTTTTAATTCCTTCGCCTTAGAATCTACCTCCAGTCGCAACGCCTCTGACTCAACTTCCTGTTTTTTAGATTCGAATTGGAGTTCTTCCAACAAGCTTTTGCCTACGTGCACCTCCTTTAGCCGCTCGCCTTCCGAACCCTTTATGGATTTTTGAATTTCAACTTCTATCGCCTCCTCGATAGTCGCTGGGCTTTCGAGCGATGTTGTGTCTTCCTTATCTTTAAGGTGGTCGGTAACCTTTCCCCTGATAGCGGGCAATTGCTCTGGAAGCTCATCTTCTGATGTCATTTCGCTCAACTCCTTTTCATCTGGACTTGTTATGGATTTCTTTTGCACAGCTTTTGCTGCTTCTTCTCCATCTGCTTTGACAGTCTCTGCCACTTCAGCGACAGCAGCTATACCGTCAGTGGTTTGGAACTGTTCTCTCACAAGAGCGTCCTTAATTTCCTTGTCTATGGTTGCAGCTTCTGCCGAGTGTTTTTCTTCCCTTGATTTAACTTCTTTATGGTCGCCGTCTTCTTGTTCTTCCATTTGTGGCTGAGAACTGTCTGCAACCACCAAACCATCTTTCGCTTCTTGTGGTTCGTTTTCTTCGGTTGGCTCTTTTTCGGGTTCCTTGACTTCCTTTGAGATGTCCTGTTTCTCCTCAACTTCTTTTTCTTCTTTTGCGATTTCTTCTTTTAGCGACAGTGGTTTGCTGGTGTCTTGGGTCTCCTTATCGTCATACACACCGAAATCGGCCTCTTCGTGCACCGGCAAGTCGGCGACCTCGTCTGGGGTTTTTATGACATCTCGCATCAGGTTTTGCTGGGTTTCAAAAGTCATCTTCAGTGGAAGAACACGATCTGCAGCTGTTGTCTTGCCGTCTACTGCTGATGTAGGCTTTGGCTGGAGTGGGGTTGCTTCGGTTTCCTTTGTTTCCTCTTTTACGTGCTTCTCTTCGATAACAAGGTCCTCCTTGATTTCGTCGAGTGGAATTCGCTCATCTTCCGGCAAAGTGGGGGCTGTGGTCGCCCCCGATTCAATAGTTGCCGAGAATTTCTCTTCTGGAAGACTTTCTTGTAAGTTGATATCCTTTCCCGCGTCTTGTACTTCAATGGGTTCGTCTTTAGTGTCTGAGGTTTTCTTGGCACTGCTCATCTTTTCTTCAGGCGATGGGGAGGACAGCTCTTCTGTCTTAACAGCAGTCTCTTCAGTTCTGGCCTTGGCAATTTCCTTTGCCGATGTTATAATCTCTTGCACCTCCGCCTTGAGTTCGGTTTTTTCTGGTGTTGTCAACTCGGCCTTCTCTTCAATCGAATCCGGCTGAATGTCGGCATCTTCCCCATCGTCATCAGCGTCCTCATCCTCACCTTGTTGCCTGTTTCTTCGTTCTTCTGCTTCAGCTTTTGCGATCTCTGCTTCTATTTCCTCTTCGGCGCTTTTCTTGCGTTTCTTCTCCGATTCCTGTGAGTCTCTTTGGTGTTTCTGGATCTCCTCTTCCTTGGTAATACTGCTCTCCTGCTCAATAATGGAGTCTTCGGTGTACTGCTCAATTTCTTCCTTTTCGATGATCAGATACTCTTCATCTTCCTCCGCCTCGGTTGTGCTATCCTGCTTGCGGATTTCGCGGTGATCCGTTTTGAGACCCCCCTGCCTTTTCTTTTCGTCTCGGCTGAAAACAGCCTCGATTTCGCGTACCACTTCCTGTTCCTCTTTCAGATCATCAAGCTCGCGCTGTTTGGCGGCGTCCAGCTCTTGCGACAAAACCATGTCTTGAATTTTTTTGGGCACTTCATCTGCGCTGGGGGTCGACACCAGGCTCGAGTCTGTGGTACCTCCCTTGTCCAAGCGGGATTTTTTCAATTCTGTCCTCGGCTTCGGAACCTTGACTGGGCTGCCCGGTGCCCGCTTAGACGGTGAAGTTCCACGGGGACGTCTGGAAATTGGCTTGCGCTCGGTCTTTTTGGCTTCCTTCTTCTCTGTTGTTGTGGTGGTCCGTGTCACCTCTCGCCGGGAGGTTGTTACCTTGGATTCCAAGACTTTGCGGTTGTTGGCATCTTTGGCGCTCTTTGCCGGAGTACTGCTGGGACTGGACTTAGCTACCCTCGATATAACTCTGGGCTTGATGTCCCTCTCCTTGACTGGTTGCGGCTTGGTTGGCATCTCTTGTTTTCTGGAAGCTGCCGTCGGAGAGCTCTTCCTCTCTTCCTTTTTGATCGCCTTTTTCTCCATTGATTTCGGCGGCTTGGTATCAATCCGTGACCGTATGACAGGCTTGACTTCGGCGCGGGGTTTTTCTGCCTTTGCCTTCGGCTTGGCCTTGATGATTTCCGGAATATCCTCTTTAGTTGGTGGCTCGGTTTGTTGTTGCTGCTGTTTTACAATCATTACTTCGACTTTCTTCTCAGTCACTTCTTTGTTATCTTCTTCGTCCTTCTTTTCGTCGTCTTTGTTCTCTGGCTGCTGCTCAGACTCCTGGGCTACCTTCTCGATTGTCTCTGCAGCAGAAACCTCTTCACCTTTGCCCATGATTTTTTCGATTTTCTTTTCGACTGTCTCGACAGTAGTCTCTTTGATTTTATTGTCCTGCTGTTGTTGGACGGTCGTCTTCATGCGGGTCTCAATCACATTGGCGTCTCGCTCTGATTGTAATGCTTTTCCGACTTTGGACGGAAGGACTGGTTCCTTTTCTATTGGCCCGGATTTGAATACTCTACGAGTAGTAACAGTTTGTATGACAGGAGCAATTGATTTGGCAGTGCATGTTGAGTATTTCATAAATTCCAGATGCTTCAGCTTCTCCAAGCCCTCTTGGATCTTGCAGTCGGGTGTGCTGCCCGGGAACATAATTCGCGTGATTGTGTCGTCGGGGTCTGCGGGCTGCCAGACCAGCAGAGCGCAAATGGACACCAAATTCTGAACGGGAAAACTGAATTCTCTAGTATCCTTGGCCGCGAACAGTCTCTGATCTCCTGAGTTCCACTTTTGTAAAAATTCCTTAACTTCTTTAGAGTCCCTGGAAGGACTTATCACATACATGTCCAATGTACCGTGTCCCACTTTGTGGTACAGGTTAATTGGTTCGGAGTTTCGGTAGCACGTCTGAGGCTTCAGATCCAATGCCTTCAAATCGCTGACCAGGCTATGGCCACGCTCGAACAAGTCCACCAGCAGGGGATCCTTGTCTTTATCACCGTCAGGACTTGGCAAGCCCCTGCGGTCGGGAATATTACAAAAGAAGTGACCAATGTGCGGATAGACATGCGATTCACGCTTGCGCTCTACAACCGCTGCCATACCGTTGATGTTGCTGTTGTTAATGCGTGTCAGTAGGACAGCGTCCAAACGGTCCAGATGGCGGGCGAAATCCCAAAAACAAGCCTTCCTGTTGAAACCTCCATCGACTGCAAGGAAAGTTAAAAGTTTACCACTCCCATCTACTAGAAGGATAACAAATCGCCATACCTAACATGTTGAATCCGTTGATGCCGAAGAGTGCGGCGTCGCCTTGACCTCCGGGGAAGACATACAGTGTTGGATGAGTAAAGCGAATGTTACCCACTACATCGGATGTTTCTAGTAACTCCTTAAGCGATGCAGGAGCAAGCATTGGCGCCAAGTAATCTGCGGGATGAACAAAAATCTGCATTAACAAAATCAACTCCTTGCGTACTATGTTCCTTACCAATAAATGCATTAATGCTGTCATTGCTCGTGTCCAAAACGTCATTTGGATTTATTCGAATCTTACACAGCCGTGCAAAAGATTTATCGGGCAGGGTGTTCCACAGTCCATTGTCAGCACAGTGAATGTTCATGGTGATTGTGTCAGGGTAGGCTCGCAGAACCCTCTGTACGTCGTGCTCTTGAAATGCCTCTGAAAAATCGGCCACCGAAAAGGTTCCGTCCTGCAAAATAGATTTTCCATCAGCCATGCATTTCGTTGGATGCATCTCGTCGCCCTACCTGTAGTATCCAGGAACCATTGCCGGTGAATGTGTAGCCGGCATGTATCACATGTCTGTGCCTTGTAAAACTGCTCAATAAATTTCTCATGCATTGTATCAGAGTGTTGTATTGGGGGTGAATGAGCACTTCAGTGACTAGATTCTCACTAGCGTACTGAATGAGTCTTTCGCCTGAAAATAACCAAACGAATTATTTATTGATTGAGCTATAAATGCGCACTCAAAATGCTCCCCAAAATTGCCCCTGTGAAGTGTGCCACCAAATTGTATCACAGTTGTACGACCGAAATCGGTGAAATCGTCGCCGTTTTACGATGTAAAACATGTTTATTGATTATTAACCCTCGCACGGTCGCATTTTTTGATTTTCCTAATGGAGTGGCCACGAAGGATAACTTGCTGGCAATCGTTTTTTGTTTTCTTCCTTATTTTTTCTTCAATCAGCAATTCCGATGAGGACGACCATGTTGCTCTCTGGCTGAAACCGCATAAAAATAATCACATCATTGGGATTATGCCTCTTTCTAGTGACCCCCAGAAGGATATAAGGAACCGTAATTAGATTAACGTTTCCTAACACTCGTCGCTTAAGTTATATACTCAACAGTTGCTGGTACAATCGTTTGGGGTAATCCCGGGATTGGTTGCCGCCATTGGGAGCTGAATTGTCATGCAAAACACGAGTTGTATGGTCCGGGTAATTTTTCGATTGGAGTGGGTTCTTTCCCCCAACTCAATTGGGCATAGAAATGGGAACTTGAATTAGCGGAACATGTGTTGGAAAAGTGCGCGGTATCACTCCCAAGATACACACGTAATTAACTGTGGCATGAGTGCCGGCATTTGGATGTGCCTTCTTACATTTTGATGAGGTTGACAATTGCGTTTGAAATTTGGATGTGTGCTTAAAGTAATTCGAATGAAATTATAACATTTAAATGGAGGCAACAGTCTTGGGTTGGAAGTCGCAATTTGTAACGAAAGGGGTTCGCTTGAAAGCCATGGAGACACAACTCAATAAGGGACACGTGGAGAGGAGGGAAGTGGAGCGGACCTTAAAGAACTCGAGACAGTTGGGAGAGACGCAAAGGTCCAGCACCGGATTGTGGCGCCACTACGAAATGGCTTTTTTGGCAGATGTGTTGCAAATCCAAAGGCGTCCACATGGACCACCATTTGTAGGAAGTTATATTTTAAAGGCTTCATTGCTCCATTGTCAAAAGTCTAAAGAAGTCCTGCCAACCTGTTATGACCGATGAGCTGGGCTCCAATTTTCTGCTTTGGTTCCGAACGTGCAGACCCTGCAGATGGGGCCTAAGCAGGGAAGAAAGACCTTGTTGAATAGAAAGGGAAGAAGCTTGAAACAAACAAATTAGATCGGGGAAATTAGAGGGAGCCTTGGCAGTCTTGCGCGCCCAAATTTGAAGCAGGTAAATACCCACCAAGGGGACCTAGCTTGTCTCATGAAAAAAAAGCTGATTTTGTGGAAAATTACCGCCTCAACGCTTCCGCTCTTGCCGTTCGCTGTTTTTTTGTCGGGCTAAGAAGTAAAGTCCTCGCTCATGGAACCAAGGAGACAAGACCTGTGTTAAAAGCGGATAACAACCTCTTGATTCACTTTGAGAGACAGCTTCTTCTTCTGGTGATATGCGGCCCAGTTTGCATCGATGGAGCTTGACGAAGAGATTTATAAAGACCTTGATCCATTCCGGACAAAAAGCAAGGTAGGCAAGAACTATCTTCCACTATGGATGGAAGATGATAAAATGTCAACCTCAAAAGCCATTAGGCGTGTCCTTCCCAAGTCTTGTGATTGATTTTTTCGTGCGCTTTTGCAACTCATAAGCCTAATTTGTTGGCAAGCACGACGGCAATCCACTCATTCAACAAAGCTCAAGTAATGATGCCTTAACCATTTGTCAATACACCATTTAGGTAGAATCCGGCCTCAGTTCAATGCCAACGGAACAAGACGCTCGCTTATCAAAACAATGCACTCTCGGCCTAATTGCTATAGAACGCCACCCTCTTTAATCATGGAACCCAAAGACAAAGCCATGTGCAGCCGTCCATTGTTGAGCTATTTCTCCTCCATTATTGACTTGGTGTCCATTCTTCTATAGAAAGAAAATAATGAGCTGTGCCATATAAAAGTTCAATGCTAAGAATGAGATGGTTGATATTTTTTTTCTCTCTGCTCCCCAGCAGCCGCCTTACTTCAATGATAATTAAAGCAACATGCAACACAGTGTGCACTATCCTCGACATTCAAATCTTCTTCCTCAATGGAAAGTTCGCACTGTTGATTTCGCAATTCAGAAAGAAAAAAAAATATTCATTCAGTTGATTTTATTTGTGCACCTCATTAAAAATTGAACGTCGCCTTTGCTGCGCGTCACACAAAAAGCGAAATATAATCAAAGGAATTGCATTGCATGAGCAAGTTTGTTATTTTGTTTGTATTGTTGTACAGCGAGACAGATAAAGGAGCAGAAGAGGATATGAATATCACTTTTGCCAGCTGACAAGAATATATATTCATATACAAAATTTTTTTTTGTGTTGATGGTGTCAGCCTCAGCTACAGCTACGTGCTGAAAGAGGGCTGTGTTCTGTGTTTTGTGTTGTCCTGAGCAAATACGCTTGCACACAAACTGAAAGCGGTCTAATTAGTTTCTAGCATATACGGAATTGTTGTGGATAGTCCCCCTGGCTGGCTGCTTAGTATAAATGATTGATGATTGTAATTATAAGTGCGAGCGCCACCTGTATACCGCTGAGTTTGGCTCTAATTAATACCGATCACACTCGTACACTTATTAATTTTGATATGAAACTTAAAATGGGCAAATGATGCAATGCATTGAGCCAACAACAACAACCGTGACCTAATTTAATTTCAAGAAACAAGCCATAAAGTATATTGACTAATGGAGCACTAACTTTGGATTTCGAACAGAACACGTAACCTTTTGCTTGAACTTAAGGTTCTGTTGTCCTTTCTATCAACCCTGATGGGATTACGGGGTAAGAAATTGCGATCTGGCACGTAAGAAGCTCGTAAACTCGTCTTGTGCTTGCAGTAAATTTGAACAGTTCCAAATGAATTTTTAGGAAATTTTCCAAAGGGATTTCGTAACTAGGTAGTAAACGGGGTAGTCCGACGAATGGTTTTCGTGATTATGTATTTGAAGAATGCAATTTATTTGTAATTACCCGGGCAACCAATTTTAGACCAGATTGCGAACTGCCTTAGTATGGTAGGACATGCACTGGCCAAATTATTCGGATGGGTTAATGAAGCTTTTTTAGGTTCGGTAGGGGTGTCTTTAACACGTCCAATAAGGTGGCGAAAAAGCATCCACCGATGTAAGATAATATATAGAAGAAAGGTCCTACTCCTAAACATGTTTATGGCCTTCGTCAATTGGTTGTTTGTTAAAGTGGCTAGTCTTTAAGACGCGTCTGGTTGATGCTCCTTTTTGATTTCTATACAAGAGGTTAGGCTCCTTGATAGATACCGGGATATGACAATAATTATTGTTCTCAAAATTGAATGTGACACCATCAACGTCTGAGAGTTGGGGGTTGAACCATCCGTGGTAATAGTTGATGGGAATTTTCAACTGACCTCAAATCAAATTGGCGCTAGTTGTAGGCTTTTGGTTCATCGACGTCAAAATGCAAGGTTTACTTGTTGACAGGGGAAAAACAGAAGTGTCTTCAGAAAGGTGGCAAATACAGCAAATGTGTTGATCAACTAGGTGTACGAGGTTACTAACAATTTTACGTTTTGATCATTTAGCCTCATTCAACACTGAACGAGGAGATCAACTATGTTTATAAAGTTTTCAATAATTGACGTGTTGATCAACTTGTTGCACGCGGTTAATCAACAATTGATGTGTATTGATCAATGAAGTGCATAAATTTCAACAACAATTGATATGTTGATTCTTGTACAATGTTATTTAACGGCTGTTGTTTAAGGATTTCCTGGTTCCTTAATTGTCCATTAAAAAGGCTTAAAACACGTATTGACTGTAAAGTGACTAGAATTCACAGTTTTATAACTCGCACAATAGTAATACCGACACAATTGCCTTCCACCAACTCTTCTCTGTTCCTCAGATGCATTGTCAACCTTGGAAATACCATCTATGGAACTGCTGCTGTTCGCCTTCGCACCGATTAGGCTATACAATCTTCTGCACAATCTAGAGTGCATGCTTTTCAAAAGTAAACAAGCTCTGAGAAGAATCACCCAACAGAAGGCTATTGTTCGCCGTGAATGCAGAACTGGCCCTTGTGTGTGTTTGATTGCTGTTGTTGCATTGTTTTCGTTTGCGTATGCATGCATTCTGCAGAAGATGTCCTTTCCGGATGATGAAGACTGTGTGCAAACTACCTACATATATTTACAAAAAGAAAAAAAAAACTAAGTAAACTTGTCAATTATCCCCAACAATTACGACCCCGGGTTTGTGTAATAAAATGCCATCAGCCTATCGATGAAAGCGAATTATCATTGAACTCCTGTGCAAATCTCGTGCGCCCTCAACACTCCACAACAATACGAAGAGCATGGCATGTCGCACAATACCGAATCGAATTGCCATTGTATTACTGCACAGTCGGGGGGTGAAAGGCGAAAAACGAATAAAAAATGAAATTGCATCGCCTAGGCTCGTTCATGTCCCGGGGGTTTATCCTTTCGAGGAGGCTTGGCTGTGCAAACATTTGCCAACTAATGTGATTCCACTGGATCTCGGCACCAAGTACACTCTTACCATGTATTTATACCATTTGTTGGATGTTTTAAAGGTTTTTTTTTATTTTTTTGAGGGTAGGGATTATCATTGTCGTCATATGTATTTTTTTTGTATTGACAATTGGGGTGGCTAATTCACTTGAGGGTTTTCAACGATAAGAACGCTCCTTCTGAAGATGGGCATAGCAAAGACGGGACACCTCGCTCATACTAATATAATACGCGACTTTGTGAACTTTGAAGGTTGCAAAGCGCAGCTAAAACTGAAGCCCCCTCAAAGTCAATTCATATTCATTATTTCAAAAACGAGGTAACAATTTTTTCCTCTAATCGTCCACCCTCTCTCTCGCTCTCTGTCTGTGCTGATGTGCTGTACCGAAATTGCGCCACGCTTGTCTGCGTTTTTTAGAGCGCGCTCCACCGGAATACAACCATTTACAGCAAGCCGCACAGAGCTGGTACTGGTATATGCTGCTTGTTTGAATCTCAGTGAAATTAAAATCAAGTGCACTCTGTGAACCATTGCGGCAGAGAGTGCCTTCACATATTTAACGCGAAATGCATTCACATAAAAGGTACAAAAGCACTAATGAAATTGGCATCGCTTTGCATGCGATGCCAAGTTTGCGAGAACTCTTCATTAGCAAGCGGAAATGTAATTTAAAAATGAAACAAGCGCGCTACCATGGCATCTCTGCGTCTGCACAATGCAAATTAATTAACCGTTGTCGTATACATGAAAATATTGTGCTTCTTGGGCAAATCTCCCACGCCACGTCCATACGAGCGAGCGTTTTGTATCATAATGTTGGAGTTGTATTTATCGGCTGTCGTTGATCTCGGCGACGACAGTCGACAGCGCCTTGGAGCTTGGAGCGACTTCAACAACATGTCACACAGATGAGACATGACTCGGAGACAGTTATAGGGATGAAATAGCTATTTGCGAACCGACAACAATGGTGTATCAGAGATGATGCGCCATGTCCTTATACGAGTATTCTGTGTCATTTCAGTGCTGGCAACAGTTACTGCCTTGAACACAATCCGACATGGGTTGTCATATCACCAAGGATTTGGAGCCATGCATATATAGAGAAGATTATTGTTGGGAGTGGAAGTGGGGCGCTGTCATTACCACCGCATTGTTCAATATGCTACTTGTACACGTACTATTCGTATTCCTATATTCGTCCTTGCTGCTGGTAGACACTGTATAGGTACTATAGGTGTACATATCTGCGACAACCAAAATGTTGTGTTATTTCATTTTTCACTTACCGTGTCGAGCTTCCTCTCCCTCGGGGGCATGTTGTGTAATTGTATTGAGTTCATCCTCTAGGTCGACATGACAATCGGATACGTCCCACGAGAGAAATCCTGAAAAGCAAATAAATAGATTTTTCATTTAACAATTTTGTATACTACGCCACGAAATGCAAAACAAAAGAACGGGTGAGCGATGGAGAAAATTAAAGCTAAACAATCTACACGACCCGAGATACTCGTACACAACGGGTATATGTACATTGCACAGTGGTGTGAACAATATAGCTCTGTTTGTTTAAGCAGACGTGTCCTGATTGCTAATTAAAATGTTTCATCTTTTTGCAGTTTATTTTTTTTTATATTTTTTTTTTAAATTAAAACTTGTCCGTCATGATGGACTGGACTCGGGGCGGGGTATGATTTTTGATGGCGATCCTTTGTTGTGAGCTTTTTACGATTATGTATAGGTTCAGTCCATTACAAGCCCGTTGAACAGTGGGTTAATCTAATTTGATAAGTAGCGACTGTGTCATAAAAGCGCACACAAAATAGTGCGTACACGCACCCTTGTACCCGTTTGCTATTATTATATGCATGGATTAGAATCGAATGTGGCTTCTTTTAATGCATTTCTTTTAGTGGGCCTTCCGTTTTATAGATTTGTTTTCAAACACACTGTTTTATGTAATCCACTCACTCGGGTAGTGAGTGTGTTTATGCACGCCATAAAGCGGAAGCTTTCTAATATTGTTACGGTCGATTTTCTGCAGGGGGGCTTTCTTTCAGCGCTGCGTCATGTGGTGAAATAGCTCATTTTGTATTGTATAATGTTAAAATAAAGAGCTGGGAACACTTTTTTGAAAAATAATTTTCGCCGGTCTATCCGCGTTCACGTAATTATCTTAAATACCCTCAAGTCATACAAAAAGTGTTTCATCTGGTTCAAAACACAGTGGGACGGTGCAGAATTATTTTCTTGCTTTAACACGGTTTATTCCAGTTTCTCCTTCTCCCTTTTGATATTTTTTACGTTTTTTCAAAGCAATAGGCTTTTAAAATATTCCCTCAATCAAATGTTTTGCAAACCCTGTCTCCCAAGTCCCAACAGAGAACTTGGTCGAATTTTTCTTTTATATTTCAGAGAGCCTGAACTGTCAAAAGTATGTTCGTGTCACATTTTTGTCTCACACAACACATAATGAGGCTTGAATTTGTGTTTTACTTTTCGTTCAAAACACGATCAAAGTCTGAATAGTATCAGTGAAAATCTGAACAAAGCATTTTTTGACAGCAAACCATGGACGTGTTTTATTGGACATGTATATCAGCAAAGTAAAGTATTAAACTCTAGGACGACACTTCCGAGGTTCATCTTCTTAATATATATAATTCTACTGTACGTGTGTATGTCACTGAACTCCTCCTATAAACGGCTGGACCGATTTGAATGAATTTTTTTGTATGCCTTTGGGTGGCGCCCTGGATGGTTTAGATTCACAAATCAGCCCGGCAGATGGCACTGCAGTGGGTTCGCTAGTACTTCGTTGTAACAACGAACAACGCAACAAGCTCACATTTTTTAGCAGATATTTAATTAAATTTAATTGCTTAACATACAAGCGTATAAAAAGTAACAATCAAGTAACCTTATATATAAGATAGAAATATTAAAGGTGAAAAGAAAATCGTAAACATACATAAAATAACGGGTGATTTTTTAGCTGGTTTGGTTTTGGCAACACTGGTTTTGACAGCTGACGTGTGTTTAGTACCTTGTGTCACTGTCAAACAGCTTCAGTTTGGTTTGCAATTTAACCATGGATTGTCTTACAAATGAACAACGCTTGCAAATTATTGAATTTTACTATCAAAATTCGTGCTCGGTTCGAAATGTTCATCGCGCGCTGCTTCCGCTTTTTTATCGAAAAATTGTGTTCAGCGATGAGGCTCATTTTTGGTTGAATGGGTACGTAAATAAGCAAAATTGCCGCATTTGGAGTGAAGATCAGCCAGAAGCATTGCAACAGCTACCAATGCATCCCGAAAAAGCCACTGTTTGGTGCGGTTTATGGGCCGTCGGCATTATTGGGCCATATTTCTTCAAAGATGATGCGAATCGCAGCGTTACTGTCAATGGTGAACGCTACCGAGCGATGATAACAAACTTTTTTTTGCCCGAAATGGAAGTTCTTGACTTGCATGATATGTGGTTTCAACAAGACGGTGCCACATGCCACACAGCACGCGAAACAATGGCGCAATTGCGAGGCGAGTTTGGTGAACAGTTAATTTCACGTTTCGGGCCGGTCAATTGGCCGCCTAGATCGTGCGATTTGACACCATTAGATTATTTTTTGTGGGGGTATGTCAAGGCTAATGTGTATAGGGACAAGCCCGCTTCGATTGACAGACTGGAAGCCAACATCCATGCATTCATTCGTGAGATACCGGCCGATATGTGTGAAAGAGTATGCCAAAATTGGACTCAGCGGATGGGCTACCTGAGACGAAGCCGCGGTCAACATTTGCATGAAATTATCTTTAAACATTAAATTGCAAGGTTCAAGCTATCGATTCAAATAAATATTTCATTAATTTTTTCGAATTTTTTGTGTGTTTTTTTTTTTTAAAGTTCTAAACCTCTTAAAAAATCACCCTTTATAATGTTAAAATACAGAGCAGGGAACACTTTTTTGAAAAATAATTTTTGACGGACTATACGCGTTCACGTAATTATCTTAAATACCCTCAAGTCATACAAAAAATGTTTCATCTGGTTCAAAACACAGTGGGGCGGTGCAGAATTATTTTCTTGCTTTAACATGGTTTATTCCAGTTTCTCCTTCTCCCTTTTGATATTTTTTACGTTTTTTCAAAGCAATAGGCTTTTAAAATATTCCCTCGATCAAATGTTTTACAAACGCTATCACTCAAGAGAAAAAGAACTTGGTCGAATTTTTCTTTGTTATTTCAGAGAGCCTGAACTGTCAAAAGTATGTTCGTGTCACATTTTTGTCTCACACAACACATAATGAGGTTTGAATTTGTGTTTCACTTTTCGCTTGCCGTAAATATCATCAAGAAAGAGAAGCAAAAAACGGAAGAAGATAAGGACATCCTGATAAGGCGTGGACTTCCGCTCTTTATGCTTACCTTCGATAGGTCTGTAAATATCGAAGATATCTACCGAATTAAAACCATACTTAATATTGTGGTAAAAATCGAGCCCATGCGCAGAAATTTGAAAACAATTCCACAGTGCAAACGTTGCCAAGAATTCAATCATACGCAAATGTATTGCAAAAAAGAGCCGCGATGTGTAAAATGCGCCGGAAGTCATTTCTCCCAAGACTGTGGAGCAAACAAACAATCCTCCGCTACCTGTGCTAACTGTAAGGGAAAGCACCCGGCAAATTATAGAGGCTGTGAAGTAGCTAAGGAGTTGCAAAAACGGAGAGATGCGCTACTCAAAAGCCAAAATAAAAAAACAAAGCCCCTTACCAAGATAAAGCGTAGGACCGCCCAGGAGGTAGTAGGCAATATAAAACCTCCGGTTCAAAAGCGTAGCATTGTCAGAGAAAGAGATACAATTGAAAGGCCCTCGAACTCTGTTGTCAAAAGAAACGCTACTGAAAAGTTACCACCAGGAAAGCCATCGAATAGTGGCCCCCGGACAGCCAGAGTACAGACCTACGCTCAGGCCGCGGCATTCGAAGGAGCGAAAAACGTTGAAACTTCGCCGGACCCTGTTTCTCATGTTTTCTCAGTTATTCTCGAGAAACTTGAAGAACAATGCAAAATAAACAAAATTATTCTCGATCGCTTGGTTAAGCTCGAAAATAATTCACGGAAAACGCGTGCTTCAAAAAAAACATGAATGAAAAACCAATGTTAAAAATATGCACTTGGAATGCAAACGGGCTTTCACAAAAACTCGGCGAATTGGAAATATTCATACGCGAGAAAGATATTGACATTTGCTTGATTTCTGAAACTCACGTGAAAAAGGGATCGAATTTAAAAATAAAAGGATATAATGATTTCCACGCTTGTCACCCATCGGGGAACGCCAGAGGTGGATCATCATTGCTTATTAAAGACTGCATTGAACAATACGAAGACCTGAAGATAGAGCTCGAAACTATGCAACTGTGCACGATTCGAGTTAAAAATAGTCAGCGTACTCTTAGAATTTCATCTATCTACTGTCCACCGCGTTCCGCGCTTGAAAAAAGTGATTTCACTAACCTGCTTAAAACGCTCAAACCAAACTTCATTATTGGCGGCGATTTTAATGCGAAGCACACGTTCTGGGGCTCCAGATACATCTCGCGAAAAGGTAGAATGCTCTATGGGGCAGGTATGGAATACAGTTGCGATTTCCTCTCGACGGGCAAGCCGACCTACTGGCCAACTGATACCTCAAAACTACCTGACCTGATAGATTTTTTCGTTGTGAAAGGAATACCTACCAACCACATTAAAGTTGAAGAGAGCTTTGATCTATCATCTGACCACTCACCGGTTATATTAACATTGAGTGTAAAACTAGTCAATAACCAAGAGCCAGCTAGATTAATTGGTAGAAAAACTAACTGGGAAGGCTTTAGGAACGAAATAGAAGATAATGTTGAACTGAGTGTTCCACTTACGACACCCTATGAACTTGAGGTTGAGGTTGATCGCTTCGTCGAGATCGTACAGATCGCCTCCTGGAATAATACGCCTAATCCAAGGAAAACGCCGGCCAAATACGGGCTACGATATCCTCCCGAAATAAAAGAATTGGTCAACGAAAAAAGGAAGGCGCGTAAGAAATGGCAACAGAGTCGCGCTCCGCAACATAAAGCACATTTGAATTATTTGTGCAATTTGTTGAAGACAGCCATTAAGGATTTTAAAAATCGTGCGATAGGTTCTTACCTTGAAAGTTTAACAGCGAAAAAAGATTCCAATTATTCACTTTGGAAAGCTGTAAAAGGCACCAAAAGGCCCAAAATCCCCGCGCCGCCAATTAGAATAAATCAAAATGAATGGGCAAGGGAAGATAAGCAAAAAGCGGACGTTTTTGCCGCTCATCTAGAAGAAACCTTTAAACCGTACGATGGCCAAGCGATCCCCGACAATACTAATAGGGCGGAATTACAATCTGACGATTCAACACTCACTAGTGCAACGCTAAGTGAACTAAAACGTGAAATCGAATCCCTAAAACCTAAGAAAGCTCCTGGTTATGATTTGATCACCGGAGAAGTTCTGAAAGTTCTACCAAGGAAAGCATTAATTAAGCTTCTTCATATTATAAATGCCGCGTTCAGACTAAAACATGTGCCTAGTCAATGGAAAGTCGCGGAGGTCATAATGGTGTTAAAACCAGGAAAACCGCCAAATGAAGTAAAATCGTATAGACCGATTTCCCTTCTTCCGGTCATTTCCAAAGTCTTCGAGAGAATATTGCTTAGGCGCCTACAGCCGGTTATTGAAGACAATAATCTTATCCCTGACCACCAGTTTGGGTTCAGAACCAAGCACATTCGACGATTGACCAAGTACATAGAACTACTGACGTAATCGAGAAAGCATTTGAAGAAAAAAAGATTTGCTCAAGCGTATTCCTTGACGTCTCACAAGCCTTTGATAAGGTGTGGCACGACGGCTTGAAATTTAAATTACGACAAGTTCTCCCCGCAAGCCTATATGGTATTCTAGAATCATATCTCGGGAATAGACTCTTCCGGGTTAGAAATGGAAACGAATACTCGGAGCTAAAAGAAATTTCGGCCGGGGTACCGCAAGGAAGCGTCCTTGGTCCGCTTCTCTATGTGTTATATACTCGCGATATACCAAGGGAAGATGGCACTACCCTTGCTACGTTCGCCGACGACACAGCTATCCTAGCTGTAGGTAATACAATCGAAGAAGCGACTACAAAACTGCAAGCCGCAGTGAATATGGTAAATGAATGGACAAGGAACTGGCGGATCGCCCTCAACGAAACTAAATCTGTTCACGTGAATTTCACTTATAAGAAAACTAATGACTTGCCAATTTTTCTAAACTTGGCCCGAATACCCTTTGCAAACGAGGCCAAATACCTGGGAATGACACTCGACGCAAAGCTGAAATGGAGTTCGCACGTGAAAATGAAACGTAAAGAACTCGATATCAAATATAGAGAAATGTACTGGTTACTCGGAAAACATTCCCAGCTCAGTACTGAGAACAAATTGCTTTTATACAAGCAAGTGCTAAAGCCGGTGTGGACCTACGGTATACAACTTTGGGGTTGTACCAAGAAAACAAATGTCAATATTCTACAAACTTTTCAAAATAAAGTCCTTAGAGAAATTGTACAAGCACCATGGTATATTAGAAACGACGATATCCATAGGGATCTCGGAATTCCAACAATCGAAGCTGAATCTAGAAGCTTCGCGAGAAAGCAAAGAAACCGACTAATCGGACATATCAACAATACAGTCCGACAAATCTTGGACGAGAGCAATTTATTGCGCCGACTACAAAGAACGAAACCGTTCGACTTGGCAAGATAAGATTAACCGCGTCTAATTTGCGGAACACGCAGGATCTTTCATTGGAAAGTAACCTGTCAAAAGTTGTTATTTAATGATAGAAAAATTGCTTGATAAGTTATATCTTAGTTGCAGTATCTAAGTATCAGTAAAAATCTGACACTACTATGAGAACGCGCTTGCTATTCTCATAGTGTCTTTGGAAGATTTTCACCTACCCTCGGATAAAAAAAAAAAAAAAAAAAAAAAAAAAAAAAAAAAACTTTTCGCTCAAAACACGATCAGAGCGCGCACCCCATGTTTGTAAAGTCCAAGTGAAAATCTGAACAAAGTATTTTTTGACAGCAAACCATGGGCGTGTTTTATTGGACATGTATGGTCAGCAAAGCAAAGTAGTAAACTCTAGGACACTTCCGAGGTTCATCTTCTTAAAATATATACAATTCTATTGTACGTGTGTATGTCACTGAACTCCTCCTAAACGGCTGGACCGATTTGAATGCATTGTTTTGTATGCGTTTGGGTGGCGCCCTGGATGGTTTAGATTCACAAATCAGCCCGGCAGATGGCACTGCAGTGGGTTCGCTAGTACTTCGTTATATTTATTCAAAGTAGAAATTGCTTGACAATAGCAGCTTATTTTAAAACTTTTCTGGTGACGCGTTCATGACTATGATATAGTAAACCGCTTCCAGCAAGTGGAATTTCATCAAACTAAAGTCGATATGCTCACAAAATTAGAATTTTCCCTAAATTCTCCCCCAGAAAATCGCTCTTCCTGACTAATATGCACAAAAACAACCTGAGAATCCCAACAGGAATAAGTGGCCATGGTCACGTGAAAAAACATCTCCACCGTATAGGCGTCTCGCCAGACCCTATCTGCAGAAAGTCGGTCTTGAGAGTGACGAATCCTCTCTTCACATACTCACAGACTGTCCGGCTTTATGTCGCCTTAGAAAAAAATATCCTTGGGGATGAAATCGTCGATACAGTAAAACTTGCTGACTTACACCCAGAGAAGATCCTTGTCTTCCTGACTTCATCTGGAGTGAAAAGATGGCTCTAGGAACATACCAGGGTAGGCACAATAGGCTCCTTTGAGAAGCCACAGTGCCTGAGCCCCCTGTTGGCTCTCCCGCTTCCTAATCTAATCTTACGCAAATTATATCAAATGTAGTAGATCGACAGAAACTTTATAGAAACAGTCATTTGACAGCTAGGCGGAAATGCACCGTATAAATAAATCAGATCGCTGCGAACACTCTCTATAAGTAGTATGCTTCGATGTGTTTGAGCTCTACAAAGAGAGAAGCTTATAAAATATGTATGTACAAAGCCAATGAGTGTGTTGAACTCTTTTTTTAATAATTAATTTTCCACACAGAGATTTGTAACAGCCAAAGATAAATTCCTTTCTTCCATTTATCATTACAGATTAAATCTTGGCGATTGGTGTAGCTATGAAACCACAAGGCAATGCACAAACTAGAGGAGTACCTATTCAAGATAAAGGTTTTTGGCGAACTCTGTGCGAAATATGGATACGTATACAGTGCGGTTCGGGAAGCCATCGACTCGATAAGTGCGGTTCGGGAATCGGAAAAGACGGCAAGCCATTAATTGTGCAAGTGCGGCGTCAAGCCTCAAGCCATCGATTCGATGAGTGCGGTTCAGGCCCGAAAAGTGCGGTTCGGAATCGGAAAAAATGACTTAAAGCCATCGTTTTGAGTGCGGTCCGAGGGTCAAATCGAAGAAACTCCTCCAAGTATTCGTTTCGTGCGGTACGGCAATTGAAAAAAAAGTCGTCAAGCCTTCGATTCGGTAAGTGCGGTTCAAGACTTGAAAAAATGCGTCAAGCCATCGATTCGGTGACTGCGGTTCATGGCTTAGAACCTGTACAAAGCCATAGAATCAAGAAGTGTGGTTCGGAAAAGCCATCGTTTCGAGTGCGGTCCGAGGGTCAAATCGAAGAAAGACTTCAAAGTAATCGATTCGATAATTGCGGTACGGGAATTGAGAAAAATCCGCCAAGCCTTCGATTCGGTAAGTGCGGTTCAAGTGAGGGCGGTTAGGGCCCAAAAAGTACGGTTCGGAATCTGAAAAAAGGACTTAAAGCCATCGTTTCGATAAGTTCGGTCTGAGAGTCGAAATCGACGAAAAAACTAACTTAAAGGAATTGAAGAAAAGGTCAAGCCATCGATTCCTGTAAAACCTGTATAAAGCCATCGAATCAAGAAGTGTGGTTCGGAATCTAGAAAAGCCATCGTTTCGAGTGCGGCCCGAGGGTCAAACCGAAGAAAGACCTCAAAGTAATCGATTCGATAAGTGCGGTACGCGACTTGAGGAAAAGGCGCCAAGCCTTCGATTCGGTAAGTGCGGTTCAAGAATTGAAAAACGTCGTCAAGCCATCGATTCGGTGAGGGCGGTTCGGAATCTGAAGAATCGTTTCGAGTGCGGTCCGAGGATCGAAATCGAAGAAAAAACTAACTCAAAGGAACTGAAGAAAAGGTCAAGCCATCGATTCCTGTAAAACCTGTATAAAGCCATCGAATCAAGAAGTGTGGTTCGGAATCTAAAAAAGCCATCGTTTCGAGTGCGGTCGGACGGTCAAATCGGGGAAATCGATTCGATAAGTTTGGTACGGGAATTGAAAAAAAGGTGTCAAGCCTTCGATTCGGTAAGTGCGGTTCGGGAATTATAAAAAAGGCATCAAGCCATCGATTCGGTAAGTGCGGTACGGGAATTGAAAAAAAAGTGTCAAGCCTTCGATTCGATTAGTGCGGTACGGGAATTTAAAAAAAGGCGTCAAGCCATCGATTCAGTGAGTGCGTTTCAGGCCCGAAAAGTGCGGTCTTGAGTCGGAGCCATCGATTTGTGATTCGTGAAAAAGTGCACTCAAGAAAGTGTGAAAAGCGGTCATTGCATATATCCACCGTTCCATTGGCAGCTCAGCAATAGCAACTTGAAGCGTTCAAGCATTTCTAGATTTGGAAGTTGCTATCTACTTCTACACATTGGGTGAGTGACTCATTTGTTTATTTTCATATTTTAATGCATAACATAAACTGAGCTCAGAGCGACTGCGGAACTTCCATTATAAAAGATAAATGTTTAATTCACTCAGAGCTGTTGTTAGGTTAAGCTCACAAGCATTGACCGTAGAGGTTATGAAATGGTCCGCTCCATGAAACCAATTAAGCTTCAGAAAATTACTCCCTTTAAGAGGTATTACGGCCTTTCCAGCTCACGAACCTCTCTCATTTTCAAATTGAAAATTTAACCACCATCTCTGTTAAGTTTATGCTGCTTGCCACACCCTCTTCGCTCATTTTTCATTAGTGTACTTTATATAGGTGATTGTTGTTTTTACACAAAAGGATTGCGCCCCCATCATTATACCTACTCTTGAAATTAAAATTGTTCCACGCGTACCTACAATTAAGACATATTTTTAGTATTAATCGACTGAATCGACTTTTCGAATCAATATTTGCGGAATTACTTGACCTTTTTGTTGGCCTTAATTTCCGCTTATAACCTTTACTTACAAACAGTATAAAATAATATCTTCATATATCCTTAAAAGCAAATACGCCTGTTCGCATGGAACCAAGTACGCAATAAGAAAGCTAAACGTCCCAGAGAAGGGAATGTGTTTGCAAAGGAAAAAGGAGGAGTCGTCTTCCATATCCGTGCGATTTAGTTATTTTTTTTTTTTTCTTGTGCCTTCTTTTCACCTGAAGGTACCGAGGAAAAAAAAAATAACTTAATAATTCAGTGCTACGGATGAGAGGAGTATAAGTCTCCGTGGATGTATTCACCGGCTTCGCCATAGCGATTGCAAAGGAAGCTCATACAAAACACACTTCGTTATGCATACGGATGAGCAGGGGTTGAGCCATACAATTTGAAAGCACCTTTGGACCGGGAAGCTCCCTACATACTCCGTACATACTCTCCGCTGCAATAAAGAACGCGGCAGGTTGTGCCTGCAGAAACTATACCTACACGGGCTTTAAGACACAATTCCAAGTAAATCACATAAATAAACTAAAATTTAATAAATCTTCAGTTTGAAACAAGCAAAAAAAAAGTATTTTTTGAATGACGGACGGATGTGAATTTGTTCGCCTAATTAAATTCAATTAGGCGGATTCATTTCAATCAGAATCACAGCCAGTGAAATTAGGACGAGTCCGTTTTTAATTATATAGCGCCGCAAACATGAATTGGCGTTGATTTGTCACACTGCCAGTGAGTGGTGAGTCCTTGTCCAACTCGCAATCTAAACCATAACCATCGGTTTGAGTGAGGCACAAGTGCCAGAACCGACAACTTTGCACCTTCAGTTGATTTCCATCAGATTTACGTGTTTAAGTGTAGAAACGCTTTTGTTTTTCACTTCTCAACAAACTACTCCAACTACCATAAGAATAAGTTCCCACATCCGCTCAACCGAAGGTCCCTATTATAGATTTTTACGATACAAATCAGTATTGAATCCATCAATCCTTGCTCCGAAATCAGGTCAAGTGAGGACTTGAAGTGGGATCTGCGGGAAACCCCGGCTAAACAAATAATGCAAATTTAAATCATTCGGAAGTTTACACTCGAGTTTTGTTTCGATTTGTTGACAGCATAATATATACCTACTCCTACTGCGAAATATACAAAATACTCGTAGTAAAAATAATTTAATGACTGAAAAGGATGACGGATGACATCACACACTGTGGCCATAGTTACACCCCAAATATTGTCCTATCGATTTTTAATAAAAACGGAAAAGACGCCAGTTTGTTGGAGCGGTTAACATGACAACTAAATGCGACAATAACGTTGTGTCACGAAAATATACCCATAAAATATTTGTTAAGGTCTATACCTGGCTGCTAAGAAGGATGGATGACATGACAACAACGGAAAAGTAGCTGCGAATAGAATTGAATTGTCTCAAGGAACAGACAGGTGTTGTTGCTTAATTGCGTTGTGACCCCTGGATCACGTACTTCAATTGGAAGAAGTTGTACCAATTCATAATGCATATTAAACAGCACCGTTGTCGGCACCCCGTAATGGAAAAACACGTGACGAACATCCTTCACGGATGTGTGTGGGAGTACTGGGAATTAGTTGTCTTCCGTGAGTTAAGAGCGTTTCAAGGTTGCGATTTAATTTGTCTTCAGCATAGCAACTCAACTAAAATGAGATTTAAACACGAAGAGGATTGGGACCGCAACAACAAGCTGCTTTCATATTTAGGGCGAGGTATTACGTTTTTAGATTATTATTTTTTTTTTTCAGTCGTTGGATAACCTTCTTAATTGAACCTGAAATGCTTGTGGGTTTCACTTCAGCATTCGACCCCTGCCCGCAACTTTGTTCGTAAAGAGTAACTCCCAGATAAAAGGGGTAATACCAAGTACTCCAAGTAAGAACCCGCTTTCGTCTTCACTGTGAAAATGGCATTCACTCCATTACTTGTACTTTTCTACAGAAAAGCAAACCACTCATTGGATCCTTTCCGTGATAAATAAAAAATTGTGGTGGCGGTGTGAAGAAAAGCATTTCGAGTAGACTCCCCTGAGGAGGACAGTGCTTTTCTAAAAGGATACACTCACCAAGGAGCAACACAAAAATGGAGAGAACTACTATTAAGCTTCGAGTGAGCATGAGGCTATCGTTAAACGTGATAAAAGCGGGTTTTGCTGCCACAAAGTCCAGTGTTTCCCTCAAAACTCTGGGGAAGGACTTGCAGTAAAATTTTATAACACCTCACGTCCGGGTGTCTGTTTCCTTAGTCATCTGTGCAGAAAATCGTTGTCGCTGTTAAATGGAATGTAGTTTACATCGCATACTTCTCTTCCATACCGCTTTAACAGAGAAAACGACGTAAAGTGCTTCCTATGCGCGGCAATCACTCGCTTTGAATTTAATTTGGTCAAACTCATTGAGCTTTAAATATTTAACAAAGTTGTGGCTCCCGAAGTACGCCTTTTCTGAGTCATATAAGAAGTGATGCATTGATGTCGGAATAACTATGAAAAATACAATTTCGTAAAAAAACAGTTCCAAAAAGTAGGCGTGGCAATGAACGACAAGACCTGCAGTATTTCCGCCATTTGAAGACACATTTTGCGATTTTTTTTACCGAAATCTGATCAGTAGTTTTTACGTCAACCGTCAGAGCCTTGTACCATCTGTTATTATATACAATTTTGAGCCTTTAAATAGCTGAAGACTAAACCTTGTTTTCAGCGAGGGTTTTATTGCATTTTTAAAGCAGTTGGAACTTGACTGAAAGTTTGAATTGTGCAAATGGTCAGTTCTTAAAGCTGAATTTGTCTCTGGTTTTCCAGTCCTCTTTGTTTCCAAAGTTGGTTAAATGTCATATTCTTTTGAACCCCACTAAATGCCATAAATTTGGCTGTTGTGTCAAAAAATATGTCGTCGTTCATTTAGGTATGTATATAGCGCATATCCATCGCACGGTAAATTTTTTGAGAAATTTTATATCCTCAGAGGGATTTTCTCTGGAGAACGAACAATCAAAGCCATTTTAAGGGTAAACCGCTGTCAAAAAATAAAATATACACTGAAAACTGTGGTCTTTCCGCCACATCGCGTCAGTAGATAAAAGTTGTATAACCGGGCTGCTCAGTAGCGAATTTCTTGACTAGATTCGTCGGCTACCCTCTGGTGCCGTGAAATAAGGCCAATCCATAAACGTCAACTGAAACAGCTGCTGACATCACTGAGTTGAGCCAATCAAAACCGAGATACATCTAGTCAGACAGCTGTCAGACTTACTAAACTAGATACTTGAATGTCCCCAATATGTATTCAATTGAGGTTTGAAACGGAAGTCTGGAAGCTGACGAGTTTTGTCTGTATATGTTGTCTAAAAACTATTGACGAATGGAGACTAACCCCTGGCGGCGAATTTTGGCATCGGTAGGTTGGTATAGATTTTGACAGCTGCCATGTATTTCTATGGAAAACGAAGAAGTTATTGTGAGAAATTGTGTACTTAATGTATATTTAGAATTTAAATATACATTTAATATAAAAAAAGACTCATTTTAAAAAAGAACAATATCTTAAAAGTGAGTGCGATAAGTGTTGATATGAAAGTGAATACAGAGTTCTTATTTTTGTTGAAAATGCAGAAAAAATCGGAGATCAGCATTGTGGCATTCCTCAATGCAATTCATATCGTAAAGAGGGAACTACATTGTACCATCTTCCAAAAGAAGTTCGGAACTCTAAAGTTCTTTTGATTAAATGGGGTATTGTGCTTAGGAAGAGGAAAAAAATTCCCGAATGTTGCAGTCTTCACTTTAGAGAAATAGACAATTTGCGACCGAAAAAACGGGATGGTTTTCAGCAGTTTTCAGTATTGAACCAAACTTGTGAAAGGAGCCTAGACCTTCCGAAATCAGCAATTCCTTCCAAAAAACCAGGCATTATACGATCAAATACGATATCAAATATAGAGAAATGTACTGGTTACTCGGAAAACATTCCCAGCTCAGTACTGAGAACAAACTGCTTTTATACAAGCAAGTGCTAAAGCCGGTGTGGACCTACGGTATACAACTTTGGGGTTGTACCAAGAAAACAAATGTCAATATTCTACAAACTTTTCAAAATAAAGTTCTTAGAGAAATTGTGCAAGCACCATGGTATATTAGAAACGACGATATCCATAGGGATCTCGGAATTCCAACAATCGAAGCTGAAACTAGAAGCTTCGCGAGAAAGCATAGAAACCGACTAATCGGACATACCAACAATACAGTCCGACAAATCTTGGACGAGAGCAATTTATTGCGCCGACTACAAAGAACGAAACCGTTCGACTTGGCAAGATAAGATTAACCGCGTTTAATTTGCGGAACACGCAGGATCTTTCATTGGAAATTCATGATAGAAAAATTGATTGATAAGGTATATCTTAGTTGCAGTATCTAACAATCTTTAGAAGGGTGGTGTTTTTAGTCAGTAAAAATCTGACACTACATTTCGTTTCCACTTTTATTTAATGACATACTTTTTATCCTCTAGATCTACTCAAGAATATATGATACATTAACCCAACCCCAAGTTTTGTAGAGAACAACTTACTAAGAGTGTTCGTATCATAGAGTTGCAGGCATGCTTAAGTACACTCACTAGCTGCATCAGGTGTCGCAGGAAAACTTTTCCATTCATCAATAGTCTGATATCAGGTGTCCAAATTTGTATTGGAACATTCAAATTTCTAGTTTAGTAAGTCTGACAGCAGTTTGACAGCAATTGCCTTTCATTTGGTTGGTCCAGATTGATCACATGCGCAATTGTTCAATTGATGGTGAAGGAGGACTCGGTGACCATAGTCAAGTAAATTCTGCCTGGATACCCAGTTGACATTTGAAAATTCCTTATAAGCGCCTCCGTTTCAAGTTCTCGTCGTTAACTTATCGAACAAAAATTGTTAGAATTTGACAGTTTAAGCAGGGGAACATTGCACTACCGAACGTTATAGGCTTTTCACCCCGAACCCAAAAGCGGGTTTTCGCGGAAACTCTCGAAAACTTTTACGAAAATAGAAGTTTTCCCATACATAATTCAGTTTTTAAAACGATTCGTTAAAACTCGTTTTCCACGAAAACACCACGAAAACGACTTCCAATCGTTGGGATTTTGAAACAAACACACCTTTGCCAATATTCAGCAAAATGGCTGACCGAACAAATGTCACAACTCACAACTTGAAATCATTTTCCACAATTAATTGATGGGCTAATATTTTTTTTTAATGCACTAAATTCATTTTGTTTGTTAATTATAGAAAGTTGTACCCAAATAAGTTTGCACGGACGTTTAACGACAAGTGCCTCACAGCTGATTGAAACGTCAAACGAAAACTAGTTGGTGGTCAGTGTGAATGCATCGACGAGTTTTCGACGAAAACACGGTTTTTAATTCGGTTTGAAAAGCCTATTACAGAGTTGGGTAATATAAATGGAACCACGCAATGCCACCAGTTTTTCGACTTGGAAAATGTATTCACGAATTTCTCCACTGAGTAGTAAGTTGACATTCGGACTATACATGGGTCGTCAGTCGTCACCAATAGTAAAAGTGACGTTATCGACCAATCTAGTTTTGACGTTCAGGTTACATCTTATCCAGACCAATCTAGTCGACTGAAGATAAGTATAGATCTTTGAATGAGCCCATTTTCTTCTGAAAAAAATCAAGATTTAATGCATTTTAATAACAACTAAAGAAGTAAAATGTCTTTAGACTGATGCCGTCTATTTTCAGCTCCGAGTCCTGACAGTTTAAATTTAATTTTATCTGTGTTAACACCCGGCCACCGCCAAACAATTCGGACCGTTAAATGATGGCTGTAAATTCACTAATAATTTAGATTAAATACTGAGTTGTGCTCTAAATTAAAAAACAAACTGTCCGCGAAGGACTCGTGGATTAAAATTCAGCACAGCGCCGACAAATAATCAATATGCTCTTCACTTAGTATATACCTACATTTCGGTATACATTTTATTACAAAACATCTACATCATTACCATTGTCCGCCAGCTATACAGCATACGTATATATACGAACATAATATCTTGAGGACATTCATATAAATACAGTCGCATCGCACATATCACTGACGACGACAGACCTTTATAACTCAACCACTTGCTCACTTGGAAACGGATTTGTCCTTTCTCTTCTCGCATGTGGCATTTGTGGCTTTTGTTGTGTACTCTCAATGTGGCTCACTTTTTCACTTTTTGGTGATATTTTAATTTTGAGTTCGGCATTGGAAAAGGACACATACAGCCCAGCCACTAGTGTGTGACACACAAAGGGTTGGTTCGTCCTTCGGATTCTTTTCTTCGTTTCTATTTTTATTTCCCTTTCACATAGACACTGGGCTTTATTGCGTAACACCGTGGCTTCAAGCTAACGATTTAGGAAAAGTAATTATCTCTGTTCACGGCGCTGTGCAAACTGTCAAAACTTAATTTGCTTGTATACGTAATTTAATACCTAGTGACACATCGGCCGAAATTGAATCGACCCTGAACCAGTGACATTTCACCAAGTCGGGCATGAAATTGAAAATGTAATTGAATTCTTCCAATCATTGCTGCTTCTTGTCGCTGCTGCATCAGCGGGACTAGGAAGATACAGTCGCCGTTTTAAAAATGAAACGATTGCACAACCATTCTTATAGTAACCTTTAAAAATGTAAGCGTGCTATTCAAGAAGTCATGACCTTTACGAATTTGCCAAAAGAGAGTCCGTTTCTTAGAGGTTGTGAGCGTCAAGAGAATTCCGCAAAAGATTTACGGCAACCATTTCTGCAGAGGGTACCGCACATGCTGCCACTGGTGGTATATTCAACAAATTGTATGCGGAATAATTGCCATTGCTTCCCGTTTGAAAAGGAAGTGGGTAGTTTCTTCCTCCGGGTGTTTAACAGCACAGCCGGTGTAAAGAGCTGAGCGAAGACAGTCGAGGAGCAGTATAACAACAACAGCGCACAGCACTAGCAGGTCTTCAAAATGTAACAACCTAACGAGCTAACCGGCTGTAAAATACATGCCCGAATCGAGGAGACTGACAACCGAATGGGCTCTATAAAACAAGAACCCGGCCACCCCCTTTCTTATACTTTATCGTGTGTGCCAGTGGGCAAGCCGTGCCGTGTGTGCTGCCTTAAATTATCTGCAATGCAGCAGTTTTGACTGAAATTTATTATTCACTCAATAGACTGTGGCTAAAAATAGTTGCGAGCATAATGAAAAACTTGACCGAAAGGATGCGCTGCACACAAGTCAAGTTGTATACTAAAGTTGTTGGCTCAATTGCTGCTGCATTATGTTGAGTATAGATATTGAGCCAGCTGGAAATGGGGCAGAGCCCATAAAACGAGGCATCACGTTTAAGTGTATACTGATGCAGTACTGTTCACACGGGCCGAACTTTATGTTGGCGAGGTCAGTTTTAGTTCTATGCTGTGTTCATTCGTTCACATAAAACAGAATGGTTTGAGTGGTTTGTGGATATTTATCGGAAATTGTAAACGAAAATGTATGCAGCGTGAACCCTTAAAACAGAAAACGCTCCAATCTGTCAACACTTTAGTCAAAAATGCCATCAATTCAATTATTTTTGTCAATCGATCGAGTGAAGAAAAATCATTCGAGACTCGCTATCTAACTGCCCAAATCGCCATCTTTTTTCTCGAAATTTTTGTCCGCCATTTTGTTTTCTCTTTTGTTTTTATTATGAATTTCGTGCGTCATTTGTAGTCCATGTGATTATTCAGTGAGCGTGACTGACAGTAACCAATTCGCCAGTGATCACCCAAATAAGCGGTTTCAAGACTGTCAAAATGACAGTTTTATGCAACATTCGATTGACTATTCATATTTGTGTGTTGACAAATATCTTCCCTCACCATTTGCAAGCTAATAGTCACTTAGCAATTGATGTTGTTCATGATTGACTGGGTTTATATTTAGAGCCACACATTTTGCCTTCACGAATTCTTAGGTTAGGAAGAGACAACTTTTGACGTTTTGATGCAGTATTGTGATTGCAAATTTTCAAGTTGTTAAGCAGTCGTTAATTATTAAAACTGTCGTGGACTTTTCAATTGAATGGTATTTATTTTTATATCTGACAGCTTATTTCCAAATAGTAAAGGGTGCGTTCACACATCAAAACTGCAGTGGATTCTTAAACTGGATGTCAATTGTTTTTCGGAGAGTTAAAAAAAACAACAACAAATATGTCGCTTATCGAGTCTGACTGACAGTTTGTCATGTCATAGTGTCAAAATGACAGTTGCTATAGTACTATTGTGACTATTGCTCGCATCTCTCCCTAATACAAATGCCCGATTATTCCTTATAATGCTCCCACTTGTTCTCCCTCGTGTAAGCAATATTTCCTACTCATTGCCGATGAGAAATCATTTTACCATGTCAATGAATATAAGCTATCCAATAATCCCCATAATGGGAAAGAGTGAATATTCAGCTGAGAATACAAAGCCAAAATGAATCGCATTCATCTTATTCTAATTATTTTACGGGGAGGGACACATTTATGGACGTTTATATTTTACACGCACGCAGTTGCCACATCTGAAGAAAATACCAGCCTGTGTATTGACAGTTTGGTAGCTAATTCAATTAATTGCGTTTTTATGGCTAGGTATTTATAGGCGCACAAAATTAGAAGAGTAATTTATCTGTGGCGTTTGAAGCTAATTTATGCGTATTACGGAGCCGGGAAGCCTTAATTAAGTTGAGTTAGACCCGGTCTTAATTGAAAGGATTTGCTGACTTTGACTTTTGGTTGTGATGAGATGTTAAATACAACTCGTGCGAAAAATGGGTTGTCTTATATTTTGTGTATTGCCTGTCCTTGATCCGGTTTAATTTATAAGTAAAGGCATTTAGAGCAGAAGTGAGCAAGAAGGATGTCCCTATTGTGTAGTAAGCCTCAAATCTACTTGACTTTGCAAAGTATTTTATTATTACATTCGCCACAAATTTCAATCCATCCAACCATCCATCACGCCAAAGTGAATTTCGCTACTTATTGTTTGAACTGCCTGTTCAAATAACGTCAAAGTACCAGAAGAAGAGCATTCGATGTACAGTGCCTTGAAAACTTTCGAGCATTCCATTTCCTTTTGTTTGTCCAATTACGTAATTTCCAATCAGTCGCGAAAGTGCATTCGAAAATCGCGAAGCCGGAATAAGATGGAACTTTTCGTGGAGTAAATATTTGAACTATCTTTCCGATTATGCAGCTCTGACTGATTTATGTTATGCAAACTTTTCGCATAGCAACGTCGGTCGGTAAGTTCGCTTGGGTGCGAGTACATGATTGGAACGTTTGCGGTGAGCCCACCGAAGCCCTATTTGATAGGTTTGCATAATTATTCGCACTGTGTTTAAACATGAGTTGTATAAGCTGTCAAAGTTGACACATAATCGAAACAGTTATGAAGGCTTATTTATGGTTGTGTGTATTTGCAATGTCTTGTCCATTTGAATTATGCCAACAAAATAGGATTGAATTTACGCAGAAATTATGGGAGTAACTAAAGTCCAGTTTGGGGTTTAGGAAAGCTGCCAGAACTATTGCAAAAAAAAACCTTAAATGTCTTAAGCTTGCTTGATGAATATACCGACGGTACATGGCTTTTCGGAGGTTCTAAATGTATCTTTAAATTTATGTTCATCGTGCAAAAGGTGCACAACTTTTATTTTTCTACCGTGAAGGCCGTGCATCGTAGGTCTTTCTTATAACGATTTAGAAAACGTTTACTTACAATGGGCCTTAGCAAATAAACATTTTAAGTTTCGACTCTAAATTTAAGCAGTTTACAGTGGCTACATTTTCCGTACAAATTTCGAAATTGTGAGCTTCCGTAAATTTAAAGTTGAGACTAAAAATGTTTATTGCTAAGGTCCAATGAAATGACAAGCAAAAACGAGCATAAACAGCTGCCAGCTGTCAAATTGGTTGTCGCTTGAAAAAAAGTGCTGCCAATTGGAAAACCAAACCTGTACAAACAGAACGGATGTAATCTCCGGCCGGGTTTTAGTATTTTGAGAACGGATAAGAAGATAAAAAGCAACTTTCCGTCCCGTATATATCGGCAGTACTTAGAAAAGATTTAACAGCGAACTCGATGAGCTTTACAGCGACAACGAATCAGTTGCCAAGTCTAAGACTCGTCTACGACATTGCTGCGAAACTTGGAGGCCCAGTCCCCTGCAGACTTGAGTAATGCAATAAAATTTCAGTGATTAATTTTCAATAATAGCGTATTAGATTTAAAAGCAAATTTGTTCGTCTCTGATTGATTTCATCTATAAATAACCCCGCCCAGAAGCTACCCCAAACTCAAAAGAGATATAAAAGGGGGATAGTGGTGAGTAAGAAAGTATCTTGCCAAAATGAGGGAGCGGCCCCTGACAATTTCTGTTTTGAAATTCTTGACGAGTTTCCATTTCATTTTATGTGTTGTTTTAAAAGAACAGACACAATGAATGATTATTTCTTTGAGGAGGGGGTGCATTTACAAAGTTTTGTTAAAAGCAAGTTATTAGTTACTATTGCTTATATCGTACTTGGAGTGGGTGTGTGTCTCAAATGTACAGAATTTTAGTGAAGGGGGCGTGAAACGGTTGTCACTCCGAACTGGAACCATTTATTTCATCTGACTACATCTAGCCTTGTTCAAGCATTGTTTTGGCAATGACTGCGCTATTGGGGAAACTCAAAATTCTAGTTAAGTAAACCCGACTGTTGGCTGAATTGATGTGCTTCAGTTTTTATTGGCTTCGGTTGAACAGTTTTGTGTGTGCCTTTCACTTCGTATGTTTGTTACATAAAGACAATCTACTTAACCAATTTCGCTGAAAATTTATAAGTTTATTCTTCTTAGTGCTGGCAGAGAGAGCTTTGAATGACTGAGCTATGTTTCCACCGGAGATTGCCTGCGAGATTTAGAAAAAATTCCCTAAAAACCGCGCAATTTTCTTGCTCCAATTTATATACAAAAAGTTAATCTCATAAACTGACCAGATTTACACGTAGAGTCCGATTTGTGAACACACTCCACAGCTCGGAATGTCAAAAATACCAACCAAACAGAGTTGTATTTGACATTGTGTCAAAAGAAGAAAACATATCCGAATTTATTTCTGTAGAAATGCAACAATGAAACCTTTCATTTTATTTTGTAGAATTAAATTATAGGATTAAAGATTTCCGGAACTCATTTATTTTATCAATTTAATCTTTTTATTTTTTCTTATATCACAATTTTGGGTTGTTCGATTTGGCAGTAGTTGACGTCAAACTAATCCTGTTTTCTTTTGGTGGAAACACCTCAGGATTTATTTGTAATCTCTCGCGATTAGTTACCGGTGGAAACGTAGCATTAAGATGACTGAGTTGTTTTGCAGTCAGCCGTCAGCATTGCCAATTGTGCTGAATGACTTATCTCGAGGACCACCGAACGGATTTGGGTGCGGCCTTCATTGTTATGACCTGTATTTCTCAGAAATCAGAGAGCGAATTAAAATGATATATATGCCTCATGGGAGCTGGGTACTCGAGGTCTTAGTGGCGTTAAATGGAAATATTTGTTTCTGTTTTGAATTGAAATAAATCTTCTCAGCCGTTAACAAGCAAAACGGGTCGGAATTAATTTTTGTTTCTTGTCTAATATCAACAGGATTTTGTGATCAACGATATCGCTTAAAAAACCAGCAACGGTTCCCGGAAAATACGCCAGAGAAAATAACGCCAGATTTTGACTTGAATAGAACATTTGCTGGCATTTTTTTCAAATAGAAAAATTTGCCATTATTTCCTCTGGCGTAATTTCCGGGAGCCACTAGCAACTCTGTGCTAAAGTTGAGAGTTTAACGAAGGACATTTACTTTAGCCTCTACAAATTTACCAAAATCTGTAGATGACCGAAAGAATAGTCTTCCTGCAAATAGCTAATGACATACGTTAAGATATTAAGAACTGTAATTTACGGACGATTTGGTATAACTTTGATTTTTCTACACGGATTTTGCAGTTTTATTTTACCAAAAATGTTCAAGAAGCTTGATTCCTACGATATTTAACTTTATAAATCAATATTTTGTAATTAAATGGTTAAAAGAAACGCTCTTTAGGAAGACCGGAATTGTTAAGGAAGACCTATTACGTAAATCAGCTTTTCATTATTTTTTTGTCCCACATTCTTATAAATTATTTGAATATGAAATTACGGGCTTTATATGTCAAAGTTCTTTGACAATCGATCCCAGTTAACACCCAGAAATAATTGAAACGGAAAATCCAACTTCTGGTCGATTGTTGTACCAAAAAAAGAGGAGGAAGTCTTTATTTTCAATGTATCGTAATATATAATCGGGGTACCAACATATTTTTGCAAAATTAAGGAGCACTTTGGGTCGACGAACTAAATTTTACTCCTATCGGGAAAGGACATTGATATCTATAATCTATGTAGCTTACGTAAGCCTGAAGACAGTTTTTGCCAAGCTTTCACAAGGACTCTCACCAAAGGGCAATAGTTAGAATTATTATTAAAATACAAAACTGACTTCTAAATTGAGTAGGATCGGGCTTCTTTGTCAATTTGATTGGACCTATGAATTTCTTCCAACGCGTTGGCTAACTACATTTTTTACTTGTCACTTATTTGATTAGCTTGTCACACTGTCCTTAAAAAATTATATTCCAGCTGTTTTTATGGATTAGTTTAGTAACATTACTGAAACAAAGTCAATTAGAAGTCGTTTGGTTTACTTGATTTAATTTGATAAAGCTGAGAAACTTCGGTAAAGAGAAATGTCAATTTAGTAGATATTCAGACAGGATATTCTTGTCTGAATTTGACATCTAACCAACTAAAAATTGGTCACTGGATCAATTCAGGTAGACCGTCAAATACATCTGACTTAAATAAACTGGAAATCCGAACGATCCCATCTTCAGAACTGTCAAGAAAGACATATACATTTCATTTTCTTTTTCTGCCTGAAAATGTTGAATTTCCGTTTTTTTACTCGTTCAGAGCTTCAGCATAAAATAAATTGACTCAGCAGTTTCAAATAAAATCTGTAGACAACAAATTTTGACAGCTAAACATAAGAAAAAATCTGAACTCAGCACATTTTGACAGATCAATATATTTGCCGACCGTAAATACTACCGCAGATTTTGACAGCAAAAATCTGAACTCAGCATATTTTGACAGATACATCTATTTGACGACCGTAAATACTAATGCTTGTTAAGAAAACAAAAAGCAGATTGTTAAAAAATGCACTAGATGAGCAAAAACTCTGTCCGTCGGAGAAAATTCTGTTCCCATGGTGTATTTTTGAAGTCATCTGACAGCTGGTGCTTTAACAGAGCCTGACGTACTCTCCTCTGAACGAGAAGCGAAAAACGCCTATTGCCTTCTAGTAGACAGTACCAAAGCGGCTTCTTCCACTCAGCTTTGATTTTAAAACGAATTTTGAAATGAGTTCAATCACGTTAACATGATTAAATCCGAACATTTCGTCGACCATCCGTTTAAGAATTCCCTCTGCTGGGATCCGTATTAGTTCAATTACAGTACCAGAATTTAATTATTACATTCCTCAACTGCACTCGCCCTCGATTGCAAATTCTGTACTCCAAAAATGATTTCATTTCTCGTTCAGTTGCGGTGTAGGAGGTATAGGGATGAACTCTGGCAGCGATTGGGATGGCAAAACCAATCATCTGGCATCGAACTCGTGTCCCACGGTCGTCGAGATCGAGTTGTAATTAATTGCTTGCGAACGTAATGATTTTCAAATAATAAAAATTAATGCAATTGATGGAGCAGGTTTGCTGATGCGACTAAAACAACTCACGTCACATAAGAGCTTATGTGAGTCGCATCAGCATGCATGCCGCATGCATGACGATAACAAAACTCACCCTTGAGAAGATTCTGCAGAATGTGATCCTTATGTTCGTCCGAATGCGGCTCGCCCATTATAATCAATAAGTAACAGCCAGTCAATGGACTCGGGGGTCCAACCATACCAACCAAACTTGACGGTCCTCCATCGGAGCAAGCAGTATCAATCGGGGCACGACCACCTTCCTCGTCGGTGGTGCCGACGTCGCCAGCTAGATTATCACCTTCCCCATTATCACCATTAGTACCACCTCTGCCGGCGCCGCCGTTAGCTTGAGTCATTCCATTGGCGATAATATTCAAATTATCCGGAACCGGATGACCGCCGCCGTTCTCTGCACGTCCACCGTCGCCACCGCCGTTGCCATTTCCATTGCTGCCTCCATTCCTGGCAACATTACTGCCAGCCGCAGGATCTCCCGCAGCAACCGCTCCTATCCCGTTTCGATTCTGATCAGCGGCAGTTGAGGCCGCTGCTCCAGCGTTGGGACCAACAGTTGCTTGATCCCCCATCACAGATTATTCCCTTTCCTTTTTTATTTATGACAATCGGTTCGAAAAAAAAAATCTATCGATTCGAATTGCTTAATTAATTTATGTGTAATCCACTTGCCTTTGAGTTTTACTTGTCAATCTGTATGCACGGAAAAGCAGAGCACAAGAGTAGGTACTTTTTATTTTACACTTTTATGCACTGAAAGTCTAATTCACTTTTGCGCTGGTGGCTGGCTTGCAGTAAGCAGGCTTTTGCACTGATAGTTTTTTTTTTTTATTGTTGCTGCTGGTTGGTTTGTTTTTTCTTGTTATTCACTCTGAAGTCTGAACTCTGTATCTGTAATGCTGTGCGTGTAAGAGAAGTAAAAATAAATTTGAAATCGTACAGTAAAATACCGCAAAGGGATGAAGCGAATAGGGAAAATTTTGTGTTAATGTGTCGCCGCACCATTTTCCAGCAATAAAGTACATATCTCTGTCTGGATGAATGACTCATGTTTTGGGAGTTGGGCTGGCACAAATAAATCGATCGATGAGGACAATGCCTCGACGAGCGAACGAGGAAGTGTTGCGACACGCTTGAAAGTATCTATAACACCCTCGAAGGAGAAAGTCACAAAAGAGGCAAAAATCACTCATGAATATTAAAAGAAAAAAGGACCAAAATGGTTCAATTTTGTTTCAATACTGCGATGGCTTTTTGTATCCAATTAGCAGAGAATTTCCAAAGTTCACGTTCACCAAACAAAACGCTAAAGAACACTGCGGAAGGTATTTGAATTTATTTTCGTGGCACTTTCCCTCTGCAGCATGTTCCAGCTAAAGCGATGGTTATGGTGAACTGCATGCGTCTTCCAAAAATAAATCCAACTTCAACAGCAGCGGTAACGACGACAATTTTATTATTGGCAATAGCAATAGAGAGATTTTTCGATATTCGCTTCAACCGTTTCACTTGTTTTTTGGTTTTTGGTTTTTAAATAGAGCCACACAAATTGTTATCCTACGGGAGTGTATCTGTTTCTGTATATGTGCCCCTAGTGAGAAGGAGGAAGAAGAACCGCACCCGTCCAAGTACAAAACTGAACTGTGACTTTCTGCTCTTCTAGCTCGAAAACACTGCGTATATTGGAAGGAAATCCGAAGAAGTAGGAAAGAAAAAAAAAATCCTTTTCGGGGATAGTCGTCGTGTCTCGTGTCTGCGGTAAGGGTAAGTGGTAGGTAGTAGTATCTGCGTGTGTATATAGTACGTAGGGGGTATTTCTTTTTTGTCCTATTGATTTATTTGTCACGAGGTGGTGCAATATGTGGCGCCTCGGCTCGGTTGTGTTCTTGAACAAAGCCAAGTGGTTATTAATAACGGGTGGCTGATGGTACACTACCGTCGCGGTTGGTTGTTCCAAACTGAACTGGATTGGTTTTTGGTTACTTCTGGTCGAAGCGAAAGCTCAACAAAGACTGGCGATGGCTATGCATCGATGCAGTGACTTCGAAGAGGATATCCACTACCCACTATCCACTGGAAGGGGGTGGTTTTGCTTGGAAGTCCACGGAGGGGCTGATGGAAGTTGTTGGAAGAGGTCTTCCACTTCCAGTGTGTTGTGGAAGGTGCAGTCTATTAACAGTCCTGTTACTGTGGTCAGAACTTCAATCGGGGTTGAAAGTTGGAGCCGTGCCAGGTGTTCGCCGCAACGTATAGTATGTTGATTAAGACGAAACGGCTTAAAAATTGATTTTTATTTACACTAAGAAACACTTCTTACTCCGGAGACGATCTTTTTCGAAATACACAAGCTCGCGATGTTAGTTGCGGCTGGACTGATGATTGCCGTCGAAGAACCGGCCCTTTTTGTACACAGACGATGGCGCAGATTTTTGGAAGGGTCCCAAGAAAAATCGAGTGCACTGCCGCTACTGTTTGAGTGGAAGCGGAATTACGGTCGAAAATGATTTAAGACCATTCGACAGCTGGAACTCCATCTCAACTCGAAGCTTTTGAGTCAAACTCGTGGCACGGTCCTATTTAAATTTCCGGTCTGCACAACTGGGGTTTTCATTTCGTTTCCACCGGATCTTGTGCACGGCCGTCCAATAGGTATAGGTACTACCAGTAATATCGGTCGCCATATTGATTAGCCTGTAAATATTTTAAGTTCGTACTTAGAAAGGCGATGGATACATCGTTTTAGAACCGGCAGGAAAGCACCCTAAAATCACCGCACAAGCGCACTCTCGCCTGGATTAGTCTTCAAGTTATCAAACGACGAGAACGAGACCACAAAGAGAAAGAGAGAGATGGAGAGAAGGAGAACAACAACAACAACAACAGAAATTAAGACATCACATGTGCACTTGGAAAGTTCATGAGGAACCGTCGCCGAACCATCTGATTCAATATTGATTTTCAAGTGAAAACAGCTGGCCGCCTAGTGTGAACTTCCCCACGGTACAGTGGGCCCTAGTTGTTGTTTCACATACACAACTACTCTCGCAGCACCAGGGGCTGGAACGGAAGGAATGTGCTTGTGCGTGTGAGGGCATATGGATGTTTAATTTAAAAAGTGGGGTGCACTGTTCGATTTTTTTAACTCCTCTCACTAGGGCATATACTCGACACTCGTACATCTAAAAAGAAAACTACAAGAAAATTGTACATATACATTTTCAGCCGTGAATGCTCACCTTTTGCACCGTAATATGCTTAATGGACGACAGTAAAAGCTAAAATTCTTGAAAATTTTCGCCCACAATATATGTAGAGTAGATTATTTTCACTGAATTTATTTTTTATTTTTTTATTTTCCTTTAAACTTTATATATCCTTACGAACTAGGTGAATAAATGGACTTTTAAGCGAAGAAGCGATTTTTTTTCTATTTAGCTTTTGAATAAATATATCTATTAACTGGTTGTGTATATTATTTGTGAATCAACACTGAAAACCAGCAGTCTTAATTAAGCACTTAAGTAGAGTTTGAAAAAGGTTTATAATTTATTAATTTTTTTTTTAATCGGAAAAAGCAAACGACTATTGGGTAGTATATTTTTTTTTTGTGTAACTTTTTTTTTCTTTTTGCTTGCAGGAGAGTGGGACGATGATATATATATAGTTGTAATCTTAGTTATCCACTTTGAAACCGAAATAAACTTTAGACGGATTTTGGTGCACACGCAATTTTAAAGTTTAATTTCAGATTTCACATTTTTTGTGTTCTTTAGTTGAGGAAAAGTGTAGAATTTTCTCTTGGAAATTTTCTTTCTATATATATATGTTTTCACACACAAAAACTGGAGTTGCGTCAACCGGCTTCTTACTTTGCTTCTTAAATAGGTAGCAGTTTGGTTGGTACTAGGTGCAGTTGATGAAGAATTTCTCTTCGAATCGTCGGGAGTCTAAAATCACGACGAAAACATTTGGCATGCGTCCACAGTTTGAGGGCTGGTATATGGTTTCCACTGTGGTCGGGTGTGCGGTCGGCGGGTCTCTTCCCCTAACATTTTATGGAAAATGACAGCTGAGATGAGGTGGAAGACAGAGTTTGTAGGTTAGGATTTTGCCCTGCAAAAGGATATATGGTGGTGGTGGTTCTGTGGAGCACATGCGCGTGCTAAAACGGGAGCTTTTTCGTTACTAGTCAACGTGGGGAGTAGGTTTTGCGAACACATGGTTCGAGGATCCATTCCACTGGTGGTAAAATTGCAGAGGAAGGCTGTGCCAATCTAATAAAATGAAATTAATTCACTTAGCGGGACATGCGAATTTGCGTTCCACGGATAGACATACTATAAAGTGGATTTTTCATTGTTTTCATCTACTGTAACTGTATACCTACATGAATTTAAATTGAGGGGGGTTCGATCATATGTTCAGAAGTGACATTTGACGCAACGTCATTGTTCTAAAATTATATTTTCCACCAATAACATGCGACAGCTCTATAACGAGCATTAATTTCTGCTCAAAAGTTGACCCGTGGGGGAGAAGGAGGTTCGTGGGATTATCCTCTTTGCCTACTTTTGACATTTTTGGTTGTAACTTTGCAATCGGAAACTATTACATACGTTTAGATAACTTATTGCATACTAATTATGCGTTGAGACGTATCCAATTGAAAGAAAACGGAATCGAATCACGTTTGAAATAAATTATTGGTTTCTTTCACCAGGGACGTACTGAGGTTCTTTGTTTAGAAGGAGTTTTTTCTGGGCTCCATTCATATATTATGTATATCTATTCCCCGATTTTGTTTTTTTTTTTATGAATACTAACACCACTCAGTTCTTTATAGTTAAAATGCGCTTTAACTTTTTTTCATTTAGATTTATCGAGATTCACTACTCGTTGCTTTTCCGTCCTACTAGTTATTTAAAATTTCAATTATGTATGTAGTTGAATATCGAGAGTAGTTTATGTTTTTTACTGACGTAAATTCATGTATGCATAACTATTTGCAACATTTTTTAATACCTTTCTTAACAAAAATAATAATTCTCTACTCGTTAAAATTATAGCTATTGCATTTGTTTTTTATTTTTATTTTTAGTGGCTGCATTGTACTTATATATTTATTTTTTACTATGGGATTATCTAACAAAAAATGCTCTACTATGTGTATATAAAAAATCTAATAAAATGGAAACAAATTCGATACTCGTTACTTTTGCTATATTTCTACTTTCAATATCAAAGGGGATACATAAGTTTGAACGAGGAGTCATCACATCTTCATCAATTTTATAAATTCACTACTCATAGGCTATTTGAATTCGCGATTACTTAGAATTAGATACATAATGACGGATGAGTGTCACTGAATTTACTGACATTTCAAAGAGTTGCTCTTATAATACTCGCTAATCATGGCTATACATTATAATAAATTCACTACTCCCGACAAAATTTATATTATGCCTGCAGCGTGCACGTATAGATACAGTCGCGCGTTAATTTTTCTACATTTATGAAATTAATTTTGCATACCTAGCGAAATGGCGCTTTAGTTACCTCATTCAATATCCCCTTACATTTATCTGACACATTTTTGACAGTTCATTAAGAGAGGTTCCTGTCATTTAAAAACAAATTAGGAAAAAAAATACTACGTGTTTAAATTAAGAATATCTAAATTGACTTTGTCAGATATGAAAAGGAAACACTTGCTACTCGTTACTTTTTTCCAATTATCTCAATATATTTAAAAAAAAAACAGATTAGGAAAATAACTACTACGTGTTCAAGTTAAGAGTATCTATTATATTGACTTTGTCAGATAATAAAAAGAAACACTTGCTACTCGTTACTTTTTCTCCATTTAACTAAATATATAAAAAAAAGAAAACAGATTAGGCAAATACCTACAACGTGTTCGAATTAAGATTGCCTAAATTGACTTTTTCAGATATGAAGACAAAAAAAAAAAACACTTGCCACTCGTTACTCTTTCCTCAATTATCTCAATATATTAAAAAAAGCATATTAGGAAAATACCTACTACGTGTTTAAATTAAGAATTTCTAAATTGACTTTGTCAGATCTGAAAAAGAAACACTTGCCACTCGTTACTTTTTTCCCAATTATCTCAATATATTTTAAAAAAATACAGGTTAGGAAAATATCTACAACGTGTTCGAATTAAGATTACCTATATTGACTTCGTCAGATATTAAAAAGAAACACTTGCTACTCGATACTTTTTCTCCATATAACTAAATATATTTAAAAAAAACAGATTAGGAAAATACCTACAACGTGTTCAAATAAAAATTGCCAAAATTGACTTTGTCAGATATGTAAAAAAAAACACTTGGTACTCGTTACTTTTTCTCAAATTAACTAAATATTTAAAAAAAAAAAAACAAGAAGATAAATACTACCTGTTCGAATGGAGATTATCTAAACAGATTTTTTCAGATAGGAAAAAGAAACACTATAGCTACTCGTTACATTTTCTGTAATAATAGAAAAAAAAACCAAAAAGAAGATACCTGCTATACTTGTTCGAATTAAGATAACCTAAATTGACTTTGTCAGATGTGAAACATAAACACTTGCCACTCGTTACTTTTTCTAAAATCAACTAAATATATTTAAAAATAAAATAAAAGGCCGGTAACTAAACAGGCTGTGTTCTGTGTAGATTGTGGCCTGTTCTTGTCTATCAGCATATTAAGAAGGAAATTCCTTTCTTGAATTTGTATATCAGTGAGTTTACGTATAGAGATAGTATCACATAGCCATAGAGCAAACAAAGTCGTATGCCAACTTTTGATAAATGCGGTTGTCGCACCACTTTCCCCTTTTGTATTAAATACCCACCTCAGCGGGTCGTGGAAAAGTAACACGCCACAGAAACGTAGGTACAATGAAAACGATGTTATTAATGACCAGAGGGGTTCCTTTTTATTTAAATGTAGCAACCACCCAAAGGGTCTGAGCACTGCAAAGTCCCACAATGCAAAGAGCTTTCCCCGCCTGAGCCATAATTATCTAATGAGAGGGTTAGATACCTTTGCAAATATTTGAGGCTTATGTCCCAAAGAACTGGAAGTGGAAGTCTCTGTCTTTTGGATTTTTGTTTACTTAACAAACTAATTAATTGAATGGCTAAAACACGTTCGTCTATAAATAGTTGAACACACTACCTACCCTCTAATTGAATTATTCCTCGTACCTGGGTTGGCTTTTCGCAACATGGATTGGATGGGCGCAAAGACAGGAGTAACTTGTACTTCGTCGCAATAATAAATTCTGCCAGGGTTGGGCGTGGGCCCTACACTATATTGGTGGCATTTAAAGTGAATATAAGTTATGGCTTTCTTTTTGGCGACTTTAAAAAAGGAAGTTTTATATATATTTTTTGCCTTGGGAAAATGTCTTCCTGCCGGATGTGACACAGGTGATGTAATCTGATCGTCACTAGGCTGAACCTTGCGCGTTTGCCTTGCCAGAACGAGCTTGTATTCCAACAAGGGACTTTGTAAAATGGAAAATGGCAGCGAGAAAAATAAAGAAAACTGAACCAAATGGAGGTACTATATGTAACACAATAACTGTAGAAAAGGGAAAAACGACACAACCCAGCGTACACACAATACACAAACAAACGCATGTCATTGAAAGGAGTTGTCCCTTGGCTGGCTCAGTCGACTCACAGGCTAGTGTGCTCGGTACACCGTACACCACACCGCCTCGTTGTCTGGCGGACCCATCGGCGGCGTATGCTTGATGGTGAAGTGACGTCCGCACACACAAATGTATATCCTTTGAAAGAGGTCCCTTTTTTCACGTTTTTGTTGTGGCATACGTAATGAAAACCACACGACATACCACATTTATCGATTTGTTCGCAGCCCCCATTGAGCTATAGAGGGCGATGGCGATGGAGTTCGTGAATGACTGCAGTAAGGGTATACGGCTGTCCCATATAATGACATCCTGTTTATGTACTTAAATCACATGTGAACATGTACGAGTACAAATGTTACCCTGCGACATGTTTTCAGTCAGCGATAGATCTGAGGTGTCTATTGCTACATTCTGCAAAAAGGAAGCGACACGGAACAAGGCGAAGGCGCCACTCGCCGAAACAACGAAACAATCGATTAGTTACTTTTTTTTCAATTTTATTTATGAACTATTTTTAAGTGTTAGGGTTTCGCCATACAGCCGGATTCACATCCGATTTGGACACAAACATTTAAAGGCACTTACGTGAGAGCTTCTACTTTTCAAGTTTAAGTGGCGAATTCACAATACAATAGGGTATAGTGCCAAACACCATTAACGTCGCACAAAAGAGCTGTAACAGTTGTGGCTTTCCTTTGCAAAAGATCAAGGTTGACGTGGAAAAGCACCCCCTCATCCGCCTTGGTAATGCTATACACATTCGTTTAGGCATTCGTTTGGCAGTGAGCGGCTTATCCCCATGATGAAGCCTCTTTCGGAGATATCAAGTGTCATATATTTGACATACGTGATGATTCACTTAGTTTATCTCGCAATCTCCATCAGCCATGTGATTTGGCTGTCGTCAAAAATCGGAATCCGTAGCCCTTCGAGTGAAGCCCAGCACCACAGTGCATCTGCATGCGGTATAAAATGTTCGCCATTTCACTTGCGTTTATATGCTTCTAATGGAGTAGGGCCCTGTGCCAAGATTTCTTTCCAGTTGTTGTGCATGCAGCAGCCTCTGCTCCCTTGGCTCTCCTGCGGCATTCGTATACATTATATGCCGGCACACACACCCAGGACATGATATGAAATGGCCTCAATTTTAAGCAGTATTTCTTTGGCAGCTACTTTGCCTTTTTTTTTCTTTTTTTTTTATTCCATTTCTCCACACATTGCATGCTGTGGGCTGTGGGGTTGATTTAATTTAATGCTCCTTCCTATTTTATTTATTTATTTATATTTATGTTTTGGGGTTTTTTTCTTCTGTATGCCGCTGGAACGAAGGCAAATGGTGGATTCTAATAATTGAGCAAGAGCCATTGCATCGCAGGTACACTGGGGCCTATTCAAAGGACGTTTTCTTTTTTTTCCCTTCCGAGCATGTTTGTGAGGAATAAAAGTGCAGCAAAAGGAATAATGCAAAAAGGGTGCCGGGGGCGCGGAGCGCGGGAAGAAAACGGATAAATATATGCTCACATTTTGAGGCGCTATACGTGAGGCTAAGGCATACGATGCAGGTGGGACTATACTATCTGGTTGCTCATAAAATAAATTTATACTGTGTACATCATGATTATGGAAGAATGGATGGATGTGGAATTGTTGTGAACCGGTGGTGGGGGGTGGGTGGGAACAGGTTGGCTGCCATGACGACAAGCGGCGCTATGCAGGTGCGACAATAACTTTCAATAGGTTTGGCAAATCTAGAGCTCTCTCCGCAGCAGGCATAATGCATTCAAAGTGAACTTGAATTGTTTGTGGGGTATTGTGTAACAGCGAGGGGCAGAGTGCGAGCTGGACATGGGTGGGGGAGTTATTTTCAATAACTATATCGGTGGGATGTAAATGTATATCTGTCGATCTATGCAGCAATGGCATAGCGATTCCACTGGCAGGTTTTGAACTTTTTATTGCAGACTCTTTGGTTAATCGAAAATATAAATAAAAGGTCATTAATTTTGCGGTTTCGAAAGTATAAAGCTTAATAAATAACTCACAGCGATACATATTTGATGTATATTTTATTTCGTTATTAAGTTTGGACTTTGCCATTAAGTGTGAAAAACAATATCATTCAATTGGCCGCTTCGGGAAGATTAGCAGCAAGCGATTCTTTTGGGTAATTTTTAACCACTCTTTCGCACATTTCGGGCGGTATCTCGGCCATAGCTTGAGTATTGTGGGCTTTTAATGCGTAAATACAGAGATGTATTTAACAGGAATGAAAAGGAAAACAACTAAAATGCAAAACGTCATTCTCTCTCTCAAATAAAGAGAGCCAGAGAGAATACGCTAACTTAATTCGATGGAAACACTTCAAAATTAATTTCAAACATCTTTTACTTACATAATCTCGGGACTTGTGTCTGGTGGAAACGTAGCATTAGGTAGTTAAATAAAATGGTTTTTGAAATATGTATATGAAATCGCAGATAAAATCGGTGCAGGAAAATAAGTTACCGGGATCTAAGTCCAATGAAGGACCTACTAGGAAATAAATTCCGAAAACTCAAAGTGGTTTTATTTCCCTTTTACCGTAAAGTAAATTCTCACTGTCGACTAAGAACAAAATTAGAGAGTCAAGTAGGAACTTTGCAATTTTTATTAACAAAAAAAAAAAATTATCTTTTAACTGGTCAGAGTCCACAGGTGGACCGCACTTGCCAAAGTTAACCAACCATTACAGACGTTTCATCTGGATCATCTCGGGGGGCTTCCCGCCACTGCAAAGAATTATCGATATCTTTACGTAGTTGTGGACGCATTTTGCAAGTTCATCTGGATGTATTCCATGAAAAGTACGACGTCAACTGAACACTGAAGTTATCGACCGCTTGGACACGCAAACGCAGATTTTTGGTCACCCCCGACGTATCATATCCGACAAAGGGTCAGCATTCACGTACCTACTGCTTAGAGAGGAATATCGAGCATTATCTCGTGACGACGGGTGTCCCCAGAGGCAGTGGACAGGCGGAGAGGATGAACAAGACCATCATCCAAGTGTTAACTCGCCTTACCATGGAGGATCCATTGAAATGGTACAAATTTGTTCCGAAAGTTCAAAGTGTCCTAAACTCTACGGTGTCGCGAAGTACTGGTAGAACTCCTTTCGAGTTGATGTTTGGGGTTAAGATGGCAAGGGAAGACGACATTGTGTTGAGACAGCTTCTCGAAGACGAGATAATTGTCATGTTCGACCAAGACCGTCAGCAGCCTAGGGCAGAGGCGAAAATGCAGATACGCTAAGTTCAGGGTAGGTAGGTAGAAGTGGCGGTCCGTCCTTGAACCCAAGTAGCACTATGATGTGCCTTTTTGTTACCACGACTCGTGTGACCTAGTTTGTGATGGTTATAAAGGGGTGTAATGCATTATATAATTATATCCAACCTGTGGAGTTGAGGAAACGGATTATATCTAATATCCCTTTACCCGAAAAATCGCTAAGGTCGTCAAAAAAAGGTTGGTTCAGTGTCCGCAATCTGGCTCTTGCCAGTGCCGGACATTTGCAGAGGAAATGGCAGAGAGTTTCTTTCTCGTTTGTATTTCCGCAGCTGCGGCAATGAGGGTTGTGTGGGATCCCAAGTTTGGCCGCATGGTCGCCAATTGGCCAATGCCCCGTGATTATTGCCGTGACTCTGGCAATATCTGGGCGGGTTCTATTTAGCAGGTTTCTTGTTCTATTTTGGTCGTATGTGGGCCATATCTTTCTTGATATGACACAGTTGGTCAAACCCCTCCATTGGAGATTGGCTTTCTGTAGAAAATGTGAATGAATTTGTCCCTTTACCACTCCTAGTGGAACATGGACCCTTGCCGCGTGTGAGACGTGTAGAGCTGACCCCCGCCTGGCAAGCTCATCTGCGCGCTCGTTTCCTATTATGCCACTATGCCCCGGTACCCAGAGAAGTGTGACACTGAAACGTTCGCCCAGGCGGGCAAGCTCGTTCCGGCACTCCTGCACCAGCTTGGAGGATATGGTAGCCGAATTGATGGCTTTGATGGCGGCTTGGCTATCAATAAAGATAGCAATGTTTTGTTTGTGCGTTGTGTCATGCCCTAAAAGCGCGCAGGCTTCTCGGATAGCCAGTAATTCAGCCTGGAAAACGCTGGCAAAATCCGGCAAACGGTATGTTTCTGATATATTCGGTGATTCTGAGTAGACCCCGGCCCCCACACCACAGTTCATCTTAGATCCGTCAGTGTATATGACCGTGTCAAAGCCCTGCACTACTTCGTTCCTCTTCCACTGAGCTCTGGAAGGGAAACTTACCTGGAAGCCTTTTTTGAAATTGAGTTGTGGTGTGATATAGTCGGTTGGAGACGTGGCCATACCGTTTGGTAACGAGTCCAGAATGTTGCTGTGGCCATACGGCCTTGCACTCCAGCACCCAGACTCCCTGAGTCTTATGGCGCTGCATAGTGCGGTATCTTTGGTGTGTAGCTCGAGAGGTAGAAGATGCAGGAGCACAGTAAGGGCATCCGTTGGTGCCGACCTCATTGCACCCGTGGTGCCTATACTGGCTGTTCTTTGCAGTCTTTTAAGCTTTGTAAGGTTGTAGCCTTTACTCAGCGCAGGCCACCATACGAGTGAGCCGTATGTCAGAATTGGACGCACAACGGCAGTGTACATCCATAAAGTCATCTTTGGTTGAAGTCCCCACTTCTTTCCAAATGTTTTACTGCAGGCGTAGAAGGCAATCCGCGCTTTCTTTACCCTGTGTTCGATGTTTTGTTTCCAGTTAAGTTTTGTATCAAGCATGATGCCCAGATACTTAGCGCTGGAGGATAGTGTGAGTGGTTGACCATTTAGACGGGGGAGGGTAAAATCGGGTATTTTGGTTTTGGTGGTGAACAGCATCAGTTCCCTTTTGCCCGGGTTGACGCCGAGGCCGCAGCTTGCAGCCCAGGTGTTTACCTTTTCTAGAGCGCCCTCCATGATTTCGCTAATCACGGAGGGAAACTTCCCTGACACTAGTATCGCCACGTCATCCGCATACGCGACAACTTTCACTCGTTCCCTATCAAGTTTTGCAAGAATTTTGTTTATAACCATTAGCCAGAGTAGAGGCGAAATGACACCGCCCTGTGGCGTACCTCTGTGGGCAAATCTGGTTAAGTGGCTGTTGCCTAGTGTGGCCTGAAGGGTTCTTGTTCTGAGCATAGAGACTATCCATTGACTAATAAATTCCTCTATGCCCATCTCAATCAGAGATTCTTGAATTGCTTCAGTGTGTACGTTGTTAAAAGCTCCCTCTATGTCTAGAAAGGAGGCTAGGGTATATTCTTTATAGTATAAGGATCTTTCGATTGTCCGCACTACCTCGTGTAGAGCCGTTTCCGTAGATCTCCCCTTGAGATAGGCGTGCTGTGATTTAGATAGCGATGATTCTACTAGAAAGCTTCGCATGTGGATGTCTAGGACACGTTCTAGAGTTTTGAGAACAAAGGAGGTTAGACTAATTGGCCTGAAGTCCTTTGCGGCTTCATGCCCGCGTTTGCCAACCTTCGGTATAAACACCACTCTAGCGTGTCTCCAGGAGTAGGGAACGTGGTTTAGTATTATACAGCTTCTAAAGATTGACGCCAGCCAAGGTATTGTTAAGTCTTGCGTTCTCTGTAGCATGACAGGTAGAATGCCGTCAGGGCCCGGAGACTTAAACGGAGAGAAGCTGTTGATAGCCCAGGAGATCTTTTCCTCGGAAATTAATGAAGTGATGCGATTGTGGAGTGCAGGTTGTACTGGCCGAGACCTCTCGGGTTCTGTACTAATATCGCTGCAACCGGGAAAGTGTGTGTTAATTAGGAGTTCCAGGGTCTCCGCACAGGATTCAGTCCAACCTCCATCTGACTTTCTTAAAAAGGAAGGGTTGGAGTGTTCCTTGGACAGAATTTTGCTAAGCCTGGCGGAGTCCTTAAGGGTTTCTATTGAATGGCAATAATCCATCCAGGCCTCCTTTTTGGATGCCTTGATGGCTTTTTTATAAAGACTAAGACAGTCCCTATAAGGCTGCCAGAATTTGTGTTTGTGGCAGATATTGAAAATCGCTCTGGTCATCTGCCTGAGATTGGAGAGATCCTCATTCCACCATGGGGGAAGTGTTTTTTTGCTACGTTTAACTGGGCAGGAGACTTTGTATGCCGTAACCATTGCATTCTCGAAAGTCTTAACCTTTGCCTCCAGTTCTTCGATTGCTAAAGTGTGTCTTTCAGGTGTATTTTTGAGTTTTGTCCGAAGGACTTGACCAAACTTGGTCCAATTAACTCTCTTTGGGTTTCTAAATGGTTTACTAGTCTCAGCCTCGAGACCCAAGTCATAGAGGATCCATCTGTGGTCTGAGAGTGACTCCAGATTGGAAACTCTCCAGTTTTCGACTCTAAAGCTATCGTTGTTTGTTTTTAGTGTGATATCTAGGACCTCTTCCCACCCCCGGAAAGTTCCCGTACTCGGGAAAACGAAGGTTGGAGTCGTGCCCTTATTGCAGACAGACAGGTTAGTAGTTAAAAGAAAATCAAAAAGTGACTCACCTCTCTCATTATCTTCTGAACTCCCCCATAAAGTATGCCTGGCGTTGGCGTCACAACCTAATAGTAGGTTGTCCTTGTTTGTTGTTGCGGCTATGAGCTGCTCCACTTCCGCTGGCGGTGCTTGTACCTCATGTGCCATGTATGCTGATGCCAGGTACATTGATTGGTTTGCACACTCCAGTTTAACCACTGTTAAATCGTTTGAGCTAAGATTGGGACATAAAAAACCTTTTAAATGTTTCTTAGCGAGTATGCAAGTTCTAGGCTTACCTGTGGCCAGATGTTTGTAAAAAATGTTGTATTGTCTGTCTTGAAGCCCCTTTATGGACGAATCTCTCACCCATGGCTCCTGGATAATGCCGATGTCCACGTTTTCCTCCCTTAGAAAAACCTTCAGATTGTCGGAGGCACACCTTGAGTGCCTCAAGTTAATCTGAACGACTTTCAGCATTATTAGTGGTTTTTTCTGTTAGTAAGAGGTCCTCCAACAACTTGTCGGTTTCGACGATGTCCGCATCATCATCAGGACCAGAGGAGATGAAAACTTTGAGCTTAGCATGCCGTATGCCAAACCTAAGTTTGTGATCTGCTTTCTCGAGAGCGGCCAGGCACTCGTTATTTATGAGTAGCAGGAAAGACATAGTGTTTTTGTGGGGTTCCTCCGCCTTTATGACTGACCAGTCATCCATTGGAACCGCCGGGTTGTGAAGTTTGAGACATTGGAGAAGCCTTTCCCCTTCTATCTTCATATTGGGCAACCAAATGCGGGCCCTGGGTCTCCTCGGGATGTCGTTAGCTGGGATGAGTTTGAGCTTCAAACCGTCCCAGGCGTCGCTAACCTTAGCAACGCACTCGCTAAGGAAATCCCTGGAAAATTGGTCGGCGCACTTGATCACCCGATACCCCCTCACCACCTCGGCGGAGTCAAAGTCTGGAAGAGGTCCCCCTTGGTTTTTCAAAAGGTGGTCCAGTACCATGTCGGAAAGCTTGGCCTCAATGCTTCCCCACGCCTTTGCTGTTGATTTCCCATTTGTGGATAGTTCGTCTACCAATGCGACCTGAAGGTGATCCCTTACCACCTCGGTGAAGGGTCTCCTCTGGACCGCACTGGCTGCCGATGAACTTGGCTTGTTGATGGCTGCCGTACCTACGGTTGCCTTGGTTTTTTTTGAGGCCGGGCGATGGGAGGTCTCATCTTGAGATCTGATTCTCTTCGTTGCCTGCCTTGGGTTGTTTTTCAGGCGCTCGTTGTATTCGTCAACAATCGCCTGATATTTGACCTTGTCCTCCTTGTCCTTGTCATGGGGCTTTCCGTCGGCCTCATTTTTGGCTATCTTGCCTAAGATAAAAAGGGCCATCTGGTACTTGCTCTTAATAGCTTTCCCAGGGGACTTGTGTTTGTTTTGTTTTGTTTTGGTTTCTTTTTGGTTTGCAGTCGAGGTGCTAGCCTTAGCACTCTCACTGCTTGGTGGACGAACGACTGTCTCCTGACTGGAGGCCAGCAGTTCTTCTTCTGATGAGGTGCCAACCTCTGGCATCCTCAGCTGGTACTTTACCTTATTTTTTTTTTTAACGTCTTCTTCTTTTCTTTCCATTTTAGTGTTTAGATTTTGTTCCCACGAGTAAGATCGGAAATGGTAGTCGACCCCGGCAGAGCCGTCTTACCAGGGTAAGGCACTTATACAACCGACCTTGCCTGGGCATCGGAGGGGACCGTTTGCGGCCGAGTTGGTTTAACCACATACTGACCATGCAGCCATCGACACGGTGCCTTGACGTCTTGACTTAAAGTGGGATTTTAACTAGGGTTTACTCCCGGTAGGGTCGCTCTTAGTTTCAGTCTGGGGGCATATGCCTCGCAGACTTACTACAAGCCCCTCCGCCCCGCCAAGGCGGCAACCCGGTCGGAAGGGACGCTAAGTTCAAGAAGAAAACAAGAAAATTATGATCTGGGACCCTACGAGATAGTTAAAGTATGTGGTAACGCTCGGTACTCGGTCATGAAAGTGGGAGATCACGAAGGTCCTAACCATACTTCGATACGGCCGCTGATTTTATGAAGCGGTGGTGTACGTTCGAAACGGATTCTGCGTCCGAGGAGGAAGATGTGGAAGATGCTGTTCGTTCGACTGGGTCAGTCTAATCGCTGGATGGCCGTGTGGGTGGCAACACTGGTGAAAACGCGGCGAATCGCACAATCGTGGCAGTCGAAAGTGCCTTAGACAAAAAAAACTTGAGTTTAGCGACGACTGGCACTGTGCAGTGTGCATAGGTACCTCGATTTCTTTAAACATGGATTTCTTTCATTTTACTTTTCTTTTTTTCTTGTTAAATCAATTACTTTTTAAATACCTAATTAAAAGGGCGTTTTATTTTATTGGGGAAATTCTCTACACACATAGTATATACCCAATTTAGGAAACAAAATTTAAAGATATAGAGGAAGTGCACCGATTTTGGAATACCTAACGAAGAACTCGCCCTCGAACACAAAAAACTTGTTTTGTCTAAATTTTTAATGGATATCAATGGAAATAGTATTTGTTTATTTAAATTACCACAAAAACTAAAAAAAAAAATGTATCCTAATATGGACTACCTACTAATGATCTCATAGGAATACTGCAGAGTTTTTGCGGAAAATTAAAATTAATCACGTATTCCACAAGCTGGTCCTCTAAGACTATACTCAGAACTGTTTTTTTTTTTTGTCAAGTGGTGCATTGAGACCTTCATTAGAAAGCGAATTTAGATTCTGAAGAGTGTAGTACGAGGAACATTAAAAAGCCCATTCCTTTTACGCTTTTTCTGATTTGGCGTCATCTGAAAATAATTAAATTAAATTACCAAATACAAAATTTCAGTTCCATATTAGGAACACGCTGATATTCTATATTAACAACAAGGTAGCATCAGATAAAGTAGAAATTACCTTGACTTTTTAACTTTCCTCACTTAAATGTTCACAGTAATTAAAAAGTTTGATGTTTTATTCTCAAAATCCGTAAAGAAATTATTGGATTAAGTTAAATTTGAACTCGAAACATAGGGAAAACAAACTTTAGCAAATATTCTACACACCTTACCAATAAATTTGTTTTTGCAACTACTCAAGTCCGCATTGGTCGCCATGCACAAGGGTACTGACATTGAATATGCTCATGAAAGAAAATATTTTCGTGAAATTTGAGGACACATACGTTCGTTCTGAGATATTGCACTATTCCATATTAGGAGCGTATTCCATAATCGGTACACTTCGTCTATATCTAAATACATACTGAACTAATTTTTTTTAATTTTTAGGCTATAACCAATTTTCATATAATTAAGATAATGTCCTCTACACTTAACCTAAACCTTGAATTTAGCGAAATAACAAGTCGTCTCTAAAAACCATTTGCATTTATCTGTAAAACGTGCGTCCCAGTTCCACAATTCCGTGTGCCAATTTTAAAATTCTTCATGGCTGTTAAAGTTGCTGTTGGACTATGTTGTTAAGCATCGTGTCTTTGGTTATACATACTCGATGTTGGATGTATTCGATTGAATGGCAAAAAAGAGACTTTCCTCATGCGCACATTCTCATTTGGTTAGTCGAAAGAATGCAACCAGACCAAGTTGATGACATCACATGTGCCGAGGCTCCAGATCCCGAAACCGATTCAGACCTGCATGATGTCATAATTACAAACATGATTCATGGGACGGTTTGAAAATGGTATCAGTATTTTTATTTCACATTTTCTGTTTCGTGCGAACCAACTTACAAACACATGAAAACCAATTTAACAGCTCACTAAAATTCGATCACATTTCGGTTACAAGTCATTTCCAAATACATTATACATTCCATAATTTTTTGTATAAGAAATCTGTTGAGGTTGATTAGTGATTCTAATAATATTCCATGATCTAAAACAATTTTGAACATTTGTACAAAATATAAGCATAACAATAATATTACAAAAAAAAAGCGAAATTTTTTAATCCAAATTGCACCTGTGCATGTGTGCAAATTATTAAGGCTCCATAACATCTTCCATGATGCCTTTATAAACGTATTGATCCATTCGACCGGGCCAACACCATGCCATGAGAATGCACCCCAAACCATTACGTTTCCTCCCCCATGCTTAACAGTCTTCAGAGTGTATTTTGGATCCAATTCTTTGTTCTGAGAACGTCTAACGTAAACTTTACCATCTGATCCAAACAAGTTGAACTTAGATTCATCAATCATCACTCCAAAGTATATTTTTCCAAAATCATAATGCTTCATTTCTGTGAAGCTTAGCAAAAACCAAACGCCTCCTTAGATTCTTTTTGGAAACAAATGTTTTTTTTCCGTGCAATACATCCACGTATAGACCATGTTGTAAATGTCGACGCCTTATGGTTCGAGTTGATAGATCCTGATTGATTTGAGGCGAAACAATCTCCTTACATAATTTTTGCAGAAGTGAAGAAAGCATTTGGCATATCAGTCTGTCTACTTTTGGAGTCGTCTTACGACCTACTGGCTTCCTTCTAGGGGTTATTTCGAAAACCCAAATCTTTTAGCTATGCTATCCATTGACTCGTTTTCATTTTAATAGCACTGCAAAATGAGTTTTCGGAGTTCTGGAGTACATGACTTGTTTTTGCCCATTTTTGTCACTGTACATTATAAATTAATCAATATAAAAAATTAATTAAAGTTAACTGAAAACAATCAACTCACATAGATAACAAGCTCTTTTCTAGAACAAACTAGCTGTACCAGCCCGGCTCCCGTGCAAAATGTGGTTTCTGAACAGTTGATGGAAAGAAGAATTTAAGTTGCTCTCTTGTAGGGGACAAATTTTACTTTTTATTTGATAATCCTTAAAAGGAAAAATCATCGAAAGACATTGCAGATGTATAACGCGACGGAGCCTTCTGCAATATTGAGGGACTGCAAAATTATATCCGTTTTTTTCTTCGATATTGTAATTCATCGTAGGATCTGTGAGTTTGTGAAATTCTTTGCAATCTGTTTTTTTTTCTGTGAAGTATTTTATCTCTTTTATTACATTGCTGGTTAACCAATAAAAACGAAACTTCGTTAAGAGTTGGTTAATTAATAACCTTAAAGTTATTTCAATTGGATGGCAGTAACTGGAGTGCAGATTTAAAGTCGCTAATGTAAGGGTTAATTTATCTGAGCATTTTTTGTATTTCACTGACCAACGAAGCATTCGAATTTGCAAAATAAGTCAATCTCGTGTTTCTTTGCCGTATATTATCGCTAATAAAATACATTTGCAAAAATGATTCTCTCGCATTTTCAAAGCAGAAGGTCAAATGATAAACTTGACCCTGAACATTAAATTTAGGCATAAAATGTCAAATTTGATTCTTTTTTTGGTTGTTTCCAAAATAAATAAATACAAAATAAAAAATAAAAAACAAAAAAATTTAAAAAAGTCGAAAAAAAAACTGGGTGGTCAAAATAAGACATTTTGAAATTTTGTTTTTTTTTGCTTTTTTTTTTTTAAAACATGAACTGAGAAAATACCTTTCCAACAAAGTATAAATCATCAAAATCGGTTCGGCCAATCTCGAGTTATGGGATTACATCGCTTCGGATACTTATTTTTATATATACAGATTACTAATTCTTTTGTCGTTTCTAATTTTCTGTCCAGCGAAAATATCGACTATAAATGCTCGAGTACAATAAAACTCATATTCGGAGCACAAATGCCAGCCGCCGAGGACTAACGGCACTAGTCAAACACAGTGGCGCTAAAAAAAATGTGCGACTGTATCCAACAGTCCCGAAAGATGTAGGTATGTGTAAACACCGTGCGTGCGGTATGTGTGTGGCTTGATACACGTCATTGAGAAAAGAGGGAATTGTAATAACCGTATTTTTTATATATTAAGAAATAACAAAAAATCGACAACAGCTCCACCTATCGGGTCCAAAACTATCCTATCTTTCTAGCTGCATACAACCATGCACACATACAAAGTTTCATTGGGATCGGTGACGGTGACGGTAACGGTAACGCTAACAGTGACGGTGATGGTAACAGTAACGCGAGTTTATTGGTTTCTTCCCATCCAAAGTGCCCAACGCGCCGCGCCTAAAGAAGTAATAACTTCAAAAACATGCATTATTTCAGCTCATAAATGTATGCAATGATAAAAACGTATGCAATGATAAATTTCCGTGACGGCAAGTTAAATCTTTGGAATTACTCCACCAGATTCCAACAGCGCGCAATGTATGAAATTACATATCCGTGACGCATATCCGTTGCATCAAGTTCTATGTTTGGAATTACACCACCAGATTCCAAAAACGCGCGCGCTTAAATGTTTACACATCAAAAATTCTGTTTAATCAAACGCTTTCAGAGTTGTTGTTTTTAATTGAGTGGCCACCACTGTATGTAGTAACGTTTGTTTACTAATTAACAGTCACCGACGCACTCTTGCGAATGCCCGGCAGGTAAAACCAGTATATTTATATTTGCTTTAATTTTAACTCCGCAAATTCGTCGTTTCGGAATTTTGGGGATCTTTCGCAAAGAAATATTAGTTAGTTACTTAATTTTTTTTTTTTAATATTTTCTGTTACATATGTTATTACTAATTTAAGATTTTAAAAACATGTTAATCTTAGACTTAAGAATGGTGTTCTTACTTTGAGGACTCTTTAGTGTTTAATAATAAAAACTGCAGTATTTATTTAGTAAAAATCGCGTTTTTCATTTCGCAACACCATACATGTTTCAGGAGAACTATTATATTACACAAAGCCTTAACAAAAATATGTTTTACAACTGTTTGTCACGCCTAACAAAGCATGCGGGGTCCGCTAGTACCTATATGTTCTTGGAACAGCATTGTTTTAGAGATGTTGTTCCAACGCAAAACACGGAGTCGCCGGTCCTAGTGCCAATATAAATATCGGATTGACTGGTGGGAACACAAGAGTTAAACGCCTCTATCCACCGAAGTACAATTGATTCGATTTTATTTCTGAACAAAGTATAAATTCATTAACTATGCGCAATACTAGAGAAACTTAACTACTTACGAATTTGGTACCGGAACGTAACTTTAACTGCTAAATGCAGGTCCAACAAGAGAAGATGCAATTGAACTTCACTTTACGCAAGAAAACCTAAATCCGAAGGACAAATTAAAGTAGGAAAATTAATTTCTAAGAAATTTACCTAGAAACCGGGTAGGTCGAACCATGCGCAAACGAAATTAATTATTGAAGGTCAAAGGGACGTATTTGACACTTACTGCCGATTATTCTCTTTCTCTTTTAACGCGTATTTAAAAGAGTAGAGAAAAGGAATGTCAAAAAACAATGGGAACAAAAAGGTGATGCCAAAGTAACGTTCCGATACCAAATTGATAGTAAGCCTTACTAACTAACTAAATACAATATTTAAAATACAAATTCAAAATTTAATTTGATGGAAAGTATGGCTCGATGACAAGAGATGTTGACAATTCTGTCTAGAAATGTGCCTGCCTCCTTTGTGATTCCACTGTTTAAACTGAGTTTACTTTCCATGTGTACAGACACTCTCCACAATTCGTCAGCAAGGATATCGATGGGCACCACTCCGCTTCTTCTAAAACCGAAGACCGTGTACTCGAAGCACCAAGTCTATAAATCCACTGTCGCTTCCTCCTGCACCTGTTGGTGGCCATTTTCCAGCTCATACTTTGGATGCGTACTATAGCAGAGCTTGTTTCTCTGGGCGAAAGTAGTCTGTGACAGCTAGTGATTCCGTTGGGGAGTATAATATAACTTTTTGGGGAGTACCGGGGAGTACAGAACGAAAATTTGGAAGTTTATTTCTTGCTAAGCATTTTTCAAATGGGACGGTTTCGATGTTGGAAGCCTGTGGTGTCCATCTTTTTTTGGTAGAGTCTCTCTAATCTTATTCATTCACGGACTTAAGTATCAAAATAAGTGTTTACCAGTGAAAATGATTTCCGGGATCCGAAGGAGTTCGAAAACAATTGAAATGAAGCATCCAGAAGGTAAAACTTGGTTTGCAATTTACTCGGTAGAGAAATGTTAATGCAGAGTAAAAATAGATCAATCCGAAATATTTAAAAAAAATTGGAGTTTGACGACAGTTTGGAAGATAAAAGTGCTGCCAAATTTTAATTAAATTTAAAGTGAATTAAATATATTAAGGACCATTCACATGAGCGCGAACTGCGAATAGGCGAACTGCGAACAAATCAATTTATCTGTATTTATGAATTGAAAATTGTTATTGTTTTTACCACAAAAGCTTTATATTCCATTAATATAACACTCAATCTAAAAAACAACCGAGACTTGATTGATTAAAACAACGAAATTAACAATTATAGCAATTCTCCCGCGAATTGAAAATTCTTGCCGCGAACTGTCACACTTTATTCACAATCCACATAAAACAGTCGCGATCCACAAACCTGCGAATGAAAAATTCGCTCGAACCTAACCTTCAACAATACGCGGGTACCTGCGACTAAAAAAAGTTTTCATGTAAATGAAGTGTCAGAATCGACGAATATTCGCCAGTTCGTGGTTCGCAGTTCGCTCTCATGTGAATGGTCCTTTAGGGTTGAAATAGCACTTTTCTGCAAGTGTAAGGCGGTAGGTGTTCAGGTACCATTAGAATCCAATTGTCGTCATGAACGCCATTTTGTTATAAGTGTACATGCGGCAAATACCTCATTATTAGTTGATACCGAGCCTTGGTACTTAAACGAAAACGTCATACATTTCAAGTCCAGAGCAAGCCATAGGAAAAGAACTCATTGAACTACACATCTCTGCTCTTTTATTTCCTGGGATTCAACCTGAAACCTCTAACTGCACCCCCACGCAGAGTAATAACGTACATCGATAGAAAGTCTCTTCTCTGTGACGTGCAATAAGGTGGCATTACCCTCTAAAGCCATACAGAGTCAATTAAAGGAAAAAGCACACAAAAAGTGGTCAGAAAATGCAATGAGAACTGGGTCGCACAAACGACTGCGGGGCTCGCATTTAAAGCAATGAAGGAGTCAAACTTTGGAATCCTCCTGGCGACAACCCCAATCAGAATTGTTTTTTTTTTCTGCGAATAAACATGCTGTTCTGGAACTATGCCTGCCGGCAGTCTGTCTCGTCGGGGTGGCAGGAGGCGGGCAGAGATTGCCGGTCACAATCGCTATTTTCAACAAACAGTCTGCAACTTAAGCGCATGGAATGGCAAATCGGTCGTGGAGCGAGGAAGGAGACACTCAGTCTTGTGCTTGTTTTGGTCGCACTCGTAGAGTCCTTTGCAACCTTTCAACTTTTCACTTTGCTCAAATGGCGAAGGGGGTTGGGTCGGCACAAAAAAAAAGGACAAAAAACCATTATTATCCACACAGAATTTCAGTTGGGTTGGGTAGGTAATAATAATAATTTTCCATGGGATTTGTGTGCTGCCCATTGTCTGTGTTCTATTCTTCGTTGGGGGGGAGGGGGCTCCACCCTTCATAGAATATGAAAAAGTCCTGCGTGAAAGTGTCCAGCTTTCGAGTCGATTGCCTCCTTTTGAAAAAGTTTACAATAATGCGCCAGTGAGTAAGCACTTGGATAGTTAACATTAATTATATGTGACAGCGAGAACTAAAGTTTGAGTTGTGCATTTTAAATTGTTATATATTTATATTTATATTTATATTTATTTGTCTGCATCTATATTTTACTAATGTATTTTGTTTCTTTTTCTTTTCATGTACACAACAACAGGGTGAGGTATTTTACGAGTCATTAAATATATGTATTATTTTAATATTAATCATGTCCTTTCCAAGGCTGGACCGCTGTCAGCTTTTCAAATTATTTCCCACTCAATTAGAACTTATGTTTACCATACTCTATATTTTTGAAATTTGTCTACACATTTGTTATTGGTAGTTTAAATGTTTCAATATTTTTTGGTTGATAGAAATTGTGGACACTAGTTAGTTCCAATTGGAGCTGTAAAACATTGCCATGGTTTTTTTTTCTCCAGTTCTGTCATTGACTGCATTCTGACGTTGCAATTAATTTTTGGACCATTCAAGTTTATTATATAATTATGTTGATTATACTTCTTGTGCATTCTTTTCTACTGACAACGGCCCGTTTCAACACGTTTCATGTAAAAAAAAAAACAGTTTTGACCCATGAATACATTTTATTTAATTTATTTTGTTTGTGACCTTAAATAAATTGTTTGATGTTAGAATACCGCAGCCTTCGGTTGGTAGTAACATAAAATATAAATATTCACTTTTACCATCCTAGCTTATATTTCGAATTTCGAAAAGCTGCTCATTTTTTAAAAACACAATTTTGATGTCTCTGTATAAATTTTGTCTTCCATTAGTTGTATAACATTTTCCTCTTTATCAGCTCTTTTATAACAAACTAGTTCTTAGGTGTTCGGCTCAGTGTTGTAGGCGTTGGGAAATTTACATTTTTGTGGTTGCACTGTACTGTTTAATTTCGAGTGAAGTTTGATGAGGTACGTGGGGAGGGAGTAGGTTCGAGGTTGGGTGTTATTCAAAATCTTAAATAAATAATAAAATCCTTATAAATAATTTTATTCTGTTTTTGTTTGCCAGTAAGAATCCAAAATTTCTCAAAATCTAGATGGGAAATAGTTTTACAAAATTGAAAAGATATCGTTTTCGTACAATACTTGGATATGTTTTTCAATTCTATGTAATATAACGCAATTCTGTCCTCTGTCTGTCTGTCCATCGGCTTCTAAGGCCTACAGCTAGGCGGATTTGCTTCAAACTTCGTTTCTAGAGTTTGAATTCTTAAAGCATGATTGCCACTGGACTGGAAAGTCGGAAAGTCAGGGAACGAACATTTGGTCGGGGAATGTCACGGAAAGTCTGGGAATTTCGAACAGTCAGGACAAAATTCACGACTCAGGGACATAAGTTCTCACTTTGGTGGGACATAAGTGCGAAATTTGATTGTGGAATTATGTCCCTCCAAAGGGCGACAAGTCCATAGTTTATTTTTCAAAGAACGAACATAATTCCAACATTTTGTAAGTAGAGGAATATGCAATCATTAAAATGTCCAAGCCCCACGTTCAGACATTTACACAAGGTAACCATAAAATTAGCACCAACCTTCTTAACACATTATTGTCGTCAACAATTTAAGGTATATTTAAATGAAAAAGATGAAAAAGATAAAAAAATACTCTTAAGCTAAATCTCAATTTAATTTCTCAAACAACTTTTTTTCAGAAAATACCCTTTTTTTCTAAAGCCTCAATAAATTTTTTTACATTCATTTTCTAAACGGGCACAATAATTTTATCCAAAATGTACCTACATGTAAAATCTATATATTTAAAACGATTGCGTATTTCGTTTTCCACATGAATTTAACACCAACATTAAGCAAAGGCTCGTATGTCGAAAAAATATTTTCGATTTTGAAGAAAATTTTGTCTGAAGGTTAAGGTTGCATTTATAAAAAAACATTGTACTTACTCAGTTCTTAGCTTAACAATTGAAGAACACTAATTTTTCAAACAAAAGTAATTAACCCCCTAACCGATTTTTTATACTTTTTTGTATTTTTTTAACTTTTATTTCGATGTAGTTGTCACAATGGTGGCAAAAATTTAACGCAGCAATTGATTGGGCACTCAGCAGAGCAGATCACCTTTTTTTTTTTACTCTCATAGCACTTTTTATGTTCATTTGGTGCAAAAAAAAGCAATTGTTTCCGATTTCGGAGCGCTTTTGCGAATTTTGATTTTTTCTCAGACAAGTGCGTGTGAGTTTGACAACTGGTGGAGTTAGTAGCTTTTCGTGAATTTTTTCTACAGCAAAGAAAGACATTTCTTTGGGTGAATCAATTTTTGTAAATTATTTATGTATGTATATTTAGAAATCAATCGGGACGCAAATTTTGAACGTTTTAATATAAAATTTAATCAGTGAATGGAAAACGCTTTGAAAAGTGTAGAAAGCTACACATATTCGAATCGCACGAATATCAACATTCATAAAATAATTCAAAAAATAATTTCTGACTAGTCGTACGACTAGGTGCAATCTTATTCGGGATGGCGATTGTCAGTCCCCCGGGAGTTTTTTTAGATGAGTTAAAGCCCATCACTATTGCAGAAGCATCCCTCGCGAACTAGCTCTGCAATGTCTTTTGATGATTTTTTACTTCCAGCGAATTCCCAACACAAAAAAAAAAAAAAAAAAAAACCAATATCAAAAAACATATATCAAAATGAGAAAGTTACGTTTTTATGTTCGATTATACACTAAATCTGAATTGTATTAAATATGAATTGAGTTTATTGTATGTCTTCAAAGTAAAAAAAAAAAACTTTTTGAGGCGATTGTATTTTCTATTTTTTCAAAGCCCACTGTAACTTAAAATTCACGATTGTAGCACGTTTTTCAAACCTGCTACACGGTCAACTTCCGTGCACCTACCCGATTTTCCCCGCAAACCATTCACATTTGACTTTTTTTTTTAGTGTTCTTTACATGAATAATATTTTTGACAGCAGAGTTCATACTACAACCTTGCAAGTCAAAACGAGGTAAAATGATACCAACAGACTCTCCTGGGCTTTTTGAGTATTTAAAAAAAATTAATATAATTGAGGGAACGATTATAAAAAAAAAACATTCAAGTGATTATTAATACAGCTTTAAACAATTGATCTTTGTTTTGTGTATAGTAAAAAATCTACTGCGGAAAGATCCAATCTACTGCATATTTTCAAATAATCTACTGCGCTCCTCTTTTTTTGAGTGGACGCTGGGCCCGACATGTCACCTTGTCGGTCGATTTATTATTTTATTTATTATTATTATTATTATTATTTATTAACCAATAATCATAAAATATACTAGCTAAACTTAAAAACAAAAATAACTGCACTAGCTACCGGGGCTTACGGCTGGGATATTAGATGATATGATGTTCTAGCTAATACATGTTAAATTGGTTGTTGTATAACTGTGTGTATGCGATGACCACCTCTGCCATCCTCGAGCGCTCCCCCACACAAAGAGTCAAATGGCAATTTTAAATAGATTTGTTTAGTTTGAGGTCTTGCAATACTTTGTATACGTTTTTTATATTATCTGCTGACAGAATTAAAAGTAGGTTAGTAAAAGACTTACTGCCGTATTTATTAGATTCGCTTACGAAGCCTCTACGACGTTGTTTAGTTAAACATCGCGTAAAGATTTACGCAGCCTCTACGTGGCTTTCATGAAATTGTGATTTATAAACATTTTTCCGCGGTAATTTTGCTAAACGAGGTTTGTGTCTAAATAGGTAAGAATTTCGATAAACTATTACAGAAAACAAAGAAATCTATTACCTTTTTGCCCTCAAACCGACATCAGCTCTGATTAGATTTGTAAATGAAATCATTTTACACAAATTATCTAAAACAATTCCGAAAAGTCTTCGAATGTACTGCTGAAATATCAAACTGCAATCATATATCTATGTATCTTCCTTTATCCATATTCCTATTTCTATTCTACCAACCACATATAGCCAATGTAGACATATTCACACACATCCTAAGCCATTCTCCACAAGCAACAAAACTGAAGTAGAAGAAATAATATCACAAATGCACAATATTTTACATATTTTTATTTATTAAATATAATTTCAATCTTATAATTGCATTTGACAACGAAATTTATTTCACTTTTTGGTTTTGTTTTCAATTTGTTTACAATTCGACGACGACCAAATGACATTTGATGCAAAAACTTATTTACGCGAGCTCTACGCAGGCTCTAAACGCAAATTTTCGCGTTTAACTTACGCAGCCCTAAAGCAACGTTCGAAAAATCTTTATAAATAACATTTTCCTGCGTAAGGCCATTTTAGAGGGTGCGTAGAGATAAGCAGACTCTACGATGAGTTTATAAATAAGGCTGTTATTGTATAATTTCTAAAAAAGTTGTTCAATTCTTCTGCATTCGGAAGTTTTTTGTTTGATGGAAATTGTAGTCGTCGTCTGGCAGATCTGACAGGTGGCAGGCGGTTGGTTCTTTAGTAAGTGGCTGTTGTTATCCAAGTCACAAACGTAAAAAGCATCTGTTCAATGTGGGTGTAGTATTTGTGGGAAAATATGGTGCGATCCCTTCTTTAATAATTGGGGTTTAATAGTGGGTATAGGAAGACCAGATTTCTTTTTCTTTAATGATTTTATCTATTTCTTTTTTGAGAGGACGATGTATACTTATATTTGTTGTGGGGCATATATGGAAATTGATTTTGCTTCCCGATCTGCTGATTCATCCCAACATGTCCTGGGATCCATATCAATTGTAGTTTTACTCCTTGTGAAATCAAGTTATCTCGAATTTTGTTGATGTAAGGGGATCGATTTTTAGCATTTTTTATAGCGGTTAGTGTGGAAAGACTGTCAGTAAAGATGACGGCTTGTCCTTTCGTTGTTATTGCTTTGTTTGTTGCTTCGAATACAGCTAAAGCTTCTGTAGAAAAGATGGAGAAATGTGCTGGGAGTTACACAGCAGAAAAAAGTTGATCGTTTATGTCGACAATTGCGAAGCCGGTTTCTTTATTATTTTTGGAGCCGTCGGTGTAAAGGATGTTCCAGCGGTTTTTGGTTAACCTGATCAAGGGATAGTTGGATGTAATTTTCCTTGGGTGGCGTATCTTTGGGACATTTTGATAAACTGTGCCCAAGCAGGATGTTTTTCCACATGTATATGCTTTTTACATTAGGGTCGATAGCGATAACTTCCCCATAGGATAGGGCAAGGGAACTTCTTGCGTCTTAAAATGTTGGCCGCGTATTTATGGATTGGAGAACAATAAAGAATCGCAGATTTTTGAAAGAAGCCGGAATGTCAAAAATTCAGATCTATTTTCAATTGAGTAATATCCGCCTTCAGTCATCATAATTTTGATTGGAGTTGTTCGAAACACTCTTAGGCTTACCCTTATTGCTGCATTATAGTTCGGGTGTAAGGTGTTTAAGTTTGATTTGACACTTTTTGTTGATAAAACTTGACGATTGCCAGGCAAAATACCGATATCGAAAAGATGTACAAAAAAGTATGTCTTTATTGAAGAACGTAAGAGATTCAACAGCGCACAGGTTAGGTTAATTCGTGTTTTCATAGGTACAGTTTTCTTTTCCAATCACTTCTGCGTTCCAACTTCTGGTTCTTGTTTCGAACGGGTGAGATTCTAAGTCGCGCAACAAAAAACAGTTGTGTAAAGCGATACTGAGAGCTCCCAGCTCTGTGATGTTTTTTTTTTGCTAAAACAATTACTCGCCACATCCCGATTTTGTAAATCTCATAGAAACAATAAACTTGTGAAACTCTCCATTGTGGGAAAATAATTAAGATCTTGTATTTCATTGTTCGTTCATTATTTCACATTCAAAAATCGTGGTACCAAAGGTTTCGCAATCTCCCTTTTTCAAAGACTGCGCGTGGCGCTCTTAGATCAAGTTATCGATCACTCCCCAGTTATTACGTCCAGTAACCAAAATATCAACTGTGATCGAACCCACACCCATAGCTGACTAGCCAAAACGCGGCATCAACGTGCCGCTTATTGCAATTTCATCCATTCAGAATTGAAACAGAAAACAACAAGAGAGACTTAAGAAAAACAAAATAATAATACAATAGCTACTCAGTCAAATTAATGTGATGGGTGAGCCTGGTGATCTCCACACAGTTTTTCAAAGCGGGGAGTAAGGCTGGACACTGCTACTCTCATTTCTTGCTCCACATTGATCCTTGAGTGATACTTGCTCTTGATTACAGCTACACCTGAAAATCCAGCTTCACACAAATATGATGTTGCAAACGGAATAAAAATTCTTAAAGCTTTTGAAGTTTAATTTGGATATTCATTTTGAATCGATAACCAAAACTCCACCAAACCGGAACTGGTGAATCTAGTTTTAAGACTGCTGTCGCAAGAGAGTTCAATGAGACTCTCTTCCTCTTGTGATGTGAATTCTGGTGGAGCTTGTGCATGAAATGGATCTTGGATCCACGCAAACTTTTCGACATCGTCATCTGCAAAGTACTTTGAAAACCAAGTGAGGTATTTTTCAAAATTCAGTTTAGAGCGCGAAGCTTAAATAAATTTGTATTTTTGTTAATAAATCCTCACGGCGCGGCGCACCAGGGCGCCGAGTTCATGTTTACTCCGAGGTAGGTGAACTCCTTAACTACCTCGAAATTGTTGCTATCAATAGTGAAGATTTGTCCTAGGCGGTGAACAGATGTTTGTTTGTTTGTTATCGTCTAATAGCGATGACAGAAATTTCGCTATTAGACGAAATGTTGTGATTGGGACACATTTTTCAGCATACGTATGCTGATTCAGCATATCGTCTAATAGTAGCTTTAGTCTTGTCCTCGTTTATTTCAAGACCAACAGATTTCGCCTGTTCTTCAATCGCCGTGAAAGCTTCTATCACGGAGCGCTGTCAATATCGTCCGCATACCCCAGCAGCTGAACGGACCTATTGAAGATCCGGTACATATTTGGAATAGTTTGGAGGAGCTATTTCCAAATTTCAAGTTGCAGCGCGTGTTTTCGAGTGTCACGCGACACAACTGAATCATTTTTGCCCTGATTCCGAATTCGGCCATCGCCATATAGAGCTCCTGACGATGCATACTATCATACGCGGCCTTGAAGTCGATTCATAGATGGTGTGTCTCGACTTAAAATTCGTTAGTCTTTTCCAGGGTTTGCCTCAGTGTGAAAATTTGGTCTATAGTCGATCTGCCGGGGCGGAAGCTACACTGGTACATGCCGATTAGTGTGTTGCAAAACGGTTTAAGACGTTCACACAGTACGTTGGATAGGATCTTTTACGCGACATTTAGCAGGGATATGCCTCGATAGTTCTTGCTAGACATAGGATCGCCTTTTTTGTAGACGGGACATATGGAGCTGATAGTCCAGTCTTCGGGCATGCTTTCTTCCATCCATACTTGGTTAATCGCCACCGTATTTAAAGAGCTCCTTTGGTAAGCCATCCAAGCCTGCGGCTTTGTTGTTCTCAAGCTTTTTTATAGCTAAGCCAACTTCTTTTATACTGGGTGGTGGAAGAGGTTCTTCATTGACTGGACGTGGGTTATCTTCTTATGGTACCCATTAAGCAGCTGCTTTCAATGCTGCTTAAATACATATACTATTCCCTGCGCTTCTGTGACTAGGTTTCCTTCGCTGTCTCGAAGAGCCTGCGCTCCGATTTTGAAGCCACCAGCCAGTAGTTTGGCTTTCTTATAGAACCTCCGGATGTTATTGCGATCAAGAGACTCTTCGGTCTCCTTGAGCTGGGATACTGCGTAGGCCTCTGCTTTCTATGCAGGATCTCTTTCTCCTCCCTTCTCTTGGCTAGAAATTTATTTTTTCTTTTAGTTTTGTTCAACGTTTTAAGTTAAACATAGCTGCCCTTTCATTTGCATACAGGTACACGAAATACATACGTGCCTCCTATTTTAAAGCTTTCCTCAACGTCAAAACAACTTAACACGAAATTAAAGCTACATGCTGAGACTGCCAAACTATAATTTTGTTGTCACACAGTTTCTCAAACCTAAACGAATGTGAACAAAAAAACGTTAGGAGTTACATGAAGCAGATTTTCGCTTTCGCGTGATTTATTTCGTTTTTTGAAACGCGAAAGTGGTTTTCGTTTCGTTATTTACAGAATCCCACCCCAGAGTTTCACACTCAGGCGTAGGCTCTGACTACTCCAGATCTGCTAAGGCGTCCAACGTCGAATTTCGTCTTCTAGGTGGTCCGCAGCTTCATTCTAGTTCGACAGTCGAGCTCTGAATTTAGCCGCAACAAGAAAATGGTCAGGGTCGACGTTTGACCCTCGGAATGTGTGCATGTCGAAGATGTTGGATGCGTGCCTCGCATCGTATAGCACATGGTCGATTTGGTTGGCGGTTCGACCGTCTAGAGAGCGCCAGGTTGCTGTGTGGATCCGTAGCCTTGGAAATTCTTGCGAAAAACTGACGTTATACAAAACGAAATACACCAACTGTACTTTTTTGGAGCAGGTATCTAGACGATTTCTTTGTATTTCGTCGATACATCCGAAAAAAAAATTTGTTGCAAAAAACGGGCGCTACGGAATCGTCGTTATATCCGAAGTCGTTTTGTCAGTATGAATTTGACCCAGTGGGGGACTTTGAATTTGCGTCGTTATATCCACCATGGTTGTTATAACCGATGTCGCTGTAAGCGAATTTCACTGTATTTCATTTTTAAAAACTAGCTATAACTCTTTATTGAAGTGTTGCTGTTGATTTTTATTATTCTTTCTTTCGTTTTAAGTAAAATTTGCCCTTCTGCCTAAACGGGGAAAATGTTTATATATTACCCCGCTACAAAAATCCGTTATTATTTTGACGCCCAAGAGTTATCGCACTCGTGCCCAGTGTTAGTATCCATGTCGTGGAATTGTTCCTCCTAGTAAAATATTAACGATAAAAATTGTCACGTGGAACCCATTTTTTTTTCAAATAAAAGTAGCAAGTACAAAAACCAATGCTCAGTTTAAAAAATCCTAATGTGACCCTCAAGAGCTCAGGAATTGTCGGGATTGTCCCTAGGGAAATGGGCTTATGATAGTTGTAGTTGAATATGATTTGTTAATGAGTAAAGCGTCCCTTTCACTAGCTCGTTTATGCAAATAAAGTCCTCCTAGGTTAAGCTGTCACTTCTAATTGCGTTTTAAGATGTCCCATTCCTTGTGCCTGCATCTGAAAAGATAGTTGTGCACAAGTGTGTGCGCACAGTACAGAACACCTGTGTGCACAATTAATGCGGTAATTCATCAACAAAATCGTAAGAAAGTACATTCGTGTCAAATTATACACTTGTGACGGAGGGTTTCCTGCATTTATTTGGTTTCATCATATCCATTACTCAATCGACATTATGTCATCATCATGATTTTTCAGTACCGGCATTCTGGTGAACTTTTCTTGTAGGATATCATCATAAAAGTAAGGGGTAGTAGAGTAGTCGGGCAAAAAAGGCTTCCTATCGTTTCCAAAGAGCTTTTGTGGAACTGCTGCAGTGAAATTATTTTTCCATCGACTAGCTGGAAACCCATCTGCAATTGTATAAGGCAAGGACTAAAATTGGAACACCGTCTACAGTGCGCATATTCTCGCTGGAATGTAAAGAATGAAAAGTGTTGGCTCTCATACCCAGACTGTGGATATTTTGTCCTGGGTAGTGGCGGCGCGGTGGGGTCTAAATCCCATTTATCCGCATTTAAGTCATTTCGAGAGGGTTTTTCGTTTCCTTTTCTTTTCTTTTTTTCTTTTTGTTGCTCTTGTAACGAATTTACAATATCAGTGTTAGGAAATTAATTTTTAAGCAGGCTCAACGGTATTTAGGTGGGGTACTTGTTTGTTCAGAGCATGCACGAAATAAATAGAAAGGATGTAGCATTGAGATGGGGGGAAATTTAAATTTTGGATAAGAAGCGTGATCAGGGGCAGGGTCTTAGTCAGTTCTATATAAGAATGCGGATCGTTTTACATTTAAATTTTGAGAAAAGTCATAAAAGGGGCCAATGGTTCCAGTCGGTTTGATCGTGTAAAAATGACGCTTAAATCGGATTTTGTTATGTGAAGATGGGAACACTTGGAATAGGTGGATTTGGCAGGAGAACTGACGGCTTTGGTTATCAATGTGAAGGAAATTTAGCTCAAAAACATTAATTTTGGTTCTCTTGATCCCGGATGCATATGCCTTCCGCTAGTTGCTTTGATTTATTGAAGCGCGAGACTCTTCCAGACGCCAAGACCCAATTGCACGTCTCTCCGGCGCAACTTCAAAACGTATTTTCTTACTTAAACTACTATGAATCAGCGGTCCAATCACCACTTCAGTGACGGAATTGGGTTGAATTTACAGGTAAAACAAAAACAAATTCCGTCACGTAAGTCTTGTTCACGGGCGACGCGATTCGACCCCATATTCGATCATCCAAGTCCTGCTTGAGATCAGCATAGGTATCATCAGCTTTACTTTCTTATAGACGGGCTGGGTGAAGACCAAGCTTTGGTAGGGTTGTTCCTTAAAACTCGAAGAAGTTCTAATTCCTTACTTTAATAGGGTAGCCTTTGCTTTAGGAACGGTAAAGTTTTACGCGATTCGCAAAATCTTGCGTTTGCACATTACATGCGAAGGTTCTCCTAGCCTAGACCAATCACTTAGAGTTCACCTAAAGCTAAAGTAGTCTTTGCGTAAGGTACTCCTATCACGCTGAATTGTAGTTACTTCACTTCGTTCACAAGGCTAGATATCAGGGGCAACGAAAGCTAGGAAACCCGACATATATTTTTACAAAGGACTCATTTTCAAATGGAAAAATATTGGGTGTGTGCGTATACATCCCGGTAAATGGGATAAATTATCTACGTCACAGTAAGATCTATAACGACTGCGGTCCTATACATAAGCTCCAATTTAGGGTCTCTGGCAAAGAGTCAACGTTGACTTAGCAAAGGCAAAATCAACTGGAATCCTCCCTCGCAGCTTCACAAACCTTCAACTTAACTTCATCGGTATAGTGAAGAATGGGATAGCTACGCAGAAAATAGGCTTACGAAAGGTTAGCACTGAATAGACTGAAAAGAAAAAAACGACTTCCGAAGAAGGCTTTACTTTAACTATGAACTACTGGAACTTTACAGCTTGTTGGTATAACTATGAAAATTCTTTTGGAAATAATCGCATATAAATAGCTGGCTTGGTGGTGTCCTATTCTTTGCTCTTTTTCCCGATTAGCTCAAGCCTTATTGTGCGTAACTGGATTGTCAGCATATAAGGGTGTTTTTTTTAGAGGTATAGAACTTTGAAATGGAATAAAACAAAGATGATTTTTTTAAATTGACATGAAATTTACTTTACTCGAAAGATAATCTTCTGGCATTATAATGTTAAGTAGCTTACCCGTAATTTAGATAATGAAAATAATAATTCTGAGAATGAACAATGCACATGTTGCTTTATGTAATTCGTTCAATTAAAATTCGGTATTCAAAAGTTATAAATATTTAATACAATAGAAATAACTGGAGAACATAGTTGCGATGTGTTTAAATCAAACCGCAATGATTGACGTGTCAACCAACTTTCCACTTTTGCACTAAACTGCTTGACGGTACACACGACGTACAAAGCGGAATCATACGATTGACCATGTAAAAAACATGGGAGTTCAAGAATTGATGTCACAAATATCCAGCGATTGTCGTTGCGACTTATTATTTTTCACGGTGAAAACGATAATTATGGGAAATTAAAGGCGCTTAAAAACCAATGGCAAATCATCGGAATCCGCTGAATTATATAAAATGTTTGCCTTGAATTTGTAAGTCAAAATCGTCTCTTCCATGAAATTAGATTTGAGATTCTTCACGTCAAATCAAACTTTTGATTTCAAATTGTGTAGCGGTGAGCCTGGAACACATAAAGAATTTAAAAATTAAACATTCGAAATAAGTTTTGTTGTATTGGAAGTAGCACTACCTGCTTTTCTATTCAGTCTATTTTTTTTCGATTCCCATACTAAGTTCTATTCCCAATCTCATCCCCTTAAACTTTTATTTTCACGGCAAAAAGAAGCATATATGCCCTTCCAATACGAATCCACCAAGTCCGAAATCATAAAAATCGAACGATCCATTATTGAGTTATGAGCGTACACACAAACGTCAGTCTCTTTTATATATAGGGCCTACCCGGTTCGTCCGTGCCTTTCGTTTGGAACGATCGGGTCCAAAACTATCCTATCTTTAAGGCGGCTCTCCCACTGAGGCAACAAGCAATAAGAAATTTCTAGCTGTCATGTCATCCGACATCTCCGATGATACGATTTTGCTAATTTGGTGGAATTTAAGAAAAAAGATACACAATAGAAGGAAATATTGGGTGCACCCCTCATTTACGAATTTAATAAATCATGGTGGAAATATTTGCGAAAAGGAACTCAGAGCACACCTCACCCCGAAACTTTTGAAACTTTTTTTTGTATTAAAAATCGGATCGTTCGACATATTTTCCAAAATTAATTAAAACCTCGTAACTATGCGCAGAAGTTTCTAGTGGCCTGTCACTTCACTACTCGCAGATGTTGATACTATACGACGCGATGTAATATCGCTTTTCAACATGCGCTGTGTATCGCCAGCAATAATGTTGCCGCAATCAGCAACATTTTTCGTTCGTCCGATATTGAGTTGCTTTAATGTAATATCTGATTTGATTCAATGTAAAATAACTGTTAGCGATAATAGCCCTGTTTTTTTGAGCTTCGTTCTCAGCAAAGCAAAGTAAAGTAGGATTTTCAGCACGCAATTACAACAACTACGCTCTACTTGACACTTCGACGACTCACACTAAGGTATTCATTCCCAGCAAGATTCACTTGGGGAGTAAATGTATACTTCTGAACACCAGGGGGAGAACATTTTTGTTGCCCTCCTTGTATAATATGAATCTGTTCACAAAGTTTCTCTATTTATAGTACATACAATTCGTTGGTTGTGATTGGTGGAAATTCATAAAGAAATGCATAAGTGAACTAATTTCAAAATAACAAATAAATATAAGGGCTTTTATTAAAATATGCAATAAATTATTTTTTATGTAAGCTGCAAATATTGTTTTAGACAAATATACCTTATTAAACTTGTAATCGTAAGATATTAGTGTATTAATCTTTGAGATATATATTTTTATATTTTTTAAACCCCAAAATATGAGGAAGGATCAATATCCATAGGAAAATTTTATGCAAAAAAATTGTATTTCTTTGACTGAAAAAAGTTACTTCTTGTGATGTGCCCAATCATGTTGTATCATGCTACCTACTGAACAGGCCCACACTGCCACCTTTTTTGATAAAACCTACTGTTCAGAAAGCTGCTGGGAATCGTTTAAATGCACATTTTCCTACTTTACTTTACTTTGCTGAGATTGAAACTCAAAAAAAACAAGCCTATTATCGCATGTTTCCTATTGCCAGTTGCTTGTTGCTTGTTGCCTCAGCATAGATAGACCGTCAGCGCACCTACCTTTTCCACCCATTACCTACCCATTCCCTCGCAAACATTTTGAAAATAAAATTCTTTCTTAGATTTCCTATTCCTATCTGTGAATGTGTTAAGAGTCATAAGAGCATTATGTTTTTACTATACTCTTGAGCAGCGTTGCCAACCAATTTTGACTTGAAAAAAAAAAAAAATTCCTTTTTCAATAAAATAATGCCTAAAATATTTTTTTATGTAAATTGGAACAATAAATCAAAAATTAAACACAATATAAAATAAAGTGCACGACTGGGTCGAACGAAACTTTCTCGATACTAGACAAAAGAAAACAAAATTCTCTTTTGGATATTCATCTCATATGGCAGTTATATAAAATAACAATATAAGTTTTTAAAGGTTAAAGCTCTCAGTAACTGCCAATGTCGCAAGCGTCTACTGTACTATTTTATAAGGTCTTACTCCTCACTTGATTTTTGAGTACAGGACAAGCGTACCTAGTAATAGTTTCTGTTTTTGACCTAAGGATATGTTTTTAATTTTGATTGGAATATGATTTAAGTTTTCAATTATTGGAAGTATTGCTCGAGATAGACCGATATCTTTAGAAAGATTATGTAATAATTCAGGCGTTTGTGACTTGGCATTGGTAGCTATAAATTGAAAATGAAATGAAGTTTTTGTTTTTGTAAAACTATCCAGACATAACAGTTGCAAATATTGCAATGTTTATTTGGAAAAATACAACTGACTGTATGATATTGTTCCGGATTATAGAAATACATACTTCGTTTTTGACATTTTATCGAAATCGAAGATGGGGTTTTCGAGATATGAGCAATTTTTAAAATTAGCGTTTTCGGTGTTTCGAATTGAAAATTAAGGACACAATAGTTTTGAAAACATCAATTTGACTCTAAGTTTGCATTTTGGTCAAAATCGTTATTGCCGTTTTAAGTTAACTAGACAAAACTATATTTTTAAAAAATTACTCTTTTCATAAATCCATTGTATCCATTGATAATGATGACCACATATCCTTAGAAATTAATTTTTGCTACAATCGTATAGACCGTTTTCGAGATACATATGTCGAAATTTCAAAAGTTCCGTTGTTCGAATTTTTAGCCAAAAACTGGGTACGCAGTCATGGTAACCTCACCTACTTAAGCTTAAATATCGATTTTGGTTGAAATCGTTATAGCCGTTTTCGATCAAATCAAACTGGTACGAAAATGTTGTATGGGAAGTACCATTAATATTGAGGTTACATTGGAAAAAAAAAAACACCTCCCGAACTGTAAGCCCAAAAACTCCAAATCCGAGGTTTGAACGTAATCCGGGAAGCCGTTTAGACTGTAGGCCCGTGGAAGGACGGACAGACGGACGGACCGGACAGAATTTTGCGACCCACTTTTTTGAGTTCCTCTATCATCGTAATATCAGAGTTGATTAAAATCTCGAGTTCGAAATTTTGTACGAAACCAATATCTTTCTCTTAAGCTTAGTACGCTGCTCGAGCTAAATTTTCGCTGCCATACAAAATTCTCTCCAAAATTTAGCTCAGCTAAATTTTAGCGAACCCATTTAGCTGAGTGGTACGCTGCTCGAGCTAAATAATCAAACTTTTGTTTCAGAATGTATTTCATGTATCTGTCAAAATTTAGCGCGTCTATTTAATGGGTCGGGACATTTTTTCGAGCTAAATTTTGACAGATCGCTGTGCTCTGTTGTTTTTTGTTTACCTCGCATGCAGGGAATTTGTTTAACTCCAATAAGGAACCAATTTGTGTGCTGTGTTCTTCGATAGAATTGTTTTTGGCACACTTATAATTGTAAATTACTTGCTTTAGAAGACAAGACTTTCACCACGTTTATCAGTGCAATAAAAAATTAAAAACAGATCTGCTTGTGTTAACGTTCCTTTTCACCTTTCAAGTTATATTTATAGATTCAATTAATTAATATAACAGAAATAACTCTACTTGCAACAATGTAATGACTTTAAGACTTAGCGACAAAGTCAACACCCTTCTTGATGTTCTTTTGCAATTCGGGTAGAGCTTCGACCACGAGCTTCTTCTCGTAGTCGTTCAGTTTTGGCAAGTCCAAGTCCGTTCTTGCCCAAGACCACTGGAGTGGAAAAGAATCTAGCCTCTGTGACGGTACCTCGGCAGCAATTGGAATAACAGTGTTCACGGGATTGGTGATAATGGCAAGCATTGCCTTGGGGCAGTTTTGAGAAACGGCAGCAGCGATATCCCTAACAATACCAGCGTTCATGTTGAACAGGTCATCACGGTCCATGCCTGGTTTACGGGGCACACCGGCGTAGACCACAACAACATCGACACCTGAAAGAAAAGCGTTTGGCTATAGTCATTAAGTTTATGTATTCGATCTAAAGATAGGTATCAAAAGAAACTTCCAAATACTTAAAGTGACACTTTTGTAGCTCTTAGGTACATTCATTGGATTTTCCCTCAATAAATGCATTAAAACTAAGTACATAATTGTCAAACATTTCACTAAAATAGCTTAAAGCGATGCAATGAAGATTACAAAATCAGTCATCTTTAGCCCAATACTGGCCGGATGGAAGCTTCTAAGTTTAATGAGCGCAGGGGAACTGGTTCACTTAGAAACAAATTTCAGTCAATTTTCCATCGACTTATTATTTTGTATGTTATTGAAATTTAAATTTTAGTTCAACTGAATTGAATTGTTGAAGAAACTTATTTTCAAAGAACAGCTGTTTTTTGTGACATCTATCCACAGCTCTCTCTATGTCAAAATTTAGCTACGACTTTAGCTGATGTTTGGAGAGAAAAGTTGGAGACCAGATAAAATTTAGTTTAGCTCGAGCAGCGTACTAAGCTTTACTACGTAATGGAGAAAGTTAAAAATTAACAAAAACAAATTTTCATTTCCAAAAAAACTTAAATTATGTATAAATCACAAAAGACACAGGAACAGGAGAATTATTTTTAAAGAATGACAGATAAAGTGTTCGGAAAATGGGCAGAGTTTGAAGGTGGAAACACATTCTTTAAGACCGAGCACCGAGGTCTTCTTTTTGCCAAGATTTTTTAAGAATGTTTAAAAAAATAAAAAGTCAGTATACGTTAAATCAAAAAAAATATATATATACTATCTGGCCCGGCGAACTTCTTTCCTCCCAAATTCGTTAATGTTATGAAAATAATATTTCCGAGCATGCACAATGCACAGGAAATTCGAAAAAGTAAAAACGTTTGTGACAAATGAGACTTTATATTTGAGTCAGCGATGATCAGTGATGCTAGCTCCAGCATTATTTCGATACTTGAAATTTTAAGAAAATAGTCATAATTTTTTGTCAATTGTTTCTTACAATAAATTCGCACAGATACATTTTGAATTTGGTAAATCTGGTACGCTATTTGATCAAAGTCGCATTAAAAATTTTTATTTAAAACTGTGCGTCACGCTTATTTTCCAATTGTCTATTTGACTTACTCAGCAAACCAAAACCTTGGATTACAGAGATAAAAAAAGAAAGAATCGTCTACCAGCTGTACAGCTAAATTAAATATGAATTACTGAAATGTTAAATTAAAAAGTATAGACAACCAACGCCAACTATACTATTACAATTCAATTTAATGTTGTTGATACAAAATTGATATGCAGGGAAATCTAACTTGTCGTAAATATCTCCCAGCGCAGCGCCACCTATTGGCTCAAAATTTTGGTAAAAACTTTTTTTTTTAAGCTTTACGTATATGGTGTTAATTTGAGATAAATCGGTCCATCAATAAGAATTTAAAAAAAAGCGACCACCGCGCCCCCTATATGGTCTAAAATAAACAACACAAACATATGGTGTGAATATAAGGAGGATAGCTTCTGTTGTTCAGCCGTGATTGTCAGTCATACATACGCACGAACGTTTTTATATATTAAGATTTGAAATAAAAAAAAAGATGCCTTTTTGGAAAAAAAAAACCTTAAAGCCTTAGCTAATGAAATAATGCCTAAAAGGCATGAAAAAACCTAGGTTGCCATCGCTGCTCTTGAGTCTCTTCGGCCCTCGGCTCTCTTTCGGGACGTCGCGGTCGTTTGTAATTTGTACGGGCATGAAGAACGAAAGAAAAGTATTTTCCGGAATAATTACAGAGGGGATTTAATTATGATTTTTGGCATATGACCGACACGGCTGGCTTGGACGTAGTCTAATCTGCAGGTCCAATTTTCTATGACTTTTTCCAATATTTGTGCGGCCGTATATCGGCAATTACGCGGCGAATGTTGTCCTCCAAGTGGTCAATCGTTTAGGGCTTATCGGCGTAGACTAGCGACCTCACATATACACACAGAAGATAATCGCACGATCTTGGAGGCGAACTCCGAACTCACGAGTCCGCAACGTGAAACTTTGCGGTTACCAAACCTTTCCTTCAATAAATCAATTGTTACAAGAGCCGTGTGACATGTTGCGCCGCCTTGTTGAAACCACAGCTCAATAATTGATGACCGAAAAAGTCAGTAATCATATCTCTATATAGGGGTCACCATTGACTATAACGTTCTGGCCAGCATCGTTTTTAAAGAAGTACGGACCAATTATTCCACCAACCCATAAAGTGGACCAAACAGTCAGTTTTTTGTGGATGTATCGGGGCCTCGATATACACTTGAGGATTATCATCACTCCCAATATGGGAGTTTTGTTTATTGACGTATCCATTCAACCAAAAGTGAGCTTCATCGCTGAACAAAATTCGCTTAAGAAAATTGACGTAGTGCGCGATACTTATTTCGAACAGAACCATGATTTTCAAAATTAATTTGCACAATTTGGAAGCGTTGTTCAGGCGTCAGTATATTCATGTTGAAATTCCAAACCCAACTTGACAGCTGACAAAATGGCCGCCAGTTAAAACAGTGTTGCCAACTTAAAGTTCTATACCTCCTTTATCTTCAAGAAGAAGTTAAATGGGCGTCAAGCTCCGTGAGAATAGGGACCAACCTCTCCGTTTCTGCCTCAACACCTGTGGCACAATATCTGACCAATACATGTATGGAACCATGGTTCAAAGTATGACTCCCCCGTCCCCTCTGTGGGTTCCACCATGACATGAGGATGTATTATAGAAACACGATATCGACAGTATGTCACCCGCAAACTTTGGTCGACTAATTCGTCTTTTGTGGCTTAACAAATTGGGAATTCGTCTCAACATTATTTGGAACCACACCAAGCAACTTTACAAAGCGAACAACTAAATCGAAACAGAAAATCTATACACAACATAAAAAAAAAACTTTTCGCTCATTCCACTTCTGCTTAAATGGACGCTGCGCTGTCCAACAAAGTCAACAAAGTTGTTCGAAAGAGATCCACCCAACCCCAGATACACTTAAAACATCTCATACTACATGCCTACTACATCCCACCACTTATCACAATAAGAAAAATCAATAATACATTCTTTTGTACTTGCCACTCACATCGGATATCCTTCCGTACAAGACGGCCTTCTGCAGAGCGTATATATTAATAAAAACATATTTATATATAAACGGGAAAAATGTGGGCACATTCTGCAGGCAGGACTCGGATTATTGCTCCCGGGGCATTGTTTCATTTCATGCTGGTAAGTGGTACAGGCAACAATATACATTGTCTACTGTGTATTGCCCTCTATAGGAAATATTTGGGCTGCCAAAAAAACAGGCCTCAAAACAGGATAAAGTCGAAGGAATTGTCCATCGAAGCTCTCACCGCACACAGATACATGCTCAGGATGCTATGTTGTTCCTCAGAGATATTACCGCCATAAGAAACTTATCTAGTTTATCTTACATAACAAGGATACCATCTTTGGTGCGGTTGTGCACAGTCATTGTGCTAAATCATTGCTACATCAGCGCAATTTCAGCCAACAGAAAAAGAAAGGACGAAACATGTTTGGGCGATGTGCGAAAATGTTATTCCTTGCCGAATGCCAATTGCAATTGAGCGTCCTTGAGAAGCACAACTGCTGCCCACTGGAGGATTGTTACCGCGACATCAGATAAGTCCTTGTTTTTTTTTTTAAATGACTATTCAAATACGGATGCATATACCTTGAACTATAAATGGACTTGCTTGCATGATGTAAACGTGAAATACACAAGTGTTTCGCTAGTCGTCGTTCGTCATAAGATTAACCCGATAAGGACTCATCGATTCTGCATTCATTGCAGCATAGTGCAGCACTACGCCTTAGTGTGCATTATATCGCTTTGGCTAGCGCAAACTCGAGGGCCACTTGTCATAACCATGTCAAGTGGCTTTATTGTTGTTATACTATTGAAAGAGATTCCCCACTGAAATTGAAACGAACACTCTTGGACTAGCCTCAAGCGAGAAGCACTTTGGCGAGGACTTGCCCCCGTCCTTATGAAAGTGTGATAATTTTCTCCGATGATAGTGCAAAAGGGATACAAATTGTTTTGTGCTGAGGAAGAGGGATCCGTCTTTGAATTTCATAGATGTGTGCGAAAACGCCATCATATCAGAGATGTGCAGTGAATGGGAAAGGCACCGATCTGACATTAGGCAATTTGAGGGTGGTCTCACTTTTGATGAGGTGTTTTTAACGGCGACGTCCGTGAAGGCGAAATCAGTGGAGTCACCTCTTTGACGGTGGAAATATAAACTTAGCTGTCATGCATTTGAATAGTCATCGATTGTCAGGGGTATTCTATTTTAGATTTCTTTCAGAAGCATTTGGTCACATTTATACCACAGGGTCTTCAAATGTTTGACAGCTCGTGACTCTCGCACATTGAGGTGCGCGCAGTTCTAAAGCATGAAATGGAAGCCACACGCCGGACAAGTGCTTGTTGAATTTCTCTAAAATCAGCATAAGTTTGGAAAAAATTGCATTTGAGGATTATCGGTCCATTTGCAATGTTTGTTCAGGGGGATTTGCATTTATTTTTGACACTAGGATAAGCCCACATAAGCGATGTGTTACAGGAAAGCATTACACTTGCACATATTCACTGGTTTTGTACAAGTACAAGGTTTTTTTTGGGGAAGTTGAGCTATATTTTGACAGTTCAATTTGGCAATAAAAGTACCTACCTAACTGTCACAATTATTATTGAAAGTCTTGGTCTATAGAATTTTGTTCTATAAAAAATGTAGTATTAACTTTAAGTTGAAAGAACACGCAGTTCGCAGAGTAAACTAAGAACCATAGTAGAATTTGTAACGGAGGCTGGTGGTTAGAGGAGGGGGATGGAAGATAATCTGGAGGATTTGTCTCTACAGACGCTGAAATTTGTGGGGAACGGACTGGGAAGATGGAAGCGGGAAGAAGGAGAGGAATAAGGAATGAGCTTCGAATACTGTCGTGCGGGTGCATGCCTTGCTGTCTCAGCTTAAGCTCGTCGGAGGGTGGGTTCTTGCACACCAGTACCGGAGGAAAAATCACCATTACATAAAAATTTGCATGCATGTCTTTCAAGATAACGATTAGCAACAAAAAAAAACGCTAAAGTTAGACATACCACATACCACCTGAGGAGTAGATGTTCGTCCCCATTGCGGGTCAATACCCTCCCTACCATGTGTCGGTTCCCGCCGGAATACCTACCCGACACCCAAGAGAAAGCCCTGTGCTCTCTATGCTCTGGACTCCCTACACCACACCATCCAAATGAGACACATTAAAAGTTTAGTTCATTGTAATAAATTCCATTATTTATTCGACCACAAAATTATTAATATCATTGATATTCACTTATTCGATCAAAATTTTTTTTTTTTTTGACATTACGGATTTAATTATGTATTGCTAACTTGTAAGACAATGGATTATATAGTTAAGATTTACAAATTCAGATACTTCAATATAGTTAGTTATAATTTAAGGTTTTAATGTGTAGTGTTGGCGAGTATGTGTCGATAAAGAACCGAGTTCAGGTAGAAACGAAAAAAAACAAAAAGTATGCTAGCCAATGTAGGCAACTACGTTGGTCGGTCGTAAGTTTAAATTTTGTTTGGTACCCGCGAGATGATAACAAAATAAAGAAATTTAAATGGGAAAAAATGACTTACCGGAATCCGCGTCGTCAGGCCTGCCGAAGTGAATCCAGATGATGGCGCTAAATGTAACCACCCAAAAAAAGAGAATGTTTTTTTTTTTTTTTTTTTTTTTTTTTACACCCACACACAATCCCAAGAAAAATTTAAAATTACGGCAATTAACCAACCGGGTCTTTTTTTTTTTTTTAAGGCGGAGAAAAAAAACGAAAAGAACACAGACACACCAGAAATCTACACTAACAAATTATTTTAGATATTACTGTCTTTTTTTCTTTTTATCAAATCCAAAAATAAGGACAATCACAAACACATAGCAGCTCTAGATCGATGTTAGAGGAAGGGGATGCGCGCCTTGGTCCCACCGGTGCGTTCTCGTATGGTTGGAAGGCTCAGTTGGTGTTTAGCTCTTCTCTGGATCGATGAATTGCACGAGATGGAGCGAGGTTACCGCCGGCGAAGATTTGGATGGTTGAGGTGCACTATCGCACGCAAGGGGGTGGTTTCACTCAACTAACTCGCGATCGCTGGATCAATATTTTTACTGGGCGATATGGTAATTTTAATGCACGCCAGAAATTTGGAGGCTTTGCGACGTACTTTTGTGAACCGGTTGTGCGGGGGAGTTTTTTCTTGGGCTGGGAGACACCGCGTAAATGTACGGGTATGAGTTGTTCCGCGGATTATGAGGTGGAGTTACTCTAACTGCGTTTAGAAAAAATCAAATTTATGATCCGCGTTTTTGATTAAATATGTCCCTTTTTGTCTTCACCCACGCGCACGTGGGTTAGGCTATTCCTTTTTCGGATCGTAACTTATATTTTTTTTTGTGTTCGCGACCGCACTGATTAGCTACTCCACAAGAACTGACTCAATTCGTCACCCAATCTAACAAAAAAAAATGGTACGTTGCTGCTGCTATGTAAACTCTCCGCAAGCGGTGGTAGCCCTCGCGACTCTTTCGCCTGACCTGCCTCTTGCCAAGAGCTTCAGTAAGCGGTTTTTTCCACACGAGCACAGAGCTTCCCCAGTCTCGCCCCCATCGCCTGATACACCACTCCGCATACCCATATGCATCCTTCTATTGACGAATGCAACACCAAGCACCGGTTCGCTAACCTACTAGAGAGAATTTGGGGAAATGGTAGATCGGTCCAGCGAGTGGAGAGTTTTTTTTTCTTTTTTCCTTTTCTCTTTTTTTTTGTTGCGGCGCGGAAGTAAATCACGGCATTTCGCTCTTGCGGTTGCTAAGTCCGAGCCAGCAGGGAAGTTTACTTCTCAGCCGAAGTTTACAAGAAGCGAGAAAACAAAATTGTTCGACCCAGCCGTTACACCACAGATTAGGGGTAGCTCTATACAGCGGGACCCTAAGCTGAAGTATTTTGAGCCGTTAGCGGCGAATGTCCTTTGCATGATAGGTTCCCAGACATTTTCCTGCTAGGTCTTCTAGGATATAATAAGATAAACCCTTCCTTTCTCTGATGCGAGCCTTCAAGAAGGTGGGCGCTAGTTTTGAATTGTAGCCTTTAGCAAAATTGCTGGGGGCGAAATTACGCCTATACACCTCGTCACCCACCTTAAACTCTACTGGCTTGCATCTAGTGTTGTAGGCTGCGGCATTTTGGAGGAAGGAAGTGTTAAGATTCTCCTGCACCTGAGCTCGCACAGTCAAAAGTTCGTCCCTTCTACCGAGTGGCATATCCTCACCGTTTATCATTTCCAGCCTCCTTAGCAGGGCATAGTCACCCCCATGCTGAATCATGTTCTGCCCAAAGAGCACAAAATATGGGCTGCTACCAATGGAGCTATGTAACGTTGCTCGCAATGAGGCGGCTATACTGCTAAGGTGAACGTCCCATTCGTTTTGGTCTTTTTGAATATACGCACGGATCGCTGCAATGACCGAACGATTGACTCGCTCTGATGAGTTCGATTGTGGGGAATAGATGGCCGTAAACATATGACTAACTCCATACCTGGTAAGGAAACTTTCAAAATCCCCTGACTTGAACTGTGACCCGTTGTCACTTATGATAGTTTCTGGGACGCCAAACATATGAAAAACATCCTTCTCAAGGAATTCCGTTATGGGCTTAGTGGTAAACCGTTTAAGTGGCTTTAGGAAAACGAATTTGGATAGGTGATCCAAAACAATGAATATGCCCACGTGTCCAGTCTTTGACCGAGGGTATGGTCCTAGCAAGTCGATGAAGAGTTTTTGGAAAGGTCTAGACGTCGTTACTGGCTTCCCCATAGGGGGCCTCAAAATTGTGTTCGGATATTTCGTTGTTTTGCATATCTCACATGCCTGGATGTAACTCCTCACGTCTTTAACCAAGGTAGGCCAGAACAGATAACGACGAAGTTTCTCGAGCGTCTTCCCGATTCCACTGTGGGCTGCAGTAGGTGGATTATGGGCATTGAATAGGATGTCTTTAACTAAACCTGTGGGTACCCATAGTTTCCAGGTTCCACCCTGCTGTTCTGGCGAACCAGTTGAGTGAGTCGTATGCTTGTACACGAAATCATCCTCAATTTTTACATCAGGTAGCCTTGATTGATTGACTCTAACGTGGTTCTTTAGGGACTCGTATTGTTCCGAGAAAAAATGTGGTGAGTTAAGATCAATCAAAGGAGAAATGCCTTCCAGTTCGCTCAGATCGTCCGTATCTCTTCGGGATAGACAGTCAGGTACCACGTTATTGGAACCTTTACGATGTTTAATTGTGAAGGCAAATCCCTGAAGCTTTAACGCCCACCTAGCTAACCTACCTGACAGGTCCTTTTGTCGCATAAGCCACTGAAGGCTAGCATGGTCTGTAATGACCGTGAACTCGTGACCCTCGACATAAGCGCGAAACTTTTTTATTGACAAAACTGCCGCCAAACACTCCTGCTCAGTTACTGAGTAGTTCCGCTGTGCCTTATTTAGCTTCTGGCTCATATAGGCTATGGGTTGTTCAACGCCATCTTCATCCATTTGCGCCAGAACGCCTCCGACACCATGTTGGCTAGCGTCACATTGAACTATGAAGGGCCGATCGAAATCCGGCGTTGTCAATACGGGAGCGGACGTGAGTTTTGCCTTTAGTTCGTCGAACGCTTCTTGTGCTTCAGCGTTCCACTCAAAGGACCGACTCTTTTTAAGCAGGTTAGTTAGGGGCGCTGTCAGGGAAGCGAAATTCATTATGAATTTTCGGTACCATCCTGCCATCCCGAGGAAACGACGAAGCTGGCGGACTGATTTCGGAGGAGGAAAGTCTATGATTGCACTGATTTTCTCGGGATCCGTTTGTATTGACCCGTAGCCGACAATGTACCCCAAGTACTTAACAGCTTTAAGGCAAAATTTGCTCTTTTGTATATTGATTGTTAGGCCGGCCTTCCTAATCGCCAACGACACTTCCTGTAGTGCACTCAGGTGAGTTTCGAAGTCCTTCGAAATCACTAACAGGTCGTCGAGATAGACGAACACCGTTTCCCGCAGATGGTAAGGGATGACCTTATCCATCAACCGGGACATTGTCTGCGGGGCGTTACACAGTCCGAAAGGCATCACAGTATACTGATACAGTGGGCGATTCGGAACTGTGAACGCCGTCCTTTCGCGAGAGTTCACCTCCAGAGGAATTTGCCAAAAAGCATCCTTTAAATCGATGCTAGAGATGAACTCCGCTCGGGGCAGGCGACTTAGGATGCCGTCAATGTGCGGAAGTGGATAGGCATCCCTCACGGTAAGGGCATTTACCTTACGGAAGTCAATACAAAATCTAACCTTTCCGGGCTTCCTGATGAGGACCACCGGAGAACTCCAAGAACTGTTAGACTCCTCGATGACCCCCAAGGCAAGCATCCGATCAATCTCGGCGAACATCAGCGATTCAATGGCAGGGGACACCGGATAGTGTCGCTGCTTCACCGGACGAGCCCAAGTAGAAATTGCTGGTTGTAGTGTGCACGCTGTTCTCACATTTTAGACATGTTACCGTAACAGTAATGTGTGTATAATGTATCAAAGTGCGTAATGTTTGCACTGCAGGATGTAACGTTGACCAAAGTGGGGAATAAGTTTTACCTCATAAAATTACTATTTTGGGAAACACACATAATGGGATTTTGGCTATGACTTGTAACCGAAATGTGTCTGAATTTTAGTGAGCTGTCAAATTTGTTTTCATGTGTTTGTAAGTTGGTTCGCACGAAACAGAAAATGTGAAATAGAAATACTGATGCCAATATAAAACGTAAACACATAACCTTCCCTCTTTAATGGGGATGCTAAAGTACCTAAACGAACAAAATGTCATGATAATGGTAAAGCAGGTATAATATTATGCGAATTTAATAATTGCATATCTTCGTACCCGAATGCAAAATATTCAAACGAAAATCAGTTTTACCACAAACATCAATAAGTTGTAGTGGCAAAAACTCACGCGCTCAAGAAATATTGAGTATTTATAATATTCGATTTTATTTTCAAGCTTCTTTTCTTTTCCCAGGGACATTTTTTTTTTTCTTTTTTCTGATAATGGATCCCAATTAGAATCAGAAGACGGCCATTTGCCTGCCATATGGATTTCTTTAGGAAGAATCACAGGGTGCATGCACAATGTTGTTTTGTGTGCGTTTATTATTATTGTGTCGTAATATTTAAATAATTCATTCTTTTAAATTCTATCTATTTAATGAATGAGAACATGTAAAAAAAAAGGTTGGTTAAAATAATAAGAAAGGGATTTGCAAATGTTATGATGTTTCCGCCACTAAATTTTGGTAATGCGATTTTGGTTTGCTAAAATCTATATAATAAAGTGAACATTTTTACATGTAGGTATGTTACTGAGATATAACTTTAATAAATATAACGTTTGTAGTTCATTTGGGACATTTTTTTTGCTAAAGAAAATTTGTGTAATAAATCTTTGCAGAAGGTTTATGATATTTCTAGCATTATTACAATTACATAATGTATGTAACATACTATTTATTAAAATATATTGATAACATTTGATAAAAGTTGGAATATTTTCTTTATGTAGGTACACATTTCCATTTTTTTACAGTTTAATCTGCTGCAGTTTTATGTAGCCAAATCAAAAAACATTCTCATTTTTGTCCTACTAAAATACTGAAACGTCGAAAAGCAGCACGGTGCACATAGTAAAAGTAAATTTAAAATTTTATTCGACGTCGTGCTACAACGGCAAACAATTTTCAGTACACTGTTTAAAATGAAAATTAATTCTTTAGGAGGAAAACTCATGAAAAGATATTAGTATTCTTAAATAATGAAGTCTATATTACAATATTTCGATTCTTTTTAGATAAATTCATTGCTCATCGTTTGACTATTCACGATATTTTTTTTATTCCACCCTATATTCCCTTTTACGATTGGTGCTCAATGTCATATAATATTCTCCGTGAACACCGCTCGCCTACATTTAAAGGAGCATGTTAAGTGTGTGAGTATAAATGCTCTACCTACTTCGTCTGTGTACACCTACAGCAGACATTAGTTTGTGGTATGTGTGAAGGTTGTTTGCAAATAAAAGCGCCAAAATACTATGGTAACTCTCGGTGGACACATATTAGACTTTGCGCTGTCAGTTCGCCTAGTTGTTAAGTGGAAACATAAAACAGCAACCTCGCAGGTTTTGTGTGTGTTGAAATGTAACTTTAAAGGACATTTGTAGCTTTGAGGCCATTAATGGTAACACAAATGTCAAATAGTTACCATCTTATTGGAATGGAGCTTATCGACACAAAACTGAGTCCAATATCCCGTTTGGCGACTATAATTCAATATAATAGTCACAAATTTCTACTTGGGAGCCGGTCCCACATCAATAACATGTTGAAGCAAATTGGTTTTCCCCAGGCCTTCCTTTTCGAAAGACGGGAATAGGCATATAAGACCTTGAAGTTGGTTTTGTTGGTACGAGGTGAGCTCGTGCATCGTCTCAGATGGTGGTTGGATGCTTACTTCCCCAATGATACCTGGAGCAAGGTTAAAAATCCTCCAAAAATCCACTCCGAGGTAGAGGTTTTGGCTCAGAGATGGTACAATGAAAAGTTCTAGTGTTTTTGTTACGTTGCGGAACGTAACATCCAGGTTTACGCTACCACGGACCGTCTGTAAACGGCCTTCTGCAGTTTTGACATACGCGTAATATTTGCGAAGTTCTATTCCCGAGACTAGAAGTTCTTCGGCGGCTTGGGCTCCGAAGCAACTGATTGAGGCACCCGAATCCAGCAACCCGTTAAACGTTCTCCCCAAAATTGTAACCTCTACATACGGACGTATATCCGAGCTGTCCTTGTCGTGAAAAGCGCTGAGAAGGTTTTTTCTTGACCTCCTTACCCTTTTCCAAAAATTGCGCAAGCGGATTGTTGACCGTTTGGTTTTGCCGGTTACAGCAGTGCTGCAACTGACAGAAAATATTTTTGCCCGTTTTTCATTATACTCACGCAATCTTAGGTGGAATGGTTTAGAGGGATCAATGCCGTGGGGTTTCGGTTCGGGAGAGATATGGGGCGCCGACGAGCTATTAGGATCCTCGGTCTGAACTTCTTTATCATACGAGCCTAGTGGGCTCTCCGGAGGGGATGTGCCCAGGTGTTGGTAGGCACATCCTCCTGGCAGTTTACCTGTGGTGAACATTTAGGACATCGTGGCTTATAGGTGTTTGGGGCACCACAACCGTAGCAGAACACTCTTTTCTGATCGAGACAGTCAATATATCCATGTCCTGGGCTCCCGCAGTTCCAACACACCAGTGGATTTCTAGGTTGACCTATTGCCGATATCTCCTCTTCTGGAGCGGACTCAACTTCGGCAACGAACTTCCGTGGAGGAACGGTTCTATTGTAGCAACCTCGGTTGATTTCTTGTATGAAGTTCTCATGTCGATGACAGGCCCTGCGTAAGTCAGATATGGACGTAATCCGAAGGTGCAGAAGTTCATGTCGCAAATCAGGTTTCAGGTTCCGTTGGATGATTTCGAGGAACTGCCTATCAGTCAACGAGTCCGCTAATCGGTCCGCTATAGCGATAACCGCGTCCAGGTAATCATCAAATGACTCCCTTTCCCGTTGTTTTCTACCCCTAATCATCTCAATAAGATCAAAATCGGTTTTCGGATCGGAATATTGGAAGCGCAAGGCTTCGCAGATGGTTTCCCACTCAACAGATTGCTCCCGCCGGTGATAGCGCCAGTACCAATCTTTCGCCTTACCGGCGAAAAGATTGTGTAGGTTCCGACAAAGCAGAGAAAAATCGCCATTCAGGGTATGGGTAGTCAAAGCCTGAATCCGGTAAATGAATTCTTCAACCCGCAGACCCTCGCTAGTGCCGTCAAACTTTACATCCCAGTTGTGAATGATGCTGGAAACCTTGTCTGGGTTAAGCGGGGCACCTCCACGCTGGGGATCGGGTCGGGGACCTTGGGACGCTTGTGGTAAATTTGGTTGAGTCCAGTTCGTCCGATCGGTCATGGGAGAATTTGGAGGGGCTACGTTGAACGTTTGGTTCGGAAGGCCGACAAATCTCTGGAACATTGTTTCTAGGGACTGATTGATTACTGCCAAGTTTTGGCGCCTATCATGCTCAATTTCTTCTCGGATCATTTTGCGAATATTATCGTCATAATCGTGAGAGGCAGCATTGAACTGAGGAGCTAAATTCGACCGGGATTTAGGAGGTATTGTGTTAGAGCTGAGAGTTTGCGAACTGGGATTTACTGCTTGGGGGACGACCTCCTTGTGGCCAGAGGCGACCCGTATGTCGATAATGCTCGAGTCCCTCAAACTCCAGTCTTCCACGTTTTGTTCCACCATGGATCGAGTGTGGGGCCGCCGACCCTTCGGAACGGCTCCTTTAGGTTTACTGCGGTCTTGAGTAGAGAGTTCAGTATTATCAGCCGGTGGGTTGGTATCATAGATACACTGACGGCAAATGGGACAAGAGTCGGAGTCTTTAGACCAATTGGTGATACATTGCCTGTGGAACAGGTGGCCACAAAAGGTCTTTGAGGTGTCTGATCCCGGGGTAAAATTTTCCTGACAGATAGTACACGTAGCTGCTACATGTTCCTTCGCAAGTTGAGGAATGGGTTCTGGGGTACGTCTGACAGCCATAGTTGTAATGTTGTACAGATTGGGTACAGATTGGGTTTTATAGCGAAAAGGTAAGTAAGTTGTTATATAAAAAAAATATATATATATTATATAAGATAAGATAATAATATAATAATATGTAAGGTTAGACAATGCGATAGTAGGTATCAACTTAATAGTTGTAAGTGTTAAATAATTCATAAGTGGTCTCCTTGGATGGTGCGGCTTTAGGTGGTCCGTAGTGGTGGTAATGTGGTATAAGTAGGCAAAAAGGTACAATAAATTGATATGGATTAGTGGTTTAATTTAACTGCCGTTTTGTTGTCGAGGTCGCTACCTAAAGCATATAGTCCTCAGGTTACCGCACTTCCGCGACAACTGGCAAGTTACCTATTGCTAAAAGTGGAATGTCCCCAAGAAGGATCAGATCGTTGTTCCTGGTCGTTCGAAATCAGCTATGTTTGATTAAGCAACGCAATTCCAAAGGGAACGATCCTTTTATCTTGGCACATATAGAATGTCCTAGAATCATCTTTACCGTATATCTTGGTCGTTCCGAACCCATGAAATTGAGTAAGGATACGCAGTTCCAAAGGGGGTGATTCAATGAACTAGGCAGACATTGTGGGTGAACGGAAGCTAATGTAAAGGTTAAACAAAATTTTGAGATGAAAATTGAATTAAAGTTATAAAGATTGAAATTCTAAATTAGGGTTTGGACCCGCGTAATTTGCGGGCCCCACGTTGGGCGCCATTTATGTAACGGAGGCTGGTGGTTAGAGGAGGGGGATGGAAGATAATCTGGAGGATTTGTCTCTACAGACGCTGAAATTTGTGGGGAACGGACTGGGAAGATGGAAGCGGGAAGAAGGAGAGGAATAAGGAATGAGCTTCGAATACTGTCGTGCGGGTGCATGCCTTGCTGTCTCAGCTTAAGCTCGTCGGAGGGTGGGTTCTTGCACACCAGTACCGGAGGAAAAATCACCATTACATAAAAATTTGCATGCATGTCTTTCAAGATAACGATTAGCAACAAAAAAAAACGCTAAAGTTAGACATACCACATACCACCTGAGGAGTAGATGTTCGTCCCCATTGCGGGTCAACCCTCCCTACCATGTGTCGGTTCCCGCCGGAATACCTACCCGACACCCAAGAGAAAGCCCTGTGCTCTCTATGCTCTGGACTCCCTACACCACACCATCCAAATGAGACACATTAAAAGTTTAGTTCATTGTAATAAATTCCATTATTTATTCGACCACAAAATTATTAATATCATTGATATTCACTTATTCGATCAAAATTTTTTTTTTTTTTGACATTACGGATTTAATTATGTATTGCTAACTTGTAAGACAATGGATTATATAGTTAAGATTTACAAATTCAGATACTTCAATATAGTTAGTTATAATTTAAGGTTTTAATGTGTAGTGTTGGCGAGTATGTGTCGATAAAGAACCGAGTTCAGGTAGAAACGAAAAAAAACAAAAAGTATGCTAGCCAATGTAGGCAACTACGTTGGTCGGTCGTAAGTTTAAATTTTGTTTGGTACCCGCGAGATGATAACAAAATAAAGAAATTTAAATGGGAAAAAATGACTTACCGGAATCCGCGTCGTCAGGCCTGCCGAAGTGAATCCAGATGATGGCGCTAAATGTAACCACCCAAAAAAAGAGAATGTTTTTTTTTTTTTTTTTTTTTTTTTTTACACCCACACACAATCCCAAGAAAAATTTAAAATTACGGCAATTAACCAACCGGGTCTTTTTTTTTTTTTTAAGGCGGAGAAAAAAAACGAAAAGAACACAGACACACCAGAAATCTACACTAACAAATTATTTTAGATATTACTGTCTTTTTTTCTTTTTATCAAATCCAAAAATAAGGACAATCACAAACACATAGCAGCTCTAGATCGATGTTAGAGGAAGGGGATGCGCGCCTTGGTCCCACCGGTGCGTTCTCGTATGGTTGGAAGGCTCAGTTGGTGTTTAGCTCTTCTCTGGATCGATGAATTGCACGAGATGGAGCGAGGTTACCGCCGGCGAAGATTTGGATGGTTGAGGTGCACTATCGCACGCAAGGGGGTGGTTTCACTCAACTAACTCGCGATCGCTGGATCAATATTTTTACTGGGCGATATGGTAATTTTAATGCAAGCCAGAAATTTGGAGGCTTTGCGACGTACTTTTGTGAACCGGTTGTGCGGGGGAGTTTTTTCTTGGGCTGGGAGACACCGCGTAAATGTACGGGTATGAGTTGTTCCGCGGATTATGAGGTGGAGTTACTCTAACTGCGTTTAGAAAAAATCAAATTTATGATCCGCGTTTTTGATTAAATATGTCCCTTTTTGTCTTCACCCACGCGCACGTGGGTTAGGCTATTCCTTTTTCGGATCGTAACTTATATTTTTTTTTGTGTTCGCGACCGCACTGATTAGCTACTCCACAAGAACTGACTCAATTCGTCACCCAATCTAACAAAAAAAAATGGTACGTTGCTGCTGCTATGTAAACTCTCCGCAAGCGGTGGTAGCCCTCGCGACTCTTTCGCCTGACCTGCCTCTTGCCAAGAGCTTCAGTAAGCGGTTTTTTCCACACGAGCACAGAGCTTCCCCAGTCTCGCCCCCATCGCCTGATACACCACTCCGCATACCCATATGCATCCTTCTATTGACGAATGCAACACCAAGCACCGGTTCGCTAACCTACTAGAGAGAATTTGGGGAAATGGTAGATCGGTCCAGCGAGTGGAGAGTTTTTTTTTCTTTTTTCCTTTTCTCTTTTTTTTTTGTTGCGGCGCGGAAGTAAATCACGGCATTTCGCTCTTGCGGTTGCTAAGTCCGAGCCAGCAGGGAAGTTTACTTCTCAGCCGAAGTTTACAAGAAGCGAGAAAACAAAATTGTTCGACCCAGCCGTTACACCACAGATTAGGGGTAGCTCTATACAGCGGGACCCTAAGCTGAAGTATTTTGAGCCGTTAGCGGCGAATGTCCTTTGCATGATAGGTTCCCAGACATTTTCCTGCTAGGTCTTCTAGGATATAATATGATAAACCCTTCCTTTCTCTGATGCGAGCCTTCAAGAAGGTGGGCGCTAGTTTTGAATTGTAGCCTTTAGCAAAATTGCTGGGGGCGAAATTACGCCTATACACCTCGTCACCCACCTTAAACTCTACTGGCTTGCATCTAGTGTTGTAGGCTGCGGCATTTTGGAGGAAGGAAGTGTTAAGATTCTCCTGCACCTGAGCTCGCACAGTCAAAAGTTCGTCCCTTCTACCGAGTGGCATATCCTCACCGTTTATCATTTCCAGCCTCCTTAGCAGGGCATAGTCACCCCCATGCTGAATCATGTTCTGCCCAAAGAGCACAAAATATGGGCTGCTACCAATGGAGCTATGTAACGTTGCTCGCAATGAGGCGGCTATACTGCTAAGGTGAACGTCCCATTCGTTTTGGTCTTTTTGAATATACGCACGGATCGCTGCAATGACCGAACGATTGACTCGCTCTGATGAGTTCGATTGTGGGGAATAGATGGCCGTAAACATATGACTAACTCCATACCTGGTAAGGAAACTTTCAAAATCCCCTGACTTGAACTGTGACCCGTTGTCACTTATGATAGTTTCTGGGACGCCAAACATATGAAAAACATCCTTCTCAAGGAATTCCGTTATGGGCTTAGTGGTAAACCGTTTAAGTGGCTTTAGGAAAACGAATTTGGATAGGTGATCCAAAACAATGAATATGCCCACGTGTCCAGTCTTTGACCGAGGGTATGGTCCTAGCAAGTCGATGAAGAGTTTTTGGAAAGGTCTAGACGTCGTTACTGGCTTCCCCATAGGGGGCCTCAAAATTGTGTTCGGATATTTCGTTGTTTTGCATATCTCACATGCCTGGATGTAACTCCTCACGTCTTTAACCAAGGTAGGCCAGAACAGATAACGACGAAGTTTCTCGAGCGTCTTCCCGATTCCACTGTGGGCTGCAGTAGGTGGATTATGGGCATTGAATAGGATGTCTTTAACTAAACCTGTGGGTACCCATAGTTTCCAGGTTCCACCCTGCTGTTCTGGCGAACCAGTTGAGTGAGTCGTACGCTTGTACACGAAATCATCCTCAATTTTTACATCAGGTAGCCTTGATTGATTGACTCTAACGTGGTTCTTTAGGGACTCGTATTGTTCCGAGAAAAAATGTGGTGAGTTAAGATCAATCAAAGGAGAAATGCCTTCCAGTTCGCTCAGATCGTCCGTATCTCTTCGGGATAGACAGTCAGGTACCACGTTATTGGAACCTTTACGATGTTTAATTGTGAAGGCAAATCCCTGAAGCTTTAACGCCCACCTAGCTAACCTACCTGACAGGTCCTTTTGTCGCATAAGCCACTGAAGGCTAGCATGGTCTGTAATGACCGTGAACTCGTGACCCTCGACATAAGCGCGAAACTTTTTTATTGACAAAACTGCCGCCAAACACTCCTGCTCAGTTACTGAGTAGTTCCGCTGTGCCTTATTTAGCTTCTGGCTCATATAGGCTATGGGTTGTTCAACGCCATCTTCATCCATTTGCGCCAGAACGCCTCCGACACCATGTTGGCTAGCGTCACATTGAACTATGAAGGGCCGATCGAAATCCGGCGTTGTCAATACGGGAGCGGACGTGAGTTTTGCCTTTAGTTCGTCGAACGCTTCTTGTGCTTCAGCGTTCCACTCAAAGGACCGACTCTTTTTAAGCAGGTTAGTTAGGGGCGCTGTCAGGGAAGCGAAATTCATTATGAATTTTCGGTACCATCCTGCCATCCCGAGGAAACGACGAAGCTGGCGGACTGATTTCGGAGGAGGAAAGTCTATGATTGCACTGATTTTCTCGGGATCCGTTTGTATTGACCCGTAGCCGACAATGTACCCCAAGTACTTAACAGCTTTAAGGCAAAATTTGCTCTTTTGTATATTGATTGTTAGGCCGGCCTTCCTAATCGCCAACGACACTTCCTGTAGTGCACTCAGGTGAGTTTCGAAGTCCTTCGAAATCACTAACAGGTCGTCGAGATAGACGAACACCGTTTCCCGCAGATGGTAAGGGATGACCTTATCCATCAACCGGGACATTGTCTGCGGGGCGTTACACAGTCCGAAAGGCATCACAGTATACTGATACAGTGGGCGATTCGGAACTGTGAACGCCGTCCTTTCGCGAGAGTTCACCTCCAGAGGAATTTGCCAAAAAGCATCCTTTAAATCGATGCTAGAGATGAACTCCGCTCGGGGCAGGCGACTTAGGATGCCGTCAATGTGCGGAAGTGGATAGGCATCCCTCACGGTAAGGGCATTTACCTTACGGAAGTCAATACAAAATCTAACCTTTCCGGGCTTCCTGATGAGGACCACCGGAGAACTCCAAGAACTGTTAGACTCCTCGATGACCCCCAAGGCAAGCATCCGATCAATCTCGGCGAACATCAGCGATTCAATGGCAGGGGACACCGGATAGTGTCGCTGCTTCACCGGACGAGCCGGTCCCACATCAATAACATGTTGAAGCAAATTGGTTTTCCCCAGGCCTTCCTTTTCGAAAGACGGGAATAGGCATATAAGACCTTGAAGTTGGTTTTGTTGGTACGAGGTGAGCTCGTGCATCGTCTCAGATGGTGGTTGGATGCTTACTTCCCCAATGATACCTGGAGCAAGGTTAAAAATCCTCCAAAAATCCACTCCGAGGTAGAGGTTTTGGCTCAGAGATGGTACAATGAAAAGTTCTAGTGTTTTTGTTACGTTGCGGAACGTAACATCCAGGTTTACGCTACCACGGACCGTCTGTAAACGGCCTTCTGCAGTTTTGACATACGCGTAATATTTGCGAAGTTCTATTCCCGAGACTAGAAGTTCTTCGGCGGCTTGGGCTCCGAAGCAACTGATTGAGGCACCCGAATCCAGCAACCCGTTAAACGTTCTCCCCAAAATTGTAACCTCTACATACGGACGTATATCCGAGCTGTCCTTGTCGTGAAAAGCGCTGAGAAGGTTTTTTCTTGACCTCCTTACCCTTTTCCAAAAATTGCGCAAGCGGATTGTTGACCGTTTGGTTTTGCCGGTTACAGCAGTGCTGCAACTGACAGAAAATATTTTTGCCCGTTTTTCATTATACTCACGCAATCTTAGGTGGAATGGTTTAGAGGGATCAATGCCGTGGGGTTTCGGTTCGGGAGAGATATGGGGCGCCGACGAGCTATTAGGATCCTCGGTCTGAACTTCTTTATCATACGAGCCTAGTGGGCTCTCCGGAGGGGATGTGCCCAGGTGTTGGTAGGCACATCCTCCTGGCAGTTTACCTGTGGTGAACATTTAGGACATCGTGGCTTATAGGTGTTTGGGGCACCACAACCGTAGCAGAACACTCTTTTCTGATCGAGACAGTCAATATATCCATGTCCTGGGCTCCCGCAGTTCCAACACACCAGTGGATTTCTAGGTTGACCTATTGCCGATATCTCCTCTTCTGGAGCGGACTCAACTTCGGCAACGAACTTCCGTGGAGGAACGGTTCTATTGTAGCAACCTCGGTTGATTTCTTGTATGAAGTTCTCATGTCGATGACAGGCCCTGCGTAAGTCAGATATGGACGTAATCCGAAGGTGCAGAAGTTCATGTCGCAAATCAGGTTTCAGGTTCCGTTGGATGATTTCGAGGAACTGCCTATCAGTCAACGAGTCCGCTAATCGGTCCGCTATAGCGATAACCGCGTCCAGGTAATCATCAAATGACTCCCTTTCCCGTTGTTTTCTACCCCTAATCATCTCAATAAGATCAAAATCGGTTTTCGGATCGGAATATTGGAAGCGCAAGGCTTCGCAGATGGTTTCCCACTCAACAGATTGCTCCCGCCGGTGATAGCGCCAGTACCAATCTTTCGCCTTACCGGCGAAAAGATTGTGTAGGTTCCGACAAAGCAGAGAAAAATCGCCATTCAGGGTATGGGTAGTCAAAGCCTGAATCCGGTAAATGAATTCTTCAACCCGCAGACCCTCGCTAGTGCCGTCAAACTTTACATCCCAGTTGTGAATGATGCTGGAAACCTTGTCTGGGTTAAGCGGGGCACCTCCACGCTGGGGATCGGGTCGGGGACCTTGGGACGCTTGTGGTAAATTTGGTTGAGTCCAGTTCGTCCGATCGGTCATGGGAGAATTTGGAGGGGCTACGTTGAACGTTTGGTTCGGAAGGCCGACAAATCTCTGGAACATTGTTTCTAGGGACTGATTGATTACTGCCAAGTTTTGGCGCCTATCTTGCTCAATTTCTTCTCGGATCATTTTGCGAATATTATCGTCATAATCGTGAGAGGCAGCATTGAACTCAGGAGCTAAATTCGACCGGGATTTAGGAGGTATTGTGTTAGAGCTGAGAGTTTGCGAACTGGGATTTACTGCTTGGGGGACGACCTCCTTGTGGCCAGAGGCGACCCGTATGTCGATAATGCTCGAGTCCCTCAAACTCCAGTCTTCCACGTTTTGTTCCACCATGGATCGAGTGTGGGCCCGCCGACCCTTCGGAACGGCTCCTTTAGGTTTACTGCGGTCTTGAGTAGAGAGTTCAGTATTATCAGCCGGTGGGTTGGTATCATAGATACACTGACGGCAAATGGGACAAGAGTCGGAGTCTTTAGACCAATTGGTGATACATTGCCTGTGGAACAGGTGGCCACAAAAGGTCTTTGAGGTGTCTGATCCCGGGGTAAAATTTTCCTGACAGATAGTACACGTAGCTGCTACATGTTCCTTCGCAAGTTGAGGAATGGGTTCTGGGGTACGTCTGACAGCCATAGTTGTAATGTTGTACAGATTGGGTACAGATTGGGTTTTATAGCGAAAAGGTAAGTAAGTTGTTATATAAAAAAAATATATATATATTATATAAGATAAGATAATAATATAATAATATGTAAGGTTAGACAATGCGATAGTAGGTATCAACTTAATAGTTGTAAGTGTTAAATAATTCATAAGTGGTCTCCTTGGATGGTGCGGCTTTAGGTGGTCCGTAGTGGTGGTAATGTGGTATAAGTAGGCAAAAAGGTACAATAAATTGATATGGATTAGTGGTTTAATTTAACTGCCGTTTTGTTGTCGAGGTCGCTACCTAAAGCATATAGTCCTCAGGTTACCGCACTTCCGCGACAACTGGCAAGTTACCTATTGCTAAAAGTGGAATGTCCCCAAGAAGGATCAGATCGTTGTTCCTGGTCGTTCGAAATCAGCTATGTTTGATTAAGCAACGCAATTCCAAAGGGAACGATCCTTTTATCTTGGCACATATAGAATGTCCTAGAATCATCTTTACCGTATATCTTGGTCGTTCCGAACCCATGAAATTGAGTAAGGATACGCAGTTCCAAAGGGGGTGATTCAATGAACTAGGCAGACATTGTGGGTGAACGGAAGCTAATGTAAAGGTTAAACAAAATTTTGAGATGAAAATTGAATTAAAGTTATAAAGATTGAAATTCTAAATTAGGGTTTGGACCCGCGTAATTTGCGGGCCCCACGTTGGGCGCCATTTATGTAACGGAGGCTGGTGGTTAGAGGAGGGGGATGGAAGATAATCTGGAGGATTTGTCTCTACAGACGCTGAAATTTGTGGGGAACGGACTGGGAAGATGGAAGCGGGAAGAAGGAGAGGAATAAGGAATGAGCTTCGAATACTGTCGTGCGGGTGCATGCCTTGCTGTCTCAGCTTAAGCTCGTCGGAGGGTGGGTTCTTGCACACCAGTACCGGAGGAAAAATCACCATTACATAAAAATTTGCATGCATGTCTTTCAAGATAACGATTAGCAACAAAAAAAAACGCTAAAGTTAGACATACCACATACCACCTGAGGAGTAGATGTTCGTCCCCATTGCGGGTCAACCCTCCCTACCATGTGTCGGTTCCCGCCGGAATACCTACCCGACACCCAAGAGAAAGCCCTGTGCTCTCTATGCTCTGGACTCCCTACACCACACCATCCAAATGAGACACATTAAAAGTTTAGTTCATTGTAATAAATTCCATTATTTATTCGACCACAAAATTATTAATATCATTGATATTCACTTATTCGATCAAAATTTTTTTTTTTTTTGACATTACGGATTTAATTATGTATTGCTAACTTGTAAGACAATGGATTATATAGTTAAGATTTACAAATTCAGATACTTCAATATAGTTAGTTATAATTTAAGGTTTTAATGTGTAGTGTTGGCGAGTATGTGTCGATAAAGAACCGAGTTCAGGTAGAAACGAAAAAAAACAAAAAGTATGCTAGCCAATGTAGGCAACTACGTTGGTCGGTCGTAAGTTTAAATTTTGTTTGGTACCCGCGAGATGATAACAAAATAAAGAAATTTAAATGGGAAAAAATGACTTACCGGAATCCGCGTCGTCAGGCCTGCCGAAGTGAATCCAGATGATGGCGCTAAATGTAACCACCCAAAAAAAGAGAATGTTTTTTTTTTTTTTTTTTTTTTTTTTTACACCCACACACAATCCCAAGAAAAATTTAAAATTACGGCAATTAACCAACCGGGTCTTTTTTTTTTTTTTAAGGCGGAGAAAAAAAACGAAAAGAACACAGACACACCAGAAATCTACACTAACAAATTATTTTAGATATTACTGTCTTTTTTTCTTTTTATCAAATCCAAAAATAAGGACAATCACAAACACATAGCAGCTCTAGATCGATGTTAGAGGAAGGGGATGCGCGCCTTGGTCCCACCGGTGCGTTCTCGTATGGTTGGAAGGCTCAGTTGGTGTTTAGCTCTTCTCTGGATCGATGAATTGCACGAGATGGAGCGAGGTTACCGCCGGCGAAGATTTGGATGGTTGAGGTGCACTATCGCACGCAAGGGGGTGGTTTCACTCAACTAACTCGCGATCGCTGGATCAATATTTTTACTGGGCGATATGGTAATTTTAATGCAAGCCAGAAATTTGGAGGCTTTGCGACGTACTTTTGTGAACCGGTTGTGCGGGGGAGTTTTTTCTTGGGCTGGGAGACACCGCGTAAATGTACGGGTATGAGTTGTTCCGCGGATTATGAGGTGGAGTTACTCTAACTGCGTTTAGAAAAAATCAAATTTATGATCCGCGTTTTTGATTAAATATGTCCCTTTTTGTCTTCACCCACGCGCACGTGGGTTAGGCTATTCCTTTTTCGGATCGTAACTTATATTTTTTTTTGTGTTCGCGACCGCACTGATTAGCTACTCCACAAGAACTGACTCAATTCGTCACCCAATCTAACAAAAAAAAATGGTACGTTGCTGCTGCTATGTAAACTCTCCGCAAGCGGTGGTAGCCCTCGCGACTCTTTCGCCTGACCTGCCTCTTGCCAAGAGCTTCAGTAAGCGGTTTTTTCCACACGAGCACAGAGCTTCCCCAGTCTCGCCCCCATCGCCTGATACACCACTCCGCATACCCATATGCATCCTTCTATTGACGAATGCAACACCAAGCACCGGTTCGCTAACCTACTAGAGAGAATTTGGGGAAATGGTAGATCGGTCCAGCGAGTGGAGAGTTTTTTTTTCTTTTTTCCTTTTCTCTTTTTTTTTTGTTGCGGCGCGGAAGTAAATCACGGCATTTCGCTCTTGCGGTTGCTAAGTCCGAGCCAGCAGGGAAGTTTACTTCTCAGCCGAAGTTTACAAGAAGCGAGAAAACAAAATTGTTCGACCCAGCCGTTACACCACAGATTAGGGGTAGCTCTATACAGCGGGACCCTAAGCTGAAGTATTTTGAGCCGTTAGCGGCGAATGTCCTTTGCATGATAGGTTCCCAGACATTTTCCTGCTAGGTCTTCTAGGATATAATAAGATAAACCCTTCCTTTCTCTGATGCGAGCCTTCAAGAAGGTGGGCGCTAGTTTTGAATTGTAGCCTTTAGCAAAATTGCTGGGGGCGAAATTACGCCTATACACCTCGTCACCCACCTTAAACTCTACTGGCTTGCATCTAGTGTTGTAGGCTGCGGCATTTTGGAGGAAGGAAGTGTTAAGATTCTCCTGCACCTGAGCTCGCACAGTCAAAAGTTCGTCCCTTCTACCGAGTGGCATATCCTCACCGTTTATCATTTCCAGCCTCCTTAGCAGGGCATAGTCACCCCCATGCTGAATCATGTTCTGCCCAAAGAGCACAAAATATGGGCTGCTACCAATGGAGCTATGTAACGTTGCTCGCAATGAGGCGGCTATACTGCTAAGGTGAACGTCCCATTCGTTTTGGTCTTTTTGAATATACGCACGGATCGCTGCAATGACCGAACGATTGACTCGCTCTGATGAGTTCGATTGTGGGGAATAGATGGCCGTAAACATATGACTAACTCCATACCTGGTAAGGAAACTTTCAAAATCCCCTGACTTGAACTGTGACCCGTTGTCACTTATGATAGTTTCTGGGACGCCAAACATATGAAAAACATCCTTCTCAAGGAATTCCGTTATGGGCTTAGTGGTAAACCGTTTAAGTGGCTTTAGGAAAACGAATTTGGATAGGTGATCCAAAACAATGAATATGCCCACGTGTCCAGTCTTTGACCGAGGGTATGGTCCTAGCAAGTCGATGAAGAGTTTTTGGAAAGGTCTAGACGTCGTTACTGGCTTCCCCATAGGGGGCCTCAAAATTGTGTTCGGATATTTCGTTGTTTTGCATATCTCACATGCCTGGATGTAACTCCTCACGTCTTTAACCAAGGTAGGCCAGAACAGATAACGACGAAGTTTCTCGAGCGTCTTCCCGATTCCACTGTGGGCTGCAGTAGGTGGATTATGGGCATTGAATAGGATGTCTTTAACTAAACCTGTGGGTACCCATAGTTTCCAGGTTCCACCCTGCTGTTCTGGCGAACCAGTTGAGTGAGTCGTACGCTTGTACACGAAATCATCCTCAATTTTTACATCAGGTAGCCTTGATTGATTGACTCTAACGTGGTTCTTTAGGGACTCGTATTGTTCCGAGAAAAAATGTGGTGAGTTAAGATCAATCAAAGGAGAAATGCCTTCCAGTTCGCTCAGATCGTCCGTATCTCTTCGGGATAGACAGTCAGGTACCACGTTATTGGAACCTTTACGATGTTTAATTGTGAAGGCAAATCCCTGAAGCTTTAACGCCCACCTAGCTAACCTACCTGACAGGTCCTTTTGTCGCATAAGCCACTGAAGGCTAGCATGGTCTGTAATGACCGTGAACTCGTGACCCTCGACATAAGCTCGAAACTTTTTTATTGACAAAACTGCCGCCAAACACTCCTGCTCAGTTACTGAGTAGTTCCGCTGTGCCTTATTTAGCTTCTGGCTCATATAGGCTATGGGTTGTTCAACGCCATCTTCATCCATTTGCGCCAGAACGCCTCCGACACCATGTTGGCTAGCGTCACATTGAACTATGAAGGGCCGATCGAAATCCGGCGTTGTCAATACGGGAGCGGACGTGAGTTTTGCCTTTAGTTCGTCGAACGCTTCTTGTGCTTCAGCGTTCCACTCAAAGGACCGACTCTTTTTAAGCAGGTTAGTTAGGGGCGCTGTCAGGGAAGCGAAATTCATTATGAATTTTCGGTACCATCCTGCCATCCCGAGGAAACGACGAAGCTGGCGGACTGATTTCGGAGGAGGAAAGTCTATGATTGCACTGATTTTCTCGGGATCCGTTTGTATTGACCCGTAGCCGACAATGTACCCCAAGTACTTAACAGCTTTAAGGCAAAATTTGCTCTTTTGTATATTGATTGTTAGGCCGGCCTTCCTAATCGCCAACGACACTTCCTGTAGTGCACTCAGGTGAGTTTCGAAGTCCTTCGAAATCACTAACAGGTCGTCGAGATAGACGAACACCGTTTCCCGCAGATGGTAAGGGATGACCTTATCCATCAACCGGGACATTGTCTGCGGGGCGTTACACAGTCCGAAAGGCATCACAGTATACTGATACAGTGGGCGATTCGGAACTGTGAACGCCGTCCTTTCGCGAGAGTTCACCTCCAGAGGAATTTGCCAAAAAGCATCCTTTAAATCGATGCTAGAGATGAACTCCGCTCGGGGCAGGCGACTTAGGATGCCGTCAATGTGCGGAAGTGGATAGGCATCCCTCACGGTAAGGGCATTTACCTTACGGAAGTCAATACAAAATCTAACCTTTCCGGGCTTCCTGATGAGGACCACCGGAGAACTCCAAGAACTGTTAGACTCCTCGATGACCCCCAAGGCAAGCATCCGATCAATCTCGGCGAACATCAGCGATTCAATGGCAGGGGACACCGGATAGTGTCGCTGCTTCACCGGACGAGCCGGTCCCACATCAATAACATGTTGAAGCAAATTGGTTTTCCCCAGGCCTTCCTTTTCGAAAGACGGGAATAGGCATATAAGACCTTGAAGTTGGTTTTGTTGGTACGAGGTGAGCTCGTGCATCGTCTCAGATGGTGGTTGGATGCTTACTTCCCCAATGATACCTGGAGCAAGGTTAAAAATCCTCCAAAAATCCACTCCGAGGTAGAGGTTTTGGCTCAGAGATGGTACAATGAAAAGTTCTAGTGTTTTTGTTACGTTGCGGAACGTAACATCCAGGTTTACGCTACCACGGACCGTCTGTAAACGGCCTTCTGCAGTTTTGACATACGCGTAATATTTGCGAAGTTCTATTCCCGAGACTAGAAGTTCTTCGGCGGCTTGGGCTCCGAAGCAACTGATTGAGGCACCCGAATCCAGCAACCCGTTAAACGTTCTCCCCAAAATTGTAACCTCTACATACGGACGTATATCCGAGCTGTCCTTGTCGTGAAAAGCGCTGAGAAGGTTTTTTCTTGACCTCCTTACCCTTTTCCAAAAATTGCGCAAGCGGATTGTTGACCGTTTGGTTTTGCCGGTTACAGCAGTGCTGCAACTGACAGAAAATATTTTTGCCCGTTTTTCATTATACTCACGCAATCTTAGGTGGAATGGTTTAGAGGGATCAATGCCGTGGGGTTTCGGTTCGGGAGAGATATGGGGCGCCGACGAGCTATTAGGATCCTCGGTCTGAACTTCTTTATCATACGAGCCTAGTGGGCTCTCCGGAGGGGATGTGCCCAGGTGTTGGTAGGCACATCCTCCTGGCAGTTTACCTGTGGTGAACATTTAGGACATCGTGGCTTATAGGTGTTTGGGGCACCACAACCGTAGCAGAACACTCTTTTCTGATCGAGACAGTCAATATATCCATGTCCTGGGCTCCCGCAGTTCCAACACACCAGTGGATTTCTAGGTTGACCTATTGCCGATATCTCCTCTTCTGGAGCGGACTCAACTTCGGCAACGAACTTCCGTGGAGGAACGGTTCTATTGTAGCAACCTCGGTTGATTTCTTGTATGAAGTTCTCATGTCGATGACAGGCCCTGCGTAAGTCAGATATGGACGTAATCCGAAGGTGCAGAAGTTCATGTCGCAAATCAGGTTTCAGGTTCCGTTGGATGATTTCGAGGAACTGCCTATCAGTCAACGAGTCCGCTAATCGGTCCGCTATAGCGATAACCGCGTCCAGGTAATCATCAAATGACTCCCTTTCCCGTTGTTTTCTACCCCTAATCATCTCAATAAGATCAAAATCGGTTTTCGGATCGGAATATTGGAAGCGCAAGGCTTCGCAGATGGTTTCCCACTCAACAGATTGCTCCCGCCGGTGATAGCGCCAGTACCAATCTTTCGCCTTACCGGCGAAAAGATTGTGTAGGTTCCGACAAAGCAGAGAAAAATCGCCATTCAGGGTATGGGTAGTCAAAGCCTGAATCCGGTAAATGAATTCTTCAACCCGCAGACCCTCGCTAGTGCCGTCAAACTTTACATCCCAGTTGTGAATGATGCTGGAAACCTTGTCTGGGTTAAGCGGGGCACCTCCACGCTGGGGATCGGGTCGGGGACCTTGGGACGCTTGTGGTAAATTTGGTTGAGTCCAGTTCGTCCGATCGGTCATGGGAGAATTTGGAGGGGCTACGTTGAACGTTTGGTTCGGAAGGCCGACAAATCTCTGGAACATTGTTTCTAGGGACTGATTGATTACTGCCAAGTTTTGGCGCCTATCATGCTCAATTTCTTCTCGGATCATTTTGCGAATATTATCGTCATAATCGTGAGAGGCAGCATTGAACTGAGGAGCTAAATTCGACCGGGATTTAGGAGGTATTGTGTTAGAGCTGAGAGTTTGCGAACTGGGATTTACTGCTTGGGGGACGACCTCCTTGTGGCCAGAGGCGACCCGTATGTCGATAATGCTCGAGTCCCTCAAACTCCAGTCTTCCACGTTTTGTTCCACCATGGATCGAGTGTGGGGCCGCCGACCCTTCGGAACGGCTCCTTTAGGTTTACTGCGGTCTTGAGTAGAGAGTTCAGTATTATCAGCCGGTGGGTTGGTATCATAGATACACTGACGGCAAATGGGACAAGAGTCGGAGTCTTTAGACCAATTGGTGATACATTGCCTGTGGAACAGGTGGCCACAAAAGGTCTTTGAGGTGTCTGATCCCGGGGTAAAATTTTCCTGACAGATAGTACACGTAGCTGCTACATGTTCCTTCGCAAGTTGAGGAATGGGTTCTGGGGTACGTCTGACAGCCATAGTTGTAATGTTGTACAGATTGGGTACAGATTGGGTTTTATAGCGAAAAGGTAAGTAAGTTGTTATATAAAAAAAATATATATATATTATATAAGATAAGATAATAATATAATAATATGTAAGGTTAGACAATGCGATAGTAGGTATCAACTTAATAGTTGTAAGTGTTAAATAATTCATAAGTGGTCTCCTTGGATGGTGCGGCTTTAGGTGGTCCGTAGTGGTGGTAATGTGGTATAAGTAGGCAAAAAGGTACAATAAATTGATATGGATTAGTGGTTTAATTTAACTGCCGTTTTGTTGTCGAGGTCGCTACCTAAAGCATATAGTCCTCAGGTTACCGCACTTCCGCGACAACTGGCAAGTTACCTATTGCTAAAAGTGGAATGTCCCCAAGAAGGATCAGATCGTTGTTCCTGGTCGTTCGAAATCAGCTATGTTTGATTAAGCAACGCAATTCCAAAGGGAACGATCCTTTTATCTTGGCACATATAGAATGTCCTAGAATCATCTTTACCGTATATCTTGGTCGTTCCGAACCCATGAAATTGAGTAAGGATACGCAGTTCCAAAGGGGGTGATTCAATGAACTAGGCAGACATTGTGGGTGAACGGAAGCTAATGTAAAGGTTAAACAAAATTTTGAGATGAAAATTGAATTAAAGTTATAAAGATTGAAATTCTAAATTAGGGTTTGGACCCGCGTAATTTGCGGGCCCCACGTTGGGCGCCATTTATGTAACGGAGGCTGGTGGTTAGAGGAGGGGGATGGAAGATAATCTGGAGGATTTGTCTCTACAGACGCTGAAATTTGTGGGGAACGGACTGGGAAGATGGAAGCGGGAAGAAGGAGAGGAATAAGGAATGAGCTTCGAATACTGTCGTGCGGGTGCATGCCTTGCTGTCTCAGCTTAAGCTCGTCGGAGGGTGGGTTCTTGCACACCAGTACCGGAGGAAAAATCACCATTACATAAAAATTTGCATGCATGTCTTTCAAGATAACGATTAGCAACAAAAAAAAACGCTAAAGTTAGACATACCACATACCACCTGAGGAGTAGATGTTCGTCCCCATTGCGGGTCAATACCCTCCCTACCATGTGTCGGTTCCCGCCGGAATACCTACCCGACACCCAAGAGAAAGCCCTGTGCTCTCTATGCTCTGGACTCCCTACACCACACCATCCAAATGAGACACATTAAAAGTTTAGTTCATTGTAATAAATTCCATTATTTATTCGACCACAAAATTATTAATATCATTGATATTCACTTATTCGATCAAAATTTTTTTTTTTTTTGACATTACGGATTTAATTATGTATTGCTAACTTGTAAGACAATGGATTATATAGTTAAGATTTACAAATTCAGATACTTCAATATAGTTAGTTATAATTTAAGGTTTTAATGTGTAGTGTTGGCGAGTATGTGTCGATAAAGAACCGAGTTCAGGTAGAAACGAAAAAAAACAAAAAGTATGCTAGCCAATGTAGGCAACTACGTTGGTCGGTCGTAAGTTTAAATTTTGTTTGGTACCCGCGAGATGATAACAAAATAAAGAAATTTAAATGGGAAAAAATGACTTACCGGAATCCGCGTCGTCAGGCCTGCCGAAGTGAATCCAGATGATGGCGCTAAATGTAACCACCCAAAAAAAGAGAATGTTTTTTTTTTTTTTTTTTTTTTTTTTTACACCCACACACAATCCCAAGAAAAATTTAAAATTACGGCAATTAACCAACCGGGTCTTTTTTTTTTTTTTTAAGGCGGAGAAAAAAAACGAAAAGAACACAGACACACCAGAAATCTACACTAACAAATTATTTTAGATATTACTGTCTTTTTTTCTTTTTATCAAATCCAAAAATAAGGACAATCACAAACACATAGCAGCTCTAGATCGATGTTAGAGGAAGGGGATGCGCGCCTTGGTCCCACCGGTGCGTTCTCGTATGGTTGGAAGGCTCAGTTGGTGTTTAGCTCTTCTCTGGATCGATGAATTGCACGAGATGGAGCGAGGTTACCGCCGGCGAAGATTTGGATGGTTGAGGTGCACTATCGCACGCAAGGGGGTGGTTTCACTCAACTAACTCGCGATCGCTGGATCAATATTTTTACTGGGCGATATGGTAATTTTAATGCACGCCAGAAATTTGGAGGCTTTGCGACGTACTTTTGTGAACCGGTTGTGCGGGGGAGTTTTTTCTTGGGCTGGGAGACACCGCGTAAATGTACGGGTATGAGTTGTTCCGCGGATTATGAGGTGGAGTTACTCTAACTGCGTTTAGAAAAAATCAAATTTATGATCCGCGTTTTTGATTAAATATGTCCCTTTTTGTCTTCACCCACGCGCACGTGGGTTAGGCTATTCCTTTTTCGGATCGGAACTTATATTTTTTTTTGTGTTCGCGACCGCACTGATTAGCTACTCCACAAGAACTGACTCAATTCGTCACCCAATCTAACAAAAAAAAATGGTACGTTGCTGCTGCTATGTAAACTCTCCGCAAGCGGTGGTAGCCCTCGCGACTCTTTCGCCTGACCTGCCTCTTGCCAAGAGCTTCAGTAAGCGGTTTTTTCTACACGAGCACAGAGCTTCCCCAGTCTCGCCCCCATCGCCTGATACACCACTCCGCATACCCATATGCATCCTTCTATTGACGAATGCAACACCAAGCACCGGTTCGCTAACCTACTAGAGAGAATTTGGGGAAATGGTAGATCGGTCCAGCGAGTGGAGAGTTTTTTTTTCTTTTTTCCTTTTCTCTTTTTTTTTGTTGCGGCGCGGAAGTAAATCACGGCATTTCGCTCTTGCGGTTGCTAAGTCCGAGCCAGCAGGGAAGTTTACTTCTCAGCCGAAGTTTACAAGAAGCGAGAAAACAAAATTGTTCGACCCAGCCGTTACAAATTAAGCTGCTGTACTCTGGCTTAAGCAAACGTGTGCCTACCTACATTTAATTCATTTATGTCGTACACATAATTAGATAAGTCACTCACTTGAAGCATATGCCTAAATGTCACAGAATTTTCGTCTCTATATTTGACACTAGCTTAAGCCCATGTAATCTTAGCCTTCAATATACTTAAATCAAATAGACTGACATTCCTAATAGTCATCTTTTTGACAGCTCGCAGCAGCTTCTAGTCGAATCTTTTATACTCACCGCTTTGCCAGCGCCCACGAGATGTTTGCAAGTATCTAGGTTTTAAATCATTTCCAAAAACACTTAATACATATAAAAAAAACCTGGTTGCCTGGCGTCAAGTGACTTGCAACTGCCTATACCTACTGTTAATCTGCTATAATAATAAAACACAGCATTGTTTGGCCATCTTTCGGTGATCGCATCGCAATGTGTGTCAATATTTCAATATCATTCAATAGAACGGGCAAAGTAAAAACTTGGCTCGTCCATGTCCATACACCGAACACCGCATGTAATTGACGTTACGTCATAAAACTGCTGCTGTTCCTTCATGCTTGTCCGACTTCGCCTCTGCTTTGTTCAATATTCTCCTGGCCTGCTGCTTTACTGTCTGTACGTACCTACCGCTGCCCGTGTCGTGTCGGTCGTTCGGTCGGTCGGTCCTCTTTCACTTCATTCCGTATTCTTTTCATGTTCTTTCAATTTTTTGTTGCCTTTCGCTGCCCGAGTTTTGTGTGTTTAACGTACGCGCCACATTTTCGAACGAGAAACTGGTGCTGTCAAGAATTATGCGCGCCTGGCGAAAGTAGAGCATTTATTGTACAACAACCATATTTCCCGTTGCCATAAAATGTTATTTAAACAATAAAGTACCTAACCAAACAAACATACATGCAATAACCGATTGACAGGCTTATACAATGTTGCCGCCGAGACCGTTCATTATTATGTTTGACGCCGTCATTAAACTTGAAGATTTGTATAATGAGCGACTAAAGCGCTGGATGTGCGATGTAGCCGTGGGAAAGCCACATGTGGTTGGGTTTATCGGGTTTCTCGAAGGCAGAACAGGACTGGCGTGACGAACTTCAGTGAATGATGCTGCACCAGGAGCCCAACAAATTCAGTTGGTGTTTGTGTGCACATTCCATCCGCCGCAATTCCAACAACCACAGCGACGACAACAAAGCCAGTTCCAGAGAGAGAGGTACATTAAATTAAATTAAATTATCATCGGCCATGTCTCTTTTTTGCACAGCCAAGCGCACGCCACCAGCCGCCTCCCTTGTTGCTGTTGGTTTTTTGGCAAAGAGAGGCGTTGCCTTCAGCCTGTGTTCGGTCGCATTCGCCTGCTCTTTTTCCTGGTTACCTAGTGCATTGTCTAGGGCAGGTTCCTAGATGGTGCAAAAGTTGTCGTTCTGTGTAAACCACACTTACTTAATGACGACACTCGACTCTCGCAGAGAAGGCGTGTTACAAAACGTAGTTTTCACCAGACTCAAGTGGATGGGACAGCAGAAGCCCAAGAGCGGTACACGTACACGTATTCGTTCTCACTTTCAACCCCATTTATCGCTACAAGCGCACACAAGCACCTAGTTCAACTTGTTCAAGTGAGAGATGACAGCAGAAGTGACTTGCCCAATCCGAATGACTGTACGCGCGCCGGCCGGTCGGCGTTTCGTAAAGTGACAGCCAGTCAGCTGCTGTGCATAGAAAGTGCCAGTGGTGTGGAGCGGTGCGCGGTGGTAGAATAAGAAAAGACAACGCGGTCTCTCGTAACCGTGAGTAGAGTTGTGGCAACATTGGGTTTCTCAGACACAAGTTTCGCGCGTAAAATCCACCCGGATACACCAGGAAATCAGAAACGCGCAGCAAGCAAATGTTTCCACAGACACACCGAATGCCAAACGCCAACCGGTTAGTATATGGTCGAATGGTTCGCACGAATGCGGGAAAAGTGCGACGTTGAATATCGTGCTCTCTCTTTTTAGTTAGTCAGTCTCTTCGATTGATAGTCGGATCGGAATTGGCAACACACCCACAAGAGTTGTTTGGTTGGGAGTTGGGACTGACTTGACTCATTTAAAAAGAGTCGTTTGCGAGAAATATGAATTACGAAAGCATCGCGTCATGTGAGTCACTAAACTATTAGGCGCGCAGGCGATGACGATGGCTCTCTGCTGAGTGCTGCCATAATTCCAGCAAGCAAATAAATTACGTCCGTGTAGTTGTAGTTGATAAATAATTTTATTTATTCCCACTCCCTCTGTTGGAGACAGAAAAAGTGCACCAACATCTGTCATTGACTGTTTTTCTCACCACGCCAACGACCAAAGTCGTCATGTGAGTCACTAAACCACCAAGCGCCCAGCAATATTCACAGCGAACTACTTTTGCGACGAACTTGCTGCTTTGCTACCGCCAAATCAAGGTTATTTATTCAGAGATTCAGAGATTCATCAGCGCTCGGCCATTGAAAGGGTTGGCAATGGTATTGGTTTGGATTTGAAAGCGATTTCACTTGCACCAGTGCCACCTTTGCAATGCGTGCCACCACCCATTTACCAACCACTGGTGCAGATTCCAAAAAAGGGGTAAAACTATGCAGATAGCCGTAGGACAGAGAGGGACAGCTGTAATGCGGTATGCAGCTGACAAGGGCCGATTGTTTTGAAGGTAGGTATTTGATAATTGAAGCACATGCGCTCTGAACATATCTCAGCTGTTGTAATCTGGATTCTCTGCAATGACCTCATTGCTCGTTCATCGTTGAACCCAACCAACCAACAACAGCAATCTATTGGACGAATGCTATATCGCGTGTTTCATCGCTTGTGTTTCGCTTTCGTGGAGTGCGAGCTCAGATCATGTTTGGATTTGGATTGGATAGTGTTGCCAGGGCTGATTTGAATATTATTTGCATCTTTTGTTTATAGTCTCTTGACGTGGTATGAAATAATCTATTGTGGCCTGTAAACATTTAAGACTGAGGTTGGAAATGATAATCAGTAAGGTTTGTAGATGTTTTTATTGTAACTTGAACTGCCTGGTAAAATCTTATTCGAGGGTGACACATTGGGAGGGGTTTTTAATGCCAACCCGAACAGTAAAACGGCTAAAACCCTTCGGATTCCTCCACCAAAATGTACAGCCGCCTATTCTGCATACACCCTAAAGCAATGACAGATGTTCCGATAAAAGTAAATTAAGCTAAGATTAGACTGAATCATGCATATGAATGACCAAATGACCAGATTAGCTGTCAAATTAACAAAATGCCAAAGTTTTCAAAACTGTATATTAGACTATATGACCGAAATTACAAATTAAAAAAGTTGAAGTTGGAAATTTATTAGTAGCACAAAAAAAAAATAGAAAGCAAACAATTTCTACACAAACAAAATTTCACAACAGGAAAAGAGTTCGATATATACACAACCACAATTAGGGACAAGAACAAGACCACTAACTAAACTTAAAAAAATTACAAAGAAAAGACAATTACTTAAAAAATTTACGCAAATGAATAAAATGAATAAAAAGAGAAATAAAACAAATCCCAATCCTATACGAACTCATCAAACACCGATAACTTGTTCCATCAAAAATGCCAGCAATGCCATAACGAAATTTCAAGAAAGTTCATATATGGGCATTGGGCATAATATGAGATATGCCCAGTACACTGTATGACCGTATTTTGACAGGAGAACTGGTCCATTGTACTGCCAAACAGACACCTTACACTACTGTACTTAGGTTACCTAAGGGGTAGTGTAGTCTAATGTTCTCGCTTTCCCCAAAGACTCCAGAACCAGACCCCTGTTCGGTTCACGGACAGTGTCCCAATCCTCCTACATAGAAGTGTCCCAATCATCCTGTAGGGCACTTCAAGGGGATAAAACATAATATCACTTAAAATACGGCACAGACTTAACAAAATTAGATATAATTCACTTCTTAATATATGATAATATCTATTTAATTCACTTTTTGAACAATAAGTTGACTCATTAGCTATTTTTTTTTTTCACTCAAATTTTACCCAAAGATTTTACTTTTTATGCACAAATTACCTTTTTTGCTTTCCACTGCGTAATTTCAACTGTGCACAAGACCTGCTTCGTTTACCGGTGGATACAGACTTAAGAGCAAATTTGTGATCAACAGGAACGAGAAAAGAATAGGACGTTGAGGATAATGCTTGTGTCCCACTCCTCCTGTGTCCCATACATACCCACTCTCCCCTACATTGACAATTGCCACCATACCTATATCTTCACTTTGCGAAAGTCGAAGTGTATTCCCGAGAATTACCTAAACAAAATATTTTTTTGCTGTCAAACGCTGGTCTAGACTTCAAATGTCAAATTTCAATCAGAAGATCTATCTCAAATTATTCCACCCTGTTCGTGTATAGGTATATTTCTTGCACATCTACTTACATTTTACAAGAGAACTAAGTTCAAAAATCTCAAAAAAAAAAACTTCCACGCCACCTCGTATGATTCTGCACATAACGTATGTGATTTTTCATCTACGAAAAGCGGTATATAACATATTTACAGTAACAAAGAGAACAAGTAGCTTTGTATATGAAAATATAGTGTTCTCTTCCACTGCATTGCCTTTGAATTGAAAGCTTAAATTAATTCTTTTACATTTTATTTATTTGTGAAATATATTTTTAATTTATTTAAATTAAATTCAGTTTTTGATTTATTTATTTTTTTTTAATTTATGTAAATGCATTTTGTGGTCGCAGTGGCTTAGTGGTTAGTGTGTTGGACTACTAAGCGAGGGGTCCAGGTTCGAATCCCGCAAAAACACAAATTCCAACTCAGGGTTTTTTCACTGCGCCACCTCTCGCGAACGTCTGACAAACATCCGAGACCCGAGAGTATAACAGTCATGAAAGAGCTTCTCAATCGGCCCGTTTGGAACCGGCATAAAATTATAGATCCCTTCCATTCGTTCCAAAAACTCACACAAAACGAATGGTTGCGAGAAGCTAGGCCCTGGGTCCCTACAGACCTGTTGCGCCAACTATTATTATTATTATTATAAATGCATTTATTACAATCATTTAATATATAACGCATACAACCATATATATGTAATTATACGTATTAGTTGGTTACTGAGGATTATTCCTACCGGGGATACCTCAATAAAAAAAAAGCGCACTTAAAATCTACCTCCTGGGTGATTTGGAAAAGACTCATATGAAATAAAGTGCACGACTGGGTCGAAAGAAACTTTCTCGAAACTTTTTTCAAAAATCCTTTGTACGATAATATAGAGAAAAACTGAGTTAGCTATTAAGTTATAGATGACCACATTACCTTAGAAATTAATTTTTGCTACAATCGTATAGACCGTTTTCGAGATATGTCGAAATTTCAAAAGTACCGGTGTTCGAATTTTCAGTCAAAAACTGGGTACGCAGTCATGGTAACCTCACCTACTTAAGCTTAAATATCAATTTTGGTGAAATCCTTAGAGCCGTTTTCGATCAAATCAAACTGGCACGGACATTTTATATCTGAAGTAAAATGAATATATGAGGTTACATTGCAAAAAAAAGAAACACCTTCCGAACTGTAGACCCAAAAACTCCAAATCCGAGGTTTGAACGTAATCCGGGAAGCCGTTAAGGCTGTAGGCCTTCGACAGACGGACAGATTGCTATTTACTAAGAAAAAAAGCCTGCGTGTCAATTGATTTAAATAGCTAAATTTGTACTTACAGCTATTTTCCGGCTACCTAATTAAAATTGTTTGCCCTTCTCTTCCTTAAAAAACGCACATAAAACGTCGCATCCTAAAACCAACGAATGAAAAACTCGTACAAATTTGACTTTCAACAATGAAACTGATTCGCGGGTACCTGTGCGACTTAAAACAGTTTTCTTGTGAATGAATGAATGAATGTCAGAATCTACGAATACTCGCTTGTTCGCAGTTCGCAAATCGCAGTTCGCTCTTATGTGAATGGTCCTTAGCAGGGTTATAGAAAGATCCGTATAAGTCACATGACATCCACTTTGGAATCAACACCGTGAAAGTCTGGCAGTGTGAAATGTCAAATTATCAGCGTGTCAATCCGATAATTTGACAAGAATTTCTCACAATTAAGCTTTAAGAGAAAATACACTACCGAACAAAAATAAAAACAATCGCGTAATTATGGTATGGTAACACTGTCCTCATGCGATTCCATAAATATACCAGAAACACTGGTGCCTGCATTCACACACATGATAGAGAGGGGGCACAGCAATCGCTTCGAGTTCGACTATGGGCCCTCGACCGACAGCTGGCCGTATGTGTTGTTGCCAACATGTGTGGTGTGTCGCTGTCGCTGGGGCTAGTGAGGAACACCACTTTCGTTTTCTTGTTCCTACCTTTGGCTAGCCATTGATCAGGGGCCCTGCAATTTCAGCAGGCCCATCACTCTGCTTCGAGAGAGAACGTAGGCAACTTGAAAAAGCTGGCGTCATGAGCCAGCAAATTACTGTGGAAAGAAAGAGAACGACTGAGGCAGAAAGAGCGTGCCTTCCTTGAAAGTGCAATAGCACCACAATCATGGCAATGTCCTTGTATGAAAAACGGTTGCCTGTATCAGGCGAATATGAAAAGCAGCAGGTGTCAACTACTGTCAACGTCAACCAGCTGGTTTGTAAAATTTCGATTTCTACAAGTGCGAGTGAAATCGCTTGCCACGAGAGCGAAGCGAACAGCAGAGAACGACGACAGAGCGACAACCGACTAGCGTTAAAAAGCACTTTGCATTTGCGTGTGTGTTGGATTTCGGATAAGCCAGCCCACCACTGTGCGGCAGTCGCAGAGGAAGTTACGATTTACGAATGAATTTGCTCTGCGGTTTGCGGACGTGCTCTTTCTCTGTCTGACGCACTGGGTTCGCTGTTTTTGCGCTCGTCTTCGTCATCGTAATTGCTGGGAGTAATTTCAAAAATCCCAAGCACTCGGTTAGGAATTCGAATTGTTGCCTGCTGCTGGCTCTGCGTCCCCGATACCAAGCATACACTTTGAAGACGACTGACGACGATGTACGACGACGACGAGTTGTTGAAACAACACACCACAGCCACACATGATGCTCGATGCAGGCCAGGCCAGACTGTCGCACGGATTTTGTTGTCAGCGGCGACTTGTGTGACTTTTGTAATGGATGGGATGCACCGACACTTATCATGTGCGTTAATCGAGGTGTATGTGGCACTGTTGGATGACGTCTAGTGGGATGCGACTGACTTTTCGCTTGCAGGAGGATAGCTACCGCCATACTGGTTTGCGGATCGAGTTATTTGGCAATTAGTAGGGAAGCCAAACTACCTGCCTGATTTGTGATAATTGCAGCCGGCGCCGCGTGGCTGGACTGCTACTTCTGCAGGTAGCTATAACGGGTGGGTGTGGTGTATTACCAACGATCATGTCCATGTCCATGTGGGTCTTTGACTAACTGCTACGTGCGAGTGGGAAGGCATTGCGATGTGCTCTCTCTCATGTCGCAAGGGCGCAGTTCTTTTGTTAGTCTCTAATGACAACGAGAACGATTTTTACTACCCACCGCCACCACCCCGAGCACACCACCACCAGCACTCCATATTAAAAGCAAAGAGCCCACCCACAAGTTCACTTTTGATAGGCTTTAAATGTCTGCACCCCCCACCTCTGTCGGCAGCAGGACTCGGGGTGTTTCGCAAAAACCAAACTTTCCCGAAAACTGCCTTCAGCCTCGCAATTCATCCAGCCAAGCAGCGTTCAGCGGGCAGCTACCAAACAACTGGAAACGGACAGGCTTATAAACTGTGTGGATGATGACGGCACCAAGGTCGGATCCACCACGCCCTAGATACGCCTCAAATTCATCATTTGCACCAGGCGAGCAGCATTTGCAGACGTATCTCTTGAGGATTGAATTTCGTTTGCCATCCACTTGAATGTTTGGTACTGCTGCAGTGAGAGTGTGTGTATGCGCATCAGCGGATGAGGAGGTTTTCCGTGTGACTATCACACCTCTTATTTGCTTTAGCTGCAGCTGTGCGACACAGTGGTAATGATAACCACCCCACTTTTGGATTAATTCTCTCTTGGCTGGCTGGCTGGCAAGCTGATTGCTGATTGCCGCCTGCCGGCCGGCTCTTGCTTGCCTACCATTTGTTTTGCAGCGGTGGTGGTTGTGTTACACATTTCAGGAGGTAGATCCATTCATTCCTTTTGGGTAGGTCTATTTAGGTTGTAGTAAATTGAAGGATGAAAAGGCGCTCCAATTTATTTTGAGCGATGGGTGCTGGTGTGGGGTGTTTTTTGGCTGCCTTATATAATTTGCTGCTAGTCATGTATACCTACGTTATTGAATTAGACAGGTTTCCAATGAAGTTTGTGCTTAGCTAACGTTATTTCGTTTTGCTGCAATGCCGCGTGGTGACTTAACTTTGTCGCTGAGGATGGAATGGAGGGAGAATTTCTGTAAAATACTCTTACCAAATGATTTTAGTAATTAAAGTGAGTATTGAAGAAATCGTTGTATATATCTGTCTGAACCAGTCATAATTTCGAATATAATTTCAGTTTCAAAGGACAAATATTGAGCCCTAGGTCTTATAGGCGCTTTGACAACCGTTTCCTCTGCTAGATTTATTCTTGGAACGAATGGAATCAAAACTTACAGTTGATGCTTCTCTCGACCTGAAATCACTTTCACAAGAAAATTATGAACGTCATTATAGTATTGTCTTAACTAGAGATAGATAGTGATGAGCACTATCGAATGAATTCGCCTAACTGAACGATTTAAACTATCGAATGATTTTATTCATTCAGTTATTCAGTTCATTATTGAGTCTTTTTTTCTTTGGGTATGTAGGTACCTAAGTATTCGATTGGCAATTCGTTAGAGACATACTAAAAACTAAAAATAAAAAAATTATACAAAAATTAGGTTTTTTTTAGACGGTTTGTGTTTACATATTTTGTGTTATTTTTTTTCATCTATAAGTGATCCCGCCATATTTGGCCACGTGCTATTGTAAGTCCAATATGTGGAGATGAAAATCTAGATATAAAGCAACTAGTATAGGTATAAATACAAACATATCTTTTTAAAACATGGAACTGGACATTCTGAAAACGTGTCCAATTATTTTCTATCCCCTGCACGCAGAAAATCACTTATTTAAAATCAACCAACTTTCGGTTAAAAACTACCAAGTGATACTGTTAATATAGCTCTTACAGAGTTAGTGGATTAAAAATAACCAAGTCAACTTGTTTAACGAAACTCGGTTAAAAATAACCGATTTATCATTTTCCTCTCCAAATTTTCTCGGTCGTAAATAACAAACTATCTATTAACAACAGAGTAACATGGTTTTGATACCAACTGATAAGGGGTGTTATTTTTAACAGTATGATTTAACTGGTAAACAACATCGTAGAGGCGTCGCGTAAGGGAATCTAGTAAATACGGCTGGTACTGTCTTTCAACGTAAGAAAGCAGTACCTTGGGAAATGGGAAATATTTGTTTCTGCTGCCTGCTGGTGCCTTCAAACTACATTCTACAAAAATGTAATTTTAACATTCTTAAATCGATTATTATTGCGTTTATTTTCTTTATTTCTCCAGCCGACAGATCTTATTAGCAGTCAAAAATTATATGATTTCTTTTAAATCATTGCAGCTGCTTTTGGATATATATTGTCAAGTGTCTAGACACTTGTCACGATTCTCATTGTCAACAGCAAAAATGGCAAAAATAATAATTTCCAGAGTACATAGATCCGAACGCAAACACATTCACAAGAACATGTTTCTCTGGGGTAGTGTTTTTGAGAAACTACTGACTTTTGGTTTGCAGTCTATTAGTTAGTGTTGGTGCAGGACTGATGCAAACGCAGCTCGGTGGGTTTGTCAGTATGATATTGAGTTGAGTTCTCTTTATGCGTCGGACCGACAACGGCATCTTCCCGACCTCACGATCGCAACCGCTTCATTTATTGTTAATATTGTTGTGTAAATGAAGTTTAGCATAGATATTAATTTTTTTTCGTACGAAAAACTTACTCCAACAAACTTCTCTGTAAATTCCGCAAAAAAAAAAAATCATTTCACTGAAATATTTAATTTCTTTACTGTTCCATCTGTCAGTAATTTTCTGTCTGATTGACTCCAAATCAGCGTTGCAGCTGAAAAATTTCAAAAAGGGGGCAACCACATTAAATACTAACAAAAAAAAAAAAAAAGAAAACATATCAACAAAGTCAGTTATTTTTAACAAAAAACTAATTTATTCATCACACTTGTTTTCATGCTTGCATTCTTTTTCATAAATAAAGTTTTTTTTTCGTTCAATAAAGAATAAAATCTTACTTAAACTGGAAAAGGGGCCATTTTGATAATTTTTTTTCAACAAGTGGGGGCCAATCAATTTCAATCAGTGGTCGTTGGTTTGTTGTAATTCTTTTCGCAGGGAAAATTTTTTCTGACACATTTTTGGGTCATGAACGCCTAAACGTAAAAAAAACAAAAAAAAAAAACATTTTCACAATGTTCCAACTTTTTCGGTTGCATTTCACGAATGGCTATAACTGAGGTACTAAGCCCGCATTAAATCGTAACATAGTTCGTTCTTTGTTGTTCTTCAAAAAAAAATCTGCGAAAATCTGAAAATCATTTCCCGATTTTTTTTTTTTTTTTGGTAACTTTGGTTGATCATTTATGATATTGGCATACCTTACTTACTTACTTAGTCGAAGACTCTTCGGGCCGGAGCGTTGGTTTCCATTCGCTCTACATGTCCTAGCCATCTTAGTTGACTGATGCGCACTTTTCTGACCAGGTCGATGTCGCTGTACAGCTGGTATTGTTCGCTGTTAAATCTCCTCCTCTAAAGCCCGTCAATGCAAACGGGACCGAAAATCAATCGAATAATTTTGCGTTCAAAGCGACCAAGGAGATCTTCATCCGCCTTTGATAGCGTCCATATGCTTCTGCATACCTACCTTCAGTTTTTTTAGTCAAATGAAGACTTCGAGACCGAAAAGCAGAAGTTAGAACTTTTGGCACAGCTGCCATTGAAGCAAACCCAATGCAAAATTAATCCAACAACCGAAAACCTGTTAACATGTTTTAAAGTTGTCATCAATAAATTTGAACGACAAAGAGGCAAAAAATGATTTCTCATTTCTAGAAGGAGTGCCGTTCCACTGTAGAATTTTCCTACACGGGTCTGCATTTTTGTTAGCACGCTAATGGGAGGTATGACGTACGTTTACGTAGTCAAAATGGTTTCAAATACCTATGTTTTTTTTTTTTGTTTTATCGGGCATGGCGGATTTTAACAACCTCTCCCTCAAAATTTCACATGGCTAATGAAGACTGGTTGGGGTTTCAATTGATAATCAACACGTTTCTCTTGCAGAAGTTCTCACTCCGTTTGGGATGAACAAAACCCCGTTCTAAGGTTTGCGTGGAATTTGTACCTATACTTACACATGCGGAATAGGAGATTTGACATTTAAAGTTTTTCCACGAAAGCAACCATCCCTCTCTCAGTTATTATCTAATTGATTTCTATTTATAGCTCTCCATTCCAAAGCCGGCCGACTTGCGAATTTTTGCGCCTCAGTTTTCTGTCATATATAACCTTTTAAGGCTTTCTGTAGTTGTAGGTACCTAAGTCGTAATTCACTTCTAAGTATAAGCACTTAGCGAGATCTGTAGGTGGCTTAAAGAATACTTGAGTCGAAGAACGCACTAGCAGAGGGAACCTGCACTCGCCGCTCTTCGATCAATGTACATCCGTTGTGATGCCCTTGGGGTTCTAATGATTCGTGTAGTCGAGCCATCCCGAGGATAACACAAATCTATGTTAGTCCTTTATGAACTTATCAGAGAGGTCTTCCAAGTCTTCGACAAAATGTCTTCCAAGAATTCTGCATCTGATGTGGCGGAGTGCCGGGCAGTGGAAAAGAAAGTGTATGGAGTGTCCTTCATGCACATCTTCATCAGCACATCCTCTGCACAGGTCATCAGTGTTGATTCCTATTTTCATGGTGTTTGAAAATACAAAGGAAAAGGAAATATAAAACACAATTTTGAAGTGTTTTAAATATAACATATTTATTTTTGCAACAAAATTATAGTAGGTAAACTATAAACTTACATAAATATCGATAAAAACAAAAAAAAAATGTTTGCTCTTAATAAATGTTATTGCTTTTTGGAATATGGAACATATTTATCAATGACTTCAAATTTTATTGCATATACCTATTAAGATCATAGCAATGCGCTTCCTCCTTTGTAAAGATTAAAATTTCAACTGTTTCAGTAGTCAAACCATTACGATTTTTTGTTTAATTTAAATTTACAGCAGAAGATATCGTTTCAACATTTGCAGGAATGTGGAAGGGATAAAATATTGAAAATAAAATCTTATAAGATTAAATATGCGAAGTTCCGGTCCTCTGTTTTTACTCCTAAAACATTTTTCCAAAAATATATTACCTAACCTAAATCAGTTTTTTCATCAAATTTTTCCTTATGCTAGAGCTGTTGGAGACGTTACTAAAACAGATGTTTTGCATGGGCTCTGTGCGATTCACATTCTACGAATGGAATGGAATGAAATACTTTTTCATTAGAAAACGTTGTTTATTATTTATAGATTTAGAAAATCGGAAATCTTGAAATTTGATGAATTTGAGGTAAAAAGTCTTGCACATATTTTAGAGCTCTAGAAATCTTGAAAAAAAGACATATCTTGTAATCAGGCATCACTGGTTGTGTCCCGTAATAATGCCTACAAGAGAGGATAACGATTGTTTTCTCATTTGTAGAATTCTTTCTGTCTTCTGTTTATTATCGGCCACATTTTCCTGGTTATGACACAGGATTCAAGTTTACTCCATCTATAATTAGGTACTTGTCTGAATTTGTTTTCTTTAAATTTATAAACTTACACCTCGGCTTGTTGTAGCTGCATAACCAGTGGAGAATAGCCAGCTTACCTTAGGTTTGTTGACGATCTTCTAAGAGGTAGTTTTGAATTAAACCGCCATTGAACATACCTCACTACTTAAAGCTTTTCCATACGCGTAGACGTTTTAATTTAAGTTCACTTAGCCGCAACTGGATGGGCGCTGATTTCCAAACCCAATCAATGTCTTTCTAGAGAAACCAATCTGAAGTTGCTATAACTACTTTCCAAATTACAAAAATGCGTCGACTCTTATAGGCTTTTCACACAGAACCGAAAACCGTGTTTTCGTCGAAAACTCGTCGATGCATTCACACCGACCACCAACTAGTTTTCGTTTGACGTTTCAATCAGCTGTGAGACACTAGTCGTTAAACATCGGTGCAAACTTTTGTGGCTACAAATTTCGATCGCAATAATTAACAAACAAAATGAATTTAGTGCATTTAAAAACAATATTAGCCCATCAATTAATGGTGGCAAATGTTTTTAAGTCGTGAGTTGTGACATTTGCTCGGTCCGCCATTCTGGTTAATTTGCTGAATATTGCAAAAGGTGTGTTTGTTTCAACAACCCAACGATTGAAAGTCGTGTTCGTGAACTGAAATATGTATGGGAAAACTTCTGTTTTCGTAAAAGTTTTCGATAGTTCTCGCGAAAACCCGGTTTTCGGCTATTATGGTCGAATTGTGGCCACAGTGTTTTAGCTAGATATATCCGGCAAGAATTGACCGCGTTAGTTCTACTTCCTTTATTATTTCTTTTCCTTAAAGTGCCCTGGATGATCAACGCGGGTGGTTTATAGTTTATTGTCCAGGCTCGTTCTTCTTTCACTAGTATCCTTTCTCTTAACACTGTCTCACCCGCTTCCAAGTGCATAACGCCGACGACGGTTTCTGAATTGATGTTAGAAGACTCCATAGTGCCTTGCGTGCAGTCTGACTATCGATGTGGATAACCTGTCTTAGCTCTGCCGCCTCAGGATTGTAAGACACTGCTTGTATCCGTATCCGGTAGTTGTAGGTAGACGCTTTCATATTTGGATCTACGAAATAGATGCTAGAACCTGTGTCTTCCTATATTGTGCTTAAGCCGTCTGTATGGACTTCAGTTTGTTAAGCTACTTTAGCCCTTTCCGGATATAGTGCTTCTTAAAGAATGTTGAAGCTGACCAAAGGGAAGATCTTCTCCGGTAGTACCTACAGTGTCCGAAGCTGGCTTTCGTGGAGGATGAGCCCAAAATATAGGGAGCAGTATTGCACTTTTTCCCGTAAGTTGTTAATTTGTTTAATACTTAAACCCAGCAGCAAAAGGTATAGAAATATGTCTAGCGCCGTTGTAGGGGAGCTACAGAGCTCAACTTGACGTTCTTCGCATTGCCGCTTTATGTGACCACCACTGTATACCTACAGTCAGAGGACCACAGCAGATGTCCGGCCTCAATAAGTCCTGCCTTTTCATTCTAATTCTCACAGAATTAGCCCAAGATACTTGTTGCCTGAAAGTGACGATTCCATCCATTCCGGCTTTCAGTTCAGCCCATAAAATTCGTGTGTCCGTTCCAACGACAGAAACGTCAAAGTCAACATATTTAACAGAACGAACAGGCCCATATGAAATCTGGGAAATAGTTGTTGCAGAATAATTCCACGGGCATTTACATTTTTACAGAACGTATCAAAGTTCCCAGCACGAATGAGTCGTGCTTATAACCTAAATTTTGTATGAACTGTCAACGGATCCAACGGACATGGAAGTAGAATGTAAACCTATATAACCGCCGCATTCGTCATATGGTTTGCTTTAGTGTCAATTTCCATAAGTTATCGTGTATTTTTCATCTGTCTGTTGATGGATTTTATTGGATTTCGTTGGCCCTTTTACAAAACCCACCTCATTCATTTGACAGCAAGATATTTGCCTTATTTACTCTTTTTAACTATTTATTCAGGGTATCCAACACTAGCATCATCGGCATTCTTTGTTGCTCGTATCTCCAATGGTAAATTATTGTAAAGTAGATCCATCACCAGGGTATCACCGGTTGACCTAACTTCACTTCGTCATGGTTCGCGGCATTGGTTGAACCCTCTTTATCTTATATTGAACAGTTTTCTTCACCCACCTTCGTCGTTTTTTAGCCAAAATTCTTAAGGAAGGTTTCCTGCTCCCCCCAATGCCTTCCACCAATCTTTGAGAACCGCACGTCATATTTAATACTGTTTTTTTTTTTTGTTAGGTGATCCGGGCTGCTTGCCACTACGACTTCTCCTCACAGAAGCATGTATACCAAAAAACAGCACTGGGGCTCTTTTTGAATTATATTGTACCTATCCGGTCAAAATTGTCGGAGCTTTTGTGAATCAATAAACGGATGCAAAAAATTGGCTTGTTTTTATTCGAAGCCCACCTCAAAGGTCACAGAAATAGAAGACAGGTGACTTTTCTTATGACCTGTCAAAAATTACGAAACTATTGGTCTGAATGCACTCATGCAACTCTTGTTTGTTTGAAGTCAAAATTGTTTCCCTTACATAAGTCCGACGAAACATTTTTCTGTCAAATTTTAGCAAATAAAAATCCAATGCGCGAAGCTTTCTGTCAATTGATTGACCCTATACACCTATCTACCTATCAACTCATGAGGTCATATGACTTCTTAAGTGGCCCTTAGCTACCCGACTTTCTATCCCATATTTTGAAAAAAATAAAAAAACTAAGGTCCATTTTATTCACTCGAAGTTGAACACAACTTCGGGATTTTTATATGGCAAACTTCCCAAGTTGTGTTCAACTTCGAGTGAATAAAATGGGCCTTAAGGGCCCAGCCCATAGAATCCGTCGCGTCCGTTGCGTCGACGGATTGCCGTATTTGACGGAACGAACTGTCCCATAGAATCCGTCGCATGCGCTAAGTGACAGTGTTTTAGTACTCTATACCTATTTGTCCCAAGAAACGTGGGAATTTTTCCCTTTCCAACGTAGTCAAATTCCCTTTCAAATAATTCCCTTGATAGGTATTTTTTTGTGAAAAAAATTAACTTTTAAAAGTAAAAGTTATATTATACGGATAAATAATCACATTAAATAACCTTTGGAATAAAAATCGCATTTTTTTAATATGATAATGACTTCTTTTTGGTACTAGAAAATTTTGATATTAAAAATCTTGCTGAAAGGTGATTTAAAAAAGTTATTTTTTATGTACATACATGTGTTAATTATCATGGTAAAATCTAGATACTTATTTTGATGAAATTTAGAAAAAAAAAATTTTTTTTTTTCAATGTTTTTTTAGATTTTTCTTTTTCCCACTTAAGGCTTTTCGGACATCGAAATTCCCCAAAAAAGGAAGAAATCCCACAATATAAGAGCACTAGTGAGAGCCGATGGCAACCTCTCTCACGCGCTCAATATTTCCACCAATGAAAAGGAATCTTCTCACGATGTGCCAATTGTCAACGGAGGCGACGGACAGAAAAGTAGAAAGTAAACTTACTTTATCCGTCGCTCCGGCACGTGCGCTGCTTATGGGACACCCTCCATAAGAGAGTGTGTATTCTATCAACCTGTCAGTCGAAAACTTTGCCGCAACGGACGCGACGGATTCTATGGGTTGGGCCCTTAACACACACAGAACCAAGTCGCAACATTTCATTTACTCGACGTACAAACAGAAACGTGTGCAGAAGGCATTTCGCCTTCTAATGACACGAATGTTATGTCAAACACACAAAATACCTACCTACATTGGTTTTGTAGCACACACTCCTCTGTGAAAAAAGTACACCAACATTTGCTGATTACTTTCATTCGTTTACATAATACGTAGGTACCTACCTGCCAAGTAATTTAAACAAACGAATCTCCTTCACATTGACAGAAAAAGCAAAAAAAAAAAAAAAAAAAATACAGCCGCATGTCGGTAATCATCGTCAAAAGTCAGCCACCCCGGTTCGAGCACATTCCAACAATCCAACGTGTAGGTAAAGATAATCGCATACTTTCAGCATACTTCCAATAGCTGTGCTGGCTAAACGTACTGTGCGCCTGTTATCGACCAAATAATTCGAATGTCAGAGCGCTGTCAACGCCGTTCTGTCGGCCGCTGAACGTAACGTGGTGACGACTGAGTCTGAGACCTACCTTCGTTTTGTTGTTGCTGATTGATAAGCACCTTGCATAGTTAGAAACACGCCCTCCTTTGGGCATTGGGTCTACTCAATGTCTTTCGCTTTCCCAAAAAAGGAACATTACACCCTACGCGTTTTTTTGTTCATATTGCCAGAAAATATTTCAGGATTAGAATGGAAATCATCACGGTCACAACCAGGATTATAAATATTTATGCAAATGATTATCAAATCGTAACAGGATCACAGCCAGCCGCAGAAAGGACTCACGATTTTCGGGTAAAAAAAGAAATACCACCGAAAGGTGTTAACTGCATCCACCACACCATTCAGGGGTTGGTTTTGTGTCTTCTTGGAGTTACCAAATGGGCGGCGTTCCACGCACACAGACAGCCATTACGCAATCATTCAGTATTTCTGTCCTGGACTGCCTCGAGGCACACGATGTGTATTTTTACCGAAAAAAAAAAACGGGTTGATGATATCTTGTTACAACAACGCGTTGAAGAGGCAGAAGAAGAGCCGATAATTGGGAAGCTGTGTGCCTGTGTCTTCCGCCTGATTGTGTGACCAAATTCGTTGGATTGGGGTCATTGGAAGAAGCGTTCGTTCGGCTTGCAAGTGCCAGCAGTCATGCTCTAAAAATTCTAAACGCCTGGTAGAATGATTCGTGTTTTTCTGGAAAAAGTTTGAAGGCAACACCACAAAATTGTAGGAAGGTAGTCTTGGAATCTTAAAAGGAAAAAAATGTTGTTGTGTAGTTAAAGATGTGCCTTTGGGTGGATATCCCTAGTGTGTGTTCCCGGCATGGGAACAGGGTTGTATGCAAAATTGAAGAAATGCCGCGTTTTTTTTTTGCTTTCCAAATGCCACTGCTATGTTTTAGCTTCTTAAAGCCGTAGAGCTAAAAATGTACTTGTTCGTGTATATAAAAAAAAAACTCCCAACCATACATGACAGCTGTCACGGAATGATTGAAAGGCCTACCAAGCGAATGGAATGTAGTTCCTCCCGAAAATGATTGTCGTTCTTTGCACAATTCCAAGCCCTATCAAAAAATGTCGACATCTCGGCGAATGTCGAAGAAATAGGTATTCATCAGAAAACCAACTTGGGAGAATGAAATTCCAACGTCTAAAGAAGGTATTCCAACCAATGTCAATCGATCTAAATTGCAACAAATTTAAATAAATTTATTTTCACACCGTCGGTAAACAAAATTCAAATCCTCTCAATAGTAGGTACCTAGGTAATATTTTTTTTTTCTCGTAAATCGTCGAATTCACGGTTAATCGTCAAATGTGTCACCGCTCACCGGTTGTTGTGCAGGTTGTAAGACTCGATAAGCTGATTGTGAAAACAAAGCTTTTGTGCTTGCGGTCGGCTATGTAGTTCGAAGTGCAAACAATCACCTTGTGGTTCTTGGAGTAGGTGCGTTTGAACTGCATTTCCCACCCATGTCGCAAACCGGTTCAGTTCAAACTTTAACGAAACAGTAACAGAAAAGGTCTCGGCTATTTTTCATAACTCTCTCAGCTCCTGGTAGATGGTGTTAGGTGGAAACTGTGGTGAGTTGAATTTAGGGAAAATTTAAACTCAAATAAAAGCTGGTTTTCGTTTGAATTTCGTGTTTCGGTTTAATGCGGGTAAGCAAAAATTGTTTCCATTTGCCGAAATTAATCTGCGGGCCTTACCAATAAACATTTATTTTGTTCCGACTCTAAGTTTTATTAGTTCACAGTGGTTATTTTCCCAAAAAATGTCGCAATTGTGGGCTTCCGTAAATTTAAATTCGCGACTAAAAGTTGTTATTAGTACGGCGCTGCGTCGTTTTCTAAATATCCAGCCTTTAATTACACATAAACGAAAAAGTCGTTGAATATCAGAACAAATTTTAGGACTTCGAGAATTTTTATTATTAACGTGAGAAACAAGGTTTCAAGTGTCGGCGGGTGAGCTGGTCCGCAGAGTACTTGATATCGCTTAAGTGCGTGGAGTTTTTTTTAGGAGGCGATACTGGCTATGCCCAATTATAGCCACTGGAATTATTAGACTTCTAAGATTCGTGCACAATCTAGGTGCTCCAAATAGGATGAGCTGATTTTGTCCTACATTCTTACCTCTACCTATCCAGTGCGACGTGCTGCAAGCTGCCTTCTTCGCATATAGCCATCATTTCCGCCTGAAAAACGCTGCAGTGGTCAGGGAGACACGACGTTGAGAAAGGTGAAGTTCCGTCATCTTACATCCATCTGTATAATTTTGAAATCGTCACAACTTGTGCCCTTCGCCTACATAAGACGATTAAGAATTACATGGTTGCCACTTTCGAAAGAATCTTGAGGAGAATATTCAATCTTATTTTCCCACCTGTTGAAACCATTTAAATACTGAAAATATCAAAACAAATGCACGCATTTATGCCAAACAATTTCAAATCATCTGGTACCTAATTGTAGGGTTGATACGGAGCTTCGACTCCGAATCCGATATGTCGGAACCTCCGGTTTAAATTACACCTCCGCATCCGGCTTCGGTTCCGATATAATCACATCGGAGGTTTTTCGTTCGGAATCGGTGACGACCGATAAACATGAACGACAAAGAATTATCGAGTTGCGACATGTTACACTTACATACAATACAATACGGCTGTCGTTTCACTCTTTTATTTACTTTAAATTGTATTTAAATATTTTAATAATTAATTTGTGTCTGCGTGCGACCTCCGCCTCCGACTCCGATTCAACTCCGACTCCGCGGAGGTCGGTATGAGGCTTCCGACTCCGACTCCTGTAAAACCACCTCCGTAACATCCCTACCTAATTGTAAGGTGACGGACATCAATTCTTACACCAAGAAATTTGTTGAGTAAAAATTCGTAAAGATTCTCGGTGGATTGGTAACATCTGGCTTCCTCGACGACGCTCTCTTTTAGGAATTTTTCGAGTTACAGAACAGCGTTAACTAAAAATCCGTAAGATTTAAAAGTAAAGGAACATACAGACCTATTTGTGAGAAAACGCTGAAGATTTTTTTTCTTCTTAGGTACCTTGGTAATTAATTTTCAAAAATAAAAAGCACGGCAACAAGAAAAGCCTGCAACTTTAACTGCCAACTAGAATGCTTGTGTATGTTCGTTTGAGCAAAATAAAACAAAATTACACGAACTCAACGGATAGGTATACCTGCAATGTAATAAAATGTAGTTGCTTACTAGGAAGCAGCGCTCATTGGATTTTGTTGCTAAGTAACACAAGGAATGTCTTATAACTTAGTGTTAATACTTTTAAACCTTGTAAATAAAAATTCGTTAAAGAGAAATAGGAATCCGTTTTATAGATTTTGTATTATATAAAATTAGTAGCAGCTCCAAATTGCCGACCCTAGCAAAGTACAGAGCAGAGCCACTTCTGGCAAGTTCATCGGTTTTTTCATTCCCTTCAATGTTCCTATGGTCGGGAACCCCAGACGAGAGTGATTTCAAACCGATGTAAAGAGTTTTAGTGATTTTTAATTCTGTTTAGAAAAAGCCTGCTCCTACTCCACAGTTCATCTTGGAACCATTTGTGAAGTTAGGTATGTCGAACTCATTTACGACCGCATTCTCCTCCCATTCTGATCTAGAGGGGAATCTAACAGAGAAGTTTTTATTTAAGTTGGGTCTAGGTCGAGCATAAATGCAAGCATGCTGATGCTTTTAACAAACGGACGCCCTTCCGTCTTCACTGCCCGTACTGACTCGTGAAATCCTGTAGTTATGATTCATAAGGGTGATTTCCGAAGCGGAAGGTTACGGGAACGAATAAGAAATTGCATCTTTATTCTTGAAGTTCCCGGTAATTCGTTACAACTACTTACCCCAAAGATGTCAACAAGAGTCTCTGGCCCACATTTGCCTTGCCAATCTTCAACAAGGTTAGGTTACGTTAGGTGTGCGGGCTGGCGTGGAGTACTCCGTGCCACACTCAGGTCAACACTGACCCATTGTGATGCCCATGGGGGAAAAGGTTGTCCTTACCCATAATAACCCTCTATAAAAATTGCAATGAATTACTCATTGTACTGTTGTATACAAACCATCCTGTGGACTTGGCAAAGCACATTATCTTGTCTACTGGTGTGCTGGACAGCTCATCTAGGTCGTGGAAGAAGTGTCTCCCTAGGAATCTGTGTCTATTGTGTTGGAGACTTGGGAAGTGACATAGGAAGTGCGTTGTGTCGTCAAGAGCTTCCTCATCGCCACAGCCTCTACAAAGTTCTTCTTCCGTCAAGCGTAAGTTCTTCATGTAGCACCGCAGAGTGTTGTGCCCCGTTAAGATTCCTACGAGGATGGAAAGAGATTTCATATCCTTTCGTGTGAGACTCTCGGTTCTTGCTTCATTGAAGCCTTTTTGTGGTATGGCAAGTTTCTAGTGCAGTCCATCTAGCGTTCGCCTCTCTTATGGCCTTTTTTCTTGATTCAAGCTTGAGTGAGCAAGGCGGGATATTCACATAGGGATCAGCTTGTTCTGATACAGGCGCCGAACCTTTTTAGCTCTTTCTCCTTGCCTAGAATACCTTCATGTCCGGAACCCAGCAGAGCAATACCTGCTGAGTACCGAGAACCCTGAGTTCTTCACGACAGCATTTCACAAGCTTTGATTTAATTACTATAGCAGTTAATGCTTTCATTGCTGCCTGGCTGTCGATAAAAAAGTTAATACCTTCAGGTGGTACTGCCCTTACTACAGACTCACGGGCTGCTGTTGTCACTGCAACGACCTCTGCTTGGAAGACACTGCTGTGGTCGGGAAGGCGTATCGATTTTGAAATACCCAACGACGCAGAGAAGACACCTGACCCCCCCCCCCCCCCCGCCCCGGTTTCCATTTTAGATCCGTCCGTAAAAACGGCTATGGATTGCGTGTTAGGCACTGTTCCATCTCTCCAGATTGAGGATAGCCTCAAGACTTGCTGTAGGAGTTGTCATCATCGCACTGGTGGTACCAATACACGCTAGTCTTTGTACTTTCGCAAATAGGTAGGTTGCTTTGTTGGTTGCAATAGGCCACCATACAAAGCTGCAATAGGACAGTATAGGCCTTACTATAGCCGTGTGCAACCACAGTGTAATTTTGGGGGATGGTCCTCCCCAGGATTTCCCAAAAATTCTGCTGCAGGAGTAGAAGACTACTGTGGCTTTTTTGATTTTTTCATTTGTGTTCAATTTTCAGTTCAGTTATTTATCCAGTACAAGTCCCCAGTATTTTGCACTGTCAGATATTCTGAGGGGTATTTTAAAAAAAAAAAAAGTTAAACTTCTGACTCACCAAGGCGATAAAGAGGCACGTCGTCCTAAAAGGACTATTGCGCCGGAAATTGTCAGAACATAGTTTAGGCTAGCAGAGTTTCCACTTCCCTAATGTACAGCTGATAATGTTTTCAGCAGAAGACTTCTTCAGTTCTTCCGGACTTAGTAATTCAAGGAGGAACAATTTCCTTCTAGTACTGGATAGAGCTGGGCATTCGCACAAAATGTGCTCAGCTTTTTCGTCTTCTTCGAGACATAGACGGCACTGCGGGGAGTTGACTATATGCATTTTGTTTAGGTCATGTCGCAAAACGTGGTGACCTGTTAGGTAGTCTACAAGGTTTTTGATATCGTGCCTTCTGGGGTTTAGAATTTTTTTGGCATTTTTTTTTTGAATGGCACGATTGCCCTTTTGGCCTCTGTCTGAGGCCTGGGATTTCTTCCACTGTTTGATACACATTTTGTGTTCTCAGCTTCTTATCGTGGAGTTAGTTGCTGATTTGGTGACGGCGCAGAAAGGTTCTGGACCTACAAAAGGGATTTCTGACCCTTTCCCAGCAAGTTCGTCAGCTTTTTCGTTTCCTTCAATATCCTCGTGTCCCGGAACCGGTATACCGCCAACAGAAGGTGCGACAAACAAAATCTTCAACAATAATACAACCATGTTTTGTATTTCAATACAGTTATTATTACATTATTTATTTAGAGTTTTTTTTTTTATTTTTTTTTATAATAATAAGAAATTCTTAAAGAAGAATATTTAATAATTTAATAATAATAATAATAATAATGATTATTTGTTTTCACTTATTCATATACTATAATGTTTTGGGTTGCAATATTTTTCTTTTCTTTTTTTTTGGAAATTGTCTTTTCATGGCTTCTTTCTGTCGTCGACTTATAGAATAAAAATTATTTACTTGTTATCAAATTTTTTAAATATTTTTTTCTTTTCCTTGCGCGTCCTTCTATTAAACGTTGTTTTTAGTACCTTCTCTACTATTATCTATTTTTTTTTTTACTTTTTTTTTTATTATAGTTTTGCTACATTTTGTCTATTTTTTTTTTGTTTTTGTTTAAAACTGAATTTCATTTTCTTTGAAAAGTCAAAATTTGCCCTTCGTTTGCTTGTGGTGGTGGTGGTGGTTGAATCGAAAAACGTTTCCTCTTTCACTTTGTGTCAAAAAAACAAACGTCTAGTACGAAAAAAAAAAAACAAAACAAAAGAAACACTTTAATTATTCTACGTTCATCTTGATATGGATAGAGTTTGTTTTAATTATTATTATTCTTTTATATACACATATTTTCTTTGTATGAATATATCACGGTTTTATTTATGTAACTTAACTTTAATGTCTATATAACGAACGGAAAGGAAACGAAACGAAACGAATCGACTGTTTCGGTTTCTGTTTCGCTGGCTCCAACAAAGTGTGAGAAACACAAATCAAAAGTGTGTTTTCAATTTAAAATTAGACTGGAAGTATAAAAAGAGATTTATTTTTTTTTGTATTTTTTATCTGTTTCACTTATTTTTGAGGTTTAAGTAATGGAAGGAGATATTGAAGTTTTCTACCTTATTTACAACTATATACTTTTTAGTGTAATGATAAAATTTTGATTTCGCATATACTATATATAGATTTGACTTATAATTGAATTTACGTATTCTTGTTTGTTATATAATATATGTATATAAATTTTAAAACTTTCCAAATCATACGACAACAAAAACGCATCTCTCTGTGTGTGTCTGTGTATGTGTGTGTGTGCTTAAACTGTGATTATTTAATTTAGCACCTTTATTCTTAACAAAATAAACATTCATCAAGTGTGTTTCTGTTACGCTAATGTTTACCTTTTCTCCTCTACCCTACTGTATATCTATATATATGTGTTTATTTATTTTTTTGGACGAAGTTTCTAACAAAATCTATTTTTCCTTTTCAATCTGTAAACAAAAGAAGAATGCAATTTTTTTTTTGTCTTTAGCTTGCAACATACTTACAGTGTAATATTTACTTCATTAAACCTACGCGTCTATTTTCTATTTTAATTAGTTTGCTTCAATGAATTTAAAGTTAATAATGCAAGGATAACGGTTCCTTTCTTCGTCGTCGTCGTCTACGTCGTCGTCTTTTATTTTATATTTATATGTATATATATGTATATATTCCGCAAGAGTGTGGAGGAAAATCAAAACTGAAAACGAAACAAAAAACCAAGCCAATAAGAAAATGAAAAGCCAACAACTCATATTAAATTGATTATCTGTGTGTGTGTGTTTATTTTTCGGCAAATAAAAACGTATATATATATATAGGTATGTATATGGTAATGCTTATTACAAAAATAAAAATAAAAATACAGAAATGATATAGAAATAAAAATAAACGTCTTTATCGTCCTAATTAAATATTTTATTTAATATTATAGATTTCGTTTCGTTTGTTTTTATACCTTACGTGTGTATAATAATTATGTACACCATATAATGAGTTTAACAACTAATAACAATGAAGAATAATATATATATATATAAATCTATCGATATGCGGGATGCTGTTTATTTTTTCTTTCTTTCTTTTTTGTTGCTCGAAAGCTGTTGATTTAAAATAGATACGTATATATATCTAAACTGAGGACGAGGGCGCCCGTTTCAATCTACAACTACCGCGCGCCACCTATCGTCGGTATCATTTTGCTTATTTGGTTCAAACAATGTGTGTGTGTGTGTTTTTTTTTCTATTTATTTCTTTCATTTTGATGAGATCAAAGGAAGTTAACTATATTTAATAAAGAAAATTATTTACACAACGAAACTAAGACGTACAACTATGTACAGGAATAAGATTAAGATTAAAACTTATGCGGACAGTCTTGTAAACCTTAAATCTGAGACAAAGATAACGTTACTTTTATTTACACCATTCCTAACAGCGACAAACTAAAGTGTAGACTTATGTTTAACATAAAACTTAATCACATTATTTTTAATTTTAATTTTAATTTTAATAAAATTTTTTATTTTTTTTTTTCAAATATTCTTTTGTTGATAACTTTTCTATTATTATAATATTTTATCGATTTATTGATTGCACAAGTTGTGGGATTTGGGCGGGGGCGCTGATTGGATTGATTAGTAGTTCCAAGCGCCGGGGGTGTCGTCCTCGTCGTCCCGGTGGTGTGGGGGCTTCCGGGGGTCGGAATCATGATCGTCCTGATGGCTGTCGTTGCTGTCGCAGTCTTCTTCTTGCTTGATTCGGACCTCGGGCTCCATGAATCGCTGATCGATGTCGGCGGGTGGGTCGTCGCAGTCCGATGACTGGGTGCGGTGATGGGCAGATGGTTCGTCGTCGTTGGCATCGGAGGCGTCATCGTCGTCATCATCGTCGTCTGCGTTGGTCGATTTGCGACTGTAGTCGGCAGCCTGCTGCTGCATGACGCAGACGCCGTTGATGATGACCTCTTTGTCGGTGGCGCCGATCGGCATTGGCGGCATTAATCCACCGGATTTGCCGTCGCCCTGCCAGTCGGGGTTGACCCATTGGGGGGCGGCCGGCTTGCGCCTGGATGTTCGCGATTGCATGCCAGTTCCGGACAGGGAGGAGCGGGGTGTTTCGCTCATTTCGGACTTTTCGTCGCTGCCGTTGATGGACTCGTTGTCGGAGAGGTGGCTGTCGCCCTCGCCGTCGTCCTCGAAGTCATCGTCGCGCTCCCGCTTAAGGGACAGATCGAGGCCGCTCATTTGTTCCTTGAAGGCGTTGTTGAGGGCCTGCAGATCGGGTTCGCCGCCGCCGGGGAGGAGGCCGCGACCGATGAGTGCCGCGAGGTTGGGGTTGGCGGCGAAGTACGGTGGGTAGGGGATCGGTGCGCCGCTAAGTCCCATGCGCTCTTTCTGTAATTCCATCAGTCTTTGATTGAGGAGTATACGGAATTGGACGGGATCGAAGGGAGTTCCGTTGGTGTTCTCTCGACTGGGCACCGGTTCCGTGGGCTGGCCGTGCGGCACCTGTTGCTTAAGGCGCATTCGGTGGTTGTGGAACCAGTTGGTGATGGTGCGCGTTACCAGGCCCAGTTCGTTGGCGAGAAATTCAATCGTGCCCACATTGGGGTAGGGATCGAGGGCGAAGGCCAGGCGCAGGGCTTCCTTTTGCTCCTCGGAGAAGAGGACGCGCTGCTTTTTGTTGGGCGGTGCGCCGACGGAACCGACCGACCCTGGTCCGGGACTGCTGGTGTAGAAGTCGGCGGTATCGTTGCTGCTGGTGTCGGAGCTGTTGTCCTGTTGGTTGGGGCCCGTGGAGCGACGACGTTTGCTGGCCTCGCGACGTTCGTTCTTAAGTACCTGCAACCGCTCGACGTTGTTGGCATCGGAAAGCCACAGCTGCATGCGGATGAAGGGCTCGCGGCCCTTTATGCTGAGCATGTGCCAGGGTTTCGGCTTCGAAAGAAGCTCCGAGACGGAGCCCTGCGACAACCCCAACACCGCCTCGCCGAAGATCTTCTGGCCGATGTTGTTGGCCAGCAGCGCCTCCTTTATCTTGGTTGTGATCACCTGCGTGTCGAGGTCTTGTGTGAGAGCCGCCATCTCGTACACCGTCGGCGACATGTGCTGGTGCATACTGCTCCGCATGACATTGGCCTGATGCGGCGAGTGAATGGGCATCATCATGGGCTTCTTCTCGTTGGCGGCTTGCTGCAGGCTTATGGCGTGCTGTGGCGGAAGTCCGGGAGTGGTAAGCAGCATGCCCTGGTGCTGGGCGTTTTGCATGTGGCCGGCAGCGGCGGCGGCTGCCATAGCGGACGCAGCCTGCATCTGCTGCATGATATGCTGCGCCTGTGGCTCTTGCATCTTGAGCTCGTTCATCATCTTCTGCATTGGAATGCTGTTCATCTTGTTGGCAAGGCCTTGGGGTATTTGCGGGCTGCCGCTGTAACTGCCGGTGCGCATCAGCTTCTCAGGCGCAATCTTGTATTGGCTGGCCACCAGCTTGTGCACGGCGTTGTCGTCCTCGAGAAACATCTTCATGCGAATAAACGGCTCTCGGCCCTTCTGGGTCAACATGTGCCAGGGCTTGGGTCTCGCGAGCAGATCCGACACGGATCCCTGCGACAGCCCCAGAACTGACTCGCCGAACAGCCTCTGGCTGATGGAGTACTGCGAAAGGGCTTCTTTCACTCGGCGCACAATGTCTTCTGTGTTCAAGTTGTTGAACATGTCGAACTGCTGCTGGGTGATGGGCGGCAGCACGGCCTTCGTCGGCCTCTGCGGCTGGGTGTGGTGAGGCGTCACCGGCGGCTGCGTGATCAGGGAGTTGGTGATCGACGCCATTCGCTGCAGTGGACTGGCCGCTGTGGAGAAGTCCTCAGTCGGCGTCATAGCCGGCTGCAGAATCGAATTGCTGAGTGGACTGGGAGCGGCTGAGTTTGTGTTGGGGTTCGAGTTGGAACTCGGTGCTGGTGTGGTGTCCGGTTTGTTTCGAACTAAGCTAAATGCACTTGAGTGACGCAGAACGGCCTCGTCGTTGGCTTCTTTGGTTTGATTCATATCGCAGCTCTCCATGGAGTTGCGCTGCCCGTTCAACTTCATTTCGTTCTCCTTCGGCACGGACAGGTCCTGTGCGCCGTTTAGCACCTGTTGCTGCAGGGCCATCAGGCTGGAGAAGTTCGGGAAGCTGGGCATGTTGCCGCTGTTGTTCTGCTGCAGCTTGGCCATTTCACGGTGGTAGGCCTCGAAGGCCATGCGAATGTTGTCGTCGGGTGGCATCGCACTGTTGGCGGGCGGGAGGCCACCAGCCGCACTGAAAAAGTGTGGAAACAGAAAACTACATTAATTCTAGCATGCCTGTCGGTCACACGTGTCACATTCATTCATCGACTTACCTTGGAAACGTGTCGCGTGGTGTGCGCGTCATCAGTTTTGCCAGCTCCTCCTGATATATGCGCGCCATCTTGTCCTGGGACATCTCATCGGGCTTCACGCTCCGCCGCTGTGCCTCGTCTCGTCGCAGCAGCTGCTGCTGTTGTTGCTGTTGCTGCTGCTGCTGCTGCTGCTGTTGCTGCTGCTGCTGCACTGGTGATTCCTTGTAGAATGGCGAAGTGCACGACGCATGCGGCGACTTGGAGTCCTCGTTGCTGTGCTGCGAGTCGTCCAGCGAGGACGAGTGCTGTTGCTGGTGCTGACGCTGCGCCTCGTGCTGCAGCTGCTGCTGCAGCTGTGCACCTGGTCCCTGAGGGGTCTTCATAAGGCTGGAAGCTTCGTTCAAGATGTGTGCAATGCGGTCGTCCGACATGGAGTCCTCATTGCGCCCGTACTGCGGCATGCCCGAGTCTGTGGGAGAAAAGAGCGGGATTTTCGGTGAATTACACATCATCGCGGTCGTAAATTTCAAATTAACAAACACAAGCAACCACACTCAGCCCGCAAAGAAGGCGATTTTAATGACTTGCAATCAATGTCTGCCCCGAAAACAACATCCACCGATGCACATATACCTACTCGAAATGCGGCCGATTAAAGCGCGCGGACTTTTTACTGCTCCCCGGCGGTTGGTTTTATGACACCAAACCCATTTGTTGTCAGGTGCAAAAAAATCGACTGCCTATCGGGTTTATTGATACGTCTGAGTAACGATTGCTCAACGCTCATATGGCTGATCGGAAATTAAGTAATAAACTTGCAATTAACCCCAAGTGATGGATCGCGGATGAAATCAAATTGGACTCTCCTTTGTGCCGCGATGGGATTTTCTTGAAAAGAATTTGCCGCGGGATTTCGTAAACCCAGACCGGCATTTATTAAATCGCCGGCCGATCGACGAAAATTGCCCCAAAAATAGCCCGTGCCAAGTACGCGGGTGACGCGAATTAAATTTAAATAATAATTGCGCCGCCCGTCAACAAATCCATCGAGGTCCTTCACGTATACACATTCGTGCAACCGTGTGTGTACTATTTTTTTTTGGAGGACAAAAAAGATTAATACATCAAAGGGATAAATTCAGCGCTGATTCGATTTGAATTTTCTGCTTGCGTTGGCACGCATTTTTACATTCATATCTGAGTGGGTTTTTATTAATTTGAATTTTTTTGTTCCCGATTTAATTGATTGATACCCACTGAAGGCTCTCGTTCGCACTGGCGAAATTGTGTTTGATCCTTGGAATGCACACAAGGCGCACACTTTTCCAATGGGGTATAGGTGTGTGCATTCGCACAAGTGGTTGAACTTTCCCCCAAATGCGATGGGGAGCAAGTACACCGTATGTATATGCAAAAATCCACACTCCAGGCACACAACGGCGAAACAAACACAAAGGACAGCAAAAAAAAATAAAGAAAAAAAAAAAAGAAAAGGAAAAAAAATACAATTCCTGCAAATAGCTCTACAATTGCATGGACAATCGATTCCCAAAGGACTAAACACTCTTTCATCGTCGTCATCATCGTCGTTGTCGTCATTGTCATCGAGCATCGAGCATCGAGTTGCTGCTCTTCACGTCAATGGCAATCATGGTGCTTGCTCTGAATGGGCTCTCCTGCTCCACGCACGCCTGAATGAATATCGAAGGATTGCAAGAGGATTTACGATGAAATGATTCTCATAGGGACAGGAAGCGGAAGCAAGGCCAACAGTGGCAGCAGCAGCAGCAAAAAACGCCAATTGTAATCCAAATTCGAATCCAATTGATCCCTGCGGTGGAGGAAAACAACAAAAAGGAGTGCAAACTTTTGTCGTCGTCTAGGTCGCACATCGTGAATCTTAACCTAGTGCACACGCTTATATACGGACCGAGGACACACAGTCGGTCACTTGTTTCAGTTCTCATCACCGGCTATCCGAGTGGGGGTCTCTTGTCAACAACAACAATAATTATAAACAATTGCAACACACAAATAAATGGCAATAGACTTGAGATACGGACATCGCCATTGTCGCATTGTCACATTGTCGCATGTCGCATTGTCGTTGCGAGGACCACCCTCTTTGCGAGGACTTTATATTTCTTTTCTAAGAGAAGGAGACGATGTGTGTGCCGTCATTGTAGTTGCCCGCACGAGATAAGGCGAAGGTGGACCTGGACTGTCAGCGATCTGACCCTTTGGTGGAGCTGAGGCAGAGGCAGATAGAGGCAGGCCATCACCGCACAGGATTAAAAAGGAGATTCCATTATTTTCAATCATCGTTTTTATGACGGAAGTCCTTTGTGAGGCGGGGATTATCGAAAGACAATTTGTGTTGCCCGGACCGAATGGCATTGTGTCATCCCCGACCCTGTCCGTTATTGTCCGGCGCTTAATGAAAAGAAATTAATCATTGCGATGGTTCTAATGACAGTGTTATTACTTTTGCCGCGAAACGGATGGCAGAAACTTTTGTCACTCGGCAGCGTTTCGTGTTTTGTTGGCGCAAAGTTTGCCACCTAATTAGCTGATAATTAAGTCAGGCACTCCCGTTGAACAAAAGTCCTTGCAATTACGTTTGAATGCAAATTACAATACGTACTCTCGCAGTATCAAGTAGATGCCGGAGCGAACGAACGTATTTAATTGGAAAATTGCATTCGCGCGAAGGGTTCTTCGTGGCGCAACCGAAAACGAAAACCCACTCACTTCCCCCATATTAACGCAGCACATCGCAGGGCGACAGATTGAATAAATGAATTCTCAAATCGAATTCTGATTCACGACGAGCCTAAGCCTATATATATCGTTTAACCGTAGAGTGTTTGTGCACCTACCTATGTCTAATTGCAACACATTTGACACGCAGTTGAAGAACAAGAGGGCAATCCCCCCCCCCCCACTCTGGCTCTGACAGTTCGACTCGTTATAAGACGCACAGTTGCCGTTGCAGTGTGAGGCATTCCGGTTTGGAATTTGCACGCATCGTTTGTGATCTCTTCCAGCATAAATCGAGCAAATTGACACTTTTGCTAATAACAATAATAATAACTTGAAATGGGTGGTTGGCGGTGACGCATATACGCGTATTGCTGTACACCTATCTGTTTAAAGTGTGTCCCGGGCCCTGTATAGTGCACAAGTAATAAGCCCCAGCGTGTGCGAATATCAGTTTTTGATTTTTGATAGGCATTTCAATTATCTGTGGAAGGATTACCATATGCGAGTGTAATTAGTTCGCATATAGGGAAATCGATTTGAAAACGAATGTATAGGTAGGTATCCCTATATGCGCATTTGTAGATGGGCCGCTTTTCTTTGGAATGGGAGGTTTGTTCAGCCTTCTGTCGGGGCTTATTTCAAAGACCGGCTGCAAAGGGTTGACCACTGGCGGGTTCTTTCAGCTCATGCATGGCATCTCTGCCTCTTATGGCAGAGCCGCTGTGATTTTGTCAGGCAATTGGGGCGCCAAATTTCGGTTTTCAAAATTTCTAAAATAATTTAGAGCGATAAATACGACTTAAACTGCTGAAGAATCGTGAACCCTGATGTAAAATTGGCAAGACTCCCCGAATTTCATGGATGCGGAAAGTCGGCCTCTGTTTGAAAGTTGCTTCCCTGAAAAATGTGAGTTGGTTAGGAGCAACTACAACGATGGGCAGAATCAAGATCCGCAAAGCCTTATAAAAACTAGATTGTGTACGAAGAGTTGAAGCAACCGTTCTCCCCTTATAAAAATAAAAGTTGGCGTAACATGTCGGTAAGTGACCTAGGCCTAGTTTCTCACAACCATTTGTGTGAGTTTTTAATTTTTGGGACGAGTCGAAGTGGTCTACGATTTTATGCCAAGTCCAAACTGCTCTTTGAGAAGCTTTTTCATGACAGTTACTCTCTCGGATGTTTATCAGACGTTCGCGAGAGGTGGCGCAGTGAAAAAAACCTTAAGAACCTTCGTGTTTTTTTCGGGAATCGAACATTGCACCCCTTGCTTATGGTAGTCCAACACACAAACCACTAAGCCACTTTTCTTCCCAAATAACTAGTGGCAAATCATTATTTTCTAAGAAACGTCATCGACAAGTTATCGTCCTTTGACCGTTCATGGTCTCCCACTTTAAGTTGCGGACTGAAAAATCCAAAGAAGAAAAAAGTGCGGTGCCCTGCGTAAAACTTAGCAAAATTTTTCGGTTTCGAACCACTTTTTCGCTGAAGGTAGCCCTTTTCAAGGCTTCATCTAGTCATTGGTTGGTGGAGGTTCTTCAAGGTGTTTTTTGTAGACGATTGAAACGTGTTTCCCTCCTATAATCATCTCCCCAACACAGAGGTACAAGTTCAATAGGCGATCGAAGGACTAGCATTTTTTGACAAAGTTGTTTTAAAAATACTTGTGGAAAAGAAGCGACTCCCTACACATGCCGCAAAATTTTTAAACATAATTTCGTAAAAGGTGCCACCTCCCTATTTTAAAGGACGCAGTGTTTTTTAAAGCGTATTTTTTTGTTGCAGGCCCCCCAAAATACAGCCGTTGGCTGTCACTGCATCAAACGCAGAGCTTAACGAATGTCCCTTCAGAATTTTTAACTCAATATTAGGTGAGTGCTGTCGGAAAAGGAAACTAATAATTTACTTTGTCGCCTGCCGCATATACGCAGCCAAGGGTTAATCGCCTAATAATGACAGCAGGCCTGGTGTTTGACCTTAAACCCACACCCATGGGCGGCTGCATTTCGGACGCTCCTTTTCTTTTTCGGGGATAATTGCTAAAATCAAATTTGACACATGTGCGCCCGGTCCCAGTCCCTGTTCCGATGCTATAATGCCCTAAAGTCGACCTCTCCGAGTGTGATGAAAAATTGCAAATTAAATTAATTACACCGACCATGCAGCAGAGTAGCTACGGCTACACATACCTACACCAACTGCAGGCACAAAAAAGCGAAAAATCAAAGAAACTTTTTTAATTGTATATACACGAAAGGGTTCAAATATAGAAGACCTTAACTTGGTCCGTGGTGTTTCCTATTTTTCGCTCGGCAAATTGTTAATTGTTATATTTGTGTACATATACTCGTACTTTGTAGTTAAACAATCAATGGGAGTAACTTTTTGCACTTGTGTGTGCAGGGCGTGCGAGTGTGCGGGTGCGCGCCGCAAAGAAATCAATTTTTCAATGGGCACAACAAATTGTTTCTTTTTCTTCTAGTTCTTGAACAAAGTTGGGTAGGGGCCTCAAGTGCAGTCCTTTGAGGAATGGCTTTTGGTTTTGTTCTCCATTTTTGTTTGCGACCGCGATGACCCTGGGCCAGGGGAATCTATTTGGGAATCTATTTTCAAAAATCGACACCAACTGGGTGTCTCGAAAACATGCATGTTTCGGATTGTTTTCATAGAGGAAATTACACGACTGGGAAAGCGAAAGTGCGACACCTCACGCGCACTGTGCACAACAGACAGACGCACGCAGTTAAGTGGCGCGCGGAGGGCCAGACGATATTATCTTTGGCCGACAGCCAAAGTGACGATTCTCAAACTCTTCAACTAAACAAACATCGAAAACATAATTTCTGTTTAATTATGTTCCCCGCGCCGTACACAAATACGCACACGATACGTTTTGCGATTTCAATTCGGCGTCAAAGAATTGATTTTTATTTTTAAAACGTCAGCAGGTGACAGGAACAACGGCTATATAGGCATTTCGAAAGATTCGTGATTTTTAATTGATTTAATTAAAGTCGCTGTAAGTTTCCTTTGTTCGTTTTGTGGATCCGAATCCATCTGTGGGCAAAGTTTGTTCGCAACACGAAGGGGTGCAACGGCACCAGAAATAGCCCAACAAATAAAAATGACAGAAGGAATTCATTTGTTAGTGTGTCTGTCTGCACTATAAATTGGCAGGTTATTCGTTTGTTTCTATTTTTTTGGCGAATTTTTTAATTACTGACAGGGAAGTTTTCCCAAAAAAAAAAAAAATCAGAAAAATGTTTCTATACAAACCCCTGTACTGCAGTTTGGCGGTGGCACTGCGCGCTGATAAAGAGCGATTTGCGATTGCTTGGCATTCCATGGGGTTTGGTTAGACATACAAGATTCCAATCGGTGGTATAGCGTGCTAGTGTACAACAGTCGATTGGGTAAGTTGTTCGTTCCTAAGATATATGGCAAAACGAAAATGTTCTCGACATATTTTGATTGCCCTCTATCAGCGATTTGTTGACCCTCGATTTTGGTCGATTGCCAGCGGAATTAAATTTATTTTGGCGCCAATTAATTTTATGCGAACCAAAATGAAAATGGAAATCTATAAATATTTGTCTTGAACTGTGCACTGCACTCTGGCAATGCCCTCCCCCTGTCACTCTTCGTGACCCTTTTGTCGTAGTCGTAGTCGTAGTCGTCGTCGTTGTCGGCGACGATGGTGCCTTGAAAGTTTCCACGCGAGAGAGCGAGGGTAGGTAGCTAATGCATTCCCGAGTGTAGCTGCAGCCCCCCTTCTTCATGAGTAATCGCTATAAATTAATTGTCAACTTTAGTAGCAATTGTAATAATTGCAGTACGGCTACGCCAACTTTGATTTTGCATGTAAGAAAAGTTGTGTGCCAGTGTGTTTGTGTTAAAGTTTTCGTGTGTGAAAGGCTGGTAATCCATGCGGGATGACAGGATCACTCACAGGTAAATATACAAAACATATATACAACAAAGTCGTTGGGACTTACCTTTTTTGGGTATCAGCGACTTTAGGAGCATTACAGCGTTATCATCACATCCCCAGGCGTGCATTTTGCGGTAGCTGTCACGGCCTTTCTCAGTCAATTTATCCCAGGGCTTTGGCTTGGACAGCAGCTCGGAGACGGTGCCCTGCGACAGTCCGAGGATGTACTTGGCGAAGAGCCTCTGTCCGATGTTGTGCACGGAGAGAAGTTCGCGCACCCGGCGTGATATGTGAAGAGTGTCGAGACTTTGATTGGCGTACTTGTCCATGTTGTAGCGCAGCATCTCCTGGAGCTTGGCCTCCATCGGGTCGCCCTTGGGTATGAGCGACTCTCCGAGGCGGCCGGCCATCGAGGCGCCGGGCGGCAGCTGGATATCTTCGGCGAAACGGAAATGACCGCGATCTTGGAATTGGAATGGCAGGCCTGGCAGGAATGCTGGCGGTAAATGTGCCAACGATCCCAACGAGTTGTTGTTGTCCTCAAGGGCTGCCTTGGCCGACTTGGCGCCGTTTAGGTGGCCGTCGTTGGAGCGCTGGTCCTGCAGATTGGGCGTGCTCGCCGTTGATGACGAGTCGTGATGGCTGTTTGCCTTCTCGTAGTCCTGGTGCTGTTGATGTTGTAGGGCAGGATGCTGATGCTGAAGTGGGTGCTGATGATGGAGGTGGTGGTGGTGGGGGTGGTGCTGCTGCTGCTGCTGTGAAGACTGGTGCAGGTGGTTGCCCGTGGTTGCGGTCGACGACGACGATGACGACGACAACAACGAAGGATGGTTATCTGTTCGAAGAGAAGGAGTTGAATTGGATGAGAAGGTTGAATTGACTAGCTGACTCAAGAGAGTGGTGGTTGATGGTCCAGCAGCGGCCATCGAGAGTGGTGGAGGCGATCGGCACGAAAGGATTGATGAGAAATTTTGGAAAATCGATGTTGGCGTCTTAGAGTTTGGATTTGTCGTAGCTATTGATGGTAGCGGCGGCGGTGGTGGGTGTGCTATCGAAACGGCGGCTACTGCCGGTGATGGCTGTTGCGTTGGCATCACAAGTGGTGGCGCTAACGGCAGGTGATGCGGCGGAGGCGGCAACTTAAGTTCCGCAGACAAATCAAAGCCACGACGCCAATACGAGTTCACCAGCTCACCGCCCAGCAGCGAACCAAACTGATCGACACTTGCGAAGTTCGAGGACGCAATTTGCTCGACCGACCCCGCTTCCGATGGTGGTCTCGCCTCCTGCTGTTGCTGATTCGACTCGTTCGGGTCGCTATCAAGGACCACACAGGCTGCAGGCGGCTCATTACAGGTCTCCCCTGCAATCGAATCACTGCAACTTCCTGTGAAACGCACGAATTTTTGTTTTGTTTTCGATATTCAATGCATGTGAGATAAGGACTTGAGGGAAGTGGATTTGTTTTTTTTAATCATGAGAGTGATGACACCAATATTGTGGAGGGTGGTGGTATATCCAAGACGACACGCCAAATGAATGACAATTCGCAAATTTCTTTTTGGAAATTTTATCTTTCAAATTGCGATAACAAGAATTTACAACTGCAAAGCATAGCGCGGCACTCCACGGCATAGGTACGAGTACAATCATCGATGGCGATAACCACGACTTTGATTTGTACGAGACTGCCATAAATGCAGGCGCCACTTTAGGAAATGCCGCGCCATGTGCAATAAAATGCCTGATCTGTTTTGAAAACGTTAATATGATGTTTGTGTAGGGGGCGGTATGATGGGCGGGATGGTTTGCTTTGGGTTACTCACCTTCGGCTTTCAGTGTCGACTCGCTGGAGGTCTGGGCAACGGCGGCCGCCAGCGCCTTTGTTCGCTCGAGCAAAAGTTCCTGGAACTGCTTGGGGTCGCTCGCAGCAGCCGTGATGTCGATTGTTGGTGCTATTGCTGTTGCTGTTGGCGGTCTGCACAGAAGAAGGAGAAGATTTGAAAAAATTTCAACTAAGCACAGTTGCGCTTGCGAGCGATTGTTTTACTCACTGAGTTTCCGTCTTGATGTGAACCACCTCCTCCGGCAGAGCTGCTGGTGGCGGCGGTGGCAAGGGTGGTTGCGGTTGCGAATCGGCCACAGCAGCTGATGCCGCATGTTGGTCGCCATCCTCACGGTACAAGTCCGGACTTGGTTTCTGCGGCACTGCGGGGAACTGCTGCTTCTCCAGGCGATCCTCCAGTCTCAGAATGTGTTGACGCTTCGCTTCCAGATTATCTTCAAGTCTTTGTATTTGTACAATGTGGGTTTCTTGGAGGGCTTGCAGTCGGTTAACCTCGTCGATAAGTGCTTTAATCTGCAAAAGAAAGAGGAAAATTTCCATCAATTAGGGTTTGTCATGCCAGTAAATAATAATTTTATTGTCGCCATCGATATGTGGCGATGTATACACGTTATTTGCTAATTTATATTGCAACCAAACCCTCAGAGACGACCCCAAATGTGCGTGTACGAATACGAATATGTTTACGATTCGACGATCCTGCGTGTGCATAACTCAATGCCCAACGACATATGGCAATAATTTCCAATCACAATGATATATAGGCAAGGCATACGTGGGGAAGGGGACGAAGAAGGGAAAAAATCGCTGTGGGAATAGGTACCGAAAGTTGTTTAGATACTTAACAAATGAGCCATCCCCATATCCGCTGTATGTCGTTCAAAGGGGATTCATCATTATTTCATTAGTGACGAGCAGAGCTATCGTGTTCTGCTGCTGCCTTCATGTGTGTGTCGTCGTCGTCATCATCAGACGGCGTAGACTGTGTCACGTAGGAGACTCTATACGGGGCATACACCCCCTATATACACGGTTCGCGGTGTGGCGCAGAATTTCTATCGACTTTAATTAATTGAATAAATTTCCAGAATGGCAAGAAGGGTTTTATTATAAATAAAAGTACAAGCGCAGCTCGACAGGGGAATGTTTTGCGATCTGCGTTCGAAGGCAATGTCAATAAATGGAACCCCAGAACCAGCCTCAGCCATCTCCTCCCATGTGGACTTAATCACAAGCAAAACTTTGTCTTGTCTTCATCCTGGGGGAGGCCGTCTATTTTTATACCTATATGTGCCAAAGCGGCAGGCAATCCCTGCGAATCATCCAATTATCATATCTTCCCTTCAAACAATACCTATAACTGAGGTTTATCCACCTCCGCCGGGGGGTTGGCATTCCTACAAGTACTTTACTACACCATAGGGGTGCGTAATTTTATTAAAAAATATGTTGTGTTATATTTTGATGTTCCAACCGACAACAATGGCGGTGGGTAGGTATAATTTAACGTCTCGTCTTGTTCCTGTGTACCTCCAAATAAGCTCTATATGTGTGTGGATGTGGGAAAAAAATTGTCCAATCGCCTATAGATACCGACAACTATATAGGTACACGGGGAATGTCAATTATAAATTTTACGGCGAAACAGATGATTCCGTCGACACACCCGGAACCCATTCGGTATTCCCTTTCGTGTAATTCGATTCCAGGCATTCCCTTTGATTTATCGCGTTAATATTGGACCGCGCCATCAATGAAATAAAATTCCAATCTAATACAAGACAGCCTCCCCCCACCCCCTGCACCAAAAAGAGAGACTGAGTCTCCTATTAATTAATGAATCGAATCAAAATTTCGAAACGATGGCAGATTTGCCGTTATTTCTTTATCATTCCCACACTACAAGTCGAATGCTTTCTGCCTGGTAGTACGGCTTGTGCTTTGTGCACCCCCCTCGCCATCAGCCAGATAAACAAAAATGTATACTCGGAGCGTATTTGTACGGATGTATGTCTTCGCAATGAATCCTTTCATTTTCATTTCATACCATACCAACTGAATGCTCGATGGGGGCGGGGGTGGAGTGCTGCTGCGGGACTGTCATATTATAATCGAAGACACACATTTACAGCAAAATCAACCCCTTCGCATGCAAATTGTAGAAATGTAGCACACAATTTTGAATTATTGAGCAAATACACGGATTTCAGTGAAAGGTAATTCATTGATTTCCATTGTTTGTATTTTGTATACGTATGTATATATATCGCAGATACAAGTTCGTTTGTTGCCATAAATCATTGTCGGTGAATGGGTGGCTGGCAATCCGAAAAAAGGGGTAGTTTCCACAGTAGTGTGCACTTGCTTTGCTGCTGGGTTTCCTTTTAATTATGAGCTGAACTCCTCCGCACACAAGGTGTTCTTGTACTTGATATCCATCTTGCTGATGGTCAAGTGAATGACAAGAGCCGGAGCGGAGTCGCAGTCGCAGTCCAAGTCCAAGTCCGTCTCGCATTGTTTCTCGGTTTTGTTATGGATTTTTGATTAATTATTAAGGATGAATCTGGCAGGCGTTTTTTTTTTTTTTTTACTCCAAGGGAAATTGCGGTGCGGTGTGGGCAACAGAGAAAAGGATCTGCGTAGGATATTAGATTAGAGCTAATGTCCTTCTGTTAATACACAGATATGGAATCAAAAATCAATGACATTGCCGCTGTTTCGTGCAACGCACCTCCCTCCGCCGGCCGTAGCTAGATATATACTTTTGAAAATATCCGCTAGAATGGGTTTTAATTCCTTTTACTTGGTGCTTCCTGTTGAGCCGAGGAGCGGGCGATATATTGGGCGGGCGGTGTGCGGTAATGGGGGCAAAAAAGGATATTTGTTTCAATGCGCCTTTAGCTGATTACTACTTATTGTGTGTGCGAGTGTATAGAGACGGGAGAAGATTCCGGCAGAAGCCAGCGGGAGTAACAGCAGAAGACCCCTTTCGGTCTTTTGATTGTTGGTCCGGGTGCGTATACAGACATATGAAAAGGAGTCTATACGACGTCGATGACAACGACGACGACGACGACGATGATGATGATGTTGTGGATGATGATGGCGATGACGACGATATGATGGTGATGTTTCGTGTTTTCGGTGTACAGTCAAAGAGAAGCGCAAAAAATATATATTTTGGGGTTGATTTTTATATTGTATTGGTTTTTGGTGCTGCCTGGCAATTTTGTTAATTACAAAACGAGAGTGCGTTTGATTGTGGGTCTATATGCGTATGTATGTATAAGAGACACGCTCAGACGGCCTAGCACACAATAATTCACAATCCTTTCGGTTTTGCACACTCAGCCTTCATTGGGGAAGGGATTAAAAATATGAATTTTATCAGATATTTCAAATAAATCAATGAGGTGGTCCTTGAACGGATTTGCATGGGTGGGGTGGGTGGATTTGTTGGTTTCCCTCACTTACGTATACTGTAGGAAGATGGGCTGAGAATCAACCACGAGTTTCTGTTGGCGTGGGTATTCTGTGGTGGTATAGGTGCAAAGTCAAGGTCTCTATGTGTAGTCGGTAAATAGTCACTGTGGGGAGTTGGAAGAAACCGTTGAAAGAGATGAAGTGGAACAGAGTTGTCCAAGACTAACCCCAATGTATGGAGGAAAGAAATACCGAGGGAACGAAAAATCAGGAGGAAAAAGTGACGAATGGGGCCTATTACACGGATTTTGACAAAGAGTGGAGCAGTTGGAAGTCAACCGCAATGCCTAGCTGGAGCCTGTCGATTCGGCTTGGAGTCCCTTCTCGGGGTGTGGGGAAATTATAAGAAGAAACAGCCGCGACTGGGACAAATTGCTGCGATTTTGAAAGAAAGTGGAACAGAGGTCGAGCGAGCATGACCGTACATAACCAATCGTTGCATTTACTTCCGCAAAGAGGCATGGTTTTGACGACAGCAAATTTTAGGATTTTTTTTTTCGTGTCACATGTAACTTTTTGTGTAACATTTTACTTTTCTGGAACATGTAGGTACCTTTTTGTGCAACATTGTACTTTTTGTGTAACATGTTACTTTTGTGGAATATGTTGTTTTTGTGGAACATTTATTATTTTTGTGAATTATGTAACTTTTTGTATTTTTGTGGAACATGTTACTTTTGTGAAGTATGTAACTTTTTGTGTGACATGTTACTTTTGTGGAACATGCTACTTTTTTGGAACGTGTAACTTTTTGTGTAACATGTTAATTTTGAGGAATATGTTACTTTTGTGAAATATGTAACTTTTTGTGGAACATGTAACTTTTGTGTAAAATGTAACTTTTTGTCTAACATGTTACTTTTGTGGAACATGCTACTTTTGTGAGTCATGTTAATTTGTGTGTAACATGTTACTTTTGTGAAAAATGTTACTTATGTGGAACATGTAACTTTTTGTGTAACATGTTACTTTTGTGAAAAATGTTACTTTTGTGGAACATGTAACTTTTTGTGTAACATGTTACTTGTGTGGAATATGTTACTTTTGTGGAACATGTAACTGTTTGTGTAATATGTAACTTTTTGTGTAACATGTTATCTACCTGTTGTGGAACATCATTTTTTTTTGTGGATAATATTAACTAAGTTTTTTTTGTTAAATGTAACTTCTTGTGTGACATGTTACTTTTTGTGGAACATGTTAGTTCTGTAGGTACATGTATATTTGCAACATGCAACATTTCTTGTGGCAACTTTATTTGGCTCCGCTTTGAATGAATTTCACTCTCATAGTGAACATCCTCATCGCGGTGCTCCCTGAAAAAGCACCGAGAAAAATATCACCAACTGTTTACAATTTCCCTTCCCCATTCGGGTTTTGTCTCTCGAGCGCTACCTTTGTTTCTTTAAACGTTTCAAGGGTACCACTGGGGGATCACACAGCCAATCCGTATCTAAATCCGAATCCAAACACTGACTGTGTTTCGTCCCTCGAGTGCAATCATACCCTGCACACACCCATCCCATGCATTGTTGCATTGCAAAATCCTTCTTTCGTCCTTTTTTGTTCAACTACTTATTATTTTATTTGCCATGCGATTGTTTTTCGCTTCAATTGAAGAATCTTGGAATAGAAAAAAAATTCCTTTTCCTGCATGCACTTGCATATGTCACCACACTTAATGCCAGAGCGCTACCGTACAGATATAGTCGGCTGCAGCTTGTGCCAGTTCAGGATGCTTGGCGTTCCTATGTTGTTTTGTTTGAACTTCAATTGCATTATTATTCCCATACACATATTCGTATACTCGTATCTAGTATGCGCTTCCTCGTGCGTCTGTATGTTTTCGAGTAAACAATGAAAGAAGCTTTGCCCCGAGGCAAGAGTCTCAATTTATTCATGTCGGAAGGAGAGCTGCACAATACAATAATATTTGTTGTACAAAAATACACACATCTCTTCTTCAACAACAGAAAAAACAGAACAAAAACGGAAAGGGGCAACAGACGACACAGAAAAAGCTAAATAGTTTGAGGAAAACTTTTCCAACCCCCTCGCGCGCACAGCCCCTTCACAATATCGTCAGCGTCACAGATCAAAAATATTTATAAAATTCATAAATTTTCATATATTTATGCATGTACAATGAACAGGGGATACGGTACGGCTACGGATTCCTTGTTCGTCTATAATTTTTCATTGAATCGCATCTCCTGTGTTAGTGTTCCTCCTGGCAAAAGGTTGTTGGTCTCCAGAAACTTATTTGATTGAGGTTTGTCTATGTGTAGATGGGCGGTATATATATACACGAGAGTTCGGTGTGCACAACTATGTACAAAATATTGAAAATCAGGACTCTTTGTTCTCGGATTTTGAATTCGAGGCAGCAGACTGGGTAATTAATCAAACGTCGTCTACCAATCGAGATGGTCGGACAAATTAGAGAATTACTGATGTGAGTGTTTTTTTCTTATCTTAATCTGTCATAAAGTCGATTTAGCAATCACTCTTCAAATGAGATATTGATGGAGGCGCATCGCATCCTCGGTTCGCAGTCCGCGTCATCATCATTACCATTACCAAGTTTAATAGACCGAAGCTAAAGACGATAATAGGGCGAAACTTGCTTACCCCACTATACCTACCCAAGGAGGTTGGAATTTTTCTCTCAAGTTTGGATGTGAAAAAAAAAAAATGTAATGGAAAAGGAAATTGGAAAACACGCAAAGGAATATCCGCAATAATGACAAATTAATTTGATGTCCTATAAACTCGGAGGGGCAGTCACACAATCAAAGTACGCTGTTACCAATTAATTAGTCGCGCCGCATAAGGAATTACTCCCAGTCCGGAAATGTGTCCTTCGGAGATCGTAATAGCGCAGTGGCGGCAAAAAAATCCAATTATCATAATCTGCTTCCAATTTGGGGCATACTTTTAGTTACAGACTGGGATTGGAGTTAATTTTAAATTAATTCGGCAAACTACGAGTATATGCATTTACAATTTACATAGAAAGACCCCTCCCCCCCCCATATGATGTACTCACGTTGGATCCTAATCAATTAAATTACAAACATGTATGAGTGCTTTCACTTTTTGTCTGTCTAGACAGTAACTGATAAACGAAATAATAAAAAAAAAAAACACCTCCACCTTCGTAAGGACGATAAGTCTCTCAGTCGAGTATCCTTTTGTGTGTATGTCAACAATACACAGAGCAAGCAAGGAATCAAAATTCTCTGTATATTAGGATTGTGATCTCGGTTCAACCCGAAACACAAAAAAAACATATTTCCTCCCCCTACCCCACACTCCCTCGCTAATATAAGCCAAAACAAAGGCATCAAAGTCATTTTCTCGTTAGCTATTGGTCGAGTTTATTGGGCCACACACAAAAACAAAACCCACGTAGGTAAGGAGCCGAAAGGATTGTAATCCGTTTGCTGGGGATATATCTTTTGCCAAAACCGGAATCGAATGTGAATTTATGATTTCCAGGGCGCGCGCGGAATCCACATTTTTACATTTAGTCACATTCAAAAAGGACGAATGGTTAGCAGCAAAAAAAACAAAAGCAATCCCACAGACCGGCTGTTTGTCTGTGCTTCTTCGTTTGAATTATCCGACCGTTATAGAATTTTCTGAACTGTTACACTTTTCCCCATTGAAAGGAAAAGGAACATTCTACATATATCCATGCTAGGCCAATAATATTTGAGAGCAGCTCAGCATCCTTATCGTTATTATTTGCTCCGTGTGATGATATATTGAGAGATCCGGGACGGGACGACTCTGACCATTATCCCTGGGATAGGCAAAAAATAAAATAAAGAAAAAAAAATTAAAACGCGACAACGATGAACTGAAAGAAGAATTGAAGCGAACACGCAAAACGAAAATAAAAACCTCTTCTCCTATATGTATATATTTAAAGTGGCTTCTATTTGAAGATACCTACATTCATCCACCAGGACCAGGACCAGGACCAGGACATATAGCCGGTGGTTTTAAGAAAAAGCAAATAAATCCAGCGCGAGTGTGATGGGGAAATGCTTTATCTTCAGCGAATTGATGAGAACGATGATGATGACGACGATGATGTCGACTGCGACAGCGACAGCGAAAGGAGTATAGGAAACAGGAAGAAACAAGGATAATAGCGCAAACAAACAAAAATACATGATTTTTCAATAATCCTAATGATGATGACTCCATAGGTATACCTACGTACACCACCGCACGGATGATATGGCCATGGCCAAAAAAGGACATAAATATAAATTTACGAGATGAGTGAATACCTGTGTTGCTTTTGGGGGCTAATGTTGCTGCTGGAATTCGAATATTTTAACGGTAATGACCGTTTTTAATGGCCTCGGAGAGGAGGAGCATCTCGAGGCGGATAGATAGGTAAGTCAAGCATTTATCCTGAAAGTTACCATGGAGCTTTAATGTGGTATAGTTTTGGCCTATGTTGTGAGGCGAGTGAGAGTATGCATGGAATTTGGTGGGACAGCGGAGCTTTGGAGGTGGATGTAAGTGAGAATTTGTCAAATTTCGATTAATGTCTAAATACATACTCTTTGAACACAGTCTTTCGGCGGGCTGTTCTGTCCAAGGTGGTAGCTCCCAATAGGTCCTACCTTTGGCCGAAGCTTCAACCCTTTGGATATCCTTCGTGTGAAGTGACATTTTTCGGTTTGTCACTAGATTTTTGACGACTTTAGTATAGTCAATTGGAACCACCTTCAGCCTTTGGTCACACATTTTCGATTTTCTGCCTGTCTTATGACATTTTTTTAGTTCGCTGGCAGAAAATTGTCGACTGTAGTACCTAATGTTATACAATTTTTTCCTGAAACGTCAAAGGAAACCGACATTTTTCCAGTGTCTTGACTTCAATCATAATTTCTTTTGCGTGTTGAAATAAATAGAAATAAATATCGGTTATTGCCGAACCGGCAGTGATTGGTTTTCCCACATCATGTTGCCATCTAATCTACAACTAATGTGCAATTAATAAAATAAAGCCGCTTTTAATGAGTTACATCAAAAATACATAAGTAATTAATAATAATTACAATATGCACCTATAATACAGCAACAGCTATTAAGTGACCGATCGCACAAAGCTGGTGGAAATTAGCACCCAAACGAGGCACGTGTTTAATCTCTGGAGATAACAGGCTGTGCTGTTGAGTATTGGAGGTCCTACAGACTTTTAGATATAAGACCTTTAAGAGTTCAAGTTAAGTGAGGTGTAAACTATGAAAACGAACATAAATCGCCATGATTCACATCAACAATCGGTCCCCAACCTACCGAGTTTCCTTTAATTTGTTTTTTGAGAGAACTTCGAAAAAAATATGGTTGGAAACAGTGTGGTTGGAATTATTTAATTAGAACTACAGCAATAATTCGTCATTAGACTTTTCAAAATGATTTTTTGTTTGGTTGCTTGTAAAATTAGTTTAAGTAGGTAGAAAATTGGATAAAGTTTGAAAATTTGACTGTATTTACTTGAACTTTAAGAAAAATATGTTTGGAAACAGTGTGATTGGAATTATTTACCTCGAACTACAGCAATAACTCATCAGACTTTTAAAATGATTGTTCGTTTGGTTGCTTGTAAAATTAGTTTAAGTAGGTAGAAAATTGGATAAAGTTTGAAAATTTGACTGTACTAACTTGAACTTTAAAAAAAATTGTTGGAAACAGTGTGGTTGGAATTATTTAATTCGAACTACAGCAATAATTCCTCATCAGACTTTTGAAAATGATTGTTCGTTTGGTTGCTTGTAAAACTAGTGTAAGCAGGTAGAAAATTGGATATCTTTCAGCTTTGAAGTTTGAAAACATGTGCTTACGCAAGTCCTGCTTATTTATTTCCTTCATAGGAATATTTCAATCTATATGAGTATGTCATTCCACTTTATCTACTATCCAACCCGATCATGAGTTCGAGCCGTATTTGCACCATAGATACAGTCGGCTGGGTTAATCCTTCTTGATTTTGGAGCGTATCGCGCATCATTCACCTTAAAGCCGAAAAGCCCACCCCACTATCTTGTTTGTTCGCAAATCAAAATGTGTTGCAACATTCGAAAAAACAGAACAGAACGACGGAAGACACCAATAGCATATTAAGCTGAATAAATTCATAAAAGGTATCTTTTTATATTTGTACCCCAGTCATAAGCCCTGGGCTCGTAAATTAATCGGCTATTTGCTAGTATCTGCGACACCAAATACCTGTGACTACGACACTTTACATTGTTTTTGCTTTCCTCTATACCTGTGTATAGTTTCGAGTGCTCGTGCTATATCAGATATAATCCATATTTAGAAATGTTTAATAATTCTTAATTCATCTTGATTATATATACGAGATGATGGCGGCGATGATGGCGATGACGAGGATGACTTCCCGAACAGCGATAAACATGTCACACTGTAAATATTGTGATTATTTATTTTTTGTTCGCTCTTAATAATTTGTGTATGGGCTCCATCGGGAGAGTGAACGAGAGAGAGATTCCATTGATTTATAGTCATAACCTAAATTTACAATTAAAAGACAAACACAGACCCCTGTATCGTGAGCTGATAAAATTTATTGAGTTGGTTAATTCTTTTGAAATGTTTTGTTTAAATATTGCGCGCACAGCTTTATTATCTCTTAGAGACGTGTCATATTTATTAAATCTGTCTTGAGTCAGAGCAGCCGTTTCTGATTGCAGAAAGACACAGCATAAATTATTGTACAAAAGTTGGGAAAAGTTAATTTTTATTGACTCTAAACTAACGAAAAATTAAATTTATTCGCTGATTAAGTGGGTGCAGAGTGAGAGATGTGTCTGTGTGTGTGTATATCCACCTGGTGTATGTGTAGTGATATGGATATAGTGGCGGCAATTTCTACCGGCCCGCATTCGGACTAATTTAGCAGATTTATCATGCGCTGGCAACTGTCGGGCTGTCTCCTCTGTGCACCAGAGGAGAATTCATCAAGTCATTGTTTCCGGTAGGTACATTTACTTAAAAAACAATAAATATGAAGTGGTCATCTTATCTTGGGAGTTGCGAGGCAGGAAAAAAATACTACAAGTATCTGCGGCAGCGGCCCTCATGCGGGTGAACCATCAACTATCGCTCGGCACGACATCTCGTTGAAGGAAGTTTTATATATTGAAAAATAATTGGCACAGCATTAATCACATAATCTCATGCAAATTTCGTGCACATGAATGCGCATCGATGGGAAAACTTAAATCAAAAGTCGCCTAATTGAATTATGTCATGCGACGGTGACATGCCTAACATGTGTGTGGAGAAAACCCACCCGCGCGCTCTCTCTCTCTCTCTCAGTTTCTGGTGTGGATGGATTGATTTATCAATCGATTCCCTTCTAATTTATAAGGCAATTAGTCGAAACGGCAAGGAATCGTTTCCTTTGGAATCTGCAGTCAATCATCAACATCGCAGCACCTTCAGTCAGCCGTATCGTGTCGTCTCAAGGCGGCGGCGGCGTTCACCGTCAGAGAGTCTTAATCAAGTTGAACATCATTGCACACGAATTGGGAACTCAATTACAAGGCTGAACGGAAATTTACCATAAATTGAAGCGAGCAACTTGGAAAATTCAACTTTTCCGGCAGCCAGCCTTTCGAAGAGATGCGACAACTGAATTTAAGGCGTGCAAAATCTGTCGAGTGATTTATGATTGCCTGTCTATTAATCTCGCCCCTACTGTCACTATTTGTATACATAGTACACTATTCTGGACTGTGGCACTGGTATAGGTAGGTATGTTGTACAAACTGCTCAATCAATTATGGTTAATTGAATTGTAATGTGTGTACATATGTACGTTTAGTTGGCTGTGTGGCAGTGCATTGCTTCTTTGTCATGCTCAGCGCTCGCAAATCAAAAGGCCAATTATTCAATTCAACAAAATAAAAATATATATTCAACTTATTTATGACCGACAATCCATTTCCTTTCAATTTCAATTCAAATGTCGCTTCGTGGCGAATCAATCTACTACCTACGCTTCTGAACCAATTTATCCGCCACACAGAGCATCATCCACGATGATTCGATGATCGACTATAATACTAGTTTGGATTGTTTTTTTCCTCATTTTTACTGTACGTACGGGGTATTTGTTGTTTGCACTGACTACTACACACGAGTTTTGATTTTTTAAATTGATTGCTTCCTTATTTTGGTCGATCTGTTCGGGATGGCATCGGTGTGCTGGTGCAGTGCTGGGATCTATTAAACACATTCGACAGATTATTGTTAGCAAATAAAGGATAGAACGCACACACACACACTGGCTCACTGGCTCACTTGATTATTCTTGTTTTTTTTTTGTCGTTTTTATAGTGAATAGACTTGCGACTGTGTTATAGTTGAATGATTACACTAAACTGTGGAAGCAGCACATCGCGTCGCCGCCGCTCCGATGTGACCCTTTGACAAAGTGAACGACTATGACAAACAAACTTGGCAATATAGTTATTGCAAATGCGGTATGCTGATGGCGATGGCGGTGCGGAGTGGCTCCCGCATGAGCTGCTGCTGCATGGGAAAAACTGCCCTCCTCCCCCGCATATATATCTAAACAAATGCGTACATGTGTCATTATTTAAGAGCAAACAAATAAAAAATGTGAATGGAAGGAGCACACAAGTGATCATCGTTATGTCAAGTGGTAGAGTCTGGTTTGATGGGAACGCACGCAGCCATCCCTCCGAAAGTTTTTAAACTCAATCGATTGGTACATAAATCAATTGTTTGATGAGACAGTCGCGCAGATGAACGTGGGTAATTAAAACGGAGGGTAATCCCAAATCCCGACCCCGGAGTAGTTTCTCTCTTTCGAGGGGGTTGCGATTGCGACACGCACACACACACACACAAACAGTTGTTCCCGAGCGACAAAGGGTGGCGATGACAATGTAAAGTAATTAAGTTTGGAAAAGTTGGTCCGGCTTTTGGGGACGACGCGAAATAAATGTAGCAAATGATTGGGTAATTTGATTGGAATGGAATTATTTAATTCGATTGTGCTGTTGCGACACAGAAGGTGCGCGACTCTCTCTATCTCACCAGTTGATTGCGGTCCTCGAACGCCATATTTCGATCGAACTCAACACGCGAAAGAAACTCTAATCGAATACTAAACTCATTAGTTTGTCAATAGATTAGTTTTAGTCTTTTCCCGAAAGCTCCCGAAATTCAATTTATTATCTCCCAAAGACACGACAGAAATCGAAACAATTTTCATAATCAAAAAATTTGTTCAAGCATATCAATCGATTCTCGGCGTAGGACCATCAGGCCACAGCAAAAACAATTGATAGATAGATTCACTACATCATCGTTTAGAATTTAGATGCTGGCATATATAGAGAAAGACGGGCCCAATTAGGCGTCGCCGTCGTTCTAAAATAAGCACACAAACGCTGCTCGCAACCATCGTTGGCCGGCGACTGAATTAATAAGATTAGACCGAAAGATTTGGTTTTCATTTCCAGCTTTTGGCTCTCCGAATTTTAATTATCAATTATAAATAATGGATTGGATTGGATCGTGTGTTTAGTTGTCGATCATCTGTCGAACGTACCGCAGCCTCTCGCATGTATGGCTTAAAGGGTTCCCAACTAAGTCGTCGGATTGATTGAACAGATTTTTGTTTCCCCCCAACCCCCTCCCCCCGCAAAAGAGAATGACTGATTAGAATCGAGCGGACATGTGTATAATTTTGTCTATATTTCGTTTCTGTTTCTGTTTTTGTACTGCGGTTACATTTGAATGAATTCGAAATAGCGTGCGATGATAATTTTAAATATTTTAACACGGTTCATAGAGTTTTTCGATTAGTTCGATTATTTTTTGTATTTCTCTTCATCACTGTCGACGTTGTCGGCCTCTGATCTGTCTCCGTCTCGGGTTGAAGCGAGAGTTCAAATTTATATGTTGTACACACAGTTATTTCGATGGTGGTCGGCGCGGGGGAAACAAATAATTATAGATTTCGACACTTGATTGCTTCCGATCACGTAAGATTTTCCATTCGAATCGATTTCGTGTCCAACACAGCCAGTAATTTAAACACATGTACGATAAGTGTATCTATGAGAGGAAACATACTCTATGCGCGAGTCAATTGAAATTTCTAAAGATGCATGTTCATGAAAGAAAAGCTGAACAAAATCGCACAGAAATATGCACAGATGCAGGTATAGTAAGTGGCATCCACTTTCGCATTCCTATGTGTTCAGTGCACACCTATGTGTGAATTGCATCTAAGGAGGAAGGGGGGGGGGGGGGGGACGACAACGACGGCGATGGGGTAGGTGCGAGTATGTGCCGAGTGTCAGACTATAAATGAGATCCCTTTTATGCGGATGATTGCCTATTATGCTGCTGAGATGAAATATAATGCATCGTACACTGCTTTTCGGTGCCCAGAATGAGAAACTCTAATTTCGGTTGAACGGCAGAAAAAACAAGCCCGGGCGGACGCGAATCGATGCAGGTGAAGGTGGGAAGTCGCATATATGCGGTATAGTGGGCGACGGGGAAAAGTTGCTGGGTTTTTCTTTTATTTTAGGGCCTGATTCTTAAGTTTTTAAGGAGGTTGGTAGAGTAATGTGAGAAATTGGAATTTAGGTGGGGAAGTTTTTCAATTGGCTACACTTTTTTTTACCAAAAACTTATTTGACAGCTGATTTGTGCTCCACTTTTCAACTTGCCTTTCGTATTTACTTTAATCAGACTAAATTTACGCGGATCCTACTGCTTAAAAAAAAAAATGATAGTTACTCGTCCAGATAGCGTTTTACTGAACACGCCCATGCCAGTATGTATAAAATACTCGTTTTAATAAAGTCTGCGTCATGATTTTTACGTGTTTGCCCCATTTTATAATTTCCTTCGCTTTGAACAAAACAGTCTGTATACCCAAAGTGTCACAACTTGAAGAACATTTTGGGTACAGTGGGTGTCATTAAAATGGGACAGCAAAACGCTTTTTTTCGTTGCGCACTGGGTGCATGACGTTGTCTAGAACGACTGAAATATAGAATGGACAAAATCTCGAAAATGAATTTCATAACTCTATAGAATAGTACAAAATTTAGAAAGTAAAAAAATCACGAAAGACTAAATTTTTATAATTCCTTAAATTTACTATGAAACTGATAAAACAAAAATCTAAAATTAATATTCTGCACATTTTAATAATAAATATTCAAAAAATATTCATAACAAAACACATTCGGCCTTACTTATAATCAAGCACCTAGTGTCGACAATTAGTTGGATGTCAGGTGTAGTAAAAATGTACAGCATTTTGTTGTATCGACACTGTGCAACACTTGACTATATAAAATTTAAAACATCGAAAAAACCCTCACACTATATAAAATCCGCGATACCAATTATCAATTTTAGTGTCCTGGCTACGTTTTTCGAACTCACAATAGCGAAACTGTCCATACAAAATTGCATATTGTGACCTATAGGAAATATTTAGTGTGAAGGTTAAAAATGATTATTGGTAAGGCCCAATGTAAAATGTGTACTGAAAATAACGTCAATTGATTCTGAACTTCAGAGCAATCGGTTGTTTAATATTGGGTCTCTACACATTTTTGAAACGGTACCAATAAACAATTAGACCTCCATACATTTACTATTACCTCCACATTTGCATTGCGACAACTTTCTTAAAAATCTATTACATTTGGTGTCATTGCTGAATTGAAATTTCATAATTTGTTTTCGTGAAAAACAGGGTCAATGGTTTCCTTTACAACGAGGATTTTACTCTACAAAAAGGAATACAGAAGCTGCAATTAAATTTGCCCAGCAGATATCTCTCAAAGGACTTTTGAGGCTTATTATAAGCAAAAACTAAAACACAAAGTAGGTAGCTGGTGCTGATCTGTCAAATATCATATGCAAATCAGTGATGCCCTACCGTTCGTCGGACATAATTTTCGGTACTTTTTGTACTAGGTAGGTACGCTTTCAATTGTTTTCTAATACTCCTAAATCACGATTGATTTATGATTGCATTTGTGTCGTACTAAAATCCCTTTCAAATTACTCAATAAACGGAACACAGTTTATTTGAATGCTTTGACTTATTCGTAGGCTGGTGATGCAAATCAAAACTAATTGGTGGTCTAAATATCACAATTGCATCGTCAGAAAGTGAATATTTTTGAAAATAGAAATAATAGCCAATTCATTCATTTTAAAATAAATTAAAAGCTCACGCTAAGCTAGGATGCGTGTTCAGAACTCATCGCTTCCGCTTTTGAAATAAATGCAATTTGACTTATTAAAAATTTAATGGCTTATATATTACTCATTCAGGAGACTTAGAAACCGACAAAAGTGTAAGTTCTCGCTGAAAAATTTAAAGCGCAAATTTTTGTTCACGAAAGCTGTCATGTTGCCGCTTCTATGAATTCACACAAATTTTCTCGTCCTATTTCCCCAGGAGTTAATAAATTTGTTGTTTCACATGTATTTTGCTGAGTGCTGATATATCTATTCTAATAACTATTTTTTCCGCACCTTTTTACACCAACCATCAGCGATCCTCAAACAAACTGCTTTTGTACAAAATTTGACAAGGGCTTGGTTGCAGCCAAATATCTACCTAAGTCGCCTAAGATACTGAGAATTGTTGAGAAACGGTATGGGCCGTCCAAACTTAAGTAAGAAGATATTTTATTCTGTTCTGCGGCGACTGTCAAGAAAGTCTTGGAAATATCCCAAGCTTCTACCTACATAAAATTAAATTTTTAGTAAGAATCCATTTAAAAGGATTTAAAAGGAAACCCAATCAAAAAGCAAAATATTCCGGTTAAACAAGATAAGACAGAGAAAAACACAGAAATTAATGCTTCAAGTACTTGTACCTAAATAAAACAAAAATTCAATATTTTAAAATTTTTTGCGTAGTTAAATTTGCACAAATTTGTGTTTGTTAGACTTAAAAACCGTTATTGTATTGCAACGAATAAAATTAGAAAACATTTACAATTTACTAATATTTATTTATAATTGTAAATGCTCAGGCTGAACGACAGCGTAGGTATTTAAATTCGCTCCTTTTACGAAATTTAGTACCGTGATTTTGGACGGTTGGGCAACACTTGTCTCAAAATGACATTAGGGAGGATTTATTTAGCTAATGCAAGAGATAAACAAGGCTTTCCCAATATTAACATTTGACCCTACAGTAAGCGATATTCTGGCAACTACATTTGTTTATTGATAAATGGATTTTGGAAAGTGTCGAGTCCTTGCGTAAACTGCCAGACTAACGTTGATAATTGGTAAGGCCGGTTAGGTATTTCGAATTTTAATACTCAACTCAAACTCAATAGTTTTTCCTATGAGTAAATCTTGAATTATTATTAAATCTAGATTTTATTTCTAAGTTCTAGCTGGTCGAGATTTCTTTAGTCGAGATTTTTTCAGTGAAAAAAAAAATATTTTCGATATTGTTTTCTGTATTATATTTTTTTAGATATCAGGGTAGACCCTTGCGCACTTAGTCTGTAGTACTCTATGAACTGAGGAAGCCTTTAAAGAACTGTCTATACCTCAGTTAGTTGTGTTAATAGTGAATATTGCGATTATCTGGTGTCGCAAGACACAGAATGCATAATGTACCTATCAAAAGAAGATGGAAATGGGTTTTGTTATTCATTAATCTCTTCTCTTTGAAAGTCGGTGGTGCTTATTGGGCTGGACTGTTCCACCCGACTTCCCTCCAACCAGACATATGCCCTTTGGTTAAGAGATCCTTCTCATTTCTGATGTACCACAAGAACCAATCCAATCCGTGCGAAGGAATTCACAAAATTCCTCCATCATCTCCAAAGTGATGCATCAAGCAAATATGACCCTATCCCCCCTGGCGTGCACTGTATCCATACACCGCTATTAATTTTCCTCTAAAACGGCATGTTTACTTTGATGCTGCATCAGCGATAGATTGTTGGTTGGATGCGTCCTTTCACGCGTATAAGTAACCCATCATCTTTGCCAGCGACTGACTATATGTGATGGAAGGATCATAATGAGACATGTATGGCGCAAAATGCATCAAAATCCATTAAAAACCATTTTCGTATTATGGTTTCCACAAAAGAGCGCGCAAAAAAAGAAAAACCAGCCCCCAACTCACAATATCCACCTAATGCATTGTGTAATCATCATCTTACCCGTCGTCATAAGCGGAGGGTGGAAGCGCTCAGCAAAATGACAACATTTTGAAACATCCACCCCCACCCCATCCACACCCACCGCGGATGATAATAGATTGGAAAACAATTTTTTTTGCACATTTTTTCGAGTATTTGCCGGAGTTTTTGTCGAATTATTTGCGCGCACTTCAATGGGCATAGGGATACGACAAATATGTATACAAAATGCAAACAGCAACGAACCACTTAAGATAATAACCTGCACTGTTTGGATTCGAATTGGCGGAGGGTGCTGCCGCGCGCACTCGAAACTCAAAGATAAAATCTCGCGCTCATAACGCATTATGTACATGGAAATCAATTAATAAACTGCACCACAGCATCGTTCGATACGGGCGTCTGCGAAAGATAAATCCGCACTACGAGCCGCATAGACACGGTGATTCCTCAGCCATGTCGGCCACGATGCACTGGTCCATTTGAGTGAAATGTTAGCCAGCCAGCGAGGCGGCTAGTAATTGAATTTGCCCACCACCACAGCACGTGGTGTATTTTTAGAATAGGACGACGACGTCTTAATTCCCAATTGACAATCTGGCCAATGGCGATAAGTTGAAAGAAAACAAATTCCAAACATATCGATAAGCGCGGAAGGTCTTGCGCCTTATCGCCGCTATTGTGTGTATGCATGCATCCGTTTTGGCAAAACCCCACACAATCAGCCGTCTTCAACCGGAGTTGCAGGGAGCGGAATGTAAAATTCCTTGAACACTGACTGATAAGGCGACCGCTACCGAACCGACCATACCATACGCACAGCCAAAAGTATCGCATGTTTATCGCAGGCGGACCTCTCGATACATTGTTATCGAATTACCATATTTTCCTATAACCGCCAACAAAATAATCCAAAAAATGTGACAAGTAATAATTAAAATAATAACAACTGGTGGGAGAGCAGAGCTCGCTTACTATAAAAGAATGAAAAACCGGAAAACCATTCAAAATAGACCGGATGTCACATATAGAGCTGCAGCGCACCATGCTCTGTATTTTAATCACTCGATTCGAACAATGCTACATGGATGTAGTTTTACCAATAATTTAATATACCCTATACGATGGATGCGGTATAATTTATTTTCCATTACTTACATACACTTGTATAGTATAGGCATGGAGGAGGAGGATGAGGAGGCGCACGGCTATAGAGTCGACGGCACAAACTATCCGAAACTTAATTTCGCAGAGCATCTCTATCTGGCATGAAGAAAATATTTGTCTCGTTTGCAATGTATCGGAACGATACCTCGTCGTCCGCAAATAAAGTGCACGGAAAAATCGGTGCAACGAAATCCCCAAAATGAAATGGAATTCCTCGTCAAACACAGGGAAAATTTTCAATTTTAATTAGGGAGAGCGCGCGATGATTTGCTTGCCTTCATTATGTGTTGGCATCCTTTAGTTTCGCGCATTTGATGTGCATGAGGTTCTGTTCTCGTATATATATATCTGCTTGCATATACTTTATATAACATATGTGGGTACGAGTATATGTGCGCGATAACATGCCGATTATTTCTCGGAATGAATGAACTTCGAACTGTATAGGGTTAAAGAGGAATTGCTTTATTGCTGACATTAGTCAAACCGTTGGCATGTATCGTAACGTAATGATGTTCGCTTTGTGACTTGGACGATGATCTACAAATTGTTCGTAGATCCCAGGGATAAGATATGGAACACATGTGCTCTGCAGATACTTTTATATTTATATATACAATGAGCCATGCGAGACATCAGGATCCCGATTCCGATCCCGATCCGGAGGGAAGCTGAAGGCTGATGGCGCACATTGCAAATAATAAATGAGCGCGCATGTTCTCCGGATTAATGTTTTAATACTAAATGAGGGCCAAAAAGTCGTCCGACTGTTGATGTGTTATTGAGATGAGTTGCATGCAGCATCAGACGTGCCCGTTCCCCGTTCCCCGTTCCCCGGGTATACGGGTGCCCAAAGAAACACAAGCGCGTACGACGAATACGCCACAATCAAACATGTAATTAAGTATGAGAAGAGTGCTGCACTTGGAATAGTAATAGTTTTGTTGCATACGCGCGAGTGTATATCTTCGGCATTCTCGCGGCGTCTCAAGATCAATGGCATTTTTGACATTTTACAAATCAGAAGGTCATATATTTGTGCGGATCCGTCGTTTAGACTGGAGATGGAGACGGGAGTAATTTTACTGTGATTTCTATGCACTGTGTAGGGTTGAGGACCTTGCTGGAGGGGGAATTGCACGGAGAACTGCATATATCTGCTTCCTATCGACTCGGAGATGTTATCACATTTATTTGGTGGGATATTGTACATCAGTCAGTACTTGGTTTCAAGAACTTAGCAAGAAGTACTTATATTAAGTCGACTTAATTCCATTGCTGACATTAGTCAATTCCACGAGCGTTTGTTCCCACTTGCTCCTATGCCACCTGACTAGTGACGAAACCTGATTTTGCCAGGACCAGACAAAATGTACACATTTGCCTACCAACCTCGAGGGGGAAAACAAAAATACTTCTCAGCCAATTTGAAGTGCACCGTGATATAACATCCCTGGATTGCAGATACCCCACTTGCGTTTTAATAAAAGTCCCTTCAATTGGCTCATAGCTATAAACGTATTACGCATTAACGATTTGTGTGCAAATTTGGCACGACAAATATTTTCTAGGTAGGTACAGACAACAAAACCAGGGATGTTAGTGAAATGCATTTGCTCTCATTGAACATCAGCTTCATTGTATGACGAAAGCCCAAACGGCGTGTGGTATGATTCTGGAGGGCCACATACAAGGACGATCCAACGAAACACCACAACTGCCACCGTTTCACTTTTCGTTACGCTCATTTTTTGCAACGAAATACAGCCAACAAAACCAAGGATGTTAGTGAAATGCATTTGCTGTCATTGAACATCAGCTTCATTGTACGACGAAAGCCCAAACGGCGTGTGGTATGATTCTGGAGGGCAACATGCAAGGACGATCCAATGAAACACCACCATTATCACCGTTTCATTTTTCGTTACGCTCCTTTTTTGCAACGAAATACCACATATAACACCGTTTCTCTTTTCGTTACGATTCTTTTACCCAACGAAACGCAGTATCTACTACCGTTTCACTTTTCGTTACGCTCCTTTTTTCCAAAATACTACCTAAAAACATTTTCATACGTTATTTGATCAGAAATCGATCGTTTTCGTAAAACTAATGCAGCCATAAATTTCCCCAACTCCTCCAAAGTTGCAGGTAATTTCTTTCTGCCAACTCTGACACGAAAATTTGATGACTTCCCTCAACCGCCCTACGGCCACTCATTAGGTCCATCGGGTTGTCAGACCTATACGAATTATACCTGCATAATTAGAAACCAAAATCGCCCGACTTAGTTCCACTCGAGTGAAAGCTAAATAAATCGCCCAGACTTCCGAAATTTAAACCCGACTGTTCTTAAAGCGCAATGAGACGCAAAGGTATGTTTCTTCCCCCCCCCACGAAACCTCAAGAATGAAAAAAGCAATCCCTGTCTCGCCAAACTCTTTAACATCTTTTTTTTTGTTCTGCTTCCCATTTTGCTGCCCATCTTCTTGCCGACTCCTTGTGCTGTGATTCTTCGTTTATTTTTTTTTTTCACATTGTTTGTCCTATTTAGACGATTTAAAGATGTTGTTTCTCGCCTCGAAAACAACCAAGCGAACCCACCCCCGACACAAAGCTGTGCGCCAGGATAAAGCTGCGGCAGTATCATTTCCAGTATTGACATCTCAATTTTTGCGCCTTGGAATATTGTTTACACTCCTTTTTGTGTGCTGAGGGGGAGGGAGGGGGCGCAAAAGGATAGGGCCCGAACGACCCGCACATCGTAAATGTCATATTTATAACTTGCTAGTCGATTTTTTTTTTTTTGTTCTGCCGAGTTAATGCCTTGTTGATGTTAGGAAGTTGCTGATGTTCGCAAAGGGTGCACCAATGGAAGGATAAGTGATGCTTTACGCATTATTGGATAAATACGAGTCAAGAAAGAATCAATTTCAAGTGTTTTGGGTCAAAATGAGGGTTTTTCTTACACCGAGGTAGGTTTGGAATGGGGGTGTTCAATGTACATAGACGAGGCGAAAAGATTTGTGTGACTTACCTCTTTCTCTTTGGCAGCCAATTCATCAGCTAAATTATTATTACAACTACTACTGCTATTACTATTTGTATTGTTATTATTGTTACTAGTGCTATTATTGTTATTGTTGTTTCGCGTTGCCTCGTGGCCACTGCCCTCCATTGAGAGGAGGGGGCTGTGCGACTGGTTTGATATTTGATTGCTCGCCAGGGTTGCCGATTCGCTGGAGTCTTGGTGGAGATTCATTTCGGCGGTCATCGCGGTTATGAGCTTGCTAGCATCGGTTGCGGGACCGCTGTGCTGCGCAGTGGTTGTCGTTACCACGTCGGTCGGTGTGCCCGATCCGGTTGTGTCCATTATTTGATTATGATTGAAGAGCAATTTAGCCGCCACCGAGTTGAGGCAACCGTTCAGTGTGCTGCCGTTCTCGGACAATGGTGGGGACGGCGACGGTGTTGCCGCCAGCAAATTTCCGTTCTGGTGCAGATGCTGTGATATGGCAACACTGTTTAGTTTGTTGTTGTTGTTGTTATTGTTGTTACTGAAACTGCTGTTGTTGTTTATCGTTGGTGATAGTTTGATATTTGGTATGGGTGTTGTGTTCGCCGACGACGGAGACGGTGGCGACGAATGTATCGAAGACGCTGTTGTTGTTGTGGTCGAAGACGTTGAAGTTGTTGTGGTTGCGGTCGAAACTGTTGACAATTGCTCCTTCAAAGTGTTAACTTCCTTTTCAGCCAAAGTAGCCCTCTGCAATGGGAACAACAACAAAAAGAAAAACATTACATACAGTTACAGTTTAAGTGAAACAGTATATCAGCAGAAAAAATAAAAAACAGAAAAAGAAATGAACGATTGAAAATCCAGACGGTATTCGAACGAGTTTGCCAAAGTATTCCCATTTTGATGTCTGCGCTGATAGTATCGGCCAGAACTTATAGCCCAATTAACCCCCGTTTAGAATAATATTTTATATGCAGTGGCGGCGGTGGCGGGAATGGTATGCACATCCCCAAAAAAGCAACCGAAATTTCGGAACAGACAAAAATCCAACATAAATGTATTTCCGTTCAATTTGAATTGGACTACAGTCTCGCAATCGCAACCACCCCCCCACCACAGGTTTGTGGGCAAAGACGAAATACGAGCAAATTTACCGCTCGAATTTTAATAGTTCGGAAAAAGTTTTCCTTGTTTGGGTTGAAGAATATATACCTATACCTATATCAAGGCAAACGGAAGAAAAAACGACAGAGCTCACAACGGACCCCTTTTTGCCCAGGCAAAACGGACACACCCTCATTAATTTTACTTTTAAAGTCATTACGGGCTAAATTTACCCAAATTAATACGTTACACTGTTGTACGGCACTCGGGCGCTGGGCTATGCAAGTAGTGGATTTATCGATAAGCCAATTTGGGGTAGAGTCCAAACAAGTTTGGCAAATTAGTCAGTCGAATCGAAGGACAACCAACCAAAGGGACAAGTTTCCGCCTTGCCAAGTCGAATTGGAATTCAAGAATCGAAGGAATTACCTCGCAACATTTATCTTTTTGTGTACTCGTACACACAGAGATCCCGTTGTGTAGTTGTCATTGTCGTTGTCGTTTTCATCCCTTTGTCTAGGATTGCACCTTCATTTTTAATGCCATTGGGCGAGGAATTATGATTCGTTACCTTGGCGCTGCAGCTGGAGAGTCTTCTGTCGATTTGTTTTCTTTCGCGCCGAAACTCCAACGGACAGAGCACAAGTGCAGAGTTTCTCACGAGGATTGAATTTCAACAAGTCGTAGTGTGGTATCGATGTCGCCCGACGGACGAGGCAAATTAAATATTTACCGAAAAAACAACGACACACAGGCGAAGGATAATATATAGACAACAAAGCAAAAATAAGTTAAGACAAAAATTAAGCTCCTTACCGAGCAGAAATCGATTTATGGAACCCGCATAAATCTACCCGAGCCCGAACCCTTTCCGCGCATCGAGCCCGCCCGAGGCAGATAGCTATTAGAAGTAGATTTATCGCAATCGAAAAACTTTTGGCGAATTGAAAATGTTGTGTTCGGCGCGGGTGGAGCGCGATGACAAGGACGAGAGTATTAGACCTACAACTTTTGTTGTCATTCCCAAAGTCGATAATGTTTAATTACAGATTACATCTGACAACCGCACCGCCCCCATGGAGTCCTACCCATCTGCACAGCAACGATTTTAATGATTTTTAAACTTAAAGCCGGTCGGGGGATGAAATTTTTGATGTCTGATACTGAAAACTGAACCCTTGCCATTCGAATTGATTTTACAAAAGTCTTCGACGCGAAAATGCGGGAAGATGCGAATACGAGCTGCGGAGGATATACTTTTGTGTGTGTGGTGCCAGTGGGTAATCCTCTGTACGCCCCATCATTGGAGATATCAATTAACGAAAATGGAAAAAGGTTAATTAACTAAAATGCGGGTTTTCACTTCAAACACAAAAGACGGACCGACCGTTCAACCGACCGACCTTTTACTCTCTCACACATAGGTATAGGTAGTCGTGCATTTATTTCCCGTTAAATACTATACTCAAAAAACTGCCAAATTTTATATGACGACCACATGTGCACACTGTGTATAGTGTAGCACAGGAAGATGTTCAAACCCCAGCAGCAACTCCTCGTCGGAGTTGCACATATCCCCTTCAAGGATGATCGCTGTTCAAGTATTTTCCATTTTCGGTAGGTGGGCATTTACTCGACCCAACCTGCACCATCAAAAGTATCGCTGTCATTATTGGCTTCCTCGAGTGAGCTCGCCCACAACCGCTGCCTGTCTTTGAACAGAACTTTACATGCTACGAGTACCAGTACACGTTTCCAATTCTCATTTTTGAATGGCTTTCCATATGGATTATGGAATCATATTCTTTTGGAGCTCTTCCGTTGACTGGTGATTTTTTGGCAGTAGGTATAAAGGCGGGGGACGCTGCCCTAAATGAAAGTCGAAAAAGTCGAAGTGAATAGGTTTCTTTTTCGGGCGGCTTTTTTTTTTCTTTACTGGTGCAATTTAAAAAGGATGCTATTAATCTTTATTGGTTCTATCATTCACTCGATTCGGAGGTCTGGACGGCAAGTCAAATATTTTCCCTTAATTAAGAAGATGGAAGCATGCAAAACAAAACAAAAAGCAAGCCAAACAAACAAGGATAATTGTCGGCGAATGCCAAATGGATGAGTTTTCTATATTTTTTCTTTGTTTTTTTTTTTTTTGCGTTTTCAACGTGGTTATTGTAAGTTTCTTTGGGTAGGCGTCAAACCTCAGGGGGTCCATTATAAAGGCAAAGGAAAAAAGGTGTTTTTTTTTTGTTGTAGGTATCCCTTCGCGAAAGATGTGTAACAAAGACATTGCCTCGAATCAGGGTGTGCAATTTAATTAATATTTGTCTTACAGTAGTAATGTGGAATTTATGTTTTTTAATTGATATAGAGCAGTCGTCAGAGACATGTCGACGGGAGAAATTAATTAGAAAAAAAAAAACAAAATCATGAATCACAATAAACAAGAGCGCAACGACGGATGGAATAATAAAATGCTTTGGGGCTATTTTGTCGGTCGATTTTTCAAAGCATTTCGCAAAAATATGAATAGAGCGCAGGCAAAATCAATGCTGAAATGTCAGTCTGTCATTCTGTCATATCCTTGTTGTGTGCGGTTTTGCAAGGCCTCTGTGCTGTATACAAGTGTTTGCTATGGTATCGTGACAGTTTTTTTTTTCTTCTTTTTTTGCGATTAACAACAAATACACTCCTTATTGAATGCCTTTTGAATTGCTTTCCTGTATATGCGGCAATGTCCGTTTCGGTTTTATTTATAAAATTGTATTTCAATAGAGATGCCCTCCCGCGCACAGGCTGTGTGTGTTTTTTTTTGTACCCTTTTTCCTTTGATTTTGTTCGACCCTTGTGTGTGCCTAGTGGTGGGAACTGGGAAGTGTGTATTCAAATTAATCACGGGCCTAACGTCTGAAGTTGCAGTTAGTCGGCAGTCAACAGCAGTACGTGTGAGTGTAGGTATATGGAAACAGCCTGAGGGGCTTTCTTTTAATTACTGATCGATTCCGGCAGATTAAGCTACGGAAGGGAGTGCTGCTGCACTTTGCTCTGTTCCAAGTTTAAGGTTGCTTTACTTTTTTTTGTTGTAGAGAAAACGACATGAACTGTGTTATACGGGTGTAGGTCCCAGTTAAAATCGCCTTTAAATGACTGACGACTGACAAGTATTTTCCGAGACCGACTATTCTTATGGCCAGCTTCAGCGCGTCCTTCTGATGTCATAAGTGAATGTGTTTCAATAGGTCTTTTACCAGTTTGAATAGGGAATAAACATGCTAAAATACAGTCCTATCCCGAATGTTATTAGATCTATAAATTGCTTCAGTAAGTGACTGACAGATGGCGTTTATCGACTGTTAAAAAATGAGATTTCTACAGCTGCTTGGGTGGTTATGTTTCATTAAAATATTACTCAGTTTCAATCGGAACTTCAGTTCGATATGAGTTAAATCGCTTCTTAAAATGACTAACAGATGGCGTTGCTCGACAGGTGTAAAGTTGCTTGTTCTTCCGGGAGGTTTCATTCCACAGAATTTAGATGAATAATTGTCAAGGCCTTAGGAAAGACTCTTTTTGGTGGATTTTTTGTTCGTGACTATGCTTCTATTTGTGAGGTTATGGTAGAATACTGATGTGTCCCTTCATTTAGGACTCAAAAAGCAGTGGTCAGACTTTCGAGTTCGCCATCCTACTTGTTACTTCATTTTTAAATCATAGTTGCATCACAAAGTACATACTTGTGGTGTTATATCCACGTCCTTGCTGTTAAATCACTCTGTATCCGTGAACGAACCACGTACAAGCAGACATCTTTTAAACCAGTGTTTCGAATGCAGTTTGTTATCGATTACAAACGACATTTCCTCTTAAACCATTTGCCCTGTCAACCGTCCCCCATTTAGTTAATTAAACAAAAAAAAAAATCCCAGTGTCCAATGATTTTCTGGCGCACACTTGCCACACAAACACTTCCCATCGAAGGTGCGCTGTCAATTTTGCAAATCAATGTCTGACGCAACTAACCAGCATCGAACCGACATCAGTTGGAATCAGACGCAACCCCCTTCGTCTCGGATATTAAACCGAAACAAATTAATTTAATTAATTACAATCCCGTCTTGTTAGATAACATTTCCCTGGCTAAACACACAGAAAATATCCTTGCGCGCACTGATTTACCCCTCTCGATATTGCGGAGCTGGCGACGAGGAGGATATTCATCAAATCCATCACTCAAAGTGCTATCTGCCTGATTTGTTTCGAGTCCTGTTGCTCTCGATAAGACTCCCGAGTCCTGACTCCTTGGGGAGGAGGGGGGGGGCTGAGCGGGCACATTCTTTCTATTCCACACCTCTCGGTTAATTGTCCCCAAACGAAGCGATTAGAAATCGAATGTAAAAGGATGTCACATCAATTTGGCATGTCAAGATTTGACAAGTAAAAAGGGTGTCTGCTCGAAGTGATGTATTACAGCAGATGTAGGTATAGTAAGAATTTGTACATATACATATATACCCAGTTCCAAAAATCAAATGGAGCACACACACCGACCGATTGACATGCAAGTTTTAGGCAACTCGGCGTATCCTATAAATTATATCGAGATCCGAGATCGAGACCGTGTCGCTGTGCACCGTATCTGGGACACACTTTTGAAATTTCCTCAACCATTTGCCAATGTAAAACTGTCAAATCCTTTGTAAAACAATACTAACACGCCGCACAATGCCAATTAATCAGAAATTCTCAAATAATTGTCTTTAGTGTGTACATGCAGTGGTGCGGCTACCGCGGACGGGGGACGGCCAGTGGGTCTTTTGTGGCAATAATATAAGATTAATTAATGTTCATTTAAAATAGATCGAACCATGTCTAAGAGCAGAGACAGAGCAGAGCAGAACAGCTCACAAACACACTAACACCGACACCGACTGAGTTCTAAAATTATATCAGAATTAATTCAAAAGTGTCTATTGTTTTGTTTTCGAAGATCTTCAGATTTTCGCGGCGGCAACGATGCTTGTTTTACTTTTTACATTTTGTCACTATTCGTTCGAGGGGTATGGAGGTAGATACACATTTTTCACACACACGAGCACACACACGAACCCACATTGGGGGGACAATGCTTCTGAGCTGTGATGCTGGTGCTGATTCTGACGCTGCTGCCGATGACAAATGCCGAGCCAAAGAGACTTTATTGTAATGGGGCGCGTTTTTCAGTACACACGGCCAATACAAATATTTTCCCCGACTTTTCAAAGTACGCGCGATGCTAGACTGCAGCAGCGCACCGGTGCCTGTCGATCATCTAATTGTGATTTGGCTCGACAGCGCAGCGTTTCGGTGAAAATTGTTTTGCATGTGTTTTCGAAATCCTCTATCCGAACTTATCGACTATAATGGATGGCCCCTTGCAGATAGAGATACACCCGTGCGATCAAACTCACCCCCATTGCCAAATGGGCCCCCTTTCATGTTTGTCTCTAATCAATTCCAAACATCAAACTTGACGTTGTTTTAGCTACACTCATGCGTATATATATATATATATGTAGGTAAACCTATAAAACGAATACAGAATTAAGACGGAGAATTATAATTTCCAAGCTTCCTCGCCTCCTCAGTCGGCCGCCAGTCCCATATTAAAAATCGAATCCTGTCATATGGGCATGTTGTGTGTATGAGCGCGCTCACCCCTTTTATATCGTTATTTTCAATTCCGCACCATGACAGATAGCTAATGTATATTTTTAACTGAAAAATAACACAGTCATAAATTTGCATACAAACACACACTATACACCACCTATATCTCGAAAATAAGACAGACTCTCAATGGTGTAGTACTGATACTTTATCCTTTCAAAATACGCAAAGCAAAGCAGAGCAAAGCAAAGCATCCTGCTGCTAGTGATGATTCTGATGAGTCTTCTGCGATGGGTTGTTAGATGGTGGGGGGGAGAGTGCCAGCACCAAAGAAGAAGGAATAATGGTCGAACTGATATACAAATGATGATTTTTGTTCTACCAGGGTACAGGGTACAGGGTGGTGGGGTGTGTTTTTGTATTCGGCTTTATTGGGATGGGTGGCATTTTTTGATGGTGTGTAACGAACAGAAATACTATACACACATGTGTGTAATATTTAAATAAATAATTAGGAAAAAACGAACGAAAGAGATAGAGAAAAGGATTTTTAATCGTTTGTTCGTTCATTTATTTGTTTGCTTATTTATCTTCCCCGAGTGTGTGTGTATACGTATAGGCGAGTGTGTACACAAGGCATTCGAAAAAGGGTGCTGAAGAAAGAATAACGACATTCTGTATTAATTGCTTATACGTACAGATACAAAAGAGTCCTCCAATCAAGCAGTCGTGCAAAAAAAAAGCAAGCGGTACGATGACAATATAAGGGATACACGCGTATACGGCGCAGCACAGACGGTGACAACAAGACGGTGAAAAACACCCTTTTTGAGGACCAACAAAAAACAAAAAAAAAGGATTCCGAAAACTCGAACATACCCTTGGTGCGGATGGAACTTGAAAGATACACGCATACACACACTGGCGTGTATGAATTGCTAATTAGTTATCAAAAGCAAACATCGACATCGGAAGGACGCGCGTCATCTGCGAGAAAAGGAGATGCTGCAGAGAATCCTTTTTTGTTTTTTTTTTTCTTGCTTGCTTCTCAAGATAAGACAATTTCCAACAAGACATGGTAATTTCATTGATTAATTCCGTGGGTGGGTGTTGGAGGCCCACCCCCACCCACTATATGCACACATGTGTGCGTGAGTGTTTGAAAAATTATCATAGGTATACTGAGAAAAAAAGCCGAATTGTTAATTTTTGATGTGATTGCGATGTGCTGCTGTACCCATGGACCCAAGGTTATTATTATTATTTCGCAGCCATACATGGAAACTTTTGTCAACCGCAAAAAGGGTTGCCCGGAGTGGGTGGGGATGAGGGTATCTGTCGAACAAGTTCATCCCTTTCACGACGGTGGACACATTAGAATACCGAGAATACCGGCGAAAACATATAATCATGTCGAGTCCTTTTTCGGAGAGAGTACAAAGCAAAAGAACCATGCCCCCCCTTCCTTGCCGGTCACTCGCATTCATTAATTGTGAATGATTATTTATTTAGAAAATTTTGACGATTCCAAAGGGTACAGGGAAAAAAAGAGCATGCTCTACCCAAAACGCTGCCGTGGGTTATGAAAAGGATGCGCATAGGTAGAGGAGAACCGATGCTATTTGTTTAAATATTTCAAAAAGGACTGTGCGGATAACAAATTGCTCCGCACATATCGATAAGCATGAAGAACTATAACCGGCGTGTGTGCTGCCGTAATCCGTTGGGTTAATTAGTCCTAATTAAATATGCATTAAAGGAGCGAACGTCGGAATAGAGTGCGGAGGCGAGAGCTTATCTTTCAGAGAGGAGGCGGAGGGCACATATCTACCAACCTACCTATTTGGTATTTGCAGAGATACAATGTTGGTTTTTCGATATTTACCTAATAAGGATAAGAGCCGGAGAAGGATTCCAATTAGCATGCAAGTTTGATTTTTTAGACGTAGGTATACCAGCGTTTGCAGCTCCATCCATTCGATTTGTTACACACAACGCGCGCGTGGGTATGCGGGGCTTCCATTTCCATTGCCGCACAAGTCATTGCCATCTTGAATTATTTTGCCTTTCTTCTTGCATCTGTGTGATCCCATTGTATGACGCAGCTCATCACTTGCAGATACAGCTGCAGAACATGCTTGTAACGTTTTGGAGGAGCCTCATTGTCAGACCTTAGAGCATCGCAGAACACACACGAGTAGCGCTATGTATAGTAGATCCTAAGACGGATGTCATCAACATAATGACAATTATTTCATATTCTGGTGCATCTCTGCTGGCACATCCCTTACATGCAGGAGAGGACTCACATGTTACTTGGCAGCGACGACGAGTGGAAAGCGCCCGCAGTAGGTGTGCATGTCAAAAAGCACTTTTTCAATCACATTGCACACCTGAAAATCTGAAAATCACTCGCTCTCCTCGCAAGAGTGGACTCCTTGAAGCGCGTCAACGCCGTTGTGCCGTAATGGTGTAATCCATTGTAACCCTCTTGTTGTTATTGTGAATAATTTTGTTCGCCTTAAACACAATAATTATGCGAGATGACGTGACATGCTTGAGAATCCCGATGACAGTACCTATACCCTATACTGCCACTATACACATATACTGCAAACTGACCTTGCAAAAGGGATTACACGCAGCCACAAATAGCACACCCCATTCGGCACTCGCGTGAAAATCACACACCCCCGGCTGCAATTGATACGCGGACTATGATACAGTTGCCACCACCAGTTGTCCATCCGGTCTACGGCATATAATAGACAAACAAACAAACAAACAACCCTTTGCCTCCAATTCGGGCGGCCACTCTTGTGCACTTGCGGTGCGTTGGGCTTCATGTTCAGCTGCAAAGGTTAACCCCCCTGCGCACACACAACCGCCAATTACCCTGTACATGACAGGTGGTTATTTGCACGTATTCCATTACTCATCGCTGTGTTGTGTGTTGTTTTTCGACAAATGTGACAAATCATCTGCCGAAAATCGCCATCGCCGCGCACACTGCATCCTGCTGGGGCGGCGAGTGTAACTAGGCTGTTACCACTGGTGCGTATGAATATATACGTGGGGAGTTGCAAAAAAAGAGAAAGAAGGAATATATGGAGTACGATGGCAGGAAACATACCCCAATTTCAAGGTCACTGGCGGCGGCAACACCAGCAGGATAGCGGATAACCCCGTTTTCGCGCGCTGTCCTGTGCATTTTTAATCCCCCTGAAGAGTGTGTATTTGTGAAAAACAATTAACAAACCATCGCAATGTTGTATAATCCTCTTACGGCAACAATTATGCGGGTGGATGTGGAATAATGCAGTATTGTTGCAGCAATAAGTGAGTAATTAGTCGGTTAAGGAGGACGCATGTAAGTCGGTGATTTGATTGTTTAACAATTGACGGGCGATGGTCGGAGCTAGGAGGAGAAACAATTTTGGAAGTTTTTGTCCAGGTTTCCGGCCAAGTTTTGGTAGTCAACGATGAGAATTTGGTTGCGGGTTTAAACCTGCAGTTGCCGCTCAATTTTATAGTGGATTTTGGGCCGCCACAAGAGCACCAATTGACGTACCTACCTTTCTTGGACCTTAGTTCATTGTACACTGCTATTTAGCAACCCCTTCATTTCATACCCAAATTTGTGCGGCAACGAAAACAACTGATACAATTAAAATTGACCAAGTCCAATGGCCTAATTTTTGCGCCCACCTTTTGTGACTTTTCATCTGAACACTCATTGCGGATCATAATTTTTGAATCAATCAATACCGTCGGATCATCGTCAGAAATTAATAAAAATTGCGGAAATGGGTTTCCGTTTTTATGGACTTCTCTTTCCAACGAGATTCTGTGAAAAAAAAAAAAAAAAACGAAAACTTCCAAAACTCAATCAGTATCCACAACCCACACAACTCAAGTTCCCTTTCACCAAAACAAAAGAACAAAAACCGATTCAGAAATAAAAGACAGGAAATCAACGAAATTCGCAAAAGACCCCAGCACAGACAAAATAAATCCCAAAGAGAGACTTTTCAATAGTGGATCACAGTCGCAGCCAGCAAAGCAGTCACAGCATCGTGATGTATACCTACGCTGTGTTCTTATAACGCACCGAGTCGCTCCAATCCAGTCACTGACGCGATCATCGAATTTAATTGAAAAGAAGTTATTGAGATTTGCATATTGTGCGAGGGCGGACCTCGCGTCTCTCTTGTTCGTTTTTATTTTTTTCGTGGGTACCTATATACGTACTTGAGTCGAACTGACTGTGCGACACAACTGATCGCGCAGAATTCTTAAGGGTTATTCGCGACCAAAGAAGTCCTTTCATTCAATAACGTTCTCAGCCGCATGAATGGGATAATTTTACAAGGCGCAGACATAGGTTAGGTACGATACGAACAAAAATCAATCAAAGCCATTCTTTAAAAGGTTTCGCATGCATATAGGAGCGAAAACATGCGACACTCGTTCATTCATTACTGAATACCAATTGTATGTAAATGAAGGTTTTTTTTTGTTCTTTTGTTGTATGCTGTTGTTTGGCAGTGATCGCAGGGATCGATAGTCGTCAAACTTTGTATTGAATGTTTAGGCAGGACTTGGAAGGTATATTGTGCGAACGCCCACCTATTCATATTGGTTTTATGCCAGCTGTGGATACAAGTGATCGTCGGTGATCTTGAGTTTTGAAGAGATTGTGAGGGCAAAGGTTGTGTGAGACTTTTGCATAATTAGGTGGCTGGAGGAGCTCTGCCGTTATCGACTGCGATCGGTGTATTGAAATTGGAAAATATTTCATTCTGTGGCGTTATTCCACTCCCCCAAAACTATGACATTTTGTAGGAAAGAGCAGGAGTAGCGAGTTTATTCAAATTCAACTAGTCGTGGTTACCTATAGTAAATACGGAACCTTCAAGAAGAATGCAATCGTGGCCGTGGATCTGAAAAGAGCCTTAAAAAGCGAATGTATTTACAAATTTTACAAATTTGTAATAATAATGTACCCCCTATATTTCATTGATATGAAATGAAAAAAAATCTATCTAGAAAAGTAACGAGTAGGTATCTACCGAATTGGTTGCCATTGCCATTTATGACAACAGAGTATATTTCAGCTTGTCAATGCTGCTTAAAAATTCCCTCAGTATCTTGCTAGTTTGAATTAAAAGAAAAATGTGGGAAAAGTAACGAGTAGTGAGTAGACAATGGGTGCGAAAATTAACAAGTGTTTTAAGTGTCAAGAATTGTTGCGAACATTAGTATTAGAAAGAGAAAAGAATGGGACATATTAGTAGGCAAATGTAGCGAGTGTTAACTCGTCAACAAATTTTACAAACATCTGAACAGTAAAATAATGAAAAGTTAATATACTTAGATATTATCGAAATTTAAAATTATTTCTTTCATAAAATGACTGTAAACAGTAACGAGTAGAAAATTCATACGGTTTGTTTTTGATTTTTGCCTCAATATGAAAAAGAAAAACAGTAACGAGTAGAAAAGTTATATGGTTTGTTTATGATTTTTGGCTCAATATAAAAAAGAAAAACAGTAACGAGTAGAAAATTCATACGTTTTGTTTATGATTTTTGCCTCAATATAAAAAAGAAAAACGGTAACGAGTAGAAAATTCATATGGTTTGTTTTTTAATTTTTGGCCCAATATAAAAAAGAAAAACAGTAACGAGTAGAAAATTTATATGGTTTGTTTATGATTTGTGCCCCAATATAAAAAAGGAAAACAGTAACGAGTAGAAAATTCATATAGTTTGTTTATGATTTTTGCCCTAATATAAAAAAAGGAAAACAGTAACGAGTTGAAAATTCATATGGTTTGGTAATGATTTCTGCCTCAATATGAAAAAGAAAAACAGTAACGAGTAGAAAATGTATATGGTTTGTTTATGATTTTTGGCTCAATATAAAAAAGAAAAACGGTAACGAGTAGAAAATTCATAAGGTTTGTTTATAATTTTTGCCTCAAAATAAAAAAGAACAACATTAACGAGTAGAAAATTTACGTGGTTTGTTTATGAATTTTGCCTCAATACCTATGAGAAATTGAAATCAGGGAGTAGGTAATATTTTAAAGTTTATACTTATAACCATTTCAAAAGACAGTAGATTAGTTCATGAGGTATATTAGATATAGATATTTTTTAAGAGTAACGAATTGATATCGATTCACATACATTTATTTGCCAAGGTCCACCCCGGACTGTAGCGCCACCTAAGTAAGTAACATAAATTTATGTGGCGTGTATGAATTGCCAATTCAAAAGGTAAATATATTTATTTAATAATATTTTTGAGAAAAGTAACGAGTAGATATTTCTGTCCTAAATTTTCAATATTTACATTCATTCGCCAATAAGGCCCAATAACACTAGGTCACTAGCCCTCAATGCATATTTCCGAACTAATTGAAAAGTATCGAGTAGCAACGCGAATAAGTCCCTTAAATTTGCTGTTTATGTAAATATATGAATCTCAAAGGACATGTAGGTAATTCTATAAAAATTAACGTATGTTTGTATCACTGAATATTTGGGATTTGTGGAAAAAGAAACGATTGCTAGGACTCGGTTCGTCCTGTATTAACATTTAACCAAACTTTGTATGTAAAAAGTAACGAGTAGCTATTATTATATAATATCTCAACAAAAAAACACTCAGTTACCTAACCGTTTAGTTCAGTGGACCCATGTTTTTACTACCATAACGATTTTAAGCCGGTTTTGACATCGACGAATAAAATAACACCCTCGTGGCTGCCCACTTTCTGACCCTCGAGTTTTTTTTCTTAAATGTCTTAAATGGATAAGCTTACAAATTTAAAATAAATTCAATTCAAACTCTTTAAAGGCAAGCACATAGAATTATACTCACAGACTACACAACGAAACGAAACAAAACTGCTGCATAAACAAAGTAAAAACCATAGATAAATCTAGGCTAGGTACTCGCTCCCACTTTTTTCAGTTGCAAATCGAAAACTAACTCATCCAAGTGAAAATGATCAAATTGTTATAGACCGTAAAGTAGCTAAACTGATGATGAACAAATAAAACACAATCGCTCATCAGCATTTCACAGCTCTCAAGCATCAGATAAGATATCGTATTTACTGCAGCTATATAGCGATTCTCTTGCCATCTAATGTGGTTTATAATCCCAGCTCGGTATAAATAAGCAGATACCTACCTACCTAACTCGATGTATTTCAGGAATGTAGGTGGGTAGGTGCGGTGGGGCTATATATCTATCTCCAAGATTAGATATCGGAGCGATTGATAAGCGCTCTACGATAAAAACAAGCTTAATACTCGTAGGTATGTGCGCCATTTTGGTTTTATTGATGAAGCGACATCTTTTTTAATCCTCCCACAGATCGTAGGTATCTATACCTATATTAAATTTAAAATCCCACCTTACTGCCGTACACATGAGCTGTGCCAGTAAATAGATAGGTATCGGTATAGGTACCTACCCATACCGAACGTAAAAAGGCAATATCAATATTGGTCCATTGTAGGGGATGCGCTTCATCGCGCGCGCAATAAAGGCGTTTCCAATAGTAGATATAGTAATTGATGGAGCATTTTTCGTCTTTCCTTTACATAGCCCACACGCAGATGCTTATACATCTTCCCACGAACAACATATTGATTTCGTAATTCATTTATTCCATTTTCCTTGCTCTATACATACCTATAGGTCCCGTAAATCTGTCTCGTCCAATCGAATATCGACTTTCGCACTGGGGTGGCGCTGTAAGCGCTCCCATCACCACCAATCCACCACCCACCCTGCCTTGACAAACGAAAAAAATACAAAAAGAGTGAAGAAAGAAAAAAAAAAATGTAATCACCCCTCACTCAATCGAGGAAAAAAATAAATAAAATCGTACATAAGCGCCATCCTCCTTGCTCTGCTGTGCTGCTTATATAGGTATCTATATGTTGCGAAAGCTTAGCGCATTTTTTCTTTTCCACTTTTCTTTGGAGTTTTTCTTTTTTTTGCACCCCCATCGATTTTGATTGGGAATCCATCCATACAACTAAGCGCGCTTGAAATATCCTTACATACCTCATCCCCAAATGGAAACTCACCAGCCACCCCATGCTCCGCCGTTCGTTCGAATGGCAATGGAATACAGAATCGGAACCAGAATCAGGTGGAGGTGCTCTCTTTCTGTGTGCGGCGCTCTCCTGCCAAACTATATAGTATAGCAGATAGCACACCGACACCACAATCGAATGAAGGACACTTTTCCTTTGGCATTGGTATCATCATCACCCAGCAGCCAGCAGCCAGCACCCACTATCGTCAGAAAGAGAGTTTTTTACTGTGGCCTCTCCACATATGCTCTTAAAGCAGACTACCGTACCGCCTCAGATGCACCTCAGTCCTCAGCTCAACTCAGCCAACTATACAAAGCTTTCGATTTAATACAATATTTTATTGGAAATGCTGCTCGAACGGAAAGTGGGGAAATACCAATGCATGATTGTTAAGCGATTCGCATTCGACACAAGGGTGCTCCGCCCAGATTTAATCGAACTCGAACCATATAGGGACAGCCAGATCCAGCGCCAGAGCCCGAGGACAATGGATATAATCGAATCAGCTGTCTCAAGCATCGGGAGGAGAATGAACCTTTCGCTCTCTTTGACGATAAAAACACGAAAAATTAAAAAGGAATTTCTGATCAAAAAGGTGAAAAATAAAAGAAACCAACCCCTCTCCCTCACCGACAAACGACAACCGACGACAAGCGACAATGCTCTCTTTTACACAAATCAGAAGAAGAAGAAATATAGGAAGAAGAAGATGAAAATAAAAAAAAAAGAAACATCCACGACAATCATCAACATCCCCTCCTACTGTACCACATTCCCAGTCAATAGCCATCCAATCAGGTTTGTTAAAAATCTATCTATATTCCATCTTTCGCATTTCGGGGTTTGCTGCTGCTGCTGCTGCTGCTGCTGATCGAACGGCTTTCGTTCGTTTCGTTTCACACACTCGTTCAATTCATTGGACTCACTCTCGCTCGCTAACAAAAAGTGCCACTGCCACTGCCGCACACATATACTTTCCCTACCCGCGCTTGTAGTAGTGCCGATAGCACATAGGAAAAAAACAAGCAATAAAAATTAATGTAGAGATATAAAAAAAAAAAGAAATGAGAAAAAAAAAATATGTTAAGTTCACCATTGAGATTGGATTGAGAAAATTCACCACACAGAACACATGCCCCGCGTGTCTCTCTTAAGTTATCGACGTTGCTCTCTTAAACTCTTCCTATCATCGAGTATTCGAGATTCGAGTTGTCTTGAGTGCCGTGCATTTTCGCGGGAATAATTGCCGTGCGCCAATTCGATTTGAATTTGAATTTGAAATTGCACTTGCAATTCAAATCCAGTCTTAAAAATGTAGTAACAGCATTTGGCTTGGTCCCTAGAATCGGATGACACCCTTTCCATTCGTTCGTGTGGATTTTTCTTTTGGGTTTCTTTTTTATTGTAGGTACTTTTTTTTTTACAAGGCTCCTATATCCTTGAATTTGAATGTGCGCGGAGCCTCTAGACAGGCAGTGACCTGACTCAAGTATGCAAGTGTGTATTCCAGACTCCATCATCCATGGGACTCTTGATTTTTTGCTTTCCCCGATAGCTTTTCATTTTTCTTGTGCTTTCTGGCTGTAGGTGTGTGCTTCGATAAGTTTTTAAGGATATTTTTTTTTTTTTTTGCCTCAGCGCGGGAACGGGCATGATGATGCACACATAAATAATAAACATAGAGATGTTGCCATTAAAGTGTGTGCTGGCTGAGACACAACGTTAGTGGCAGGAGAACTACTCTGCTGCTGCCTTCGGGCTCCTACTGCTGTGCACACAATATCACCAATTGGTCCATTTGGGTTCGGTATCTATCGGGGTTTGTATGTGAAGATATTGATAATGTGTCAGTGCGCACATACCGATTCAGGAGCAGCACACTGTCTGCTGTATTTAATTCCTGCACTTGTTTATTTATTTTCTGGAATGCCACCTATATAAAGAGCGTCGAACTACATGTAGGTGGGTGGGAATGGGAATCGTTTCCATCCACTTGGAGAGGTGTTAATTCCCGAAAAGGAGGTGTGAAATTGTGGGTGTTTTTTTTTATTGTATTGTCGGGCCAGCGCATTATTGATTTGCCTCTAACAAAGGGACAGGTACTGTTCGATATATTGGCTTCCAATGAGGAGGAGCTGGTGTCACCAATCAGGCGTCTATATAAAGAGATGTCAAATTCATATATACAGCTACCTATACCAACCATTTGAAAGGAAGAAGAATCCGCCGTGCCAGAAGAAGAAGAAGAGAGAGTGAACGAACGAAGAAAAACTCTCTAGGGAAAAATCTTTGTGTGCGAAAAACCAATAAAGGCGAAGAACGATAAAAAAATAAAAGAAATTCCCGCATACATAAAAAGTCGCCATGTATAACATGGTGCTCCGGCTCCATGCATAAGGATATTTATTTACCCTTATCAGCATCGAATCCGTCCAATACACATGCCCGTTTTGTATAGTAGGTAGGTAGGGTAGAGGCACTAGTATCCGGACAGTGTTAGTGTCCGGACACTATGCTGTTTATCTGAGGAAAATAGGTGCATCACACATAAATAGTCTCAAATATCAACAAGAATACAATCCTTTATGTGTTAACAATATACATGCAAAGTTTCAAATCTATCATATGTATAATGTGAGAGATAAACGGCAGTGTTGTGGCTGAGCTCCGAGAATATGGTTGAGTTGTCATTTTGCATACAAAAAAAATAGTGGGAGCATTTGCAAAACGTTAGTCAATCAAATAGTATTTTTTAACTTATTCTTCTGGAAAATACTTTGTTTTCCTTTACATAGAACCCACTTTCATAATTAAGAAAAAAATATACAATAAAATTATTTTGTTGGCCTAATTTTTAGTGTCCGGATACTAAAACTAAAATTGAAGATCATTTTCAGTATCCAGACATACTGTCCGGATACTGAAAATGTGTAAGGAGATACGAATTCTTGTTTAAATGCTCCTAAACGATATCTATGTATGTTCCGAATGAGAGAGGGAAAGAGAATTGTGTTTTTCTTGCTGATTTTCAGTATTCGGACAGGGTTTACTAAGTGAGAATATATCTGTCCGGGTACTGAAAAATTTGTTTCAGTTTCCGGACAACTTATTGTTTTGAATGTAATTGGCGGCTTTTGTTCTTCTTAACGGGATCCCGACCCGTGAAGAGTCTCTGCATGAGACACTGCAGCCCTCCATCCTCTGCTATCCCGGGCACGCTGCTTCCAGTTTGCCAGACCAAGCGCTCTGGCATCCGCGATGGCTTGGTCTTTGAAACGGAGGTTTGGTCTTCGGCGGTTTTTAGGTTCAAATTATCCTAATAGACATTTTGTTTATTTAGTTATTTAAAGAATAGATGCAGAAAGTATATAGCTTAGGGCTTAGAAGATATAAAGCCTAACCAATTAAGCATTCGTAAAGCAGCAAATATGGTTTATGTCGTTCAACATTACATGACCGGTTGAAGGACAAAAGATTGGTCGGTGAAAAAGCTACGAAAACGGCACCAGGTCCTCATTTGACAAATGAAGAGGAGGAACGTAGTGCTCAGTGGTTAAATAAGGTTCAAAAAATCATAAGGGATTCAAAAAGAAAAACGCCTTTCAAAAACGATCGCCCTGGAAAAACATGGATTAGTGCTTTCTTGAATCGAACCCTTCATTATCAATGAAAGTAGATGAAAGCATCAGCAAGGGTAGGGAACTAATTGAACACTTGAAAAGCATTGGTCAGGAGCATATCATGAATTAGCGTAAACGAATTTTAAATGGTGACGAAAGCAATTTTTGCCTCTGTCCAAAAACTTGCAAAGTTATAGCCCCCAAAGACTACAAAAACATACACCAAAATGCTGTTGGAAATGAGAAAGATACGCTAACGGAGCTAAAAATTGTTTTCAGCAGATGGCACCCTTATTGAACCCATGGTGGTGTTTTCATACTTATGTCCATCAAAAGACATTGTTGACAGCAGGTTGACAGCATGCCAAAATCTCTTATTTAGCTGCATATTTATCTATATATTATATGTATAGCAAGAACTTTGAACTGAATTACTATTCATTTTATTTTGTTTTTAAAATTATGTTATTTCTATAATTTTTTATTTTCCATACTTTGATGCTTCATAGTCATAGCTACTAGGTAAGAACTGAATAAACGATTTGTGATTTGTTTAGTTTTTATTTAGGTATGTAAACATTAATATTGTTTTTTAAAACTTTCGTTTTTTGATATAAGAAATAATGATTTATGTTCTGTGAATTCTGCAGGTATTAAATACCTTTGTTTTTGTTTTTTTTATAAACAGGTACATATACTGTGCCTAAAATGGAAAACATCTTAAGTCGACTTAAGTTCTTTTAGCTATTTAACGTTTTTTGAATATTGTTTTCCTTACTCTATTTTTTAAGCCAAACCAGTGCCCATGTTCTGTAACTCATGCGATAAATTTTCGCATCGAAAACATATAGTAACATGTTTTTCAATTTATATCGTTTTAGTGATAAATATATCGATGTGATAATTACAGAACATGGGCCCAGGTGAAAAAATTTCAAATAGTAAGGAAGTTATAACTGTTTCAAAATAGCATGTGCCATATACTGTAGTGCATCCTTTAGAATTTAGGATTGCTCTCCTGAAAAGTGTACAAAATTTACATAAGATGTTTTACCTTTTCGGCACAGAAATAAAATGAATTGAATTACCTATATTTTATAAAAAAAATTAAATAAAAGCAAAATAATACTTAAACTTCATATAAAACGTTTGTGTCCGGACACTAAAAAAAAAGTGTCCGGAAACTAATTTCTGCTGTCCGGATACTAGTGAAAATCGAACTTTTTCGATTTTTTTTTTATAAATATTCAGAACGTAACATTTAAAAACAGTGTTGATGTATTATTATTGGCCAATATCGTTACTTTTACCAACATTTTAATTTTTTGCGATAGCTTTAATAGTGACAAAACTGTTGGAAGTCAAAGTTACCAAATATGTTAACTGTCCGGATACTAGTGCCTTTACCCTATGTGCTAAAGGAAAATTTATTCCTTTTCGCAATTGGGATTGCTGTTGCGATTGCGATACATAAACCATATCATCATCTCGTGTATAGAGAAAAGACGAAAATGAAGGAAAAAATATCTTGAATTCGATGACTTTCGAGTGGGTGGGTCCTTGACAGTTTTTTTTTTTTTTCTTCTGTCCGCTCTTAGTCGTTTTCTTCATCTATGCCAAGCACTTACAATACATAGTTCGCGCTTCTTCGATTTCGATTCAACTGCAGAGCAACACTAACTAAGCGCAAGGATACGACAACGACAACGCCAACGACGACGACGACGACGACGAGATGCAAGTGGAAGTGAAAGAAAATGAGAGAGAAAATGGAAAATTTATTATTGAAAGTATAGTTGTTGGTGGTGTCAGTGGCAGTGGCAGTAGGGAGCCCCCATTGGAAATGGTGCATGAGAAGAAATGTATAGGTACATGTAACGAGAAGGGTCCTGGAACCGATGCGATGATGCTCTCGTTCGTATCGTTCGTTCTCCTCTCGGGAAAGTGTTGCTGGAGTGCACTATTTCCTATACCAGCAGCAGTACATAAAAGCTGGTTGCATCAATTTTTGATTAAGGGTTGAAGCTACTACTACTACCCGTTTACTTCAAGTTTTCCTCCTCGGACGTGAATTGATGAGAAGATGTGTATATTTACTTAATGGCAATGGGAAAATTGGAAAAAATGTATCCATATATATTGACAAAACGAACTCCACCCTTTTTTTCCCAACTGAATATAAATGCCATCCATTCACACACGAAATGACAAAAAAAAAAAAACAAGAAGATGAACAAAAAACTAAATAAAAGAAACAGCACCAACAAGGCACAGAGAAGTAGCAGTGTCAAGAATGAAGCGCGCATGTTAATGCGCCTTAATTTTGATTTATGAGTCTTCGCCCTCGTCTTTGCTGCGGTATTCTTGCCTTTCATTTCATTTTTTTTTTTTTTTTTTTTTTCGATATACTTATGCATTACAGTGTCTTTTAATTTTATTCTTCATATCCCATCACAGAAATCCATATCGCATACAGCCACAGCGTGTGCATGCGGCAAAGGATGTTGGCTGCATTCTATACTCGCAACTCTCCCACTTTTTGAAATAATGTAGGGTGATGGCACCAGTAGTCAGCCCCCTAACTTTTTTTTTGAGTTTGATTGGTCCTTAAAAATCCATTTTTCAACTATTTAATCAAGTATTTGGCTTTTCCGAATGTTTGAAGTCTGTGGATTGGAAAATATTAAGCTTATTAGGGATATGAACTACCTACTGCAAACTATTTGCAAAATAAGTGAAAAAGGTATGAGTTGCGAGTGGTCAGCCCCCTCAGCTCCAGTAGTCGGCCACGCAAGTATCCAGTAGTCAGCCCCAATGTAATTTACAAATTTTCATAAGAAGGGGGGGCTGACGACTGGAGAATGTTTAAAAGAACCGTGTCTCTCATAGTCAGCCCCCATTTCTCAAGTAAATGTACAGGGGGGCTGACTACTGGAAATCAAAGAAATTTTATCGAAATTTTTGCGAGAATCAATACTGATTGAAGTTTCCATTCATATTGCATACTCAGCTATGAAAAATAATAAATAAAGGTAGTCTCCAGTAGTCAGCCGGGGGGGGCTGAGCTTAGGATAATCATACAAATAATGTCTCCTAAGGTCAGCCCCCCTCTTAATTATTTAACAGAAAATATTTTTAACATTTTAAGTTAACAAAAAAGATCAATAAAGTGTTAATATCATAATAATAATCATAAACTGCACATGCCTTCAGCATATTCGTAATTATATCACTTTTACAAAGTCACTTCAAATATTTTTTTTTTTTGGTAAACCACTCGTATCCTGCACTTATGAAAACTGTACGCAGACTTATATTTGTTACGCTCGAAGTAACAAGTGTATTGTGTCAATTTTTTGCACAGAGAGAGAAGAAGTGTTGCCCAATAGAGTAATATTTTTTGTTTGGAAGAAAGGCAAAACCATTTACTATTGCGCTGTGATTTGTATGTCAGCGGCTGACTACTGGAGGGGGCTGAACTTAGGGGCCATCACCCTATCGAGAATGGAAATTGAGAGCAGCAGCGCGCGTTCGCATAAAGTTCGGTTCCAAAGGGAAACGGCGAAAAGCGACTTCTGCTGCGTGAGACTCCAACAACACAACTGATCTTTATGGGTGACAAAAACATTCCCTTTTCGATGCAAATGAGATGGTGCGCGGAGCAAGGGATCTGTTCGGCTGAAAAGATGCCCTAAAAACAGCATCACACATTTTGAGTCGTTTCGGTTGTTTTGCCTTTTTTCAATTTGTATTTCCGTTTCGGTTTGAGGGTTTATCAAAATTATCTCCTCAATTTTTTTCATATCGCATCGACTGAGACTCGGCTTCTCCCACACACGCATCAGCAGCTGTTGATGATTGCGATGATTCAATGAGACGATGGTTATCGCAGCGCGCACGCACAACGAGCACTACACTCGTAGTCGGTATTCAAATTGAATTTGGTTATTGGTGATCGTTTAATTGACAGGAAGTCGATTTAATTGAATGCGTATCCGAATCTGGGAGCTGGTGAATTTGGAGACACTGCGTATATCGTGAGCGCGTTAATTCAATCATTTCAATTTGTTCTTCCGCTCGGGGGATCCACGGAGTATGGAGCCGCTGCAAACTGGCTCAGCGCAGATATGCTCGTATACCATTGAACAAAATAGGCAGTTGCAGTCCTTTTTGGCGCGCCAGAGAGCTTACAACCCACACGACAACGACGACGACGGCGACGACGGCGACGGCGTAAGAAAGTGTCATTCAACTGTGGTATACGAATAAAACTATGCCAAAAAGTTTCAAGGACATTCACTCTGCACACAACGTGCGTAATTATGCCACAAACTAACAGACAAATGATAATGCAAATACGTGTATACACAAACATGCATATATACCTATACCGACCGGATAAATATACACACTGTTTGTATATGGTATATTTGCAGGATACTATTATGCTGCTGTTAAGTGAAAGTGCGTTGTGTCGTCTCGTGATTCAGATTTACCAGAGCACACCCTTTCTTCTCTCATCTCTCCGGGTATCTGTCGTCGTCGCCCCCACCTTGTGCGCCCACTTGTTTGTTAGTCGGAACTGTAAATAGCTTGCGTATATATATTCTTTAAGGAGTGGATGCCGCAAAATACCTTAAAATGTACAAGAGACGACGATGACGGAGACGACTTTAAGGCGGTATAGCGGAAATTAAAAATCCATGACATCACTTCCGGTGAAATTCAAGGACGACCAACGAACCAGATGTATATACAGATACAACTCTAATTTAGGAAAATTTTAACTAAAAACAAACATTCTATGCGAGTGTAGGCGAGAGAGAGCAAGAGCGACTTTCTCACAAGACGACTAAACGTGGTCGGTCGGTTTAAGTTGGCTCAGGAAGGTTCCTTCTAATACACCAAGAAGGTACAGCAGCAGATACAATGTCCCCTCTAATACCAACCGAGTGCCCAAAAACCACCAAAAGGATATGGAGTTCACTAGGTTTTCCCAATGTCGGCTATATACCACTACCACTATCCCGAAATACCTACGACGACGACGACGACGACGATGACGACGACTGCGACTATACGTTTTGGAGTTAGCCAGGAGATTTTATAGAAAGGGGAGAGAGAGCAGTAAAAAAGCATAACCATCAGAGGGAGCAAGGAGAAAATAAAAGAAGGGTTTCACTTCACTATTAGGAGCGCAGTAGACGCCTTCGTTCAAGGTGGCTTTTGTGGTGGACCGTGCCAACGGAACGGGGGGAATGCGGTAGTAAAATATTCTTAAACGCCTTTAAATATTATTCTGTTTGTCTGCTTGGAAATCCCTTTGGATATCACAGTATCGAAGCGAAGCCGTCAAGGACGTAAGAGGCGCAGTTGAATTTTTTGTTGTTTGTTATATTTCTGGTGTAAAAATGCGTGCCTACTGCCTACCCTTTTTCTTAAAGACTTTGCTGGTCTGATTTTGGAGCTGAAGAGGCTTCGTTTAGGGTATTTTTTCCGGCGTATTTTTTTCGGATCAGGGGACACTCATAATGCAACACAAGGTACGTGATCGAATAGATCCCAGTTAGGGTGCAAATATTGGGCACCTTTAAAAGTGGGTAGCTTGTAAGCGGTTTAAGGCTGTTTTTGGAACGAAAACTTTTCGGGGTGCGTGAACTTAGCGTGCAATGGTATTTTTTTTTCTAGAGTTAGAGTTCTTGCTTTGATACATTAAATTAGCAATTCACATTAAAAAAAAATGTTTATTATTATTATTGTTATTTTTTTAAATAGTGAATTGCTAATTTAATGTTTCTAATTGTTTTTTTTTTCTTCGCAAAGAAACAACACAAGTTCTAGAGTTCCTCATAGTTTTTTTTTCAAAAAAAACTCGCCAAATTACGGCAAAAATTTAATATTTTTACAAAATTAGCAATTAAAAAAAAAATAAACGAACAGAACTTTTCGAAATTCCTAGCAAGAACTCCTGAACTCTTGCTTATCCACCCGGATTTCTGAAAAAAAAAAAAAAAAAAATGTATATTGGTGTTCCAACTTCACGCACCCGAACTATTCGCATTCCTTTGAAAATTTCCCACTTATAAGTTAAAAAAAAAAACGTGTTACCTATAGAAAAAGTTGCCATTGCCTGTTCTGGATGCTCTTTGATTTTACAATATTTTAAGTGGGAGGGTTACGACTGTTTTTTTTTTTCACTATGCAACTATTCGCACTCATTTGCGAATCTTGCGATAATTCACTTGGAATGGAATCTTCCACAAACCATGTTACTGATGGACAAACATTGACGGAGGCTCTGCTCTGCTTCTTTAATTGCAACCATAGTCGCTTGTAAATGTCTGACTTTTAATAATGCGAATTAGGTTCTCGTATGCTGCGAATTTCGCACAAGTTCACTTACAGTAGGAAAATCTTTGACCACTGCCGCTGATCGTGACACGTTGCCAGGGGTTTTATTCTGCCTGTACAATTTCTAGTGAACCACTTATTAACGTCCGTTTTTTATCTTTGACCTATGCGTATTTTTCGCTGCGAATTTCGCTCTAAATCCAAAAAATTTAAGATCTTCGTAAAAATCTACTATAGATCGAGAAGCTACTGTAGGAGATGTCGTTTTCTTCATGGAATGAGTAGACAACTGTTTATTTTTGCATAAAAACTACCCGCACCCTTTTGCGAATTTCGCTTTAAGCACATCCAATTAAAAATCTTCAGCAAACCCGCCAATTTTGTATATTGAAGTTCTGTTCAGCTTAAACAGTAGGTAGTAACTTGAGCAGTTCCTTACGACAAATTTCTTGAGGTGCGAACTACACTGCGAACTTCGCCTAAGTTCACTTACAGTAGGAAAAACTTTTACCCATGCCGCTGATCGTGACACGTTGCCAGAGGTTTTATTCTGCCTGATGTGCAATTTCTAGTGAACCACTTGCTTACGTCCGTTTTTCATCTGTGACCTATGCGCATTTTCGCTGCGAATTTCGCTCTAAATCCAAAAAATTTAAGATCTTCGTAAAAATCTACTATAGATCGAGAAGATTTCGTAAGAGATTTCGTTTTGTTCACGGAATGAGTAGACAACTGTTTTTTTTTGCATAAAAACTACCCGCACTCTTTAGCGAATTTCGCTTTGAGCCCATCCAATTCAAAATCTCCAGCAAACCAGCACATTTTTGGAAGCCCTGTTCAGCTTAAACAGTAGTAACTTGAGCAGTTCCTTACGACAAATTCCTTGAGGTGCGAACTACGCTGCGAACTTCGCCTAAGTTCGGCAGCACTGTTCCACCATTTCGTGTGATATATTTCGAACAATTCGATGCGTCTTCTCAGATGCTCTAAAAATCTATACATCTCATCGAAAGGAAGTCCTTTATTGCCACCGAATGGGATGCGCGATTTGAAGAACCCCGTCTGTCTGGCTCAAGTAGTGACAGCGCGATCACAGCCACAGATTAGGAGCGTTTCTCAACAAAAACCCGAATATTTCATCTTCATCATCGTCTCATCATCAATGTATTTTTTTTTACCAGTTATTGGAAACATACTCCATCTGTGTGCTTATGTGTATATCTCACATCTAGAACAAACATGTCATCCCTTCACCCTCTTAAGAGTGAATTGATGTGAATTGGGTGAACGAAAACCACTTGAAGTAGTCGTGTTTGGCTGTTCCCTTGTTTTCCACTAAACGTTTACGATTGTGCGACCCACCACTAGTACGGGTTGGTTAAAAATCTATAAATTAGCCCGTTCCGTTCGAGTCTATTATCAAAGTTGAACAATTTAGATTGAAATCGCATAGGCAGGGCATTGCTGAAACTATAAAAGTAATAATCGCTTAATATCCTTCGATCGGGTTCACCTTTTCGAGGGTATAAAATATAAATCCCGCCGCCCTCACTATTGTGTACACGTACGTGCTAATGGCTGGGACATCGCATCGGTTATCGGTGTCTACCAATTACATCTGTTTTGGGGGTGAGTATGAGTATGCGAGCTGTATACGCATCTATTAGAAATTAAACATATCCGCTTGGAGATGCTTCCAGATCGAATAAATGTATCTATATACGACTTAATTATAGAGCGAGGGGGGCAGCGTGTATCAACCGTATCATCGTGATATTAATAATTAAGTGAATTATTATTGTTTTTCCCTCTTGGTAATAAACGGTTGTGTGGGAAATTCTTCTCTGAAATGTGACAAATGTGGCTCCCCTTTTATTTTTTAGAAGAGCACACTGCACACACCGAACAAAAAAGACACATCTCCGCTTGTTTTTTTGTTCGTTCGGGAAATCAAATTTAATCTTTGTCACAATTTTCTATTTTTGATTTTTCGATATATTCCTCGCGCCGCCGCCGCTCCGTATATATTGGACCCAACGGAAACCCATTTGATTTTATGACCGAGCCACCGAAGAATTATAGGAAATTTTGATTTGATTTTATGTTTTAGAATAGATTAAGAAATGTCTTTGACGCCAATACACAAACACACAAACACTTTATGTGGTGATCAGTGTATTCTTTTTGATTTCTAAAAAGATTCAGAAGGGAGCGAGTGATTTGTGGCACAAGGTAAAAAATATCCTCATGTCAAATGGGCAAAAATGAGCACGTGGTGGCACAGCAGGCGGCGCGGCGGCAGCGATTTGAATTTTGACTTTTGTCTCAATTCGAATCGCAATCGCAACCCTAAACAGGAAAGTCATTTGTATATGTGCACAAAACCAGAAAAGTACGCTGTCAATAAGTGGCGCTCCAGTGTCTATGTTCGAGTCGAATGATTTTCTAAAATTATCCGCGTGTAAAAATAACAGCAATAGATGTGTCAAAGTGGCAGCGGCGGCGCACGCAAAAAGACGCGCAGACACTTGGTATATATATAGAATCCTCCTCAATCATGTCCATACAATTATGACATACTAATTGTAAAGCCGGACTCTCCAGCCTGACATTAGTATGTGAATGGGTGAATATACTTGTAGTTGGCAAACTTATTACCATCTGTCAAATGGCCATTTCACGTCCCAAACAGATCGAATCAAATTTTATTGTCATGCCGTTTATTGATTATGAAACGAAATTCAAATTTCCAACGATCCAGTTCACATGCGAACCGAACAAGACAACATGTCCTATAACTGTGAAGTACATGTGTCGAAGACGACGCACACAAATTAGATCCACACACAAAACTCTGGGGATCATTAAAATTCAGAAGCCGTCAGATATCTAAATAAATCGAAACGACAGATCATAAAAACCGCACCGCACCGAAAAAATCTGAGCACAACGGATTCGGTTTTTGTTTCTGAATCGTTTATATAGATATTTTGTATATTTTGTATTCGTTTCTTCATCTGAGCTCGCGATCGAAAAACGAAATTCCCATTAAAAACAAGCGAACAACAAAAAAAAAAAAACAAAAAAATGTTTATCATGTTGAGTGCTACGTGTTTGTCGTATTAGTAATAGATATATATCTGGCAAAGGGGGGGTGAAACGCATTTAGACAACTCTCTGGTATAGATGAATGTGTTTTGGCACATTATTAGCATAACATAATATGTGCTGGCGCACATCGAACTGAAACAACAAAGCAGTGGAAACTGATCAGTCTACTCGTTTCCTTTTGAGTTGATCCACTTGACTTCAAGTACAATCAATGACTGTGGTGATCATCGCGATGAGATGATGTGTATTCATCGACAGAAATTGGCTAATTGTAAGCGATAGATCTGTGCGGATGGGGAAAAAAAGAAGTCTCTAATTCTTTGAATTCAATTTGAGAAAATGCTACTTCATGCGGAACGCGGAGTCGAAATGGATCCAGTGATTTAGTTGCCAATGGCTGGAGGAGAACGATGCTGTGTTCGGTTTTAGTTGGGGCGGCAGACTCCCCCAACAGTCCGCTGTGCCGCAATGCACACGACTTGACGACGCAGCAGTCAATTTCTCCTCTTGCGACTTGTTTTCCGTGGCATGCGATGCGGTTTGTCTTTTTTTTCACTTCTTGTGTCTGCGATGCAATGGGACGAGACGTTTTTTGTGCATTCGGTGTTGTAAAAGTGACAAAAATAGATGTCACACTAAGTACTTTGACATTTTCCATAAATAAGGCGACGCATATATGATGTGTCGTATTCAGTTTCTTTTTTGTTGTGTCATTTGTTCCCAATGGACCATTTTTTACTCCTTTTTACACGGTTTTTTTTTTTTTTTTTTGAAAAGAATTTGATAATGGCAGCGGTTTTTAATGTGACGTAACGTGACATTGATCGGAGTTAGTGTATAGTTGAAGAATCGAACTCGGGAAGAAGTTGGCAACAGCAACGTTTGGATTCGACAGTAGAAAAAGGCTCGTACCTACTGTAAAACTTTCTATTTTTAAGGTTCCGTACCCAAAGGGAAAAAACGGAATCTTATTAGTTTCGCTCGGATGTCTCTCCGTCTGTCTGTCTGTCCGAACCCACTAAGAAAATTTTGTTTGTAATGGTCAATTTATTTAACTTAACATCGACCTTAGGTACATGGCTTTACATGTCGCTAAAAATAGCGATGCGTCGTAAATCAGCGATATCATCGTCTCCTGAATTCGGTTAAATTGATCACAAAAAGAAATCCTCTATCAGGTGCACCTTAGACTGTCCGTCCAACTGCTTTTCTTTATTAATCTGCAAATATTAGCTAAGAAAACGTGTGACAAGTCCTAGGGAATACCCACAAAATGGGTATAGGTATATGGACAGACAGCAGATGCCACCTTAAAAAATCTAAACAAAATATTATACAAGTGCATTTTCGGCTCGTGACAAAGTACACATTTTTGAATATGAAAAATCGCGGTAAAAAAGTGAAACCCGCAGTCATAACTACCGCCAATTTTAATTTATTTTTAAGGCATAATTTTGTTTAAATACCAATTCGGAGCAAGCTACTTTTTCGACCGAGAAATACTGCGAGTTTGGACGTTATTTGAATTGGTTAAGGGTGAGCTTAAATATAATAAACGATATATATACGTAAATCTGGTTAAGGCCCTAGTTATAGCCATACATAAGATGAAACCGTAAAAATGTTCTTTTGCTTTTTTTAGAGCACTTAGTCCCAATGGTTGAACTCAATCTTGGTCTTAAAATGTTGCTTATGAATAACAAAGTTAGTTTATTAAAAAAAAAATTAGCAAATGATCTTGAAATTTTGTAGAAAAATAATTTATACATTTCTCCGCACGAAAAACTTTTTCCGATCTACTTCTCAGTCAATTTCACAACAAAAAACCAAATCATTCCACTGAAATATTTCATTTCTTCACTGTTCCATCTGTGAGGCTTTTTTTTTGTGATGGAATCCAATCAGTGGTGGTTGATTTGTTGTATGTAATTGTTTTCGTAGGGAAAATTTTTTCTGACAGAATTTTCGCTATGACCGCCTTAACGAAAAAGAAAATCATTTTCATACTGTTTAAACTTTTTCTGTTGAATATTACGGTTTGAATTTGAATTCTCGAATTCGGAATCACTGACAGAAGTTCAAGTTTCTTACCAAGAATTAGAGTTTAAAATGGTAATAAAAATTCTGGGGCGCCAGTGATGCCAAATTACTTACAATAAAATAGTTCTTAATAAAATAGTGTTAAATATGCCCGGAAGTCGGCAATGCATATGAAAATGTATTTATGTAGGGAGTGAGTGAGTGATACCAAATTTCCGTCCAGTCTTTTACTGAAAACTATAAATATATTGGAATTCTTTTTGTGATTTGCTATTTATCGCTAAGAAATGTACTATACCGAACTGGAAGTTTGTAAATGAAATTAATAAATAAATGCTGCCAAATCCGGTCTATATATTTTAACACAATTTCTTTGAAAACAGAGTTATGCTCTGAATGTGTAAATAGATCTAATTCACTGTTGCCAACTTTGAACATAACTTTGGACAAATATACCTACCGAAAGAATTTTTCCAACAGAAATAACAAATTTTCCACACATTATTGGGGTTAAAACTATTTTTTTATGAACAAAAAACAAAAAAAAAAAAAAAAAATCAAACCCAATTCGTATTTAAATGCACCTTCAAAATGTCCTACCTAAAAATAGCCTACAAAATATTTTCTCGCATCCAGGTTAATTTTCTACGTACGCTACTTTTTTTAAAGTTTTTTGTTGATTTAATTTTCTTTTTTATAAATTAGGTTTTGGACTGAGACAAAGGGCAAAGATTCATTGGGAAAGAGAAGAATTTGTCCCAAATGGACCGTGGTGGCAACCGTGATCTAATCATTATTATATTATTACGTGAACGTCCAAAAGTTTCCGCACAATTTTATAGTTCTTTTATTTTATCATTCGGAAGGAACTGAGCCATAGATGTTCACAAATACAAAATTGCGGTTATTATGTCGCCATTAAGGGCCAATTGTACCAAACTCGTTTGACAACAGAATTTATACATTTATCCACTGTTTAGTCCTATTCCTTAGATTAGGAAAATATTGTGTTGCAGGACAACAAACTATTAATTATTTATCTATTTTCTAAAGGCTTTGTAGTCGCGCCCAAAGGTCAAATAGTAAAACAAAATGTCAAATGTATGACATTAAAATAAAAAAATAAAAAAAAAATATCGCGATGGCTTTGATGAAGAAGGTCATACATTTTATTCATATTGAGCCTTACTGATAATCATTTTTAACCTTCGCACTAAATACTTTCTAGGTCACAATATGCAATTTTGTATGGGAAACTTCGCCATTGTGAATTCGAAAAATTTTGTCTGGACCCTTAAAATGATTATTAGTACCGCGGATTGATTTTTATAACGAAGCAACATTGGGGAAAATACTAATTTTGAATTTAATTTAATTTTTGTATTAATTTTTTTTCAAATATAGGTACGAGTGTTGCTGAACTTTTTCAAAAGGGAAACCTACAATATTACATATTTCAGACGTCTTAAAATTGGAGCTCTAGCTACCTAATTTATACATATTATTTTTACCGATTTTGTTATGTTAGATTTCGCATTTTAAATAACAATTCAACATTTTTTTCCGTTAGTAGTATTGTCAAAATTAATATAATCTGAGGTTACTTATCAAGACGGAATTTTTAACTTGTGGCACCCAAAGCAGGGGTTTATCTATTTATTTGTTTATCTTGGGCTGGCTATTTAGAAGTTTATTTAGTTGTCCAGTAACTTGGTGCAAGTGGCCCTAAGGCTGGTAAAATGAAGTTAACAATTCCCCATACATTCAATTTGTCGCCGCCATGTTGCCATAGGTATAGTAACTTATTCAACTCAACTATGAATCGTCTTAGATTAGAACCTTTTTTCGAAGGAATACAATTTACCTACCCCTCAAAGTAAGCAACTGTATAACTTTATATTTCAGGGGCATAATTATTATATTATCTGCGAGGAGTTGACATAATATTTCTTTTCATTCGAATGCATATATAAATAACCCTCCCTGTGTCCAGTCGGGTAAAAAAGCATACGTCAAAAGTTACATTTGACAATGACAAGTTAATGATCAACTGACATGCGTATTGCGTAGTTATCTCATTTTAAAATTTGAACGTATTCTAATAAACAATTGAATATTGAAACACAATAAATTATTTACCTATACCTAAGTAATTCAAAACTGATTTTTCAAACATGATTTTTATATTTTACGTCACGAACAGATGTTAATGGAAACTATTTTTCGACGTTAAAGTCTTGTTCTAAATTTTCAAAGTGCGACTTTTTAAATATCTAGATATTCCATTTTGATTTATAAAAAAAAAACAACTTAAATATAGAAAATTGTGTAACGTTTTTTAGGCCTGTTTGCTGAGACTACTCATAGCGATTTAAGTTCTACTTAAATACCTTATGGGCTACTTTTTCTATGTCCTTAACCGTCACATAAGATTTAAAGTGGAACTTAAATTGCTATGTGTAGTATCAGCAAACGGGCCTTAGTGTTACATAAACGGTAGGTTTGATTTTCGACCACAGGCGAATTTAGTTGGATTTAATGTATGAAATTACTGGTGACCAAAAATGTGTGTAATTGGGAGATTTTCTCCAGAGGAAAAGTAAAATTGAGTTAAGCCGTCTTCCCCCATATTGAGGCAAACCTTTATCCTGCGCTTGTGCTGCGCTAAAAATGACTTAGTATGCTGTTTTTCCTTGTTGCCACAGACTTTATTTGCCAAGGATGCTAAAAAGGGAAAGTAGTGTACGTGGTCTAAGTAAAATATCTATATATATAAAGTCTGTCTACATTGTATAGTAATTCATCAATTGAGAACGGGTCAGCCGATTTGGCAAACATTATTTTTCTGTTCGTATTTGTCTGGAGAAGGTTTTTACGAAAGAAAATTTTGGAAAAACCCTCCGGAAAGGTCGGGAAATTGGAAAAATCTAAAATATGGAAAATGTTAAAAATTTTGTATGCAATTGTTCCGGGATGGCTTTTCGAATTGGAAAATAGAAAATTTCGACACAATTTCGCATTTTATCACAGAATTTGATGTAAAGGTTGAAAATTCGTTGCAAAGCTTGGAAAATTTCGGGTAATCGTGGAATTCATTATGATAAAAGACGTTTTGCGCCCAAAAACATTTATCGAATATGGACACAGTTTAAAAAAAATTGTACTCTAGCGCCTACCAAAGCAGGCTGGGTCCGCCAGTAGATTTATACAGATATGCTGTTTGTAGTGATTGAAATCCTTCCGGTTTTGTTTAAAAAAAGGCTTCTGTGCTCCTCTACTACTTTGTAGCTGCCCATACCAGAGACCACTTTGAATGCTTTTATTTATGGTAGGTACTACTTATTCAATTAAAATCGGTAAAACCCTGGAAGGTGGTGCTATATTCTATTGCTATTTAATTAATTTATGTAACAATAAAGTTGTAATAATAATAACAATAAATCGGTAAAAACTGTGACTGATTTTTTTTCACTTTTGAATTTCTATGCATCTGCGAGTGGGTAAATAATTCACGTGACAGAAAAATGTTACCAAATCTCGCGAAACATTTATTTCTTGCATGTAAATTCAAATGCGTTTCTCACTCATATTCGTCCCTAAATCTACCCTCGATTTTGCCTTTTTTAAATACTAACTCATATTTTTTTTTTACATAATCGCAACTGTTCCAATAAAACTCGGATTTTTTTCTGCAAAAGTCTTAGAAAAAAACTGCTTAACATTCAGCTCTGGGGTAGAGGGTACCTATATCTAAATAGTTGAACCGGGAATATGAATGATATTAATTGCTACTGCGACAATTTATATATTTATTTGAAACCCTTTTTTTTTGTGATACATAATATTTTATGCGCGGTTACATTTGATTCTTTTTTTTTAGTTTTTTTTTTAGATTTTTTTCCAAACGTGATACTTGCACTTATTGTGTGCGGATGCCCCGTGAACTCGTAGGTATAGTGTTAATCAATTTCAATACGTAAACCGGTTTTTTTAATAAAAAAAAAAAAACTCCCTTCATTCATTTATACAGATACACTATCCCTTGAGCCGATGGACTGGCCTGATTCAACTATCTATCATGGGAATAGCGGAATCGTTCCCATTTTGAATTTGACGGAAATATACACAACAAAAAGGAGATAATTCGCTTATCGTGGATGTATAGATTTGTAGCGTTCGTATATGTGTGTTGGCAGGGGATGATTTTAAAGGGTAGATTTATATGCATTAAAAGTCCCAATTACATATTCAAATGAACAACAAACTCACTGCATGAATGTGCTCAAATAAACAGGCGCTTAACATTCCCGCCTTAAAATGGAAATATACTTAGCCGACTAACTAACTAGTTGGCTTGTAAATTAATTTCGTGTGTAGTAACATTTTCTTCAACTTCACTCTGCTTTTGTGAATTCATTTACATTGTCTAGACAACAAAAAGAAATAAACAGAAAAATTCGTTAAAATTCACCCACCCACACACGCCACCGCCATATACAGCCAGCGAAGGCAGACAGTGAATCTTACAATATACAGTGACAAACGATCGCAATCGCATAATTAGTATCTTAACATTTCAATTCGAATATCGAGTATCATTTAGACGTCGACTGAGGAGAAGTGATCTCTTCAGCGAAGTCGAGCGCACAACATGTCAAGTTATTGTTTTTTTTTTGGTTTTTTTTTTGCTCAGAAATTGAAACGCCACATTCGTTTTAATTCGACGTCCCAGTCATCCGTTATATGACGAGTGTGTGTCTCATAGACACAAATAGATGGATATAGGTACTCGTATTCATTTGAAGCAGAGCCGTCGCTTTTTGACTACTGTTTACCACATGTTTCATCAAACACTGTGCACATTTTGCATATACAAAGGGGCATGAGGGGGCAGATCGTTTCCTTCTACATGTAGGTATACTGTATAGTTTGCTAAGTGCCTTATCGCACGAAAGTATAAAACTCAGCTTATAGTTAGTAATGATGATTCCTTTTTAATTTTGCCTCGCATTAAAAGAATATCTCTCATATATGCTCCGGGCTCAATGTAGAGCTCCCATTATTCCTGTTTGCTGGGATATATATCGACACACCAACAACAAACAATTGGGAAAGGCCCCTGTCGTGTTTTTTTTTTGTCTTTTTTTTTGTTTTTGTGCTTGTTGCCTCGTTTTTCTGCAATCTGCAGATGATAGGTGGTGGCCAGCGAATGAGTGATCTGTCCCTTTCGGATTGACTGATAACCACGTGGAAGGAAGGACTCACAGATCCACCCATCCGATATATGGCGGAGAGGAGACTGTGCGCATTTCAAGTTTTCGGGACTATAGATCTGTGCGGATGTATGCGCGCGTACAAGACGAACCTATTCGTCAAGAGAAATACGATTGATGGGATATTTTCTCGTGCATCGAAAACCTAAAATTAAAAACTCATAAGATATCGACTGATATATTGAGCTGCGCACACAAATTACTGACAGACATCAGTCGGAGATCGTTTCTTTCCCTGTTGTTTCCATCCTCCTCTTCTCCTTGCACGAAGGCTTTGCTATTTGGTCGGCTACCACCACCGTGTACCTACCTATACCCATCGCCAGATATTAGGCGAGCAATTAGGCATATTAAGACGTTTTTACTCTCGGTTAAATTGATTGCATGTAATTTAATTCGGTTGAATTTCCGGTGGTTTTCTCGCAGTCAATAAAATACAGAAAAAAAAAAAAAAAAATAACCGAACAAAAGCATTTGGCTTTATTTTCATTTCACAATTAATTGGGCCAAGTGCACCGCTATAGAAACATAAAAAAAAAACACCAACAAAACAAGGAACTGCAAATAAATACCGAATTTGTGCAAGCGCTGGTATATTTGCATGTTTGGTAAGACAAGCGCAGAACTGCAAGCGCAGGTATCATCGTTTTTGCGAACTTGGCGTTTTGCGAGTATTAAGTAATTGCACTTGAGTTCCGCTTTCAATTAAATAACGCCCAGTCGAATATTGTCAATGCGCGCTTGTGTAATAACTGCTCGTCACTGTGTCGCGCAGATGGTCACTTTTGTATGGTTCGAATTTGATTTGGAAAATAGGTCTGCGCACCTGTGTTGGTCTCTCTGTCCGATTTCAAAGGAAATGGCTATTAAATTGTATGATAGTTCCACGCAAGGCCATTACCATTACCTTTTCGATCTTTACCAAAGCTGGAGGGGATCAGTGTGGCTCACATGCGCCTAATGACAGTATTGGATGATTGAATGGCATTAACTCGTTTGATTTTCTCTTTCGGCTCGTAGATTAGTGTATCTACCACAGAAAGATCGGAAGTTAGTTCTCGATCGCAGTTAAGTAGATACACCAGAGTCGATCGGATGATGGCGGCTTTGGGATACGAAGTTTATGTATTTAAGTGGATTGCGTTTATAGAGACAATTTCCACGAAATTTGACAAGAGTTACATTGTAACCGAATTTTGTTATAGGTACCTATACACACGCTAAATCGATAGCGTGACAGTCTTCAATCGCCAGATCAATGACATAAGTCAACAGTCGTAGCCAATCGATCTTTTGTAATTTCGTAGACGATTTTCTATTCAAAATTTGAAGGCTGTGATCTGCGACCAAATCCGATGAGCTTTTCCCTAGTCTCTGTCGGATTGTAGGCGGATAGACCGGTCCTTGTGTCTATAGAGCTCAGGTACCTAATAATTAATATTTAAATACTGACTACAGCGCCGACTCGACTTGACAGTTAAACTTGACTAAAACTGCAAACATACTCAGCTATTTTGTCAGAAAATCGGCTTCGTTTTGCATGAGAGAGCGGCTATACTGTGAAAGAAGTTGACAGCTCTAACGTTCCATGGTTTAAGCCAACACTTCAGTTTATATTCCCCATCACGAAAAAGTATTGCTCTGACTTTCGGAAACATCACCGAAACAAATCTAGCTAAGCTATGCAGATAAGGTTTGTATATGTTCCTCTTTCTCTGACGTGAATCCGCCGATTTTGTACTGACCACATTTATGACAGTCTTAGAAGCAAAATGTTCATCAAAGTGGTTCACGTGCATTCGTTGTTAAGTATCGAGTGGAAACAGTGTAAACGCTTGCAATCAGGCTTCTCAAATGTTTAGAAATCTGTTCATAAATACAAAACTAACCGGAATCATTTAAAAAATAAGAAACTCAGTTCGTAAAAACGAATAATTGCTCGATAGTTTACGGGGATATATCAAACATGTGAGCGTTGTCAACCATCTGTGGACTAACAGAGGCAGACACATCTTTCTCTTCTTATTGCCTGACTTGACGTTTGTCAATTAGGTACTGAACAAAGAGATTCGAATAGATTTCTGACATTTACATTGAAAAATGTTCACAAACAAAATTAAACCGATTTTATTATTATTATAGGTAAATTAATTACATTAACAATAAATAGAAAGAAAATATAGCACTAGCTACCAGGGCTATCGGCTATGTAAACCGATTTCTTTATTTCTGTACGTTTAGAAAATTTCAATCTGAATTCTAATTTCAGTAAACTGTGTCTTGGTCCCATTTTTTTGACAGTCTTTCTTCCACGAAAGTGACGGAAAATTGTCCGAGAATTACATATTAACACAGCACAAGCCACTAAAACACCACAAACGAAGTAAATAAATCGGAAAGTTTGGCAAAAGTTTGCCTTTATTATTATTACTATTATTATTTCTTAATATTAAGTAATTTAATACATTAACAATAAATAGAAAGAAAATATAGCACCAGCTACCAGGGATATCGGCTAGAATTTTGCCCTTTAATTAGCTCCCACTGCAGGACCACTTCTTGACAGTCTTAAATAACTACTTCATAATTTAATTATACACAAACAGGATAACGGGCAGTAGTTTGCACTCAACAGATGACTCCTTAATCGGCGTAATTTTTCAGCTTTTGTTTGATTTGCACCAAACAAGCAAGCTGCGTGTACCTTTACCTAGCCTATCTACTAAGTATTGCACAAATTACGTATACACGCCATAGAATTGTATGAATAAATAACCAGCCAACAGATGGCACTGCAGGGCAAATCCAATGCATACTTGACATAATTTTATTTATGACTTGCAATGGAAATCTAATTTTGTATTAATGCAAAATAAATATATGTATGAAGTAATAACCACCTTTTACAGAAGGACCTACAAATGTGTAATCAGTCGAATTTGCAACTCCATGCGTAATAAATTACAAAAATCTGCCAGTGTCAAAAACGAGTTCAAAGTGGCTCGGTCTAGATTTGAAAATAAGTTCGTTGATTTCTATTGGTTCAACGAGGCACAAATAGTAAGCTTTTTAAGACATATAGTGACAGCAAACAGGACACCACAATAGCCAAAGTAATAACCAAGTTTATCAAAGAATTTTGCCTGTCCGAAGTTGGTGATGTTCGTCCAAAAAGTGGTTGAATTTTTCTTTTAAATTGATCTCTGAATTCGATTTTTATCTAAGTAAGAAGATGTACAAACACGAACTTTGTATGCATCGAACACGGTAAGTGCATACAGAAGCAACCTTAGATGTCGCTTCAAAACTTTAAAAAAATATTTTCAATTCATGACAAAATGAAGCGATTTTCAATTCATTACAAGCTGAGAAAGACTTCAAACTCAAACTTTATTATTCAGTCACTCGATCACTAATTCAAGATGTTTACACTCCACTTTTCCCCAACAGATGGCGTTATAAAGCAACCACGAATTATGACAAAATCGAAAATTTTTTGAAAGAGTTAATAAATAAATTGTGTCTCCTTGTTCTATATAAGATTCGCTATAGTTCGATCGGCTTAAAAATGCGAACTGTCATTCGAAACTCGAAGCGTAAAAAATCAAGGTTGATAAAACTGAGTTTAGTTCTCCAACTTATGGGCCCATTAGGTGATCTAGCTTGGATTGGAATCCCAGAAATTTCTGTCGCCTTCTCAATTTTTGGCATGAAAAACAAAAAAAAAAAAATTGTTGCGAAAAGCTAATCAATAAATTGCGTCTCCTTGTTCAATAAGCTTCGCTCGATAGGCTTAAAAATTCGAACTGTCATTGCGAATTCGAAGCATAAAAAATCAAGGTTCTTAAAACTGAGTTTAGTAGTCCAAATTAGGTGATCTAGCTTGGAATCCCAGAAACTTCTGCGTGGCCTTCTCAATTTTTGGCGTAAAACACAAAAATCTTTGCGAAAAGCTGTTTGGGAAAAAAATATTTATTTTATTTTCGACACGATGCCGGGAACACGCAGTCACAAAAGAACAAAAGCTCTGACACTGTCTGTTGCAACCATGTAGCTGTAGGTATGCGAGTAGGTACCCCTGTTGGATCTCGCAACCGCTTAACGAGTATTTGATTATTTATTAATGACGCGATACCAATGATTGTTTTGCTCACCAGGCCGCTTATAAGATCTCGTTCGAGCATTTGTCGCGAACGACGAAAACAGTATATAAACTTGTGAAGAACATTAAACCCCGACAATCAATTAAAACTGAGCCAGGTGTGTGTGGCTTCTATTTCGTACATGGTGTTCTCGAAAAACGCTTACAAATAGACAGGTAGGTAGGTATACCTGAACACGACTTTTATCGATATCGTTTGATCAAAAGTTAAATTAAATTGCGCGATTTTTATATTTTTTTCGACAACCACTCGAAACCGGTAGCGTGCAAGTGAAACAAAAAAAAACTGATCGGCACCACTGAAGGACGATGGATTTTGTGAGTCTGACACAAGTCCGACTATCGACGGTAAATCGTGAGCAAAATTCAACTGCGAAAAGACTTACCTGTTGCCAGAATTGTGCCAATAGATAGATTCGCTCCTTTTTAAATAACCAATCCATTGATTGAACAGCCGTCAAATCCATATCGGCTGTCCCGGCTGTTTGAGGCAGTGTTGGCTGCATTCGGGTGAATTTTTGAAAAGTGGAGGCAAAACGATCGTCGCCTGCCTCCCTTTTGCCGTGCGATTCAATTTCCGTGTCCAGTTTTTCCGCTTCTTCGGTTGACTGTTTGTGCAAAGAAATCGACACGATAAATATTGTTCACAATGGAGATGGAGAACTTTTTTTTTTACAGATAAATGTATGTTTAAGGATTTTGTTGAACTTCAAAAGGGGGGTGGTCTTTTTGTTGTTGTTGTTGATCTTAAAACTTCACTTCACTTTTTTTTTGGTTTTCTTTATAAAACATAAACAACTAAAATTGGGTAAAAAAAAACATCAACTTTTTCTTCCGCCTTTTCATTTACTTTTGCGGCAGGGTCACCACATTTTTTGTTTCACCGGATTTTTGCATTTCATTTTTCAAACTGTCACTGTATCACTATATGTATTTTTGAATTTTTACTTATATATTTTTTCTAACTAAAAAAAAAATACCGAACATCACAATGAATGGTTAAAAAACCAAGCAAAAATGTTGACTCGAGTTTGTGTTACAAGAACATTCTTCCGATCGGTCGTTGTCGCCTTCTCGCAATCGAATGACAATACTTCTTTTGATTGATACCACCAGCGGGGTGGTGCTCAGCTCACTTGTACAATGCGGATTGCGATATAAAAATTGTATCTAAATACATTTAACATATAAAGGTGGTATGGTACGGTACACTCCCTGCTGTGTGTTATATCAGAAAAAAATAAATATATACGTCCGTGTATATGTGCGATGGTTGGTAAGGTTTATCGGTTCTTGTGGTGTTGACAAGTTTCGCGAAACACGGAAACTGATTTTTGTAAATGTTTTGTTGATTGTTGTGTGTAAATCCGAGAGCGGGGGGGGAAAAGAACGACAGGTAACTTTGTTTTTTGTTTTTTTTCGAATTACAATTTTTTCCCACAGATATTACTAAAGTATCGAACAGCGCAACCTTAATTTAATAAGATGTTGCCTGTCATGAATTCAGCTGATGACTGAAAAATTCAAACATATACAAAACACACACAACCCTCGATTCGAAAAATCGAGTTTGAATAGTTCGAGATACATTTGTATCTCTCATGCTCTTTCTCTGTCGCTCCCTCATACTCCACCTCCTCGGTTGATTGTGTGAGTTTGTGCATGGACGACGTAGCGTAGTCGTTGCTCTGCGTTGAAATTCATTCACATTTCGATGAATGTTCGATTCGACTGAACTGAATCCGAATCTGCTGAACTGAATGTGTTTCTCGGTTTGGTTTCGGGTTGTTTTTCTCAGTTTCTATTTTTGTTGTTTTTTGTTGGACACTTATTCACCACCCATTCGCTTCCTTGTTGCGCTGTTTTGTTACTCTCCTTTGGTAGATGGTCTTGGTCGGTCTTATAGAAGCAGTTTTTTTGTCGCGTTTCTTTTGTACGGCATTTTGTCGTGGAATTATTTGTGTGTTACATCTTACATCTTACATGTTCGCTCTCTGCACGGTGTGTGGTGAGTAAAGTGGTGAGAATGAGAATTTGCTAGTCCATTGGCTTGGTTGGTTCGGATTTCGGTATGATCGAGTTGGAATGGAAGAGACTCCTGTCAAATGGGGGGATTGACAAAAAAAAAAAAAAAAACAAACAGAATTCAAATCAAATCAAGTGGAGACGGAGAGAAAGAGAGAATATAAAATACTCGGGGAAAAAATGAAGAAAAACGAATTATATACATTTTTTCTGTATTTCCATACACAATAGACGAGAGAAGGAACAAAAAAAAAAAGGAAAAAAGTGGGTGGGTGTGAGTGAATGATTGTGTGTCCAATCGTATACTTTGGTTGTCACTAACACCATGTGCATAGGTGGTGGCAAGGTAATCGAATCGTATCCAAATGACGACGGCGCCGAGCAGCAGGAGACTTAACGTCTTTACACATGCATGCTCGCCGAAGAAATAGGTATAGGTACTTCGATACTGCTCCAATCGAATAGTTACTAATCGGTTTCCTATTACTGGTGTGTTGGGGCGACGGCCCCTCCCTTTAGATGGCGGCTTGCCAGTGCGGGGATATCGCACGGGCTAACAATGGTGTGTAGTGACTCGGACTCACATTCAGTGTCACCCGTCAATTGACAGTTGATCGATGAAAATTCGAAGCTCGACTGTGCGAATGCTTAGTGGCCTCGGTTACATCTCTGTCGTTAGTACGGGCGGTTCATATGTTGCGTCTCATGTTCTTAGCCCACCCGCACCCGCGCCCGTTCAATACATGACGAACGAAAGGAATTGTGACAATAGAACGATAGATGGCGGAAAAATGGGAAAACCGTTCTCTATGTGTGCGATATATTTTTTAAAATCTTCGTTTTTTCTCAATAAGAACACGATGTCGTCGGAGACCAACACATGTACTCGCGCGTGGTTGATAAGGATAAATCCTCCCCCCATTTTTTTGTTGTTTGAGATTTCTCATTTCTTTTCTCATATTCGATTTTATATTCGAAAAAGTAACGATAGGCCATAGGCATGTCGCATGTGTGAGATGCAGGGGAGTGTACCGTGTTGAGTAACTACTGGGACTCTTGTTCGGGAATTTCGTGACTTTTTCGGGCGACTTTAAGATGTCGCTGTGAAACCAGCAACTTACATAGCTCACTGTCAGTCCATCAACTGGGCTGTCATTCATTTGAGCGCGTTTCGCACACAGCAGCCGTCCAGCGACAAAATGTAAACAAAAACAATGGCAAGTGGTGAGTTGGAACTCCCCTCAAGTCACCACCACGTGCAGTTGCGAGCAGCGCATAGCTGTAGCAGTTCATCGGGCGACGGCCGACTTAAGAGAAATTCATCCGACATGTTGGACAGCGAACTTCGAAAATGAGTGAGTGTATCCTATCCAGTGGCATGTGGTGGGGGGCGATTTGCTTAATACGGCGGGGATTTGCTTGGATATCGCCGAGTTTTACGGGTTTTGTCGGTTTTTCGAATTCTCTTTTCGATTCATTTGGAATTTCTCCGATTTGGGTCCGGCTATTGTGTTTGTCAATTTTTGTATAAACCTAGCTGATACCACGCCCCCTTTGATTGCTCGAACACGCACGCATACAGCCGCAGGCGAGTGAGTATGAGAGTGTATTCGCGTTTGGGGTGTTTAGTGGCCTCCGTTTCGGAAGCCGGTTCTTCTCTCTCTGTTCGCAGGTGGTGGCTGGTGGTGGCCCACCGGTCGGCTTGCAAGTGCCACTAGTTTTTCTCAAGATATTTGTTTTCAGTTATTTAGAATAATCTGCCGATTGGAAGTTGGTTGGGTTGGGGTGTGTTTTTTTTATTTTGAAAGTCTCTGTGATGATGTGAATCGTCGTCGTGTGGAATTGTGAATGATCTGTGGTGAAAAATGGATTTTATAGGCCAGACAAAGGAAGAGGTGTAGGGGGGGATGGTTGACGAGTAGGTACCTACCTACACTAGCTAGTAACCGTTTAAGCCAAGCAGTGAAGATCGACAAAATGGAGGGCTACAAAGTGGTACCTACCTAGGTATCTCAGGGCTTTTATTGGTTGCTGAAGAGATTTTTCTTTTTAATTTTTGGGTGGCAGTGTCCTAGTCTTGAGTTCATTTCGATCGCTTCAAACTGTCTACCATCTTGAGTTAGTTGGCTGCAAACGAAGGTTTCTTTTGCAGTCGACTTTTGACTAAATGCAACAAGTTCCTCGGTTTTGGTCGAACGTTTCATTTAAAAAAAGCACAATTCTACAAAAAAAAAAAAATAAGTATACTCCTAGACGTTTAATAGGTATATCTACCTATTTACAAAATTAGATTTTGGTCTTTGGTCGAGCTTCATCCTTCATCTAATTTTGGTAGGTTCCTTCCTACCTATGGATGTGAAGGAAATCAAAGTCAATGTGCTTCTTTAAGCCGGTAATACATATCCAAGCCTTGTTCGAGTCCTGAGTCTTAACTGTCACATTTTGCGTTCTCAGCTGCTTTTGGATTAGTGCATTTGGCCAGAGGTATATTTGAACTAACCCGACGGTGTTGGAACTTGTAGGTACCCGCACTCAGCTTTTGTTCGTCAATCGTAGCTACAACGCTAGTGCATTTAATTTGTTCACTTCAGCTAACTCTTCAGCACTTACAGTCAGCTATCTAAGGGCCCTTACAAGAACCTTTTTTCAAATCGGAGTTCTTGTAGGTACACTAGGTACCTCCTTAGTGTCTCAAGCAGATCGTAGCCCCCTCAAGTGAAATTAAATATTCACTTTGAGTTATTTTTATGCTTAACAGATTGCAATGCGAATTTATCCGCCCGATTGATGCTTTCTACCTCAACTGCAACGAGTAGCCCTTGCATATATTTTCACTTGTAGGTGGCGCTACATTCTGGGCTGGACCTGGGCCTCTTCCGAGGGGGAAGTAATCCATGTTTTTGAGTGGTCCTTGAATACAGATTTGCTACTAGTAATTGCATGCGAATTCGTTTGAATACACTGTCATACACTGAGATTCACCATGAATACGCACAGAAAAGTTCCTTGAATACACCTGATTACTTCCCCCTCGGCCTCTTCTCACTAGCTCCTCTCAAAAGGTGTTTAAAAGTAGCTACGGGTTTTCTATATTTTTCTAGATTCAGATAAAACCCCAATTAGTTCAGTAATGGAAAATGTCCTGCGGAGGACTGCAGTTCCGTTGACTTAAAGATTAGGTGTATAGTGCCTGTCTCTGAAGTGAGATTGACTTTGTTTTTAATAGGGTAGTATAAATACATACGTACAAATCCAAGCTAGAGGTCATTTCTGGCTATCTAGTAGGTATCTAGCTGTCTATACTACTATCTACCTGTATAACTACCAGGGGCACGTTTGCCCCATCTGTTTGGGTCTTCCACATGTTCATAGCCCAGAAGACCTAGGTACCTATATAGGCTAAAAGCTGTTCACCAAGAATTGGCATATGGTAGACGTATTTTCTAATACGAATTTCATTCCCTGTGCAACACTTTCTCGGACAATGTATAGGTACCTATATATAGCTTTAGATGGTTAGGGTAATATGGAACTTTACAAAACGCCCAATGAGTTAAATTATACCTAGTTTCAGTACAGTTTTGCTTATCTCTTAGAAAGGGATGGGATATCCATAATTTTAGTGGGGCGTTTTGCATTGCGAAATTCACAAAATGCCCTAGTGGAGTAGGTAAGTCTAAAACGCCTCACCCAATATTTTGACAAGCATGCTTTTATAAGAACTTCTTTCGGTACCTACTTATTTTTAATAGAAATGCGTTCATCATGTGCTGAAAAACACAACCATAAGACGAAATTTCAGACGAAGATTGTAAAAGGTGTATAGGTACTCTCGATACTGAATTTTATTACAAGACCGCTTCATTGTGTCTGGGCTGGTTACATGAATTTTGCCGAAAAGATAAAAGACGGACAATGCAACGTAGGCATACTTAATAAATTGTTTTTAATACTTTTTCTTGAGGGCGTTTTGTCATTAAAATGGGGCTTTTTATCCAACAACCTATTTACAAAACGCTCCACCTAAACAATTTTTAAAATAATAAAAAAAATAGTAACTAAACAAATTTATAAAAATTTCAAATGCCAAATTCAAGAAAAGAGAATAATTTATTTGTATGCAATAGAAGATTTGTGATTTTTTTTATTTTTTGTCTTTTATTGATGACTTAGAAAATGGAACGTACCTGTTCTATAGTTTTACCATATTTCTTTTGCTGAAATTATAACTACATTTTTGTACCCAACTTTACCCATCATCAAGTGATTTAAAGTGACTGATGTCTATTCAGGTACACAGGCCAAACTTTCAAGAGCATTAAAACTTACCACTTTTGAAATACGGCTTTTATATAAAAAAATGCTAGTACCTATTTTATTTCCACAAAATGTGTAGCTAATATGGAAGATTTCAACTTAACCATGATCGAAATGTTTTCTTTCCATTTTATTTTGTTTAAAAGTCTTAGGGCCGGTGTGTTCAAAGCTGGTTAAATCCTTGGTTAGGTTACCATATACCATAGATTTAGGTTAACCAATGATTATAAATCAGTGATAACCAAAGAGTATTAGTGTTTGTTGAGCGTTTTTTTACTTCGGTCAAAAAAACCATAGCTTTGCAACAAATCGTTCCATTTTTCCAGCTTATTTGTCAGTTCAGTGATTGACCGAATCCTTGGTTATATTTTGTTTTTTTTTGTTTTTCGGGTAATTTTGTTTTTAATACCTAGGTAATTTGTTTAGGTAGATCTTTTATGAAAGTGTTCATTTTTAGTTATCTTATTTGGTAGATATTTGATTGGGCTTCTTCAGTTTTGCTCTCAGATTTAAGCCTATCGAACATGAAAACGTTGCTTGCTTTTTTTTGTGTTGATATTCGTGCGATTTGAATATGTGTACTGTGTAGTCTTCGACACTTTTCTAATTTCCACTCACTGGCTAAATTTTGTATTAAAACATTCGAATTTTCCGTCCCGATTGATTTCAAAATATTTATATACATAAATAATTTGCAAAAGTAAATTCACCCGATGCAATTACTTTCTTTGCTGTAGAAAAAATTACCAAAAACTTAAACAAACTCCATCAGTTGTCAAATTCAAAAGCACTTGGAAAAAAAGTGCTCTGAGAGCGCCCAATCGAATACCACATTAATAAACACAAAAAATAATTTCAAAATCCAATTTTTTTAAGAACTGAAGAATGAAACTTTGTTTTTGTTAATTGTTAGACAAAACCGATTTTTTTAAAACCAACCTCTAATTCGTGTGCTTTATCTCAATTATGAGAGCTGCCATCGGCTTAAAATGTTGAAAATAATCCTTATTCATCCTTATTCATCCATTATTTGGTTTGGAACCTGTACCCTCACGTTCCATTGACTGGTGTATATGTGTCAATTGAAAACGTCAACGAATCCGATGTGAGAGATTTTACTGATTCACTTCATCTTGCATTATATATTCGTTGATTCTATTATTAGTTTTTTTTTTTTTCTTTTTGTTTGCACAATATTGTACAAACATTTTTGTGTAGCAGGTACGTCAAAATTAATTCCCTAAAAATTCAAACGAAATTACAAACAATCAGTAGTTAAATTTCATTAACTGGATTAAATCGGCTGGTTTTCAATTTCTCTGGTTAACTAACCAGACTGATTCTCTGGTTAATATTTTGCTGAACAAACACATTCGCTGCTTACCAGCTGGAGTAACCAATGATTAAAGATAACCAAGATTGAACAAACCGGACCTTAATTTATAAATGAATTCTCACAGCCTGGTTTGCTAGGCGTTACAATTTAAATTTTTTCGAATTACATGTTTTCTTCACAACGAATTTTCCACCCTTACCTACAATAAATGCAAAATTTAGTTTTTTTTAATAAAAAAAAACAATTTTCGATTTTCACAATTTTCCGAAGGGTTTTCCCAAAATTTTCTTTCGTAAGAACCTTTTCCTGACAATTACGAACAACAGCAAACAAAGTTTGAGCCAAATCGGGCAAGCCGTTCTCAATTGAATTACCATACATTTTTCACACCATTTTTATATACAGGAGGAACAGTTGACTTTATCACTATTAAGCAATCTTGATTAACTCTCTCAGAAACATACCAAGATTTTGATTTTAAATAATTTTTGGGGCATTGAATGCATCTGGTCCAAGAGGCCATCAGGATACGATTCGTCACATGCATTGCAGAACACGTCTTTTGGAGGTTTAGTATCGAAATCTGAGCCTATTTCATCCGAGCTTTTGTCATCGGCAACAAAACGTACCGAAGAATCGCTAGAAGATTGGTTCGGGAAATCCCTTTTGCATTTCGGTTGCCTTTTGCCACCTCCTTTTGAACACTTCTTATTATATATATGTAGTTTCAGTTTAAAGAATTTGTTTCCACAGATATTTTCAGTTTTTAATGTATCCTGTTTGTTTAAGGAGAGCTTGTAGGGCGTCTCTGTTATAACAGCAGCTTGTGTGGCTTTTCTCCCTCTATTCGATTTTTTTTTATTTATTTATTTCAACTGGCGAGGCTATGTCTCATCAAAGAAGAAACAGTTTAATTCGGGATTTTTTTCAGGGGTCCTTGGCGGAGTTTGTGAAGCTTTATCGGAGTTTTTAAATATTTTTCTTCTTGAACAAACGATTCATCAACGCTCCCTGCACTAATAAAATCCGCTGCTGTAAAAATATGTGTAAAAGGATAAATTCTTGTACGTCTGAAACAATTAGCAGATAATTCCGGTGTTTGACTCCTAAGATAAATGCTTTGGCGAACAGTTGTGTCACGTCACAATAATGTTACTTGTGGACAATGCTCCCGCAAAAAGAAGCGATAGCTGTATTACAATTAGTAATAGTACAATTTTAAAGGCGCCATAAAATCTCTATCAAGCGGCTACTTGTGGGTTGAGTGAGGTGGCAGCGAAATTTTAATAACAAAATTCGCCTTTGCCATTTCAATTACATCAATATTCCGAGTGAGGCTAAAATGTCCGTCTTATAATAAAAACACTGTTGAGTCCTCAACCGGTTGCACTTTTTTATTGAAATCTTGAAACCATTTGGTAAAGAGGTTAAGTTGTATCCATCCCGACGGATGAAATGCAGCGATTGAACCAGGCGGAGCATTTTTCATCAACTGGAGATTTTTCATTTTTTCTATGGAAGACAAAAAGTTGTGGCACAAACTGACCACCAGCGCTCATAGCTAATTCCAATATCACAAGTGAGCCCTTTTCAGCGGAGGTCAAAATACCAATCTGTCAATTTCCCTTGGTAGCTAAAATTCCGTATATTACCACATTTCAGGAAAAAAAGTAACAACGCCTTCTGCGTCTTTCAATTAAATTTACAATTTTACAACAAAAAAACCGCTTATATATTTTTCCAGAAAACCAGCAACAAATGGAAGCGCTAACCAACTGCCTTGCAAAACACACGATTTTACTTTAAGTTACCTAAAGATATTTTTTAATGAAAAATCCTCGCACTATGCATAGTTTTGGTGGCAGCGGTTTTTGAGTTAAATTTTTGTTTGTCAGTTTGGCAGATATTTGAAATCAAGTCGAAGATTGCTAAGATGTCTGAAACAATCTAAGTTCAGAGTGTGAATAAATCGATGTCGCTGCAGTAAATATGGAGAATCCGGGGTATTCCATATTACCCTAACTTACTAACTTACTTAAATAAGGTGGCGCTACAGTCCGGGGTGGACCTGGGCCTCAATCACCAGGCGTCTCCCAGTCAGTACTATCTTTGGCCAGCTGTCTCCAGATTCGCACGCTAAGTTGGTTAAGGTCCCCTTCCACTTGCGTGCGCCGCTTGAGTCGCGGTCTTCTTCTACTGCGCTGTCTCTCGGGTGTGGATTCGAAGATCTTCCAGACAGGAGCATTAACGTCCATTTGTTGGACCTTCACCCTTCTGGCTTGGTCGATATCGCTATACAGTCCGTACAGTTCCCAAACTTATTCTATTCTTAGGTTGAATTTCCATCAAAGTCCAACCGTCGTTGCTTATAGAATAACGCAGTTGAATCCGATCCCCATATACCTACCTAAATGCGTTTTCTTAAACCCCTTCTGAGTCTTTTAATTGAATTTACAATTTTACAACAAAAAAACCGGTAAGACGTCGTCAACCAAATTCAGTGTCCATTTGAGATGATTGAGAATGAAATCGTGTAACCAAAATGCGTGTATCGTTCAATTGTGCAACCCCTTTTGTAACAGCGCACACAAATCACAGAAAAATAAAAAATCGAAACAGAGAAAAAACATGTCCTTGCAAAAGAGTTCCTATATCATTTGCATAGAATAGTAATTACAGTTTTTTTTTCCTCGGACCAGGATTTGAATTTGAAACAAACACCCAGACTCGATTTCGAAAACATTCGCCTATCCACTGGAGGATGAGTGTGTGTATGATTATAATGATGACGATGCAGAGCGACAAATATATACAAAGCGTGTATTGAACGACAGAGGAAAAAAGGAACAGAGAGAGAATGCTGCTCGCACTTTTTTTAATAGGCGGGCGAATAATCGTAATAGGAACTGAATCGAACCTGGGGTATAATGCCTGAATCTGCATTCAATGACACGAAAAATATTCAAATTGATCGAAAGAACCGGATGTCCTTTGCATTGGTACATGTATTTTTTTTATTTAATTTTTTTTTTTTTGGTAGAATAATGTATGAAATATGATCTGCGAAAGAACTCGATAAGGAAAGGGTTGCATAAAGGTGTTGAATTTATGTCCCTTGTGTGGCGAGCATTGCGCGTCTTTGGAAGGAGAAGTTCCGCAGTGATTTACATTTGTAAGACTTGCTAATGATAGCTTGATGATCAATTGTGTGTTTTATATAAATGTATACTGATTTTATAACGAAGAGGGGATGGTTTCTTTTTGCTTCTGTTTTGAGATGCGGCTCTTAAAGTTGGGAAGGAGACGAACTGCAGTCTGCACTGGCAAGAACCTGCGGTCGTTTTCTATTTTTGCAGAGCAGGCTTAAGCTCTAAGATTGAATGTCTGAAAAATAATGGAGGCAACTATTCGCTTTTTTCTTGGGATTTATATATACGCAGGTCAAACAGGTTGTATACGTATAGTTAAATCGGCATCGGTGGCATGTCGAACTGGTTCCGTCAACTGTCTGTATAGATGTCAATCTAAGTATGCCTGATAGACCGGTTATGATCAAAGCTCAGAGGGAGTTTTCTTATTTAAAGTTTTGCCCGGATTTTTTGACCGAATTTAAAAAATCAAAAATCGGTCATTCGGTCAGATTTGACCGGATTGACTTTTTTGAGTTGCAACACTGGTTTTCAATGATAATGCTATATTAGTAAAGTGTCAGTCAGATTGATGCCGCATCCCTATCGAATAATATTCTTCCAAATGCCGGGCTGGTGAATTAGAGAAGACCGTTTATCAATTAGCTCCCTATACTATGTAAATTCGCTATATTTTTCCTGATTCAAATTCGTTTTCCGGCAACACCAGACATCGGTTTTGACAAAACCCGTTAACAGCTTCGCAATAGACATAAGTCGAGCGTTTTTAGGATTCACTCGCAATATCACAGATTTATGATAGGAGTTGAAGAGTCTCAATTCTCTTCATTTGACTATATGGACTCTGCTTTTAAGCGGGAGGTCTGTTACATTATGATACAAAACTAAAAAACTATTCAGGTCCTTGAAACTGCTCGACCTCGTATTAGTTTCTTTCTATAACAGGTAATACTTCGGCCGGTATATTGACAGAGCTTATTTGTTCTTCTGGCGGCTGATTCTACAACCGACTGAGTGTCCATTATCCCGCATCTCGTCTGTAGATGTAACCTTGCCGGGAAATAAAGCTAAATCGGTTTGACTATGCTTTGAAATGGTCTCTATTGGATAACTTATACAATGGCAGTCCTTTCGCAAGAAAGCCAATAATTGGCGATAGAATCCACTTGCCTCATCCTGTGTTCCATTTTGAACGAGTTAGCGAGCTGTCCAGTGTCTACTGGGCGGAACCTAACACATTTCGTTGTTGTAGAACTCTTTCGGCGTTGCCAATAATCAGCTTTAGTCTGGCAGATTACGCAAAGGCTCGACACTTTCCAAAATCCCTTAACCAATAAACAAATAGTTGCCAGAATATCGCTAACTGTAGGTTCAAATGTTAATGTTGAGAAAGCCATGTTTATCTCGGGCATTAGCTAAATAAATCCTCCCTTAATGTCATTTTGAAGAAAATTGTTGCATAACCATCCAAAATCTCGGTATTACAAAAATCCAAACAAAATACTAAATAGGACAACAGGTATGAACGAAATGATTAAAAAAAAAGTAGCAATTTTTTTAACACCAAACAAGAACACAGTTTTCGATGTTATTAGGTAACATATTAAACTGACGAGGTGCAGTGCTTTGATAAAATCGTGAAAAATGCGTTTTATATACTGCAGGGCTAGAAAATGTCGACTGTTGATTCTTAAATTGTAAATCCTTTAATTTGCCCTATTGTGGAATCTGTCCAATTTTTTTTTTGCCAAATTCCGGTTTTTAGGATGTTATAGGCTTTACGACAACTACAATTTAAGAGTCAACAACATCCGACATTTTCTAGCCCTTTCAATAGTAGGTACAACGCACTTGAGTTCTACGATTTTTCTACACATTAGTTAAATTACATGTTTTTGTTAGTTAGCAATAGAGACTTAAATGACGAAGTTGCTTCTCCACCCTATTTAGATATTCCTTCGGATAGAAAACAGGTTCCTTTCAGGTAAGCTTACAATCTAATATGATGATTGATGACTAAGTCCAAACTTAATTGAAGTTTCCACTCACAGGTTTCTTTACATTAGATATTCTACACTCTTTGCGGTACACATAAGAGTCTTACGAAAACAAATCAAGCAAAAAAAATGTGTATGCAATTCTAACAATAAATATGCCCCTGCTTGCTTCCGAAGATTTCAGCACAGCATCGTCGGTGGCGTGTGCGAAGCAGTGATCCCAGATTGTTAGGAAAATTTTGGCGTAGAACCAAGCCTCAAAACCTCTACTGCGTTCGCCCCTGAACGCAGACATCCAACTAATTGCCGACATTAGTGTTTGATTATTTATAAGGCCGCTTGTAATAGCCGATACATACAAAACTAACTTGATATTTTGCCTGTTTACATATTTAACTCACCTAATTTTCTACCAATTGACTTAAAGTATTCCGAAAAAACAATGAGTAGGACATAGGCTACTTTTTGTCGCGAAAACGAAACTTCGAGGGGATGAACGAGGCTATGAAAGTTTGTATGTACAAAAATAGAATATAGCTACCTATATTAAAAATAAAAAAAAAAAAAAAATAGTTGGCTCAACAGGTTCGTAGGGTCCTAGGTCTAGCTTCTCACAACCATTCGTTTTGTGTGAGTTTCTAATTTTTGGAACGAATTTGCATCTATAATAACTTATTAATATTTTATACTTTTGAAAACTTACATATTACAAACATTTTAATTCAGTTTTATTGCAGCTACATATTTTTAAGTATTTCTTTAATATTCAATGCATTTTCTTTTAAATGATCTAAAATTTTTTCCATACTTAATGTCATTTGGTAAATTGTAGCCGATATATCTTGAAATTTACGAACATTAGGTCAAGTTAAGTGGTGGTGTGGTGGACGGAAAATCTGTCACTACGCATGCCCGCTTGACGGCTTTTAAGAGCTATATCGATTCTAACCTTTAACCACTTATTAGAGTAAGAGTGCTCTGGAAGGAAGTCAAATAGGAAACGTTTCCAATAACATGGATGCAAGATGCAACTGTAATGGGAGAACTTTTTCGTGTTGGTGTTAGGGAAACGATCGAGAAGTTTAAGTGCAGAAGATACAAGAAATATGAAATGAATGAATTGTTTGATAGACACCTTGAAGAACATAAAAGACGGAAGATAACATGTTACAAGAAAGCAGTATTGACTAATACCGAGTACGATTGGTGGGCGTATTGGGCCAGCAGAAATAGGTATAGGGCAGCAATTTTGCAGAGCAGAAGCAGATTTATTAAGCAAAAGGTGGAAAGCGCTAAAAAATATGGCATTAAAGGGGCTGAATTGCAGTAGTTGCGCTCCTTTTTAGAGAATAGTATTCTAGGTAGTGAAATTGAACGGTGAAATCTGTCTGTCTGTCGGCCTGAAACAGAAGTGCCATTTGGTGTTCCCCAAGGATCAGTGTTAGGAACATTATTGTTCATAATTTATATTAACGATATTCAAAGTGCGGTACAGAATCGAAAAAATTGCGCTATTCGCCGACGATGCTGTGATATATGAAACAGAGAAAGACTTTCCAGAGTGTCACAATGAAATGTTGGAAGACTTAAAAAGTGTTGATTTATGGTTAAAACAAAACGGACTTAAACTGAACGTAAAAAAGACACAGAGAATGATAATGAAGGAGCGAACAGGTGAGGATATAAAACTGGAAATTGTTGGTGAAGAAATTGGAAAGTTGAAGAAATTAAATATTTAGAAACTGTGATTTGACAATAAATTAAATTTTACAAAACATATTGATTATACATGCAAAAAAGTAGGTATATAAAAAAGTGGGTTTCTTAAAAAGAATACGAAACGATTTATCAACATTAGTGCAATAAATATTTATAATGTAATTGTCAAACCACATTTTGAGTATTGTTCAACTGTTTTCTTTCTATGTAGTGATAATGTAATACAAAGGCTTCAATATTTACAAAATAAGGCAATGCGTTGTATTTTAAAGTGCAATAAATATGTATTGACTATTGATCTATATTATGTTAAATTCGTTAAAGTGGTTGTCCGTAAAACAGAGAGTTATATTGAACGTCCTTTTATGTATACCTATTTAAAATTAAAAACAATTCAATGCCAGAACACCTTATTAACTATGTGCAATAAAAAGAGATGTTTAACCATACTCATTAAGAAATAGGAAGGACTTTAGGTTTTTTTTTTTTTTTTTTTGTATGTTCCCACGCCCAGAAGGCTGACACTGCGACCTAAAAGATCTATTGTATCAATTGGGGATATATTCTAAGAGACTAGTGACCTCCCTGATGAAGGTCAATAAGTCCTTAGTAGCAGAGTGCGCTATGTCTGCTGGCGAGCGAGTCTCTCGGTTAAAGACACGTTTTCTTAACCAATGAAGAGCCGGGCAGTCACAGAAGATGTGCTCAGAGGACTCGACATCCTCCAGACAGAGTCTGCATTCTGTTTCCGGACACAGGTTCATTTTGTTGAGGTGATATCTGAGGCCACAATGACCTGTGAGGAAGCCTGCAAGCTTTCTTAAATTATCCTTGCTAAGTCCAAGGATTTCTTTGTATGAGTATGGCCTAATTAAACGTTTGGATTGTCTTAAACCTGGGACATGTTCCCAGTGGACTTTAGGTTACCTACCATGCTAAGTGCTGGTGCACAAAATCCTTAATTTATAAAGTTTAATTTAATGAACTACCAAATTACACAAAAAAAGAAACATAATTACTTTTGATAAAACAGCGTATAGAATTCGCTAGACTTAAGTAGGTATTAAATATTGTTAAAATCTGTAATTTAAATTTCAATAGCTTCCATGAAGCTAGTAAATAAAGAATCAATCAATTAAAGTAACTAAGATCGCATTTTACTGGATTCCGGGTCTTTATTATCCCTGGGGGAAATGAGACTTAATTGTGTGATGAAATGTTTGCCATTGGAATCGATGTAGAATTTTGTACAGCTTAGCTGCTGGGCTAGAATAGTTTGCTTAGAGGCTTGTTTTACAAGAGGCGATCAGTTCGTTGCTGGAATCGTAACGCTGTGATACAGGCGTTATACTGAACTTGTGCTTCAAACACCTAACATTGGTCTATTATGTCACAGCGCCCTCTGTTCATGTTTAGAACCCTTGGTCGTTTCTTTAAAATGTGTCTACAAGTCACAAGATCGCCATTGGTCTTAATCGCTTTTTGCGTAGATTTACGGAACAGTTTCCTTTGCCTATACGCTCTCAAGTCTTAGGAATGTATAGTATTATATTGGAGTATCTTAATATATACCTATTATTCTACTGTACGTGTGTATGTCACTGAACTCCTCCTAAACGGCTGGACCGATTTGAATAATATTTTTTTGTTTGCGTTTGGGTGGCGCCCGGTGGGGTTTAGATTCACAAATCAGCCTGCCAAATGGCGCTACAGTGGGTTCGCTAGTATTTTATATATAAATAGGCGAAGGGAAATAGTTAAGAACTACTTTCAAAGCTTTAAACAGGACATATTCGCTTGATTTTTTTTTGTGAAAGATTGTGCAGAGATGCAATGCAGTCTATAATTTTAATTTGTTTTCCAATATTTGCTGTATAATCCAGGTCAATGTAACGGTAGAAATGTCTACCACTGGGCTAACTCTAGTTACAATAACTGTCTCAGGTAGGTATATACTGTTGGTATTAGCATGCATTGTTCAAGTTCCAAAGCTTAAATGTAGACAACCGATAAGTCTTTTACTTTTAGCGCTTTTTTACAGAAAACAATGAAAGTGCTTGTTGTGCTCTGTTGTTATGTCTCCCATCTATTTTTATACAAACAAAGGATCGACGCTTCGTATATTTCCTTCAAAACCACTACAAACAAACAACTTGGAAACAAATTGTAACTCAAAACATTTCTGTGCCCAAACCCACTTGATGTGAATTTGATCGGAAGTGCGGTGACGAACCACTACAACAAATTGCACACTTTGCACAACCCGATGCCGAAGCCGATGCCATTATCGATTCGAACGAAATTCAAACTCAATTTGGAGCACAACTTCTTGGAATTGGGGAACATCTCTCCACCTACGATATATGCGCATCGGTTGTCGCTTGTCGCTTGTCACATTGGCAATAATTACAAAACGACATTGCACACTGTAACATACAATGTGAATTTGATACTCGCTCTCATAGATCTCGTTTCGAGAACGACCCTCTTTCAGCCAAGCGCGCAAAAAAAAAAGTCTCCGCAGATATTTAGAGTATCCGTATCTATTGCATGCCCGTACGTATACCGATTGCATGCACTGATGAAACGTCCGCTGTCCGTAGAAACAAAACGGACTATTTCTCTCTATTTGTTTGTTGTTTGTTTGGTTTTGCATTTATAGAATTGTAATAATAATAATCATAAATGCTTCAGATAGATTTTGTTTCACAGTTGTTGCATTGCGCGAGCATCCGATACCGAACGAACTGAATGTGATATACGGTTTCTTGAGAGGGGTGGAGGTGGCGAGCTGCTGTCTTGCTCCGAAGAGCGACCGCATGATCTGACTGGGCTTAGTTTACACCTCGGAAAAAGAGCGCAGACAAAGCGCAAGAAAAAGGAAAAACAAAAAAAAACTTAAGCGAAGGTCTCCCCCACCCCACTCGCCCTGTGCTGTTCATTCGTTCGCTTCTCTATTATTGAATTCTGATGAATGCATACAAAAGATTAACAAAAGTATCTACATCGATATTTGTATGGTTTCGGAGAGGGCGCAACAAATACAGCAGTAGACACCAGTCCACCAGCGTGTCTTGCAGTGCTTCGTGGCCTGCAAATGCTGGGCCAAAGACGGATATGTTACCATTTAGTAGCATAATGTGGATGCTCCAATGCAATTGCCTGCCAGCTCAATTTCATTCCCATTTTCCATTATTGTATGTGCACCATTTGTGCGACTTGACGTTTTATTTATATTGTTGGACGCATGTAGTAGTTGTATGGGTGGTTTTATACAAAGGAAAAGTTTATATAAAACGGCGGATAAATAACAGGAAATGGGCGCCCTCTGTGACCAGTGTGCCAGTGTCTATTGATCAGTATCAGATTCGGATATTAAGAATTCAGATGCTTATCAAAGTAACGAGTCGGTTGGAATCCATCTCTTCGATGGTTCGTGGGTAGTATTTTAGCGAGTATCTGCTTTGAGGCGCCATGTGTCTGGTTGCCACATCACACTGGGAATTTGAATAAAAATCACATTCAGACGCACACAAGGACACCTCTGATTTATGGCCACTCCATATGATCACAAATGGCATAGTTTATGATGGAACTGCATATTGATGGCAATTAATGTGCCATATAAACTGCATGAAGTGGTTATGCTCATCGTCATCGAGCCGCGGAAATGTGTGCATATGTGTGCGTCGAATGCGAGCGATGTGGCTATAGGGGTAGCGAATGAACCCCCTCCATATAATCATCACCCGTTCAAGGACAATGAGTCGGCTACAATATAGCACATGGTAATCGCTGTCGTTCAATGAATTCTTTTGGGAGACGCGCACAATGTGTGTGAATGTGAATGCAATCCATATCGTCTTGATATATGCAAATTATTTTTCTATCTATCGACTGATTGTGCGTTTGTAGATACCACTATATAGGTATATACACAGTCAAACTTCCACTCTATCGAATTTTCGAATTAAAATCCTTCAGCTGTTTGATGCATAAATTTCCGAGCAAGGGCGAGGGACCATTGCCTGCACGGGCAGATGTTTACAGACACGCACCTTTGGCTAAGGAATTTATCCTTCTTATGCCATTCATCTTGAAGGATCACTGCGAGAAAGAGTGCGTATGCAAATTTGTTGATTATAGTAGGTACCCACCCAAAGTACCTACCGAATGTGCAATAAACAAGCGACACAAGAAAAAGGATTCCGATCACAACGAAAGGATATATTTTAATCAGCGATTTGATTGTTTTGTTTTCATATGCAAATCAATTGGTATAGGTACCGCCGCGCCGCTCGGATTGCACTACATCTTATACCTGGTGTGGCTTTTATTCGGCCGACCGTGTTTGGAAAATATTCCTTTATTAATTGCAAGAGCATGAAAAAGGACACGCATAACTGAGTGCCGTGTGTGTGATTTATTGGGCTGGGAAAAAGCTTCAACTACACTTTTCTCTGCTGGCAAACGTTGACACATCCAAAAGTAAGTCGCGCTATACCTACGGTATTGCTCATCAGCGGTAGGCAAACATTGCCGTATAAGGCAGCGTCGTGTAGTAGGGCAATAAAAATTCCACAGCCACTTCGTGACACACACCACCCGCTCACTGATAACGATAAATTCCACCGCACAGTTGTAATCACCTAATTGTCTCATTGACCATTTGACACTATATGCTCAGAGTATTTGAAGGAAAAAAAATGCGCAAAACCAATTCCCATAAGTAGGTAAATTATCCTTTGTGGCAGGCACACACTGTAAAACTGGTAAAACTGCAAGGGCGAGGACCGCACTTATCTGCACCATAGGAATAGAAAGCAGCCACATTCAACAGTTGCAGGCCCTTCAATCCCCGGCACGCACACACAACAAGGCCGACACTACCCGCAAAACTACTTAACAAAGCACTCGAATGCAGCTAAAATATAAAAGGATATCAATTTCAGGCTATTGAGATTTGCGTGCAACTATATTGCAAAATATTTACGCAGGGGTGCCGATTGAGGAATAGAAAAGAGTTCTCTCCTTATGTGTGCCATTATCAGTGCACTATTTGTCCTTTTGAGGACGCACTTTGTATGGTTTGGCTGCGTGTGCATGTATCCCTATTGTGAACACGCGTATCATTAATTTGCATTAATTCCAAATCAGGAGGTCCTGTGCCAAAAAAAGAGAACATTTAATAAATGTTACAGTAATGCGATTGAGGTTGACAGTTTCCAATTCGGAGATGGAATTTTTTGACATAATGATCCAAAGAAAAAGGAATACATGCGAGTGAATGTGTACGCGATAAGGATGAACGGGTGGGGGGAGACTGGTTATACTACATGTGAGTGCCAAGGAATGTAGCGTTGTAGTGTGTGTTTTCATAAAGCCCCTTATGCGGATATACGTTTGACATTTGAGGGTTTCAACTCGTTTGTGTCTGCGCGCGCAAAAAAGGAAAGGATTGTGTGCAGGCACATCCTAATGGATTTTCTAATTTTCCCAAAAGGGGATTTTATTAATGATAGTTGCGATTTATTCTAAAAAAAAAAATACATCGTCCTGAATATTTGCCCTACGAACAAGTGTGATCTTCGAAAAGAAAACGCATGAATCGGTGTGAGAAACTAAAAGTGTGGGAATTGTTGTAAATTTGGCGGATGATATTGGGTACACCTGGCTTTGCAAAATACGATCCACTGTTGATGCCATAAGAGCAGTAGTTGACATTGCACAAGGCGCCATCGAGGGGGAAAGATGCGATAGAAACGTTGGACGTTAGAAACGCTTTTAACTCGGCGAACTGGTCTTTTCATTAGAAGATCCCTCGCCAGATTGGGTACACCGTACTACTTGCTACGTATAGTGACAAGTTACTTCAACAACAGGAAGTTGAGATATAACACAGATGAAGGTGAAAAATACTACAACGTCACTGTCGGAGTTCCACAGGGATCGGTCTTAGGGCCCTTATTGTGGAACATCATGTACGACGGAGTACTACGATTGGCGCTGCCTGAGGGAGGGACGGTAATTGGATTCGCCGATTGTGACAGTAGGTAAACAGATTCATGATGTTGCATCTACTACAAACGAAGCAATTACCCGGATAAAGCCAGCCTATAGAACTAACAGATCATAAAACAGAAGCTGTCCTCATAACAAGTCGAAAAACTGTAGAGTCTGCCAACTTCCAGGTTGGTAGCCAATTCATCAGGTCCAAAGAAGCGGATAAATACCTCGGAGTAATGCTGGATTGCGATTCAAAACACACTTGGAATATAGCCAAGAAAGCATCGTAAATGCAAGGTGCTCTCCCGCGCATACTGCCCAACATTGATGGACCTGGATACGCAAGAAGGATCCTACTTTCCAGAGTTTTTACATCAGCTTTAGTGTATGTAGCTCCAGTCTGGGCGCAGGCACTGAGGACAAAGGAGACCAAAAGGAAACTATTATCGACATACAGACCCTCAGCGGTACGAACAATTAGCGGCTTCGAACCATATCGGACGAGGCTGCATTTGTAATAACTGGAATGGTTCCTGTCGATATCCTTGCTGACGAAATGTTGGTGATATATAATAGAAGAGCCTTTAAACCAATACAATGGTGGTGAAATCAAGATGATTAAAATCGAAGAAAAGGCAGCGTCAGTTGCAATGTGGCAAGCTCGCTGGAATAACACAACGAAAGGTAGATGGACATACCGACTTATACCGATAATCCACAGGAATGGAGGGATAGTGACCATGGAGACTGCAATTATAACCTTACGCAGTTCTTATCGGGCCACGGTGACTATCGGAAATATATGCACCGTTTTGGGCATGAGAGCTGACCATCTTGCTGGGAATGCATAAATGAATTTGAAGATAACGAGCACGAAGTATTTTATCGCCCCCGCTTCATGGCATGGACAACTACTAGGCCCAGCCCGTCAGAAACCGTCAACCACATGTTGCAATCACAGGAGAATTGGGCGGAATTGTGTAATTTTATAACCATCCTGCAAAAGGAGCTACGGAGAATTGAAAAGCAAGGAAAAGTCACAGTAGAAGCCTTAGAGGCCGCAGAGACAACAGAAACAGGTGACACAACACGAATAGCTTGAATGCTAACCAGCCCCGCGAAGTAATACCTATAACGGCAGTACCGCGGGGATAGCGGTTGAAGTGTGTTGGGTGTGGATTAATACGTAGGCGCATTCCTCTCTTCGATTATTCGGGCTTGTGAATCGTGCAGGTTGGTAGCACGGGCTACCGCATCTTTAGAAGATTACCACGTCCTTTGGCGCAACCAAAAAAAAGAGCATTTGTGGAGGGCCTTACCAAAAAACATTTTTAGTTTTGACTCTAAATTTTGGAAGTTCGCAAAATTTCCATACAAATTTTGCTTGAGCTTCCGTAAAATTAAAGTCGAGACTAAAATTGGTTATTAGTACGGCGCGGAGTCTTCTAACGGGTGATTTTTTAAGAGGTTTAGAACTTTTTAAAAAAAAAAAACACAAAAAATTCGAAAAAATGAATGAAATATTTATTTGAATGGATAGTTTGAACCTTGCAATTTAATGTTTAAAGATAATTTCATGCAAATGTTGACCGCGGCTGCGTCTCAGGTAGCCCATCCGCTGAGTCCAATTTTGGTATACTCTTTCACACATATCGGCCGGTATCTCACGAATGAATGCATGGATGTTGGCTTCCAGTGCGTCAATCGAAGCGGGCTTGTCCCTATACACATTAGCCTTGACATACCCCCACAAAAAATAATCTAATGGTGTCAAATCGCACGATCTAGGCGGCCAATTGACCGGCCCGAAACGTGAAATTAACTGTTCACCAAACTCGCCTCGCAATTGCGCCATTGTTTCGCGTGCTGTGTGGCATGTGGCACCGTCTTGTTGAAACCACATATCATGCAAGTCAAGAACTTCCATTTCGGGCAAAAAAAAGTTTGTTATCATCGCTCGGTAGCGTTCACCATTGACAGTAACGCTGCGATTCGCATCATATTTGAAGAAATATGGCCCAATAATGCCGCCGGCCCATAAACCGCACCAAACAGTGGCTTTTTCGGGATGCATTGGTAGCTGTTGCAATGCTTCTGGCTGATCTTCACTCCAAATGCGGCAATTTTGCTTATTTACGTACCCATTCAACCAAAAATGAGCCTCATCGCTGAACACAATTTTTCGATAAAAAAGCGGATCCTCGGCCAGCTTTCCATTTCGAACCGAGCACGAATTTTGATAGTAAAATTCAATAATTTGCAAGCGTTGTTCATTTGTAAGACGATCCATGGTTAAATTGCAAACCAAACTGAAGCTGTTTGACAGTGACACAAGGTACTAAACACACGTCAGCTGTCAAAACCAGTGTTGCCAAAACCAAACCAGCTAAAAAATCACCCGTTACAAATCGTTAATGCCCCGCATGATTCTTATAATTACCTTACTAGATATTGGGTAACCAATACTCTTTTGAAGGCTCGTTTGTGATAACTTATATACAAATAGGAAGGGAAATAGTTAAGACCCATTTTCAATGCCTTAAACACAACATATTCGCTTGATATTTGTTTTGTTATGAATATTGTACAGAGGCTGTCTGCAATTTGTTTACCAATATTTACTTTGAATAAGCCAGGTCAATACACTGATACAATTTTTGGCTGAGCGCCGGCAGCCAACAATTGTGCACTTTTCGTGCATGTTTTTTGGAAATTCAAGTCAAGTTTCTTCCATTTTGCAGTGCAAGTCTCTTGTTTCCCCTAATAACTATAGCTTTCTGAAAGGCAGATCAATTGCAACTGACAACTACGTATCGTTCGCCCTCTTACCTCTAAAAGGTGGCAGTGAAATCCATGTAATGTAGCAGCTGTCACCTCTGTTTATCCTCTTGGAATTGTACGCCCTCTACATTGATCCTATTTTGATTTAATGAATATTTTCTTTCCCGAAAAGTCTTTTTGAAGTGTTTACTTCAGTCCCGACCTATCGCCCCTTCCTTGACATCTTCCATCTCTGGTATCCCACAAGGCAGTCATCTAGGTCCCTTTCTCTTCATTCTATCTAAAGTTTTAGGCGATCGCTTTTCCCATAAAGATTTTTCGGGTCTGTACTTATTTTTGTCTTACCTGCAGCTACTAAACTATTCAGTAGACAGCTACAGCTTTGACTCTTTCCGGGCGTTTAGAAAATTCTTAAAAAAAAATCTTTCCAAAGTTTGACCTCCCAGGGAATAGGATAATCAAAAACTCTACCGATTGGTTGCGTCAGTGTAAACAAAGATCTAGAGGACATTTGAACATGAGCGAAATCTTGGTTCAATCATAAGAACATTGTCCAGGGGACGAGCAATATCACTGAATTTTGTGAATTTTAATTGGAAAACAACAACAAATTCAGTCAGTATACTCGATCACGGATGCGGTAATTCAACCCCAGCTTCAAAATCAAGCAAAGACTGAAATTATAAACCAAATAGTTTTAGAATTATGTTTCTTGAGTAGGTATATATATTGCTAAAACACATTTCCGATGGGGATGTTTTTTTGCCGTTGATTAGGGGAATAAATTGCTTCATCTTGTTGTTTATGTTGTCAGTTTCTGAGGTCGCAATTTCAAGGGCAAACTCGCAGACAAAAGTTCGCAGCACCCTGCCAACTAATTTTTTGCCCCCTTTGGGTAGGGGTTAGAAAATACCCGAGGTGAGGCATGTCTGTCGTAAGAACCGACTTAAATCCACGTCTAAACTTAGACGTTAAATCAGTCAACCAAAACTATTTCGGACAAAAGTATGGACGATACACGGTTAAAAATCCTGGGGTCGAATCGCGTCGTCCGTGAACGAGCATTTCGATATAGCTCGTTCACGGAAGTGGCGATTCGACCCCAGGTGTAAAATTTAATATTTTTGGGATTTTACATAAGTTTACGCCGGGAAAATATTAAAATTTAATATTTTGCGTATATATTCAAATCAAACAACTAATAAAGATTTATTAGTTTTAAGTAATGTCTTACTATTACTCTACTCTATTACAAAATATGTTTGAAATTATAGATGGAGATGGGTTTCAACGCAAAAGTATTTGAATTAAACCTTTATTTATATTGATAAGAATACAATTTTAAAACAATTGTTTTTGAATTAAATAAACTGCATAATAAAATATAATACTTTCACCTCAAATTCAATACTTCCTTTGAATTAAACCCATAGACTATTAGAATATAATACAATCTTATTATATTTTAATACTTCTTAAGATTTGATTTAAATGTTGCAACATTAAAAATAATTTATTTTAATACTAATTGTTGTTGGCTTTAAATATTACAATAATAATAATAATAATAATATTGTACCTAATATTTAAAAATTAAAAATTAAATATTACAATACTTATACAAACTTGTCAATCGTATAGGCAAATTCCTGTGTATTTTCATCCCCTTTGAAAATAATCCTGTGCTTTTACTGGGTATATTTTCCTAGACCTTTAAATAAGATAGAATTAATGTATGCCCGAGTTATCTTATTAATTATTCAGTCAATTACTTACTTTTCGGAAAGTAGATAATGCCTAAATCTCTGAGGCAATAAACTGGAATCCACTATGACCATCTCTGGCGCTTTACAACTTAAAGACAAAAAGCAATTATTATAACCGCTTAGACTTGTTTGTATTTTTCAAACATTTTTCTTTTACAAAAACTTTATCCAAATGATTCACTCCATTGAGTAGCACGCGCAAACTAACTCTAAGGTCTTAGCTAGCCCATCGAAAAATTAATGCATTTGGGTTCAAAAATAACACCAATATATTTAAATCTAATCACTTTGGTTCATATCCTGTATTAAAACGAAATAAAAATGTATTGAAGTTGATGGCTTTTTAATAAGTTCGTATTTAAATGGAATCAGAGTAGATCTTATATTTCAAATCAACTATAACCTAATTGTAATAAATTCTTGAATGAAATATTTTTTTAATAAAGACCGGATTAGGTTGAAGAGCAAAAATATTGGATTTTCATTTTTCGAAATTGAAATTATTGAAATGACTATTTTAATGAACAAATTATTAAATTTGAATACAAAAATATTACAGGAAAAGTTTAATAATTCTAAAATATTGAAAACTAATTTTTCTTGTATTGCATAGAGCTGTCATACTGCGGAGGTATTAAAAAACGCTCCCATATTTTATTACTTCAGGTGCGGTACTTGCAAAAGTGAAAATCCAGCCATCGTTCTCTCTACTGCGATAGGGACAATGATTCTGAACCAACATACATAGCTTTAGCTTCGTCTCTTCAGACCAGTTCAGAGAGACCTTGTTCGGTCGCAACGTCCCTGAATTGTGATGCATTCCGGACTAACATTCGGTCTTTTTTAAAGATTTCTGCTTTTGCTTCGCTGAATTGATGTCTATAATAAATGGTTCAATTATTTATGCGATGAGTAATCGGGAAATGACACTCGATCCTAATAAGTCCGCTTCACTTAAATGCCGGCCTTAGATTGCAATAATTTTGCTTTCCTCCTGTGTATCCTACCCGCGTCGCAATAGCAACAATGGTATGGTCTTTTGGTGTTTCCTGCTCCCCATTGGGTTAGAGAGGTTTCCTCGGCTTTATGGAATTAAGTCGCCTTTCAGCTCTAAAGCAATATCCCCCAAGGCGGTCCCAAAACGTGACAAATCATTGCATCATTCGCCAGTTGAAATTTGAACAGAATACTTTCGATGGAGGTAGGTAGTCATCAGCTCACTGGCTGGTGCACAAAAGTCAAACTCTAATTATTGAGAATTGAACTCTTGTCAACATGTACAATACACATGAATGTAAAAAATTCAAATTCAACCTTAAAAGCCAGGTGACAAGGAAACCACTATTATTGACTAACCAACCATCATTTCTCTTTTATTTTTTTTTTTACAATTTTTGTGTCGGTTTTGTCTATTTTGTTAACTGAAAACAAAAATCATTAAACATTTCGCCATTCACTGTTCGAAATTCGGATCACACACATGCACAGTGCAAGAAAAACAAAGACAGATCGCCACTTAAACGCGATGATTTACTTGAGTTCCATAACATTAAAGCCAGTAGCAATCAAATTTTAACTACTTTAATTAAACGTTATTTCGGAATAAGTCGGAAAAAAGAGTGAGCAAGAAAAACGGAAATAACAACGAGAAGGTACATAGAAGAAATCATTGAAACCACACATACACACAGACAGACTGGCTGACAAAACTTTTGTTGTACCTGTTTAACTGGTCGTTAAATAATTTTTAATTGCACAACACATTTAATAAAGACAAGACAAGACCAACAAAAGCTGGCCGCCGAAAAAGTCTGAGAAAATTTCGGGTCCGCTTTAAATAAATTACCGCAACTAAAATTTGAACCTCTACTTATTCAGAGTGAATCTGAATTGATATCGCTTCGGTTTGATCGTTTCTCATTTTTTGGCAGCGGCATAGACATCCTGTGGGAAAATCGAAAGTAAATCTGTGAATCGAACGCGGCAAATTTATGCAAAACAGGCGAATTAACATAATTCCCATAGGTAGGGCCATTGTGCGCAGGCATGGACTGGAGGATTCAATCAAGGTGCAGAGTATCCTGGGCACAAAGGCGATATCAATATCAGAAAACACAGAATGAAAAATTAATTCCTGATAACTGTGGGTAATGGCATCGGGAACTCGTTGTTGAGCTATCCTCGCCCCTTCTTTGTGTGTCGGTCCTGCTTTGCATATAAATGGAGTTTGTGGATCGTGATCCGATCAATGACGCATGGGATTCAGTATTCGATCGGTAGATGTCGTACCTACCAGTAATTATTATCAATCCGAACTATTGCCAAAGCAAGCGCTCCTCTTGCAGCGGGTATAGGTATCTATGGCCAAACAAGTGCGCCCAAAGCTGATCTCCTTATCAGCAAGCGAAAATCTTTCGAGTTCCACACGAAAATGAAGCAAAAAAAAAATTTTCTCTGTGGAGCTGGAAATTACCACCGCTGCGCTGCCGCTTATTGTTTTCCGTTGAACGAGCGAAATCAAATGAAACTACGCAATAATGAATAATGGAATGGCTAGTGTGTGTGTAGTGTACCTGTACTTACCGCTAGAGAGGAAGAAATCAAACACCAAATGAGATCGTGGGAACAGTTGAGTCACCTGAAGAATTAATGACAGCTAAGCAGCCAAGGAATCGGCAGCGGTTGCCATGGATATTCATTCATTTCGATGAGAGAAACCCAACATCACGCATGCGACTCCAAACTCCAATATGCGATTTACTGGGGAGGAGGCAGGCCAAGTCCAACGGCAGCGGTTGATCTAATGCCATTGTTTGCAGTGGCGTAATTGTTGTCTCTTTGGCATGGGACTTTTTCGACATTGATGTGAAGCTGGGCTCGTTTTTTTTCTCCATCATAAAGGCACGTATCGTATAGTTCTGGTCTATTAACGAGGCTGAGGAGAGTCAATCAAAGCTACGCTATAACGAATTGTGTCTCATATAGTAATTAGATATAATTTGGTCAGATCGGTTGTGTAGGGGAGTATACTTTGTGTTCGAATATGCTACTAAGTGGATTGATTTTAGGGCAGCTGTGGGAATGTGTCATTGTTTCTGCAAAGTATAGACCTGTACTGTAACAAGACTGAGCGTGGGACAATAATAAATGATTGCGATCTAGAGACGTGCTCGATAGGTACGCAACGATGTCAGTTAAGTAGTAGAATGTTCGACTGGGAGATTGCAAAACAACCTCCGAAATCTGCCACGCAAACGACATGTACTTGTACGCATGATGGGTCACTTGTAAGTGGTGTTGCAATTCGCATGGAAGACATGTTCTACTGTGAGGTGATCGGTTCTGTTTTATCTCGAATTTAAGAGAAAAAAAATCCACTTGGCGTTATTTTTAATACAAAATTGCGACAGTTGAAATTGTACATTATATTTGAATGTGTCCCTTGTTACGTCATATGCATTAATTGGTGAGACTTCAACACCAAGTAAAACAAATGCTGTCGTGTTGTATGAGAGAAGAATAGATGAAGAATAAGAAAAGCCGAGGACCAGAGAGGTCTTGAAAAGTGATCGCTTAATCATTCGCAAGATTTGACTGATCATTTACAACCAATGCCACCTAGACTACATTTAGATTAGATGAGAGGCGCGAGGGCTTTCAAGGGGCTCTGGCACTGCGGCTTCTTAAAGGAGCCTATTTTGCCTTCCCTTTTAGTTCCCAGAGCCATCTTTTTACTGCAGAGGCAGTCAGGAGGACAAGAATCTTCTCTGGGTGTATGTCAGCAAGGGATGCTGGATTGACGAATTCATCCCCGAGGATATCTTTCCTAATACGGTAAAGATGTGGACAGTCAGTGAATATGTGAAGAAAAGATTCGTCACTCTCAAGACAAAGTCCACAGGTTGGATCCGGTGAGACACCAATGCGGTGGAGGTGTTTTTTCACGAGGTCACTTATTATTCCTGTTAGGATTCTCAGGCTATTTTTGTCCAGATTAATCATGAAAAGCGATTTTCTGGGAGAGTATTTAGGGAACAATTTTTTGTGCAGTTCTGACCAACTGTGTTTTGCTAGATCTCGTTTGATTCGGTGTGAGAACGGTTCCTAGTATAGTTCCTGAAGAGGTTTTTGCTGACTCCGCAGAAGGGTTCAGGTCCGATGAGTGGAGTGGTTGCTCCGATTTTATCCAGAGAGTCGGCTGATTCGTTGCCTTCAAATTCTCTATGGGCTGGGATCCAGTGGAGGATGACTAGGTTTCTCTTAGAAAGTTCATAGATGATTGTGAATGTTTCTAGGATTAGTTTCGATTTTATGACAGATGAGTCAATAGTTTTGAGAGCTGCTTGGCTATCTGAAAAGATAAATATGGTTTTACTCCTAGTTCTAGAACTTAGTGGTAAATTGCAAGAACCTCAGCCTGAAATATGGATAAGTTTTTCCCAAGGCTAACTGAAAAGTTCACCTCTGGCGACTCACCGTAGATTACAGTTGCAGTGCCTGACTCCATCTTAGAACCGTCTGTATCCCAGATGATGTCAAGAGGTGAAGGATTAGGTTTGTATTTTTACCAGTCTTCCCTAGGGGGGATGATTATGGAGAAGTTTTTATTCGAGCCATATTCCGGTGTCATGACATCAAGAAGCATGCTAAATGGATGCCACCTACAGTAAATTGTATTTCACAGCGACTGCTGCTTTACACGATATCGACTGCAGCCGATATCCAATAGCGGCATACACGGGCTCATTTAAATACTGGATCAGTTCGGAAGAACCTAATAGCGAGCCAGCTCTATAGTCGTGAATTTTGCAGCGCAGTTCTGTAGATTAGAAGAGGACACCCGAAAATTAGGCGCAGTAGGTTGCACGTTTAAGGCTAAGAGTACTCTCCTACTGACACTCGCAGACTTCATTTCTTCTCGATTTTAATAGGACAAACACTGCGACGGAAGAAACACATGTCTCGCTCGCCACCCCCATGAATCATCTCCACTGTATGGTGCCACACCAACCCCATCCATACACTGGCTCATTTCGAATGTAATTTTCATATCATTTCTCTGATGGCAGAAACAACGTTTTTTTTGGGGCCGCCAAAAATAAATGAACCAACTAAAAGGAGGTCAACCGCAATAATCATCGATCACACACACCCGCCTATATGCTGAAACACTATACCTTCATTTCATGCAATATGTGCGTTGAGGAACATATTTCCAATTCAGAGCCTCATGGGGACGGTTGGTCAATGGCATAAAAAGTCGACCATTGTTTCTGTTCTGCTGCGGAAGGATAGAACGCCTCCCCGACACAGTCGCCCGTCCCACACACATGTTTATCTAGTAGTCGCATTCGTCGGTGGGCAGGGGGATGACAGCGAGGTTGAGGTGGCAAAAGGTTAAATCGAGCTTTTTTGTGTAACCGCCGTTAACCTATAGGGAGGCATTGATAAATGCTCTTTAAATACCAACCCCTCACTTAGTACGGTTAGTCGTCGTCGGCTTCCTCGTTCACCCTTAGTACCGCAGCATATCCTAGCCATAGTCCAAGACCAAGTCCATTCATCGTCACTGTCCACTGTTCAGCGCTGTATTCGCAGAGTAGTAAAAGCGACCCCTTGATTTTTTTTCTTCCTTCCTTATTTTCCGATTATATTCCTTGTTTTTTGTTTTGTTTTTTTTTTTTTTCTCTCTCATTGACTCGTTTACATGGCCGCAAAACAATCATCTCCAGGGTGGATACAAATGGAGGTCAATAAGGGGGTTGGTCGGTCGGTTGTTTGACTAGCGAGCTGGTTAACCGCTTTTCATTTGAATTCGTGTATATTAAAGTAAAGCCATTGGGACACATGTCATTCGGCGTGTGTTTGTGTTTGTGTGTTGTTGTCCTGCTTACGAATTGAAGATCTTAGTCATCGATAAAAAAATCATGAAATGATAGCGACGCGCAGCATATGTAGTCGAGGGCAGCATACATACCTATAACAGTAACGGCTAACCGAGTGTGCCTAATGAGTGCCTGTGTGTATTGTATAGTGTAATGTGTAATAATATTCAAATTAATTTCACTATAGGACTGCGCGCACCTTGTGATACATATACACGCTGGTTGCGAGCAACACGACGTTCCTCGTCCGGACACCTGAAGACTGATGGATTATAAGTCGATATCGTAATGAAAAGGCGGGAAATTATCCCCGACGGGATAGCCCATAGCCATCAGTTTCAGTTGTGTGTACGAGTAGAGGTATATGTGTTTGAGATCCTTGGCGGATTGGACGGTGCGCGGCGACATTGGGCCATGACTTTTGAATGGTCGACGCGCGGTCATTAGCGGAGGGTGGGCTGGTAAATAGTTTCGATTTTCACTTAGGGCGCATGCAAGTCAAGTGGACGTTGACGGCGATGACCATGATAGTGGTTATAGGCGCTTTGTTATTGGCTCTTATGTATTGCGGGTAATTATTATGTAAATTGGGCGAACGAAGAATAAGTATTGAAATTCAAAAAGTCCACTAAAGTGCTAGTGATAGGCACAGCCACAGCCGCAGCCACAGCCCTCGGCACGCCATTGTCGATGGCTACTTGTTGGAATTACATGGTAAAGGAAATCGGCTTACGAGTGTGTATACGGTGAATTTGCAGACGTAGGCAGTGTGTCAGGAAGGATTCTCAGCAGTACAATTGCCCGACGAGTCTTTGAGGTCGCCTCTGAGGGGTTGCTCAGTAAGTGCAACCTCAAACAAATAAAGGCAGTAATCAAGGAGTGAGTTGGCTGCAGGTTATACCTTCTTATGTTAAATCTTGCCACGAACTGTGTTAAGCAAGCCAGCAAAATGCTGACACTGCTGATTTAAGGCCGGTTTCCCAGAGGGAATCTAGCACCAGCCGCCAAAAACTTAGGGACAGAGACTAATGTCACTTTCCCGGCGGGAGCCTTATCCGGTACACGAGACTGGTATACTAATTACACTAGGGCAAGTCTCATGGTTTTCCCATCACTAAGAGAGTGTGACTTATACGTGACCAATGCAAATTTCCGCTGTCACCTAAGGGATGGGTACAATAGGCGAGAGTGTGACGAAAGGGGACGTTTCGTTACCCCGGCGATAAAAGTTGTCCGTTCATCCCGCACTCCTGAAAGCATTGTCCTATGTTGTCAATTTATACCTATAGCTTATTTGAAGAGTTCCAAGGTTGTTATACCGCTCACGAACGAGAAAGGCTACCTTTTGGGTTCACCTTCCTCAAATGCTTAGGACTATCGGCATTTCATCTTTAAATTTCGCATGTTTCGTCTAGGCATCTATAAAAGCCTATAGCATATAGTCAACTCCCCAGAGAGCCGGCTATATCTCGAAGAAGACGAAACAGCTGCGCTCATCTTGTGCGAATGCCCAGATCTATCCAGCACTAGAAGGAATTACTAAGTTCGGATGAACTGAAGAAGTCGTCTGTTGAAAACATTATCAGCTACATTAGGGAAGTGAAACTCTTGCAATTTTCGACACAGTAGACCTTTTACGTCGACGTGCCTCTTTATAGCCTTGGCGAGTCAGAAGTTTAAAAAAAATATTTTAATCTATAAAAGCCGCCGGTGTGGTGTGTTTTAGAGGACCCTCATAAACCTTGACTTTCCACCACCGACTTGCAAGTCACCAGGGGCAAATCGGACTTGATCTACCCAACTGATCCTTGGACTTACCCGGAGAATGCTTGGTAGATGCGACAGATTGCGCAGTAAAGTGGTAGTCCCCGCTTTTCTTAATTTCCTTAAAAACAGCTTTATCTGGTGAATTTTCAAAAGCCACGTCTTTCGAAGCTGCTTTTATGGAGCTCCTACAGCCAGAGGTTTTATTTGTCGTAGCTTATGTAGTATTTGCAACTTTCCTTAAAGATCTGACAAAAAGGAGCTCAAATCACGAAATTGCAAAAGGCTAACCTAACAAAACTAAGTCTTACTGAGTCCTACCTAAAATTTTCACAAGCAACCATTTAGGCTTTTGATAGTCTTAAGACATCAACAGCTTGTTTGGCCTGAGGCGTATAAGCCCGAAGGAATCGCTGCCTTTGGTCCATACTCAAACAGCTTAAACTCCATTTTTTAAAAGATTAAGTCATCGTTAGTCAATTCTTGAACATATTTGGCTTGCATTTCAAATAAAGAAAATAATAAATAGTTGGCGCAACAGATCCACAGGGACCCTAGGATTAGCTTCGTTTTGTGAGTTTTTCATTTTTGGAATGAATGGAAGGGATCTACAATTTTATGCCGATTCCAAACGGCCGATTGAGAAGCTCTTTCAAGACAGTTATACTCTCGGATGTTTGTCAGAACGTTCGCGAGAGGTGGCGCATTAAAAAAAAACCCTTTTCAACATATCAAATACAAGTTCTTATATTCGAAGAGAAAAGTATTAGGCAAGCCCATACTTTTGAAACACTGTCTGCGGAACAGCTCGCAAGCAAGAAAGTAGAACTCGCACATACACCTCCAGTAAATATGTTAATTACTTTGTTAACAGGTAACACCACACACAGTTATAATGGTTGCACGTTGAAATATACGCAAGACCCTTATATATTTATTTGGTTCGTCGCAGTCGAAAAATTATCCTGCCGATGAATAACGAAAAGTCCAAATTAAATGACTCTGACGTGACTTTTGAATGTTTTGTTCTTGATGTCGGTGTACCCACTTAGGTAATATTTTCACCTATGTTAATTGAAAAATTTATTTTGCGGTCGTTTGCGGCGGGGTTTTTTATTTTTGCTGCTTTTCGTTGGCTTTTCTTATCGATTCGTATATTAATTTGTTATGCTTGACAGCGACTAAGAGCTGCGCCTGTTCGAAGTGGTCTGGTGTGAGACTTGGAAAGTCTTCTCAAGGGACAGGGTAGGTCTCTGCGCTCAGTTAATGGAGGGATCAATGACAGATGGATTCTTTCATCACGAAGGACTATTTTTACTTGGACATCGAATTTAGTCGGACTTTTAGTTGGGTGGGGATGTGTCGAGAAAAGAGTGAAGAGCATTTAGAGAGGGTAAACTTGTAGGGCGTAAGGGATATATTGGGGCTTACTTGACCTAAAAATTAAAAGTATGAAAAGTAAAGATTGGTCCTTTGTAAAACTGTTGCGGCAACTATTTATTTTTATAGGTATAGTCGACAGTTTCTAATAAGCTAGGAAAGAGGTCTTGCACTCGTCGAATTCATCGGCAAAAAAGCTGTCTTCGCTTAGGGCAAACTTGCTTCGATCCTTCAATAGATATAAACCAGACTCAATGGAAACACAAGTCGAGGATCTCACCTTGCCTTCGATCAAGTGAGTCTCATTTTTGGCAGAAGTTGAAAGGATCTACAGTTTTATACCCGTTGGAAAGGTTGAATTGAGGAGCTTCGCTGTTAGCCTCGGGGCGTTGAGATTGTTCAAGCGTTTGCTTCAAATTGTTTGTTGAGTTTGTTTTTAGCCGTTGCGCCATAGAGTGACCGATAATCCATAAAGTTGGCAAAAATAGGAAAATTTAAATTATACCAAAATGATGCAGTCCTATGCAAGATCGGTAGAGGTATTATTCAGATATACAAAACAGGTTTTGAAAGTATGATAGGTGCAGGGGGGGGGGGGGGGGGGCTAGTTGCAACAGTGAACCTATGAATCGTCGCCATTGACAATTTAGCAGAGCGACTGAGTGGTTCAAGTGTTTATAATTTTGTGAAAACAGTGTGCACAAATAACAAATTTTTATGGCGTCATTTAAGAAAAATAAATACGTATGTCTTGAAGTGTTTTGTTTATGTGAAAAAAAGTGTTTCAAAAATATGTTAATCTAACTACCTAGTTTTTCTGTTATTTATGTAAAGTGGCAAAGTTTTAGTTCACTAAGTGTGCTTCCATATCGGATGGAACAGACAAACAAAACTGCTTTTTGTGGGTATTTAAACTCCAAAAAAACACAGAAAAATAGATTTGTTTGTCTAAGGCGTTTTGTTCCATCCGGTGTGGAAGCTCCCTTAGGTGTGAGATCGGGTCCCGTTTTTTGTGTTGTGTTGTTGTTAATGCCTGTAAGTTCTACTAAAATTGTTCCGAGTATTTTTTGTAAACTGAGCACTCATAAAGAATGTAGGTATTTCTTATTGTACAGCAAATTTATATTTAAATAAATACAAATACAAAAAATATAAATAATGCCGTAGTGAACAAAAAAAAAGTCTGCACATATTTGCACTCTTTTATGTAATCAGCCGTTGATGTGACCAAATTTAAGCCGTAATATGCGATACGTTTTTTTATTTGTTTTAGGATCAGGCAGATCTGACATTTTTTTGTCAAGGATTTCTTTATTTGAAAAAATGAATTAGGTGCACCAAAATTGAGTGACCGTGTTCTATTTTGACGAACTATTTAAAAAAAAACGCACAAGCTGCCTTAAATACGAAAGTTATAAGCTTAATAAGCAGATGAAAGACAGATTTTTGGCCCCGAATTGTACTTGGATAGAGACATATCAATAGGATTTCAAAATTATGAAAAAAGTTCACTGGGGAGACCTTAATAATTTCGTTGAATCTTCAGACAGGTCAGAGCGCTTGAAAACCCAAATTTGGCGATCTAGGTATTCAACTGCTGATCTTTATTACGCCGCACAAATTAGCCTACGATCATCAGGTAATGTTGTTGCTTCGAAACTAGTATAAGAAATTACCAGTGAAATAGCGGGTAGCACAGCGATCGATAAGGCAGTCAGTAAGCACGAAACCAATGAACAGGTCCAGCTTTCACCGGAAAAAGCGTTATCAATGATTGTAGATGCACAACTTACAATGCACCAATACAATATTATTAGGAATAAAGATTGAACATCACCCAGAGAAAAACATGTGTAAAATTTACCTAAATCGTGGTATAAGTTAGCTTAGTCCTAAGGCCGTTTTGAACTTGGTAAGTTCTAAGGTAGCTTACCTTAAATTCCTAAGGTAATCCAAAATTTTTAGACATGTGTAAAATCAGCCTAGTTTTTGGTAAACTTGCCTAAGGCATTTTGTCTTACTCCTATGCTGAATTTAGCCTAACATGTTACTTAATCTTACCTATTTTATTTTTGTAGGTCTGTGTAAAATCATCCTAGTGTTTGGTAATAGTATGCCAGATTGTGTAAGGAGTTTTACCTTAAACCTTGGCTGAATTAAGCTTAACATTTAACCTTAGGAATGCATAATTTTACCTATTTTAATTTTTATAACATGTGTAAAATCAACTTAGTTTTTGGTAAAGGTATGCCGGTTGTCCAAGAGCCATGTGTATGCAATACATATCAATCCACACATCATCAACATTGCAGCACTCGTAAATACCGCAAAATACACTCTAAAATTATGCTCAAATAAATTTAATTTACCAGCCAGGTCAGAAAAGCTATAAAAATTAAATAAAAGAAATTGTTTAATGTTATGTAATTTTTGTTTTACATATTTTTTATTTTTTTTATTTTTTTATTTATTTATTTATGACAATAGATAGGTAAGTGCTATAATTAATAGTTTTATATAATTTGAAAAGTGTGACAATATGCCATGAAGAAATGTTGAGAAAGCAATATGAATATTATCTGGAAATAGAAAACATACATTTGACTAATACAAAATTTTCTTTGTGAAACATTGTTTACGAACCGATGTCCATTTTGGCTATATTTGCATTAAGTTCCTTGTTGTTTAGCGTAGGTTGTGTTGTAGGTCTGAATTAGGGCTTCGCCTTGTTCTGTTCTGATTAAAACATCGAATGCTGTGATCTAAAGTATAAGAACAATATATAAGTAAAAACAATCAAGTCAATTATTATATCTCATACACAAAAAAAAAAAACATCTGTCGTCGGACAGAACCCAAGTAGCTACTAGTTACTAGTTACTAGTTGGGAATATTTTCTATTAACAAAACCATTGTTTCCCTCGGGAAAAGAATGTGTTTGTATGACAAAATAAATAAAACAAAAGCTATATTTCACTGCACTCACCTGAAACTTCTTCTTCGATTATTCTTCTAATAGGTATTTTGCTTGTTATTTGATTTATTGTTTCTAACTTTAGATTTTTCACACTGTACTAAACTGTAGTAGATAGGTATCTACTATTTTTAATTTTTTTTATTTCACTAACTTCAACTTATATCACTGATAATTTGTTGTTTCCAAAAAAAACGTCCACACTACACAAAGGTTAGACCAGAGTGGCTTGCTTTGCCGCAAGTAAAACACATTGCATTCAACAAGCGAAGGAAATATCACCTTAGATCTTATATATTTACCTTAGAACTAAGGCAATTTAGCATGGTCGGTGAAAATGTATGTGGAATCTCACCTTAGGCCTTAGGTACATTTACCTAGGAACTAAGGTAATTTGTACACTGTTTCTGAACCTAACGGTACATTCCGTAGCAATACACGAAAATAAATTTTGATTGGCTGGTTGCAGGCGGCTTCTATCAGGTGGCTTCTTTCAAACAGTTGGCCTGCACAATGCTCATGGTATATTGGTATGCAAACGTTTATCCGTCACCTCCTATATTTACCTTAGATTCTAAGGCAATTTTGCATGGTCGGTGAAAATGTATGCGGAATATCACCTTAGGCCTAAGTTACATTACATTAAACCAGTAACTAAAGTGGCTGATGAATGGTGATAAGTATTTAGAGGGATATCATTTATTAAGATAGCCGGAGGTAAAGTCACCTTAGGTTTAAGCAGAGTTACGTATGTCCTTAGGTGGATATGTATTTATTTGTATTTAAGTAAAAATACCTAAGGCCCTTAGGCAATTTAACCTAGTTCTCATTGCCTATGGCATGCATAAATTTACCTATTTATTGGCAGATTTATGCCACGCCAAAACATTTCATATAAAAATATTTACCTAAGGTTTTTAAGGCAATTTAGCCTATTTTTCATGACCTATGCCATGCATAAATTAACCTATTCATTGGCAGATTTATGCCTGTCCTAAATATTCCATACAAAAATATTTACCTAAGGCGTTTAAGGCAATTTTACACTGTATTTTTCTCTGAGTGATACAAACTGATTTAACAAATATTTTAGGTACCCAATGCCTCCTACTGTACACAAAGTTTTAGTTCATGGGCCCATAATTATAAACAAAGCATTATACTTCCAATAGGGCAATTACTCAGATGTTTTGCAATTATTGGAAACTCCTAACACTAATGTTGCACATTTATAATTGTTAGGACTCGATTCCTACACTGATGACTCATAAAATTAATGGGAGCGGGTCGAAATTCTGCTTTCAAAATTCTGTTTTGCAAAATTCTACCTTTTAATACAAAAATTCTGCTTTTCAAAATTCTGTTTTTTTTTCTGTTCTGTCTAACAAAATTCTGCTTTTTAAAAATCTGACAGGCAATATTTTAAACAAATAAATTCTGCTAATTCTGTTTTTTTTTCCAATTTACGAATTTAAAGAAAACAAATATTTTTCAGCTTTGTCAACAACTTACAATATATTTCATATAAAGAAGGTAGATACACATGTGGGTACCAGGAACAGGAACACACATATATCCATCCACGCACAACTTATATTTTCATTTATTGGATTTAACTACAGATATATTCATTTTCACTCTAGAAACACACGTTCACTCAAATGGGTATACCATACAGAAAATGTGTCTAAATTAGGAGAGCAAACTTAAAACCAATAAAAAAAATACTCATTTTACCTCATCTTCTATAAAAAGTGAGTCGGTAGGTAGGTAGAATGGGTTGGAGTCGAAATTCTGGCGAGATCAAAATTCTTTTTTCAAAATTCTGCTTTCAAAATTCTGTTTTACAAAATTCTGCTTTCAAAATTCAGCTTTTCAAAATTCTGCTTTACAAAACTCTGAAAATAAAAAAATAATTTTTGAGACAATGGTAATTTGCGCAAATTATGAAATGTGTATGGGGGGGCATGCTGCCCCCCTGCAACCCCCCCGCTTGGATTTACTGTTGGATTACGGGGTGGGTGCGAGGTTTTTTACTTATATTTTTTGTTGAATTTTCAAATTGTTGGGCCCAAAATTCGAATTTCAGCACTCAAACTAGATAAAAATTTTCGAGATTTTAACCATTCTAGATTTTATTCGTTCTAGTAATCGTTGAAAAATATTTGTTTTCTTTAAATTCGTAAATTGGAAAAAAAACAGAATTAGCAGAATTTTTTTGTTTAAGATATTGCCTGTCAGAATTTTGAAAAGCAGAATTTTGTTAGACAGAACAGAAAAAAAGCAGAATTTTGAAAAGCAGAATTTTTGGGTTAAAAGGCAGAATTTTGCAAAGCAGAATTTTGAAACCAGAATTTCGACCCGCTCCCAGGTAGAATGTTTTACATAAATATTTGCAGAATTTTATAAAGCTAAATTTTGTAAGGCATAATTTTGAAAAGCAGAATTTTGAAAGCAGAATTTTGTAAAACATAATTTTGACCTCGCCAGAATTTCGACCCCAACCCAAAATTAATTTGTTGATTTTTTGAATTAATTTGTTTATATTAAACTCATTAGCTTTTTCTTATTTGTTTATTTATTTATCTCTATTTGAAGTTAATTTTTGTAGTTTTTTGTATTAAGTATGTTGCTAAAAGAAATACATAAGTATACACTAAAATTAATGAATTGAATTAATAAATAGATATTTTTTTTTCTAACAAGGAATGTATGAAATCCTTTAAAAAGTAGATATGTAAATTTTTTCTGCCGTAATTTTAAATGGGATATTTGTATATTGATTAAATTTTTTTCGCAATTTGAATTAAAATAAAAATAAAATATTGAAAAGAGAAATGTGACAGAAAAAAATGTCTGAAAAAGCAAATAGTTTAAAAACCTTATAACTTGATAATCATTGGGAATCCTTGGTACCCTCAATTTTTCGTTTGTCTCTGTTCAAGCTATCATTTCAATAAATAAAAATGAAACAAATAATTTTGGTTGGTATAAGTAAGCTACAAAAGACTTATGACTGGTATGCTTATTTTCATTTTCATTTATTTCGATTGATTGCTTACACCTTAAGACATATAATTATCTTATAAAGTAGTGAAAGCTTAATAACATTTAATTCTGTTTGAATACAAGCTACTAAAAGGACAAAAATATAAACATATAAACATACATCTCCATTAGATTTATTAGATTTAAGAAATCAAGCTAGAATCGAAATCAGTCGGGAAATCACGAATAAAAGGACTTGAGTTCAGTCCGAAATTGCCTGGTCCCGCCTAACCTTCACACATGCCGAGGCAAGGAATTCCATAAGCGGTCAGAGTTAACGAAAAATTGTCGCTCCGATGTAAGACATGCGGCTCTAGGGTGAACAAGTTGTTGGGATCTGTTAGAGGAGCTAAAACACAATTTATTGTAAAGGTAACTTGGCTGATGTGTCCGAACCACATTGGATAACAAAATAAGTGAACGATAACGAAATAAATACAAAGTAAAGTAGAAAGTGTCATATTATAAAGTGACTTAGAATAATAAAAATTAGCGTACGCATTAGCAAATAACCCAACCAAGTTCTAATGTCTTCAGAGTTTTAACTGCTCAATCTGCTCGTGAAGCAAGGGTTTCACTGTATAAAAGGATTTTCCTTTGACTTCCTTCAAAATTACGTCTTTACTTGATTTTTTTCGGGCGGTTTTCTCAACGTGGCTCAGTTGTGGCTATTGTAGCAAAGCAAACGGCATCAAACTTCTATCGAACTTACACCTCATACCACAACCCATCCGTATTGTTATTGCATACCAACTTTGCCGAGACAACTGAACTACAGGTCAACACGAATTACTTACTTATGGTGACCCCTTATAAAACCACGCCTGGATAAGACGTCCTGGTCCTGGACGCTCCGCAAACCCACATCATCGCCCACCATTTTGAGGGCTCTATTGACGCACTATGCACACCAACACAGCCAGCCGCAATAGTTCGTGACTCATCCATCCATCTATAGCATTAGTTTTCTACAGCTCTTCAGCTGACCATGATTAGGAGGGGAATCCGTCTGCGCTTAGTGTAGCGTCCTCGTAGCGAGCACAAAATCACAAATCTCTGGTCTATTATCGCGCTCGTCTTTCGTATCTAGATAGTGTAAATCTTAATGTCGGTGGAAATGAAAAATAATAATAAAAATATGACAAGCCAAGTTATGTCCGCCCCAGAACGGTGGTCTACTTTGTTCATATACACACGAGTATGATGTTCCACGGCCGGCATAAGGATGCGCTGCCTGATCAGCTTCTCTTGATCTCGACTCAAAGTTAAATATTACACCAGAATGGGTGATCACGTACGCAGAATTCACATAAAATTTACAATCTGTCTCTGTTTTGTTTTACCTTCTTATTTTTATGGTTATCAGCGCGACTCGAAGTGGGTTCCAGCGAAGTATAGTTACAAAGTGGCGTTCGATGCCGCACACTCTTTTAATTGGACTGTGTTGTGTATTCCGACAGGCGAGGATATGCCGCGTTATGAGGATGATGACGACACGCTCACAGGATCGTCCCAGCTCCACTGTCAGGGAATATTTCATCTTCTTTGGGCTTGATGTGATTGTGAAGGAAACTGCCATGAGCGACGGAGCTCAACTCAACTGGAACCACTAATTGAATGTCGTCTTGTGGCCACAATCGGTCCCCACAACGGTGTTGGTCACTTAACCATTTAGGTGTGAAATTTCACACCGAATCCGATTCCAATTGTAAAATATTGGCCGGAAATTAAAAACAATAAAACAACAACAGCCAAAGTGGAGTAAAACATCAGCGACAGTAGGCCAGTGCGCGCGGGATGCTTTGTTCCATTGTTAATGGTGTCAGTGAACATACATTTCCACACAGGCTGTGTGCGAACATGGTGCCCCTCTCGGGAAATCAATAGCCGGCGATCGTTCGACCATTCAAGCAGCCGAACGTGGTCCGAAATTCGTTCAATTGCGCACTAGGGGACCCCGTTTCGGAACTGACCTGGAACTGAAAATTCGTCGGGCGACTGAGCACCTGCACGCGCGCCGCTTCACTGAGCTACAACCGAAAGCACTTGGAGGACTACTCGTACTCACTATATACTCGACCATCACCATCACCAGTTGAAGAAGCAGAAGTTTTTATTTCAATTACGGCGCTCGACCCCCATATAAATATTGAGCGATGACTGTTTGGTGTCCCATCTTAATTTATGCCAATTAAATTACCGACTCTAACGGGCAGCACTGCACTGTCCACTTGTCCAGTGTCCACTGTCCAGCTCATCGGTCGATTGTTCGTTACAAAATTTGTATTTTTGAGTCCTTCGATCGACGATGGTCGGGGCGCGTTATCAGTGCATGCAATCAGATCCATGCGCGCAACGGAGCGTAACGCGTCAGTAACCCCTATTTGAGCTGCGCTGCGGTGGAATTCTAATTGACCAAAGGGGAGATGGGACAACTTCAATTAACTCACGTCCACGTCCTCTTCATATCGCAGGGAAAGAAGCCGAATCAAACTGTTGTTCGTGGTGGCGGTGGTGGTAGTGGTGGTGGCGGCAATGGCAAATGAAGCGTGGCAGTCAACAACGCAGTACTCAAAACATAAACAACCGCGTTTGGCCGCGGGTTCAACAGGTGAGACTTTAACTTCTTAATTACATGACAACTACAAGACGGAGGTGACTTTCATTCCCGAGAATGCGACCGCCGTTCGGTCATCAATCGATATCTCGACGTACAATAGGGAATTCCCTCTTTTATCTAGTCGACCATAATCGAATTGAGGGTCCACCTGCCCGCAGTCGCTGGTGCTCTTCGACAGGATCCGAATGCGGGTTTTTTAATTATCAATGTTCGCGCCAAGACGTTTTTCGAGGGTAAGACGGGTGCATCTGTTGAGGCAGGTCTATCAAAATTGCTCCCATACAGCCTATTTCATATTTCGTCTGTCAAAGGGCCTACTCATATGTGGCGCAGCTACGCACACGAGAAATGAAATTTAATTTAAAAGGATCACAAATGTCACTTTGTGGGTTTTTCATCATTTCGTTTCCATGTCTCATCCTGGCTGGAGAGATTTAATGTTTTTTTTTTTTGTATTTATTTTTAATTTCGCCTGGCTTTGTGTTATTGGTCTCAAACTCCCAATCTGACCTCGAAATCTCTTATTGGAGATTTTAATGGAATTTTACAGAGTTTCAGAGTTTTACGTGAGACGATGTCAAGTTGAGCTTTTGCAAATTAACGTCGACTCACTGTTGTTGTCGCTGTTATGTGTTGGTTGATGGTTTATTCTTCTGTTTCTTTGTGATGGAGCGTATGTGTAGGTTCATGTGGCGATGTGGGATTTAACGATGCATGGGGGGTTATTAAGTTCTTAATTTTATTTGTGCGCAAGTAATGATTTTTCGTGTAAAAATGTATGTACCTGCATGAATGGTATATTCGGTGGAAATCGAAATGAGGATCATTTCAAGGGCGACTAGATTTTTAAATGATTTGTTAACCGGTCTCGCTTTAAATGAAGTTATTTGTACAGGTAAATCATTTGCTGGGGATGTTTTTTTTTTTTTGTTGATTTATGTCGATTTGAGATGGTCAATAACCAAAATAAATTGCATGTCCAGATGAGTCATGCGGACTTTCTTAAATTTATTTGGAGTGGCAAAGTAGGGGCATTTTCGAAATTATGTTGTTGGTCTGGAACATTTGTTGGACATCCTTTTTCCGTCAAATTTGTAAATTGCCTGGAAATTATACGACAAACTGGAAATAGTTTATATATTATACTCTGTGTGCGGGTGCTTTAGGGTAGACCCTGGGTTAGGCGCTGGTAGGTGGAGTTTTCCTCGTCAAGGAGTTTTTTTTTTTTATTGAAAGTGAAAATCTCGAAAGACACAATGGGTGTGAAACCCAGAGTAGTGTGGGACTCTAACCGCACTAAAAACACCTTTTAAATTATGACCAATCCAAGAAATATCGACAAATGATTTTAGTTTCAACGTTCAGTTGCGTTTGAGAAGGTATTACAATTTTAATACGGGTTCTCATATTTTTTAGATTATAAGGTCGTGAGGTTTAATTCTTCTAAATCTACGAATATTGGTTCGTACATTTACAACGTCGTCTCATTGTGACGAATTGCGTACTTTTTAATTACTTCCGTTAAAAGATCAATCTGCAAATCACGATGCAAATTAAATATTTGACCATCTAATTTGTACCGGCTTTCTATGAGTTTTAAAATTATATCTTCTACTTTCTTTTTCACATGTTCCTTCCATTTGAGTTTAGCATCTAGATTCATACCCAGATGCTTAGCTGTGTTTGAATAAGGAATTATTTTGTTATTAATAACCACGGCGACACTTGTTATTTTTTTATTTGTAAAATTGATATGGGTGGACTCATTAAGTTTAATTCGCCATCGCATTTTGCAGCTTTTCTGTTGCCTTAGCCACGCATCTATCAGTTGATAGGAGAGCAGTGTCGTCTGCGAAAGTAGCTATCATCGTATCAGTCGTATTTGGTATATCACTAGTATACAGTAAGTACAGGGTTGGTCCTAGAACACATCCCTGTGGAACTCCTGCTTGTAGTTCTTTTAGTTCAGAATAGGCTGAGCTGAACCATAGCGAACTCTATTTGAAATATAAGATTTAAGTATCTCATAGTACTGTCTAGGTAGATCCCTATGAAGTTCATATTTTAAGCCCTTATGGCAGACTTTATCAAAAGCCTGTGCAACGTCTAGGAATAATGTAGAACAAACTTGTTTCTCTTCTAGTGATTTTTCTATTATATTAGTTATACGATGTACTTGGTCTATTGTTTATTTCTAAACCGGAACTGGTGGGTGGGAATAAGCCTTCTTTGTTCAATGATTCTATCCAGCCTTTTAAGAAGAAGTTTTTCAAAAAGTTTTGATAATACAGGTAAGAGTGAGATTATCCTGTATGAGGCAACTTCTGATAGGGGCTTACCTTGCTTAGGTATAACTATAATTTCAGCTATCTTCCAGTGATGTGGAACATATCTTAGTTTAAAGCAAGCATTTATTAAAAGCTTAAATTTTACCAATGATGTGAAGGGTAGTTCCTTCAAGATTTGAGCAGTAATTAGATCATAACCTGGTGATTTTCTATTAGATAGCCTAATGAATACATATTCTGATCTCTTTAAGTGAAACATACGTGATTACGTCTTCATCTATTCTATCAACGAATTCAAGGCGTTCGATTGCCACGCTAGGTGGACCTTCTCTTTTGGGTCGCCGATCCATTTCCCATCAGATGTTCTTAACGGGTGATCTTGCGCTTGAGGTCTCTTTAAATATTTGGCCGCCTTCCAAAGGGAGTAGGTAGTCTGTAGCTGTGTTAGCTGTTAAGTTAAGAGATCTATTTTTAAACTTGCCGATTAATTTTTTAAGTTTGTTACTTAGTCTATTGAATATAGTTCTATCGCCGGGATATCTTGTCATTTGCCATTTTCTTCGAGCTCTTCTTTTTTCTAGTATTAGTTCCCTAATATCTGTGGGATATTTTACCGACGTTTGTTTATGTTGTTGATAAGTTGGTGTACTATCTTCTGCTGCCTGTTGTATATCTGCAATGAATTGTTCGACTTCGATATCTATATGCCTTGTTGTGACCATTGGAGATCTTAGGTTAGTAAATCCTTGGAGTAACACTTTAAATTTACACCAGTTCTTTTTTTTATTTGGTAAGTCTTTCATTGTTTGTTTGTTCGTTGACCGATAGACGGGTGTATAATCCGATGACAAATCATCATCGTCAAGGAGTTGATATAAAAAAAGAGAATGATAAAGATTTCGATTTTCTTTATTTTCGGAGCTTGATGTCTTTCCTTGTGGAGGGTGAAATATCAAAGAGACCGAATATTTAGCTCAGTGCAAAATAGGAAATGCCTCAGTTGACGTTCAAGACGACATCGACGACAGTAGCGACATCTTACATAAAATTATAAAAACTACATTGAAGTTGTCGAATGAGTAACGAGTAATAATTTCACATGAACACTCTCTATCTTCAAACAAATTTTAAATTGTCTGATCTACCGACTCAGAAGACTCATTGTTTCATATATGGATGGACGCCTTGAAAAAGGTAAGAATGTATTTCTAATAGTTCTACGAGTACAGGTCGTCTTCATTCAAGTCATTGTCACATTTCCCCTATATTCTGTTTACAAAAGCAAAGTCCATAGTCGTTACTCATCCAAAGGAGAAGTGAAACTTCTCAACCGTGCATACACATCTGCATAGCTAATAAATTCCATTGGAATGAATGTATGATCTCCTAGTCATAAATCGACAAACATGGCCATATCCGAGAAATACCAAAAGACGACCCATTTTCTCCACGGTCGCTATATCACTATACAGACGTACAGTTTCAGGTATATATACTTTCAAAAGTTGTTTTATTAAGTTTACATTGTCTTATCACGCGAATCTGAATTCTTCGATTCCCTTCGTTTCTTGCCATTTTCCAATTTTTAACATTTATCAGGAAAATCCAGAACCAAGTCACTGTCGGATTTTCTCACAAACCATGTCAGTACCAGCACCAGCATGCGGCAATAGTAAAGGGTTCCTCTGCATACCTGCATATGGTTGGTATAGACTCGTACCTATACGTAGAGTAGAAAAGTTGCCAGCAGTTTGTTAGTTCCTTCTACCTCGCAATTATCGTTTATTATTAATTATTGTGGACTTTTTGTGAATTTTTAATGAAGCTGCTAGTGAATCATTGTTGCACGTGTGTGTATTTGCTGGTGTAGTTTGGATATGTGTGTGCAGTGTATGGCAAAACTAAAGGTAAGATAATTATAACAAACGACCGAGCCGCTCAACCGTGCAGACACAGGAATATACTATACATATATATATGGTAAGAGGACTCTTTGAGGAGACATTGTATTTGGATAGATGTATTTGATTAGGAGGATTTTATTGTGAATTGTTGTTGGTTATACGCTTCAACGAATTGTTTGTTAGTTAGTTGAAAGACTCTGGCGAACTAGACGTTGATCGATTCGGGCGAAAAGTTTAACTATGAGTGTTAGAAGTTCCATTTTTATATTCAGCTGGAAGAAAGGACATGCACTCCCTAAGAAATGTTACCAAAACATAAACCTCATTTAGGTCTAAAAAAAAGGACGATAGGTATTTCTTTATGGCTCTATACAAAAGCACATTCAAAGACTCCAAAACTGAGTGGTAGATCTCGTAAAAAATTACCAAGTGTTACTCATACCCATAATATAATGAAAGATCCATAAAAGCTATCGAGAGAATATTGCTAAGGCGCCTACAATCGGTTAAAGAAGAAAATAATCTTATCGCTGACCACCAGTTTGGGTTCGGAACCAAGCATTCAACGATTGACCAAGTGCATAGAACTACTGGCTTAATCGAGAAAGCATTTGAAGAAAAAAATTTGCTCAAGTGTATTCCTTGATGTCTCACAAGCTTGTGATAAGGTGTGGCACAGCGGCTTAAAATTTAAATTACGACATGTTCTCCCCGTATATGATATTCTAGAGTCATATCTCGGGAATAGACTCTTCCGTGTTGGAAATGGAAACGAATACTAGGAGCTTAAAGAAATTTCTTCCGGCGTACCGCAAGGAAGCGTCATTGGGCCGCTTCTCTATCTGTTATATACAGCTCCGTACCGAGACCAAACTGCTTTTATACCAGCAAGTGCTAAAGCCGGTGTGGACCTACGGTATACTACTTTGGGGTTGTACCAAGACAACAACTGTCAATATTCCACAAACTTTACAATATAAAGTGCTTAGAGAAATTGGACAAGCGCCATGGAATTCCAACAATCGAAGCTGAAACTAGAAGCTTCACAGGAAAGCATAGAAACCGACTAATCGGACATATCAACAATACAGCCCGACAAATCTTGGACGAGAGCAATTTATTGCGCCGACTACGAAGAACGAAACCGTTCGACTTGGCAAGATAAGATTAACCGCGTCTAATTTGCGGAACACGCAGGATCTTTCATTGGAAAGTAACCTGTCAAGTTTTTATTTAATGAGAGAAAAATTGCTTGATAAGTTATTTCTTAGTTGCAGTATCTTACAATCTATCGACGGGTGGTGTTTTTAGTCAGTGAAAATCTGACACTACTATGAGCACGCGCTTGCTATTCTCATAGTCTTTGGAAAATGTTCACCTAACATCGGGGAAATCATTCCCAAATATACCTCATCCCTTAATTGAGGACTATATCTGTAGTGGTTAATATTGAAAAAAGCATATTGCTTAAAACAAAACCAACCAAATAAAAAAAACCGGCCAAGTGCGAGTGTCACTCGCGCACCGAAGGTTCCGTATTTGGCTAAAGTCCAACACATCAGATATTATTTGAAATCTATATCATTCAATCTTTCCCCTCTTCATGAATTCATCACAATTTAGTTTAATTTAATTACTTAATATTTTTACTCTCAAAAATTACTCGCACATGAATCTCATTTTCTAATTATTACCTAGTACCCAACCCACGCCAATTTTCCATTCTGTATGCGACCTGTCCCAATTAAAAACTACATATTGACTAAAAATATATTACTTTTATTTTGTTCTGTACTCCCCAAAAAAATGTATTATATTCCCCAACGAAATTAGCAGGCGGGAACCCTGGTGGGGTTCTGTCTTTGATGGGGTCAATTGTGCACAACTACGTAGTATAGATTAAAACTTATGAGAACAACGTATTTTATATGGTAAAATTATCTTTTTTTGAAAATATCTTGTAAACTATTAACTTTTCGGCAAAACAGTATTCAGCACATATATAGATAAGAAAATGATCTACAAAAAAGGAATTTATGTATTTTTTTCTGAATCAAGAAATAAACCGTTTTTTGGGTGAATGAAAATATTTTTTTCACCAGATTACTAATTAATCGAAAACCAATCGATGTATTCCTTCCATTGGTATTTGTCGTTTAACTAGAGGCTATACCGGATGTTGTGTGTAAATTTTAGCCTCCTATGTCAATCGGTTCTTGAGATAGACCTGGTAACAAAATTGGCTTAGTGGGTTCGGACAGACGGAGAGACATCCGAGCGAAACTAATAAGGTTACGTTTTTTCCCTTTGGGTACGGAACCTTAAAAAGGCGTACTGTTTAAAGTGCAGGATGGAACGTTGACCAAAGTGGGGAATAAGTTTTTGCTCATAAAATTACTATTTCGGGAAACACACATAATGATAAACTGGGTATGACTTGTAACCGAAATGTGACCGAACTTTTTGTGAGCTGTCAAGTTCATGTGTTTGTAAGTTGGTTCACACGAAACAGAAAATGTGAAATATAAATGCTAGTACCAATACAAAACGTAAGCACATAACCTTCCTTCTTTAATGGGGATGCTAAAGCACCTAAATAAACAAAATGTCATGAAAATAGTAATGCAGGTTATGCGAAAATCTGTTTTACCACAAATATTATTAAAATATTATTAGATTGTAGTGGTAAAAACTCAGGCGCTCAAGAAATATTGAGTATTTAAGTATGGGTATAGTATACACAAATTTCTTTACAAGCTACTTTTATTTTCACTTTCTCCATTTCGTGTCAAGAGAAAGATAGTGTTTTCGTACAAAATTTCTAACTCGAGATGTTAATCAATTCTGACATTACGATGATAGAGGAACTCAAAAAAGTGCGTCGCAAAATTCTGTCCGGTATGTCCGTCAGTCTGTCTGTCCGTCCTTCCACAGGCCTAAAGACTAAACGGCTGACCGGATTTCGTTCAAACTTCGGATTTGGAGTTTGTGGGCTTTCAGTGCGGTTGGGGGTTTTTTTCTTTTTTTTTTAGCAAGGTAACCTCAATATTAATGGTACTTATAGGCTTTTCGCCAAAACACACGAGAACTTCATCGAAAACAGAAGTTTTCCCATAGGTACCTACATATTTCAGTTTTCAAAACGAGTCGTTTAAACTAAATTCATTTTGTTTGTTAATTAATCGAAATTTGTAACCACAAAAGTTTGCACCGAATTATAACGACTAGTGTCTCAAAGCTGATTGAAACGTCAAACGAAAACTAGTTGGTGGTCGGTGCGAATGCCTCGACGAGTTTTGGAGGAAAACGCGGTTTTGGGCTTGGTGTGAAAAGCCTATTACCTACCATAAAAAATGCCATATCTCTAACGATTTCAACAAAACTGATTTTTAAGCTTAGGTAGGTGAGATTACCATGGCTGCATACCCAGTTTTTGGCTAAAAATTCGAATAACGGTAGGTAATCTTAAAATTTCGACATATCTCGAAAACGGTTCATATTATTGTAGGTAACAAAAATTAATTTCTAAGGTAATGCGGTCCCTTACAACTTAATAGCAAACTCAGTTTTTCTCTATATTATCGCAAAATGGATTTTTGAAAATAGTAATTTTTTCAAAAATTTTGTTTTGCTCAGTTTACCTGAAAACGGCAACAACGATTTTGACCAAAGTGCAAACTTAGAATTAGATTGATGTTTTCAAAATTATTGTGTCCTTAATTTTCAATTCGAAGCACCGAAAACGCTAATTTTAAAAACTGCTCATGTCTCGAAAATCCCATCAAATTTGAAATCGAAGTATAATGCTTACATCCCGAACAATAACTTATAATCTGCTGTCAGCTCAATAGTGAAGCAATAGTATTTCTTAAACTAATCATTGCAATATTTAGTACAGTTTTGTCTGCACGCAATCTTACAAAAACCGCTCTAACGATTTTGACCAAAATACATACTGAAGATAACAAAGGTAATCTAAATAAGATCCCGCACTTAGTTTTCCTCAAAAAATTCGAAGACGTCAGTTATTTAATTAATTCTCAAAAATACTACAGAAATCACGATATACGATCTACCCCACGCACGAGCATCGGGATATTCAATTCATAACTCCTAATTTTAATTCACAAATGCCTGAATTCTTACATAGGTATATGTAGGACTACATCGTCAATAAAAAGCGTGAACAGAATGGGGCTGAGAACACAGCCTGGAGGAACACCAGTATCGGTCTCATAAAATTTAGACTTCTCATTTCCATTCCAAACCGACGCCGAAGTATTACATACAAGTTTCTTATAAACTTGTAAGAACTTTGTTGATATATCTATTGAACTCAACTTATAAATAATTGAATTTCTGTTCACGGTGTCGAATGCCGCCATAAAATCAACAAAAAAAGCGTACAACTTTCTTTTCCTTGTTAAGAATCTATTGGCTATTGTGACTAGATTAAAGGCGGGAGAGCCTACGAGGGGCTCTGGCACTGCGGCTACTTAGAGGAGCCTATTGTGCCTAGGAGCCCTGTGACTAGGGAAAATATTTTATCAATCGTCGAAAGTCCAGCTCGGAAACCCCCTTGAAAAACACTAAGCCGATTATTACTTTCCACCCAGCTTATTAAACGGTGATCTGGATCTGAGCAAACAAAATTCTCAATCTACATAGAAAAGATACACCCCTATAATTTTCAGCTAAGGCGCTATCCCTCTTTTTGGAAATTGAGAAGATTGAGGATTTCAGAAATATATTTGGAACGTCTTCATTTATAAATACTTTATTAAAAAATGTTAATAGGCAGTTCAAAAAATGTTCGGTGCCATATTTATAAAATTCATCTGGAATCCCATCTAGTCCGGGAGCCTTATTATCCTTCATATTTCGCAGAGCAACTTCTGAATCGGCCATACCTATAGGTATATATCCAGTTCGTTTATAGTGATATTCGGTAGTGCATACTGGTATTGCATTGGACTGGATACCGGACCCAAAAGTTTGCTGAAGTGTGAAGCAAGTGTTTCTACGCTGACCGCTGATAGTGCTTTTTGTTTGCAGTGACCTAACTGACGAAATCTAGACCAAAAACCTTTTGAGTCCTTGCAGGTGCTAAGCTCCAAAGCAGGTCTTTTGAAATAATTATTACTTATTACAATTGATATATAATGTTTTGAAAAGACTGTTGTTCGTTTTTCGAAGTAGAATCAAATAGGAGAAAGATTTCTTCCTCTGCCGTATGCATTCCCAGTCGTACCTAGGGATGAAACGATACCTTCAAGGTATCGAGTACTTGTACTCGATACTAGTATCGCAAAAAAGTATCGAAACCTACTCGGTATCGGATGAAAAGTATCGATACCTACTTGGATCGAATTAAAATTCCAGATGAAAACAATCACTAATTTTTCATATTTTTTTTTTCACAAAAATAAAATACATTTTGTGGAATATTTCCTAAAAACATCAATTTTTCGAGATGTTTTCCACTTATTCGGTTTCTGGTTTGGCTGATTGTTATAAAAAATAATTTATTAATATTTATCTTGAAACAACAAATGAAAAACGATTCAAATAAAGCTACCAAAATCACCACTGATAAAGATAATCGACAAAAGAGTTGAGACTTAAGAATTTATGACTTTACGTGGGAAGAGAAAGACGAAACGAGTTAATTTAATTTCGTAAAGGAATTCATAAAGACTGTAAGAGTAGGTATGAGTAAAGAGATATAAAATGCGTGGTGATTGGTGAATGTGTTTAAGCAATGCAAGAATTTTAATGTGTGTGCGGAAAATGTGTGATTTCCGTTTTGTGCGAAAAGGAATACAAAATTGCATGAACATTGAGTATGTGTAGGAATCTGTTTTGGGTGTTAAGTCAAAGTGCGGTGCTTTCATTCGATGCAAGTACTTTTAAACGATACTTACTTGGTATCGCAACCAAAGGTATCGAGTACTAAAATACTTGGTATCGAAACAAAAGTATCGAGTATGTACTTGTATTTACTTGTATCGATTCATCCCTAGTCGTACCATTCTTCTTGAAATTTTGTTTGCTGGCATCTGCTTTGGGGACAGGCGTTAGTATTCTGGACGAGATGGTTAAGGTATTTATTTATTTGATCGACTATTCAGAGACGAGCTGAACAGAGACTTGTCCATGGTTTTGTCAACCTTGTCGAATATGTTCGTTTCTGCAGGATGCAGTTGAATAGCTCTCGCTGTTTCTCACTTTTAGAAACGATTTTAGACAGTCAAATGAGTCTCAATTTCTTCTTAAGAACTTATGGGCTATGTATGATGGACGGAGACTTTTTGGGCATTTCTGCCCTGCGCCTGACTTGCTATCATGTTGAAATCCCTAAGACCAAAAGAAGCTACCCAAGAGCTACCGGAATTGCCATCTTTACAAATTGCTCTACATTGATGGTATTTTTAATCGTCGACCGCTTTCAACTATCACCTACTGTCAACGTCATATTGAAAGCTGCTTAAAATTCTCTATTCCAGCCATCCATGCCAGCAATTACATCTCTGTAATGTTGACAAAGTAAACGACTCATGCATCTTGTCAACTCCCGAAATTTTCGGCCGTGACATCTTAACCCTCCTGCGCGATAAAATCGTTGACCTTTTCCCAACGAGCTGGGTTGACACAAACACCAAGCTGTTGGCATTTTGCCTACCCGTGTTCGTGCGATCAGTTCGACCCGATAGTCTCCCATCAATGATGACGTTGATGATGATGACGCCGACGACGACGACGACGACGACAACGACGACGATCATTCGTTTTCCTTTCCTAGCTGCTGAATAAACTTCTCGTATCTATTGATAGTATGTGAAGATAGCAGGGCAGCAAACATCTAAAACATCCAAAACAACAACAACAACAGGTACACAACGAAAGATGGGCAAAAGAAAAAGAATTCTTTTCTGACTCGGTAATTATTAATAATTCCTTAATGAAGTCACGGCTCGATAAGCGCAAACAACCAATTGTCTTTTTGCATTTGGTCGGATTTTGTATATGTCCTATCTGTTATGTGTGTGATGGCTCTCTGGCACTTGTGTCTTGTGTGTTGTGTTTTGTGTAGTGGGAGTGCGCTGTGCAGTGTGTGGTAAGGAAGAAGAACCGAACCACAACTCCAAAGAAGCGTAGTGAATGCGTGTGAATGGTTAGGTGAGCGCTCGGCTCTTCTCCGCCTGTTTTTATGCTTCATATAGAAAATATACGATTATGACAATAAAATTTATGATGATGATGGCTGAGTGGATTGGTTCGTTGGTTTGGCAATAAAATCTATATAGCAGCCGCCCTTCTCTCCTATAAATGTAATCCATGCCGCTGCCGTCAGTGTAAACCTATTCACATTACTTGTGTGGCTTTGCTCCGTTCCATGTGACAATGGCGATAGGCGGAGGAGGGAGAGGCCCTCCACATATAGAGGCACTAAAGTGGTCAAAGTGTTTGCGGGCTGGTTGGCTGGCTGGGTTGCGTGTGAGACAGGTGATATCGGTGGCGGTGGCGGTGGCAGTGGCAGTGGGTTCCTGTTGATTTTGGCTCTGCGCAGGGAAACTCGATTCATTAATATTTATAAGTTAACATAATAATACCAATAATAACGATCGTTAAAAAAAGTACTGAGAAACGATGGAATTCGCCCCGCGCCCTGTGCGCCAGCCTGTAATGAAGGCGTTGATATTCAATTGGAATTATTCGATGCGTGGAATTAATAGAACGATTTTTCATATTTTCCATATTTATGGAGGGCCGAGGCCATTATCCCCTCCGAGGCTTGTTAGGCCACACGCAACGGCTGCAAATGTCCTTTTTCTTAATGTTGTTTATAGGCAAATTCGATCCATCGTGGCAGACACTCACCCAGGTGAAGAGTGCCAGCGTCGTCACACACTCAGGTCAAATAATTACAAGCCCAACGACCCGCTTACCCGCTTTGATTCGAAACTTATTACACGTCATATACCTGATGCCTATTTGCGTTGCCATGTTTGTCTTATTTGTCGCTGTCCCCAAAATCACAGAGTAACACAAGAAGACGGTCATGATACCGTTAAGAAGGGCCGACATACAATTGAGCTTTCCTTCTTCTCGCTGGTTCTCTTTGACATTACCAATATTATTTTTGTCATTAAATTCAAATTGTTTATAATGATGATGATGAGACCTGACCGAGGCGTAATTTTCTTCCTTCTGGAGTTGAATTATTTTTGATTAAAAAATTTTGTCAGCGTGGTGAGTATTGTAATTCCATTTCCTGTCGCCGCATTGCAACATTCGTCCGTAGAAGAAGAAAACTTTCCAAATTGTGTGATGATGGCCTTTCGCAAACCAGCGATATCTAGCCGCCTAATTAATTACGATTGTTGCAGCAGTTTTACAACCTCTTCCGGTGCCACTGGTCAGTAAGTGCTGGTGGTCGTACTCGTAATTGCTTCTATAGTTTAGGTGATTTTCACTTTTCCCACATACAGAGTTGAATTTCATATACCTACCTATACTGTCTAATGTCTATGTCTACTGTATCGAGTGTGAGAAGTTTATCTTGGCGGTGCGCGCATGCATGACTTCCAATCAATCCATCAATCAATCACAGTCGTTCACTCACTCAGCGGAACATTCAAATCAATCAGCGGTGCTTTATGTCACGAAACACGGAAAAATAATCAGTCGCCCCTCGCACCCGCTGTTGTTCCCTGGTGCCCACATATAGGAAAAGGTAATTTTCTTATTCTTCGACTGTCAAAATTGTGTCTTCGTGTTGGAGACATGGCATTTTGTTGTGTTGCGTGTCTCAATTTTCCCATTCTCTGTTGTGCTTTCCTGTTGTCATTTGCGGATATATTTTTGTGCATGCGAAAGCGATTGTCTTAGGAAAATATTTACACCGTCATCGTCACAGTTGTAATTGTCCTTATAGTATAACATGTCGAATAAAAGCAGTCATGTTTAATGACTCAATTGAGAGTTGGGGCTATATATACCTATTGGCGGTAGATTTTTTTTTGTGTACATGTGGGTATTGAAAATTGAACAACCCTTTTTTTAAGACGCATCTAGAAAATTGTGGCAAAATAATCGGGGTGGAACTCTGTTTAAAAAAAAAACGAAGTGCGAGTATGAAGCTTTCATTTACTCATTTCGTTTTCGTTTTCCTCTTGGGCCATTTTTCCAGTTCCAGGATCTTTGCGGACTTTTTTTTTTAGAGTTTCTTAACGCTAGATGCGTTATTGATTCTTTTAAAATGTGGACTTGTACTAGGTGTGACTCGTTTTTAAATTTAGGTACGTTAAGTTACAAAAAAAAAACGTGAATTCACTTTCGTTTTTTTTTGCTTCCGCAAAAACGAACATTTTTTTCGTTTCTAAGTTTCATGAAGAAAAGCGTCCGTGTAAACGATTACACGTTTTCGCTTTATATTCGACACATAGCATTCATTAGGTAGGTACACTTAAAATTTAAATATAATGCATTTCTAAAAGTTAGAATTTGTGGGTGGGGTGACCCTTAAAAGACAAAAAAATAAATAAATTTAAATATTTATTTTATCAAACAAGATTAAATCAAAAAAGCAGAAGTTAATTTCAAAGCATAAAAATCACTTTAGACCAAAATTTTATTCTTAAGTTACATCAGATAGTCAGAAAGAACAGGCTCTATGGCAACGAAATTAAAATTTAAAAGCCATTTGTTTTACAAGTTTGAGAAAAATGCCAGGTATACAGATATAGGACCTGTACGACCTGTATGGAATTGAGGAACGGATACTGAATATGAAAAGATTCCACGTAAACTACATTCAGTGCGCAATCGGAAGTTGCGATACCAAATTTCACAAAGCAAGTCTTCAAAACTTTAAAACAGTACAAAAGACGCACAGGAAGAATTTGCAAGTCTCAGAACAAAGGGTAAGAAGGATGCCTAACAGGTTTTCGTCATAATTTTCGTAGGATATATTTGTGTATTTTATTTTTATAAGAACCTCCCCAGCAAGTAATTCCATATTGTAGTTTAGAATGAACAAGCCATTGTAGATTGCTTTGAATAACGAAGTTGAACAAATAATGCTCAGATAAAAAAAAAAAATGCCGAGGCGTATAACGAAAATGTCCTAAAAGCCTCTACATGATTTGAGAAGCTCAATCTTGAGTCTAATAGGATACCCAAGTACATGTTTAAATTTATTAACTTTCTCCACCAGGAAACATTTATCATTGCAGTTCAGGCTACTATAAAAAGTAGAAGAAGAATCAGACCGACAATTGCAACATGAAAGATTGAATCTTTGGCACTCAGGTTAGTGAAAATAAATATTCACATTAAAATCAAGTATAGAGACGACAAGATAAAAATCATAATTTTAGTCTTTGAGCTAATATCCAAGTTGTGTTTCGACAACCATATTCTTAAAAGGCTTAGATCCCAGTTGATGTCGAAAACCAGATCGAATCGACTAGCCGAACCATAAGCGAAACCGACGTCAAAAAATTCCAAAAGCAGTTGGAAAACCTTTAAAGTCAAGTGTAAGAAGAGAGTCTTTGTAGATAGGAAAGAGAATCGGACCTAGGACAAAACCTTGGAGTACCCCCAAGTTGACTTTGAGAAGACCTTCGATACCGTTTGGTTGGAGAGGCTCTTCTATGTATAAGCTGACCAGATTGGGCATTCAAAGCCTTTGCTGTATATAATTTATGACATGCTTAAGGGAAAGAAGTTCGTTGTCAAAGCTAGAAACGTGACGAGTAGGGTTTTCGAAATTAAAAACGGCTTACAACAGGGAGCAGCGAATTATCCGGTCTTGTTTAATTTTTACACAAGTGATCTGGTGGGTTCCCTCAGACATGCTGTAGCGTACGCAGACGATTTAGTGGCGTACAAGTCAGGACCAAAAATCTAGGTCATCAACATCCTTCTGCAGCGTGACTTCGAACAAATTAAGAGGTTTGCGATGATTGGAAGTTGAAACTCAATTGCCAAAAATCGGAAACAATCCTGTGCAGAACTCCATTGGCTGGGGCCTCTGATGGGGATACCAGAAAAAACTGGAGAAAATTAACAATTATTATTGGACAGCAGGGGTGACCGTTGGCGGTGAAAACCGTGGTCAGGTATCTTGGCATCTGGCTCGACCAGTACCTATCTGTATTTTAACAAGCATATAGATGCTTGTCTTGCAGGGGCTAGGGGGGCCTACGCTCGGACAAGGAGACTGTTTCGTAGCAGTCAACTTGATTCCAGGGTGAAGGTCATCTGCTACGTGGCCCTTATAAGGCCTATCATCGCTTATGGCTGTCCCATGTGGTTCAATATAGCGCCGTCCTATATGGAAAAGATTCGGGTGTTTGAGAGACAATGTCTCAGGGCCTGTCTTGGGTTGCTTAGAACTCCTGAATCTGAGTACATAAAATACTATCCCAACAGGACCCTATATAATGGGGCTCGACTGAACAGGATTGACAATTTCCTTATTAAGGTGATTCGGAGGCACGTTGCAAGGGCGTTGGCCAGTGATAATAACCTGATCTCAGGGGCTTACTACCCCAATTTAATGTACCACGAGAGTATGCTTCGGTCTGGCTTTATCCCGCCTGAGGCGTGAGGCATTCCTTCATGTATACTGTATACATGAAAGGGTTAGTCCAGAATAAAGATGGTGTGCCGGTATTTGTACCACAGCCACCGCGGCGCGAGGGATAAGCGGCTCATCCACGACGGGTACGCCGGTAATGCTCAGGAGCTCCTCCGTTTTAGCACCGCAATTGCGGATCGGGACAGGGTCGATACTGTAAAGCAGTTCATCGAATTTTGGTGGCTTGAGGAAGAGGTGAGGGTTGATACGCTCTCCCGGGCCGGTGCGCTACTGACGTAGCATCCTCCTTAGTTTTAAGATAGATATTAAGTTTGTAGGTTTAGGATAGATTAGGGGGTCCTTGGGAGGGACTGGGCTAGCCGACATGTATGTGCTACCGAGACTCGACCGACACTATTGCGTCGCTCAAGTCTCGGCGGCACGGGTGAACCCTTGTTGGCGGCTGTCAGGCGCCCCAGGGACACGATCAGGATGGTAACCAATCGATGTGATTGCTTAGGTAGTTTTAAGTTTTAGAATTCGAGTTTTCTAAAGTTTCTCGAAAATTAAAAAAAAAAAAACAAAACAAATCATAGATATAGATAGATTTAAGGCCGAAATACAATCATTTTAAGGATAAGTTTAGAGTGCTCGCTCAGAGCCAGCAAACTGGATTAAATAAATGTTAGTTTTAAATTAGATTTTATCGTTTTTGTCTAGTATGTCAGTTAAAGAAAGAATTAATAAAAATGAATTTAAAATGAAAATAAATAACCAATAAACAATGAATAGGAAGTGGAAGCATCAGAACATAAATATGTATCATCCCAAAACTCATTTGAGCTTAAAACAGACCTCGACTTTAGGTATTGTTGCCAAAAATAAACTCAAAGTTGGATTTTTTCCTTCTTGATACACTTGAGCATATCCATTCCCTAAATTTATACAACAATTGTTGAAAGCCTCAACGCATTTGGAAACCGCAGCAGGTGACACTCAATTACACCGTCAACTGTCATCAGTATGCACTTGCAGCCCGTATTATATTGTGACCGTGTGTATACGGTGGCACGTTGTGCCCTCTCCCAACCCAATAGGTATACAAATTCTTAAAGAATATTATCCAAAATGAAAGAAAAACACAAACAACGAGGATGATTTGTACAAATGTTGTGTTTTGCATGACAGAGCGAGCTGGCATACACACATATGCGCAAGATTGTCTCCGATGTTGGTGTTTTTTCCTTCGCCTCTGTATGTAGAATTGAAAATTTCCAAACGATAAAATTTTATACGTTCAACAAGAAAATGCAATTAAAATGTTCATATATTGAAGGATTCCTCGAGTGCTTTTAATCCACACACCCCATGCCCGCAGTCGACTCCAACTCCACGTATGTACAGCTATAGATGGCATTTCTCTGATTCCTCCGAGCACCCTTTAGCTATGATGGCAGATAGAAATGGGTTTGTTTTGTGTATGTGTGCGACATCCTTTTGGTGTTTTGCGATACCATATACCGCTATTAAATAATCAAAAATATAAATAAAATACCAAAAGTCATTTTGCGGAGTTTATTTCCATGTCGAGTCCCGCACCGAACCGATACGAACGACCGTCGTCGTCGCAGTCGTTGTTGTTGTCGTATATAGCGTCGTCCTGGTAATCGTCCTTGTCGTTGTCGTCTTCATTCGTAAAGTCAGCTTCTGAGCACGCATTTTCTAATTTACTCGCATAGGGATAGGGAAGTGGTGAAAATTCTTTCGATCACATTCCCCTTTCAACAGCTCCGTGCCATGAATCTTCTTGTGCGGAGCGGAGCCTCGGCTCGCCTTGACTCCGTATTGGGCGAGCGAGAAAAACCGAATAAAATGAAATAAAAAATCGAAAATTAAATTTGAAAATTCTTCAGAGGGGCAGATGCCGTCTGTTTGTTTCTGCAGACGTATGGGACAATAAATGTTGACATCTCTTCAGCTGAAAGGGTTTCGCTTGTCCTCAAGAATGAGCATCCACGCGGCATTGTTGTGGGTGCGAGGGCGTCTTTTTTCTGCACCAAATTAATTCACCAATATCCAATCCGCACTTCAAGGATTACGATAAAACAAATTGGATGCCCAATGTACCTGAAAATCGCCTTAATTCATTTATCGCATCTCATTATGTGTCGTTTTCGTCGTCTACGTCGTCCTCCCTCTATAGCAAAGACACTCGGAATTGATTGCTCAAATCAAAAACCTATAAAACACGTAACGAGATACACAACCTCCTTAAGGACACAACGAATTTATGTTGCATAAAATTTCAATAGAATTTCTGTAAATTTTTCCTTAAAATTCGATCCAATTTTTGACTTTGCAACAGCAGAATGAGTGTCCGTGTGTCACTCCCCTCAGGACTTGTTCAGACTGAAGACCGAATCGCCTCCAGATCTCGTGGGTTATGGGGTGGAAGGAATGCCAAATGCCAGTCGAATCAGTGGGAAACTTGTATACTTGGTGGTGGTCAAATGCTTGACGAAGACACGTGTCCTTTACCAGCAACAAAAAAAAAAAGAAAAAAAAAGATCCTTCTGAGGGACGCCAGGGGGATGCAAATGGTGGTGTTCAGTCACTCAACCGGAATTCATACCTTCTGCTTGGGTATTTTTATTTTTCAATTTAAACAAAAAGGAGGGGTTTTCCAACTTCCCAAAAAAGGACATTCATATTTGATGTGGCTTAACGACGAACGATTTCTGCCAAATATTAGTCACATGCTGTCCTCTTTTTTTATTGTGTATTGTTATTTATCCTTTGTTGCGGGAACCATATTATATTGGGATCGTCAACCGCATCCCCCCTGTACTCAGGGATGATTTAAATTCCTCCAAAGAACACACAGTGGTCGAATTTGAATTGAGTCCTTGGAAATTGGCGGGGAATACACATTTTTTGTAATATGGTTCTAGTACCTGATCTTAGCGGTGTCTGTGGACTCGAACAATGCTCCCGCCGGCGCACAATTACACCCAGAAAGACCGTTTCCACAAAAGCTACATAGAAAATGGCCTTTTGATCGTTCTAAATTACAACGATCTAATTTCGATAAACGAAACCAGAGACCATCTCCGTCATGGTTAATTCTCCGGTGAGACGTCTTAAAAAAAAAGAAGCCCAAAACCCCCCATTTTCGAGGCGAAGCAATTATCTTCCGATCGGCAATTGTGTGTGACAGAAGCTTTTCGAGTTCATGCTACCCAAACTTGAACTCGCAATGCGGTGGCGCGGAGGTCATGCTTACACGGATCTACAACTCCACCACAAAGATCAACACCAATCAGAGGAATATATACCTATAGCATGAAGAAGTGGCTGCCGAGGTATTCTTGTATTTCTATGTGCGAAAAGCCGACGAAGCGAAACGCCTCTTTTCTACCTACCTACGACTCCGACTACCTATAATATTAACAATCTTGAATCCGAAATCAGTTTACGTCGCGCGGTCAATATATATACCCGCGCACGTTTAATGTGTGAAGAAAAACTTCAGCTAGGCGTTGAGGAGAAACAATAGATATTCGCTATAAATTTAAATAGAAACCTAGACGCACACACATGCGCATGCTTAACGCCTGAATGCTGAGGGCCCAATGTGGTCTTTGACTTATTTTCCGATTGTCATCGGCGGAGCAAAGAAAATGGGGGGGGGCCGTCTTGTTGGTGGCGACTAATTAGGGCGGCGCGGCCGCGGCGGTATTATGAGCGTATACCTTGGTGTCTGCGGCTGTTCCAAATCAAATGGGAATCCAACTCGTCGCTGGCACATAACAAAAGATCTTGAGGCGGTGGATTTTATGTGGCTTTTAAGGGAGTTGACTTTCTTATGGATAAGGTGCGGAGATACGCTCGAATCAACTCGAGGCGCGATTAAAGAGTCCACTCTGTGGGTATAGGTACACGTGCTGTGCTGGCGGTGGTGCGAAACGAAGTTAAATTGGTGAATATTAATTAGTTGGCAGTAAAATCGGACGCCCGGCACGAAGGGGGGGTGGATCAGTCAAGCGCTGGGTGATCTTGCTTAAGAGAATACGTTACTATAAGTCGGTTTAGACTTGCTATTCTGAAATGCTAAAGGTGATAGGTAGATGTTTTTATAGAGAGAGATAGAGAGAGAGAGAAAGGGAGAGAGAGAGAGAGATGAAATCGTGCTGTTTCTGTGAAATCAAGGTTTTGGTTAACAAGATCAGCCAAGCGCTGGGTGATCTTTGTGAGAAAGCGTTTCTAGAGGGCGATTGAGAATTGCCACTCTGAGATGGGAAAAGGTGGTAGATCATTTTACAGAACGAGAGAAAGAGAGGGCGACAGAGAGAGAGATAGAGCGAGAGAGACAGAGAGAGAGAGAAAGGGAGAGGGAGAGAGAGAGCGCTTAAATCATGCGGTTTCGGTGAACAATCTAGATCGGGCTGAAATTTCTCTTCTCCTTCTCAAGCGTTTTTGAACACTCCCGAGAGCAACAAAACTAAATTTGTCATTCTCACTATATGATTTTGGGTTACGTCCACTGGCGCCGAGAGAAGGGGGCATTAAGGGCCGAGTGCTGCCCCCAAATTGGTTAAAGGTGCTGGGACCGTCTATCGCTGTCAGTACCAACAATCCTCTCGACTGAAGGACAGTGTGCGGAATGGACGTATCTTGCGTAGTTGGATAGTGGCTTATGTGCAAGACTACCAAGCGGGATATCCTCTTCCCAACAAAGTAAATATACGAGTTTTTCTCCTCAAATAGTTTTCCTAACTATATACTGTTGACCTCTGTCTCTACCTCTAGGCCTATCTATTTGAATAACAAAATTTGGACCACCAAATATAGCCACCATGCCCAATAGAAGCTTGTTGCTAAGCTGCGTGTCGGATTAAATACGAAAATTCCTGCAATTAATCACGCGTCTCTCTGCAACTTTCCACTAAAAAAAAGACTTCCCACTCTTGCGAGGAGTTGGTCACGTTTTTTTTCCACCCAAACAAAGGGGGAACTGCATTGTGGTGGGACAACTTTGATTTGCTTTCTTTCCGTCCGTCTTTGAAGTCATTTACGAGTACCCCCACCACTATACTAATTTCGACTCGATTATAAATTAATTTTAATATTCAATCCTTAAAGGAAAAGCAACAGAAAAAAAAATGAACAAAATCATCAACCCTTTTCCTTATGGTCCCTGGTATATATGCAGACGGCGGCGCTATCGGGTCTTCGAACGGATGTCGGTGGCGTCCGCTGTTATTTTTCATTTCTTTCTTCTGTTGGGTGTTTATTTTAAGAAAATATAAAAATCACCACCACACAACCCTCAGTCGGGCTTCGCACTGAACGTCCACCCATCAGGTGGGTGGGGGGTGGAGCAGATGATTGTTTGACGTTTCCAAATCCACGGCCAACAACTTGCAAAAAATAAGGGATAACACTTCCCGGATGGACTTATTTTCCATCGAATAGAACATGGTTAATATTTTTTTGTGCAACCATTCGTTCATTTCACTCGCAACAACCCCCGCGCCCCGCCAAAGACTTGTATTCAATTTTTGTATTTATTTTTGCATTTTTTCTGTGTGTTTTCTTGTTGGACTCCTTTCGTTTTATTATTCTAAAAACATTAAAGTAGCAGGAAACAAAAATAAAAAAAAACTGTTACCCGCGAAAGGAAAACAATTTTTCGATGGTGGAAAATTGGAGAAAAATTTCCTTTACTTCTCATTGTTTTTGATGCTTTTTTGCTTTAGTTGTTGTAACAAAGTCACCCCTTTATTTTTTTTTTATTTTCACTCCCATTGTAGTCGCAAACCACTCGGTCATTAATATTAACCGATTTTTTTTTCTGTTACTACTGATAAATATCCTGTAAAAGTGCAGAGCGGGGAAAAAGAAACCGAAAAATGTATCAAACAGGATGGATGGGAGGTGGCGGCGATCATAGTCCCCAGGGGGGCCAAGACCGTTATTGACGCGAATAAATTTTAAACAAAATTTAATTTTGCAGCGGCGAACAAGGCGAAACGCGGAAGGAAAACATAAAGAAGGCGACTGGGACGAGCGCGAGATGACATGACGACTTATTGGCAGGATAGACTCCATTTCACAGTCGGATGAATTGATTGAAATATGATAAATTTTTAATGAAATGGAAAGGACTTTCTGTTTAATGTTCTTGTGCGCTTTTTTTTTTGTTTTTTTTTTTTTCGTCTTCTGAGCTGTTTTTGCTTTGGCTACGCGCGGCTGAGAGGGTGGACTTATTGAATTATTTTTGTTCAATGTTTTGTTGCCTTCCCCTGAAGATTGTTGGATATTAATTATTAATCTGTTGATGTGACTCTGCGATGGGTGGGCTCTGGGGCTCGCTCAAAGAGGATGGTCGATGTAATTTCGTTTTCACGGAAAAATGTTTTCGCATTACCACAATGGAGTTCGAGTCCTGCAAGTAATGGCGCATTAGCAGCACTTGAAAGTAGCTACTATGCGAATGACGTGGAGGATAATTTGGTTTCACTTGTTACTGTCGATTTTTTTTTGTTGTGAAAATAGGTATCTGGCAGGTACAATATGGGACGGTGAATAATTTCGAAATGAATGACGACTAATACAAATTGTAAGGATTCTGTTGGTGTACATGACTTACGCAGAGGTTGAGAGCTTGTTATACTTGAAGAGGTGTTGAAGACTAAGGCTTGAGCTTGAAAATAGTCGCTCGTCCAATTTGTCCAGTGTCTTGGTCCAAACTTCATCGTGACTGCAAATTTGCATGTTTTGGTGCGAAACTGTAAGGAAAAAAATCGTAATAGGTCCAGGAAAGTTTTGTTAGGTACCTACTAACTGACAAATTTCCCGGTTCAACCCCGGAAAAACGCAGACTTTTAAAATTTTGTTCTGCGCTGAGCCACCTCACGAACAACTGGGGGCCACAAATGAACAAAATAGTTGGCCCAACTTCTTGGCCTAGCTTCCAAAATCATTCATTTTGTCAGAGTTTTAATTTTTAGCGACGAATGGAAGGGATCTACAATCCTATGTCGAGCTCAAAATGTGGGCTGTTACCACGGCAGAAGTCTTTGAAAGTTTCTACGACATACTTACTTACTTTTGTCCTATATCCCCTTGTGGGTCCTAGGGCCTCTACAACGCCTACGCGCCATCGTGTGCGGTTCCTGGCAATGTGCATCAGCTCTCCCCAACTCTTTCCCAGTTACCGTGCTTCCTTCTCGACTGTTCTACGCCATGTACTTCTAGGACTGACGCGTCGCCTGCCATCCTGAGTAAGTGGATTCCATTGCATCGCGTGGTTGGCTATGGACCTGTTACCTTTTCGGAAAGTGTGACCAATCCATTACCACTTTCGTCGTTGAATGGTTGACCCAGTAAGTTCATGACTGGTTCTCTCATAAAGCTGTTCGTTCGAGATACGGTTCGGCCAGAAAATCCTTAATATGTTACGCAGACACCTATTAACGAACGTTTGCAGCTTTCTTGTGATAGTATTGGTCACTCTCCAAGTACCACATCCATATAGCGGCACGGATTCAACGTTGGAACGAAACAGTCGTAGCTTGGTGTTTAAGCTAATTGCATTGCTTCGCCAAATTTTAGATAGCATCCCAAACGCAGACTTTGCTTTACCTATTCGGCTGGCTATATCCAGTTCTGTTCCGCCATCGGTTGAGACAATACTCCCAAGGTATTGGAAACTCTCTACTCTCTCAACCGTTTGTCCAACAATGCATATACGGGTATGAGTTGATGAGTTCAGTCCCAGGCTGATCATTTTTGTTTTTGCCGATTTTATCTTCAGCCCAACGACGTCTGCTTCCCTCTCCACACTTGCTGTCATTTGGTGAAGGTCCATTATTCTGTGCGATAGTACATGTAGGCATATATCGTCAGCGTAGTCAAGGTGTTTAAGTTCAGATGTCCATCGAATTCCTCCATTACCCATCGACAAGAAGAACGTGACATGTGGACCCATCGTACGTAGCCTTAATAATTGCTATTAGTTTATATGGAATACCTCTCCTGCGCAAGGCACGCCAAATAAATTCCCGATTGACACTATCAAACGCCTTTTCGAAATCGATGAACAGCAGGTGGAGTGGCGATCGATATTCAACCAGTGCTCGATGATGATCCGCAGGGTGTTGATGTGGTCGACAAAGGAGGATCCAGAGCGGAAACCTGCTTGTTCGGCGTCCAGTGTGTCTTCAAGGTGTTCTTTTATTCGTTCTAGCTACTATCTTAGCCACAGCAGGCAGCACGCAGATGCCTCTCCAGTTTTCCCACTGCATTAGATTGCCTTTTTTAGGGAGCTTGACGATCATACCCTTCTTCCACTCATCAGGAAAACTCTCGGCCCCCGCAGGTTCTCCCAACAAGTAGGAGCAATAGCTCAGCCGATGCAGTTGGCGCAGCTCGAAAAATCTCTGCGGGTATGCCATCAAGTCCTACCGCCTTATTGGTTTTCAGTGCTTTGATCGCGGTAATGATCTCTTCCTTACTGGGGGTATTGATGTGAATCCGGGCATTTCTTTCATTTGACTCCACAGTCAGACTTGGGTGCATATTGCTGGCGAATACTCGGTTCAGAACCGAAGCAAAATGCTCCTTCCATCTCTTGAGCTGATCCTCATCCGATATGAGCAACGAACCGTCTAGGCCTTTCACTGGGTGTTGAATAGACTTTCGGCCACCTATTAGCTCTTCAGTGATTCTGTAAACTGTTCTGCTGTCGCACCTAGCTGCTGCTTCTTCTGCTTCTGTAGCCAGTGCATTGATGTAATTGCGCTTGTCACGTCGCACGCTACGCTGTACTTCTCTCATCTTCATGCGATAAAGGGACTCTAGCTCGATTCTCTCTACTGCTGGAGTTGCTGCAATTCGAGCTCTAAGTTGTTTACGTTCGTCGATCCTTCTCCACTTATCCTCGGATAGCCACTTCCTGTGTCTTCTCTTCGATCGACCGACAATCCTTTCTGCACCTGATTTGAAAACAGTTTTCACAGCATACCAGCGATCTTGAATGGTGGTGGGCATTGAGCCGGTGATTGTTTCCATTCCACGTGAGATATGGTCCCTTAGTTCTTGGCGTACCTGGGCATTCTGGTGTCGTTAGATCTTCGAACGGCAGCAGTGCGTAACTGGACAGTCGCTATCTACGACATAGGTGGTCCAAAATTAAAAAAAAATAAAATTATTATTTAAATTACAAAACACTTGTTTTGATATGTTTGCACTTTTTTCGTGCAATAAAGAATAGAATCTTATTTAAACTGAAAAAGGGGTCATTTTGATAATTTTTAAGAAAGTGCAGGGCCTATGGTCTTAAAACGAAAAAATGGACCATTTGGCCCATAAAGTGGCAAAACGGAAACGGTGCCTCCAAGGTAGTGTTTTCAATCGTAGCTTGGGCACCTTTGAATTTTTCAATGAAAACCCTGTAATGTATTTGGGCTCAAAGTAAGACGAATTTCGACGAATGAAAACCCAATCCAACCAAATTTTGCTGGTTTTATGGGAGCAACCATCGATCTGAATCCAACGAGCTACTCGCAGCCCTTGAGGAGAACTAACCCAACGATTCACAAAACCAAAGTCTCGTCAAATACGTATTTTTTATTTCGAAAAAAGTACAGTCACCAACTCACAGCCCTGTGGGACCCCAGTGGAACTAATTCCCTCTACCGCTTGATGCAAATGGAGTTTTCACAAACTTCCTACACATAGGTATCTCCCGAATTTGATTGCTAATGGAAGTTTTATGTTAATTGATTGAGGTCACCGCGTCGCAACTACTATCTTACACCTAACCAGTGAGGCATTTAGTCATAGACAAAGAAAGTTAACGGCCAAATATTCCCAAATAAATGCCCCCTATATGCCACAGAGGTTTTATAGATCATCCAACACCAAGAAAGGCAACCGAAACAAATGGAAAATGTTTTCTTTATCTGGCCAAACTGCGTGTTAATTATACTGCTCATATCATTTGTGTTTCTATTTGGGAATAAATTAAATTTTAATAAGCCAGGTCGTAGATTTTGCATCTGCCCGCACGGACAATTATAGGCGGAAGTGCAAATGACCCGAAACGGAGTGATGATGGTGGGGTTTGGATTTTGCAAATTATGGCAAATAAAATAACAGTCATGTTCGCATATCCGCGCACCAGAGAAGACACCTTCGAAACGCACTCAAGAGGAAAGCAGACGTCATTTTGTTGTTTCCCAAATCCGCTCCGATGTACAGGGTATTCCACTTTGCGTTCCTCCATCTTCAAGCGCGAAGTCTTTGCGGCTCTCCGCACCGCGAACCGACGAACCCATTATCGAACTCGAATCGCGCGGCTGTGTTTGTGTGTTTAATGCGTTCACCTGTTTCTCTGGTGGCGAATAAATTCAATTAACATTGCTCATTAATTTGCAAATTTCGTTGATACTCATACTCGGTCGGTGGGGGGTGAATCAGCCAACTGTGACCAAACAAACCACATAGGGCAACGATTTTTCGCTATAGGTACTCGTTATTTGGATATCCAAGTGATTCCACCTTGAAGTGTGTTATGCAAGTCGCGATTTATATACCTACCTATGACTGTAGTCGACGGCACTCTTCCGATGGGAATGTATCAAAATCCCTCTCGACCGTTGAAAGAATTTTCATAAATCACTCTCGGATTATGCGACTGCCACTGTGTGCAAGTCTGTGATTTACTATCTATACTGTGACACATTTGGAAAATGAAATAAAATTTGAAATTATTTCGCGCCCCTCGACGCGACGCGACACGGAGGCCAGAAAACATCGCTTTGAAAACATTCCTCCGTTTATAGTCTCAAATGGTGGATGGTGGTTGGAGATGACAGGACGTCAGATAGTAATACCAGAAGAAGGCGAAATTGTCATAATTAATACCCAACGTGCATCTAAATTTAGCACTCATTCTCCTTTTCTGATGCGGTACTATATAGGTGGTGTTGGTGATCCTTTCGGAAAAGAGTTGCAAGCATCCAAGACGGACTAAGAGAAGGAGATCTGCCATTACCAATTGTGGGCGGATAGTTAATTGGAATAGAACGCTGAACATAGATTTTCACTTTGTGGCGGGGAGACGTGCAGCGCACAACGCACAGCACACAACGCCACTAGCGACAATTCGACTATGACTATGTGTAGGAGTGGAACTCAAAAGTGAATAATGAGCCATCCGGAATAAATACGGAATAGTGTGCGCTGCAAGAGATTGTTGTTTTTTTTGTTGTTGCTTTCTTTGTTCGTTTTAGCAAACATCCATGCTATCAGTTTTCTCGAGAAAATTCACTATCGTCGAACGCTAAATCAAATACGTACACTTAGAGAGTGTAAAATCCTTAAACAAATTTCCGCGATCCTTTGATCTGCTCTTGATTTGCTTCCACCTTCCATGGAAATTGGAAGTCAGGTTGATCCATCTGCACTGCATATACGAAACATCAAAGAACGCTTGACACTATTTGCTCCTCGTATATTCGAGTGTAGTTCTGGGAATGAGTCACAGGTGATAAGGACGCACAGGTAATAAGAGCACAGGCACACTCTCTGTTTATGGCCCGCAATTTGAATGCCCGCACGAAAGAGGCACTCAATTTCAATATCGCGCGGCATCCTTAATAGCTGCGTAAAATAAAATTTCAATTAGATTGATTTCCAGTCACCATCACCAGAGCGAGGTCGGTCCTCCGCTGCAGAGACACTTGATTTATTGAATCCACCATGTAACTGGGTAGTTTACGAGCTCTTTTCTTTGGTTTGAATGCGGCCGTTGGCGGTCGGCCAACTACTCCTCACTCCTCGAGGTGACAATCGCTCACATAGTGATAAATAGATGCGGCATTCATCTTGGGACTGTGTAGTAAAACTTGCAACACTTTGCACTAAATTTGTTTACGATCGATCAAGAACGCTATGAGCAACCACTTGGACTGCGGCGTATTGATAGATTGTGAGTCTCAGATTTTATCGGGGTGTGGAATCAATTTTTACTCCGATGGATCTGGCTGGCATTTTAACGAGTCGAAGCGCATTTATTGCACTTTGACGTAGGTACTGGGAGACCTAGCAAGCACATAAAACGCGCACATGTTGATATTGATTTAAAGACCGGGTCGCAAGAAGAGATGCAGTGGAAAAAACCGCACCGTAATTTGTATCCCTTTCGAAGGTTGAGATGGACCGCATAGTTGTTCAACTTTTGACGAGCTTGCAAAAGACGACCAGTTTTGCAGCTTACTATTTATATTTTTGAAAACATTTTTCTTAAACGTTTTTCTTAAACTAAGAACGTTTTTCTTAGATTAAGAAAGAGTTGTTCCTAATTTAAGAAAATGGTTATATTACTCACAGTATTTTGCAAACCATTTTTTTTTTTAAATTAAGAACAACTCTTTCTTAGTTTAAGAAAAACGTTCCTAGTATAAGAAAAACGTTCTTAGTATAAAAAATACCCCTTCAATCGGAAAAAAAATTGCAACTGCTACTTGTTTTAAAAGATCACTCCGAAAAAGTTATCACAGTAAAAAAATAGCAAAACACCTCGGATATCATCTTGCCAGTACTAATGATAATCCTAAGAGGCTGTTTGGAACTGGTGTACATCCCATTGCTATGGAGAGAAGTGCAAGTGGTTTTCATACCCAAAGCAGGCAAGAGTGCTCTCATGTAAGTCCGAAAGATCTCACCCCTATTAGTCTTTCATCATTTCTTCTGAAAACTTTAGAACGACTGATTGAAATCCATTTACGCAAGAGCATTGACAAAAAACTTCTGTCAACGTCGCAAAAATTCTTATTCTAAGGGAAAATCTGTAGAAACGGCTCTACACATGCTAACGCGCTCTATAGAAGAGTCCTTCCGCCATACCATAAGGAGTATATACAATGGTTGCATTCCTAGACATAGAGGGCGCTTTCAACAACGTCGACTCATCTGCGATCGCTGGTGCACTGGCAGCTCTGAACATGGATGGCGAGGTGATTAATTTGATGCTCAATACCCGAATTCTTAACTCAAGTCTGGGTGAGATATCTACCAGAAGATCTGTCAGCAGAGGTACCCCGCAAGGTGGCGTCCTGTCTCCCCTTCTCTAGAATTTAGTGGTGAATGAACTGCTGATATGCCTGGAAGAGGGAGGTCACAATGTGATTGCCTATGCGGACGACGTTGCTATTGCTGTGTCAGGAAATTACCTAAATACTCTAAAGGAACTCCTACAACACGATCTCCTTAAGCTAATAAAATGGGCGAACACATGTTGGTTGGGTGTAAGCCCTCTCAAAACGGAACTTGTCCTCTTTTCTAGGAAATAGACGATTCCACACATTGACCCTTCATCTAAAAATGACTCTAGTTTAACATTCTCAAATGAAGCTAAATACTTGGGCCTCATTTTTGATAGAAAGTTAACCTGGAAGCAAAGCATCCAAGAAAGAGCTAAAAAAGCCATTGTGGCACTTTTATATTGCAAAAAGGAACAAATTAGCTTTACAGCCACGTATATCACTCTCCGTCATAAGACCGATACTCACGTGCGGTATGGTTGTCTGGTGGACTGCTTTGGACAAAGCGATCAATCGTGAACATGATAAGCTAATGCAAAGTCCAAAGAACAGTTTGCTTTTGCATCGGTGGGGCTCTTCGTACTATACCCCATATGCTGCAATTGACATCCATTTTCCATCTAGCACCTACTGACATCTTCAGTAGGCAAACGGCAGCCTCTGCAGCCGTACGCCTCAAAGCTACTTCACAATGGACCAGCAAAACAACTGGCCATGCCGCTATCCTGAACGATTTTAAGAACCTTCAAAGAAACATCGACTACTCGGCACCAGAACTACAGTTCGATAATAACTTCCAGGTCTCCATTCCCACTAGATCATTCTGGGCGGAGGGAGCATTCCTGGATGATGAATCGATCCACTTCTTCACAGATGGTTCGAAAACTGCGGACGGTGTTGGTGGTGGCGTCTTCTCCGACAGACTAAATCTTAGTCCCTCCTTCCGTCTTCCTGATCACTGGCGATAAAAGAAGTCTTATCTTGGCTGAAAGAAAACGTGATATCTGCTAAAGATATCTGTATCTTCTCGGATAGTCAAGCTGCTATCAAGTGCCTGGAATCAGTCTCTACAAATTCCATAACAGCCCAAAACTGTCGCTCGTCTCTCAGAGAGATGGCAGAATATTCACCTCTGCCGGGTGCCGGGGCACAGGGACATCCCTGGTAACTGTAAGGCTGATGAACTCGCCAAACACGGAATTACACTACCTATGCTTCCATTTACGGATTCCATAGGTATTCCGATCGCTACTTGTAAACTCATAATAAAGCTGGATGCTATCAATAGAACAAATCTTCGGTGGACAACCGGCTCGACATATCTAGCGACAAAACAGATCTAGTCGAAGCTGGATCTAAAACGTTGTAGACACTTGACCTCCTTTGATATGAAATATATCAGTGCTACAATAAGTGTCTTCACAGGATCCTGTCTCATAGGCAGGCATGCAACAAGGCTTGGCGTATTTTCAAACGATTTTTGCAGCTGTCTTGACGAGGAGGAGGAAGAAATCATACTCCATCTCCTCTGTACCTGTCCGGCTCTCTCACAAAGACGAAAACTCCATTTGGGAGTGTTCCACTATAGTGATCTGAACGATATAAAACACGTAGACATTCGTCATCTCCTTCAGAAGCTCCAATTGGTTCAACGAGTAGGAAGAATTGAATCTTAGATTAATGAGGTATCACAAGGGGCTATCCGACAGCTACTTCAACCTAACCTAACCTAACCTAAGAAATAGCTGCCCCGAACTTAATTTATTTTCTATACATTTCACCTACTTCCGCAGTTTTTGATTCGAAATGTACTTCCTTTTATGCGGCTGTGGTACCTCCACCAAAGCGCTCCCACCCACCTGCCCACCTGCTTGCAATCAAATGCCGCTTATCAAAAGCAAAATCAACCCGCATTCGCACTGATATCTTTTATTAAGACGATAAAGCACACAATTGCTTTTGAATTCACTTCCCAGCAACTTGCCAAAAGAGGAAAAAAATCAATTGTCTCATAACTGCCATTCGGAATTACTCCCTTTGGGAGAATATATATACATGCGAATATAAATTGTCTTTCAAAAGCGATTGGTATTTTAAAATTGCCAAGTGCGCGCGCGGCAAAGGGTTGCTCTTGCTGTTGCTAAACTCGCAACACATTCCTCCGCCCTCATAATTTAAGACGATTTTCACACAACGTCAACGGCAAAAGTTATTGAAAATCAAATAGACTGTGTACGTGTAGAGGGTGCATGACAAAAAGAAACTTGTTTTCGCCCACCCCCTGGCAAAGGGTTGTCGGGCGGGTGGGTGATTTAGTGCAAAGTAAAGACCTCTAAATTGCTGTTTGATCGTTCAGTTTTGGCGCAGACATTGTACCGAGTAGGAGGTGAGGAAAAATAAAAATAAAACCAAAATTGGGGGTAGTTGTCGCTTGCAACCCCCATGCTCGCATTCCACACACATATACGAGATACGAGTATAGAAATGGAATGGAATTCGAGAAGGCCTTAATATGTTGTGATGAGAGCACCACATCATTCGCTTATCACAACACTGCGCTTGGCATGGCAAACAGGATGCAACTTAATAAATCATAATCTGCCTACGATTATTAGTACGTAAGTCGCTCCGACTCAGACTCTGTACATTGTACAACGGCGACTTGAGACAAATGCCCAACTGACGGACAATAAAAAAAAAAAAAAATATTTAAATATAACGTCAAGATATCAAATGAAATCACTTGCTGGCGTGATCGTGCAATGGATTCTTCTGATAGTCTTAGATTATTGAAACTATGTGTGACTCGCTGATAGTGTGCTGATCTAAATGGAGATGATGATGATCCGCCTGATGAACCGGAGGCATTCCATAGGCATTATTATATGATTACCCTCCCGCGCGTATAGGCTGATTGCGCGCGGTTGAGTACAGTATAATCTGTGTGTACTGCGGAGGGGAATATGCGGTTTCAGTGTCTCCAATTATCTCGAACTGGCAATCATATCCAATCAATTGACGCCCCCATCAATCCCTCTCTTGACTGTTTTGCTGCAATATTTGTTCTGTTCGTTTTATGGTCGCTTTTGAGTCTTCTTGTGTCTTTATAGGAATGGCAACGCGTGGCTACATCGTATGGTTGGCAGTAGCCCGAGTGCGAGTGTTATTTTAATTCAATAATAATAGGTTGCGACGTACGTACGCACTTGTTATGAAGATGCGTTGGCCGGGGGTTTTTTTTTTCCTATACCCTAATTTAGTGGGGAATGGATCGAAAACGTCCTTAAAACAAGCCGAACTTAAATGCAGATTTGATGCAAAAGCTTTTTAAAATTCGTGCAGATGGGTTAACGGGTGACAGATCGCATCTACTAAATGCTACAATTCATAAAAACCTCATAGTAATAGAAGATGTTAATATTGATATGTTGTATACGACTACAATATAACTGACCATCATCTATGTACTTTGAACATATATGTGAAGATACTTTGAATTCTAAATCTCAGATATCAATCAAGGATCCAAACGGATTTTTATAAGCTACGGGAAAAGCTAAGGTATGAATTTTGGGAACCAGCCTATCTCGAAAATGATCCTTCTGATGATTTTAGTTTATTTAGTTCTATCTTGAACAACCATATCAAAGACTCCTCTATTTTGTTATCTAATAGTAGGCGCGGCATACAATTTTTAAAACCATGGTTAACACCCTGTTTATTTAAACAATTAAATCAAAAGAAAAAAAATTGCACAAAGGTGAAGAGGAAAAGTCTAAAAAAAATATTATAAAAACATATGCAAAAAAAAAACTGAAAAATCCGTATATGATGCCACGCAACTCTTACTATACCAACAGATTAAATAATGGCAGGGGTAATGCAAAGAAGGAATGGGAAGTTGCAAATAACATATTAGGAAAACAGTCGAAAATCAATCAAATTCACAATATAATAATTATCAATAACACCAATACTAATGATCTCAAAAACGTCTCTTGGGAAATTATAGGTGTTTTGACTTATATTTTTAATTTTAGTGTAGATTGTGGTAATTTCCCAAATCAGGGGAAAAAACGAAACGAAAACCACTTTTGCGTTTCAAAAAACGAAATAAATCTCGCGAAAGCGAAAATCTGCTTCATGTAACTTCTAACGTTTTTTTTGTTCACATTCGTTTAGGTTTGAGAGACTGTATGACAACAAAATTATAGTTTGGCAGTCTCAGTATGTAGCTTTATTTTCGTTAAGGTGTTTTGACGTATTTCTTGTACCTGTATGCAAATGAATATTGTCCGGCACATACTTAAGGGCAGCTTTGTTTAACCTAAAACGTTGAACAAAACTAAAAGAAAAAAATAGCTTTTTAACTAAGAACCACATTAAAATAAACCAACCTTTTGTCAGGTAATGTGAGAGGATTCGAACAATCCTACAGATTTTTTCTAATTTTTCTTAAGTTTATGTGTTCATTTTCCACTTCACTTTCGTCGCTTTCGCTGGTCAACAAAAAATAGTTTGTTAGCATTTCTAGTAAAATATTCAGCACAATCTTAACACCACCAAATTCAAAGAGAATAAATAGGAAAACGATAAACGTCAACAAAATAGCTGTCGTTTGTTTTCTTTCGTGGAGACGATAAAATCAGTTCGTTTTTGAGGTTACATGATGCAAGAAAAGTGAAAACGTCAAAGAAAATGTGTCCGTTCGTTTTTTTTTAGCGCCCACAAGAATTTCTTTCGTTTTTGATGTTACATGAAGCAAACTGTTCGTGTCCACAAAAACGTTTAAACGTTTTCGCCTTACAGAATGACGGCCCTGTTTAAACGTGTGGAAGTGATTCCTCTCTCAAAAAAGGTAGCAAACTAAATTTAACTGATTATAGACGTACCTATTTCATTGCTTCCGAATATTGCTAAGTTTTTTTGAAAAACTTATGAAGTTACGTATGATGTCTTTTTTTTTTGCAAAAAAAGCCGATTTTTTTTCGAACGATCAGTTTGGTTTTAGATCCGGTAAATCGACAGAAGATGATTTATTAAACCTATGCTTTAACTTGTATACTGGGAGTTGAGCGAAATCAAGCTACAATGGCTCTTTTCATCGATATGACTAAAGCATTCGACATGGTTGACCATGACCATGAATTGCTCTTATGCAAATTGTAGAAAGCAGGTTTCAGAGGATCAATTTATAAGTGGCTCAGATCGTACCTAATGGATAGAGAACAGAGAGTAAAAGTAAATAGAGTTTTTAGTACACCACGTGTGTTCAAAAATGGAGTTCCACAAGGATCTGTATTGGATCCTATTTTGTTCCTTATTTATGTTAATTCAATCTTCCATCTAAATTTCAAAGGTAATCATATAGCATTTGCTGATGAGTGATGATATGGCTTTTACCTATTCTGAGCCGTCATTGTTTGAATGCATTACAAGAATAATTGAGGATCTAGAATTACTAAGAATCTGGTTTGCTTTTCACGAGTTAGTTATGAGTGGAAAAACTAAAATGATGCACTTTTAGCTATCACGATGTTGTGCAAATAATTTTGATGTTTTTTTTTTCTTTTTTGTGATATGCGTATCCTACCGCTACGACATCTGTATGTCTTTAAAGTTTTAGGATAATTTTTTAAACAAAGTGGGAATATACCAACTAGGAATTCTACAACACACAATCTAAGGATAAACAATCTAGCACTTATCACTTGTCCGCCTGCTCACAAATCATTTTTTATAATCTTTTATATTGTGACTTCACCGAAGGTTCTTAATGAACTTCTCTTTCATTCATATAAGAACAAATCGCAACTTTCATTCATTCCTAAAAAATTGTAAAAAAAAAATATTTTTTTACTATTGATTTAAATTCTGTTGGAATGTTATTTAGTGTTACAACTAAAATCAGCAATTAAATCGAAAATTCTTCTTTTGATTTTTACTAATATTTTTATTTAACGATCTTACAAAAAAAAACTTTTTTTTTGAGACTCACTAACATCCAAAGAAAAAGCCAAAAGTCATTTGAGCTTGTGAATCTATGTTGTGTCTTTTACTCTAAAAATGAGTGATTTCGTCCTGATAAGGTAGGGTGGTTATTTTGGCATTTGGCTATATTTCGGAGTTGTTACAAATCACTCCGGCTAGTGTCTTCGCTTTACATTATTGATTCCATTGCTCCAACTGTAGACCCCAGGTAGCAATCTTAAGAGGATCTGAAATACCAATTCGACCAGCTACCCACGTTTCTTCTTTGGAACATCCTTTTTAGTAAAATCAAGTCTCTTTTTTACCAAGGATTGTCTCCCAATAAATAGAGAAAACAGCAGGTTTGCAGAACAAAATCGATAAAACGCACGCAGAAGGATACAGCTGGACGACCGAAACCGAGTGCAATTGTTGTTTTAGCCAATTTAGCGACTTGATTATCAATCTAGATTAGGGCCATCTGTCGATTCCTTCTCCCTCGCGACTGGACTGACTGTCATTTGATGTTGACGCCTCACACATAACATAGAGTCCTACATGTGCATGCGGTTGCCATTGGCATACAAGAAGAACTGCCGTCTTTCATAGCTCGTGCAAGCAGCCAGCCCAGAAGATGTGCGAAAACGGAAATGCGGGCTTCTTAAAAGTCGCTTCAAGTGTAATTAGTTAAAAAAAAAAACAACCAAAAACAACAACAGCGACTGGAAAACAGAATTTTATTCGTCATGTGGCCTTGATGCTGATGACGATGCTGCTGCTGCACGCTCAATACGGGGAATCAGCTTACACTATGTAGAGCTGCGCATGTATATGCGCTATGTAGTGCATCGCTGAGTTAATAAACAACCATGATGTCTGCGATGGATTACTTCTTTGGCATTTCTACAGAACTTGGCGTGTATCTATACAGTGCTACTGCTTCTGCTGCTGTCGATTCTTGCTCTCGTGGCGAAGCGTCGTCCCTATAGACAAGACCGTTGCATTTGAATTGAATATCCGATATAGGGGTGTCGCATGTTGTTAATTAAATGAGCTTCTCATCGGCTTAAGGCAAAGATCAGTGAACTAAGAGCGCGCGACTTAATTGGAAACGAAGAAACGAATTTTTATTTTTATTGTTTTTTTTTTCAAACATAAAGATGAACTTAAATTATCACTCAATTAATTGATTCCACACAGCAGCCAGTTTCAGAAATGGAATAATATATAGGAACAGCTACATCATCGGCGGCAGCAGCAGTGCAGGTGTATTGGTATTAGTTTCTGGGAAGTATATTCTGTATCTTGATTCAACACTGTCAATGGGGAGACAAATTCAAATTTTAACTCATCACCATGTTCGATTCCGAGAAGGCGCTTCCAGTAAGCGGTTCCCATGTTTATGGATGCTTATGATGGACACTATATGGATTCTTCAACAATTTGTCTGAGTTAAAGTTAGGCGATTGCTTGATTTGATTGTTTTTACGATGCAGCACAATTAACCGATCATAATAACATGCGTTTTGATGTAATCGGATTGCGGTTGAGTTGAGCCTACGTTGAACCTTTTCTTTTGGGAGTGGGTTTCGGTAGGCGATATTCCTCACATTTGGAAGTCTTATCTTTAAAGGCTGATGGGGTCGTATTGTGTGTCACAGCGAAGACTAGTTATTTAGGCTAAATTTTGTACATATTGTCTAATTACTCTAGGAAATAACTTCCCAACGAAACAACCCCCCAAATAAAATAACAGACAAGCATTTGGGGACTTACTTCATAGTTGAATTTGGTGACTTATTTCACTATATACCCCCATTCTGAAGTATGAACGAAGTCCTCAAAAAACCCATGAATTTTGGGGGCTTATTTCCCTAATTTTGGGGGCTTATTTCATTTAAAAAAAATCCCCACCTCCACACAAATTTTGGGGAGTTACTTCATTTTTCATTTGGGGATTTATTTCGTTGGGGGTCTATTTCCTTTTTGTCGGTACCGTAGAGTTATTTTTGATAAACTCAAGCTGAGTCGGTGTCGCGTTGATATTTTGGCAAAACTATTATTTAGCACCAGAAAACAAAGACGAAGCAGACAAATTGCCTCACGTGTTGCTTTTTAAAGGGTCTTGCTGTCTTGCCCTGTCGATTAGGGAATTATTGCTCTAACGATTTCAACTAAAATTGATGTTTTAGCTTAAGTTGGTGCGGTTACCATGACTGCATAAGTGCATACCTAGTTTTTGGCTCAAAATGTTAATATCGGTACTTTTGAAATTTCTACATATCTCGAAAACGGTGATTGTAACAAAAATAAATTTATCATTACCTTATAATGGTCATTTATAACTTAATACCAAACTCAGTTTTTCTCTAACGGTCGTACAATGGATTTTTGAAAATCTGTATATATATAAAATTGTTGCAAGTGTGTTGTGACTTTATAACTCACGAACGGACCAACTGATTTGAATGATTTTTATTTTGGTTTGTTCGTCTTGAATCAGGGATGGTTTATAAAAAAAGAAAAGTCTGAAAATTCTCGGCACACATTTCGTTTTTCATGGGGAAATGCACTTTGGAAAAAATATAAACTGGATAGAAATCGAGTAGTTTTAACTAACTACAAACAAAACAAATATTTAAAATTTGAAAGCAATTGTTGTTATCAATGTGCATTATATTAATACTTGAACATCCGATCTTTCCATACGAGTTTTTGGTATTTAATAGGATAAAGAAACTTATGTTATTTGAAAGGTGCTTTGCCATAGATGTGCACAAACACAAAATCGTGGGTATATGTCGCCATTAAGACTGGTAAAATTAAGTTCAGACTTCCCCATACAAAACAGGTAATAAAAGTATTTTGGTGACAATCAATTTGTCGCCGTCATGTTTCCATAGTAACGTATTTAATCATCTTAGATTAGAACCTGTTGTAGGGAATCATTTAGCCCTAAAGATATGCAATTTACCTGCTCCTAAAATTAAGCAATAATTGCGAGAAATTCGTTACCATATTACCATAGTAACGTACCTATTTAAATATAAATTATCTGATTGTAGTTGTCGCTCTTTTCGTTTCGTTTATAAAAAAAAAACATAAATAAATAACGAGGTATGGCCAATTTTCGACCGCAAGCGATACTAGTTTTAATTATTTTCCAAGCAAATTGTTGTTGTCAAAATGTTACATTGCATTACATTGAATCCATCATTTTTGTTTGTCAAGTATTTTCAGGATCCTTGCATTAGTATGTGTGAGTAAGTTGAAATGTGGGGGTGATTGAGAAGACGTGGACAATGATGACAGGCAACACATTTGAAATGCCACATCCAAGAATTCATACGACTGCCATTTTTTACTACAAAGCTTTTCATTGAATGTTAATTATCATCTATTTTTCAGGCAAATAAAAGGCATTGAAATTTATTTACTCACTGCTCATTCCGCTTTGAAATTGCTATTAAACATACAATCAGTTGAGATTCCCAACGTGTAATACTTAAAGAAATTCTGGATTGGCCAAAGTTTTCAAACAAGCTGCAATTATTTTTTGGGATGAATGTCCAATGGCCAATAAAAAAAATCTTCGGAAGCATTGCATTTGCATTGAACATTACGGGATCTACGTGGAAATCAACAGTTGTTCGGAGGTGCATTAATATTCTTATCCGGTGATTTTCGACAAACGTTGTCCGTCATTCTCAGATCGACTCCAGCTGATGAAATTAATGCATGTTTGAAAAGTTCGTTTCTTTAAGGGAAATGTACAGAATTTATCGCTCAACATAAATATGAGTTTGCGTCTTCAAAATGATCCATCACCACGTGCGTTTTCGAAGCAACTGCTGCAGATTGGCGATGGCAAAATTGCAAGTGATTTAAATGACTTTATCACGTTACCAAACAACTTTTGCACAATTATGCCATCAAAAGAAGAACTAATTGATCGCGTTTTTCCAAACATTGTTCAAAACTATAGAAATCATGATTGGTTAAGAGAACGCGCAATTTTAGCACCAAAAAATGCAAATCTTAATGAAATAAATTTTCAAATTCAACAGAAATTACAAGGTGACTTGGTATCATCCATTGATACTGCTACGAATGAAGAAGACGCAGTAAATTATCCGGTTGAATTTTTTAATTGCCACCGCATCTTTTGAATCTGAAAATTGGTTCATCGATCATACTTCTCCGAAATCTCAATTCACCAAAGTTTTGCAATGGAACAATGAATGCCCAATTTGATCGAAGCAACAATTCTTACTGGGCAAAGCAAAATAAGGCTCAAGGACAAACGCTTCAAGTGTGTGGTGTGAATTTGGAGGAACTGTGCTTTTCTCCAGAGTGGGAGCACCAAAAAATTCATGCACCACACAATCAAACAAAAAATATTGTGTACACTATTGTATTGAATTGATTTACTTTTTTTTCCAAATAGAAAACAAATAAAAAAAACCTATGAATTTGGTTGAATGTTAATATTCACGAAGCACACTGGGAACTGGGATCCGCTATTTTAATATAAATAAAATTCGAAGACAACACAACGTTTGCCGGATCAATTATTTAAAAATAAATAAAATATTAAGTTATTGAAACGCAGTCATTAACTACCTACACATATATTCTATATTGTAAAGCTGAACTTTACTTTCAGAAACTACAACCAAACAAATAGATAAATGATAAATGACGAAATCACTTTTAAGATGTCCGTGATCTTAACTCCAATATTAACAATTCCATTCCGGGACAGTTGTTTTCCTTCAAATCGGTTGACCAGGATGAAGTAGTCAACAAGTAGGCTCAGTAATCATTATGTTACGTCATCAATCAACCTCGAATGTGCAATGGAACGAGATTGGTTGTGAAAAAGCTTATAAACAACGTCATCGAGGCGACGATTATCAAGGGGAAGTATAGAGGAGAGGATGTTTTGATTCCACGCTCCCGATGCTTCCTTCTACTCCGAGCGATTGCTTGACACTCGCATAGGATGTGGGAGATGTCTTCCGTGACCTGTAGGTCCTCACAATACCTGCACGTGTCCGAATTAGTTAGCCCTAGTCTCATGGCATGCTTCCTTAGAAGACGGTGTCCAGAGATTATTCCTACCGTTAATCTTAGCTTTGTTCTACTGAAGTTGATTAATTCTTCAGACTTTTTCCGGTTTAAGGTGGGCCTCAGTGCCTTTGAGACCCTGTGACCATCTAGCTGTGACCATCTTGTGGCTGCTAAGTGGGAAGTTTTTCGAAAACAACCCTTCTAGCCACGGCCATTGGTGGTCTTATACCCTCAATCATGGTGTTAGGTGGGAGCTCCGCTCCTTCCTTGGCCAGAGCGTCGGTCTTTTCATTACCTTCAATATTACAATGCCCAGGTACCCAACATAATCTGACGCGGTTCTGCGAACATAATACCTTGAGCATTGTGCGGCAATTCCTTACTAGTTCAGATTTAGTGGTATGTGGCTCTATAGCGCTTTAAGCACAGCCTGACTATCAATGTAGATAGCGATATTCTTATTGGATATCGATCTCATCTCAAGTACCTTCGCAGCTTTGAGTACGGCCAGAATCTCTGCCTCGAATACACTGCATGTGCCCGAAAGTCTCAGGGCCAGATGTAAGTCTAGTTCATTGGAGAATACACCAGACCCTGTGCCCTCGCTGGTTTTGGAGCCGTCAGTATACATCGAGGTCTCATTCACCCTCGAAACCAAGTTCCTATACCAATCCTCTCTGTCAGGGTACAACACATCATACGGGGTGTCAAAATCTAGTGTACCAAGACCTTCATCCGCCTTTTCCGGTATTTCGGAGAATGATTCCTTCAAAATACTGCTATGTCCTATCCTACTGTTCTTAAAGAGTCCAATATTAGTGAGCCGTAGCGCACTATTTCCTGCAATTGACTTTATTTGTAAGCCCAGTGGCAAAAGATTCATAAACGACTCCAGTGCAGCCGTTGGTGTGGTACGTAAAGCACCCGTAACGGCAATGCAGGCTGTTATAAGCCTTGCGGACTCTTTCCTATACGTTAAGTTTCCAATACCGTGCCAAGATATTTTGCGCTTTCCGAGAGAGAAAGCTCCACTCCATCAAGTCTGGGCAGGTTGAAGGGTGGTATCTTGTATTTTGTACTAAATAGTACTAGTTCGGTTTTCTCCGGGTTGACTCGTAGTTCACACCCTTTGGCCCATATTCTAAGCCTATTGAGGGCTGTTTCCATAAGTTCACTCATCGTGTTTAGGAATTTTCCTTGAACAATGATAACCACGTCATCAGCATATGCGATGACTTTGAAACCTGCATTGTTTAATCTTTAAGTATGTGATCCATGACCAGCACCCAAAGGAGGGGAGAGATAACCCCTCCTTGCGGGGTGCCTCTGGTAACAGATTTTCTTATCGAACTGTTTCCGAGAGTGGAGTTGATATTTCTCATCGAGAGCATTTCAAATAGCCAGTTGGTGATGCGTTGCTCGACATTTATCTTTTCCAAGGCACTTTTGATTGCATCTCTCCTGACATTATTAAAGGCACCCTCAATGTTCAAAAAGGCAGCTAATAACGGGTGATTTCTTAGCTGGTTTGCTTTTGGCAACACTGGTTTTGACAGCTGACGTGTGTTTAGTACCTTGTGTCACTGTCAAACAGCTTCAGTTTGGTTTGCAATTTAACCGTGGATCGTCTTACAAATGAACAACGCTTGCAAATTATTGAATTTTACTATCAAAATTGGTGCTCGGTTCGAAATGTTCATCGCGCGCTGCTTCCATTTTATGTGTGTTCAGCGATGAGGCTCATTTTTGGTTGAATGGGTACGTAAATAAGCAAAATTGCCGCATTTGGAGTGAAGATCAGCCAGAAGCATTGCAACAGCTACCAATGCATCCCGAAAAAGCCACTGTTTGGTGCGGTTTATGGGCCGGCGGCATTATTGGGCCATATTTCTTCAAAGATGATGCGAATCGCAGCGTTACTGTCAATGGTGAACGCTACCGAGCGATGATAACAAACTTTTTTTTGCCCGAAATGGAAGTTCTTGACTTGCATGATATGTGGTTTCAACAAGACGGTGCCACATGCCACACAGCACGCGAAACAATGGCGCAATTGCGAGGAGAGTTTGGTGAACAGTTAATTTCACGTTTCGGGCCGGTCAATTGGCCGCCTAGATCGTGCGATTTGACACCATTAGATTATTTTTTGTGGGGGTATGTCAAGGCTAATGTGTATAGGGACAAGCCCGCTTCGATTGACGCACTGGAAGCCAACATCCATGCATTCATTCGTGAGATACCGGCCGATATGTGTGAAAGAGTATGCCAAAATTGGACTCAGCGGATGGGCTACCTGAGTCGCAGCCGCGGTCAACATTTGCATGAAATTATCTTTAAACATTAAATTGCAAGGTTCAAACTATCGATTCAAATAAATATTTCATTCATTTTTTCCAATTTTTTGTGTTTTTTTTTTTTAAAGTTCTAAACCTCTTAAAAAATCACCCGTTACAAATTCTTTATGGTGAAGGCTGCCTTCTATTTTGCCTATTACCTCGTGTATGGCCGTTTCTACCGATTTACCTTTCAAGTATGCATGCTGAGCATTACATAGAGTTCCGTTGCAACACTTGCTTCTTATATGGATGTCGATAAGACTTTCAAGTGACTTGGTTTACCCGCTTTGGGTATAAATACCACTCGTACTACTCTCCACGCCCTGAGTACATAGCCTAATCGCAGGCAGTGTGTAAAAAGATTTCCGATCATATTCGTAACTATATCTGGCGCCCTTTGACGCATAGCCGGCAGGATGCCATCGGGGTCAGGTGCTTTGAACGGAGCGAAGGACTTAATGGCCCATCGCAGTTTCTTCCCAGTGATGACATTGTCAACAACACTTACGTCTATTCCCGAACCAATGCCATATCCATTAGGTGATGGAGTTATTGGCGCGCTACTTCCTGGAAAGTGTGCTTCCACTAGTGATTCCAGAACTTCCTCGCTGCTTTTGGCACACGAACCGTCCGATTTCTTAATAAAACCAGGGACAGCCGCGTCCTTAGCTAACATTTTGCGAAGTCTGGAATCCTCGCTAGTATCTGTGATCGCCTCACAGAAAATCTTCCAAGATTTTCTTTTGGATTGCCTGATCAAGTATTTAAACTCTCTCTTACTTTCTATGTACAAATCCCATGTAACGTGGTCCCCCACAACTTTGGCCCTATTGTAGAAATGTCTAACTTGCATTCTTTTGGAGCTTAACTCCTTGTTCCACCACTGAGGCTGGGACCTTTTGTTTGTCTTTTTGAGCGGGCAAACTTGTTCGTAAGACTTGTTCATTATCCTTCCTAAGTTATCATCTTCCTTGTCTAAGTCTAGCGACGTTTCAATGAATGGTATTTCATTTCCTAGCTGATGCCTAACTATGGATTCGTACCTATTCCAGTCAGCTTTCCTATGGGGTTACTATAGGTGTTCGTAGCCTTACTGTGGAAGCCTATCTGAAAGCGAATCCACTTATGATCCGAAAGGGATGCCTCTGCATTGAATGTTAATATCATCTATTTTACAGGGAAATAAAAGGCATTGAATTAATTTGAATTTCTAACAAAATTTATTTAATCAACAAACTAAGTTGAAATCCAAAAAAACAACTTCAAATAGATCAAGGTTAGGTGGTACGAAGTTCACCAGGTCAGCTAGTAGTCATATAAAAAGATCCCAACGGATGGCGCTTTGCATATACTAGTCAGAATAAAAAACGCACTTGCCGCCAATGTCATTCGACACCAATCCAACACGACTTTCGGGATAGTAATTGCTTCCGCCTATTATTTGCCGAGACACAAAGCTCTACACCTTGGTCACATCTCGCTCACCAATTGCGATTGCAAATCGCGCAAACTTTGCTCAATAAAAGTCAAACTTATTTATTTTGAGATGATCTTTTACGACCGTCTGCGCATGCAACTGCCCACTTCCGTCTTGCCGCAGCCATACATACACAACACACTCACATGACGAACTGATCCGTTGCCATTCATGTCAAATTGAATATGCGAACGAGAGCAATTTAGTTTTATTATTTCGAATTATTATCTGCGAATCGTGAAACATCTTCCTCGTTGCCTATATCAACATTGGGTGCATTGAATTTCATGCAAGCACAGTCGGGCTTTTATGGGCTGTCATAAATTACCGTCCGGCTGAAGATGAACATTTCGCATAGTGAGTAGTGACCAAGACGCGATAAAATCGCACAAGAATGCGCAGCGCATAGCTTTAGGTAAAACTACTTAACACTTAATTTTGTTTGGCCGTTCATAGATTTGGCTAATTACTTAATTTCTCTGGAAGACAACAGACAGGAGATGTGTCGCGTCGCATTCCGCACACGAGCCAAAGCCAATGTAGTGCGCGGTAAGTGTTTGCCGCCGTGGGTGTCAGCGGTGTCGGGGTACTCTCCGATTCGCGTTCGAGACACATTTTCTGATTTGATTTTGTGTCATTATTAAGAGATTTATGTGACACCGCTACAGCATCTTTCTGCATGCGAACTCATTTGTGCGCCCGCTGTGAGTAGTGACTGGTGACGGTGAGTGCTGCTGCGGTGGGCGTTGGATTGGATGTGATGCTGCTTAATTTTTCCTAGTCAACTGTGGTGACGGTTACAAGCAACACTGGCTAAGTGACTCATTGTCTCCCTTTGCATCGCTGGCTGGTGGGAGATTCTGTTCTACGGGTAGTTCACTTTACATTGATATTCGGCGCATGGCCAACTTTATTTGATTTCCCGGAATCAATTGGAACATTTGAACCACTTGATTCGGGAGAAGTTATGTGACACACCACGGACTGCAATTGCTCATATCGATCGTGTGCAAGCGCCGCAGTCGAAAGAAATATCCACGCGTGCTAAGAGCCGTATAAACGCACCCAAAAACAACAGATCGAAGATTAAGAAATACACAAAAGCGCTGCCTCGACCTATCCAGATCCACGGCGAGGCGCAGAAGTTGGAGGAGCGGCGACGGCCGGCGACGGCGGTGGCGAGGTGACTGCGCGGTAAAATTATTAATTCGTTGCTGTGAAGTTATTGGCCAAAGTCGGACGGACTGAAATGTTTATTCGATTCCATGACCAAGATGTTTTATTGATAACGGCCCCGAAACAACGATGAATGTATCGGATTGGGGGAGCGCGTACATATTGGCTATATATATCGTGTGGCAGCCGGCTCCTGCTGCTGCTGCGCGAGCGCTCGTCGCTGATGATGGTTATGACCGGTGTCGCTTGATTGCCGTACACACGACACGGGAACGACTATAGCGACACATCGCGTTAAACAGTTTTTATGACCTGCTGATCACCCGATGATGATTATGCATTTCGAACATTGTGCATGGGATTCTTTGTCCTGGGAATTAAGTGATTGGATGGGAGCTCTATGACTACCGCAGAACTAGCGACGACGTGCCATGGGGTGCCAATAGTGCGCAGATACCCATCGCATCAATGGCAAACAGCAGCCGAACGGTAGAAAGCCTCCCGAGCATCAGGCACCACGACGACCCTACTCGTAGGTACATCATTTGTAGATAATGTTCCAATTAGTTTGAAATGTTTTCCACCCGCCGCAGGATGTCGCGCACGATTCGGGCACCGACGAGCACAATCACAATTCGCAGAATATTCACTCATATTGTTGCGATTGTGCAGTTAGATTTTGGTTTATTGAATTTTCACATGAAACCAGCACTGTCGCACGTGGGACATTGATTTTCTCACCCAAAGTCCTGCCGATCCTCCTCGGTGCTCGGTCCTCGGCCCCGCGGAGGCGAAACGAAACGACTGCTGTGCAAATTGTTGGCTGAACGCTGAAGGCTTGTTGTTCTCCATCTCCATCGTCGTCGTAGTCGTAGTCGTCGTCGTCGTCGTCGTCGTCGACGTCGACGTCATTCTTGTCTTTTTGGTTGGACGCTGGAGACCTATCACTGATAAAATCTCAAACATTGACTTGTTTCCCTTTCCGTTTCTTAATCCTGTGTTGGCCATAAACAATGCCAGGCGTACACTACTCGCTCCCGAGGCAGGGGCAATCGAATTGCGGCAACAGAATCAACCAGCAGCAGCAGCATAACCGAGGACTGAATTGCATGCATGCAGTTTTAACACAAAATAAACTAACCACTGACAAATTTAGATAGGCAGATAGACAGAGACGCAACAAACAGAGGAGGAAATCGAAAAGAAATTTATCCCGGCTCAGGCTCGGACTCAGACTCTGACTCTGACTCCGACTCTGAGATGCTGTTCATTGGCGCTCATGATTTTCACTCTGAGCTGAGTAGTCGCCAAAAGTCGACATCAGAACATCCGCACCGATCGGGTCAAGAACTACTGTAATATATACACATAGTTGGAATTTGGGCGCCTTACACTGTTCTATTTGCAGAACGGCAACAGAGACGCGCCAGTTCATTCAGTGCTCGGCTCATTCGATTCGCGTTGCACTATCAGTAGCCACGGAGTTTCATGTCGGACACGAAATCCGTGATCGGCAATTTGTAGAGTGCGATCACTGTGTGTTGTGTTGTGTTGTGTGAGTCCTACGACAGAACAAATTCGCGACAACACCGTACACAGTAAGCTGGGTAGCATGCTGCATTCGCATTTAACAACAGATTTCGTCTTAAATTTCATTTGGGGCTTTGCTCTTGCCTTGCGCTCGCGTACAAGTTGCATTTGGATTTGGATTTGGATTCACCGCGCAATTAGTGCGTGCTGTGTGCTGCTGGTGTGGAATGGAATACGCTAAATGTGCAATATTGGAGCCCGCCAGCCAGCCAGCCAGCCAGCCAGTGCAGCGCAGCGCAGGCAAAGGAATTCGGAGTCAGCGCCAGGCGGACAAGGCATTAAATTGAATTCCTGCATTCGTTGGATTTTCTTGTGTCTTGTTGGATTTTGCTTGGTTTCCTTTGTTTATGGAATTTTGAAAAGGCTGACGATTACAAGGAATTAAAGTGCCAATGAAATATTGGCGGAAGACCCAAATCGCTACACAAATTGAATTTAGTTTCGGATTTCGCGGGTATTGTCAAGTTGGTTCGAAGCAGCTGCTGACGCGAGTCATAATTTGGCAAATCGGGGTTTAACACGTGTTACAAATATTCGACGGATAGAATACTTCGGTAAAGAGGTAGAAAAACAATGTTAAGGCGCTTTGGAACAATATTTTCCATATGTTGTCAAAAGGAATGCTCGAAATTAGTAGGGCAGTCCAAAGCGAGCATGCTTGCGGAATTTTGTTTTGAATTGGCGCCACTAGGGCTTGCATTTCCTGGGAATACGTGGAACACAGTCACAATGTCAGGTCGATCGCAGATGAATTTCATTTTATTGCAATATATCGGCCACCTGGATTTAACACAGCAAAATTTATCGATGAGCTTGAAAAACAAATTGATGGAGTAGGGAGTAAAAGGAAACTGATAGTAATAGGGGATATGAACCTTAACCTCAATGAACGTAGTAGCAATTTAGTGAGCAATTACTTGAATATGCTAGCATCCAAAGGTTTAGTGAATGTAATAATGACAGATACGAGAGTAGATCCACAAAGAGGAAGCGCCACAAGAATAGATCATTGCTTAGTCCGTGTTAAAGACGAACAAGTGAATTCTGCAGTGATTGAAAGTAGTATCTCAGATCATTATGCCATATTCTGCGGAGTATTCAAAAACATTGTAGGATACAATGAAAGTCAAAACACCTATAGTTTATTAAACGACAATCTTGTCAATAGGAATATCAGGAATTCCAACTGGAACGAAGTATACCAAATGACTGATACCAATGAATTATACAATAAATTTGAAACCATATTTCGCACGTGAAAATGAAACGTAAAGAACTCGATATCAAATATAGAGAAATGTACTGGTTACTCGGAAAACATTCCCAGCTCAGTACTGAGAACAAATTGCTTTTATACAAGCAAGTGCTAAAGCCGGTGTGGACCTACGGTATACAACTTTGGGGTTGTACCAAGAAAACAAATGTCAATATTCTGCAAACTTTTCAAAATAAAGTCCTTAGAGAAATTGTACAAGCACCATGGTATATTAGAAACGACGATATCCATAGGGATCTCGGAATTCCAACAATCGAAGCTGAATCTAGAAGCTTCGCGAGAAAGCATAGAAACCGACTAATCGGACATATCAACAATACAGTCCGACAAATCTTGGACGAGAGCAATTTATTGCGCCGACTACAAAGAACGAAACCGTTCGACTTGGCAAGATAAGATTAACCGCGTCTAATTTGCGGAACCCGCAGGATCTTTCATTGGAAAGTAACCTGTCAAAAGTTGTTATTTAATGATAGAAAAATTGCTTGATAAGTTATATCTTAGTTGCAGTATCTAACAATCTTTAGAAGGGTGGTGTTTTTAGTCAGTAAAAATCTGACACTACTATGAGAACGCGCTTGCTATTCTCATAGTGTCTTTGGAAGATTTTCACCTACCCTCGGATAAAAAAAAAAAAAAAAAAAAAAAAAAAATATTTCAACTTATCTACGAAAAACCAACATTAACACTAAGAAGCAAACAACGAAAATCATCGAGCCCATGGATCAACAGTGAAATTCGCAGTATATGTAAACAACGAGATTACCATTATAAGAGATGGAAAAATAATAGACTTTGTACGACATATGAAAATGAATATAAAACTTTTAGGAATTGGGCAAATAAACAAATAAAAAAAACGAAAGAGGAATATTATCAAAGCAAATTTTATGAGTTTCGAACTGACCCGAAAAAGACCTGGAAATTAATTAATAATATTCTGGGTAGAAACACAAACAACCTTGATGAAACCATTATAAAAAACTTTGGAACTGGAGTGAAAATAACCAACCTGACGAATACATTCGCCACTAGTTTCATAGAAGAAATCAAACATGTAGTACACCCATGTAACGTAGAGACGTGTCACATAAACGATGTGGCCTCTGTAAATTCAATACTAATTTGGCCAGTTACGAATGAAGAAGTCCTTGCAACTTTGTTAAAAATTCATACAAATAAATCACCTGGCATTGATGGTATCCGTGCTAAGGACCTTAAAGCTAATGCCCAGCTTTTGGCACCAGTACTAAGACGTCTTTTGAATCTAAGCCTGGAACAATCATGTGTGCCGGATGCCTTAAAAACAGCAATCGTACGACCAATCTATAAAGGGGGTCCAAAGGCTGACGTTCTAAACTATAGACCCATCTCAATACTTCCAATCATTGACAAAATATTGGAAGGAGTTATGGCACGTAGACTACAAGATTATATTAGCAACTTCAACATCATTCACAAAAACCAATATGGCTTTTCGAAAAACAAAAGTACAAATAAACTCCTTGCTGAGTTCTCAAATTTGATTAATTCCAACCTAAATAAAAGTCACCATACTCTTGTGATGTTCATTGATTTTAAAAAGGCTTTTGACACACTATTCCATAAGAAAATGTTCATGATGCTTGATAAAATTGGAGTACGAGGACATATACTGGAATGGTTCAAAAGTTATCTAAGTAACCGTGACCTTAAGGTTAAAATAGCGGGGGAATATAGTCAAAAACAAAATCTGGAATACGGGGTCCCACAAGGCTCCATATTGGGCCCATTACTATTCATTATTTATGTAAACCAGATTTTGACAGTTCTACAAAAAAGCACTGGATTCGCTTTTGCGGACGATACAGCAATCATTGTGAGTAAAAGAGATCTACAAACAGCAGTACGGACCATGCAATCGGAGTTTGACTCTATAGCTAGATGGTGTCATGATTTTGGGCTCATCATCAACTCTAAGAAAACAAAACTAATGCACATCAGACCTACGCATGTACTTAAAACAAGGATTCACATTAAACTTCATGAAACGCAATGCCTACACCATAACGCGAAGGAAGATCAAATCAACTCAGAAGATAGCTGCAAAGAGGTAATAGAAAACGTACAAAGATACAAATACCTTGGTATTGAATTGGACTGCTACTTTAAATGGAATCTACATATAGAATATGTCCGGAAGAAACTTCGTAAAGCTGTCTACGCAATGCATCATTTGAGTAGATATACCAATTACAGAGTGCTGAAACAGGTTTATTGTGCGCTGGTGGAGTCTGTGCTACGATATGGCATACTTGCATGGGGCAATACAACGCCCAGTTATATAGCGGAACTACAAAAAGTACAAGATCGGATTCTTAAAATATTAATGACAACAACAAGCCGGCAACTCACTTCAAACAACCAAAACAACCAAAACATGTACGCTGAACTGGGAATCTTAAATATAAAACAACTTTTTCGTCTCAGTATACTTGAAGAATACTACAACGATCATCAGTATAAACAATTAATTCCGCACAGTGTAAATACCAGGAGAAGAGCCCACGAATTCCTACAGATTCCACGATTCAATAACTCTTACGGAAGACAACAACTATCTGTTATTGTACCCGAGGTTTTTAATGCGGTGCCTAGAGGGTTACTAAACATTTCTCTGTATGGCCAAAGGAAGAAACTTCTTAAAAAACACATTTTGCAAAACTAATTAATTCTATGTTCCAAAAAAAAAAAAACAAAAAAAAAATTTATATATATTTGTTAAATGTTAAATTATATGTTAAATGTAAATATATGTACTGAAATATATGTCTTTATTATATAATATGCTTGCAATCAAATTAAAACTACACTTAATACTGAATATTATATCAGATTTAAACCACCTTCTGCAGAAAAGCCTACGAAAGGCTTCGCAGATACTTTCTTGTAAACAAAGATGTATTAACAATAGATAAATAAATAAATGAAAATAAATAAAAAATAAAATCTTTACAATCGATTGCTACACTACTACCTTTTACTGGGGCCGAATTACCGCATCCGTGAGCGAACCATACGTCACTGAATTTTGTGGATTTGACAAGCAAAACAATAACATATTCAGTCACGTATTACTCGATCACGGATGCTACTTTTGGAATTTACTGATTCGTACGACTGACTTGAATTGACCAGCGGAACAAGTAGTAAGGCAAAGGCTTTGAAATACTTCGCCTATACATTCTTTAAGAGCTAGTCGACAAAGACAACAATGGCGGCTTTTAGTATGAAATATTGCGCCACTTGGACTTTTACTTTTCTTACGTTTTGCGTATTAGTGTTTAGATGGCCAGTTAATTAGTCTCTCTATAACGCAGCGTTACAAGTCCAACGCTGATTTTATTAATACATATTGGTAGACATTCAAGAATTACGATCCTTTGTGAATTTACCTGGGAGTTGAAGTAGTGCGCACGTCTGTGTAAGTTGTGCTCAAGAAAAAGTGATTTTACTTATAAGTAAATTAGAAATCGTGCTTCTTATTTTTGTTCCATTTAAAAAACTATTGTGCTTTATGAGATTTGTGGGACACAATTTAAACTGTGAAAGTGAAACTGTTTTTTTTTATAAAAATATTTTTTCTCAAAAAAATGCACTTGTCCAACAGTGAACCAGCTGCTAGTGGTACACAGTGAACAATGGTAAATATGGTAGCATTCCCTGCTTCAGAATTCCGTAATTTTATTAAGCATTTAGCAACGACCTTACAGCATTTAACATTCGTTACTATTATTTTTCGTTAGTTATAAGTTTTGTGATATTACTGAAGTCCTTGAAAGTAATTTTTGTTAATGTTTTGCTATTGTTTATTGTTGTTATTACTTTTCGTTGCTTTTTTTACTTATGTTTTTGTATTGTTTTGTTTTTCTAATGCTAATATTAAACAAAAACTGAATTGTACCAATTACTTGTTTTTGTTCTTAATTTTTATTATGGAATAAAAAATAAACACTATAGGTTCACTGTGAACTACCCAGTGATTCACTGTGTCCACCCTCTAGTGTCTAGTAGGTACACAGGGAACCATTTGAGGTGCATCTTAAAAAACTAAAAATTTAGTATTTTCTACGATCTTTCTAAAGCTGGATGTGGTTAAATACAAAGCTAATAAAGCATATAGTAAGTACTTTCTAACCGTTTAAAGATTCAACAAATAATTTATAAACTAAATATACTCATATGCAAATTGGTCCACTGTTGGACATAGTTTACCCTAGTGTTGTCCCGACTTATTGGTACACTTTCGATGATGTTTGGACCCCGTGAATAAGGTGGCCAGCTTAATAATTCCACGTTTTGGATCTTTATATATGATTTGGTGATTCGGGCAGTATGGATTGGCGCAAGGGTTCAAAAAGATTTTGAAAGAATGGAAAGGACAGTTTTAATTCACCAATGTGGGCCATAGCATTCATCGTTGTCGGCATAAATTGAAAATCGCAGGTGCCGTAGTACCAGATTGCTCCCCACACCATGACATCTCCACCCTTGCTATTTAAGCTGTCCAAGTGATGGGTTTCTTTTCGTAAGTCATGAAACTAATAGCTGTAGCCATCGGGTCCATCCAAATTAAATTTTTTCTCGTCTGAGAAGACGACGCGATGCTCTCTGTAGTCCAGCTCGTATTATGAGCACGACAAAAACTGAGGCGATGCGCCTTACGGGCTGCATTGAGTGGTGGTCTTTTCTTAATTCTTAGTTCTTGCTCGGCTTTCAGAATAACTCGCCGAATAGTAGTAAGACTAGCGTTAACTCCACATTATTCCTTGAGTCGTGCGAGTTTGAGGCTTTTCTCAAAATTAATCGACGCCCGCATCAGAAAGAACACAATGTGAACGGCCTTTCATATTTTTTCCATACTTTGACTCATTGCACAAAAACGCGGATACAACTTTTCGGCTCAATTTATTTCCAGTGCTCAATTTATTTTACAGAGATCTAAATAGTCAATAAAAATAAAACTTGGGACCTAACACTACTTTCTAAGAGAGTTTTTAAATTATTAGCAATCACACTGACAGTTTATGGGGTGTGCTATTCAAGTGGCGTGGAGTGTAGGTTCATATGGCCCCATTGTGATGCCCTTGTTGGGGAGTAACCCGATGTTGTTGGCGATGTTATTTACCTATTCCCTCTTGGTTACTCGACCTTGTCCAGTATGAGAAGTGACAGCGTCTCCCACGTGTTTGTTCAGAATATGTCCGTGTCCCGTGTCGACCTGTTAAAGGTTTCAGTAAGTCCAAACCCTAGCCAACTGTCTTAAACTATTCGAGTACGAGTATTTTTATACTTGTATCTTCGCCAACTTATGCGAGACCAGTAAGTGAGTGACGTAGTAACTAACATCTCCGCAGCTCCATGGCGACTTAAAATATTGCAGATTAGGCACTTAGTTCATCTTCTTAGTCTCTGTTGACCATGGTCTTGACAGGCCTTTTTAAAAAGATCCTTTCGCATTCACGTTTTTCCTCTGATGGGAATCACTCCTGCTTCTACCTACGCTTGTGTCCCTCTCTATCTAAAGTAGGTACAGTTGCTCGCCATTGTCAGAATCTACTATTCGACCCTGAAAGTGTTTTCTAGAAGCAGTTCTAGTTCAAAAATTCTGCAGCGATACCCACCTCTTGTGGTTTTCTGGTGGGCCTACCATTGATTGACTCTTAAAGTTGATGTTTTCACTATGCCGGATCAAGTGTCACCTGCAGCTTAGAGAACCGATTTATAGACCTTAATTACCACGGTGGTCCAGCTATAATGCTTGCTACCCACTTCTAAACCATACCCCCGATAAGAAGACTTCTAACAAAAGATATATACGAAACATATCTCTCCCTCGATCCAATTTTATTACAATTCTAAAATATTAGCCGCACAATTTAACGAGCGTGTTGCCGTCATATTTCTACACCGAACAGGCGATGACAGACAGTAGTTGCACAGGTGCACCTTGCCATAGTTGACATTCTTCGTGAATCCTTCCCGAGGCTATCTCCAAAAGCAAACCCATTTATGAGCCTTTCTCATATTTTCAGCAAAAACTCTCTCGCCGCTTTTACAATTATCGTTTCGGCAGAAAGTCATTAAAACCCGAAATGGCTGCCGTAATGTGAAAGGACCTTCCGCAGTAGTCTCAGTCTGGTATAATTGATTTCTCTTGCGATTTTTACGACTGAGACGAAGACATTTGTATGGAGGACATCTTTACAAATTCACATCGTGTTAATTGGATAAAAATATCAGTGTTTTGGGATCTGTCCAGAACGTTTCCGATTGCTTATCAGTGAAGGAACGGCCGGCCGCTGCCCGAGTTGAATGGGGCCTATGTGGAAGACAATTGTTTTTTATCTGGAAGATCAACAATAAAATCCATAAACTCAATGGAATGCAATGCAAGAGTGGTATACGGTAGGAAGAGATGTGGTCCGCTTGAGGATGTGAAAGTCACGATTTCAAGATTTATGTCTAACATTTTGTGGTGGAGGTTGGAGAATTTCTTTGGAAAGTATTGAAGGACCATAAAGATGTGGGTTAACTGATAAGGGGAGGAATCGATTTTATTCATTTCTATAAAAGTTTTTTTTTTTTTTTGGGAACCTTATACCAAAAATGTGTGCTGTGAGAATGGTTGATGTGTAAGCCCTGTTTAATGCCGCTAAAGGATACTGTCCATCTTTCTGAGTGAACGAATCAAACCTTGATCTGTTTGTAAGCTCGGCAAACAACTTCCGTCAAAGCAGTGAATTTTGAACATTTTTGAGCCCCTTTTTGTCCATCTGCTGGTTAATAAGTTTAAGGGTTGGTAAAAATAGACCCAAAGAGGGAAAGAGATTTCCATTCCTTACTTGGACTCTGACAGGCTCTGATTTTTAATACGTATTATCAGTTTAGCTAAAGCGAGAGACCTCCAACTGATAGATAAGTTTTAAAAATACAGTCCTGTATATATCGCAAATACAGTCCTGTACCTATATATCGCAAAGCTTCTAGAAAGCCGATCTACGTATTTCCATTTAAACGGCCTAAAAGTTGTACTGAAGTAAAGCTGTCCTGAAAATCCTGTCCGAGATTTCAGCCATTGCTAGAAAGTTGCCACTATTGATATATTTCCAATCGGTATAATCAAAATTTTCGATATATTCCATAAGTAGGTAGGTACTCTTTATTTGAATGAAGGCCAGTTGCAGACTATTAATTTACATAGGAAAAAATAAAATAAAATATTTATTTCTGTTTATATTTTTATTAATTTACGTACAGACGATCAGAAAAATTCCAATAGATTTAAAATCTTTTTTGAAACAAAACTCAAATAATAATTCCTATCAGCAACAAGGACTCAACAATTAAAAACTAAGTTCTTATAAGTCCATCTCTTCTTGTAAAATTTAGCCTGACTTGTTTGGAAATTTGGAAAGCTCGACCCGGTTAATACCTACGTATATATGACCGTTCTCATCAGTTGTAGCCTTTACAGTTATCTAGGTTCTAGGCTATATAAAAAATATATAAATGAAAATTCAAAAAGAATCAATATCGTTTTTTATAAAATGCAGTTTAAAAAAAAAATTAAAACTCCTACATGGTTAATTTCACCACGTCTGTACGGCACGAATTTTTCGGTAAAGAGTATTGCTTAGGCCAACACAGTGCTGTCATAGCCGCATGTCAGTTGTTATACCTAGACACGACTCAGTTCTCACTTACTATACGAGCCAGAACAACCTTACCCTGGCAGTGCTGGTACCTAACGGAGGTTCTTGTAAAAAAGCATGGCATTATTAACGGCTCACAACCTACCCAAATTAAGTTCGCTAGCAACCGTGCCTTAAAGAGCTATGTTAACTCTTTGTTGGCTACAATGTCCTCGATTTGGGAATGACATCCAAGATATTGGTAAGTTTGCCAATTTAGGTGTACCGGAAATAATTTTTCGGGTTTGGCACCCATATTTCTAAATTTAGTTTCGCAGCAGATCTCGAAGAGATATATTGATCCGTAAACTTAGATCCTTTGCATTTTATATATTTGGAAGATTGCAACTAATTACTTTAAAAGCCACTAAAGGTAGACTCTCCCAATTTTTTAAATCTTTTCCTATTGGTCCTGTAAAGCTGCGTGGTCCAGTTGTACGATCATCAAGATATTCAAACAGATGACGCAAAGTAAGTTAATTTGTGTTTAATTGACAGGTGAACCACTGTAATGGTCTTTGTAATTTTTGTTCCAAGTATCGTATAACACCTCCTTTAGATCCTGTATTGGCAGCACTTCAGTCACAACCTATTGCAAGCAAGTTATCGAAGTGTACTCTTTTATCATCTAAAAAGTGTTTTATTTCCTTACTCACTATGATTGCTCTTCCGCTTGATACGGAAATGTGTCCGATGTATTCCGAGCTTGGCTCTTTGACTAAACTTGTAGGTTCCGCGCAAACTATTTTCCTTTTCGAGGAATCTACCATAGTAAGGGCTCTGTCCTTGCGACCATCAAAATTTAGCCCCACAAGAAAAAGTCAGGTGCAGAATGTGGAGTTTTTGGATATCAGCTTATTGGGAAATTTTCGTCGCAATTCAGTCATAACAGGCCGGGCTATGTGAGGAGTTGTGCCATATTGCTTAAACCACACAGAGTTGAAAGAAATTCTCATTATCGGCGTAATTCTGGACAGAAAAACTCTCTCAACATGTTCAAGTATACCTTTCTCCGGTAAGCGTAACGGTGTGACCGTTTTTTGTTGAAGAAGTAGGGCCCGACAATGTTATGTTGCCGTTTAAATCGAAATGGGCCTCGTCAGACATAAAAAGATAGTTGAACATGTTTCCATCCTCTTCCACCATTGGAAGCATCTTTCGGCAAAATTCCAAGTGAATCGGCAAGTCTGCTGCGTTCAGTTTGTTGGCCATTTGAATTTTATATAAGAATCAGTCCAATTCATTGTGCATAATTGACTGCAATGACTGTCTGCTTATACCCATTTGAGCAGATAAGCTTTATGTCGAATTTCTTGGATTGTTTTGTATGGCAGCATCTACATCAGCGATTGTTTCCTCCGTCCGAACTTACGGGTTCCCGAAGCTTAGAAGAAATAATGTTAAGGCCTTCTTTCGACTGTCCCATGCTCGGCAAAATTGTTAACAAGTCAAATTATGGTCCATCTGCTTGGAGGACTGCCGCCAAACTTGCGCGCCTATATATACTCTCTGTGAACTGTTTTAGTGTCGCAGTTATTAATTTTTGTTAAATCTAAAAATAAATCTGCAAAATAAAAAAAATTTACACGATTCTTAAATAGAAAAAAAGTTATTAATTTTTTTTGGTAGCGGCTTTCATCAGCCAACCTGTACCATATCTGTCAACTGCGTGACCGACAGAAGGTATCGACAACTTCTTGAGTTTCTTGTGAGCTCTGTCTTGAGACAGCTCTTCCAAAGATGTTGATGGTTCGATTTCTAAAGACAGCTCATCTTGAAATTGATTTTCGGCGTCAGGTCTTATCGCCCAAAACCATAACGCCCGAATTGAAAGATGTCATAACGCCCAAAACATCACTGTGGTGGAAAATTCATGTAAATTTGCGTGATATGACATTGATTTTGGGCGTAATAACATTATTTTTGCTTAAAGTAGCGTTGGGTCTTATCGCCCAAGGTTAAAGAACCCAAGTAAATAAATGTCACAATGCCCAAAATCCGTCACATCGCCCAAAATATTGAGAAAGAAAACGTCAAAAAGCCCAAATGTATGGACAAATCGCCCAAAAAAATTGCAGAAAAATCCCAATCCCAAATTCTTGACTGCTATTATAGTAAAAAACAGAATAACATATTAGAAAATATTCTTGCGCACAGCGAGGAGGCGCTGCGCAGTGCGCGGTAGGTGATAGTATTACTTCGCACAACATTTTCAAACATTTTTCTGATGCCACTTGAAGAATTTGTATCACTTTAAAGCACTGCAGGACTAGAACATTGTTTTTTTAATTTGTTGTACTACTTTAAGTTTATTGTACATATTTTCTTGGTCACCATGGTTATGCTCCAAATTTTTTAATTTCGTGCAGCTACCATCCGGAGTTTCTTTTATTCTTGCATTGCAATTGTTGTAATAACAAACGTAAAATGAATTATCTACCCTCATCCACCAATTTTTGTTTGTATAATTGCTTTTCGTTTTTTAAATAAACTATTTTGGAAATAACCCTTTTACCACTTATAGATTCAAAATCTTCGCACTCCCTTTCGTTTCGATGCACTTCACAGGCTAATGACTTTTTTCTGGTTTTAAAAATGTCATAACGCCCAAAAACTATGTCATAACGCCCAACAGCTATGTCGTAACACCCAAACTTAATAACAAGAAATATTTTGGGCGTTATGACATTTCTAGATTTGGGCGTTATGACATTAGATAATTACTTTGGGCGATATGTCATTCTATTTGGGCTTTGTGACGCTTTATTCCTTTAAATTTTGGGCGATGTGGTGGCTTTTGGGCGTTATGACATTTTTCAATTTGGGCGTTATGGTTTTGGGCGATAAGACCTAACGCCTTGATTTTCATATGATCCTTCAGAAGATGAAGAAAGTTCATTTAAAGATAATTAATTAATTGTTTTCATATTTCCATATTTTTCATGGAAGTTCTAATGTCAGTGTTTCCAATTCACATTTTTCGTTCTTTCCGTTGGTCAATCAAAAAAGATCTCTCCAATTTTGGTACTTTCAGTTGTTTTCCACATTTGCATGAATCAAAATGTTCACATTTTCAAGCTGCTATATTGAAAAGAAATTTCGCCTCATCCCTAAACTACTGAATGCGCTTTTGATATGAAACAAAACCTTTCCTTTATTTATAATATGGTTTGAGTAAATTTCGGTAGTTATCATGGTACCGTTTTATCTTCCTTATAACTGAACGATGTTCGATAGTAGGAATCGACGCTTTCTCCCAAAGGTTCAATAACTTTTCGCAAATATTCTCTGATTTAAACTCCGATTAGTGCATTACCCGTGTGATTTGTTAGTCATACTGCCCCAGATACAAGCCTTCAAAGTATGACGAATACTAAAGAATGCTGCAGCTCAAATGCTGCCAATTTTAACTCGTCACATTTCCCTCGCATAAAGTAGGTATGTTCAAGGCATCCCATACATTTCCAGGGCAACAAAAGCCCCACCGAAATCCCACAACACATTGTCTGATCATTAGTTTTGTTTTTAGTTCTTCATTCCTCTCAAGTCCCTTACTTGAACAAGCAACTGGAACGGCTCTTATCGCCTCTAAAACTGCTTGCAAATCAATTTTCTCATCACCTTGTTCCAAGAACTCGCCTTAAGTGTCAACGTAAGACAAGAAGTCAATTTCACGAGCCTTCTGTGTCCGATTTCGAAATTCATCCCCCACCTCATGCCATCACTGCTTTGCCTGCAGAACCATTAAAACATTAATTATGCAGCAAACTTGTTGAATAACCGTTTTGATAGGGATCACAGCCAACGGAGAAAAAAAAATAATATAAATAAATAGATTTTGGTATATACCTATTTCATGAATTAAACACAACAAAAGATTAAAGCCGGCGGCCGCGCGCACTTTGAAAGGTGCGCTTTTGTCATTTATTCGAGTTTTTATTGCCACACGGCCGCCACAATGACAGAGACAGCCACAGAAGACGAAAGATGCCTGAGATTCGGGTGTCTACACACAATACTCGTATGTACGTGCGACAATATGACATGGCGGGATATAGTTTTCCTTTCGCTTTAAAACTCACACCAAATTTCTAGGAATAATTCGCGCACCGCAATCATTCATGAATGAGGTAGCTGGTGCGGTGTGCTGCGGTTCGGATTGGATTGGAGGAGCCAGCAAAAGTTTTAATGTTGACCCAACCATCATTGGAGAGGCAGAAAAAGCCAGTTAATTGCTTTCGTTTATGTTTCGATGTTTGTCAATGTTTTGTGTTTTCTTGGAGAGCATGTTCTGGATTCTTTGAAAATGTATCTGTTCTGTCGTTTTGCTTTGGTAATGTGCTCTTTCTGGCGCAGAGTGTATAGTACGGGGGTCAGACAATGTCAGCGCAATAAAATCACGACAATTTTTGGATACGATGATGAGGCCTATTTATGTGGAAATGATATAGCGACGATTCATCGGAAATCGTTGCAGAGCTGTAAAAGCTGTATGACCGCTGTTTTATGCTAGGCGGGGCTACCTTTCTGGTTATGAGAATGTTGTATGGCACGATCGGACATATCCTGTGTGAATTGTTGGCAAGAATCTCACAGTTTTGTATGCCTGTCCTCATATTATATACGAATCCAGTATTTTTGGGGCTTGACCTTACTTTGCTTTTGTTGGCTCAACTAGAGCATGGTGCTCCTAAGACGCCTTGCTCAATATACACCTCCAGACGGCTCGATCTCTAGCCTGCCGTCTCCAATTTCGCACTCCAAGTTGTCGGAGGTCTCCCTCTACCTGGTCGCTCGATCGAAGATGAGGTCTAACTTGGCTTCAGGCTCCCTCTGGTTTGGCATTGAAGACTGTTCGCGCTGGAGCGTTCATGTAAATTCGCTATACATGTGCCAGCCATATGAGTCGTTGAATTTTTCTGGCTAAGTTATGTCGTTGTACAGCATCGCCAAAATGTTGTCTTCTTGTACCATATAGCTTCTGCACCATATAGCAGGACCGGGATGATGAGTGTTCTATATACAACGTCTCCTTTGGTTCTTCTCGATAGGGCTCTATTCCTCAATTGTTTAGTCAGCCCAAAGAAACAGCGATTAGCAGAGTTAGTCTGCGTTTGATTTCAGCGCTGATGTTGTTGCCTGACAAATTCACTGAATACTTCGAATCAATCCTATCAATGGTCATATTTTGACCAAGTCGGTGGTGGGATTGGACTTTTGTTGATGAAAGCATAGGTTTCGTCTAGTCTTCGTTTACTTTCAGCCCCATTCTGCTTGCTGGTAACTCCATAGTGGTGAATGCACCGGTTACTGCTTGCGTTGGTTTTCCTATTACGTCAATGTCGTCTGCAAGCTCAAGTAATTGTGTCGATTTATTGAAAATGTTGCTCGATGTGCTGGCATGGGTGCTCCGCACTACATTTTCAAGCATAATGTTAAAGCAGTTGCATGACAGTGGGTCGCCTTGTCTAGGCCCTCTGGTGGTTTCGAAGGTTTCAGTAGAGTGTCTACATTCTCCAACGTCAATCTGATAAGGCGTATCAGTTTAGCAGGGATTCTAAAGTTAGACATAGCTAGATACAGTTAACACTGTCATATAGGCTGCTTTAAAATCGACGAACAAGTGGTGGGTGTCGATATTATACTCTTGGGTTTTTTTCCATGATTTGGCGTAATGTGAATATTTGGTCAGTGGTAGATTTTCCAGGCCTGAAGCCGCATTGGTAAGGTCCTATTAGATCATCAGCAAACAGCTTGAGGCGTTCACATAAATCTCTGAGAAGGATTTTTTTAGGCGATGTTTAAAAACGTATGCTCTATACTTGGCGCAGAGTAGGCAGGCAGTGTCCTTTTTTGTGAACCGGGCAGATGGTACTGAGGATCCACTCATCGGACATACTCCGACCATATTTTGCAGATGAGTTGGTGTATGCTCCTGATCAGGTCATTTGCAGCGAGCTTAAAAAGTTCCGCTTATAGACCATCGCATCCAGCTCCGACCATATTTTGCAGATGAGTTGGTGTATGCTCCTGATCAGGTCATTTGCAGCGTGCTTAAAAAGTTCCGCTTGTAGACCATCGCATCCAGCTACGTTGTTCATTTTTAGTCTGATAATGGCTACTTTGATTTAATTTTGTTCGGGCGGTTGTGGATCATGGTAGTCATGTAGATTAACTGAGACAAGTTGATCTTGGGCGAGATCTTGCCTGTCATCGCCATTTAACAACTGGTTAAATTAGTCTCTCCAGATGGCTAACATCGCCTGCGCTTCCACTATGGTATTTCCATTCTGATCTTTACAGGGCCAAGGGCGGCTTGTGAACCCTGATGTAGCCTTTTTCAATCTTCTGTAGAAGTTGCGTACCTTTTTTTCTGCAAAAACATCTCTGCATCTCCTCGACTTCGCGTTGCTCGTACAGTCCACGAAGGATAAAAGAAACCTATGAAATACGAAAAAATTGTTTCTTATATCCGAGGTGTTCTTATATGCGAAGACTTTTGAAAGGAACAAACTCTAAGGTGTTTCCACATGCGTTTCTTATAAGCTAAGTGTCCTTATTCGAGTGTTTCCTATGTCCGTCGAAGCCTTATTTAGAGCAACCCCTGCCGTGTCTTCTTCTAACCTGTGACACTTAAGACTTATCTTGGTTTCGGTGCCAGTTTTAAGAGACGAAAAATATTGTGATGTGCTTTTGCTAAAGGCTGGTGTATATTGGGCCCATGTATAGCTCTGGCGCCAAAGAGATACAAGCGTTTAAACTTGAATTCAATTTCCTATATTTACTGCCAAGTAAAGCAGAGCATATGCCACTTGTAAGCTTAGTACACGCATCGAAAAGAAGGCGCGTTCCACATTCAAGCGTCACGTTTGTAGAACGTGACAGTTGCATGATCCTAGAGCTAGCACTCTCGCGAAAAGATGCACAATTATTTTTATATGGAAAACTTCCCAAGTTGTGTTCAACTTCGAGTGAATAAAATGAGAATTAGTGCATCTTTTCGCGAGAGTGCCTAAGTATATCGCCTCTTCATCGTCGTCAGCATGCCTACAGAGCTGGCAGATCTACGGAGAATGCTCTGTACCAACTAACTGAGATTATTGAATGCGTTCTTGAAGCGAAAGATATAGTATTGTGTGCCTTCTTGGACATTAAGGGAGCATTCGATAACACAACACATGATGCAATTATTCGAGCTCTTGATGGTAGAAAAGGAGAAAACACAGTATCAAGATGGATGTATGAACTCCTGAGCACAAGATCAATGACTCACACATCAGAAGGTATTAACAAGGTTAACACAGCAAGAGGCTGTTCCAAAATAACTAGCTTTGTTACTATAAGCTCAGCAATAAGAAGAACTGGAGCAATGAATCCACAATTCACAGACTGAGCAATCACACAACAAAGTGGTATACAGATTGGTCAAGAACTGATGAGGGAACTGGGGCGGGAGTATTTGGGCCTGGAACCAAATATTCTGAACCTATGGGCAAAAGTACCAGCATCTTATGCCAGACAGCCAAGCTGCTATTATGGCACTTAATTCCTACATCATTAAATCCAAACTTGTATGGGAATGCCTACAAAAACTTAATGAACTTGGTAGGAGAAACAATATAACCCTCTGCTGGGTGCCTGGCCACGTAGGAATAGAGGGGATTGAAATAGCCGACTCCCTAGCAAGGAAGGGAGCATCAGAAACTTTCATAGGTCCTGAACCATTCTGCGGAATAGGGGATCACACCCTCAAAGACGAAATTAGCAAACTAGAGAAAGAAAACAGGGCAAGAAACCGGCTAACACTCAGGGCATGAGGCAAGCCAAGAAATTTTGGCACAATACAACCCGAAAAGATTCCAAGCTTGAATCGGCATGAGCAAAAATAACCTTCGTATCCTAACGGGCTTCCTAACGGGGCACTGTAGACTTAAGGAACACCTCAGGAAACTGGGTATATCTGAAGAAGGTCTCTGCAGATTCTGCGCTGAGCCCAGTGAAATCCCAGAACACTTGCTGGGATCATGTGGGGCACTGACCCACAAAAGACTGAAATACTTGGGCAAGTACCAACTATCTGATGAGGAAATTCAGTCACTAGAGCCAGCTCTCATCGTTAGATTTTAAAGGAAACTGGACTGGGGAGAGTGCTATAGGACGGATTTCTTCCGCCACGGAGAAAGAAGAGTACAAGAACCTCTAAAATGACTTCGAAAAGAATTATACTATGAGGGGAACTCTTTTGAGGAAAAAAAAACACTCTGAGGCGTAAGCAGGGGTTACAATAGATTAAAAAGGTCGCAGTACCTACAATAATATTAATAGATATTAAAAGCACTGTGTAGAAGAACCTTTCCCACGTCAATTTATTTCACTTGCAAAATTGTTCAGTCTATATGACTGTCCACAAGCGTTTTTGGGGACTTCAACTTTTTATCGATAAACTAAAAAAACGAGAGATTAGCAGAGGTTCTGGCTAGCAAAGCGTTTTCAACGAAAAAGAACCCTCTCCGGTGTTTATTTGCTCTTTTATAAATTCATACAAATTTAGTACTTTAGAACAATTGTTTAGAAAAGAAAGGATGTTACCATCTTTATGTTATTATACGATATAATGTAACAAATAAAACCAAGTATTTAAAATTAAACAATTCACAATAAATTCATTTAAAGCATTAACAATGACAAAGTCGATTCCCTTTCGAGAAACTTTGCTTTATAATTGTTTAGTGTCAATCAAGTCACTTGCAATTTGACTTATAATCGAAGATGGGTTCTTACAGTAAGCTGACATCTCTCTGTCCCTCTCACCAACTTGCGGCCCATTATCAAGTAGATATCCATCACACTATTCGATACTAAAAGTGAAAAACCACAACACATCTTCCGCACATCTTCTCGGCAAACTGACTTCAACGGTTAGCCGTTTTTTTTTTGTTTTATTGAGGTCTACAAATGCGAGATGAAATACTCGAGTCTCTCTCATTCTGAAGGACTCTCGGTCTCGACTCGACTCGACTCGACTCGAATTGACATAGCATATGCACACAAGATGGAGTGATAAACAGAAGTGATGATAATGACGGTGGTTGTGTTTTCGGACAGTAAGCATGTTTGCAATTTTATTTGCATCGGATTCTTCAATATAATAATATGTCGCCGCCGACGCCGCCACATCCTCCAGCCGCACATCTTGATGTGCTTCCTTCGGCAGCATTTGGTCCTCTGTCTTGTGCTTCTCGGTCGTCATCAATGTTCCGATACGATAATTTTCCATAATTACAAGCGATTGCCGAGGGGTTTTAATGGGCACACCATTCGGGGCTTATATGGTGGTCGCAGCCAGTAACAGTAGCATCATCACAAACATCAGCAACAGCAGCAGTAGCAGCAGCAGCACCAGATCATTGACGTTGTGGCGCGCATTACTGATGCGGAACTAATGAAATTTTGTCATTAAACACATGTGGTGGTGTGGTATATGCTGAGAGACAGCACAGCACTGCCTTTGGCATATGTACAAGAGGCGACCGCATATTTAATTTTAGATAGTAATAAATAATCTCTCAATCAAGCAAATGAATCCAAACATCCGAAGAGCGTTACAACTTCTCGGTGGGGTTCATCCTGGGACTGTGCGGTCACAAAAGGATATCTCGGTATCATATAGATTTCGCATCTATTTCTCCATCGACACGGTTTGTTGGTAGACAAAGAAAGACAACGAACAGAAAATTTGCATATCAGTCCGAACTCCGAAGAAGAGGAATCGCCAATAGCCGGGAGTCGATGTCGACGTCGAGTCACCACCACGGATGTTTTTGTCCGCGACATTCCTTCATTGTATCGATGTTCTTGCGCACTTGCCCACTTGGTTACTTTTGCCAGCTGTGGTGTCGGTGTGCTGTGCTGTGCAGCCAGGGATCCCTGGGGGAGTATAGCAGTTGAGTTCTGTTTGAGATTTAGGTGCCTGCGAGGTTCGTTTGTCATCCGATGTTCGGTTGACATTGGAAACAAATTTTCCTTTGACATTCTTGCAGCGCGCCCTGCTCCCCTTGTCCACTTTGGAGCGCATGGAAATTTAATTTCGTACCGTATATGTTGGGCGATTTTTTTTTTTTTTTCTCAGTTTTGGTTGTTTTGCGAACGCTTGTTGCATCATGCAACGCCAGGCGGACTGCATGCAGCGATCGTGTAATTTGTGGTCGTGTTTAACAGATAACGACGCCACAAGGTGCGAGAAGCTCCATTATATTAACGATATCCCCGAGCAAGCAAGCGACCGACGACGACGTGTGTGCGGAGGGCTTGCCTGCGCCTGGGCCGGAATGGAAGTACATAATCGCATTTATTTGGTAAATCAATGCCCCAAACAAACAAGTTCTACATGTGCGCAACCGTTTGTAGGTTTGCCGATGCGTCTAATCTTCGGCTACCGAAATTGGAAAGAAAACGAATAAAAAGAGCAAAAGATGAAAGGACTGGTGCAGGTCGCTCTATACGCTTTACGATGTCATTAAACTAAATTTAAACGCACAGCGAAAGTGTTTTGCTTATTAAATGTTTAATGGGTTGAGAAAATCCAAAGAAAAAACCGAAAAGGCAGAGCGCGCCGCACAGCGCCAGCCCTTCGAATTGAGGGGACCACCCTAGTGTCCTTACGCATCACCTAATCTCGATCTATGAATTCGATGCGTGTGTCCCGAGAGAAGATCATTGAAAGCGGCAAAATTTTATTGCGTTCAGTAGACGCGCTGAGCGCATAGTGGTTTAACGAGAGTTTCCCTAACGAGTACGTGCCGCGCACATGCAGTGCAGTAGCAGTGGTAGCATGGAGCAGGCATTAACATGAAGGCAGGTTAATGTTTCACAGAGATAACTATTTTTTTTTTTTTTGCTAGTGTCAGTAGCTCGGTGAGAATAAGAGGAAGTTCACAGATAAGCATATCGAGTGGAGGGAAATTTGAGATGCCATGATTGCCATTAGGTGTGGGGCAGTTGTTCGCTTGGCAGGCAGTTACCACATAAACAAATTGCAACAAATTTACCGACCTAGCTGTGGATATTCCGCAAACTTTTTATTGAGTTGAAAGTGACTGTCAAGTGTCGGAGCTCTGGAGCACATGTAGACGTCATAGACGAATGAATGAACAGGGATGCGAACCGATAGTGCCCATAAACACACGTTAAATTGATTGAAACTAATATAGTTGAAATAATAGTGGGTCGTCCGAGGCCAAATTTGTCAGTAGGCAACATAGCAACCTTACTAAGATCGGTCGTATGACCCAATACAGCCACTGGGACTATATAGAGGAAACCTGCCCCGTATGTGATCAAACCAACGAAAGCATGAACCACTCCGTCCGGAGAAGAAGGTGCTGTTCGCCGCTGAGTACCTTCCGAGTCTCTGCGAGTCCGGACAGGTTCCTTGTATTCGGAGGTCATTTCCTTCTGTCAGTATGCACTCTACTTGCGTCAGCAGGTAGTGCTGAACCAAACTCTGAGTCAAAGACCAATAACATTGCATTGCTCCGTCCTCCGGATATCAACTTCTAACTTGACCAACCGCAGCGTTGCTTCTCCCATCGTCTTAACCTGTTTTTAAAAGGTACTTCGTCCTCCTCCTCATCCCTACAGCTTCTTTATGGCAGTCCAAGTCTTTGCGCGTGTCTGCCCAGAATACAATGACCGGTGATAATATTAGCAACTAACGAGATACTAGATCCGTTGAGTCGCAGAAGCTTCCTGGATTTTTGGTGTCCAGTGTCGGCCAAGTAAGCTTGCCAACATCACAATAACCTAGGTGTTTCCACCTATGCTTTCCTTATTGCATCCGCATTAATGATTTTTTTTAGCGTAGGACAGCGGTGCGTGCACGTTGTGCAGACTAACACTTGCAAGTTTGTCAGCTGCACAGTTCCCTGGGATGTCACAGTGTCCCGGAACCCAGCAAAGGGTGAGGCTGTACTGTCCAGCTATCTCGTTAAGAGATGCGCGATCTTCAACCGCTTAGATCTTATTTCGTTGGATACTAAGGATCTGATGGCAGCCTAACTATCGATGTATATTATAATATCTCTATGTGATATCGCATTAATCGACAACCACGCTATGGCTGGACGAATAGCTGTGATTTCGGCTTGGAAGACACTACAGTGTTTTGGGAGGGAGAAGGATAGGCTCAAGGTCAGTTCTTCTGAGAATACTCCTGCGTCGACTCCCTCTAACGTTTTGGAGCCGTCCGTAAATATTGACAGTGCTCCTTCGTGTAGGACATTACGTGAGACCCATCGGGCTCTGTCCGGTATTTCGTTTATTAAGCATTTGTCGAAGTCGATTTTCGTAGGCAGATAATCAGTAGTTGTAGGCAAGAGGCTTGTCTGAAGGAGTATGCTGGCATGTCCATGTCCAGTTGGTTGTACCCTCCAGTGCTTACCTTCCCTTAGCCTGATTGCCGTGTTTGCGGCGTATTCCTTGCTGACGATCGGTCCAACTATACCGCGGTATAAAGCCAATGCATGATATTGGGTTGAAGGCCCCATCTCGAGCCGACAGCCCTTCTACAGGAATAGAGAGCCACTAGGGATTTCCTAGCACGTTCGGCAATGTTCGCTCTCCATAAAAGCTTGCTGTCTAGTATAAGCCCCAAGTTTTTGGCAATTTTGATGAACTCGAGTGGAGCGCCGTTGAGATAAGGGGAGTGATAAGAGGTGTCTTAACCCTTCTAGCGAATAGAACTAGCTCCGTTTTCGTCGGATTGATGCTTAGACCGCAGCTTTTCGTTTAGAACAAGACTCCAAAGTAGTGGTACCCCCCTTGAGGGGTACCTCGGTGCACAAGTGTTTCGACAGCGCTGCTGCCGAACGTAGCTGTCACCCTTCTGCAGGTTAGAATGTGGCCGATAAAGCAGCATATTTGTTCGCCAATGTTTAGCTCATTTAAGGCTTGAATAATCGAGCGGGTTTCTATATTTTTGAAGGCCCACTCTATGTCCAGTCTCGGTGGATTTACCCTTTTGATAGGCGTGTTGAGAGCTTGTGGTTAAGCTCAACTGGAATGATGCAAAGTCAGGGGTGAGATGCTGTAAATAACGAAACGAAAACCACTTTCGCGTTTAAAAAAACGAAATAAATCACGCGAAAGCGAAAATCTGCTTCATGTAACTCCTAACGTTTTTTTGTTCACGTTCGTTTAGGTTTGAGAACCTGTGTGACAACAAAATTATAGTTTGGCAGTCTCAGTATGTAGCTTTATTTTCGTTAACTTCGTATACCTGTATGCAAATGATTATTGTCCAGCACATACTTAAAGGCAGCTTTGTTTAACCTTAAACGTTGAACAAACCTAAAAGAAAAAAAATAACTTTTTAACTAAGAACCAAATTTAAATAAACCAACGTTTTGTGAGGTAATGTGAGAGGATTCGAACAATTCCGCAGATTTTTTGTAATTTTTTTTTTAAGTTTACGTGTTCGTTTTCCATTTCACTTTCGTCGCTTTCGCTGGTCAACAAAAAATAGTTTGTTAGCATTTCTAGTAAAATATTCAGCACAATCTTAAAAGTTAAAATCACCAAACTCAAAGAGAATAAATAGGAAAATGATAAACGTCAACAAAATAGCTGTCGTTTGTTTTCTTTCGTGGAGACGATAAAATCAGTTCGTTTTTGAGGTTACATGAAGCAAGAAAAGTGAAAACGTCAAAGAAAATGTGTTCGTTCGTTTTTTTTTCGCGCCCACGAGAATTGCTTTAGTTTTTTATGTCACATGAAGCAAACTGTTCGTGTGCACGAAAACTTATAAACGTTTTCACCTTACAGAATGTCGGCCCAGACTTGGGCTCATTTCGAAAGGCTTCAGATTCGTTTATTGGGACCGATCCCTTTCCGAACTGCATTGTCTTTCGCTGCCTTTCCACCCTTCTGGGAAGCCCTTGTATTGCGACTTTGATCTCCGATCTTGTTCCCTAATTGGAACAAAATCTCTGCATATGCCTTTGTACACACTCAAAACTGCGTCCTTGTGTACGAAAAGCCTTCTTTCTTGAAGCCATCCACCCAAGTGAATGCCATTACAAGTGGCGTATACAATTACAAGCGGTTGTGCATGCGAAACACGCATCACTGATCGTCACTTGATGATATGACGTGATATGACGACAATACGACTGCGGATTGTACCATCTGACAGGGCCAATAAACGGTCGTTACGTCGGTCGGTCGGCAAAAGCCATACGACTCGCCGTGTTGTCGTGGGGGCAAATAAAGAAAATTACCGTCAACCAACTAACCAACTATCGCATCTGCCAGCCAAAAGATTGTAGTACCAAGATTGAATCCGAGCCGCGAACAGCAACAGTACCACTTTGCAGAGCCACATCTAGGGTATATCTCACAGGCGGCGAGCGAGCGCCGCGCGCGCGCAGCAACTGTCATCGCCGTCAAAATTATTATCTGTTCACGAAAAGCAGAGTCGTCGCTCGTCGGCCGGGGGCTTTCGCTATGAGCGAGTCATAGAGTCGCGCTCTCGAGGCGCGGCTGCGGCTGGCGGCACGCATTTCCATAACAATATTGTTAAATATTATTAACAACTTCATCGGATCAAAAAGAGATTATCGGTGGCAGCGGCAGCGGCAGCGCTCTTGGTAGGCAAACCCCCTATATGAGCGTCGCGTTTATTGGCTCTTTGACCTGTGTACCTATGATCACGATTCCGCATCGAGAGATCAACGCACGCAGATAGCGCATTATTGCTGAATGCGGACGCGGCTAAATCGAGCTCGAGCATGACATATGTAGAGGATCGGCTGATTGGTCACATTTTATACGGCGAATGTGACTCATATGTGCAGGTAGACGACAGCGACGAGGACGGCCGGCTTGTTGTTCTATTGAAATTCGCGGGAACGAATAAAGAAGCTATTAAGATCGGGAGTAAGAGGCGCGCGTGATCAAAGTGTACCGCCAATACGCCGAAACGCAAATCAAATGGCGATCAAAAAAATCACCGAAAAGGCATCAATATGAGCTGCTAATAAATTCTCGCATCAGATAAGCGACAGCGGGGGGAACAGGGTCGCCGCCGGCCGCGTCGTTACTAAATCAACAATGAAATTAGCTGTTGATGCTCTTACGTCTTACCTGACGCTTGCGTTTGTTGTTAATTTATTTTATTGGACTTTGTTTTACTGTCAAACGTCAAATGTTGGTGGGATAGATCTTGAGATTGTTGCAAATTATTGTTGACGGCACAAACTGTCGCTGTCGCTGTCACTGTCACTACTCAATTGGTATCGCTGGTATCTACCCGCAGCAAGGGCCAAATTGAGACATCCGACATGAACATAGAACATATTTGTAGATAAAACTAATTGAGCATGCTACACGTCAATCCAGTCGAAAATTGAATTTCCCAAACGGCGGCAGCAAAAATCCCTGCTCCAAACTAATCACATGATTAATGATTCGTCCGTCACCCGAGGCGGCACGACTTTGCAACAGCAACAGCAACAGCAGCAGCAGCAGCCGCCACAGACGTACTCTCTCGGTGAACAGTGGTGTCCCGATAAATCGTATCGTGCGTCAGCTCCACGCAACGTCTTACTTCGGGATACCCTCAATTTGATGTGTGATGTACCGAAATGAATGACAGGTGTCGACAGGTGATGGATTGTTGTGTGAGCCTGACGTCTGAGTATTATGTCGGATAGGTGGTGTGGCAGTGATTTGTCCACTCACTTGTTCTTGGGTATTTTTATTTTTGTGTTTTTTTGTTTTTTTTTTTTCTCTCGTTAAACGATCATTACGGCTTTATCTGATTATTGCGTTCGTCGTTGTCCGTCTCGGACGCAGCGACCCACCGCCATTGTTTACGAATCAAATCAGAGAACCGTGATCTTGACAGGCGCTGCAAGCAGGATGACGAACTCATTGACAACCGAGACCGAGTGCTTTCCCTTGAATTGTGTCACTTGGCCTGCGTGGGCTGACTGCAGACACTTTGTCTGGATTACCATGAAATTAACTTGCAAATTGGCGATGATTGGGGGAAAAGCGAACTTGAAGGACCTACTGATGTGTTTTTCGTTAAACAAAAAACATCCGAATACGAAGAAAAAAAAAAACCAAAAAAAATCGTGACAGGAAATTTGTTAACAGCGAACAGATAAAGAAAACCACACAGGCATCTGAAACAATCTTTGAAAAATCGACACGGCACTCGTTATGCCCTCTTAAATCTTATTAGGAATGACAATCGATTAATTTGGAATTCAATACGGACAACGTTCCTAAATCATCCCGGTGGTTCGGTGCGGTGGTGCGGTTACCTGCGCATATATCGACTTGGCCATTGACTGACTCCGACTCCGACTCGGACTCGGACTCGGACACGGAATCGACTCAGCTCAGCTCAGACTATTTATTGGAAACACAACCAAATCGTGTGGTATTCGATGTTTTGTTTTGTTTTGTTGTGGTGTTTCTGAACCATGTCCGATGTGACAAATAAGCAGCAATAAGTCAAAATGCTGCAGGGGAGATGTCAGAGGGAACCGTAATTTTACCTGCGGCCCGGGAACAATCGGAGGCTTATCTCTCGCACTTTCACTAGGAGGATGTGTAGCCATAGGCGGAGTTAGTCAGAAAAAACGGGATCGCCTCGCCGATGCCACCACCTGTCGGAATGCGCTGTTAAAGGTGGTCGATAATACATCAAGATTGATTTATTAATGGGTCATCATCACACTCAGCATTGCCACTAGGCCTCGTGTGGCGTCTTCTACGCATCAGTAGGGATGCGTAGGTGCATTGTTCTTGCATTGGGTTTTTCGGAATTGAACGATTCTGGGTGCCCACACACACACACCTACACGCATGCAAATTGTACAGAATCTGCGCACATCTCCGCACGATTAATTCAAGTGTCCATTTCCTGGGGATACTCGATTAATTGTGTGCTGAGTCCACCCTTCTGTTTGGACAAAGTCCTCGTCTAGCTTTTTGTATTTTTCTTTACGTTCGGAAAATTTATATCTCGTTCTAGTCACACCTCTTATCTTGGAAATTTATCAGCGCGTTAGGGAACAAATTCGTTGGCATGTAATAACGCATAATGTGCATTGTGCATCCATCTGTGTGTCGTCGTCGCACACAGATGCAACGTGAGCACAGTCCGTAGGCAGTGCTGAAACAACGAAATGCAATAATTGTTTAACAAATGCGCGAGCAGACAAGTGGTTTCGAAGGTACTTTGGCTGCTGGTTAAGAAGTAGGCATATTGACATGCATCCAGATGGAGGATTGCGACTGATGTGCGCAGTGAGAAATCTCTCGCAGATAGGATCACTCGCATCACAATCGCTGCGTGGGCTTTCGATGCAGGACGCACTTGGATATTGGATAAAAAAAAAAAACAAGTAAATCCAAAGTTGAGAGACAAATCAAGTAGTGATGATGATCAAACAGTATTTGAAGTGGGCCTGTTGAAGTGTGGTTGGAAAAGTTGGATTCGCTTCCCTCTGTGAGGTGGTGCGCACCTTTTTACTCAATTTGTCTGGCTCAGAGGAGATGATGCTGAATGTTTGTATGCGGTTTTTCTACTTGTAGGTTTGGAATCACGCATAATGAGTTGGGAATTGTATTTGTGGTACCAACTGGGAGTACATTCTATTTCTTGGTCGTTCGATGGTAGTGCTGGTGTACTGCTTCTGATAGAGAAACACCAAGGAAAAAGACTACCCAAACTAGACGGTCAACTTCCGTGCACCTGCATTTCTGCCTACGAATACGTGTTATTGATGGCCGCCGGTTGGCACTCTTTCAATAACAAACAATTTGTAAATGAATTTATAACAATAAATGTAAAAAGAATAAATGTTGAGTATATGTTTTTTGGTTTTTAGATAGCTTTACTTGTTCTCTATCCATCTTAGGCGTCAAAAAATGTTCATCCATTCACATTTCAGGATTTTTTAATTTGCTTTACATTTTTGACAGCAGAATTCATTAGGTAAAAAAAAATGGTTACTATCATGCAAGCAGTGATGCCAGATGTTTTTTATTGCCTAAATTTGCCATTTTTGGAGAATTTTTGTTAAATTTTCCCCATTCCATATCCGTTTTTTCCCCATTTCAATTCATTGAAGTAAAGACCCATTTTTAATATAATAAAAATAAGTTTCCTTTTATTAAGCCATTTTTTTTTTTGAGAAGGTCAAACAAAAAAATAATATTCAAAGTCTTTCAGTTTAAACTAATACAAAATAAGTTTAATTAAAAGCAAATATTGCATAGCTAGTTCATAAATAACGAGGCAGGTTGAAAGTAAATTATAAATTGCAAAGGTGCATAAATAAAAAAAAAATATTTCAGGTACCTACTGTACTTCAGCTAGAAAATTATATTAATTCAAGTTATTAAATATCGATACACTAATCGTCATTGGACTGGTACATATTTTTGTTGTGCAAAACCAAACATTTGTTATCGATGCAAAGATCAACGCAACTTTTTGATCATTTTTGCAGCATACATTTTGTTTGTAAAATTCTGCAAAGTGTTTCAGTTTCGAGATAAATCGCTTAGATTCTATAAACACGGTGATGTTTTTATGTTCGGGAGATATTTGAAGGTTGACTCAACTTGTTTTGTTTTTAAATAATGCAAAATTAATAAACATGCAGGATTTCCGCTTTTCACCATTGAGTGAAAAATTCCACAATATAGGGAAAAATCCCCACATCTGGCATCTCTGCGTCGAAGTTAATATTTCACAAGGGCAAAAGTGATTTTTTCTAAATATTCCCGAGCATTGCATAAATTTCTATTACGCGTTGGTGTTTTTTTTTTTTACTTTGTTTATTTAGCACCATATTTGTACAAAATTAAAATATGATTGTAGGTAAATTCTATGGTTTAATAATAGTTGTTGATTCTATTTAGTATCATTAAAAATGCAAATGCTTTTCATATTAAAAAAAAAAAAAAAAAAAAAACGGCTGTAGGAAATAAGGCCCCAGTGAAATAAGACCCCAAAACAGAAAATGAAACAAGGCCCCAAATTTCAAAAATGAAAACACATCCAATTTAAATTTTTTTGTATATTTCATTGCATTTTATTGTCTTCTAAGATATAAATTTATAATCTTTATATATGTATTTTTAATTAAATAACGACATCCGACACTTTTTACTGTGGGAGACACGTTTACGGAAATACCTAGAAAAAAATTGTAAACATTTTTAAATTTGGAGTTTTAGTAAAATAAACTATCTATAACATTAAGAAATAATAAAAATTTGGTACAAAAAATCGCGCAATTTTTCGTACCAAATTTTTGCCTACGGCGCTAAGGTTGAAGCTGTTTTTTTTTTATTAAAGTTGTGTAATTACCTCGTCAATATATTGAATATAAATGACTTGGAGCTGATTAAAGCAATCTTTGGGAACTATTTTAAAAGGTCCGTCCATTAGACATCTTCTATTCGGCGATGGTATATTTTCCTTTATTTCGCTTATTATTTTTAAAGCCGTCTAAAACGGCAGTGGATTTGCTTTATCCTTTGTAACTCCAAACGAAGTCCACACAGATTGCAAATTGAAAGCCTCTATTACTATTTATTTTGCAATAGGCAATAGGCTTACTCTGGCTTTACAGGTTTTGTTCCTGCATTCTAGTTTTTTTTATATTCTTGTAATTAGATTTTATTTTGTATAACGTTTGCTGTCCGTTACGTAAAACAAATTTCCAGTTCTGCGTCATTCAACAATTTGTTTGCACTCCATAATTTTAGCTTTCAATCACTAAACTGAGCAACTTACTCAAAAAACTATCACTGAACTAATTTTAAGACGCTATTTTTCACATCTGCACAAAAAATCCGCGCATCAAATACTTAGTCTTAGAACACCTGCAGATAAGATAATTAACTGTTAATGGAGTTCTTGGTTTAAATATCATATTTTGACAAAAATAATAAAAATGAAATAAGACCCCAAAAAAATCATATTAAAAATTGGGGACTTATTTCCTAATAAAAATGAAAAAGGGCCCCAAAAAAATAGTTTTCATTAGAAAAAAGGCCTCAAAAAAGGAAATAACACCCCAAATTTTATAAAAAATTGTTGTTGTTGTTTCATGTATAATTTGTTGGGGCCTTATTTAATTTTTTTCTTGGGGCCTTATTTCGCAGAGCCCGCATGTTCTATTTCGTTTTCTATAGATATATTCTTTTGCTAATTTTGCTTACATTGCATTTTGAAATGTGCACTGATATTTTTTTCAAGCCTCACTTAATTATTAATTAACAAAAACAAGTGCACTCCATTTGTTTTTGAAGTACAAAAAGTAATACTGTTCCGGGTATTTCCCATAAATAAAGGGCGATCTATCTACATAGTATTTCTTTTAAGAAGTGTGCAAAAAACCGTGTTAGTTAATTTTCCACTGAATAATATCGTGATATATGATTAATTTTTTCTTCATCTTTTAGTCAAATGATGAATTTAAAAAATTCTTTTGATACACAGAAGGAACGATTTTTGTTAACACAACACAACATTTTTTGTTATCAAAATCAAAATTGTGAGACAAGGTAAAACCTATTACAATATTTTTTCAATCTGATAGAACAATTTTGTTGGACGTACCTATATTGGCAAACAAATTGTTGAATGAACCCGCATTTTGATCAAATATACCAGGGTTTTATTTTCAGTGCATGTAGGGCAAGCTTTTTTGTAGGCAAATGTATCGTTTCTGCTCTCAGTTGGCCATCTAGTTTGTAACATCTTTGGTTCCCAAATGCTTTCGACTTATCTCCTTGTGGGAAGAAACATCTTTTTTTGAGTATGATACTGCCTTGAAGCCTCTCATTGGGCGCCAGATATTTAACTTTTGATCGTAAGGTTTTGAAAGAAAAGACGATCAGTTTGTGACTTGTGCTTGTATTTCGTTTGAGAAACCGCTTTTGACTATTGGTTTGGGTATAGTAGAATTGCGTTCCTAGTTTTGAGAGCACAGTTTCGTCACTCATCGCCTGAGGAGTTTCAGTGTTTGGCGGAAAATCAATATTGTTTGAATGATGTTCAGGAAAGAACATATTTATTCACAAAAATATATTTGAAGCTGTTCCCCAGCATATATTTTTCATCGTTCTCGAATTCAATACCAGTTAAAATTATGCTTCGAAAACCCAGCTAGACATACATATATTTGCCATAAGCAATCACTATAACTTCCATCGTCGCTACCTCCTCCCTTTCCTTCTTCGGCAATAAATACGAAACACATTGACCATATGTGAAATGAGCGCCTGACCCACAAGCCAAGCCCGAGCGTAATCACCTGATGACCTCTAATGCCGAATTAATCTCTAATTTAATTGTAATACCGCACTTAAATGTAGAAATCGTACTTCAAAAGCTAAAAGGGTGAAGTGCGAACATTAAAATCATAAAAACCCAGTCCTAACCTTATCTAAGCATGTGCGCCAAACGTCATTGATTGAAAAGAGTTTGTGCTAATTAGCACAAGTTCGGCTTCTGAATTACTTTGCTCAATAAATCGGACACTTTATGACCCAATCAAACCAAATGAGGCTTTTAAAACCACTGTGGATAATCGGTTGATGTGATATCTCGAAATTGTGATATAGTTTACCTCAAAACACGAATGCGTAATCGGTTCAAGTGCAAAGCCGTTTTAGTGTCCTTGGCCACACGGAAATAAATTTGTCTACCTCCGGCGATGAGGATGACAATGTCGCAAACAGCATTTCCCGATGTGCGATGACATTGTCACGTTTTGCTCTCGATATACTGGGCGGTGCTCGTCATAGACGATGATGGTGATCCGACACCGCTGCGGACGCATTCTGTAGCGCGACGCGCTCGAATTCCATTCCAGGAAAGCATCAGAGCCGGTCAATCAGAAATTGCAGATATCAACAAACGATCATCACTGTGATCAGATCACTACGGTCCGGCAGAACAAATTTCCCGCCTGCGATCGTATTGAAAGAAAATTCGTCTCAAGTTGTATTCTGACCTGAATGCAGAACCAGCCAGACCCAGACGGCCACAGCCAGCACCATCACCTCCGCCAACAACATATTGGGGTATCACGTACCGATCAAAGAAAGCCACCATAAAGAGGACTGGGGAAACCAAATTGAAGCGCATGGTCGTCAGCATAATTCTGCATTGATCTCGTCTTGTAGCTGCGGCGGCTGCATCGTAGTCGCCGTCGACTCACCAACTCCGAATCAAATTATTTTGTGACAAATCAATTCTTTTCGCCTATAGCCACGTCAGCTTGTGCAGAGCACAGCTAAATATTGCAGCGCTAAGAGACAACCGATGCCCATACAGGTGACTGCACGAATGAGCGTTTCGTCTCGCCTGGCAAATATTTGCATAGTCGCGATCGTAAATCGTACGCGATCATTCGGCACTTTGGTTCATACGTTTATCTGTCCGACTGATGGCATTCGAAACGCGCAATCAAAGTTCCGAACAAAGGGAAGACGCGACTTGTTGGCTTGATAAGTAAGATGCCAATTGGCTTGACGATGTTGGCAGTAAAAAAAACAGCACACACACTTTTTACTGTTGGTTAATTACGAGTTTTCTCACATGGCTTTAGGTCAAATCAATAAAAGGGAATCTCAAGAGGTGGCGAAAGTTCGATCGCGAAAAGTACCCAAAGTTGTTTGGGTTCCCAGGCTTCCTTTCGCATGAGATTGATGGCGGTTGTCTGATGATTCAGTATGTCGTATGTGTTTCAGGCTTTTGTGGTATGCCCGACAATGGCAGGGCCAGGGGCAATGTGCGTAGGGTGGTTGTCGTTTGGGTTAGTGGAGTTTTTATAAGCAATCCACTTCGCACTTCGTTCGATTAGAGTTCTAAAGGTGGGAACAGTGGGAATGGACAGAGGATGGCCGTCGTGTCTTTTGTTGTTCAATTGAAATTGTTCTAAAAGTTGGAACCATCCCAGAAAAGCGCATAAAAGATGCCTGTCCGGTAAGCAAACCAGGCGATTCCCATTTCGTTCGCATCGAATTCTCCGAAAGAAGACATCGTTCACTGATGAGTTTATGTGGAAATCGCAGGCGATACATAATGGTTGGCTCCGCGGAGAATGTAGATGAAAGATTATCCGGCGATTCGCGAAAATCTCGTTCAGAAGAACAAAATGCTAACCAATCACAGTTTTCCCGCTCAGATATCGTGAGATTTTAGGAAGAAAAAAATTTTGTATATAGATGACACGATTGCAAAAAGTTTCTCATCAAACACGAGCAAAGAGTTATCTAATAATTTTGCAGATTTGTTTTCGCAACAGGCAGCATCTATAATACATACCTGCAACATTGCAACATCGAATTACAGAAATTCTTTAAATGGAGACTCCATATTTTTGGGAGATGTCGACTGCACTAGCCATGTAAAGTTTTGGCATCCCCGCCAAATTTCGTCCGTTTGTGCAGGATGACGATGGAGAAATCTCGCTGCTCCGTCAAAGTCGGCAAGAACACCACCGATTCATTTGATGTCGAAAAAGGTCTAACTCAAGGCAACGCGCTATCATGTACTTTCTTTAACATCGTTCTTGAAGCAATTGTACGAAACTCACAAGCCAACAGCAGAGGTACAATTTTTCAAAAGTCCGTTCAACTACTGGCCTATGCTGATGACATTGACATTATTGGGAGAACGCGGGGAGCTGTCAGTGGCGCTTTTGGAAGCATCGAAACGGAGGCGGCGAAGATGGGTCTGGCTGTTAATGAGGACAAAACGAGAAAGGACTCTCAACATCGACGACTCGGACAAAACGTCACGATGGACAGATACAACTTCAAAGTAGTTAAAGACTTTGTATACCTTGGCTCCATTATAACGTCGCCAAATGACATCGGCGCAGAGATCAAGCGAAGAATCACTTTTGCCAATCGCTGTTTCTTCGGGTTTCACCGGGAGCAGATATGGTAATATGGCAATAGAACTAAAGTCAAATGCTCATATCTTTTCACCAATAATAACGAAATTAATCAACTTGAGTTTTTCCTCAGCATTTGTTCAACAAAAAACTTAAAAATACCAATTTATAGATAAAGGAGGTAGCAAAAAAATGCTGGCAAATTATCGTTCTATTACAATCCTGCCTTCGATAGAGAAGATCATGGAACAAATAGTAGCTGAACATGGATGGAGCTTCATTAAAAAGTAAAGCTCGATTAGCGGAAGCCAGTATGGATTCCAATTTCCAAAGAGGGAAAAGTACGAATCAACTTTTAGGAAAATTTGCTGACTCAATAAACAATAGTTTGAGTAAGCGTCACCATAGGCGCAGGGACATAAGTCCACGAGACATAAGTTCATAATGGACTTGTGTCCCACTTCGGTGGGACATAATTCCACTTTTTGATTATGGATTTATGTCTCATCGAAGCGGGACATAAGTCCAAAGCAAAATTGTTGGGCCTTATGTCCCACCCAACTATTTTAAAATTCAAGAAAAAATATAAGTAAAATACCTCGCACCCACCCCGTAATCCAACAGTAAACCCAAGCAGGGGGGTTGCAGGGGGGCAGCATGCCCCCCCATACACATTTCATAATACAATGGTAGCAACTCGCGTGCGCCTAATTTGAAGTATTCGATGCCTATTGGAGATCCACGACGTTTTGCTAAATATTATCTATGGTAAAATTTGGGATTAATGTCCCATCTTCGACAAAACAATTTCGGAACTTATGTCCCGCTTCGATGAGACATAAGTCCATAATGAAAAAGTGGACTTATGTCTCACCGAAATGGGACGTTAGTCCATTATGGACTTATGTCTCGTGGACTTATGTCCCTGCGCCGTCACCATATGCTAGTTATTTTTTTAGACTTCAGCAAAGCATTCGACACCCTGGACCAGAATAGACATATTGAAGCTTTAGAAAGAGTGGGAATTAGAGGAAGGTTAGCTAATTGGCTGAAGGACTACCTGCCATTAAGGAACTTTCGAGTCAAAATCAATGGGTGCCATAGCAGTGAACATGGTATACGATATAGAGTTCCTCAGGGATCCAAATTAGGTCCCCTGCTATTTATATTTTATACTAATGAAATGCTTAAGTGTCTTAAAAAGAGCACCCCATATGCATATGCAGACGACACTGCCATTGTAGTATCTCACCAGTCACTTGAAGAGGCATCGAGAATAATGCAAGGCGAATTTGACGAAGCAAGCAAATGGTGTCATGACAATGGGCTTGCAATAAATATTCTAAAAACCAAAGCCATGCATATACACAGTTCTAAGTACCCGAAGACTACAATTGTGTTGAAGACTTTCCGATGTCCCTCCAACGAAGAGCTATTGAGTTTGTGGATACCTATAAATATCTGGGCATAACAATTGACCGTCACTTTTTATGGGAACCTCACATCAACATTCTAAGAAACAAGTTAAAGGGATCTCTGTTTGCACTCGCCTGTCTTCAATACAAAGCGTCAACCTGTGTTCGTAAAGCGGTCTACCTCGCTCTTATAGAGTCGAGTTTCGATATGGGATTTTCGCGTGGGGAGATGCAGCGCAATCACACATTGTCAAGCTGCAAAACATAAAAGACAGGGCTAGGAGACTGCTTTCAAGCTCAAGTAGCAAAGACATTCAAATACTCATGGTGAAGCATATATCTACGAGATGAGTGTCGCGATGGAGAACTTTGGCGAAACAATCTTCAGGATACCTATCGATCACCAACATCACACCAAAAGACAAGCGGAGGGTAGGTACCAACTTCTACCAATCATCAACGAATATGGAAGAAGATGCATGATGTATACCGTCCTGACCTTGCTGAACAATCTCCCTCAAGACTTATCAAATTTAATTGTAGTCAGCGAAAGGAAAAGAAAGTTAAAACAGTATTTTCTCGAATGTGTAACATAATTGAATACTTAAAAATTAAAACATAAAAATTGTTTATAATGCACTTAATTCTTTTGTGACGAAAATTAATTTAATGGCAACCAATAATAGACAAATCCATTTTAAGCAATCTCCTGCAGCTAAGCCCTATACTTCTTCGCAGGAATCAAAAAAATAAAATTCATTGTTTTGTATTAGCTTAATAAAAAAAAAATATATCTTATTCAAAGTTAGAGTGAGATGGCGTATGTATTTAATGAGTTTCCTGTTACCCTACTGACTGGCAAAAAGAGGGGGGCTACGGGTCGTTAGAAAATGCATCGCTTTAAGTAGTTTTCATGCTGCTTGCCACAACTTGGAGGATTCTCATCCAATCCCATCTGAAATCAATAAATCAATACTCAACCAACCCGATCTGTAGACAATGCCTATCCAACACATTCAATAAATAATAGGTCTTTAATTCCTGTGATCAAAGTCAATAATGAATGCGAAACAGCTAGTGTTAAAAAAAAATCTTCAAGTTCTTAAAAAATAATCGGTTCTGATACTACGACCTCTCTTGGTGTATTGCCTGATTACAAGTGGCTTCGTTTGTCTAAATTCAATAAGAACACTAAACCGGATGGCATTATAAATCATATTTCAATGAAAACCAACATCCCATCAAACCAATTTAAATGTTATACGTTAGTTAAAAAAGACTCTGACTTAAATATTTATAAATTTTTGGCATTCAAACTGTTGGTTTCCATCTTTAAAAAAACTGTCTATTGTTATTGATTCTTCAGTATGGCCTTGTTTTACAAATAAAAAAAATTGAATAACACAAATAATTTTGAGTCAATTAATAATCATCTTAATGGAATGGATTGGCAAGCATTATTTGTTAATGATAATCTCGAAGGGAGCTATGGTTCATTTTTAAGTATTGTGGATCATTGGCACTGGCATTGGCTGGCAGAAGAATGAAGATAATGGGACATCATTGGGTGGAAACAGATTTTCACATAAAAAAAACAGATGCCAGCGGTAGGTACCACTAGGAGAAATTCAGAGAGTCTATCTGGATAAAAGATTTATAGTGGTAGAGAGATGAAAAGAGATCCGTCAATGGTGGTCTGATTCGAATATCTATCAAAAAAATATGTATATAAGTATTGTGGATGATGCAATTGCTTTATACACACACAAAGTAAATATAAAATTGGTTCCAAACCAGTTTTGCTTAATGAAAGAATGATCAATCTCAATAAAAAAAAAGGTATATGTTATTATTTTTCAGAGCTAATAATGATCGAGATCTATACAAGCAATATCGGATATTGCAAAAAAAAATTGATACTCTAAATAAATTGCTTTGTAATCACAATCAGTATTTATTAACTGTTGCATGTGATTTAAAATGTAATTGTAAATGTTTTAGGAAATTTATTAATTCTAAAAAAACAATCAAATGGCATTCCTAATCAAATGCATCACGATGGCCGATGCCATCGTAACTTATTTACTAAACATTTTCATTTTCTTCGAATATACATGTTAATTATATTTTAATTATATTTTAGTGACTCTGAAAGCGGTTTGAGTATTGGAAGCTAAAGACTCTCAATTTCAAAAATTGTACAAGCTTTAATTAAGATTAAGTCTGACTCACGTATAGATATGGATGGAATTGCTCCTATTATTTTACAGAGGTGTGCGAAAGTATTTGCTGTTCCTAACAAATATTTTTAATCGTTCCCTTCTCTTGATAGTGGTGAGTTTCTAAATAAGTGGAAATGTTCTCTAACAACTCCAATTTATAAATCAAGAAGTAGACAGGAAGTTAATAACTATCGGCCTATTTGTAAGATGACTACAATTCCTAAAAATTTTGAAAAACTTAAGAGTACTATTTCTCCATTTCAGGATGTTTTTGTTGCTGGTAGATCCACTTGTACTAACTAACCTTACAATTTTTTTCTAATTACATTCTAAACGGACTTGAGAGTGGGCATCAAATAGACGTAGTATATACAGACTTCTGCAAAACATTCGATCGTGTTAATCATAATATTGTACTTTTGGAATTAAATAAAACAGGTTTCCACTCTAAGTTTTTCTTCTGGATAGAAGCATACTTAAAAGGTCGTATTCAGTACGTTCGTATTAATAACATTCTCTCTTCACCCATAAATGTTACCTCGGGTGTGCCTCAAGGAAGCCATCCTGGCCCCCACCTTTCCTTGTTATTTATAAATGATATACCCAATGTATTTTTGAATTCTAAGATCCGTATGTATGCGGATGATTTGAAAGTCTTTTGATTCATAAAAACTGAACAAGATTCGATGTTGTTACAAGAAGATCTTATCAGATTATGGAATTGGTGTTTAACCGATTCCTTAAACCTAAATATTAAAAAAATGTCAAAGTTTAACGTTTTGTCCAAACCGTTCATCTATCAACTTCTGGTAATGTAAACTTTAAAAAGTATTAATTTTAAGTTATGGTGGCAATGTTTAATGTATTTTATTTATTGTGTTTTGTTATTGTCGTTAATCACTAAGGTATTGAGACTTTGTTTGATGAATAAATAAACTAAACTAAACTTATTTTTATATTCATTTAGAAGAACGCATTTGCCCATTGGTCTAACGCGATGTGATGTCGTGAGTAGGTGTAGTTGAGAGAGTTCCAGTAACAGAGTGTAAGCGTCCGCGATTTTGGGTGACAAATTTCTGCAGAGCGAACTTGAGATCGTTCTTGAAATCGTCATTTCCTCCATCATCCACAGGCACTATTGTTTTTGTCACCTCATTCGAACATGTGAAACCGTTTTAGTATATGTAAATTCCAACCCGAACACATATACCAGCCATAAGGCATAATAACGCCTGTTCACCCTATTCTTCAACTCTCCTCTGGTGGTCTCCGTCGCTGCACAAGTACACGACAGAGAATATAACTCAATGAAAAATGTTTATAAAATTAGCATCAAATCAAATATCGATAATTTTGCGAGCCACCCAGGATGCCAACCACAAAATATCGAAACGTGATCGATTATCTCGAGCGGACCGCCGCCGCCGACGGCACTGGACGCCACAAATCTAATCAAATCTTCATTTGCAAATAAACTATTATACATTATGTTAAATTATTGAGCCGAACGCTGCACAGATAAAGCAATCAACGGTGCGCGGAGTGTGCGCCCAAGTATCTTCTATATACGATAAATGGTACGTGGCGGCGGCGGCGGCGAAGATATTTTTCCATTTGCGCAGATGAAATTGCAACTTGAAGTTGTAATTCCACTGAACTTTGTGCAAAATTGTTCCATTCGAGTAATTGGGACACGTTCTGTGCGTCTCTTTCGTCGTCGACGTCGGCACTCTATACAATGTGTACATATACACAGGTGCGCAAGATGACCATCATCGTTCTGACAAACAGTAGCGAGCATCAGGCCGTTTTGTAGTAAGGTCAAATGTAGGAACGCCACTCCATATCAATTAGCTGGCGTAAATAATCTCCTCGTAATCAATTAATTCGGCTGGCTGAGCTGCCAAAAGTGCGGGGCTTACTTATCACTACAGCCAGTTGTGCTGGGAGCAAAGCGCGGAAGCGAGCCCCCCAGACTGTCATCTCAATTTATTACCATCAGCATCATAATTCCCGATCGAAAATAATTCATTATTAATTGATCACTTTGGCCATCTTAATGAACACTTGAGCATGAGAATCGCCTCCGATTGATCAACGGCGTGCATGCAGCACTGGCACTGGGCTCATATATACGAAGACGAACCGAACACAGCATCAATGAATTATGAATGCGCTGAATTAATTACTCCGCGCGCACTTGCCTACCAATCAAGCGGCGCAACAAGAACCAGCACCAGCACCAGTACCACCACCACCACCATCTCCATGGAGAACATGACGACGAAAAGCGAAGGCGCACAAGAAGTATCTGCGCGGTTCTAAATTAGAACGATCGCGTGCGATCGCAGAACGCTCAACCCAGCTGGATGCTGCGATTTTTCGAGGTGTGCAATAAGTCAGACTTTTAGACAAAGTCGCGTCGAACGGGGAAGACCAACCGCAGTGATTCCCTTATTTACAGCCTGCCCAACAGAGGCCTAGAGCGTGAGATGCAGTCAAAAGATCGATAATGATCATGACAGAGCGCTTCTGCCATCGCCGCCGATCCAATGACCAGAAGCAGTATCCCCCCATTGACAGTTGGAAAAAATCGCCGCAATTACGGCGACCCCCGGTGCGTGTGCAGGGGATGACCTTGAACCCCGCCACTATTACAGACTGCCGATCGCGCTAATCCGCGCATAATTCCTAATTAATGGAAAATGATCAGTTTTCGCGCAGACAAATTGTGTTAAGTGTCCAAATGAGATCAGGGAATTAGTCATGTGCGACTGCGACCCACGCGATGCAAGATCAGAACAGATCAGCGCAGCACAGGAATATCGGTTCGAAGAAGCAGCCCGCAGAACTTGATCGATGATCGGATTCAAGCGTCTCCGTGCCGCCGCCGCCGCCGCGACGCGATACTCAGATATTTTTTTTTCCTGTTGCTGTGTCTTTCTCGCGAGCTGTTGGCAATGTCGATAGTATGTCTCCATGTTGCACTGCCTTTTCAAGATCAATTGCAGGTGATTTGTATTTCTGTCGAAATCGTCTTATCGTAACTCATTATGAGATTTATTTTGTTCACAATCCCAGAAGGTACGATTTGTCTTCCACGGCGATGTGACACAGGTGGGGTGGGTGGGGTGGATGGGGCGGGTGTGACGGCGACACTGTGTTCGGTGTTCGGTGTTCTGTGTGCAGCGTGCACCTATTCACCGAACGGAACATGAATTCGATTTACACGAACGCCGACGCCAGCAATCGGTTATTTCCTCTCTCGATTCGGTCCAAAAAACGCTCTTTTTTTCCGTAGAAGAAGCGATAATGTGATTTATGCTGTCCATTAATCTGGTAATTCATTTTTCTGTTGGTGGAGTGTTGCCTTTCCGAGTCTGCGGTCGCTCGGTGCAGGTTTGCGTTTGGGGGCCATCCATGCACTAAGAACCTTTGCGTTATTAATAAACCATTTATTACACTGTTGTTGGTGAATGGTTTTGTGGTGATGTCGTTCCGTAAAGAATTTCCTTAATTCCTCAACGTTGGTGGCATCCGAGAAATCAAATAGGTTTAGGTATGCGTTGCCCAATTTGTGGCTCAATGGAGTTGTAGCTTTCAGATGGGCTATTGATAGGCCTGGGTAAAGTCATCTGCGATAAGGCGGACCATCAGGTGGCGGGTGGAATGTTTCCTCATTAATACAAGACAAAGTGGAAAGTGTGTCATTTCGGGTAATTAGAAGGTAATAGATTTTTCGGGCCGCAATCTGTGTCATCAATCGGTTCTTTATTACAGCGGCAGAGGAAATTACAAGACTTCCCTTCCCCTAGTATGGTGAATCTGAAATCATCCCTCGGATACACTATTCACCGCCATGGTTAATTGAAAGTCACGGAAGAAATAAGCGGGGGCAAAAAGTGTAATCGTGCTCACACTTTTATTTAATTAAAGGAGGGCGTGCCAGTGCAAGGCGGTCTTCTGTGCGAGAATGACAAGCACAAGCACAATTCACCAGCCATTGATTTAATTGATGCGGTGACAGCGATTGGTTCTTGGGGGCTGATCGCATTAAAAGTGCATCGCACTTGCGAGGGGATCGCGTTCAAATCGGACGCCAATAGTCGACTGTCATCGCACGATTCCAATTAGGTATACTTTCCGCGGCAATTATTGTCGACAATTATTAAGCTCGCTGGCAGCAGACGCACGGACAATTATTTTTTGCGCACCAGAGACGGGTAATTGCACACTTTGAGTCGCGCTTTGCGTTTGTCTTTCTTCTTGTTGCTTTGGTTGATCTTTTCGTCATTATCGATACACACCGGGTAGCGCGAAGCAAATGTCATGTTTTGTCGCGTATATCGTGCCATGAACGCGCAGATCTCCTCCTACTTTAGTGCACTGTAAAAATTGGTTTGGTTGGGCTTGTCAAGTGAGACTATTTTCTTCAGGGAGCGCTGACTGACAATTTGAGTGCACCTTCACTAACTCAAGCAAGAGTATAGGTACTTCTTAGGAATAGCATTGTTTTTGGGTAGCGGTACAACAAATAAACTCGAAGCTGCAAGAAAACTTTAGGTGAACGCACTTAAAAGGGAGCGGACACTTTCTGTTGGAAAGTCCTGCCCGATTGACCATGGACATACGCCTGTCCGTAATACCTTCAACTTTAATTTTTCTTGAAAACTATCCTGTTAAACGGAACTTATTTTTTTTTTATTTTATTTCATATCATCTACTAGCTAAGCTATACAGATTACAATATAAGTATACAAATAATGTACTTAATACTAAGATTAAATTAATTTTGAAGCGACCGCGTGAATAGATAATAAAGATCAACAAAAATATAGACATCGTTGAATGAAACAATAGCTCCGGACATGGGCTCATTATGGCCGTAATTAGTTCTATGAACAGGTCGAAGAAGAAGGTTTATTTCCCTTAAAGGTCTGGTTCGGGCATAAATTGGCACAAAGGCTTAAAGAGATGGACATTTAATGTGATCACTTATTAGCATGATGTCTAGAACATAAAGTTGATATGCTCATAAGTCATAACAATTGACATCGAGTCCGGTAGGAAATTTCAAAATCCCAGCTCATTTTCCGGAAAATGTATTTAGTGAAACGCCTCTGGATTTTTTCAAGGCGATCTGAGTGAATTTTATAGAATGGGGTCCATATAACATCAGCATATTCCAGCAGAGATCTAACCAACGCAATAAAAAGCGAAATAAGGGTATGAGGATCCGAAAATTCCCTACTATTTCGTTTTATAAAACCACAAAGCTTATTTGCTTTGGCAATAACGTGGTCAATATGAGATCCAAAGGTGAACCTCGAATCAATTATAATGCCAAGATCTTTAACCTCATCGACTTTATTTAATCCAATAGTGTCGATTTCGTACTGAAACTCTAAATGATAAGAACTTCAGTAGAAGGATATTATACAGGATTTTTTAATATAATAATTTTTGACGCACCATATACAGATAAGTTTCTTAGATCATATTGTAAAGACTCGCAGTCAAGTGAAGTTTTGATTTTAAGAAACACCTTTAAGTCATCTGGATACATCAATGGCAATATTTTAATGCACACGGTATGTCATTGATAAAAATTGTAAACAGGAGCGGACCCAAATGCCTACCTTGTGGTACTCCCAAACTGCACCCAAACGATAGTGAAAAGTAATTATCAATTTTAACTCTTTGAATCCTGCCAATCAAATAGATCTTATCCAATCAAACATTGCTGAGAGTGAAATTCAAAACTTTCAAGTTTTCTTAGATAAATTTGATGATTGACGGAGTCAAATGATTTACTGAAGTCAGTGTAAACACAGTCGACTTGATAATCATCTTCGATAGCATTGATGGTATAATGAGACAAGCAAGCTAATTTATTGGTAGTGGACCTGCCAGTGACGAAGCCATGCTGTGTATCACAAAAAAATTCCTTAACCGAGAATTCAATTTTTGATTTAACCATACCTTCGAAAAGCTTAGGCAAAGCGGATAATTTGCAAATTCCTCTGTAATTTTCAATATCGTTCTTGGATACAGATTTAAAAATTGGAACAAGAAAGGACGACTTCCATTCATCAAGAAAAATACCGCAGGACAGAGACATGTTAAAAATATGATGGAGGGGATTGGAAATAGCTTAAGAACACTTTTTAAATATAATTTCAGGAATACCATCGGGGCCTGGAATTAAATTGGGTTTAAGATTATCAAGAGCCAATATAATATCCTGAGGACTAAGTTGGATGACGCCGATATCAATTCTGCATTCGGTAGCTGGTACAAAACTAGATGTGTCAGGCTTTGTATACACAGATTGAAAGAATTTAGCAAAAAATCTAGTGTTGTATTAACATCTCTAGATTCAATGTTTTTATAAAGCATGGATTTCGGCAGACCAGTCGATTTTCTTTTGCTATTTATGAACGTCCAGAAGCTTTTAGAGTCAGTTCTCATTTGATTTTCAATTTGAATTCCGTAATTTGCTTGTAAAAATTTGCTTAAGGCAAGAAAGTCCTTACGCAGTTTGTCAAAATGAACATAATCCACAGGGCTGTTGGAAATTTTGAAATTTTTGTGAGCCTTGTTTTTAAGGTTCTTAAGGTGAGAGAGACTTCTATTGTACCATGGAGGCTTAGATAAATTCTTCTTCGACCTACATGGGACAAAAGTGTTAAATCCGTTAAATAATACAGACTTGAAATAATTATAATATGATTCCTGAAGGGACAAATGTCTCAGATTAGGTACTGTACTCTATGCTACGAAGGTAATCATTCAAACCGTTAAAATCAGTTTTTAAAAAAATTAAACGTTTTAACCAGATTGCTGGCAGTTTCTACAAAATCGTACACCTCAATTCGATTGAAGTCTCGTTATGGTAAATAGAATTGTTTAACAAAGAGTATGGGGCTTCAAAAGTATTTGCCTTAATCTCATCACAGCAGGGCTTCAAAAGTATTTGCCTTAATCTCATCACAGCAGATGAAAACAAGATCAAGTATTCTATTTCGTGAATTTAAAATTGAGCTTATTTGACACAAATTATGAGAAATTAGGAAATCAATTAAAATAAAATCAATATCTTTCTTTAAGTTACACGGTACAAGCATTTTATCGCAATCGGGCCAATACCAAACAATGTCTCCAACATTGAAATCGCCCAAAATACATATGCTATTGGCGGTATTATCGTGATTATCAAAAATGAAATTAATGTTAGATATGTGTTTTTCATAGACATCTAATTTACTCCCTGATGGGACATACTTTCCTTAATCATGCCGCCCATGTTCACGTATCAACCTTTCATGCGCAATAAATTTAGTGGCCTTGATTGATTTAGAAGTGCCCTTCTGTAAGGTTCAGCTCAAATTCTATTACCATGCCAGTATTGACATAGCGACTCCGTGTGCTGTTTGGTGGAGCGTATGCCCATAGTTCCATACAGGCTTCACTGGGAGGTAGCTCCATCAGTGGACTTTTCTCCTCAGTTAGGGGTCCAATCCTCTCTACTGTGGGAGTCGTAAGTCATACCATACTCTACCACCATCATTTAACCCATACGATTCAATCGTTGCTTTTAAACCTTTTCCCAAGGCGCGCGTTTCTTACCGTGTACTATCTGCCCAGGCGCCATACACAAATGTCAACAATACATAATGCCACTTGCAGGGTGCGACTGTGTCGGTAACCAGTCTCAACGGCTCAGAATTAGATCTGCTTGGTGGATTGCTGCCTCTTGTTGCATTGTCATCATCTCCATCAGCACTCCTGTTGCCAGTGACAGCGCTAGTGATGTCGTCAATCTGTGCGAGCTGTCATTCTGATCGAATTGTAAGGGATAAGTGGAAAAAAAGTTGATTGCACCGCCATCACAAAACGAGCCGTCCCCTACCTGCAATCCCTACGCAGTTAATAATTTTCCAATGTCGAAGTAATTATCAATTTTTCTTTTGTCTTTGGGTGGTTGCACATGCACATGGGGCACCACACGGACAACGCGTAAAAAAAGTGTATACAATGTACATGCCCCGCATGAATCAGGTGAATACATGAATGAGTGATGATGATGATGATGATGGGCCAGCGATAGGACAAGAAGAAGTGCAGCAGCAGGAGGATTGGCAGCACTACCAACACCAACAACAAGTTAACCACTCAGAAAGATTTGTCATAATTGATAAGACGCGTAAGCGTAACTCGTGAGAACCAATCGCCTCCGGTTAGCTTTGTGTCAGGAACGGGCGAGAGTAAAAACGTCTGAATGCACAAGAAATCAAAGCCCTTCCGAGAAAACACACAGCGTTCTGAGTCTGACAATATCAGGAGCATTTTTCGAATAGCAACATTGGCAAAATAATTGTCCTCGAAGAGGCACACATCCAGTGAGTCGGGTATAACGTTGAAAAAATCAATTGCAATTATTCGCACCACCAATGTGATCCAAATTATTGTCGGCGAAAATCAAATAAATCGGCACTGTTTGTCACCCTCCTATTGAGGCCCCGACACGGTGATGCGGTGGCAGGCTGCAGGAGACCGACAACTGGTTAATCAGCCAGGCAATGCAAACACGATTGATTATTTTGTGTTGAGCGTCATCGGGATCGGACATCGCATCCGAAGTGCCACTCTGTGGCAGTGATTAACGAAATTAGTTGCGATGCATTTTTATCCCACGGGAACATTGTTTGCCTTCGAGTCAATTGGAATCGGATTTTCGTTTCGCTTGTCGGAATTCCAAAGGTGTGATGAGGTTGTTGCAAGTTCAGTGATTTTTTATATATAACCGAAAACGGATCGTATGTGTATGCTGCGTAGGCACTTGCTAGTTCCGTCAATGATTTGTCACCTCTAGCTGAACAGTGGCGGTTGAGGTGGCGGCGGCGGTGGCGGCGCACCATATAACTACCACCATTACTCGTAGATGGCAATTATTTTATTTTCCATTCGTCGTCTTGAGGAACGAGCTCATCCATTCGAATAATTGTCGATGCGTTAAGGTAAGCGTACACCCTAGCGTTCACTCCTCTGATGGGTACATCGCTTCGCCAACAAATATAACAATTGTTGTGTTGTGGTGGCAGTTTCCTCTCTGTCTAGTATCGAATATTGTATTCAATTCAATGCGCTCCTCTGGTTTTCGTATACACGTAGATGGATGCGCCATCAAGCATGAAGGAAACTCATTGCACGGCATAAAAAGTGTAAACAGAATAAAGAAACCGCAGATTAATTGCGAATTTAAGTCGCTGGTAAGTGCGGTACTTGTCACTCAATCGCTTCGGTCTGCTGTCGCTGTAATTGTCGATCGAATTGATCGGTTGTTGACATCCTAAATCTCTGCGAAAATCCGCACAAAAAGTTTCTATACCTTGGTAGTGGTCTTTGTGAAGTAATCGCCTGTAATAATCCTCCTGGCGAGGGGGACTTTCCAGCAGGATCTGTATTTTTTTGTTGTGATAGGATTTTGTAGAAAGAATTTTCTTTTAGGGTTTGCGCAGATCTTCAAATTTAAAGGAATCGTTGGAAGAAAGAGACGGCGAGAGAAGCTCTGACTGTTCCGGTTAGAAGAATGGGAAGCTGGTGTGACGTGGACCTCGGTATAGGCTTGGAGTATACCTATATGCATCCAGAGAAAAACAGCGTAAACTCGAAGAAAACCACTCCGATTTAAATATTTTTCGGAATGATTTATCTTCGACTACGAAATTTTTTAAATCAAAGTGGGATGCATTTTTTTTTGTTATTATTTATTTGCACAATGTCACGCAGACATTTTGACCTTAACCGAGTGGAATTTTTGCTCGGTTAAAAAAAAATGGGTTAAAATTAACTAAGTCTCTGTAGAAAATAAACAAGTATTTGTTGTTGAAAACTATCGAGTTAAAAAAGTTAAATCATACTGTTGAAAATAACACACTTTATTAGTTGGTATCAACCATGTTACTCTGTTGTTATTAATTAGTTTGTTATTTACGACCGAGAAAATTTGGAGAGGAAATTGATAAATCGGTTATTTTTAACCGAGTTTCGTTAAACAAGTTGACTCGGTTATTTTTAATCCACTAAATCTGTAAGAGCTATATTAACAATATCACTTGGTAGTTTTTAACCGAAAGTTGGTTAATTTTAAATAAGTGATTTTCCTGCGTGTACGACTGTACGTATATAGAATCGTTTACATTTTAATTAAGTGAAGTTAAAGTCTATCAGCTGCATTAATAATTGTCGCGTAACTACATGTTAGGCCTTACTATTGACAAACACATTAGTTAAGCTCAAATTGCTATTAATAAACATTTTTATAATATCTATAACTAACGCTTCGTAACTTTCATATAACTAACTAACGGAAGGAGGTCTGCTAGCGAGTCAATAACTCTTAAAAAACATCGTCCCCGTCAAAATGACAAATAAATTAAATTTAAATTTTCAAAATTGTGGAACAAAATGGCTGACCGTTTTTCAGTGTTTTTAAATACTGTGAAATGGTGTGAATATTTGGAGAATATATTAGGGGAGGATTCGGTTACCATTACCATCGCCCCAACTCGAAAAAAGTGTACAAAAAAACAAAAAAAACCCTATGACAATGTTTACAAATAAAACATTCAAAGATAAATAAAAATTTTCTGATGTTTTGCTTTATTTTTTGTTGTTTTTTCTATTTCATTTGTCACAACTGAAATTTACTAGCCAGCCGTGATGATAGCCAATATGTAATAGTTTTCAGCAGTTTTCAGTACAATTTGGTTAGGTGATGCCAGATATTTTAGAGAAAACATAAGATAGTTTTTATATGAGTTATTTCCGTTTATTAATAAGAATATTTAACTAATATGTTATTTATTTAACTAGGTGATAGGTCATATACCAGTTGGAGATTAGTTTCGGGTTTTTTATTAATACGGCTGTATATAAGTAAAAGTTAAATAGTTATAGTTTAAACAATAATTTATTTGTTGGCTTTGCTAAATATAATTATAAGTAAAATGTATGTAAGTTAACAATGAAGCATATTTTAGAAAAAGAAATAGAGAAAATGAAAAGAATATAAACAAAATTATTTAAAATTTTAAAATCAATCAATAATTTTCCAAGCATGAGATTGGGGTTAGAAGTTTGTATGGAGCAAAAAAAAAAAACACTTTGAAAAAAATAGGCTTGATAGAAAAACGAGTGTCACTTAAAATACAACAAAACATATTTAAAATTTGGAATTTTTAAATTCTTTTAATATTTCGGGCTTAAGAGTCGGCTCAGTTATAATTATGTTGCGCAACCTCAATCAACCGAAACTGTAACGGATCCCGTTTGATTTGAATGTGAAAAATCTCAATTGTCAAGTCAATTGTCATGCAAGCTACGATTTTGAGGGGAAAATTCAAAGGCAAACATTTCCCGGACTCCGCTTATTCAGAACGATTTGCAATTGCGTCCTAAGCGTCTTCAATTGCCCTCAATTTCAAATTATAAGTCGCAAGGATAATCGCTGGTAAAAAAAAACACAAAAAATTATGCCTTTTTTTCTAAAAAAAAATCTTCAAGTATTTCATTTCAGCACGCAATTAAAAAAATAAAAAAACTACTACTTTACTTTGCTTTGCTGAGATCGAAGTTCTAAAAAACAGGGCTTAAGTCCAATCTAAAGTGGCATTTGTCAAATAAGGCAAGTCTTCAGCGTTTAATCTTTTTCGAATTTCCCCTTGCTTTATCTGTCAAATCATAACAATTTTTGATTATTTAGTTCACATCATCGAAAACTTGAAGTTCGCCTCAGGTGAAACAACAAAATTCAGCCACAATAGCGACGTGGATTTTAGAGGTCTAAGGCCCGTTTGCTGATACTACTCATAGCGCTTTAAGTTCTACTTAAATACCTTATGGGCTACTTTTTCCATGTCATAAACTGTCACATAAGATTTTAAGTGGAACTTAAATCGCTATGAGTAGTATCAGCAAACGGGCCTAAGTGCCAATGTATTTAATATATCTTTTGGATAAAGAATTCGAATTGACAGAACTGCATAAAGGTGCATTTGTGCATTGGGCATGCTCGGAAATCGGAATTATTATTTTCATTTGGGCGGAACGAAGTTGGCCGGATCAGCTAGTTTCAAATAAGATTAATAAAATTAGGTGCAATCATTTGACAACTAGTATGGAAATAATTTTTGTTTTCAATCATGTAATTTTCATACAATTTTGTATCCAATGATTTTATCCTGAGGTTAATGAATGAATATCTAATTTTTTCACTTTCAAATTCCTCAACATTGTTCTTAGCAAATAATTTCTAGCTTTACACTTAACTTGTAGGATTTGTCTACGATTAAATGTACCTACATAATTTCATTTGAAATACATACCAGAAAATAAATTTAGTCACACAAAAGTCACATTTTAGCACTGGAAATAGGCTTTCCAATTTAAATTTGTTATTTCGTTGACGAGACTGATTATTTCCATCTTTGTACCATTGAAGGAAAAACGAGAATAACAAAGACAATAAGCTTACTGTGTATAAGGGTAATCATGTTTTCCTTTGAATCTACGTTGATCGTCATTTAAAAGAATAACATCGTTGTAAGAATGAACATAATTTGATTCTAAATTATTGTCACTTAAAAATCAATATGCAACACTTTAAATTTGCGTTGATCCAAGTGTGAAGCTACATTGTGAGAAGAAAATGTAAGTAGGTAAGCATTAATTGTACCGCCAAATTTGGACATCAAAATAAACACGCATCGTTTTGATGGAGTTTTAAAACAACTTCTAATTAACTATGCAACACATAGAATGTACGTAGATGTCATTTCGAAACTTAATAATTAACAAATATTATCATGTTGCACTTAAAAAAACTACGTTGAGAGTATAATTTAAATACTTCAAAAACGGTCATAATGTAAAAGTGAATGCTTTTCATTTTGATTTTAGTGTGACTTTATTTAAGATTAACTTGGGCCTTAGCAATAAACATTTTTAGTTTCAACTTTACATTTACGGAAGCTCATAATTGCGAAATTTGCATGAAAAATATAGCCACTGTAAACTACTCAAATTTAGAGTTGAAACCAGAAATGTTTATTGCTAAGGCCCGTTGCGTATTTAAATTAGATATGTTTTAAAGTGAAAATAAATATTCTTTATCCATGTTTCTTCAAAGTAGATCAAAACGGGGTAAAACCGAAATCTTGCTTATCAACGTGGATTCAAAGGGAATTTACGTGATGTTGGCCTGAGTAGTATGTAAAAGCAGTCGGCAAACTCAGAGAGGATGAGGCAAAGAAGGGTCTGTCTGTTTCGCCTGTTTTTAAGCATCTGCACTTCGGCATCCCTGTGATAAGTTAGGTCCGCTAACAGTGTGTTAGCCGTCACTCTGCACACGATGATGGTTCCGCAAAATTTGTCAAAACATTGAGGGAAGCACAACTGGAAACATCATCTAGGTATGTGGGTGTCTTGCGATAGGAAGAGTTCGACATATTTTTCAAACTAAGTACTTCTCACATTATAAGTTGAGCAAGTTCATTCAGCAATCGTTGAAATATCGATCTTAGATTCTTTATACTTATAGTAGTCCTGTAGAACTGAGACCGATTGAAGTCGATTTAATCGATATAGTAACCTAAGCCAACAGCCAGCTGTGCTTGCAGAAAAATCACTTATTTAAAATCAACCAACTTTCGGCTAAAAACTACCAAGTAATATTGTTAATATAGCTCTTACAGAGTTAGTGGATTAAAAATAACCGAGTCAACTTGTTTAACGAAACTCGGTTAAAAATAACCGATTTATCAATTTCCTCTTCAAATTTTCTCGGTTGTAAATAACAAACTAACTAATAACAACAGAGTAACATGGTTGATACCAACTAATAAAGTGTGTTATTTTTAACAGTATGATTTAACCTTTTTAGCTCGATAGTTTTCAACAACAAATAGCTACTTGTTTATTTTCTACATAGACTTTGTTGATTTTAACCCGTTTTTTTCTAACCGAGCAAAAATTCCACTCGGTTAAGGTCAAAATTTCTGCGTGCGGTACGGACTCAGTAAGAGTCTCAATAAACCCCGCGTCCTTTGAAACACTGACTAAGTTTGAAGACAGGTTCGGCGAAAGCCACTAAAACCCATGAGAATTGTTTAAAATTTCATAAAGATTCAGCTTTCGTAATTTACTACCCACTTGTGGTTCTCTCGGAACAACAAAATCACACAATTAACGACGACAGATTAAAGATTTTAGGTGCCCGTCTCATATCATATTTTTTTTATTACAAACTCACACTACCCATACTCGCTCGCCGCACTTGTATAGTGCGATGATACCCGCATTATAGACTACACAGTGCCATCCAACGCACCTAATTGACTTAACAATTTAATTAACTTTCTAAGAGCATATTACGGATCATATCTGCTTTCTTGGCACTTCCGAAACACATATTTAAAATGCGCGCCTCTCCATCTTCAGATAAAACAGTAACGCAGTAATAAGAAAACGCTTAATTATTTGTATAGAGCAAAGATAGACATGTAGGTACTTGTATACGGTATACCTCCATCAATCCACTCGGCGAAGGGAGGAAATTAAAAGACTTATGACACAAACTCGAAACCAATTAAACAGAAAAATATTAAAAAACATTAAACGACCAAGACGAAGGCAAAATAAAAACAAAAAATAAAAAATAAAACTCTAAATTAGGTATACGAACCGTCAGTAACGATGACAAAATTTCCCACACTCGACGGGCAAACGGGCAAACGAACTGTAGTAGCAGTCCATTGGACAAAATGGTCAACTTAAAGGGTCGTACGCAGCCACATTGTGTACTACAACAGTGCGATGATGATACGGCCTGTGAAATTTTGTTATTAATTTCCAAAAAAAATATAAACCTCAACGAAACACAAGTGAAATACATACTCGCACCACTCAACATGGAAATAATTTCTACGAAAACAATAGAAACGTCCGCTGACGTGTGGTTTAAAGAGAAATACAATTGTCGGTTAACTACCTGGCTTCTGTGACCCGACCGATTTCCTTTGTACCAGCTCATACTAACTATATAGCGAGCCGAGCCAAAAGCAAACCGTCTACCGGCTACAAGCTATAGCGAGATATACTTTCCACTTTGTGTGTAATAACTTTGAACACATTAGCAGCGCGCTACCGTGGAGCTGGATTGTGTACTCGTATATGTACACACAAGTCTTCGTCATATGGGGGCCGGATTTCAAGGAAGACACTCCCGAGTTATGGATTTAGAAAGACACGACGACCATACCTTCGCTATATGGATGAATGGAGCGATGAACTTGAGTGTACCGCTAGCGCAGGCGCAACCGAAACGACCCCCGTCCTCATTAATTCGAAAGAAAAGAGTAAACTGTGACCGTTCCAATTCTTCGATTTGCCGTGGCCGCACTAATTTGCATACAATGCGACTTCGGATGGTTCTCTAGGCTCATAGATTTATTATAGATATGACGGTTGCTTTTGGAGTTGATGACCTAATTTGGCGGCTTAAATTCTGCGTGCCAGACGAACGCCAAATCCAGAAAGGAGTCACAGTTGGAGTTAGTGCTGCGAAGATACGCACGCCCGCCTGCAGTAACAAAAGCTGATTTATGACCGATAAGAGCTCCATCGAGTGCAGCATATCTTTTGATCTGGCTCTGGGGTCTTGTTGGCTCTCGCCGCGGCGAGAATACAGTGGGTGGCTAGGAAGATTTGACATTTTTATTTGCATATAATCGCCGATTGAGAGGAAGCTTACGAAATTAATTGTGTTCCCTTCTGGGTGGATAACCCCAGTGGCCAAAGTGTTTGCCAGTGCATGATGGCTAATAAATGAGGCGATATGCTTACTGAGACGTAGATTTGTATTAGTTGAGTGGCTATCTGATGGTGGAACTTGAAAAGACTCATCCGCATGAGGGCCTGTGTTTCGTGTTTATTTTCGAATTGCGATTAAATATGCAGCATGTTTGGACAGTTGAGAGCTCGACCATGCAGACGCGTGTCTGAAAAGACAACAAGTGTCAGAAAACTCACAACAGGCTTTGAGAAGCTAGGAATTCACAGAAAGCTTCAAATATCAGGGGTGGGATTCTCTAAGATGAAAACGTTCGATCGTTTTCGTTTGTACGAACGGTTCACTTCGTGTAACTACAAAAACGAAAGGAATTTTCGTTTTCACGAAAGCAAAAAAACGAAAGCCAGGGACCAGATTCTGTAAACGAAACGATCAAACGTTTTCGTGCGCACGAAGAAATTTCCTTGTGTGACATAGAGCAAATAATTCGTGCGCACGAAAACGTTTGATCGTTTCGCCTTTCAGAATTTGACCCCACGCTTTACCCTAGAACTCAGATTATGGCAGCGAAAGCAGCTTAAGTTCAGAGAGACCTCTGCGACAGAACGAGGTTTCTCAATGCAGCGAAAACGATCCAAAGACAGGCGTGCTTGCGACAGAGCCCTGTCACAAGGCAAGGTGTTTAGTTTGAACCCCCGAGAGGTTCAACCCGTGGTTCGGAAAAGACCATACGCCAAAAGGTGGCTTCTGAGTTTTGGGTAGCAGAAAGTAGCTCACCGTGAAAAACTTGTTTCCGAGGGTCTCACGAATATTGGACACCATATCTTGAGTCGCTGATCTGTACAAGTAGCATATGCTAAACCGCGAGCGGAGCGAGCTACTCACAACAAAAACATCGATATCGTTTTGGTCGGACGTTCACATCTATCGTATATAGATAAGTCGTACAATTGGAAGAAGTCCACTGGTGAGTTGCATAAAGGTGAGCCACAGTGTTCCCAGCCTTCAAGATTGCACAAGGTGGGCCAAAAGAGATCACCCTATTGGAAGATGCTCTTATTTTTAAAATGGCCGCCAATGCCAAATCTGTATTGACATTTTAAGCGACTAGCATATGTAGAATACAAGTGAGCAAGCCATGGAGCGATACACTCCTCAAGAACGCGGAATAATCGTGTATATTGATTTTTCATAATGAGCGATGAGGCTCGCTTCCACCTCAGCGAGTACGTGAACAAGCAAAACTATCTTCTTCTGGGGCACCGAAAATCCACGAGTAATGCACGGGGAGCCATTACACCCGCTCAAAGTTACTGCATGGTGCGCTGTTCACGCTGGAGGAGTCATCGGGCCATTTTTTTTTTATTCGAAAACGCCACTGGTCAAACGACAACAGTGGACGGTGCGCGCTATAGGGCCATGCTAACCGAGTTTTTTCTTCCGCAATTGGACGAATTAGGACTAGAGGACATGTGGTTGCAAAACGGAAGAGCTACGGCACACACTGCGCGAGCCACAACCGATATTCCCGGGTCACCTCATCTCTCGTTTTGGCGATTTGCACTGGCTCGTAAGATCGCCCGATAAAAAACTGAACTGGAAATTGAACACATACGAACGAATCAAAAAGGCCACAGTAGCCTTCTACTCCTGCAGAAGAATTTTTGGAAAAACTTGGGGACCATCCCCCAAAATTAAACTGTGCTTGTACACGGCTATAGTAAGACCTATACTGTCCTATGACAGCCTTGTATGGTGGCCGGCAACAAACAAATCCACCTACCCAAAGGCCATTACGAAAGTACAAAGACTGGCGTGTATTGGTACCACCAGTGCAATGAGGACAACAGCAGGTCTTGAGGCTATCCTCAATCTGCTCCCGCTGGACATTTTTATACAACTTTCAGCCGCCAGTAGTGCCTTAAGAATAAGCCAATCAGTTAACTTCAAACTGAATAAAACGGGTCATTCGTCGATCCTTAAGAAATATTTTGGCTATGTACCTAACACGGACTACATCACGCCATACTTAGAGTTCACAAGACCATTCTCGAACGCCTATCCCAGCAGGGAAGAATGGAGAGACGGAATAGTGCCTAACACGCAATCCATAGCCGTTTTTACGGACGGATCTAAAATGGAAACCGGGGTGGGGTCAGGTGTCTTCTCCGAGTGATTGGGTATCTCAAAATCGATACGCCTTCCCGACCACAGCAGTGTCTTCCAAGCAGAGGTCCTTGCAGTGACTACAGCAGCCCGTGAGTCTGTGGTAAGGGCAATACCGCCTAAAGGTATTACCTTCTTTATCGACAGCCAGGCAGCAATAAAAGCATTAACTGCAACTTTAATTAAATCAAAACTTGTGAAATGCTGTCGAGAAGAGCTCAGGCCTCTTGGCGCTCAGCATAAGGTATTGCTCTGCTGGGTTCCGGGACATGAAGGTATTCCAGGCAACGAGAAAGCAGACGAATTAGCCAGACAAGGTTCAGCAGCTGTACTAGAACAAGCCGATCCCTCTGTGAATATCCCGCCTTGCTCACTCAAGCTTGAAGCAGGGAGAAAAGCCACAAGGGAGGCGAACGCTAGGTGGACCACACTAGAAACTTGTCACACTACAAGAATGCTATGGCCAAGCTTCAATGAAGCAAGAACCGAGAGAATAATACGAAAGGATAGGAAATCCCTCTCCATCCTCGTAGGAATCCTAACGGGGCACAACACTCTGCGGTATCACATGAAGAAACTACGCTTGACGGAAGAAGAACTTTGTAGAGGCTGCGGTGATGAGGAAGCTCTTGAGGACACAACCCACTTCCTATGCCACTGCACGAGCCTCCAACACAATAGGCACAGATTCCTAGGGGGACACTTCTTTCACGACATAGACGAGCTATCTAGCACACCAGTAGACAAGATAATGAGCTTCATCAAATCCACAGGATGGTTTGTATCCAACGGCACAGTGAGTAATTGATCACAAATATTTATGGATATATAGGGTCAACATGGGTAAGGGACAACCCTTTCCCCCATGGGCATCACAATGGGTCAACATTGACCTGAGTGTGGCACGGAGTACTCCACGCCAACACGCCTACCTAACCTAACCTAAGATCGCCCGATTTAACCGTTCCAGACTTTTTTTTGTGAGGTTTTTTGAAGTCCCGTGTTTACGTGAACAAGCACGAGACTTAGAAGCAAGGACAACATATTCGACACAAGTGCGAGAATCTCTCGCCCGAAGTTCTCGCCGAAGTGATGAAAAATGCCATAAAACGTGCCCGTATGGCAATCAATTGTGACGGCGCCCATCATCTTCTCGACTTGATCAATAAAATTCTAAAGGTTCAAATAAACATAATCAAAAAACAGAATCGAAGTTTTTCATTTAGAAAAAAAATGAGAGCCAAACAACATCGGATGACTTCTTGTATAATTGGCGACAGATCCCAAATAGAATTTCAAAACTGATACACTTTAGAGCAGGGAATATTTCACACCGCTATACCTATCCCACAAATGGGTATAGTTTCTCCTCAGGAAAAAATAAATCCCCACGCACTGGGAATCGCTTTTGTCAGGCTTGTGCACGGAAACAATTGCCGCCTTTGTAATATCAATCATCAAGTGTAAGAAGTCCTCGAAAATCATTAGACTATCACGAGAGATAAGCCAACTCTCCACATCATCTGGTTGGGTTCCATTTCCGCACCGCAGGTGCACCACTATATCCATACGGAACGCTGCACTTTGTTTGGCGACAAATGAGCGAACATTTACATCTCCTTATCGGGATTTATAGGGCGTATTCAAACAAAGCCTCATAATTATCATCGGAATGTCAACAAATTAGGATTCAATTCAATAACCATAGTCCCCCTTATTTCCTAATTTTATGGGGCCTACTCTAGAGCACCCACTCTGTCGGAGGGACAATGCGCTGTTGGCTCGTGTATAAAGCAGATCAGTTCCAAACAAGCAAACAAGCTATATGGAACTTCGCCGGAAACTCCAGCCTGATGCCCGTGAAATTCGAGACTATGTGATTTTATGATTCCATTATAATTTCTTTTCCACACGACTGTTGCGTGGTTTTATTGCACCTAAACCAATAAAACAACAAATTGCCCTCGCTCGGGATGTTATCAACGGGCCCTCGAAATTGATGGCAGAGTACTCGCCTCATACTGTTTGCGGTGCGGTCTCTAGCTGCGTATACATTTCCCCGGGATCAAAGGTACATGGGAGGATGCAGCTATGTGTGTGTGTGTGTGTGTGTTTGTAGGGCATTTTTCCGGAAGGATCTGCACAAGAGAAAAGACGCCGCTCAATACTCAGTAAACCAATGTACCTTCTTATAAGCTATATGTGTATCGGAGTGCGGCACCTCCTTTGATGAGAAATCGGCAATTTCTCATCGCTTTTGGAAGTTTACACACTGATGGATATTTAATTAGATACATGGCCATCGCCGAGATACTTATTAAGAAGGAGAAACAACAATTGACGAATGGCAAGTCATGTATGGATTAGCTTCGATTTAGATTGATGGGTCGGGTTATTCGCGCCCAGTTTTCAGGAGTAACCGGTCCAAACAAAGTGCCATAAATATTCGATGGTCGAATGTGAAATCTATGGTTGATGAGGTTTCCAAAAAAAGGATTGCGTGTGCAAGCGTCTGACGTCTGCGGCTGGGCTAAGGTTTCCCCGTTCAAATGAGGGGATGTTCTCTTGATAAATTGTTAATCATCAATCAGCTTTTTGTTTCTTCGATTCGGCGGAAAGAACAAATGTATTTGGAGATCCACATTCTGTATGCAGACACGAAATATGCTGAGAAGGGTGTAACAATTGGCATGTAGAATTTGTTTAAAAAAAAAAGTTCCAGTCATACCTAAAGACAAAGGGTTTATTTCTGTATGCAGATAGCAGATGGCTTAAACACAAATTAGATGCGGGCAGACAACCGTATTTTTTTTTTTTAACGAGATAGCTATATATTGGTTGTCACGGGAATCGAGTAGGTCCGGGGTTCGTTGAACGAGTGTAGTTGAACCAATCAAGAAGAGTGTCTAATTTCATATAAGAAACAAGTGTGCTGTGTCAAAATTTAACCAAAATGGGTAGGGGAAAATTTTTAACAGAGATTGAAAAAGGAAAAAATAAAAGCGGACAGTGGTCTATCTGTTGCTAAAATAGCAGAAAAAAATTGAAAGAAGCCGAAAAGTTGTGTCCGCGTTTTTGTGCAATGAGTCAAAGTATGAACAAAATATGAAAGGCCGTTTACAATATGTTCTTTCTGATGCGGGCGTCGATTAATTTTGAGAAAAGCCTCAAACTCGCACGACTTAATAGCCAAAATCAAGGACAAATGTGGAGTGAACACTAGTCTTACTACAATTCGGTGTGTTATTTTGAAAGCCGAGCAAGAGGGCTATAAATTAAGAAAAGACCACCACTCAATGCGCAACGTCTCGGTTTTTGCCGTGCTCATATGAGCTGGATTACAGAGTGCATCGCGTCGTCTTCTTAGACGAGAAAAAATTTTATTTGAAAGGACCCGATGGCTACAGCTATTAGTTTCATGACCTACGAAAAGAAACCCATCCCATGGACAGCTTAAATAGCAAGGGTGGAGGTGTCATGGTGTGGGCAGCAATCTGGTACTACGGCACCTGCGATTTTCAATTTATGGCGACAAAGATGAATGCGATGGCCTACATTGGTGTATTGAAACTGGCCTTTCCATTCTTTCTAAAACTTTTTGGACCCTTGCAGTGGACATATCAACACGACAATGCGCCAATCCATACTGCCCGAAGTCCGAACCACGAAATCATATATAAAGAGCCAAAACGTGGAATTATTAGGCTGGCCACCTTTTTCACCGGATCTAAACATCATTGACAATACTTGGAGCTGTTTGAGTCGGGACAACACTACACAGTACTATATACACGATACTAATACACTATAACTGAACTAATCGAAAGCTATCAAAATAGCTTGGAGCTCAATTTCACTCGATTGCTTAGCCCAATTGTACAAGTCGATTCCAAACAGGATTTGTGAAGTGTTGGAGCAAAAAGGAGGCACAACTTACTACTGCACATTTTAAATCCGATTGAAAATAATCGAATTTGATTTATTACTAAACACACCTATTTGAATTAATATAATTTTCATAGTGGACTATTTTTAATAAGTGTTCTATTCAAGTGGCGCAAAAATCTGGGTGTATTTCTTTAGTTACATAGGCGCAAAATTATAGACATCGTGTATTAGGAGAGATTTGTAAATACTAACTAGCACCACTCTAACATCAAAGCCCATGCCTAACTTTCTAGAAAATTATAAACGCCTTGTTACCTGCCTACAACTAGTACCAACCTTAGAGCGGGCGCGACGCAAATTTTTGTCAAACATACCCAAAAATGTACAGTTTGAGAAACTAAACACAGTTTGGATGAATTCTCCTTAAGCAATTTTTAATGAAATGACAGCAAAAGAGAAACAACAAAAAAAAAATTAAAAAAAAGAAAATAAAAATTGACAGCCGTACTAATAAAAAACCCGTAACTAATCTCTAACTCGTATATTACCTAGCACCTAGTTAAATAAATAACGTATGAGTTAAATATTCTCATTAATAAAGGAAAATAACTCATATAATAACTAGCTGATGTTTTCTCTAAAATAGCTGGCATCACCTAACCAAATTGTACTGAAAACAGCTGAAAACTATTACATATTGGCTATCATCACGGCTGGCTAGTGAATTTCAGTTGTGACAAATGAAAAAAAAAAAAAAAAAAACAACAGAAAATAAAGCAAAACAACAGAAAATTTTTATTTATTTTTGAATGTTTTATTTGTAAATAGGGTTTTTAAGGTTCCGTACCCAAAGGGAAAAAACGTAACCTTATTAGTTTCGCTCGGATGTCTCTCCGCCTGTCTGTCTGTCTGTCTGTCCGAACCCACTAAGCCAATTTTGTTACCAGGTTTATCTCAAGAACCGATTGACATAGGAGGCTAAAATGTATACACAACATCCGGTATAACCTCTAGTTAAACGACAAATACCAATGGAAGGAATACATCGATTGGTTTTGGATTAATTAGTTATATGGTGAAAAAAATATTTGCATTCGCCCAAAAAACGGTTTATTTCTTGATTCACAAAAAAATACATAAATTCCTTTTTTGTAGATCATATCTATATATGTGCTGAATACTGTTTTGCTGAAAAGTTAATAGTTTACAAGATATTTTCAAAAAAGATAATTTTACCATGTAAAATACATTGCTCTCATAAGTTTTAATCTCTACTACGCAGTTGTGCACAATTGACAGAGTTGCCATTTTGAAATCGGACTTCCAGTCAGATTTGTTAAAAAAAAAAAAACAGTCAAAAAACCAAAATCCAGTCAGAAAAACAGTCAACGAAATATAATAGACAATTCCAGCTAAAAATCCAGCCAAAATAAAACTACGAATAAAAAATGAAAAAAAGTCATTAATAAACCCTATTAAAAAAAACTCGGGATCCACTTACTATCACGTATTAAAGTGAAGTACCTATATTTTAAAAACTAAATATTATGTATATCAAAAAAAATACTAAAAATAAGAGTAAATTCATTAAATTAGTTGAACACATAAATAAACTTTACATACCTAGTATTTTCTTTGAGTGCTTCAATTGCCTACTTCAGACGGTATACCAAAGTTGAAGCAGCATTATTTGTAAGTTAACAAAGGGTAGAACAAACTTGTATAAATGCAAACGCAAAAATTTAATGATTGCATTAGTGGGATATGCTTCCAATCTCAGAGCGGAAAAAGGAAATTCAAGCAAAGTTTGTTCTTTTAATTTTAATTTCTCGGCTTGAATTTTAAAATGTATAGGTACTAATGATTTCACAGATATGACACGAATCAGTTAAACCAGCCGGCTGGATTTTAGAAAATCTTCCAGCTAAATGCGAGTCAATCCAGTAGATCTGACTGGAAACCAGTCAAAATGGCAACGCTGACAATTGACCCCATCAAAGACAGAACCCCACCAGGGTTCCCGCCTGCTAATTTCGTTGGGGAATATAATACATTTTTTTGGGGAGTACCTACAGAACAAAATAAAAGTAATATATTTTTAGTCAATAGTTTTTAATTGGGAGAGGTCGCATACAGAATGGAAAATTAGCGTGGGTTGGTTACTAGGTAATAACTAGAAAATGAGATTCATGTGCGAGTAATTTTTGAGAGTAAAAATATTAAGTAATTAAATTAAACTAAATTGTGATGAATTCATGAAGAGGGGAAAGATTGAATGATATTATAGATTTCAAATAATATCTGATGTGTTGGACTTTAGCCAAATACGGAACCTTCGGTGCGCGAGTGATACTCGCACTTGGCCGGTTTTTTTTTTCTTTTTTTGTACACTTTTTTTCGAGTTGGGGCAATGGTAACAGAATCCTCCCCTAACATATTCACCAAATATTTACACTATTTAAAAACACTGAAAAACGGTCAGCCATTTTGTTCCACAATTTTCAAAATTTAAATTTAATTTATTTATCATTTTGACGGGAACGATTTTTTTATGATTTACTCACTCGCTAACAGACCCCCTGCCGTTAGTTAGATATATGACAGTTACGAAGCGTTAGTTATATTCTAAAAATGTTTATTAATAGGAATTTGAGTTTAACTAATGTGTTTGCCAATAGTTAGGCCTAACATGTAGTTACGCGACTATTATTAATACGGCTGTGAATCTGTAGCTAGTAAGCAATCTTCCAAATCAAAATCTTAAAAAGGATTTGCTCGGGTTTTATTTTGCTCTTCTCAACATATATATATTTAAATATTTCGAGATCTAAAAAAAATGTAAATATCCTGGGAACATTTCTTTCGAAATTTTGCAAAAAAAAAATTCCAAATAACAATTTTTCAATAGAAATGACAGATGGGAGATTATTGAGAGTCTATACTAAGGGATAAAACGTACTTTAGTTGGTTTTAAATTTAATACCAGGTTATAACTATAAAGTGGGTATTTAGTCGACTATAATTAGAAAAATAACAATACGGACATTGTCACGTACTAAAATAACCATAAAGTGCGGTATGGCTGACTTGCGGAAAAGTCGCGACGCCTGTATGGAAATATGGGAATAGAAAAGAGTTGGGATTTTCCTCAGGACTTGTTGGGCTTTATGGGACAGTGGCGGGAGTGTTTTGGTGAAAGCAAAGGCCTGTCACTCCAAGTTGGGCAGACCAACTGTTATACAGCTAGGTTCCAGAAATCAATTGAAATGAAATCGGAATCGAAATTGTAAATCGAGTGAATTCATTTTCAGTGTTCTGCATTTCGACCGATTTGGTTACTCCGAATTTTTTTCGAAATCACTTTTCGTGAAATTTAAAACAGTTCTCAACTGTCATTTGGGATAAGTTGTATAGATAAAATTGTCTGTTTGGTAAACAATTGTTTTGTTCTCGCGTTTTAGAAGATTTATTTTATTATAAAATATAGAGGAAACGTTATAATGAGTGTTGTGTTAATTGCTGCGGTATTGCAAACAGAAAGGTGTAAATAATATGCACAAAAAAAAAGAAGAAAAAAAGACGAAGGTTGAGAGTTTTATCAAATCCCTTGGAAGTGGATAATGGATATGTTAAGCGAAATCGGACAGTTATATTTGTGTTAATTTTGTCATGAAATATTGGTTAGTTTCAAACTACCGTCTTAATAAATGTGCACTCCAAATGGTGCTGAAAATTGCCTCCTGGGCAGTATTTTTATGTTAACCCGCGTTTAAAATTTATTTTTAGTGAAATGAACTATCATTGTTAATGTTGACTCTTCAACCTCTCAACTCAGAATTGCTCAGAATACTCCACAATTGCCCCATTCCCATATTCTTCGTCGTCGCATATCGTCTTGTAAGTATAATCCTGTGCAAATGTCTATTTCACATCGAATGAGCAGGTCGATTTGAAATCACTTTGAAATCGGCAAAATCGAATTGTGGAACACAACAATTTCACTTCGCTCGATTCGGAAAAATTTTAAATCGAAATCGATTACCTACAGTGAAATATAGAACACAAAAATCTATTTTCGATCGATTTCAATTTCATTTCGAGTGAAAATGAAATGTGGAACCTAGCTGATAAAGTTGGTATCCACGAGAAAAAAATAAAATAAAATAAACAACTAAAATGTTTCAAAGATCTTTAAAAAAAAACTATCGGAGACCTAAGACAGCTATAGAGCAGACACCACCGTCAATTAGGAAGTGTGCTATGATGACTTTGGGGGGTGTTTTGACTTGTCACGCTTAGATTAAGGTTTAGAAATACATCCTAGGATACATATTAATAATACATATATAAGCAGTTCCGAAAAAGAAATGTTAGTTTATCGAAAGCTTCAAAAGTAATTTGATGTTCTTAGTAAATATCTTTATGGACCGTACGTTCTTTCTGTTAAATCTAATTTAAAGACCAATAGCAATCGTTTTTGGAGCTACATCAACAGTAAAAAAAACAATCGAATGGTATTCCTAACTGTATATGCGCCATAATAATATATCCTCTTCCGACCTTTTGACTATTTGTAATATGTTCGCAAACAACTTTCAATCTGTATATTCACGTAGTACTACCCCAGTTAGTGGCTCGAATGAAACCTCAATGTCTTGTGATTCTTCAATGTTGGTATAGCCTAGAGTGTTCAATTCCAGAAGTTCAAAATGCTCTTTCCTTGTTAAAACTAAATGCAAATCCTGGTTTCGAGCGCATCCCACTAATTTTACTTCCAAAGTGTTCTTATGCGTTTTCCGTGCCTTTGTGTTTATTGTTTAACTTGTCTCTGGGGACAGGACATTTTTTGAAATTTTGGAAGAACTCGTGCAATTTTTAAATCTGGATCGAAACACGGTATTACCAATTATCAATTTCCAAAATATCGCCTATACCTAACGATCGTATCTTTTTTTAGACAAAAAACAGTATATTTGGACCAAAAATTTAAAAAAAACAGTAAATCGATTTAAAAAATACAGTATTTTTCGCAGTTTACATTTTAATCAATGAAAATCAACAAAAAAAACGGCAAACGGCAAAAAAGCGGCATTTTCAGCATCTTTATGTTTTTTTGTTTTGATATGTCTGGCAATATCCGCGTTTCCACCAGACGCAATAGAAAAACTACCTTTGCATTTTCTGCAAAAAACATCACTTTCACTTTTCGTTTTTTCGAGAAACGAATACTTTTCCCGAAGTTTTGTGTTGAATGTATTTTTTGCTCTTGATTTCGACATTTTTACGCGTTCTGAACAAGAATGAATAATGACAAGAGAGTATTTACACGTATCTAACGTTCTCAAATAATTCGTGTAAAAATATGGTACTATGGGACAATAACTAGGTATACATTCCTGCATATTTGGGGAATCCCCGACAAATTGAAATTATGAAAAACACAAACGAAGTTTTTTACCGTTACTTTCGTGTTATTTCAAAAAAAATCGTTTAAAAGAGAATCAAATTTTTTCCTCGATTCGTGTTAAATGAAATTCGCGTTTCATTTTGTTTTCTTTGACGTTTTGCATTACGATTAATAAATATGAATTTCAAAACGTTAAAGAAATAAAACTTAATATTTGTTCTCAGTATTAAAATACAGTATTTTGGGCTGAAAAAGCAGTATACAGTTTTGGAGTTGCAAAAGCAGTATAATACTGCGAAAAACAGTATAGATACGATCGTTACCTATACCTAATCTATTTGACAAAAATTATTTACGAGAAACTTACACCTCTTGTAAAGTGAGTATTCTCCCATTTGCAACATGGATTTGTAGCTTTGGATCTACCTCTAGAAATCTCGCAATCTTTTACAACACGGTGCTAAATGACCTTGAGAAAGGCTTACAATGTGATGTAGTTTATACTGACTTTGCCAAAGCTTTTGAGTGCGTTAATCACCATGCTTTAATTTCCAATCTTAAAAAAATCAGATCTCATTCAAACTTTCTAAAGTGGATTCGCTCCTATCTCACAAATCGTATTCAGTATGTTCGTATAAAGCATGTACTTTCATCACCAGTTTATGTCACCTCCGGTGTGCTTCAGGGTACTCACTTGGGCCCCTTACTTTTTCTTTTATTTACTAAGGACGTAACCGACCTGTTTTTGAATTCACAATGTCTGATGTTTTCTTTTGTAAGGTCTAATCTTGAATACTGTAGTATAGTATGGAATCCATTTTATGAAGTACATTCCAATAGCATTGAGAAGATCCAAAAAGGTTTTACTGAAGTTGCCGTTCTTATAAGATTACGCTGGAATATCGTATGAGACAAGATGCAAATTATTTGGTTCTTACAGCTCTTTTTAAGCGTAGACATCATTTTTCACTTAGTTCATTCGTTTTTATGTTCCTTCTAGAATGCCTACAAATCGCTTTTTATTTTATGTTTCTTATCATAGGATAACTAATTTAATGAATCTTATAATTATAGTAGTTAGTTTTGAGTTTGATCTTAGTATGGCTCATTTAAGAATAAATTTATTTTAGCGTTAGGCTTTGGTGGTAGTGTGTAAATTTTATATTGAGTAATCTAGCGAGAGCAGTGAATGTTCTCATTTGATGTACGAGCACATGAATAAATAAATAAATAAATAAACAAGACAAGAATACCTACTACTTGGTAACCACAGTGTGAAATACGGCTCTAAACCGACCACTGTTTTGCCCGTTAGCATTTGCAGAGATCTATCAAATCCGTTGGGGCATTGCTTGCTTGCTTAGCATATTGCTTGTCTGGATGACCAACTCTCTTGGAAAATACGCGCAAACCATACCCCATCTATTTGAGTAACCAAAACCGATCATGACCTACCGCCAACAACCGCTTGACGACAACAAATTTACCCAAAACGATTCTGTCCCACTCTTCCCTCCTGCAACGCACAAAAATCCATTCATAATAACAAGTTTCGCATGCGCAGCTTCCATTTGGCTGCTATTTTGACGATAATTTCCACCTGACGAGGGCAACGTCGCCCGATGAATATCCCGCGTGCGCCGGACCGATACATTCCCACCGAATGGAAGCCAATAATCAAATGCCAGTCTGTCTGTTTGCTCATTCGTATATGCCATTCGCGAGTAAGTCCATCCTCCGTCCATCCATCCATCCATCGCATCGCAGCACAGTTTCACATTCGCCGTGATCACCACACCACTATGCTCGCTGCACCGAGGAGGAGCAGCAGTTTTTTAATCACAGCGTGTTCGTTTCGATGGCACCTTGACGGATCGATCGTCTTCGGGCGGTGAATTGACCGACCATGTGGTGTTGTTGCTGCTAGCTGCTGGATGATGCTGCTGCTGCGGCTGTAGCTGTTGCTGCTGCAACTTACTTCTTAGATGCATGGTGGATTGAATTAATCGAAATTGGTATTGCATCTGCCATTTCGTGTATCTATCAGGAGAGGAAGATACCAGTTCTTGAACCTTCGTACGGGAACGACTTCCTCCACTCTCTCGCTATCGCCATGTCTGTCTGATGTGGCCAATGAAGCACATCGATGTGATTTTGTTCTCTGGATGTGCTCTGATGGTTTGATGGGGCCTTGATGTAGGATGCTGTCTTTTCAACATTTTCTACCGGCCCGCTCACTGCAAGATCACTTTTAATGGTTCTTTTATTATGATTGACACCTTCTGATTATACTTATTATATAGTTGGCATTGTATGGCCGGCCATAAGACGGACAACGACAACGACGACGCGACGGCGTGTTTTTTTCTTCTTTTTTTTGTCGATGCGATCGCATTTTGATCCCCAAATTAATAGGTTCGCAAACGGTGGGAGGGAGATTTGGATTTGGATTTGGAGCAGTCTCCGACTCCCCGATGCGGCGGCATCGATGTGATTGATATTTGGCAATATGCGGCCTGATTCGGTATGGTACGAGCTTTGTCCGTCAAAGCCAGTGACACTGACAGGTGGAAAATCATTAATTTCAGTCTTCACGCGTGATCGCATTTAAATCCAATTTCGATCGCGCCAACGATGACATATCCCCTTGTTGGAGTCATCAAAGTGGTGCAATCTGCACCAGAGCACCGACGAACTCGTTCGTCCTCGCCGTTGTATTCCAGTATATATTCTTCTTCTTGGGTCGGCCGGTCGCTCGAACGACCGGCGATGTCTCATTTTAAAGTGGCAATGAATCAAATCGTTGTTCTCTCCGTTGTCGTCGTTGGTTCACTCCCTTCGAAGCGGTTGTCGCGCCACATTATCTGTCCATTGACATTAATCCCACGCGCGCCTACAGACAGCCACAGGGATATTGATTTCTATCCCTCACCCGAAAACTTGCGAAAAGCAAAAACAACGCCATATGCAAATTGTGCTCTGCCTTCGCAGGATATGTCGCGATTTATTGGTCTGATTGGGAATTTATTTGTCGTTCCTTTGTGCGAAAGCAGAGTGACTTATGGCTTGCCATGATCACCTTGGGTAATCGTATAATCGCACGGCAATTAATACGCTCAAAGTGCTGTAAATTGTCGAAGCAACAACCGCAACAACCGCAACAGCATGTTGCTAATTCATTTCGAATTCGAATACGGATTTTTCTGTCCATGCCAATCAGAAACCAATAAGTGTGTAGCGTACGAGCTGCGGGGAAATCCTAATACGATCACTAAATGCTCCCGAACAGCGATCGCGCCGACGCATACCAAATAGGGTGGCGGTAGCCGGCAGCCTTTGATTTCCACGCTCAGCCCAATAAATAAAATTTTGAATAACGATCAACTATCGTTATTGTCTGATTTTGATTATCGATGGCACGCCACTGGCATACCAAGCGGAAGAAATGGAGTTTAACAAGCCCCGATCGAGGGAAGAACCTTGTCAATTTTGCATGCCGCTTGCCGAATGGCTTCTTCTCGTTTCGTTTATTGTTTCTTTTTCTTCTTGTGGATAAACGTGCGTTTACCTCTTTCGAGACTCATCGATTGAAGAGGTTGCTGCTGCTGTTGTTGTTGTCAAAACATAAATCCAAACAAGTGCAAGTCATCGAATGTGGGCCGCTGCTGATGCACTCATAGATTGAATCATCATGCTGCCGACCTTATTCAAAGCGCGCTGTTTGTTTGTCCGACCATTGATCCGTCGTCAAAAGGTGTAGATTTGATTTGCGATTTTTATCATCGACGATTTTCGTAAGAACCTTTTAAAGCGGCCGGGAGTGAGACCGCATCTGTATACGCAAGAACGCAAAGGATCGCTAAAGAGTCGCATCGATTCCGTCGACAGGTTAATGAGAGCTGTGAAGAAGTGAACATCATTTATCATGTGGCTTCTGGAAGCAGGCATTTTTGATCGACGCACAAAGAACAAATTGAGTGCTTAGGCTCCTACAGATGCTTCTGTTGGAAGAGCATATATATATAGACCGCCGGGGGTGTTTGCTATTGACCGCGTGATTTGTTGAGCACACAACGCCAAGGGGAACCGCATTAATTGTACGGAGTGCGTCTTCTGGAGTCGATGGTCCTCCAAAGTATTGAACTTAGTGGATGTTAGTCATATACGAACGACAACGGAGTGTTTTGGACACTGGATGGCTATAACTCGTAGATCACGGCTACGGGTCAAGGTTTTCGTCACACGGGCACTTTCTGCGTGAAATACTACTTACTGAACGGGCTCCCGACCCGTGGAGAGTCTATGCCTGAGACACTGCAGCCTTCCATCCTCTACGATCCCGCGCACGCTGCTTCCAGTTGTCCAAGCGCTCTGGCATCCGCGATCTATTGGTCTTTGAAACGGTTCTTCCTTGTCTTCTCAAACCTGGGGGCTGGGATTCGAAGGTCCTCTTAGCTGGAGCATGCGAGTCCATGCGTGAAATACTGCAGAATTATTGCATCGGTGAAGGTGTGTCAACTACTTCGAACGTCCCAGTGAGGCTGCTTGGGACCTTTGCGGAGAAATGAGCTTTTCCCACCTTTGTCCAATTTAATTTGGCTGACGTTTTCAGAATATATGCTGACAGTCATGTCCAAAGCCGCAAAACAATCAGCCCAGGTCAAGTTGTAGATGTAAATGTGCCTTGTTACATTATTCTAAAATTATGCTTCTAAAACTGTTGTCCTCATTCAAAAAATATGAGGTATTTCGCGACAATTTTTCAAGAGAACCAAAAAGTCTCCTGGAAACTTGCAATTTGTAATATTCATGGAAACAATTTGAATAGTTTAAAAACTCACTTTAGCCGGTTAAACCATTTTGAGGTGACCCTTGTTAAAGTCCGTGCCTGCGAGATTTGCGGTTTGGATATAGGTAGGTAGGTAGATGGATCCTCTTGTGGAGGTGGCCACAGCTTAACTTATACCATCAGTTGCGTCCATTGTGTCCAGTTTGCGGGACCCATCCAGTGCAACCTGCTGAAGGACAAGAAATAAAATGCTTTACCTATTGGAGCCACATAGATTTAGTATGAATCTCATGGGTTCTCAAAGCTCCGTTGTGACCTGATCCTCTAGTGTGTCCTACAAGTAGCCAATGATATGAATATGTTTATCTACTGGAACCACCCAGATTTGAGTATGAATCTCAAGAGTACTTTGAGATCAACATTCTTTAAATCATCTAGGTCGTCGAAGAAGTAACTGTTGAGAATCCTCTGTCTGTGGTTCTTAAGGGCTGGGCGCATTCGCAAAGTAGGTGATAAACAGATTCTATTTCTTCGTCTCTACAGCTTCTGCAAAAATCATTGTGCAGTACCTATCCCCAGCCGTTCCGCATGTGCGCCTATCGCACAGTGTCCGCAGTAATGACCCCCGTGAGTATGCGTCCGATCATTCATTTAGATCTCTTTTCACTCAATTCTGGCCACAGTTGTTTTGTGTGCCTGCAGGTAATGAGATTGGTCCAGCGTAGGTTAGTTCTACTCCAGTATTCAATGTCAATCTTCCTTGCAAGCGTGCTGAGCGGAGTTCTTGCTGATTTAAGGGCCAACGATGCATGTATTTTCGACCCGTTTCTTGCAAGCTCATCCGCCTGTTCATTACCTGGAATATCCATGTGCCCTGGTACCCAGCATAAGGTCACCGCGTTGGCTTGTGATATTACGTCCAGATTTTTCTTGCAGTGACATACTGCCCTTGACTTTATCACGACTGACTCCATGGCTTTTATGGCCGCTTGGCTGTCAGAGTAGATGGTGATTTGTTTATCGACATTGTGCCGTCTCTTTAGGTCCCTAAACGCTTGGGTGATACCGGCTATTTCTGCTTGAAAGACACTGCAATCCAGTGCTGCCGCTGAGGAAAAAATTGTCGCTACACCATAACCTAAAATCCCCTAGAAATGTTAGTTTCTGAATTGCGAAAATCCGCTGGAAATCGCTAAAATATTAATTTGAATGTAAGTTCATAAAAAATATTTAGGAACCTATTTATTTTTAAAATAAATTTTTAATTATTAAATTATTAATCAAATTAAATACTGAAGACAACCCATAAATTCAAGATAACAAAAAAATAATGTGAAGTAAAAAAAAAAATTTTTTTAGCTACAACATTTTATTAGTAATCGCCGAGAGCTTTAAAAATACGATAGTGCTGCAATTATCGGTGATTCTGAATGATTCCCGCAGGTCCAGCGCTTCGCTGAAGATGGCCGCGCCTGTACCGATATCCATCTTAGAACCGTCGGTATAGAGGACTAACTCCTCTTCTTCTGTTACCTCTTTGTTTTATTATTATTATTTATTATTGTTTATTTATTTATTTATTTATTTATTTAACGTACAATCTATTGTCAGAGTGACAAGTGTTGAGTGTACAAGCAATCTACCAAATAAATTTACACAAATTTGTTGATGGGGAATAACATAAAAGAAAACAATGGCAACAATTTATTACAATTATTTTAAAAGACAATGAAAAAAAAAAGAAGAAATAAAAACCATAATAAACAATATTTATAAAAAAACTTATTTATGGCTGAATAGTCTAAGGACAACAACCATTTATTAACACCTTTTAAAAATACATTTTTATCCCTCCCACACCTAATAATAAATGGAAGTTAATTAAACAAACGGGTTGCGGTGGCATATTAAAATCTTTATAAATTGAAGGAACAATTACCAAATTTTTAGTATTGGCCAGCAAATTATAGTTATATCTACGTTTCTTACAAAGTAAAAACCCGAGTTTTCGAGAAATATTTTTAAGACTTTGCAGCAGTAAAGATGTCTTAGCGGAAGAATTTCAAGGTTTCTGATCAACAAAAGACTTGGAGTTCTGCGATTTACTTTGCATACAATCCGTATTGTATATTTTTGTTTTATCAACAGTGGTTCCCTTTTATTCAAACATGCAACAAACCAACAAGCGATACCATATTGCAGCTTAGATTTTAAAAGACCATTGTATACGAGTTCTATTATTGATTGTGGACAATATAGACTAAGATGATACAGTTGTCTTACCACTTTTTTAAGGTATTGTTTAAGATAAAGAGCCTGTTGTCGAACACTATACCTAAAAATTTAGAATTGTCACTACGCTCCACCCTGAAACAATCACTGCAACAAGAATTAGAGTCGTTGAATGTTATAAAATTATCATAGAAATTGGTAAAGTAAAATTGTTGCAACTTGACGAGTGATAATAAATCGGCAAATCATCGCAGATATAACTTTTAATATTAAATATCATAAATTTGGTTTTATCACTGATTATGAGTATGTGTTTTATGAACCATTTTCTCAATAAATCGAGGTCATAGTTTATATCCGCAAAAATATTGAGCAAACTAGCGTTTGAGTATGACAGAGCAGTATCATCAGCAAACGCTGTAACATTGAGTTGACATATATCAGGAACAAAATAGGACCCAAAAATGAGCCTTGTGGACCACCAAGTTCAATGTGATTCGGAGCGCTGAAAATATTTTTGATCTTGACCATTTGGCTTCGATTTATCAAATAAGAAGCAAACCAATCGTATAACCTCTAAACCCTATATAAAAAAGTTTGTCGAGTAATATTGAGTGATCCACCATGTCAAAAGCTTTAGTGATATCAATACACAAGGAAGCCGGTATTTCCTATAAATTTAGACTATTGTACAATTCGCAAGTTAATTTTAACAGTGCCGTCTCAGTAGACCTTCCATTCCTAAAACCAAATTGACAATCACTAAGGAAATGTATACTATGTCTATCTAGAAACGAGAATATTCTTGATTTAATACCTTTCTCAAATACTTTTAAAAAAATTGATAGTAGAGAAATAGGTTTAAAATAGTATTATCACTTTTTTTGTGGAGTGGCATTACTACTGCTGTTTTTAGGGATGATTTCTTCTGGGACGCTCTTTTCCCCCAATGCAGTAAACAAGTGCTCCACTTTTTCTCTTGCATTGGACGAGGTAGCATCAGGTAGGCCGACAATCCGCGGTACTAATAATCGTTTTTAGTGTCCAGGCTAAATCCTTCGAAATTTACATATTGTGACCTACAAAATATATAAGCTGAAGGTTAAAAATGATTATTGGTAAGGCCCAATGTCTACAACGCACTATTTTTCTTTCTGCTCCAGAACATTGATTTTATTCTCCAACATCTCCACTTTTTTGCAAAGAGATGCGTTGCTTACTTCGAGATTTTACACGCTTAAGCTGCATAATTTCCATGTATAGCGTATGCAATGTAATTTTCTGTTCATCCGCATTTTTGCCATCATGGATGGACAATAATGATGCTGTTGGAGTAACGTTGTTTTTCGTTATTTGAGGGAGAGTAGATGTTGCACTCTTAGATGCGCCAGCACTAGCAGCAGACATATTCATAGGAGAATCGATGAGAATAGATTTTCTCCGTAGTGTAGTACAGTTAATACATTTAAAATTTTGATTGCTCTTTTTATAAAAGCCAATCTTTTTTTTCAATTTTTATTTTAGCGCACTTTGCGTGGATATATTCCCTGCAGTTTGTACACTGGATATTTAGTTCATGTCTTTTAACTTTTAATTCACATAAGCAGCACTTAATTTTTATTGCAGAAGCGAGTAACTAAGTCTTTTGTTGAGAACTGGAGTGAATTTACCTGGAACCAAAGTAACGACATCGTCTGCGTATGCGCTCACAATGAAACCTTCCGCTTCCAGTATTTTTAGCAGTTCATATGAGCGGTGAGAGGACTCCACCTTGAGGTGTTCCCCTACTGACCTTCCGCTCAATGCTCACGTCCCCTAGCTGTGACTTGATACTGCGCGTGCCTAGCATAAGTCCAATCCAATCCAGTCGCATAGTCTGCTATTTAGGTGGGCTCTACGCAAGCTGCGTAAAATTGCGTCTTCTTCGATCTAGGAACGGCACTCAGTGTGTACTCTTTATGTTGTAGTGATTCTTCCACTACCGATACTACTCTATGTAGCGACGTGTCAACAGATCTGCTTTTCATGTACGCATGTTGCGATTTTGATAGGTATAGTTATCGTCGATCGCTTGCCGTACGTATACAGATCAATTAGTCGTCCCATTGTTTTTAGAATGAATGACGACAGACTGATTGGTCTGTAGTCCTTGGCTGTGGTGTGAGCGTGACTAGCCTTCCCTGCCTTTGAAATGAAAATCACGCGCACCTCCTGCCATGCCCTAGGAACATAGCATAGCCTAAGACACTAGACAGCCCGTGTAAATGCATTTTAGCCATGGAATAATAGCTTCCTCTGTCTTCTGCAGCATGGTTTGGAGTAAGCAACTCCAGCATCTACCACAGATCCTAGATTAACACTCAAAATGTCCAAGTTGCTCCATCACTGTAAGCCACAAAACGCCGTCAGCTTGAAAGAACAATGACCGTTATTTTGAGTCTAATCGCTCCAAGGTTTGACATACGGACTCAATACAGTTCTTCATGTTTCGAAACTCTTGGCTTGGATTTCGATGGCAAAACCTTCTTTCCAGTTGGTCTCTGCAGAAAGGTTGCTAAGCTAATCTGCCTCCACTTTTGGTAATCGCGTAACAACTGAAATTGCTCATAGCTGAACCACCTTCTTTTTGGGATCGCGTTTCATCACATTTCCCACCAAAACAACTCTCTAATCAGACGACAAACTCAATCAGAAATCCTTCTAATTGGACCCACTGTGCGTAGTCATCAATTGGAAATGGAATTGGTCAACTCAAATAAGAAAGCATAAAAGTCTCTCTGTCAGCAGCTCTAATTCGATTCACTGACAAGCAATCCATTATCATATAGATTAACTTTACCCTGCAATGGAGGCCACCAACAAAAAAAGAAAAGGAAAGAGGTCTTCTCTTATAATCCTCGATAAAATAATTGATGGTCAATATTAGCGCGAGTAACTCCAAGTCAATCAAGCCAACACCAGTTGGTCAACCCGACCATCATCACTACCGGCATCATCGCATCACACACATATCACGCATCAAGGCGGCCGGCGATCAATCAATTAGATATTCGGTTTATTAATATCGCCCGATTGTCGCAGGCGACAGACGGACAGAGTGGGTTTTATTTTTTCGTCGCCCACTTCGGCCATGGTCCAATTATTTGCTGAAACCGATCAATCACCCTGCAAGAGGAAGGAGTGCATTCCAAACGTATGCTGCGAGATAATCAAGAAAAAAAATGCTACTCAGAAAGTTGATGTACATATCTACAGAGAGTGATTTGCGCACTATAAAGCCAAAGCCGAATAACTACGAATAACTACCCCCAAATGTGCCCAGTCAACAGATATTGCGGGTGGCTGCTAGCTGCACTTTAATCTTAATAAATTCGGCTTGCTCCGAATATTTGGATGAATAGTTAAAAAGCGTTCGGATTAAAAGGAACAGAGTCGAGTCGCGCCGAAAATTAGATTGTCAATAAGCATCTCTGGGGTGTGATTTTAATTTCATACTCAAGCGGATTTCTCACGAAGATTAATAACAACACAGACGTAGAATATGAGAGAGCAATTGGCTATGAATCATGAGGACCGCGAACAAGCTCGTCGAAGGAAGATGCCATCTTTCATATGCAAACTGGCAGAGCGAGAGCAACTCCGCATCCGCACATGGGGGTGGTTTTCCACCACCAAAAAAAAAACCCCTTACTCTTCAGGTAAAAACACATCCATCCATGAGTGCGTATAGTAAAAGTGTCTAGCCGAGGGCGCGCTGTCAATATACGGGGCTGTGGGTGAGCCCGCCGCAATTCATCTTCTTCTGCTTCGTTAACGTATTAAAATAGCAAACAAAGAAAAATTACCAAAAATCGAGCAATTTCCAAGCAGGGGTTGGGGCCTGAATTTAATAAAGCTCATTCGGGATTTTTATTCGAGGGGTTGTCTTCTTTTGGATCACTCGCTGGCACAATGTACTCGTATACATGCGGTATTGATACTTTGAAGAGGGATACGAGCAAGGTAAATGTGAAAGTTTTTAAGTTCAAGTGGAAAACAAGATTAATTTTTGCTTTTGGGATTTTCTCGTAGGGCGAACATGGTCTTTGACTTTAAGGGTTGATTAAGACATACGTTATACGATCATGTGCATGTCATGTACTCGATTGACAGAGGGGGGCGGGATGTTGTTCAACGTTTTATTGAAATGACAGCGGGGTGGGTGGCTCCGAGCTCCAGCTCCGACACGGAGAGACTGGGTTACTGGTTTGAGACATAACACGACAGGCTCTGGTGCACATTGAATCGAATCGATTCGCAAGGTGGTTTTAAGTTCTCCTTTATCGCCTCTTCGTTGGTCTTCTGTTAATTAGATTGTTCGAAACAGAACTCTGACCTCGCGGTCGGTTAGCCAGCGCATTGTGGGTGCTGTTTAGCATACAATCGGGCCATTAAATAAGATGGATCACTTTCGGATACAAATTGTTCAGGTTTGCCATCTTCAGAAAGTGCGAAAGGCTCAATACGCGACTAAGCATTTGCATTTGCAATTTGCAGCGCTGTATAACTTCTAATAGGGCGTCTGTGTATATCTATGGCTGCATCTGGTGTTTCTTTGCCGTTTGCTATTTTATCACCTGCGAGGCATGAATGGTGAATGGAGTGCTGCGGGTGGTTACCAAAATGGAAGAAGAAGTCCCATTTGGTTCGCCCTTTCATCTTCGAGTGGATAATGAATCTCTATTGCGGGACGAAATTTATGCATCGAAGATGGCAGAGTAGCAGGCTCTCGCGCCCAAGCAGGAAGTCAAAATCAGACTCGTCATCACAATGGGCAATGCATATACTATATACATATAGGCAGAGGCACCTTATACTCACTCACTTAGACAACCCGCGTGTATACACTTAAGGCAGCACAGAGTGTTGTGGGTTTTACCTTTCATTAATTATACTCTACTTAGGCTGGAGTTACTCGTCGTATAGATATTACCTCACCCTCGGAGCTATTGCTGCTGCAACAATGCATTTCTACAGCAGTCTCTGCTTAGATAAAGACAAAGAGAGATGAAGCGATGAAGCTTGTGCTGATGGAGATGAAAAGGCTCGAGGCTTCGGCTTCGCTGTAACGATTCATTATTGTTGTCGCTCTTCTCAGAAAATGTGCACATTTGTTTAAATTTTAACTGCGTATTGTGCTGTGCGCGCATTTTGCTTACGAATCAAGTGTGTGTGGGGCTGGCGATGTCGAATTCGCGTTATTACAACATTAGATGCGAACTATATGCAGGTATGTGTGTGGAAATTTGTAAATGCGAAAACTACCAAAAGGATATTGCTTATCATTATTAACTTATTTTTTATATGCTAGCCTCAAACGGTCCAAGGAACAATACTCTGTGGACCAAGGTACAATCCCGTCTTGTACCTTGGATCGTTTGAGGCTAGCATATAAAAGATAAGTTTTCAGAGTATTGTACCTTGGACCGAAAATATTATTGAAGATTTTTCTATAGTTTAAAGGTGAAAACTTTATTTTCTTTCAATAAATGGTAAAAATGATACCATTCTTATTTTATTTTAAGAAAGCAGCAAGAAAACAAACCATTGTCTTGAAGTTTGTGCGCTTGACAACATTTTTTTTTATTTCAAATAATAGTTTTAAATAAAAAATACTCTCGTTTGCTAAAAAAAATGTCTAACAAAGGACTTTAATATTGTTTACCTAATTTGCTTCTTGGCATATTTTCCTGAAACACACAAAACCAATTTTGTTTAAAAAAATCGAATAACGTGTAACTTTGACCGAACCAAGGTACAAGCGCTATGATAGGTCCAAGGTACACGAACACCACTTTAACCAAAAAATAATAATTTTGACGTAGTATTTAAAGCACATGCGTACAACAATTTGTTCCTACCAAAAGATAGTCAATATACTTATTGAAATCGATAAAAGTATTGTAAAATAGACATAAAATTAAGCACTACACAACTTTAGAAAATAGATACAAAAAATACTTTTTTCACTGAAAACTATGTTTATTTTTGTTTTTTGCCGACTAGTACAGCTGTATAAGTTCAAAAAGAAACTGAGAAGAGAAATGAACAGAAGAGTAACTTTTCACAGAAGAACCGTTTTTTTCGTGGTTTGTATTGTACTATTCTGAAAATTGGCACTCGGACCAAGGTACAATCGGACCATGGTACAATCGGACCAAGGTACACGACCTTCCCCTACATTTTGAACAAAATTAGTTAAAAAAAAAATTGTTTTTTTTTTTTTGGGATGTGAAAGTGGCAGTGTTCACTCGTTTAATAAATGGTTCTATTTTAAATAGGCAGTAGTGAATCTCCTCTGGGACATCTTCGGCCATTTCAATTGCGTTTTCAATATCATTCTTTTCCGGCATATGATGGTTAGTAATGGTTTCGCCAAACTCTTCTTCGGCTCCGCTCTCATCGCCATCAACATCATCAGCACGAACTATTTCTTCCACAATTGTTTCGGGATCAAGCACTTCTGTGGCTACGCCATCATCGTTTTCAATATAATCCACAAAATTCACGCTTTCGACATTGTAGTCTGTCTCAATAAGTCTGTTCCAGATACTTTCAATTCCATTGACGTCTTCGTTTGCACATCTCATTAAGTTTAACGGCAAATCGTCATCATCGTCCCATGTCTCAGTCTTAAATCAGGCCTTTCTAAAACAATTTTCAATTGCCAAAAAAGCCATACTTTGCGCTTAGATCTTCCGAATTTTGTATCCAGCTTCAAAAGCCAACTTGTAAAAAGATCTCCCGTCATTCAAGAACGCAAGTTAGCTACATTGTCCACCTTTATTTTTTTAAAGCACCGAGGACTTTTGCTCTTTTCGATTATTAAGAGCTTTAGCTTTTCTGAGGCAGTCATTTTAGATCCCACAAGGCATGTTACTCTTTCTTTACTGTGCTTGCCGCCAAAACATTTTTCCCCTTTGAAAGCCAAGGTACGTGTCGGCAAACATTTAAAAAAAAAATCCAGTTTCATCGAAATTGAAATTATCGTGCGGTTTGAATGCTGAGACAACTTCCGGGAGCTGTTGCATCCATTCATTAACCTTTGTCTTACCAACAGAAGCGCTTTCTCCAGACAAAATTTTGCCAAGAATACTGTGCCTAGTTTTAAAGACGCAAAACTTGCGGGACGAGAGGGAGTTTTTTTTTAATTTTGTTTTCTTCAGACGAAAAATTCGACTTAGAGGGATATTTTAATAGGCTGGTATAGAATCAAAATATATGTTGGAGTAAGAGGGATTTTCGACTTAGAGGATGACTTTTCTATGCAAAATTGAAAGGAACGAAATTAGGTCGAAAAATTCGAGTTAGAGGGAAATTCGAGTTAAAGGAGTTTCGACTTAGAGGGATTAGACTGTATTTATTTTTTTGCTCATATTGTTAGTAATTTTATATTTCTATATTTCGCTTAAAGTAAGTTGTATCTTATGTACTTGTATAAGAGAACTTCTATTGAATAAATTCAATTCCATTCAAACTGGGACAGTAAAATCTTCAAAATACTGAATTTTAAAAATACGAAGTCATACCACCTTAAAGCTAAGTTTGGCGAAGGTCCTTGCCTGCCCTAATAATACTTAGAGATGAGACATAATGCAAGCGCATTATGAAGCTTTCTCTCCGACCGCCCTGACCATTCAGTCAGTAAGACCTGCGCTTTATATAGTTAGCTGGTGCCTAAAATGTCTCTCTATATCCTCTCTACCGAAAGATAGATCTTACGCAATGCTTGTCTGAATTAATTATCCAGAAAAGGGTCAAATAAACTCACCTCCGCATGATATTTATTTCGTTACTCAAAATTCGTATGACTGAATCTGAATCATCTAGCGCTAGCACAAAGAGTGATTAATGGTATTCACCTGTAAACAAGATAAACGTTATCTTGCACGCGTTGGTATTGTGCTTCGCTCTGATAAAGTAATGCAACTCAGTTTTTTTCTTTTTTGTTTTATTACATGTACCAAATGTCATCTCCTACTTGCTACAGAGTGCGTATAATATAATACTCGCCCTTTCTCTCTCTCTCATAATCGTGCGTAAACACGGCCTAAACAAATAGTAGGCTGTGACAAAAATGCTGGCACGTACAACAAGGCCTCAATTGTGGAATGTGGATCCCGGCGAATGATGAGGGGATGTGATTTATATTGTTATCTTCAATATTTATTGTGTTCAGAACAGTTTCAGTATCAAACACGAAACTTCCAAAATTCAAATGCACAGATTAAAGTTTGTTGTTATCGCTGGGGTTATCGTGCGGTATACAATGTCAGGTGAACGCCTCCCAAATTTTGACATGAGATGATATCAATCTGTGCTTTCACAAGTTATAACAATACCTCCGGGTGTTGACCAGCACCAACGAACGCAATAAGTGTCATTTTCCGATTTCTTTACGACCATACATAATCGTCAACCGGGCCGGGGGTCGGAGGTCGATTATACTTCCTGGTGTGTTAGTTGAAATCCCCCGGCAGCAGATATAAGAGTCGTCTCTTTTTTATGATGGTTGATCTATAAAATTGCGTATTTATTGGTCCTTAAATAGTCCTTGTTAGTTTTGAAAGGCGCACCACCACTAAAGCACTTATACATTGTATTCGGCATCCGCCTTTAACAACATCGTAAAGAGAGGAAACTGGGCGGCAAAAATAAAAATGCTTTTCTTATCCTTACGACATGTCACCCTGAGGGCACATATAAGGTATATATTTTCGTTTGGCCATTGTATCGTTTTGTCGCACCCTCGAGAAGGACAAGGGAAGAATCAGGAATCACGCATTAGTTTAGTAGCTATAGTACGTACTGTTTTCAGTGGGTATATCCAGAACAGTGAGAGGATTCTTTTCGATTTAGTGTTTTATGATTTGCAAAAGGAGCAGGGGCACAGTGCTGATGCTTGTTTGTGAATTTGTCCCAAAGTGGTCACATATATCCTGTAAACAGATGGGCGGGAGGCGAAGAAAACGCCCCAAATTAAATTATTTTATTGCAGATGTGAGTCGCCATCGCCATCGCCATATCCGCACTATAAATCAATGCACGGATTTTGGTCTGTGGCCAAAAAGCCTCTCGAGGCGAAATCAAATTGAAAATCAACAATTGGTCGTATGCGGGTGGGCACTGCATACACTACACGGCTTCGTCGAATGTGCAACATGCGGCGAAATATTCGCATAACCACCTGTGATTGGAAAATTGACGGTGATATCCTATCAAAATATTGTCCTTTACGAGTTGTGCTACAGAGATACAAGTCCGAGCCCATCGTACACCTTCGCCTAGGTACACGTCAAATAGCCCCGAACGTCATCTATGCCGTATACCAGTGTGTGTGTGTGTGTGTGTGTGTGGTGTTGTCTTTGAAGGGTTGCTGTTTGTTACTACAACGCCGTACGGACTGTGGAGGCCATGTCCTCCCTCGCTCAGTTCAATTATTGACTCCTTCAGGGGTTTAACATGCTCGGATGTAAACATGAATCAATTATCAACAATGATTACACCTTGGGCAGTTTAATTACGTATTTTGATCAACGTAGTAAATTTACCAATTATCCTGCAACAACATTGACTGTGGCAGCGGTGACAGACGTCGGTCGTAGGTATATGTGGTGTTGTGGTCGATTTAAAAATAAAAAAAAATACTCCTTTGACTTTCAGGGGAAACTTCAGCCACGATAGCAATTTCTAGGGAAGGCGAAAGGGAAATTTAATTGATGCAGTTGTCTAACTCCAATCAAGTGAGATGCGCCAATAACTGTGAATAATTGAGAACCCAATCAAATTCCCTCAGTATTGACGCAAATGTATTCGTCTATGACTCCCTGGAGAGAAGGTGGCTCCCGCCCTGCATTCGAAAACTTGTTAGCGCAGCCATCAACGTTTCGTATTGAGTTGTGCGTTATTAGCACCGAGGTGTTGCTGTGGAATATGTAGTTTTGTACGCAGGTGATAATCAACGAGATGTCGGGGCAATAAAACCTGATGACCTATCGACTTTTATGAAGGTGCACCAATGAATTATTGGAATCTGGGCTTTACGGAAAGCTGTTTGTTTCGTCGACAAGTTTGATAGCTAAAAACTAAGTTGTAGTTACAAAAAGCACAAAGAAAGGCAATCAAAATGGGTAGTCAGCGCATTTTATAAGAAGGACTTAGTTGAAATGATGTTCTCTTTCTTTTTACGCGACTGTACACAGGGAGGGTTATGTGCGTTTCGCGCGTATCCTCCGTTCCTACGGAACGCCCTGTAGCCCAAACGGCTTGACCGATTTTAAAGAGTAGGTGTCATTAAATTGGTATTCTTCCCCGGAGTGTCATAGGCTAAACATATTATAAAAATATTTATTCAAAAAAATAAGCAAAAAAACATTTTTTTTTCACACAAATGTCTGAGAGAAATGTCAAGATATGCAATACACTGAACTGTGAAATAAATTTCTTTCTGATGTATTCACAATTGCGGTCTTGTGGAGTGTCTACATTTAGTCATGAATTCATTTATTTTAAATTAAATATAATTATTTTTTATTACATAAGCATATCGAACACTACATTTGCGATCGACATGAAATAGAAGTGCTTTAAAGATTTTGGTAAAGTGCTCCAGCCACGCTCCTAAAACGCTGACAAATAAATATAATGTACAATATTCACAAAAGAAACGGATTAATACTTCTTTTTTTTGTAAATCTACATTACATTTTACACATTCCATATAATTTTTAATTTTTTTCATGGAAATTTAACTTTGTACATATTTTTAATCATTTTAAAAATTCTAGTTTGCGTCGTACTTACTAATTAGAAATTTTAAACTTTAAATCTTACGGAAACTTTCAATTGCGGAATTTGTATGGAAATATGTTTGCTCCAAAAACTTAATTAATTAAAAAAGTTAATTTAAAATACCAAAAAACACGACTGACTATAAAAAGATTTAAAAAGATTAAAACAAGACACTGTCAAGTAGGTATAACTAATTGACAGTCGGAGGCTGCGCATATTTTTGTCAGATTGTACATATCTACGACGAGCCAATCTAGCCACCGCACGTAACTTCTAATTTTAACAATTGAGATTGGTCTGGCCAATGACAGGTGATTCAAAGTGGTCATTCGGTTTGCTTTCCAACTTCATTATAGCTTTGCAATTTAGTCGCCTTCGTCAATGTATGATGAAAATATATATTTGCTGAAGAGTTTTCCAAAAGAAAAGCATAGACATAGTCTGAAATAGTGGGCCTGAAATCGCGATGAACATATATAGTATATACACCCTAGGTCTGACCTCCTAGTTTATTTTATTATTTGTTAAAGAAGTTACTTATTAAATACGAACACATCATATTCGTTAGACCTTATTGTGCCGTACAATCAACATTGCAGTTCATACATAAAAAGCCGACAGACTACAGCAAAAATCTGCAAGCTTATGAGCTTGTAGTGGATATAACCGGCTTTGTAAGACTACCTACATAATCTGACAAAAATATGCGCAGCCTCCAACTGCCAATTAGTTCTACTTGAAAGTGTCTTTTTAAAAATAATTTTCTTTTCGAAAGCATTAAATTTAATGCCCACAACGGGTTTATCGACAAAAAAAACTCTCTTTATTTGTTTCCTGAATAATTTTGCTCTAAGAAGCACCACATCGAAATTTTCCAAAAATTATTTTAATAGAGTGTTGAAGATGACAAAATACTGTAAAATATACTTTTATTAATATTTTATTCGAAAGGGAAAACAAGTTTCCACGGGGAAAACATAAAATATTTTTTTTTAAATACTAGCTGACCCGCGGACTTAGTTCCGCCCCAATTCGTTAATGTAATGAAAATAATAATTCGGAGCATGCACAATGCAAATGCTGCTTTGTGTTATTCGGTGAACTTAAATTCTTCATTCAAAACTTACACTCATACAATCGAAATAACTGAAGTGCATAATAGCAGTGTCGATGTGTTTCAATCAAACCCCAATAATTGACGTGTCGGCCAACCTTGCGCTTTTTTACTAAAGCGCTTTATGGTACACGACATACAAAGCGGAAGGTTTGCACACACGTGAGCACGCCACATACAATTGGGAAATCAAGATTGATGCAAAAAAAAAATGATGCAAGCGAATGTTCCTGCGACTTCTTAGTTGTTATAGCGAAAGCGAGACGCACGGGAAATTGAAGAGAAGACGCTTAAATACGAATGGCAAATCGTTCTGAATAAGCGAATTTCGCAGAATGACAACATTTGCTTTAAATTTTTCCCTCAAAATCTTTTGATTGCATGACATTTGATTTAAGATTCTTCACAATCAAATCAAACGCCTTCCGTTGCACACTTTTGGAGCATTGAGGTTGCGCAACAAAATTATAACCAATTTCACCCGGAACATACAAAGAATTAAAAAAATTAAAGGTTTTTCTAATCAGTCTATTCGTTTCAATGTGCGGCTAACCAAACAGATGTCTATGCCTAATATAATTCCTTAGAGTTGTTTTTTTCACGACAAAAAGCAGCATAGTCCTTACGAATCCACCGAGTCCAAAATCGTAAAAATATAACAATCCGTTTCAAAGTTTTGAGTGCACATTCGGACGTAGTCCCTTTTATTTATGTAGCTGTACTCATCGGGTTTTGCCAGTGCCTTTCGTATTAGGTCCCGACCTTTTTTCGAAAATTGCTCTATTTTGACAATTATACAACTTTAGAAATAGCGTTTGAATTTTATTTCTATTTTGTAATGGGAGGTGCCACAATCTGTTTTCCTATCCCTCTATTCTTTGGTAAAGTGCCACCTTTAGGGTCTAAAACTATTCTGTCTTTCAAACTGGAACCAACCTTACCCATCCACCAAATTTTTATTGAAATTGGTTAAGTTGTTTCGGAGATCGACAACGTCGCCACCTATCGGGTCCAAAAGTATTCTATCTTGCTAAAAAATACATCACAAAAATTGGCCCAGTGGTTATCAGGTTATAACGTCAATATTTATATGTAAACTAGTTAATGTAATTAAAATAATAATTCCGAATTTAAGTTCTTTACTGAAAAAGTTAAACTGAAGTATACCAATGTCGATGTCCACCACATTTTACTTTTTCATTGAAGAGGTTAGATATTTTTCAAATGTATTATGTAAAATCCCTAAAGTTAAAGTAATAATTGTGCGCTTTTCAAAAATATTTGAACAAACTACTACTCTAGCCATTACAAACTTTCTTTGTAATCCTACAAGTTTTTTTGACATTTGAAAGAAAAAGAGTCCCTCTGCGAAAGAATGGGCATAGCGAAACACTTCATACAAATCGGGATAATTTAGCAGACACGAGCACGCCACGTAAAATTCACAGGAAATTTAAGGCGCTTCAATAGAAATGTCTACCTATTTTTACGAATTTTTACTCAATGTCGTTCCTTAACTCGGAAAACTCTTAAACTCTTAAAAAAAAGTGTAAGAATTAGAAAAGCTGTCAGTCACTTGACAATTAACACATGATTTGTAATTGTTCGGCCTATTTGGCATACGCGTGCATATCCTTCATACTTTTCCATTCTTACTATAATTTCGAACTTTATCCTGAAAATCGTTGCTTGAATCATATTTGATTTGAAATTCTTCAGTCAAACGCTTTTCGTAAAAAAGTTTCCTTGGATCGAGGTAGCGCAACAAAATTATAACTGACTATCTCTGATTTTCGTTTTCATGAACAGTCAGAGTCACCCTCGCCATACATCTCGCATTTCGAAGCGACGTGAATGGTTTGACCTTTGTACGGGTCGCTTACGACTTTGAAGCACCGAAATCAATCAATAATGTTATTTTCAAAAATTGAAATAATTTATGTCCACTCCTCGTTTTTCTATTTAGTTTAGTTTTTTCTAAGAGCTTACCCCCATACAAACTTTCATGTGCAATTGCATCCCCTTAAAGTTATATTTTCGTGACAAAAAACAGCCTATATCCTTTCTTGGTCCAAAACGAATCCATCGAGCTCAAAATCGTGAAAATCGCACTTAATTGCCTTTTGATATTTTTAATAATTGATTGTCCGCCATTATCGGAATATCTTCGACGATATATTGGATAATGAACATATGTGATCGCATCGTTAGTGAAATTTTTAGGAAACCCTTTTCCATCTGCCGTACACGGTGGTAATCGATTGAAATAACCGCATGGGCCATTAATCATGTTAGCTGCAACAATATCGAACAGCAATTGATCAGTAGACGGATTTTGGATTTCCGCAAAAACTACGCAGTCGATTTCTTCAGGACGCATTTTGTCGATTAACCAAATCAAAATGTGTGCATGAGGTAATCCCCGCTTTTGCCATTCAACCGAATACAACCAGCAACGTGTAGGACCAAATATTGTAATTTCGTAACTAATGAAACTTATATTAAAGACTTAAAATTTTGTCGGAATACACGTGCTGTAATTGTAAACTAACGTGCTATAGCTTCTCAGAGCGATCCTCCGAAGGCTGATTATAAGGAACTAGTACTTTGACAGTGTCGAGGAGTCATTGAACATTCGTTTAGGCACCGAAGTGCGCTTCAGAAATTCATATATCACAGCTCATTTGTTGGTCACATCCAAACCAAAGCTCTTTGCGCAAATTGTACGCCATTGGCAGATGCAAATCGATGTATTGCGGCATTTTATTAACTAAAACATATAACAAAAACCAAATGAACCCCGATAATGCCCGATTAAGTGCCAATTCAAGAGCGGCTAAGTCGATTCTATGTACACAGACAGTGCGTCGGGATAAGACGAACTCCCACTATCCTTAAATCTTTAATCAAAATACCGAAGAAAAAAATTGAACCAAACCAACACCACCGGTATGGTGTCGAATAACCCTTCCCTTGGCAGTAATAAAAGGCAAACCAAACACCGGTGGGTGTCTGCTAAAATTATTATCCTTTGTTTGTCTCTCAGTACGTAGCCGCTGCCTTATACCCAGTACACGGCCATAGTCGAAAGTCGAAGAAGAATATGCAAATTAAATGGTTTTGATTAAAATTCGATGGTCTCGTTTTTATGATGTTGCGGAGTGAGTTTTTATCGCGCTTCCTCTTGTGAAAGTGGCCTGTGGATAAATAATAACCCTTTCGGGGTTGAAACAACAAACATTGACAAAGTACACACCACCCTATCAGCTATCTACGGTTTATCGACGACACCCCTGGGTACGCGATGCTGCGGTACCATGCACCGTCTTCCGGTTTAAAAACGAACAAAAAAAAATTATATTAGACGTCTTAGATATTTGTACAAACCCTCTCCACTATCAAAACTGTTCTTGCGATTTTATCTTAATGGTCGAAAAAATGTCCCATGCAAGAAAAACAAAAAAAATGTGTCCAGAAAGTGCTAATTTACTGACGACGACACATTCAGTGCCTTTCTCTGATTACATTGCCGTCGCATCCGGTGGCAATGCGAAGCGAAAAAAACCGAATGAAAAATGGAAAACTTTCCACCACATCTTTGCCCATGGCTCGCGGGCGAACGCTCTCTATCAAATATTTAAAATTATTTGAAGGATTTTCAAAACGTTTCCACGAAGACGAAGAGCGAGAGAGAGTGCTATAAAAAAAATTAATTAAAAAAACGAAAAGAAAAACAGAAACCTCACCATCCTAAGGCATCGAAATGGCCATTGGTACTCCATCTTCCCGCGGCGAAAAAGGAATAACTTCTGTTTGGTTTCTCCCCAAAACCCACCTCCTTGAGCAGCTACCTACGTGGGAGTAGGTTCCGTCCAGCGCGCACTATTGAATCTGGATAAATAAATGCATATAGTGAAATGGTACGAGAAGTCCTACCCCGTCGGTGTCAAGCAAAGGGAAGAGAGAACTTTTTCTTTTTAAAACAAACCAAACAAGAAGGTTCGATACTGTTAAGTGTGGGTCGCGGTCTAGTTTGGTGTGTAGGTGAGTATATCCTTTTGGTACAAAAAAAAAAAAAACTTTCGTTTTTTCTCGCTTTCCGCTAGAAAAATTCAAAATGTCCGTCGAAGAGGGGGGTGGTAAATATAGAAAATCGCATGCACTTTTCACCCTCCCAGTCCTGCAGAAAACAGTCCTTGGAAAGCGATAAATTAATGTTATCGCTCCGGGCTATAAATCTGCATGAATTAAGAAGAACATTCTCTTCGGATCCTTATTTCCTTTTAGATATTCCATTTTGGGCTCCATCGCAATTCTTTCGTTTCTTTGGTGGCTCTTGCCCGCATCTTTGGCCAGTTTTTTCCGCGATTTTTTGCTCTCCCCCCTTCATTTTTTGTGATTTTTGGTTTCCACTGAGTAGAGTTCTCATCCCAGCATTGGTATGCGGTCCCACAAGTATATAGAGCCGCACAATCACGCAACAGCATAGACATAGACATTGTCTTGGGGTGTAAGTTTCAAACGGCACTTAAAAAAAACGAAAGGAAATTGCTCCAAGTGGGGGAGGAATGGTTCCGAGGTGTTTTCAGTGTAATGATGCGACAGGGCAGGGTCCGTTTTGTTCACTTTAGAAAAGCACTTCGAAAGTAAAATCAACTTCAATCGATTTACACATAAGAAAATGTTTGCGTGTCAAAAAATAGTGTCGACAACTTCGTGACATGTGTTTTGAATTTAAAGTTCCCTTTTAGTATCAAACATCCTTCACCACAAAAATTAAAGCCAATCTTGTGGCTTTGGCATTCGTCAATTCCCACAACCGACAGTACATTTTTTGCTTCAATGGGATTAGTAAGTTCCATAGTGTGGGACACTTTAGACGAGAGTAACAAACATCTTTGCCTTGCAAAAAAAATTAATATTTGCAGAATTCTAATGAGGATGTGAGCGCGCACTTTCCTGAACAAAAGTCGCCACTGAAATGGATCAACTTTCCACCACAAAAAGCCAATTTAATCGAATCTGCAATTTTATTTGCAAACAAAAGGACATTCCAAATTCCACACACGACTTCCTGAGCTCATCCAAATCCATCAACCATCCATACCGTCGTAATGATGATAACTTCCCGAATATAAAAGGACGACGAAATGGCATTTTCTTATTTTTTTTTTTTTTTTTGGTCGTTGACTTTTTTTCTTCTGTCAGTTGTTGTGTAGAGCGGATTCGAAGAGCACTCGAAAAATACCCAGCATATTAAAATGATACAATTTTTGGGCATCGAATGAGGAAGACTCTTATCGGGCGACAGCGAGAGGCAAAGCAAATAATAAATATTAATAACGTCACATATTCGAGGCACATCTACGTTTGAGGATTCTATCTTCGGCTACGACGACTGTCGGGATAAAGCCATTACTCATACCTGGCGCTACTGCTGCCGCCATTTATCTCCACATGCTTCAGAACATCCATGTTGTGTATATGTACTGGCTGGCAACCCGGAGCAACCCCTTTGCGCACACCATCATCACACATCAGATGTGACATGTCATAATTTTTGGATCGAACCAAATCGTATGTGTGACGTGTATGTCATAACTCATCAGGCATCACCGCGTGTACATATATGTATGAGAGAGCGGCGGGCTTCGATTAGAATAACAATATCAGCATCAGCAGCCTTGCTCTTGTATAGACTCCCATCCCCGTCTATCTCGGTTGATAATGATAAACTTCCTGGTTGCGCGTTCCTCATTTATTTTCGTTGTCTTTGGCAAAACTATCAATACGAATACGGTGATGGGAGCCAGCAGACATTTTCCCTCGGGGTCGACAACTATAGGAATCAATTTGTCAGGCCGGGCGTGGATCTCGGAGGATTCGATTTCAAATGGAAGCCACCCCTGGTGATACGTGGCGGCATCGGCATCGGCATCGGGCACCCCTGGCCATGGTCACATTCATGCGGCATGTCGTGTCGACGTCATTAGAACTATAAAAGCGTCTTGTTGCAGGCTTTCACTTACTTTTATGACTCATACTCGGCCGTCTTATGGGAGCGATTCTGTTTGACGGTAATGTCCACTGTCAGATAGCAACGCACTACCGGCATAAAGTCTAATAGTCGTAAATATAGATTTACGGTAAGCAAGCATCGAAATTAGGCGAGATTGTCACACAGGCCACCTTTATTGATGACATAAATTCCAATCGGATGCAGTAGCTGCTCTCTTTATGACATGTGAGCGAGTACTTTGCACGGATGTACTTTTATAACCTTCACCATGGAGCGGGGCACTCCTTAACAACTTGTTTGGGTTAAAGTAAAGCTTCTATCAGACTGTAATTAAAAAAAAAGGAAAACCCTGTACCCTGGATTCCTTTCTGCCGTTTGGCTGGAGGCATTTCGGCAAAAATCCTCAAGTACTTGACGGGGTTGCCGAGACAATTGAACAAGGAACAAGCCAGGCAAACAATACTTGTCATATCCTTTTTTTTTCTCCTGTGTACGCAACGTACTTCAGTGCCAATTGAATTGAATTCTTTAAATTTCATGTGACAGAGGGGATGATAAGTTACCCTCACGTAGGCATTGCCCTCGCAGGCATAATTTCATTTTCAATTACTTCGCGAATTCTTGTGTTTATTTTTTATCAATCGGTGTTATTGGCGGCGCTGTAGATTGGAAGTAAACAACAAATCACGATCCACGGCAACAACAAGAAGTATTCCAATTTCATTAACCGCGGATGATCCGATGCCGATCCCACCCTGCAGCTACCGTGTTTCCGCTTTTTATACGGACAATATTCTTTGGGTGAAATTAATTAATGCACACACATATGGAGGAACATGCGCTTTTCCTGGGGCTGATTCGTTCGGGTCAGCCACAGGTGTAGACTGCGCGTGCATTGTTCCGAGGTCAACCGATTTCTAAAATGGTTTGACTCACCTTTCGTCACTCTCGAGGCTATGAATATTGAAATATTCACACGCACCTATATGGCGCAACACCAACCGTCTGTACCGTACCGGCGATGTATAATATACCCACTCGTCGAGTACGAGTATAGGCCGGAAGGATGTTCCAAATGGGGGCTTGTGTTGATTTTGCTTGCATGCTTCCGCCGACGCTACGAATACGACCCCTGCCTTTCAATATTCAATTCAACACCGCAAATGTTAGTTAATCTCTGCACAAACTTGTGAAGCATCAAAAGCCGAACACTGTGCGCTGGTATCCAGCGCCAGCACACCTCCAACCCGAACCCTCAGAAGCCGCAAGTCACGTCAATGTGCGGAGTAGCTTCCGATCGACGTGGATGCGAATGTGGAGTGGATGGGTCCTGTGAATGTTGTTCTATGCTCAGTGCAAACAAAGGCATCAATTTAAGGTTAACCGATGTTTTCCCAATGCTGAAATTCCTGGCGCAAACATTCGCATTCTGTCTTGACACCATCATCATCAACACCACACCATCGACCGTCACCATCATCGTACGGCATGACATCGAAAATTCAATTCCTCTATACTCGTCGCAGCGCTCGTACATATGCGATATGTGTCGAATGTCGATATCCGGACCTGATGCTGGAGGAGTATAGGAAATCTGCTAAATGGCAGGATTCAATGCTTCATAGATTACCGATTTTACATTTATTCTGAGAGTTTTCCAATGGATTTGTTCGGTTGACTGTCGGTGTTCCCAGTCGACACTTGGTGCAAAGAGGAAGCCGCATTTATCGCTACCGACATCAGGATGTGGTCCTTGCTGCTGCTACTGCTGGCTGGCAAACTCAGCTCTGGTGTTTGTCTGCCTACAGCCATCGATGATTGCCATCAACAATCTGGTCTCTCCTCTGTCCGTGCTCCTCTCGAGCATTAGGCCAAATGGAGCTTGAATTAAAGTTCGCTTAAAGTGTTTGCGATTAAATTTGCATGTATTTCTGGGATATACCTATAGCACCCTTCTGCGCCTTAGTCACCGTGGCTGGGGGAATGCCAATGCAAGTAATTGTGCACGTGATACTTTGTCCTTTTTGTTTCGTTGGATCTCTTTTATTTGATTTTTTTTTTTTGCTCCTTGGGAATAATTATTTTCAGAAAATCTATTTGCAATCATTGATGCGTGTGCGTATATATACTTGCTGCGCCTCTTGAAATTACAGTTAAAAAAAGGACATTTCGCAAAGACGCTTTGAACTTTCCGTCAACGTGTGGGTATCGTGCACAAGGCGCAATTGAAAAGTTGAGTGTTTTTTATTGCAAACAGTCGTTCATTTGATTTCGGTTGTATTTTTAATTGCAGAAACAGATCGAATTACCGTACCGCGATGTGGAGTGAAAGACAACCTGGTCTGGCTTTATCGGGGCTTTGCACTTAGGGGTGGTTTCCCATCAGAGTCAGAGAGTGAAGTCAATTAGGTTGAGATGAATGTTGAACCGAATACAGGAATCCTTTTGACTGAGTATTTGCAATTTGTTTATCCGGGAATAGAAAGTGAGTCCGATGATTAAATGTTTTCCAAGGACCAAGGCTTTTTTTCTTAAACAGGTACTTTTCTCGGAAAGGCGAACCTCTAACGCTTCAACTGCGGTTTGAGATGTTGGCTCCCCATTCTTCTTGTTGTAGGTAGTCCTCGGGAAATATTTGTCCGTGAAAAGGGTTTAAAAGGTTGCTAGGAAATTATGGTTTCAGGCCAGTAAAGTCCTTGGAGGAGTGTTTTCTTGAAAGTCCCGATTCCGACTTGTCGACATTTTCATCGGCAACAGTTTCAATTTTTATTTTACCAACTGTAACGTCTTCTATATGACCACATTTGCACACATATTTTCGAGACCTTTAACATACGATCTGTTAGCCAGTAAGTCGCGTGACATACGTGTCAGTTTGATTTAGGCAGTAATTAAAAGAAGTCCTGAATTTCACACAAGGCTGTAGAAAAGATAAAATTTGTGCATTGTTTCTTTTTTTACTTCTGACCGTCCTTTATTTTATAGTAGCGTATCGAATGGTTCCTTGCCGATATCAGTCACGTGAAAGCCACAGCTGCTTTGCTTGGCTAAGACCAACATTTTTGTGTTATTCACCATCTGCAATTAGATAGATAGATATTTTATTTCGTATATAAAATTTACAAACTATACAATAATTTCATAATGGTAAATTATCTTTCTATTGAGATATGTGTGTTATTTATAATGACATTTTACATTAAGACAAATCGACTTTTAAGGAAGAAACCTCAAATTTAAAAGAAGCTAAAGAAAAAAAAAAGAAAAAGGATGTTGACTAGACGAGCTCAAAAATTAAATTAATTTATAAATATGTATCACATTTAGTAAGAGCAAATAAATATATATAAGAAATAAAAAATAAGTAGGTAAGTAAATAAATAAATTAAAAGTAAATAAATAAATAAATAAATAACTGAAACTTATTTAAATACATAAATTAATAACAAAAAATAAATTACCTACAGTCGAACCTCTCTAAGTCGAATTTTCCGTGGAGTTTAAAAAATTTCGAATTAGAGGGATTTCCATTTATTAAGCGAATTTATTTAAATAAAAAAAATAGGAAAGAAGGTACATTTTGAATAAAATTAGTTAAAAAAAATTCTTATTTGTTTGGGATTTGAAAGTAGCATATTCTAGTAGGTCAAGAATCAAAAAATATGTTCGAGTTAGAGGGATTTCGACTTAGAGGATGATTTTTTTATGCAAAATTTAAGGGAATGCAAAAATTGGGTCGAAAAATTCGAGTTAGAGGGAAATTCGAGTTAAAGGAGGTTCGACTGTATCTATATAATAAAAAACAAGTTTAACTTTGATTGAATACTTAAGAAGTTAACAAAGAACTTCTAATAAACAAATAATAAGAAACTTATGTACCTAACAACAAAAACAAGTATCAAAAATTAATAGATTAAGTATTTCATTAGTTAACGAGGGGATTGTCGGCAAAACTATACATCTTCTAAGAAATGTGCATTTAAACTTTTGAATTCTATAGAGGTAAGCAATAAACTCAACATTCGCCTTTTCACGGAGCTCCAAACTTGAATGCCTCCCCCTCCATGGTAAATTAAGCATCATCTTCAATACGTTGTTTTGTGTACCTTGCAACTTTTTAATATGGCAGGCAGCAGAGTCGCCCCATACTTGTCAAACCGTACAACAGGATTGTCTAAAGGGAGCGGGTCGAATTCTGCTTTCAATATTTACCTATATTTATTTTCACTAACTAACAGAATATTTGTCTAAACCAAGGGAGAAAACTTAAAACCAATAACAAATTTTGACCTCACCAGAATTTCGACCCCAACCCAATTTTATTTTCTATTGACAGCAAGGAATTTCGATTAAAAAAGGGGCACAACATCTTAATTGCCGTGCCAGTTTTCTTGATCGTTTTATTGAGGTGATCCCTAAATGTAAGTTTAGCGTCTAGGTGTACACGCAAGTACCTTTTCGAAGGCTCCCAATTTATGTTGCTCCCATTTACCTGAAACTGAGTGCTGGGAAGAAAACTACTGCTTTTCTTTTTCTTGTAAAAAGATCGCTTGAGTTTTTGCATCGTTAAGCTTCATTTTCCATCTCCTATAATAACTTACTAGTAAATTCATTCTGAATTTGAAATTCCTCTCAAAATTAAGAGCGAATTGATGGGATGAATATATGTCAGTGTCATCAGCATAAATAGCCACTTCACAGGAAGGTATATTGGGAAAATCAGACGTATGGACAATATATTGGACCGGTCCGGGGACTCAGCCTTGTGGTACCCCTGCTTCGAAGTCAGCTAAACTAGAAACTATTTATATGGACATTGAAACAACGATTAGACAAGAACGACTGTACTATTTTGAAAAGAGTCGGGGGAAAGTTGAAATTTATCATTTTGTAGATAAGACCCTCATGCCAAACTGAACCAAATGCTTTGGATCTACCTTGAGAACGTTTGTCTTTTACAAAAATGCAGATTCTTAGCACCTGATGGGAAGTACTGTGGAAACGTCTGAAACCAAATTGTTTATTAAGGTAAATTTGGTGTTCGTTATAAATTTTAAAATTTGTTCCTTAATAAGCTTATTAAGCTTTCTGGGTGTTCCGGTGGTTTTCCAGCTTTGAGTATTGGAACCACTTTAGCCTTTTTTCCAAGCAATTTAATACAGGCATTTATTAAGTCGGTTATGAATTTGATGCCTGTTTCGGGTAGTTGTTTTTTATAAATGCATATTCCTTCCTCTTCTTCGCTTACAAATGCATCGGTAGACAATTTGCGTTTGCTGAAGTGAAGGCTTGAACAGTGTCTCTCACCAAGTTATTCGTATATGCATCACCTAGTTGCTGGGATACGGAATGATTATTTGCAAAGCTACAAGCAAGGGCATTAGCTTTTCCAATACCCATGAAGTAGAAACTGGCTGCACTTTTTGAAAATGGCAACTGTCTGCTTTTGGTTTTTATTACCTTCACAATTTTTTAGAGAGGTTTAGCGTTTTTGTCTAAGCGACTGAGATTGTCATTCCATTCTGCGTTTCGTTGTACACTTGTTTTTAAAGAGAGCATTTGGGGTCAATGTCTTCTGCTAACATACCGTAACTTAGTTAACTCCAAGATATGCGAGGGTAGTTTATTGGTGTGATACTTTTTTGGTATTTTTGGGACAGATTGTTCAGCAGAGCTTAAGATGTTTGCGGAAAATGTGTCGACAATTGAGTCAATGGCCTCCTTGCACAGGACATTATCAATATTAACTGGATCACGCAAACTTTGTTTGATTTCAGTACGGAAACGTGGCCAGTTTGCATTTTTAAAATTTTGCATTTATTGTTTCCTTTTTTCACCCGACCAAAGAAACCGACAAACTACTGGGTTGTGGTCCGAGCTTGATTCGGGTTGAGGGTTGAGTAATTAGACTTGGCACATTGGTAATAAATAGGTCAAGGACAGAAGGACTACCACGAGAACTAGCTAGAAAATATGTGGGACCTGCAATTTGAAAATCATCATTCATTGAGTATTTTCGTTAAACAATTTTTAAAACTTAATCTCTTCTCAGCTGATGTAGCACCTCCAGGAAAGTAGACACACAATACCTCAACTTCTTTTTGGTTTTTCAACTGAATTACAATACGAACGTTTGCCACATAAAGTGTTCTTATGATAGGAAAAGGCAATTAAGATCGTTTAAAGAATCGCAGAATTCTTGTTACCAACTGCCTACCACGCACCCTTCATTGAGATCTTTTAGAGAGTGGAAAAGGTTAAGTCCGGAAAATCTGGAAGCCAATTTTATCCTCATCTTTCTCAGTGCAATGCACCTCGCGATGCGGATATCACAAAACGGGAAACCCTGCCCAACGCACTGTCTGAGAAGTGACACTCTCCTTACCTCACTTGCTTATGGATGGCTGGTTTCCCAGGTTTTTCAGAAGGCCAGTTTGGCGGTGCATAACAAACGTGCCAGTGTCCTCATTTCAGTTTAAATTGTCATTTCCGAACAAGGGAAGCAAAATCGAAGCATTCCTAATTGCAGCCGCCACTTCCCGGTCTATATATCAAAGTGATAGGCAAGGACTTATACTCTGTCGCAACGACATTTTCATTTCCAATTTCTTTTTAATAAAATTATTTTCCGGTAGATTGCACGTCCCATTACTTGGCTTTGTGACTGTGCCCTGGCCGTCCCCTCTGTCAGGACTTGAGCTGAGACTGAGGGATATGCAAATTCGTGCTAAAAGCACAGATAAATCATCTGAAATCAGTAACCGCAAGTGAAAGTTCCATCCCGAATTTTAATACTCTCGGGCACAGTTTGGCAATCGAATGCCATCGCCGTAGTTGTTAGGGAATAATTGGAATCGACAACAAAAAACAAAAATTGTAAATGTAAATCTATTTTTCAAGCGCTGTTACCAAGTCGACTTACCAGCCCATCTATCCTCGCTGCCGCTTGGTATCTGTTTCTTATTAGCTGAGATTAATCCCTATCCCATAATCAATTATTGCTTCCACTTCAATGAGTTGAAAAATTGGTAGTCGCGGCGATGGCAGCCAGCATCCCATCCCACCGGATGGCGCCGCGCTATTTTTTTTTTCCTGCAACCCCCCGGTTCTCTAGTTTTGGCGGCATTAATCTCGGGCGACGGCGGTTAGGAGGTGTGGAACAACATTGGCAGCAGGAAATTTCCATAAGTGCACGATTACCCTTGTGATTTTCGCGAAGAATTTTAATAAGCCATTACACCAGCAGTACACGGCATTGGCGGCACTCCACCCTCTCGTTGCGGGATGTTTGCGCGCCTGTTGGGTGCTTATTTGTTCCAACTTTTTATAGCCGATCTTTGGTCTATGGAAATATGTTGCAATTTTTTTTTTTTTTTGTAATCCACAGGAGGAGGGGTGTAGTATTTGGTATCAGTTCGAAAGGGGGTGGTAGTGTGCCAATTTAATATTTTGATTAAATCCAGCTCAATGTTTATTTGATTTGTGCCCACCGAAGCGAAACCATTGAAATGGCTTTAAAAATAATTACAAAGGACCGCCGCCGCCACAGCCGCACAGGGACTCAACTACGTGTGACGCTCCGGCTCCAGTCGAAAGTTGGTTCGGTTGACATGAAACCCACTTTGAGGGCGAAAAGAACTCAATTAATATGTGGCCCCCAATAGCCTGGTGATGTAATTTTTTGATTTTACCGTGTTAATTTTATTTGCACATTTATTACCTGGGCTTTATTTTTAAATGGATATTATTTGGCTTTAATATTATTGTCGGACTGGTTGGCTGGTCGGTCGGTTGGTCGGTAAAATAATAACGCACTCGCATTCGGGTCTGGCTCTGGTCTCGCATTGAACATTCAGCCATTAATATTCGCTGCAATATTAAACACGTAATAATGAAATGGATGACCTCATCGGATTAAATTAACTGCCCTCACCCCGAGCAGTGTGTATATGAACAGTCGATAAGGACCAAATGTATATGCGGCTGGTATTCTGGTGCGGACGGACGACCGTGTAGACTGTAGAGGATGTTTCGATGCTGACGCTGCTGGCAAGTCGTTGTATTAATTAATTCGGTTTTTATGTGTAAAATTAATTGTACTTTGATAATTTATTAATAATTTCAATTTTGAATGTTTTTAGTTGACCGGCTTGAATGGAAATGCCGACAATGTAAGTGGGTATCGGTGTCGGTGTCGGTGTAGGTGATGCTGATGGTTATGTTGGTCGCGTGAGGTCATGAATGTTATTGATATCGTTTATTTATGCTTTCGGTATAATGAACTTGTAATTTGGAAGTTAGGACAGGATTTTAATTGATGTTAGGATTGTTTACAATCATAGCTGTTGAATATTGCAGGCCGTTATTGGAGGGGACAGTTTAGTTTTTAGTAGATAGATACACAGTTGTAGTTGCCGGATTGTCATCGTTGCTGTGGAAATTGCCTGACATTTTTCTTCCGAGTCGACTATTAAATTGTTAAAAGCATGAACAAATGTTGACACAGGGGAGAGCTTTGAAGAAGAAGGTTTCTTTCCCTTAAACGTCTAGTTGGGGCATAGATTGGCACTAAGGCTAAAAGAGATGGACATTTAATGTGATAGCATAATAAATCCCTTATCAGCATGATGTCATGGGCTTTTCATCTAGAACATAAAGTTGATATGCTCAACAATTGACATCGAGTCCGGTAAGAAATTTCAAAATCCCAGCTCATTTTCCAGAAAATGTATTTAGTAAAACGCCTCTGGATTTTTTCAAGGCGATCTGAGTGAATTTTATAGAATGGGGTCCATGTAACATCAGCATATTCCAGCAGAGATCTAACCAAAGCAATAAAAAGCGAAATAAGGGTATGAGGATCCGAAAATTCCCTACTATTTCATATTATAAAACCACAAAGCTTATTAGCTTTGGCAATAACGTAGTCAATATGAGATGCAAAGGTGAACCTCGAATCAATTATAATGCCAAGATCTTTCACCTCATCGACTCTATTTAATTCAATACCGTCAATTTCGTACTGAAACTCTAAATGATAAGAACTTCTGTAGAAGGATATTATACATTTTTTTTTTATATTCAAGTGTAGACAATTTTTGACGCACCATACAGATAAGTTTCTTAGATCATATTGTAAAGACTCGCAGTCAAGTGAAGTTTTGATTTTGAGAAACAGCTTTAAGACATCTGCATACATCAAGCAATGGCAATATTTTAATGCACACGATATGTCATTGATAAAAATTATAAATAGGAGTGGACCCAAATGACTACCTTGTGGTACTCCCGAGCTGTACCCAAACGATCGTGAAAAGTAACTATCAATTTTGACTCTCTGAATCCTGCCAATCAGATAAGATCTTATCCAATCAAGCATTGCTGAGTGAAATCCAAAACTTTCAAGTTTTCTTAGCAAAATTTGATGATTGACGGAGTCAAATGCTTTACTGAAGTCAGTGTAGACACAATCGACTTGATAACCATCTTCGATAGCATTGATGGTATAATGAGACAAGCAAGCTAAATTAGTGGTAGTGGCCTGCCAGTGACGAGTATCACAAAAAAATTCTTTAACCGAAAATTAAAATTTTTGATTTAACCATACCTTCGAAAAGCTTAGGCAAAGCGGATAATTTGCAAATTCCTCTGTAATTTTCAATATCGTTCTTGGATCCAGATTTAAAAATTGGAATAAGAAAGGACGACTTCCATTCATCCAGAAAAATACAACAGGACAGAGACATGTTAAAAATATGATGGAGGGGACTGGAAATAGCTTGGGAACACTTTTTAAAAATAATCGCAGGAATACCATCGGGGCCAGGAATTGAATTGGGTTTAAGATTATCAAGAGCCAATACAATATCCTGAGGACTAAGTTGGATGAGGCCGATATCAATTCTGCATTCGGTAGCTGGTACAAAACTAGGTGTGTCAGGCTTTGTTACCTACACAGATTGAAAGAATTTAGCAAAAAAATCTAGTGTTGTATTAACATCTCTAGATTCAATGTTTTTATAAAGCATGGATTTCGGCAAACCAGTCGATTTTCTTTTGCTATTTATGAAGGTCCAGAAGCGTTTAGAGTCAGTTCTTATTTGATTTTCCATTTGAATTACGTAATTTGCCTGTAGAAATTTGCTTAAGGCAAGAAAGTCTTTACGTAGTTTGTCAAAATGAACATAATCCACAGGGCTGTTGGAAATTTTGAAATTTTTGTGAGCCTTGTTTTGAAGGTTCTTAAGGTGAGAGAGCCTTCTATTGTACCATGGAGGCTTAGATAGATTCTTCTTCGACCTACATGGACAAAAGTGTTAAATCCGTTAAATAATACAGACTTGAAATAATTATACTATGATTCCTGAAGGGACAAATGTCTCAGATTACTGTTCCAATCTATTCTACGAAGGTAATCATTCAAACCATTAAAATCAGTTTTTAAAAAATTAAACGTTTTAACCAGATTGCTGGCAGTTTCTAGAAAATCGTACACCTCAATTCGATTGAAGTCTCGTTATGGTAAATAGAATCGTTTAACAAAGAGTATGGGGCTTCAAAAGTATTCGCCTTAATCTCATCACAGCAGATAAAAACAAGATCGAGTATTCTATTTATTATTTGACACAAATTATGAGAAATTAGGAAATCAATTAAAACAAATTCAATATCTTTCTTTAAGTTACATGTATCCATTTGTCGATGATTTAGCACGGATGCAAAGATCTTATAGGAGGCATTAGAAAAAGATATTCCACGATAATAATTGTATATAATGCTTTTTCTGACTTGTTGCGGGATATCACCTATTTCTATGATTTTGTCAAATGCAAGTACACCGACAAGATCATCTGTTTTATATTTGAAAAAAATCTACTGAAAGTCTGTTCACTCCTAGTGCTTTTCCATCCTTCAATCTGTTGATCACCCAGCTTACTTTCCTCCTTCGTTAAAGGAACATCTATAAATAATACATCCCTAGCGAACGACTACGTAGTGGAAAGATAGCGCATTGGTATTTCGATTTAGCAGTTTTTGAAAATGAGATTGCAGTGCATTCGCAGTTAGCTCGAGACTTATTTGTGCATTTTTTCCGTTTAAGATGTTTACTGCCTTCCAAAATATTTTTTTTTTCTTTGCATATCTTTTTGTAGCCATTATTCGCTTTTATGTACAAATTCTTAAATATGGAATTGTTGTATTTACGGAAAGCTTTGAGCCACCCAAAAGCCGTTCACAATGCTTCACATGTTATACCTACATCGAACCATTTCTCCTTCCATTTCCTGTTTGTTATACGGAATTGCCTAAGATGATTTAATAATACATTCAATGTCCGCAATAGTTACTTCACTGACGCTTTGAATCCTGTGCTCAAGATTCATTCTGTACTCCATAGCTTCTTTATTCTTCCACCGCAATTTTGGTGGTAGCTGTAGATTCCAGGTTCCTTCTTGCCTAAAAGGCGCTATTGTTATAGGGAAGTATATGAAGTATCTAAAGAACCTCATAGAAGCGGGAGCGATTGAGCAAATAACAAGAAGCTTCTGAGAAAACTGAGTCAGAATTCAGTTCGTATACAAGATTGAACTGAACCGCACTCACATTTCAGAGCTCATGCCACCCACACTGCTAGAACAATCACCCTGACCGCACCCACAAAAAAAAAAGACATTAATTCTCTTCAGAAAGCTGGAGGAACCTTCACTTCTTCCACTCATCAAGACATCTCTCAGCTTCTTATAATCCCGGCCGATATTGTTGCCTCTTTTTCTTATAAACCGATAAATTTTGTCTATGACCCTCGCCTTTCGCCCGACGCCGAAGCATGCAGCTTTAATCCACAAGCGCATAATATATATTCTGCTCACCGGAATCTTCCTCCTAAGCCACAAATGCAAAGTTTTCCATGATGGAAAATATTTTTAATCGCATTAGAATTGGAATGCTCTCTCATTTGAATAAATCACAGGAGTAAATCAAAATGTTTCATTGTGGATCGACAATTGTCGCGTATTGTGTGCTCTCGGTTGTCACTTCTTGGGACTCGCACCTTTTGCCGGCGCGCTCAAGGACTTAGCAGCAGCACGCAAAACAATCAAATACCACAAATGAAATTATGATGAAAATTCCTGGTTTTATTGTTTTCCAATTATTGAGATTTTACGTCTTCGTCGTCGTCGTCGTCGTCGTCGTCGTCGTCGTACACGCAAATCCGGTACTCGAAGGAGGCGAATTTGCATTTGCTCTGTTGTGCGGGGTGGGAATTTGAAAATTGAAATGTCGGATGTATCTGACAATAATGAATTCAATTAGCAAAAAACACTCACGCTCCACGTATCACATTCATCCATCCATCTAACCGAGAGCGAACCCCCAAAATAAATACCTTTTCGAGTTGGCAGTTGGCACATCGTAACTGATTGGGCGGGGTGCGGTTTTAATTCCTGTGTTCCTCCCAAATCAGCGATGAATATTCAGAAAGTTTTATTGTGTTTTGTGTGCGCCGGAGAACAGAATAGACGAACTCTGGTAAAATGCTAATTAATAAATTCGATTCAAATTCGGTGTTAGCCGATGATGAATGGTTTGTTGGGGTGGGGGGGACTCCCGCCAATCGATACCTACTCCATTCCTGCGTATTTTTCTATTTTTCGTTTACAGCGAATTTCTTTGAACGACCGCTTGACATGTGCACATTTAAATTATACCTGCGGTGCGCGAGTGTGTGAACTTTGATGCCAAATCGTTCAATTCATCCCGGTGCTGAAATCCCCGAGGATTTCGCGAGTGTATACAATAGTATCGCTTGTTCCTTTTGTGAATTAACCGCAGTCTTAAAAGCGATTTTGCCATTTACACGCAAAGGGATGCGATACGATGCGAGCATACATTCGTATTGCGGCAGGGGTGCGCTTTGTTATCGCATCATGTTGTGTGTCTCGTTGCCACCCCATCTTGGCGAAATTTGAATTTCTTATGTGCGGTACCCCTCGAGATAGATAGCTCTACCACGAGGACGGCGAAAAAAGAATTCGAACTGATGAAAAATTTATTTCGCGATAATTTGGCGTATCCTTGTGTGAATGGCATTCGTATGTGCGCGTGGTTTCCTGGCAACTAAAAATCGTCTTGTACCAAGGTATTCCCTTTGAAAAGCAATTTTAATATTGCATGCAAGTGATATTATCGTCATCGCCATCACCATCATCATTATTCCTTTTGTAAGGCGGGATACAACGATGCGAGTGTGATTTATCGAAAATTGCACCTAAAAGGACGACTAAGACCCAAGACACGGTAGTTACTGTACGAAGCGACCGCACTAGCTACATGTGTCTGTAGGTATATCGCATAAATATTAATTTAGCAACGGGCCACAGCAGCAGATTTTTATTTTGTTGTTCAAGTGCCATATCCCTTTTTCATTTGTGCAATTCTAAGGATTTATTTAGAAAAAAAAACCTTTTTTCTTCATCTGCATCTCTGGCTCTTTGCTAACCGATTCCCATTACCAGACCGCGTCGCATACCTACGCTACACGCCCACTGTATTACAATAATTTTTAATTACCGGAGTAAACGTAATTATGAATTTTATATTTGCGGTTAACTGGGAACAAAGGACGAGTACAGTTTTTTCGCTTTTCCTCCTTTTTTTTGGTTCTCCAAGCAGCATTTTTTTTCCTTTGCATTTTCTCCCAGAAGCTGGTGTGTGACAATGGTCCTGGGTGATGATGAAGTTATATTCCATGCTAAGAAAAATGCAAAACCTACGAATGGGGAACAAAATGGCATGTCCTTATAGTTTTCGTCGGCGAGTGTTGTTTTAGTCGTTTTTGTGTGAGTGTTGTGTGTGTGTTTTTTTTTTTTTTCTCTCTCTGTACATTTTTAGCTGACTGATTCAGTTGTGCCACATGCACACAGAAGGAGTTTCGCGAGAGAACTCTGTGTATTGCCATAAGGACATTTGGCTTCACATCCTTTTCCACACTGGCATTCGCGTTATTTTTTTTTAATTTTCAAAGTTTCCTCCGAGTTAATGAATAATTGCTTGCAGTTAGCAAGGACCTCTTAATGAGTTGTGAAATATATTTCGCTTGACTTTGATTTTAAATCACAACTGCTGTCATATTCTTTAGAAAACGCTGTTGCGAAGGAGAAGCTGGTTTTTTTTGCGCCTTTAATTATCTTTCGCATTGAAAAGCGTTGCTATGGTGGTGCTGCTGATGAGTGGTGGCTGCAATGAAAGGTACCCATTTTGGATCATTTAAAATCCAATTTCATTCGATTTGGCCTTACACCCAGCAGCAGTGCACATACCTGATTCAGGGCATCATAAAACATCCTCGTAATGAAGTATTAAATAATAAATATGCAGCCAAATAGAAAGCATCCCATTCAGCATAGCAGCGTGTGTACAGAGAATTGAGAAAGTCTCGAAAGTTATTTCAACTCTGAATGGGTTGGGTTGGTTTCACATGTGATGACCCATCCCCTTTGTTGGATTTGCAGAGTCCAGTAGTAGCAGCATGTTGCAAGGACACGGTGGTTCTGGTGCGTTCACGGCAACAGGCTGAAAAGCCAGTCCACCAGTGGCGCATTCTGAGACGAGGCCGATATTAGGCGCATTCATAAATTTCGAAATGTTGTCTGCACTCTGCACACAAACCGGCACCCTAGGCATTCAGTCGATGAAAGGATGTTGAACGTAGGTCAACGCGTCCATTCAAAGAACCGATGCGATGGCGCACCATAAGTGCAATCGAAAGGATTTCGTTTCGTTTTGCAGCAGATAATGGACGGGGTGCGGGTGTGGATGGGTGTGTGTTTGCATGCAAGTGCGACTGGCAAAAGGAGAAATTATTGAAGATTTCGCTTTAATGCTTCTGTCATTCAATATATGCACTCTGTGGGTTCTAATGAAATTCAGGATGCATAAAAGGTATACTCCTCCTTGCCATGGCACACCAGTCAAAGTGAAACCCAAAGTCGATATATTCAAAAACAGTTTTTGCTAGCAGCTTTTGCTTGCTTTTCGGGGTCCTTTTTGCACAGTTTTCGACTATATTAGTCTGCATCCTTTGTATAAGGATTTGTATGCAAACTAATATGTAGCAGAATAAAAATGAAGAAGAACGTAGTAGAAAAAGAAGCAGCACAAAAATTCGCAGTCAGCAAACAAATTTGCACATGTACCACGCCTCAGCGCTATCTGCACATCATCGTCATCCTGAACCCTCAGCCCCAGCCTCGCCTCAGTCTCACACAAAATAGGATAAAAATTCTATCGAAGCGCATGCATAGGTACCTACATATGCAGCAGAGATGATGATGTGGACAAACCTGGGCAATATCTTCCTGAATGCAGATCCCGGAACGACGAGTGCTGTTCGTTAGCCATCGTCCTCGTTCTAGCCGAGCCGCGCCGCGCCGCGACCGTACCAGCACCATCAGGTCTAACGAATCAAATAAATTTGTTGGTCAATTAAAAAACTGCATAGCGCACCATGAATCTCCCAATGGGTGGTAGTGGTGGTGGTGGTGGTCGACGTGGTCCTGCTTTCTATCTTCCGCCATAAATATTCCCTCAAGAGCATGTGTAGCTACTCGTAAGCTGATTCTAGGAGAAGGAGAAAACAAAAAAACAAAAAAGAAGAAAAATACCATCCAGTCGACAGTTTTTTCCACCCATCTCCAGGAGAAGCCACAAAAAACGTGTACGGCAACAATTTTTTTCCAATTTACCATATTCACTACAGCACCCTGCATCCCTAATAGGGACAATAATGAAATAGTGAAAAAAGGGGAATTGTAGATTTAGGGTAGCATTTGTTCCTCGGCAGTCTTCGTTTCGGTCTCGCTGGGGTGTTGGGCGTCGGATGGGTGGCTGGCACTCATGGGTATTCCTTCAATAACTTGGGCAGGTCCCGACCCGATTGAATTGCTAGTGCGGAGTATGCGCGTATTGGAAAACCAATAATTGTCTCAATGCACCTGTGTGTGCTGGTGTTCGATATCCAATAGCGTGTGCCAGATGCATTCGATTTTTTGTTTTACTGTGTGGGAGGTCGATCCAAGGATGGCACATACAGCTAGCATTTTCTGCCATCAAATGGTTGCATACGTATACGTGGAATGTGTATTTTTGAGAGAATTTCTTTGCGTGGCTTTTGGTGGGAAATATTTCTGCTTTGTTGAGAGAGACGGGGTTTATATTTCAAGGATTGGTTTTGGTTTGGGAGTTCGTCAGAATATATCTCTATAATTTGAGGAAAGAGTCCAAAAATTGGATCAGCTATCTTGGAGTTTTGGATTGGAAAGAAGGCATTTAATTTCATCGGATTAAGTAATATAGTTTGAGCAGCAACGAAACATCTTATAATGGGAACCGGAGTAGATATTGATTGTTAAACTCCTATGTTGAACGAAAGGCATGTTGACATTGAGCTACTTGACTCCTTCAGAGCTATAGTGATTTCAGTCCCAATTTTTCTTCACCGGAAAACCTGTGATGTAGTACCTAGTTCTTTTTATGGGCAGTGACTAAAGTCAATTGCAGAACCCCGTTGGGGCTTCCATGACAGGAAAGGTCTTTATTTGAAATAGTTTCTTGATATATCGCTTTTGGCAATAGTAGGTACACTCAGAAAATAAAACATTGTTAAACGAAGAATGTTGAGCTTTAAAATTTGTAAGCTGAAAATTCTTGCCTTAACTATTATTTTTTAAAAGAAGAACTAGTTTTTAAGTTTTCAAGAATCAAGTCATTCAGCTTAAGAATTATTTACTCCCCATAACTATTTTCTGCGTCTTGTACGTAAACAAAAATGCAAAATTGTTTGCTCAAGAATAACTTTTTATATTTAATTTTTCATTAACGAATCAAGCTTGGATATTCAACAATAAATTCTTACGGTAGCAATAATTATTTTCAAGTATTTATTTTGTTGGTATGACATTTTAATTTTACCTTTCAAAAACTAATTTGTCTCCTCAAGTAGGTATTAAACTGTTATTTTTGTTTCTCGTGTGTAACGGTTAAACATACATTTATTCTTGAAAACAAAAAACTACTTCAAAATAAAACCAAGAATTGTTTCTTCGCGCAACTACATGTATTCTTGACTGGAAGACCAAGGAAATAAAATCAACTATTTGTTCTTCGCCCAACAATTTATCCTCGAACTAGAAGCCTGACTGTTAACTTGGAACAAAAATTTTATTTGTGGTTTATTAGCGTGTCAGTGAAGTTAAAGATGGAAAGTGAAAGTGAAGTGAATACATTAACACCTAATGCACAAATAACAAACATTGAGAACAAAGTCCTTAACTTATACTTAAGTTATCGTACGAAGTAATTCTCCCTGTGGAAGAGTGCCGGATTTCCAATCGGGAAATAACTAAAAAGATAAACTCCCACGAGATAGAGGATGTATTCGACCAAAGAGAGCTGATGTCGGACCGAAGTAAGTTCCTATACGGTCTTAATAAATGTAAGGAGGCTAATAATGCAAGTAAATAAAAAATAAATACAATTAATTGTTGACGCAAGATGTGCGGAAAGAACCATAGGCCTAGCTTCTCACAACAATTCGTTTGTTTGATATTTTTGGGAAGAATGGAAGGGTCCTACAATTTTATCTGGATTTTGAACGGCTGATTTGAGAAGCTTCAGGACAATTATTATTCTCTCGGATGTTTGCCAGACGCTCGCGAGACGTGACGCAGTGAAAATTTTTTTTTTGGAAATCGTACTTGGGATTTCGCCCTCAGTAGTCCAACACACTAACCACCGAGTCACTGCGCCCATGTGCAAGTAGTTACAAATTATATCAAAAACATGAATTTAGGTACCTACTTTTAAATAACTGTCCGGAAAATAAAATTCCAGAAATAATCTTCCATATACGTATTACCTATAAAAAGTTCCCTTCAGTTTTCGCATGAGGCTCTAAATAACATTAATTTTCAAGAAGATTTTTCCAAATTGTCCAAAAAAATTTCATTCAACTTGATTGAACTTCCATAATTATTATAAAAATTTATGTAGGTTCACTAGTGGCTGCAAACTAGAAAGTTTGTTTTACAAAGGAAATTATTCTAAAATCAATTATTTTGTGAAATCTGCGCTATGAAGATACTTACTATTTTTATGTCCAAAGAATTGCTACGATATTTGATATGTATTAAAATCTTCAAAACAAGTGTAAAATCTATCACTTTAAATAATAGTAAAAGAGTTGTAGGTTCGTCTTTAGTTTTATGTATTTAACAGTAGTTTGATATAGATTGAAATAAAATAAATGTTTTGTTTATCCGCATTGATTGCAGTCGGTTCTTTTTTGACGTATACAGTTTGTCACCTATAAACATGAACAACATTTTACGATGTTTCGAACGGAATGTATAGGTAAGATAACTTGTTTTGAAAAATGGAAAATAATATACCTATGCTAATCGTACTAACAGTTGAGAAACTAAAAAACATGCAGATATATTTCCTTTACTGAACCACAAGGTTAGTTAAAACGGAGAGTATATTTTTGAATTTTATCATGCAGCAGATTTTATTGCGCGGTTTTACATTTTGACTTTTTGATGCAACAATTTCTTATCACAAACATTTAATTTCCAAAAATTTAACATTTCCTCTTGTTGATGCAACAATACTATTTTCAAGTTGTAAACAATTTATTGTTGGGGTAACAATAACAATATATTGCTCTAAAAAGTCAGACATTTTTAATTGTTGAAGTATAAGAACCCAAATTGTTGGCTTTTACTAACAAGTTTCGAGTATTTTTGGCGCAACAACTAATGGCTCTTATGGTTGCAACGTTTTTATTTTTGTTTTGAAAATGTAGGGTTTTACATCACTACCAACACTTACATTTTTCAATCAACAATTTGTATTTTTGGGTTCATTTTAACCAATGAAAATTGTTGGCATAAAGTATAAAATACTTGGCATTCTGAGTGTAGGTATGCAACTTAATTGACAGCATCGATCTTTCATTAACGATCTAAACGTTTGTTCTGTTGCATATATCGAAACCGCCTGTTCTGACATTTGATAAGTTTTCGGTTTCATTTAATACAAAAATAGTAGGTACTGGAGGACGGCGTGTGAATACGCCGTCGTTATCGTTATTAGATGTAATTGGTCTCCGCTCTCCGCATAAAACACTGCGCTTCTGTATGACCGCTTTTGCTACACAAGTTGCATCTAGATCGACTTGCCGGCCTTGGACAGTTTATTGAAATGTGCCCACGTTCTGAGCAATTAAAAAAAAACAAATCCTACTGCCTATTTGTGCAACACACGATTCGGGAAAAGCACGACGTAAATAATTCAGTGCTTGGCTTTTAGTTTGAGTATCGTGGATGTCTAATTGGTTTCTGTCAACATTTTGAGTCAGATTCATGCTTTCAAGAGTTCTAATCTTAAAAAGGAGCTCATTGGTATATTTGCTTATAGCCGGATCGGATAAATTTGCTGTATGGTACACATGGAAAAAAATAGGTCTCTAGATCCTCGCCACTGAGACGGAAATAATTGGCGAGTTGCGAATGAATATCAGCTTCATTGAAAATACAGGGAAAACTGTCTTGAAGTGCCTGAGAAAATGAAGCAATTGACTGGAATAGTTCCCTTTGACCATCGAGCCAAATTCGAGCAGCCCCCTTTAGCTTCGCCGACATGGCGAATAATACCAATTTATCATTCCTTGCGTAAGTATTTTGCAGAGATGCTACCCTATCTATGAATTATGAAGCTGTTAGACCAATAAGTTGGATCGAAATTTGGCAATATTTCCATTAAATCCCGTGGGTTACAGAAAAAGTGTGTATTTTCGCCTCGAACTGTCGTCGTAGTGTTTGTCTTCAATTCTTGTTGACGTGTTTTCCAGCGATACTCTTCGCATCTATTTTCTAGTACTGTCAATTTCGCTTGTTTAACCTGTATTTCCAATGATTCGTTCGACTCGTTTGAAGCTGAATTATGTGATCTGCCTCCATGAACTTCTGTACTAACTTCACCACGCTGCTGTTTCAATACATCTATAACAACAACCTATCTCTGTATATATATATATACTCCACCTTGTACCGACAAGTTCCCTGTTTTCAGGTATTGTTTCAATGGTGTAGATGTCACGGTATAGTTTGTTCTGTCAGTAAGAAAAAAAAACTCAACGAAAATAAAAGAAACAAATTAAAAATAAAGGGAACAAGAAAGAAGAGAAAAAAAAGTCTAATCGAATCCGAATAATATTGTTCACAACACAAAATAAAATGAGGTATAGGGTAAAGCGACAAATATTTGGTTTGTATTGGAGGCAAAAACCATCAACCATTTGCAACGCCTGTCATGATATTACCCGTAAGACGAACATCATTTCCACTTTGAATAACGCTGTGTCTCCCATCCTCGGAGTCAATACGTTTCCGTTTCCTTGTTCTTATTGACATTGTTCTTCACCTTCGTTTTTTTTTTCTCTTTAACTGCGAAAAAAAATTACCTACGTAGAAACCAAAAATAATCTTAGGTAACTAAATTTTCCCATATTCTCGTTTTTTTTTCGTATGTTTGACATTTATGTATTATTATTATTTTTTGTAACTTTTTAATTTTCTACTTTCTTTTGTTTTGTTTATTTTTTTTTAATCTTAGCAATTCCTTATTGTTTGGTGGGTCGATATGTATTTCTGAATTCACAATTTTCGTTTGATTATTAGGTAGGTACCTACCTATTAGTTTTTTTTTTTTGAATTACGTTTTTTTTTTTTCTATTGTTTTTGTTAATGCGTTTTATGTGCAATACGCCTGCACTTCAGTAACGATTTTTCGATCCTTACTTTTTTTTATGGCTGTCGTCCTTTTTTTTTAATTTTCTTACACCCTTTAAGCTTTCGTAAAATTATTTTTTTGGGCTTATCCCACTTCTGAACTTGTTTAATGAAACTTCTCGATAATTTTCAATATGGTATGTATTTATTAATTTATTTGACGAACACCTTTCCCTTCGACTAAATCCAATTGAATGCCACAATTCCCATCTCGTCTTCAATCCTTTCTTTTCTTCATACCCGTTCCATTCCAAAGACTCATAATTGATGAGGTTGCTACGTTTACATTATTTTACCACTTCTAGGAATCCGGCTTAGACTAAGCATTGTTTCTTCTAAGCTTCGTTCTCAAATTGAAGACTCTTGGGACTAGATCTTTGGTACCCATGTCATGCCGCCCTCGGCGATAAGTTCGCACATTTTCATACAACTGTAGGGTTGACTGTTGAATCTCCTCTTCCGTAGCCCAAAAGCGCAGGCCTTGACTTCTTCATCCTTCTTCGCTATACTTCATGTCTATTCTTTATAGATCATAGTGCACAAATTGTACAATGGCCGTATCTCCTCCTTAGTGTTTCTTAAGATGGCGTCAATGCCATTAAATATAGATCTTCCCAGTATAATAGGTATATAGGTTTAACGTTTGAGTTTTGTATGAACGAAAATTGCAAAGCCTTCCTCGGCGAAATATTCACCTGACCACTGTGCCGTCCAATCAATGACTCCAGTCCTTTAACCAACTCAAAACTTCCTACTCCTGCAATTTCATCAATTCGTCATGCTGCCTTCCGCACAAACGGAATTCAAAATTATGACTTACAATTATTATGTCCGACACGTCCGTCTGTGTGTGTGTATATATTGATGAAGGCAAAACTCAACAAAGCTGAACCTGACACTGGTGGTCATCCACAAAACATATCCCAATTCCATTGCTGTACGTCTGTACCGACGCGAGTGTCTGCTGCTGCTTGCATCCAAAATGAAATCTAGTCATACCTACAAATGGCAGTGTCATTCGCCTTGAAATGTGTTCTGTCTGTCCTTGCATACAGCGTTTGATGGAGGATAATGAAGTTTTGTTTGAGTTTTTCCAAAGTTCTTCAGACTCTTAATCCGTTTTTGACAACACAGCATCGTACATTTTTAATGTGTTTTCGGTCAGATGATGTCTAACACACCGCCCTCCCCCGACCATCGGTCCCGATCATCAATAATTAAGAGCCCGCTCTAAGCGCAGCTTATTCACGCTTCACACCCCCGCTTCTTATACGAGTAAGCCACCCTTCTGCCTACACAGAGCCGACTCCAAAGAGACATCGAGAGATTAATTAACTTAAGTCAAAGTAATTTCCCAGGAAGTCCAAAAAATACCCGCACTGGTGAGTGGTGGCGGGCAAACAAACGAAATTGATTGTTGGTCCTTGTCAGTCGATTTTTCACTTCGACCGACCGCCCCCCCAGAGTCTGCAAGACGGCAAGACGGTAAGACGCACACCAACCGAAGTCAATAAGGAAATAAATGAACGTAATTACAACGAAGATAAACACGGCCAGCGTAAACATTCGACAAAATCAATTCATCCTTTGGCGAACGTTATTAGCCAAAGAAATCCTCTCCGGCACGCGGGCAGACCAATTCATCTCCTGAATCGAAGAAGTCCTTCTGCAGTCAGTCAGCACTTCATTGCGAGCATATTTATCGTGTCTTTCGCAAAGAATTTGCCATTCTTCTATTCAGCTATACGACAACGACAACGACTACTACGATGACGAGATGAAATCAGATATATCCAGGAACACAACACTTACACAAATGGGGATTAAGGACGCTCGAGTTGTATTACTTGCAAAACAAATTAATTGATGAAGGACACACAGTCACAATCACTTGCGACAGAGCAGGGGACGGTGTCTCTAAGGTCTGAGCGATGCTATCTGCTTCGTCTTTTGGCTAAAAAATAATTGAAATTGCTATTCAATGAGGAGAGGTGGTCGTCGGCCAGGGGTGGTGGTTGGTGGTTGGTGGTACCCTTGGAGCTAGAGGAAATTTATTATTCTACTGCGAAATCGAAAAGCATGAGTTTCACCCTAAGTAGGCTTTTCTAGGGATTACAATATCAGACATCCCTTTGTTGTACTTAACCCCAGTGGCCGTCCCCATTCAGACGGTGGCGATTCCAAAACCGCCGGCCGGTTGCCTGACAGTTAATAATGAGCCATCGGACCACAAAGAAATTCGTATTCGTGTCACATTATTTGTGTTCAATTGATGTTGCTCAAAGAAGTGATGGTGCCCATAGGCGTTGTCCTGTGCACGGCCATCGTAAGTGGACATATGGCACATTCTTGCGAGCCATGTCCTTGGAGTGTTGGCCATGGCATGGCAACATAACAAAGCACTAACCACCTGTCCACGATGAACAAAAAACGCATGATTTATGGCCATGATATGTGAGTAATGGCAGAAGCTCCAACATTGTCCTCGTGATCGATAGTTGAGAGTGTTGCCAGATACCAACTAGTTTCAATAAGTTGCCGCACTGGCATGACGTTATGCTTTAATGTGATACCGGTCCTTCAGCCTTGATACTTGCGTATAGTTTGTCTCAAATTAATTGAGAGTTGCTACCCCTTTTTTTGGCTCACTTCGGATAGCAGGCTATAAAATCCAAATGTACTCGTACACCGAATAATTTCGTTCCCCATTATTCTTGTTTAATTGCTTCACACATGTCCCGAAAGGAGTAGAAGCACCAGCAGTCAGTACAGCGCACGAAAGGGACATGCACACGAAAATAAATACGCCATTAATTCCATAAATTCCTTAATTAAAATTGGTTTTATTTCGATTCGAAAGCGCACAGTTATACAGTGGGTCTAGCTACGTGTGTGTGGCAGGGCCTCCTTTGTGAAGTTGAATTCTCCCCCCGCAATACCACACGCATTATTTTCCAAAACATCAATTTGCATAACCTTTAATTTTCCATAGAAAATGTCGGCAGTTAATCGTTCACCAAATCAGATTGGAGTGGGGGGTTGTATTCGAATTGTGTGTCTGGGGGGGAAGTTTCTTAAATTTTCAGTTCGACGTTGCGAAGCAGCCGAATGTCCACCTTGGATACAAAGGAGCAGGTCCGCAACGTATGGCGGCTAGCCTTTATCGCGTATTCACGTGAAGTGAGCTGTCGGGTAATAAATCATAAATTTCGACGTTTTTTTTCCTGTATTTGCTGATACTTTTCGAACTATATGCCGCAGCAGAATGGAGGAAGTGAAGCAATAAGAAGAAAATATGCTAAGAAACCACTGCAGAAGCACAAGTATTTCGCGTGTAGCATGAAAAGAGTATGAAAACCGCATGGGGTGGGAATCGACTTTGAGCTTTCCTTCAGGATCCATCAAAGGGCTTACAAATCCTGAACATTATCACTCGCTTGGTTTTTGTTGGGCTGAGATTTGTGTTTTTTTTTTCTTATTTTCTTTTTGTTTCTCTGTTCGCGCAGTGGAAGAAAAACCAGCGTAGTGGTGATGGTGACACCGAATCCTTTTCTCGCCTGAGGACACACTTCAGCGAGAAGCGGTTGTGTGCCGCCTCAGTTTAGAAGAAAGTGTTTTGAGCAATTTATCAAAACTGTGGTGGTGTTGCAACTGTTTTTTGCCCCCCTCTTCCTAATGAAAGTGGGGAAATGCATGTCAGTTGAGAAATGATTGAAACGATAGGAAATAATTGCCGGGAGAGAGCGTCGCGTATTATGAAACGATGCCCGAAGAAAGGCTGAAATGTGGGTCTGGCTCTGGGTATATTATCGGACGAGGGACAAGATTGAGTTATGAGAATGTTATGATTTATGCGAACAGTTGATCGCGACACTGACAGAGTGGAAGGCGCAGCGAGTTTTGTTATTTTGAGGATGTTACATAGATGAACACGAAGTAAGATGATCTTACCGTCTTTTTGTGCACTGGATCAATCAGGTTTCGCTACCTTCTTGGTTATTTATGATCGTCGTGAAATTCTGCGGCTAAGTGGCGACATAATGCAATCAGAGAGTTTTAATTTTTTGCCTGTCGATCCTCTTGAAATATATAGACTAATTATGTCCTTGGACAACAAATCTTCTTGTCCACCATCACTGCACAAATTTGAGTGTAGCCCTTATTATTATTAAACAGTGCTATAGAAAAATAGGTGTTGAGTTATCTTGCTTTCGCTAGTAATATGGAATTCAAGATGCTCTATACTCACCTCACATTTTTCATGAGGTTGACCTTTTCCTGGAAATGGGTTTGGCTATCCAAATTGGTAGTGACCTTCGGGTTGCGAAAGCTTGACCATTAGCTATATAATCACGCAGAAATTTTAACCTTAACCGAGTGGAATTTTCGCTCGGTTTAAAAAAAAATTAGTTAAAATTAACTAAGTCTCTGTAGAAAATAAACGAGTATTTGTTGTTGAAAACTAGCCAGTTAAAAAGGTTAAATCTATTAAGAATAACACACTTTATCCACCATGTTACTCTGTTGTTATTAGTTAGTTTGTTATTTACGACCGAGAAAATTTGGAGAGGAAATTGATAAATCGGTTATTTTTAACCGAGTTTCGTTAAACAAGTTGACTGGGTTATTTTTAATCCATTAACTCTGTAAGAGCCATATTAACAGTATCAAATGCGGAGACGAGTCGCGTTCTTTCAGAACGAAGAGGTGTCAAGATGGGCCTCGCCCTTACCAATAACCAATGGCTCTGACTGTTGCCAAACCGAACAGCCAAGGTAATTGCACCATTGTCGGTACTTGTGGCCCTAGGGCGTTTGGTCAACGTATTTCTCAGTGACTCTAAAGTGGGTATGCCCACCGTGAAATTTAGCCGTCAAGGCAGGTGTTCACGTAAAGCATATAACTTTTCATTACTGTCCCAGTGATGGTATTTCAAATAAATTATTAAAAAGAATAGCTTGGTATGTCGTAGACGTTTTGAGTTTTTACAGTAGAAGTCGGTTATAACGACGGTGAAGGGACCGAGGAAATAAGGTCGTTATAACCGGGGGTCACTATATCCGACTGCCTTCCACAAATATTCAGGGTAAATAAAAAAAAAATTGCAAACGAAAGCAGTTAGTTTCATTTTTAAATTGAATTAATTCACATTAATTTTTATTTTCTAGTTTCGGAAAAAATTATTTTTTTTTTTGTTTTTTTTTACGATTTTTCCATGTGAATACAGTTGACTGCGAAACGCCAAACTCCTGTGCAATTACACTATTTTTTTTCACCTGCCTCAAAACGGAAGATAATTTCTGCCTTTTCCTCTAAATTAAAATTTCCCCGTTTTCCACAACTCATAACTTGGCTACAAAATAAAACAATAAAATAATAACCCACTACAATCAAATAAAATGCAAACCGTTTTATTGAAGACGAGTTAACCACAGGTAATCTTAAAGCAGTTGTCCCGGCGACACGTCAAATAAACTGCCATAATATTCAACAGAAACATAAAGTCTGATCATCGGCGACGAGACCCAACAAATCGTTAGCCTTTTCCTATGTAAAGTTACAAGAATGAATATTCAAAAACACGTGCGGTTTTTTTCTCATTCCGTCGTTATAACCAACGACAATGATTGATATTTTCCCAAAAATTGGTAGTTATATCAAACGTTTATATGACGATTGACGACGTTATATCCGACGGTGAAAAATATTAAAATAAATGAAACCAACTAAATGATAGGGAAGTGGACGTTATAAGCAACGGGTCGAGGTCGTTATAAGCGACTTCCACTGAATTTAACTTTAGTGTTAATTTTGGTGTGTTTCCTAAAACGTTACAGACGTTATTTCCCTTTTTAAGAAAGGTAATCGCAGAGATATATCTGCTTCTCGCCCAATTTTTTTACTTCCATTATTTTCAAAGCTAGGTATATGAGAAACTTATTAAAAAACGAATGGTGTCTTTTTTAAATAAAATCCAATTTTTGTCAACTGAAGATGCTGTTCTAAAAGTATGCTGTCAACTGTTTAAGAGTATGAACGATAATAAGTCCACTATGGCTCTATTCATCGACATGATTAAGACTTTCGATATTGTCGATCATGAATTACTTTTAAACAAACTTTACCTTGCATTATTTAGAGGATTTATGTATACGATTGGTTTAAGTCATACTTACAAAATAGAGAGCAAAAAGTCAAAATAAATGGGATCTTCAGCTCATCTTGTAAGCTTAAGAATGGTGTCCCCCAAGGCTCAGTTCTGGGCCCGCTATTATTTTTGATCTTTACCAACTCGCTTCTAAAACAGAAGTTCAATCATCAATCAATTGTCTTTGCTCATGATATATCATTTACGTATCATGAGGTTACAAACTTCGAGTGTATTGTCAAAATACAAGAAGATCTAAAAACACTAAGGTACTGGTTTACTTTGCATAAGCTCATCATCAGTGTAAAAACTGAAATGATGTCATTTACCCTGACGGGAAGTGACCAATTTGACTTCTTTTTATACTTTCATGCTTGCGACTGTAATCAGTTTAGTTTACCTGTTCATTTCTGTGGTAAACCAAACTTTTTTGTGAACTGCCATTGTTCCACTAATTGTTTTAAATGGAACCAGTTGATTCCATTAAATATCTCGGGATGATAATTGACAGCAAATTAAACTGGAAGCCTCATATTCCATTTTTTAAATCACACTTAATGCTTGTCCTTCGAAAACTGCATCAATTGAGATCCTACTGCTCGCAACGTGTTCTCAAAACGTTTTATTAAGGTCTAGCGAACTCAAAAATGCAATATGGCCTAGCCAGTTGAGGCGGCTCTTATGCCAGTTGTTTTGGTTCCTTATTGATTGAGCAAAAACATTGAATAAGAATAATTTGTGGAAAAAATTGCTTCTCACATTCATAGCCTCTTTTTCGTGACATTCATATCCTTTACCTCTACGTTTTCAAAGTTTTGAGAGAGTTTTTTTTAAACCAAGTGGGAATTCAGCTGTAAGACACCCAATATGTCTCTTGTTGATGTAGGGGAAGGTCTTGTACCTTGGTCCGAGTGCCAATTTTCAGAAAAGTACAAACCACGCAAAAATCGGTTCTTCTGTGAAATGTTACTCTTCTGTGCATTTCTCTTCTCAGTGGCTTTTGGAACTTATACAGCTGTACGAGTCGGCAAAAAAATAAAAAACATACCTAGTTTTCAGAGAAAAAAGTATTTTTGAAGCGAATATAGCTTTTTTACGGACGGTCGGTGGGTCACGCATATAAATTATTCAAAAAGATGGGGAGTAAACCGAAAAAAATCGTCACCGTAGCGTTAACTTCCCCCTCCATGGCGCACTTGGAAGATGAAAACTCTAGAACGGCTCCACCGATTTGGATGATTTTTGTTTTGTGTTGTTCGTCTTGATTCAGGGATGGTTTAGGAAAAAAGAAAAGTCGAAAAATTCTTAAATATATGTGTGTAGAGAGCGAAAGAGGAACAGAGAGAGTAATCTAAACTAACTGGCACTATGAAAAATTAAAATGAATTTTAAATAGGCCGCCACGTAACACGGGCCAATACTTTACGTCCAATGCTTCGCTTCATTCGGCCGTCGCACGACAGCTCGATTTTTTTTTTATCTATTTTCTATTTTCTAAAGTTGTGTAGTGCTTAATTTTGCGTCTATTTTCCGATAATTTTATGGATTTCGGTAAGTATATTGATTATATTTTGTAGGAACAAATTTTTGTAGCGCGTGTACCTTGGTCCGGTCAAAGTTACACGTTATTAGATTTTTTTTAAACAAAATAGGTTTTGTATGTTTCAGGAAAATATGCCAAGAAGCAAATTAGGTAAATAATATTAAAGTCCTTTTTTAATTTTTAGTTAATTTTTAATTTTTAGTTAACGAGGGTATTTATTTTATTTGAAATAAAAAAAAAATTGTCAAGCACACAAATAAAATTAGAATGGTACGGTTTTTACTATTTATTGAAAGAAAATAAAGTTTTCACCTTTAAACTATAGGAAAACCTTCAATAATATTTTCGGTCCAAGGTACAATACTCTGTGGATCAAGGTACAATCACGTCTTGTCGATTTCTTGTATTTGTTTAGTTATTAGTTAAGTTCTATTGCTGTTTTGCTTATTGCTTCATTTAATTATTTTATGATCTTTTTGTACCACACATCAGACTCGTTTGTATGCTTCTTAGCTGAGGGCCATTCACGCTGAGTTTATGTTAACAATGGTCTCTTTTTCTTCCGCTACTTAACATAGAAATATTTTTTATGTAGTCTTGAGCTTTATTGCTGTATGGTGTTATTGAATTATTGCAATGAATAAATAATAAATTCTAGATTAGTATTTACATGACCTTAACGTGTGACAAGACCTGATTAGCTTTCTAAACAAGACGGAAGAGAATGAGTTACTGATCTGTTGAAAAAAAGATGAGCGCTAGCAAGCATCGGAGAAAGTGTTTGACCGAAGATTTCTGTCATTAGGTGTTGATTTGTAACGTGACCGAATGGGTAATGTTACAGCTTCTAACTATATACGGTTCATTAGAGGAACATCCCATTAAACTTTCTAGATGACAGTGATATTTATTTTATAGCTGTGCGGTCTGTTTTTGTCCATGTTTGTCAACATCACATCAGCATAATACTATCCGAGGGTTTGTAAGTGTTTCTGAGCTTGTGCTATTGAAGACACTGAGAACAACCCTTTGCAAGTATAACCTGCTTCTAGCAAAGCTTTCCATAATTTTATAGCACGAAGAAGACCTGCGAAAATTGTCAGTGTGTCACATCTCTCGCAGGGCTTACCTACTACCGAGAAATACTTCGACAAATACCTATTGTTGCGGCATTAGGTATAGGTGTAGGTACTCTCCTCAAACTCTACTCCTACTTGTGATCATTCATCTGGCACTTGTCTAATCCGCACGACCTCAGTCTCTGTTTTCTACAAAGGCTGCTTGCTCGCACAATCCTTTCCCGAATATACAATTTTTAATTTCATCACCTTTACCCAGCCCCCATCGCCGTGTCAGCTAGCCTTTGGCTCACATTTCAGCACTTCTGGACTGTAATTTAATTTGCACTTGCGGAATGATAAACATTACAGGGAAATTAATATGAGACCTCGCCGCAGAGATGCACAAATCTCTCACAGCGAGAATGTTAATTCGCTCTGCTGCATACGTATGTCTATGTTCTGGAACTGGGCGGAAGAAACGCTTGATAATAAGATGGATAAAGGAAAACATTTCCATTTGCGGTCACATTAACTGAATCGTGCGTAATCTTCGCGTACTGACTGTGCAGGTATAGGTACGAGTACTCTCTTTATACCAAAGGGTCGACATATGAATGTTAAATGAGCAACAAAGTTGCTTTAACCCCTGTGCCAAGGGGCGGGCAATGCGGGGTCACTTTTGTTCCTTTTCGGAGTAAAGAATTTTCGCCATCCGCATAAAAAACAACAAGTAATCCTTTTATGGCAGTATAGTATACAAAAAAAAAACATCCGAAGTAGAGGACTGCTATCCAGTTTCAAAGAGCGGGAATCCCTCTTGAAGCTCACTTTGCTTCTTCTTAGCAGAAATGCTGCGTTTTTTCTGTTTGTTGGTAGCCAAGCGGTTAACAAGGATACTTTCATAATTTTTTACAATAACTGACATAAAGGCTTACCTGCGAAGGATGTACATTCCGACTTTTATACGCGCAAATCGCCTTTAGGCGGTGACACTGAGTTCTTTAGTCCTGTTTGCGCATTTTTTCCTTTTTATGCATTTTTTTTTTCTTTTTTCGGAGGAGCGTCTGAATGTGAAACATCTTTTTAAGCTGTGCATTTTTTCGGTTACGCGGTAGGTTTGTTGGGGTCCTTGTCTTACAAGAGATTATCTTACGTGAAAATATTGTTGGAATGCGGTTTTTTTTTTGGTTTTTTTTTTTTTTCTGTTTGCTGCTTCTGGTTCCTTTGAGTGTGGCACATCCAAATCCTTGTTTGTGTGGTGCGCTCTCAGCGTAATTTTATTTAACCAAGCAGCCAGAACACATGTGACTTTAATCGCGGACGCTGCTCGCATTCATGGTATTCTCTCTAAGAAAATCTGAAAGAAGGACATTTTTATTCGCGCTAGCGGTATCCTCTTCAGGACAAAACCCAGATAATTGTGATATCCCCTCTGACAAATCTAATTAGTTGTACAAAAGATGAACGGATTAAGGAAAACGAACAGAAGAGTTAATTTTTTAATTAACATATTTAAGGATGCGTAAATTTTTTCTTAAATTGTTGGCCAACGTATTAGCGATACTTATGGCGTCTTGTAAGCGGATAGAGGCGTGCGCTGTGCTTGTGTGGAATGATGTTTTTTTTTTATTAAAATTTATTATGAAACATTGAATGTAATACGTCAAAGGATACAAAATGCGAATATTTGTTTAGTCAACATATGCGAGGCGAAAGAAAGAAAGGATTGAAACTTTATTTCTTTGAATTTTGTTCCCCCCCCCCCCACCCATACACGGGGGGTGGATTTTTATTTGTATATTCTTGGCTATATGGAGACAGAAGACGAGATGCTGTGTCGGTATAAAGGGGTTGCTATTTGTACATACATTACGAGTCCTTATGCATACATATTTTACGTACGATTAATGTATTTAGGATTCCTCCACATATTTCCACCACTCCCAGGAGCGAGCCGCCTCATATGGTTCGCTCGTTTAATTTAAAATTTTGTTTGCTAAAAAGTTTTTGAAATTAAATATGCGAAATGCAAATATAAGATTTTCAATGAAATGTTTTCTTTTTCATTAGTCTAAGGATGTGTGTATGAAGTATGATTCCACGAATTTGCTACACAGTATACTTATACCTATACGCAGTCGTATTCGGAGAACGGCAAAAGGATCTAGGTCTGCTTTGTAAGGAGGTTGCTGTGCCATTCGCATGTGTACATGGTGTTGATATGTTAATTTGAGCTGAATATTGGTTTGCCACTAAATAAATACTGGTGGTTTGAAAGGCAGGATGTGAAGTTAACATACAATTTAGGCGATCGCTGTTTTTGAAATGCTCTAGGTTGCTGTTGGTGTTCTTCGCATTGGAACTCGATGACGGTTTGTTCCATAAGGTCAATTATTTTAAAAGTGTTCTTATACAGTAGTTTGCTGGTACATCTTCTTTACAAAATCTTGCAAACCCGAGTTCCAGCAGCATTATTAGTAGACACGTGTATACGACCTGACAAAGATTTTTAACTTTCTTACGTTTCAAGAGAAGGATATTGTTTTTGTGCAAAATTTCGATCTCGAGATGTTAATCAATTCTGACATTATACCATGATAGAGGAACTCAAAAAAGTGGGTCGCAAAATTCTGTCCGGTCTGTCCTTCTGTCTGTCTGTTTGTCCGTCTTTCCACAGGCCTACATTCGGCTGCCCGAATTTCGTAACTTCGGATTTGGAGGTAACCTCAATATTAATGGTACTTCCCATATCCAGTTCCAGCACCAGTTCGATTTGATCGAAAACGGCTTTAACGATCTCAACCAAAATTGATATTTTAGCTTAAGTAGGTGAGGTTACCATGACTGCATACCCAGTTTTTGGCTAAAAATTTGAATACTTGTACTTTTGAAATGTCGACATCTCAAAAACGGTCCATACGATTGCTACAAAACTTCGTTTCTAAGGTAATGTGGTCATTTACAACTTCAAAATTAACCCAATTTTTTCTCTATATTATCGTACAATGGATTTTTGAAAATATGTGTACTTTTTTAAAAATGTTGTTTTGTTTAGTTTACATGAAAACGGCAACAACGATTTTGACCAAAGTGCAAACTTAGAGTCAGATTGATGTTTTCAAAATTATTTTGTCCTTAATTTTCAATTCGAAGCATCAAAAACGCTTATTTATAAAAAAACTGCTCATATCTCGAAAACTCCATCTTCGATTTCGATAACAATTTTAAAATGAAGTAATGCTTACTAAATAGCTAGTTAACCAATAGTATTTTTCAAAATAAACACTGCAATATTTTGTACTGCTTTGACTGCCAAATTTTACAAAAACCGCTCAAACGATTTTGACTAAAATACATAATGAAGATAACATAAGTATTCTAAATAAGATCCCTTACTTAGTTATTAGTTTATTTCTCAAAAAATACTACAAAAATCAAGATCTATGTATTTAGATATAAATAAATATCTGCGGTATATTTTTGAAATAAGCTTAATGCCCCATAGCCAGGCAAAACGTATTTTTAGCAAATACAACCCACTTCTTCTTTTTTCAAAAATATTGAATAAATGTATCTTAAGATAACGCCAACCATTTGGAGCTTACACAATCAGAAAATCAAACTTCATTTGCACCCTACACACCAGCATTGGGATATTCAATTTATAACTCCTATTGAAAATTCACAAATGCCTAAATTCTTACATATAGGTATAGGTATATCTATGTGAAGCTATATCATTCTATCCAATCGTTGAAAACTTTAATCATATTCCAGTTAAAATTAAAAACATATCCTAGTAGCTCAAAAACAGAAACTCCTACTAGGTACGCTTGTCCTATACTCAAAAATCTTGTGAGGTGTAAGACCTTTTAAAATAGTAAAGTAAACGATTATATCACTCTCTGCCACAATTGCCTGTTACTGAGAGCTTTAACATTTAAAAACCTATATTGTTATTTGATATAACTGCCATATGAGATGAATATAAAAATCGGATTTTGTTTTCTTTTATCTAGTATCGCGAAAGATTCGTTCGACCCAGTCGTGCACTTTATTTTCGATCGTGTTCAATGCCTTAGCCTTCCATCTTTTTTTCTGAAGTTCGGATTTGCCCTTTGGAAAAAGAAGTCGGGATAATGCATATGTCAAGTTTACTTTGCCTTATATAAAGGAAAGGGTTTTCCAATAAGAGGTGTTATTTTGGTATTCAAATAATAATGAAATTTTTTGAGATAGCGCCGTCTTGTTGAAAGTAAACGTTGTCCAAATCAATACCATCCAACTCCGACCATAAAAAATTATTAATCATCTCTCGATAGCGCAATCCATTCACCGTAACTGTTGATCCAACCTCATTTTCGAAAAAGTAAGGTCCAATGACCCCGCCGTACCATAAACCGCATCAAATGGTCACACGTTGAGGATGGAGAGGCTTCTCAACAATAACTCTTGGGCTTTTCCTAGCCCCAGATGCGACAATTTTACTTGGAAATGGGCCTCATCCAGTCAAGATGATTTTTCGATGGAATTCCGGATCATTTTCATGCATTTCAAGAACCCAATCAGCAAAAGCACGACGTTGTTGATGATCGACCGGCTTCCATTTTTAGAAATGGCGTAGTTTCTACTTTTAAAATGTCAAAGAATAAAAGCTTCAAAAGTGACAGCTACCGAAATAGCGGGTCATTCACAACAACACCTCTTAATGGAAAACCCTTTATATATATGTTCCGCATTAACTTACAAAACGGCATCAGTTTTAAATTTATAACCAATGCCGGAACACTTTCTTAAAAGTAGGTACCATCCTAAACCGCAGTCAATGAGTCAACTTGACAGCAAATTACGTATGTCCCACTTTCAATCCTTAATTTTTGACATCTGGAAGAGGGCTCAGACTGCACTCAAATGATAAAAGCAATCGTCCATCACAAAGCCCCATGGTTTCTCGTCGTCCTTCCCAAAAAGCATTCAATACATTTTCCTGATTGATAACACTGAACTCCTTGCTTATTGAAAGTCCTTGCTGTATGGCCAGTGCAATGCATACATCCGATTCCAGATGCGGATACCCCTATTGAATGTTCAGAAAGGACTTATTGGTCGTCCATTGATTTATGACACTTATCCCTTGGACGTGCCATTTGTCCCCACAACAACTCATTGAGATTGCGAATCAATTTGAATTGAAAGAGATTTATTAATCAGTTCAGTCGCCGGTTGACCGAGGACCTTCTCTCTTCACAGCCACAGCCACAATCAAATTGTATATGATTTATTGGAGCACTTGTCCCGCATTGCCGATTTATCGATGTATAAACAATTGCAAGTCGGTATTGTAATTGATGCTCTTGGAAAACAATTGCAAGAGGCGTCCTTGTTGTTGCGCGTTGTACGAGTACCTATATATATACATTGCTGGCATCTTTTGGTGTTCCTGTTGGAAACTCTCATTAGCGCGGCCAGGTCATTAAAGCAATTAAATTCGGATAGCAAACACATTGTTCATTCCTAATTGCGCGACCGGAAAACTTTTGGCAATGGAGTCTCTGTTACTTGACCGAAGGATCCCCCTATCTCGCTGGCAAGGCTCTTTCCTCCAAGATCCATAAATAATACTTGTCCAGAGACAAATAAATAGACCGGCCATTGGCAACAGATTATCGATTCTGCACATAATTAGGGAGGAAGGCGTTCTGCTGGAAAAACCGAAACAACGAGCAGCCGAATTACAGGCCAAGTCTAAAAACTATAAATTATGAGGATTAATCGAAGGATAAGAGCGTATCTTTCGTATAATGTTTCTTCAATAATTTATAATAAATGATTTCAGCAACGAATGGGTCATTAAGATGTGTTGCTGCTGCCCACATCAAGGAGGGGTTGATTCCTGTCGTCATACAGTAGTCTGTGTCGTATCGAACTTAATGGCTTGGCCGTTATGAATATGGATGAGTGCTCTGTCGATGATATGATGAGGACGCAATTATTCAGTGTCCTGATCAATAGCGAAATAAGGGAAAATTATATATATATATTCTTTTCGCAAAGGAGGGGGTGAGTGGATAATTATAGACAGAATGATGAAAGAAAAACATGAGTTATGCGTTTTATGGGATAAGTTACGAGATACGTAATCCCTATAGAAATACGAAGCACTAGAGTGGATGGATAAAGATCTCCTTGCGGTTTTGAGGGGTGTAGATTTGTGTTGAACTTCCACGGTGTACATCGAAATTGGAACAGTTCCAACAAAAGCGTTTGTAAACAAGCTGCAGTTTGTTCAAGCAACACACCTCATAAGAATCCCATTTAAAATGGGACGAACTTCTTTTCTATCGTATCCTTCGTTTGGAGTTTCGAGTTCTGGAAAAGCCTGTTCAACTCGGGTGCTCCGAATGAAACACTATTTTCGGATCAGACACATTAACTCTATTTTATGCAACCCCTCCTGTCATCGCTCGAAAGCGATAAGGACGCGAATTAAAATAAATTCTCCGAACCATCTCTGTATTGACAGTAGAAGAGGGAAATTCAATGAAATGCTTCCTGCAGGATACTCTTATAACGACAACAAATCCAAGCAGCGTCTTCAGTTTTTGTAAGCACATCCCAAACTGCTGTTAATGATTTCCGCACCGAAACATCAGCTTCTATAGTACCTATATATACGAAGCGAACATTCCAAGTTGATTTGGCGGAGAAGGGTCCTTGCGAACATTTTGCCGGAATTTCAAGAATCTATCACCGACACAAGCGGTATACGCAAATGAGCGCCATCCATTCGGCGGAAATTCTGAATCTGAAGTGCATAGTTATTGAAAAGGAGATCTTATCACAATTATATCCTCAACCGCACATATAGCGAAGAAGGTCCACATAACCGAGTGTATGGGTTGCTGTGAAAACAAATGCAAACAATAAACCGAACAGGAATAATTATTGTTTTGGAAATTCCCGCACTGAGAACCATACACACATGTTATGACGGCGTAGAAGGGTTGTTTAGTTTTCGACAAGTTTATGGCGCTTACATTGTTTTGCGCCAAGGACTTTGAGTGTACTGGATGCAATAGCAATGTGAGACTCGGCAAACAAAGGACATTTGACTTTCATAAACAGTTGTCTCGCATATGCGGGAAATCATTGATTTTCTCGTGTAGTTCCACTACTATACGTTCTACCCCCAAATGCGCACCGCCAACATTTAATAAAGAAAAAGGAAGATTACTCGCATATCCTGTGCACGTCGTCATCGTCAGCATGTCATCACCATTGAATTAATTCCCCACCACACTGTTGGTAGGTGATGCCATTAGAGCCAATACAATTGGAATGAGCATCATTATTTATCGGATTGCCTCTTAAACTTCACATATACAAGCAGATCAAAGTGCTTCTCCATGCCGATTACCTACTTATCCTGTCGCCCCAACCCCAGCCCAGGGACGAGCACATCGTTCCGGGGGAAAAGTGATTTTTCTTGTTGATCCGCCACCGCCCGCCCGGTAATGAACATTAACGCCGATATTTCTTTGCACAAGCCGCCGCATATATCTACACACATATACACACAAATCCCCATCTCAATCATTTATTATAGTGGCACTGCCATTGCCGCAGAGAAAATAATATTATTATCCTGTCAAAGGACATATTTCTCGAGGATTTCCCGAAACTCATTTTAATATTTCATTATTAGATTTCTAGAAATTCGGGTGTCGGTCGGGTGGTGCCTCGTGCGACGCGACGACTGATTTGGCGGTGATGAAGCTGAAACTGAAACAAGACCAACAATTGTCGGTGGTCCTTTGACACATAAGCGATGGGCGAAAGGATAATTCGCGTTCTCACTCGACAAAAATGCTGTGTGCTGGTACACAATGCAGGAGTGCAAAAAACGCACCCCTTTTACACATACGCATCATCACCATCGTATAATGTTCCAGTGGCCATTTAGCAGAGGCGGCTCGGGCTCGAACTCGATGCCCTGCCCTGTGCACACTAGGGGGAAGCTTAATTTGTCTGTTTGCTGGACGGATTTGCGTTTATACTTTTTTTTTTTTTCGTTCGTGTACTCCTTTCAACTGGACTGCTGCTGATGCTAATGCCGATGCCGATGCCGATGCCTCCGCTACCGGCCGACCGTCAATGTTTGGTGTTTTGTAAAACATCAAGGTTAATCCTTTGGACATATGCGGGGTGGATTATCTAGTGTGAAAGTAGATTTTTACAAATTGAAAGTGATTTTCTGGTTAATTGAATTTAAAACGGCCAACGGGGGAGATTTGGTCCGGCCTAACTTCCGGGGGAGACATCGCCCGGGTAATTAAAGGACGTCGGTGGGTTGCCGCCTTGCCACTGCATGCATATAAGTAGGTGTAGGTATAGGTTTCGTGTAGCTTGTCTACACCTAGGAGCCCATTTAAATGATATTACGTGATAATTAGCGATTAAAATGGTAATGCGCTATTCTCCTCCGCGGCTCTCTCACTCACACACGTGTACACACGGCCTATACATACAAAGTAAAACAGTGTCCATTAAATTTTGTTGAAATATGAAAAATGTGTGTACAACACTTTCTCAAATTAATAAAGTAATTAATATAATGACATAGAAACGAAATGTTAACCTCAGTTATTTGACGAAAGCACGCCACCAACTACACCTAGGAATTGGAACAGACCTTGCAGTTTATGGGTAGAAGGTTGTGGCCGCATTTGCATAGAAGGAAATACCCTTCCTTACCTACTTTTTCAGATATATATATAGAACTATGGCAGAGCAAATAAATTAATTGGAAAATTGTTCCAACGCCATGTGAATACGCAAAGTTCAATCGTTAACCTTAGGTTTACAATCGTTTTCGGTACTCAGCTAACGGTTGTTGATTGTAAATGAAAAAGTTCCTCATATTTGACGTAAACACAAAAATGATTTATTGGTGCCGTGCAATGAAACATGAGGCAGGCGGCACTATAGGTGGAAAGGAAATTTGATATGAACAGGAAGAACGTAAATTCGACGTTTTTTCGACTGAAGGTCAAGTCGAGAATTGTCAATAAGAGAATGTTTATAAGGCACTTATCAAGGCAAAACTACACTCCAGGGGGAATCTTTCGATGGAATTCAAAATACAGGTCGAAGAAAACTCAAAAAAAAATTTGAAACAAGTTCGAAGGCCAAAAGGTAGTATATACCCCGCCAATCGGATTGAGCTTAAAGAAACCAGCTTCCGGTCATAAAGTCGTCAACTTTTGAGAGCTTCCTTTCGGGTTCTTGGACTAATCGTCCCAATAGACAAATGGAATGCTGAGGTACTAAAGTTCTTTTCCTACTAAGAGTCTGTAACGAAAAGTCCCCTTTTGCCACACTTTGACCTATTGCACCATCCCGTATGTGACAGGGGACATTTTTATTGGTCACTTAAAAGTCGCACTCACTTAAAGTAAGGTAAAAACCATGTGTACCCGAATGTGATTCGTACTAATCTTTTGTACCAAATAAGGCTCCCGCTTGGAAAGTGACTTTGGTCGCTTTTACCCAATTTTTGGCGGCTGAATTCCCTTATGGGAAATCGGCCTTAATTAAGCAGTGTCGGCACTCTTCGCTGGTTTGCTTTCTCCCCGTCCCCCGTCCTGGGAACCACTCTATCGTTGGGCCGCTAAGGAACCACGCACTCCCCCCCCCCCCTCCCCCTTTCCGAGGGACCACGCTGTCGTTTGGCCACTAAGGAACCACGCCGTCGTCGGGCCGCTCGACCCCAACTTTTCCCCCGGAACCACTCTGTCGTTGGGCCGCTCCCTCCCTTTTTCCCCCGGGACCACGCTGTCGTTGGGCCTCTAAGGAATTGCGCAGTCGTTGGGGCGCTAAGGGGGTTATTGACTTCACCCTAAATTGATATCGTGAGGAATAATTCACAATTTGTATATATAGGCTGTAGTGTAGGCTGCACGTACACAAAATTTTCCTCTCTGAAAGAGTGTTGTGACTTGTGAGGGCTTGTTTTCGTCACTTATAGAGGCTGTTGGAGGCAGATATTGTGAGACCCTTAGAACTACCATCCTCGCGAATATTTTGGGAACTCTTGCACCGAGGACCTATCAACATTTAAGCAGCTTATCATACAGATATACCCCAATCATGCCACCTCATCCTTAAATCTACTTGTGTCATAAAAAAGATACTCCAACATGCACAGGAAATCAGCACATTACCTCGTGCCATCCCATAAGCACACACACATCAGAGTTTATGGCCGGATTATCATGTAGACAGTTTTTGTGCAGTTTTAATATCCCTCGACCATAAATCAATGACGCAAATCTTTATTTAAATACGAAATAATACCTACCACACGCATTTTCGACACGAGACCGTTTTCTGCTCACTTACATACTCCCCCTCCTTCATCCCTGGCTACAAGCATATTGATACTCCATTTGACACACATGCCGCTTGTTGTTGGCTCAAAAGTGAGGGCGAATGAAAACAGCATCAATAAAATTGCCAGCAAAAAACAAGAAAAAAATATCCAAAAAAAACGAAAACCCGCACATTTGAATGTGCACATATTCGTATCTATTCCCAAAGGATAATTTGCATACCTATTGCTTCCGTTTTTGCCGGTTGTCGGTTATCGGAATCTTGAAAATCTCCTTTTGAAGTCATTTGTTATGGCATGGCATGGGTTTCTTCCGATTTGACGCCTCCGGGCCATAGAACCCAAGAACTATACACACACATATCCGAAGCCGAACGCATCCCGCCGCACACCGCATATACACAACACGAACACACATCACTTAATCCTTAAACAAACTTCACTTCCCAAGAGTGTGTAAAAAAGGATTTGCTTGATTTGCTGTAAGGGATTCAAAACAGCACCCACCACCACCCTCGGAGCTGCTTTCACTGTCTTCTTGATAAAGAATGTTATGGAACGTCAAGGTTGCTCTTGCCAGCTCCTGTTGTCCTTCCCGCTCTGCCTCTTCTATATATGAAAAGCCAGTTCAGTTGTTGTCTTTTATCCGAAAGAAGTGTTTGTCCATAAGGGCTACTCGGGTGGTATATTCTTATGTGTGGGAAAAAATGGGATTTTCCTTCAGCATACTTGGCTTCCCTCATCTTTTTGGGTATTCTGAATACCGTATTCATATTCTTTTCCAAGCAAACGGAGCCTTGGTTTTTCAACCCTTCTTTTGACCGTTGGCTTCCGCATGCAAATTTGTGGCATTTGAATGCTGCCTGTTGGCAGATGTGTGACCCATCTCTGGGAACTTATTTTTTTCTGTTTTGAATATTATTGTGTAAAAAGTATGAATTACCGGTCCTGCGGAAGGATATCATGATATTGATGATGTGTTGGGCGCTTTATTGATGGCATAGTACAGCTTTCAGCAACATGTCGAAAATATTGGCTGAATTGTTGTCTGTACTTTGAGCCATTAATCACCTACATCCTTGTTGTTGTACCTAGTAACTTTGTTGTTTGCAAGTCACAATTTATTGGTAGCGAGTTTGATAAGTAGGATGATCCGTGCGGGATAATTGGTAGAAGCTCGGAAGCCGCTTTAGTATTTTTTTTTTCATTTTAGATTAAATTTAGATGTATTGTTTGCGATTCCACCGCGGTTTACTTCATGGATTACAAGAATATCCTTTTTAGATTTTCTCTCTCCAAGCCAGTCATAGCGTAATCTGGTGTACCACAGGGAAGTCATCTCGGACCTTTGATTTGTAACTTGACATTAAACGATGTTGTACGTGTCATTTCACTCTCAGACCTGTAGATCTACGCAGATGATGTCAACGGAATTGTTTAGAACTGAACATGAATAAATGTCAAGCTGTTACTTTCTCCAAATCCCCTGAATTAAAGATCTTATTTCATTAACAACGAGTCTGTCTCCACTGTTTCATCCATTCGTGGTCTGAGCATTATCTGATGCCCAACTTAACTTTCCTTCTCACATCGACAACATTATTAGCAGAGCTAACTCTGCCCTCGGCTTTTTTAACGCTCGTCGAGTTCTCTAACCCCTATGTCACAAAATCCCTTTAGGTACCTATAAGACCTTTTCTTGAATATGCCAGCCAAGTCTGGTCTCCTTACCATCAAGTGCATATTTTGAGAATCGAAGCTGTCCAGCGTATATTCATTCGTTTTGCCTTACATGGACTTGACTGGGATGACCCTAACAGTTTACCTCCCTTTGAGAATCGCTTAATTTACAGGCTCTTAGGACTCGTCGCGATAGCGCTGATATTATTTTTAGTCATCAGTTACTATCTGGAAACATAGATTACCCACTAACACTAATCCTCGTCGTTTAATTCGCTTTTTCCGCCTTCCCCAAACCGTACTGACTATGGCCAACACGAGCCTTTAGAAAGAATGCTTTGCAAAGCAAATATGTTGTCAAACTTGTTTGACCTTAATTGCACCAAAGCAACTCTTAAAATTGCGCTTCACATAAATACATCATTACCTTTTAACCTATAAATTGTTGTATTTAATACAAATTTTTTATATTTAAATAATTATTTTATGTATGTTTGCGATTTTCTTTTTACCTTCAATATTTCTATCTTATATATAAGTTTACTTGATTGTTAATTTTTATACGCTTGTGTTAAGCAATAAAATTAAATGTCTGCTAAAAATGTGGCATATTGATGTATATAGGACAAAGTTTTGTTGGATTAAGTTGGCTTAAGTTGTTGTCAAAAATTGCTGAAAATCATTTTTAGTTGAGCCAAACGCTTAAATGGGTGTGCATACCTATAATCTGAATGCAATCGTACATTGGCTTAAGCCAGATTACTTCGGCGCAACCTTTACATTTCTCTGCCTTTAATCTTCTGGGAAATCTTCAACGACTCTCGAAGTGTATGGCTCACTGGAAAGTAGTAGAGACTTGCTTCTAAAAATGTTTGAGGACACGGTTACATCTCATATGATATATAATATAGACCACAATTGTTGCATTGTACGAGAGTGTAGCAACAGGCATCATATAACCCGATCTTGGGGGGCTTAGAAATTAATAACCACTTGTCCCCTCCCACGTAAGCTAGCGCTCCCATGTGCTCACATGATCCTGAATCCTGTCCTACCTACCAATAAAATACAAGCAAATTCTTAATTTCGAATCACCGGATAACCTGTTTCATGTGTGTCTGCCTGGTAAAATTTTACCATCCCCCAAATATCCTGTCAGATGCAAATAAATTATGCGTGCTAGATAATAGTTACCTATATAGTAGGTACGGTCCATGTGTTGGAAAAAGTGTATCACGGAAAGAATACATCCGCAGGCGCTATTTTACATAGTATTAAGCAAGTTGCCCTGTCTGTAAAACTATTTAAAGAATTCCTTTGATCCCTTTCGCCGTAGTGGGACTTTCGTTTACCTTTTTCAAGAGGGGGTGTTAATGCTTTCTCTACCGTGAGTGCATGTTTCACTTTGGGATAATGTTCCTGTAGTAGTTTTTATGTCTTTTTTTACCAAATAAATATTTTCTTAATTAAATATTTGTAAAACCCGATTGCGGTGCTTTGAAGTGTATACGTAGGTACCTCTTTCGCACGATATATTTATGCAATTATTTTCATAGTCAAAAGTAAGGTTCAAATTGACCAAGAACTAGTTAATGCCCTGGGCAATACAAATGTTATGTGGGGTTTAACTTGCCCTGGAAAGCCCTACAATCATGTCCGTTTGCTCGAATTTTTAGTTAATCCTTTAGTTAATGAAAAGCTGCTGTGTTTATTGGGTTTAATTTTCGCTCCTGTCCTAGTTTCAATTTCTGTTGTGGTTAACATGTATATCTCTGCAAAACCGAAGCTTCAACTCAAACTGATAGCTCAACCTATCTGGGACCTACCTCTTTCTTGAGCGTATTTTGTAGACTGAACACAGACTTGGAGAGCTTCCGCCCAATATCCAGGCTATAATACAGCTCTGGAGCCTACAACTTTTCTCATCACCACTGGTAGACAAATCCGCCAGTGTTTTAGTCAATTTAGAAGTAGGCTCTCAACCTCAAGCTTCTGGAAAAATTGAAAAGCCTATAACGAAAACATCCTTTTCTTAATATCAATACTACTGCGTTATACAACTGGATATTAAATATCCTCATTTAGATGGGGACATGCAGTCTAATCACCGTCCATCGACAACCGTCGCGACATTTCCACTTCTCTAACAACAACTAATTGAGTCGCCTTCCTAACCCATCTCCGATATAATAAGCACAAAGGAAACCAATCGAGTATAATAACCAACAAAGTGGGTAGAAAATTATGACATTGTGATTGTGCGCCCCCTATATCGATTGACAATATCGATAATGATCTGCAACCCCTTGTCCCGAAAAGGGGTAGCGTTGTTTGCTGTGACATTTAATTTACGATACATTTATGTTTTATTGCATTGCAGCCAATAAAACACATTTGACTCAAATGTAAACGAACCCTTTGCACGGTGACCGCAATAGCGAGAACACAACCCACCTTTGCGTGTCCGATTGGCCATTTGAAGATTGTGTAGCTTCGATAACTATACCTACTATACCAACTAGTATAGTCCTGGACGGAAGGTCAATTCTATGGATTTTTAATTGTGCAGAACTCAATCGGCTGGCCGGCCGGCGGCGTGCCGCGGGTCCTTCGTGTGCTATATCGATGAATGTGTATGAAAATCAACTTCCGCGGTCGGCGTGGCGGCAGCATAACACCCCCGCACCATGTACACAACGTTTTATAGCAATTTTATTGATAGCGCCATTGTGGTACGAATTATTGTCGATCGGCACGCTAATTCGATTCGAGGCGGTGGCAAATGCCACAGCGGCTTTATTTATTGATTGTTTGACGGATTTTTGGTATCTGATTTCGGAAGTTGGCAAATTTCCATAGTTGTCCCCTCGAATGGCCACCGACTAATGACTTCGATTGACTCATTGCTGCATGGAGTACGTGCAAGTCCTTTATTTGACTCGGCAAACAATGCGATAAGATAAATACCGGCGGCACTGACTATGCAAATTGGACTTTCAAAATCCGACCCCTGGCGATATACACAGTATGAATTTAAGGGACTATACCACCGTGCGTGTTCTAATAGTCGCGTTGATTTTTGCACTTAATTCGCTTTGTGCACTATTTTCGCGACACAACAATCGGAATTAGTCATATCAGCTCAATGGAGATTCGATTTCGTCAGCATGTCGTACGATTAGAAGCTCATACGACAAACCTTTAAATTTCTTTTAGGCAAGAGAAATAGGCCAATAGAAGATCGAGCTGGAATCGGCCGAGACATAGAATCTCCTTGCACCTTCTACCATCTATCGCATTGGTCTTGCACCGGAATTCATAAAAACAATTTCGGCAATTTTTGCCGTGTAATTAATTTATTTGCACCCGGGGTTCATGTCCAAAAGATACAAATCACTTGTAATGCATCCACATTCAGTGAAAACTATGTTGCGAACTACATTCAGTTCGTTTTTGACACATCCTATACAGTAGGCGTGAAAGCACCACATGAACTCCCTGCCATTTGACGGCAATCCATCAGCTGCGATGTCCTCCAATGTACTGCGGCTATCCATTCTCATGCGAAACGCAAGCAAGGGCCTATCCTACACGCATCACTTCTACACATTTCTAAGCCCACTAAAATATAAAAAAGGACCTCATTATCCCATAAAATGTGAGACAAAGACCACGTTGACAAATGATGTTATTAATGATGGAACTTTATGCGTTGTCCGTGGCTCGTCGCCCGCCCCTCGCGCCCAAGAAACAAGGTGCGGAATTTTAATTATTTAATTAATTTGAATCACTGATTCACGCAAGCAAGCAAATAATAAAAATGATAATAACAATAATTATGAATATTATCCGATTAGAGGTGTCCCGTGTACGGTGTCCGGTGTCCGGTGTCCCCATATGTGCAGCTAAAGTTCGGCAGGAGTGGACGCGTGGTCATCAGCGAACGCACTTTTCACACACAAGGAGTAGATCAAACATCCTGATATCCGTCGTCCACAGATGGACACAAATGCGTGCATACACACAATTAATAGTTATCTAGTTATTTAGATGAAGGTGTGACCCGCGGCGGTGCATGTCAACTCTGAGTGACGAATGATGTCATTTTCGTCAGATGGCCATAGTCATGTCTATAGTTTTGAGTGTTTCATTTCGATACTGTACGTTACATGTGTCTATGTGTATAGATCGTATTCACCCCCTCCTGGCAATGAAAAGTTGGGCATCCTTTCTTCGAAGTTCGCATACATCATACGAAAGGGATGGGTTCATACCCAGGCCTACCGCGTCAGCGGGAGATATCCCTTTTGAATTATGATGAGAAAGGCAAAGCTGTCAATGGATGCGAGCGGCGCCGTATTCGTAATAAATTGCCTTCAGTGCGTCCTGGCTGAAGATAGAGCCATATGTAAATTTCCGGGAGGCGGCCTATATCGATATTCAAAATTCGGTACGACACGATGGGATAAACTCTTTCGATTCAACGGAAATCCACCCCACGCAACCGGCTTTCATACTGAAGCTTCCCCCTTCGCATGAATATGACATTCAAATACTTTGGCATATTCAATTCCATTATTTTATGAGATGGCTATATGAACTCCGGCACAACAATAGACAGTTTGATGAAGCAAACCAATAAATCAGTTGAAAAAGAGAGAAACCCACAAGATTTGGTTTGAAAGGGGTGGCTGGGGCTGCTCTATGAAGTATTTTCTTACGAGCGTCTTTTATTGCTCCTTTAGTCGTGTTCGCTCCTCCATTGGAGAGCGTGCTGGCAGTTCTGTTCTGTGCTGTCAGTCTGTAAACGACTTAGTCGCATTTTAGCATTTTGCCGATTGTGTGAATGTCAATTTCAATATTTCCAAAATAACAATATGACTTTATGAGCTTGGAGTCGATTGTCATGCATGCAAATAGCCTCATTGAAGATTGGCGGCTATAGGGTGGGTGCTTGGTAAGCACTTAGAGTGATTGGGCAAAAAACAGAATTTAGGAAGGCGACATTATGAAATGGTTGAAATGTCAATTAACTGAATCCTTGATAACTCAAAACGTTGTATTCAGTGAGCCTCGGCTATACGAGTGGGTCCTAGTTTTATGTTACAGGTGTGAGCACAAGTTTGGATAGAAATACTTGAACATTCGGCATTGGTAATGTTTGTTCAACGCTTGCGAAAACCATGTGTTTATCTTATGGTTTTGTTCTTAGTTTCAGTTTTCGTATTTTTTATTGCGTCACATGGGCCTACATGTGTATGTTCATCCCAGTATTCGGAAACGAAACGACGTGAGTTGTCACAGATAACTTCGATCGTCCCGTAAAGAACTTTGACGTACCAAGCTATACAATCAATAGTGAAATGAAAAAGTGTTTTTGGCGTAGTTTTATATTGAGAATTGCGCCAACAAAAGTCTGACAATGAATTTCAATGTACCTATCTATCTATCAACCTCCCAAAGCTTAAATTAATACTCTAAACAGGTTTTTAAAAAAGAAGATGACATGAAGATTAAACCTCTTAAAGAGCTTAAAGTAAGTAAGTGACCACCAAGAACTTAAATGAAAAATTTTATGGAGAGCTTAGATCAGGGGACAGTTTTGCGAAAACCAATATCGCGGTCACCTGCGATGCAGATTATTTTTCTTGCTTAACATCATACCATTAAGTACTAAAGGGGGCTTCGAAATTCGATTGGCATTGAGTGGAGGATGCGACAACCGAGAAGGTATACGTTACTCCCTTAAGTTGGGAGATGTTATTGACATTCATTTTTGGGTAATTTTGGCTATTTCCTTATTCCCTTATAAATTAAAAAGAAAGTAATATAAATGTAATTTCCACTTAATATTTGTAAAAACTCTATTTTATACTCCTTTCTGGCCATATGTTAACATTTTTGCAGTGGCTACTGAGCGAGGAGGTCCTTTTTTAAACCCCGAACACGAAAGATTTGTGTCTATTGTCCCACCGATTGTCTTAGCTTATGCTAGTGTTAAATATTGTCGAAAATCCACTTAAGTTTGGTCGAGATACCTGAGTGATTATTCGCGAACAAACCTTCCGGGATTTGGAATCCCTTTTTTTTATATAAAAAACAAAAAAAAACTTATTGTGGTTCTGCCATTCAAAACTTCGTCAATTGAGTCGCTCAGATATGCAATCAAAAGACCTTTGCAGTCACATCCAAAATTTGGCTAACATTTTGTGTGTCAAGCCATTATTTGGCCCTTTAGGTGCTGCCGGGCTTTAATATTATACTTTAGATAAAGTCTTGAGCTGATTCAATTACAATGTCTGGTCTGTAGTTGAGCACATCGTTACCAAGTCAGTGCTTTCAGCGTTAATTTTAGTGTCGAAAAACTAGATTCTAGCGCTTGGGCGTTTTTTTTAGTGCTTAAAAAGATATTTTAGTGTTTTTTTAAAGCTGCCGCTGCACACCGCCTTTTTTGCCTATTTTGCAGGCATACATTGCATTGGAAATTTAAAAAAAGAAATTAAAGTGTACCTATATACGTTCCTATTTTTTTTTAAGTTTTATTGAAGTAGCTATTTATTTTTATTTATTTTTATTTTACTGTGCAATCGCCGTATACGTGAATATGAATAAACTTTAGTTGTTGCTGCTTTTTTACTTTTAGTTTTTTTTTTTATCTACTCTAGAGCTGTTTTCAAACAAATTACAGTTTGGTGTTGACAATTTTAAAAACATTGCTCAAACGCCAGAATGTCTTGTCAACGCTATGTTGAAGAATTCAATCTTTGAATTTCGTAAAGTTAGGAACCTTTGTCATTTTCAAAAACACACCACTCAAAACATCTGCCTTTCAAAGGATATAAATTATATAACTACCTATGCATTCATTTTTTCCTCACTTGCTACACAGGAGAAAGTTTCTAAAGATCAATCCAAAACGTTCTCATTTTTTCACTTTCTCCATTACGTAGGTAGTAAGAGAAATATATTGTTTTCGAACAAAATTTCGGAATCGAGATATTAATCAATTCCGACATTACGATAATAGAGGAACTCCGGTTTGTCCGTCCTTCTAAAGACCGATTGTGTTCAAACTTTGGATTTGTTGCTTGTGGGCTTACAGTTCGGTCGTGCTTTTTTTCGCAATGTAACCTCAATATTTATAATACTTCCCACATTAAATGTTCGTACCAGTTTGATTTGATCGAAAACGGCTCTATCGATTTCAACCAAAATTGATATTTAAGCTTATGTAGGTGAGATTACCATGATTGCATACTCAGTTTTTGACTAAAAATTTCGAACAGCGGTAGATACTTTTGAAATTTCAACATAATTATCTCGAAAACGGTCCATATGTTACAATTTGTTTCAATACAATTGCAACAAAATTTAATTTCTAAGGTAATGTGGTCATTTATAACTTAATAGCAAGGTCAGTTTTTCTTTATATTATCGTACAATGGATTTTTGAAAATAGTAATTTTTTAAAATTAACTTTTGTTTAGCTTACCTGAAAACGGCAAAACGATTTTGACCAAAGTGCAAACTTAAAGTCAGATTGATGCTTTCAAAATTAGATTTAGATTAGATTAGATTTTTTATTTCATTTCAATTGTTAGAATAGTTCTTACAGAGTTTAAAAAAAAAAATATTAACAAGCATGGCTTTTATGCCGTCTGCCTAGTTGACAAAGCAAAATTATATTAACATGAAATAGGATCTTTAATCTTTTTTTTACCCCCCTTAAAAACTTTCACTTATAATTCGCTCTCTATAGCCTAGCGCCAAATTGCAGTATTGGAATAGTTTTTTAACTTCCATCTCGTTAAGCAGTGATATAACTTGGTCTTCAGTCAAAAAATCGCTTCCAAATGTGTTCCTCCTAGGCTCCTTTAAAATAGGACATTTTCCCATAAAGTGAAAAGTATCTTCTCTTTCGAACGAGTTACACAATGAGCACAGGATGGGTAGATCCTCTCTATGTGGAATAAAGTTTAACTGCAAGAGCTCTCCACGTAACTTGAACATTATCGATATTACGTCGACGCCATTTTGATCTCGAAAATAGTTTTTCTCATCCAGGGCCCATGTTCTGTAATTACCACATCGATATATTTATCACTTAAACGATATTAATAGAAAAACATGTTACTATGTTTTCGATGCGAACATTTATCGCATGAGTTACAGAACATGGGCACAGATTATGATTCAATCGAGAGTACACGTTCCTATAGAGTGATCCTGTGGCGTTGTTCAACAATCTCTCTCTATGTTTTAAGTCAACCGCAGAAACCAGCTGGTACAGCAGTCTTTTCCAATCATCGCAGTTACTTAAATCATCTAGATTGAGGTCCATCTCGCAGTCGCTAGCAAGGTTTATCCATTCAGCAAACCAACTTAATTTGGAGCGTATGACTTGGAGAGCCGCTATCTTCGGGAGCCGGTGATTAGGCATCATCATGATTTTCAGAACGTAGTCTATTTGCATTTTTAGCGTTCTAATGAAGAGAGGCGATAGACCTGCTACCAACATTTTTTTTGGTGCTTTCAAAATTATTGTGTCCTTAATTTTCAATTCGAAGCACCGAAAACGCTAATTTTAAAAACTGCTCATATCTCGAAAACCCCAACTTCGATTTCGATACAAATCTGGAACGAAGTAATGCTTACATCCTGAACAATAACTTGTAATCGGGCTTCAGCTTAATAGTTACGCAATAGTATTTTCAAACTAAACATTGCAATATTTGGTTTTGTCTGCCAAATTTAACAAAAACCGCTCTAACGATTTTGATCAAAATTCAAATCTGATAATAAAATAATGTCTACTAATTTAAATCGCATACATAGTTTTACCAACGTATCTAATTCTAATAAAATAAGAAAACAAGCATTTCAACCAACCTAAACAAAAAGATGTTGATTCATTTTTAGAGATGTACACGTTACCCGTGACGAGTAATTTTACTTACTTATGACCGTAAAAAACCATCAATCAAAATACAGGTAATTGCACATCACTATTCGTTTTAGAACGCATCCATTGGTTTCTACATAATTTGTTCTGTGGATGAATGTGAAGTCTCCAATACGCATTGGGCTAGCCTGGGGACTACAGACCATTCCCTCTCGCCTAAGAGAGGAGGCCTATGGCCATTAGTGGGACATATACCTACAACGTGTAATTGAGTATGCTGAAAATCTCGAAGTTTAATAAAATTAAACTGAGTACTTACAACGTGACGATTTTTACTAATAGGGCCACATCAAAAGAATTTGCCACGGACCCCAGATGGTATAGTTACGCCACTGAAAACAACCAACCAAACATTTTGACCAACGGGAAAGTTTCGTTCGACCCAGTCGTGCACTTTATTTAAGAAAAGTAAAAGCCTGGCTGTTTACTGCAGACTACCTATAGTACGCAAGAATTGAAAAATTTTAAATTTCTTAATTGATTTGATTTATTCAAAGGGTTCCTAGGGATTTTAAACTCTAAATATGTTTCGCTTATTGTTAATCATTTAAAAATTTTATATGATCTGTTTGTAGGTATACCCCACATCAGTTTCTTCTTTTAATTCTTCGCAGCTGACGGCCATTCACGCTGACTTTATGTTAAGAATGGTCTCATTTTCTTTCCGCTACGTAACTTAGCATTATTTATAAGTAATCGTTTGCCTTATTGCTATGTTTTATTGAATAAATGGAATGAATAAATATATAACAAAAATTAAAAAAGTAAATAAAAAGAGTCATGTGGCCATTGAAGAATGACAGTTCAATTGTAACTTAATGCGGAACAAATTTACAATGAACAATGTAATTTCACATTTAATAAATTTACAACCTCCTTACTCGGATGGATGGATGGATATGGAGTGTAGGCAAAGGTGCCTCTGCCCATTTTATTATTTTATTACAACCATGACAGTTCAATTGAATTCCAGAGAGAACGCAGTTCTTCGACAATCCCCAAACCCCAACCTTTTGCGTCAGTGTGTGTGTGTTTGGGGCTCTATTTCCCCAGCTGTGTCAGGATAAGCACAGCATAAGAATAAGAGTTGTTTTCTACCAGACAAAAGATACCAGATTCCAGATACTATCGGAGAGCGCTCTACTCCAGCTCCACAGCGACATTGATATTTGATACTGAAAGTCTGAAAGAGACTGAAAGAGAGGAGGACTCACTACGCACCAATACCAGTGGCCCTGGGAAGGAAATTAACCATGCTGAGGTGAAGAGTTTCTCTTTTTTTGACACAACACCAATTTAATCCAAGTGCTTGTTTTTTCTTCTTTTTTGAATTTCATTTCTTTTATTTCGGTTATGCAGGAATCGACAGACGAAAGAAGTGTTTTTTTTTTTTTGTCAGATTTTTTGTCTCATCTCTCTTCGATGGAATTCTTTGCTTGGATGCTGATGCAAAAGTTTTTTCTACACCACGCCTCCTTTGATTTTGCTGCGTTAAGGTGCCGGGGAGACGGGTAAATGGGAGACGTCTTTTCCGTCGCTGGCTGGTGCTACAGCAGCAGAGTTGTGTGTGCATGGATAACTTGCAGATTTAAACTGTGGGTGTAGAAGACATTCAATGTAGTATCTAGCTAGGATGATGTTGTTATTGTTGTTGGCAATTGTTAATGTTGGCTGGGTTCGAAGTAGGTAGGTGCATCATGGATGGTACATTTGGTGGGTGGCTATGGCTATATGCGGCTATATAGGTGGTTGAACGAGGACGCGGTCGTGAAGTGCACTTTCTGATGATTTTCCGGGCTTTCTTGGAAATTTGAGCTCAGACAAAATGGCATGAGTGAGTAGCGTTGATTGGAGGTGTGATGAGGTGAGTATGCGAGGTCAGACGGCGATTTTTTATACCTTTTTCTTCCCCCCCTTTTACATTTGTTTGATCTTTTACAATTTCACACCATTTATGTTGAGGACGGTATAAGCATGTGTCCCTTAATCCCACTTAGGGTTTGAAGAAAGGAAGAGGAATTGTATTGGTATCTGGATGGGTGACTCTTGTGAGGAAAATATTCGTATGTCGGATTGTTGGCTATATAATTGTGTCAAAGTTGGCTAATTGAATACATAGGAATATTTTAAAATGTTGGTAGTTATCTCATCGAAAAAAGAAAACCTTTTAAAGCTGTTCTACAAATCTACAGACTTTTCGTTTACAAAAGGTATCAAACAGTTAAAATTACTTGTCAAACACCTGACAAGGCTGATGAAAATTGATAAAAATTGATGAAAAAATTCAGCAAATGAATGAAGTGTTACGAAAATTACTGAGCGGTGCGCACCTACTTCAAACACCAAGCTTTAATAGGTATTCCTTTTTTTTTCTCAGAATATGACAAACAAAAATATCAAGTTATTCAAGCTTAGAATAAAATTATTATTTCCCGTCCACCCTGTATGTGGATTCCCACTTCAATGAGAAGGCTCCGTTGCATTCAAATATTTGATATTTAATATAGGTATATTGACATAAGATATCTCTGTACATTTGAGAATTAAAATTCTTATAGAACACATTTTCAGGTTTAGTTAGGCTAGAGTGAGTACAAAATAGAAATAATAGAAATATTTAACAGTATAGGTACCTATAAAAGGAATATGTATGAAAAAGAAAGGACATTTTTAATTGATTTATAGATTACATACAATTCGATTATTATCACCTATTAATATGAAATTATATAACCGAGTAGAGAAATTTCAGTAGTTATTAGAGAAAAATTAAAACACTGGAGAAGGCAATTTGTTTAGTTCAACATTAGACCGAATACCAATGGGTAAAAGGTTCCACAAGCTATTGGCATGAATGAAAAATAGTATGCGCGAAGCAAAGCAAAGTGTGCGTACCTATAAGCGGATTCAATGATGTGTAACGAGTGGATCTATTTTATGTAATTTTTTCGTATAGATTAGGTGGCTGTTTTCTAAAAATACCTATGTAACATTTCCAAGGAAAGTGCAGAATTTGTATTTTAGAAAGCTGTCGAGAGTACGGAGGTTGAAAACATATACCGAGCAATAAAGTTAAAAGCCACATTCAGCCCACGGGATGAGATACCTAGAGTCCATATCAGAAGAAAACAGCCTTTGCCAACTTTACCTTAGGTAATGGGCCTTAACAACAACCAAACAGTAAACTCGAGTTTACCTATTTTCGAAACTAACTATAGTTTCGACTTTTAATTTGTAGGTACCAACAATCGAATTAATCGGAACTTTAATTACATCTGACTTTATCGCAAAATTATGACAGTATAACTCGAATGCGTTATAATTTTTTTTTTTGAGCTTTCAAATAATTTGCTGAAATTGGCATTTGCTTGTATTTTGAGTAGATATCTTCTAATTATTTACTTTTTCAATAAATGAGTATATACTTGCTAATATTCAAATAGTTAACAAGTCTGTGTTTTCTCGTAAAAGAAAAATGTATAAAAGAAAAATAGACCTGTTTGAGAAATAATGACGAAAATGAATTATTTGGGCACTACAGGTTTAGTATTAGTTTTTTTTTTTTTTTTAATAATATTTTGATTCTACTTAAACTTCTTTAACAGATTTACCAAAGACACTGCACGATTTATAATAAATAACGTTCGCGAAGATTTTGCCCCAATAACTAGGAATCGTGGAGCGCTGTCTGCTGAAATTATTGCTTTAAAAACAGCATTAATGAAATGTCCGATTTGATGCATAAGGCAAACAAAAAAGCTTTATATTTTGAGATGAGACACTTCTAATATATTTAAATAACTTACCAGCTCAACTTAGGCCCCAGTTATAGCCATACGTAAAATGCAACCGTAAAAAAAATCATTTTCATACTGTTCCCACTTTTTCTGTTGCATTTTACGTATGGCTATAACTGAGGCCTTACCTAATTCAACCGACGTTTAAACTTAAATAATGGGTTAGACTCGACCTTCTTCGGATCGAAAATTACTGTCTCGATTATCGTAAAGTCAAAGATAACTTTATTATTATTACGCAATTTATTTTAAAGTCGACTATTGCACTAAAGTCGATTCTAAATTTGGTTTGTTAGTAAGGCCGAATGTCGATTGGAAGAAAATGTCTACTTACAGAAAGACCATGCATATTTTAGCTAAAATACTATTAATATGATCATCCCATGATAATCTGTTGTTGAATGTAATGCCAAGGTTTTTTACTTTGGAGACTAATTGAACTTGCGTTCCATTCAGAAGAATAGATGGAAATTCGTCAAGGCAGCTCTCACGTTTAAAAATAGGCAAGCTTTAATTTTAGTGGGGTCGGGGTGCAGCGTTAGCTTATTTTACTTTGACCAATTGTCAATAGCGGATTAGTCAACATTGAATTTTGTTATTGCATCCTTAACAAGATAACAATGGAAAGATATAATAAAGTTGCACATCGTCTGCATATAGTTATATGGTATTTACAGTGAGATGAAACGGACGGCAGATCAAGAATTGATCCATGAGGGACACCAATGTTCACAGGACGGAAAGACGAAAGCTGGTGATTGTGGGAGACAACTTTTTTACGATTGGTTAGGTACCTACCTATTACAAGATTACTTTGTTGGACGAGTTACAAATTTTGAAGAATGTTGCAAATTTAAAACAAAGAATCGAGGGAATAACTGAGCCAAAGGCTTTGGAGAAATCAAGCAACGTGAGTATTGTTAAGATTATTGTTTCAATAGCTTGTCAAACATCATCCGATACCTTCAAAAGCACGGTAGTACAACTATGTCCTGATCGGAAGCATATGAGATTTTTTTAATGTGATATTTTTAAAATGTACTCGTTCTTCTTTCGACTTTTTAAAATTGGTCTAAAAGAGCATTGCTCATAATACTGTAACGGTTTTGGGCCGTGCGTTCATCTGAAAAAATAATTATAGGTATTTTGCTGCCCGATTCCAAAAAAAAAATTTTCTGAATAATGTAAAAGGCAAGATGCGAAAATCGATGCTTGGCCATCCGACACGGTTTCTTCGAACCAGTAGCATGTAGCAACTTTTTTAGAGAAGTTATAAAAAGCAAAATTGTGGCAACATAATTTTGTTCTATAGTACAATGCTCTCGCCTTTATAGATGGACATATTTTAACAGCCTGAACGTCCATTGTCAAGATATGACAAAAACCATTTTCTGCGTTCTTTTTGTCTTTGTCTTTTTCTTCTCTTAACCGATTGTTATCTGCAACATGCCCTTCATATTCATTTTCAAGCAGCTCTCCACTTTTGTGCTTGAAACAAGTGTCGCACCAATCTTTTTTTGGTCTATACAGGCCAAAATTAAACTCCTTTAATAGTCGCAGTGGCTTAGTGGTTAGTGTGTTGGACTACTAAACGAGGGGTCCAGATTCGAATCCCGCAAAAATCCAAATTCCAACACTGCGCCACCTCTCGCGAACGTCTGACAAACATCCGAGAGTATAACTGTCATGAAAGAGCTTCTCAATCGGCCCGTTTGGAACCGGCATAAAATTGTAGATCCCTTCCATTCGTTCCAAAAATTAAAAACTCACACAAAACGAATGGTTGCGAGAAGCTAGGCCCTGGGTCCCTACAGGCCTGTTGCGCCAACTATTAAAAATTATTATTATTAATAGTTTTCTCAATTCTGTGTGAGAGAGAGCTTCATTTCCAGTTTCATTACACTTCCCTATATAAGCCCTATGAACGTCCATAATATTTTGAAAATTTTGCTCAAGGTATAATTTTGTAGTATCTTTTCTGCAGTAGTGGGAAAGTAATTTGCTAAGACTCTGTAGAAATTCTTTCATAAAACACAATCGGAGATCTCTTTGATTTATAGCTAAACTTTTAATATTTGTTGTGTTGTTTCAAGTGTTGTCTTTTTTTCACATTTTGCTTCTTTTCACCCAATTCAGTATCGACCGCTCTTTTATACCTATAGTGGCTATGTACATTTTCTTACATACCTGTATCAAATCTCCGTTTTTAGCTCTTAAAGAATATTTGAATGCAGATGTTCAAAGTGACTGTTGTATAAACAAAAACTTTTCTTTCTTCCCAGTTTAGATTGGACCAGATACGTTCAAAAATAATATTCCTATCTTCATTAGATAGTTTGTAGCATTCGTTAAGGGCCCTTTCAGTTTGAATTTACATTTGCAACGATCTCCTATTACACGAGCTTCCCTTTCTACGTTTTGAAATGTATTTTTCTGATCTTTCGGTTTTGAAAATGGCAAAAACGCCTTTCCTCTCATTCTGAGCTCTTTATTTTCTTTTTTCTGAATTTTCTTCATTTTCTTAGCCGGGCTTAGTTCATTATCTTAAATAGATACAAAAAATTAGCATTTTATTTTATAATGACGTAATAAATTGCCACCTTCCATTTTTTTCAGAATTTGAAATTAAATCTTTGTTTTCATCGATGTCGAGAATTGTGATTTCGCTTAACTCCTCGCTTGAACCCTCATCTTCGTAAGATTTGATTGACATTTTGTTCTGATTCACATCAACATAAGACAAATCTTGAGATTTCACGTCATCATCTAAGCGAAATAAAAAACATTCAATAATCCTTGAACAGATATGAAGGATTGAAGGGAGCTATAACTAACGTTACTCAGAAGATTATTCAACGATTTTTGCACAATATCATCATCGAATTTTCAATAAGTATCATAGGCTTTACCCTTTTTCAGGACTAAGTTCAGCATTAACATTCCCTGTGAAGACATTATGGATTTAAGTACCACGTAAGTGTGTACGAAAATATTAAAAAAATTAAAGCAGGACCTCGTATATGTTTGCCAAAACTACATTTGGAATAACGATAAATTGCATAAATATATACGTAGCTTATTTTAGTCATAAATTTAATTGGAACACTTACTCTCACCGATTTAACTTTTTTTAAAAAAAAAGAACCCTTATTTCAGTTAAAAACACGAAAAAACTTCACAACGATATAAATACTCAACTTTCACTTTGGAGACTTATGAGGTACTATTTCATTTTTGGTGCGAAATATTATACGAGTTTGCGGTTTCTGCAAATTTTTTAGAACAACATTTTTACGCTGAGAATATACCAATAGATGGCTCTGATTTTACAGATTATTTTGAGAAGATAATATTTTTTTTAACATTTTTCTACTTACGAGGTCCTACCGTTTAACCCTCGATATATAGATTGCCAATTTAGATGGTAGCACTCAACAAAAAGGTTTAGCAAATTAATATTACAAAAGTCAAGATATTCGAACGATTGGGTTGGTGACGTTCTACATTCAAATCTAACATACAGAAAACAAGATCGTGGTATGAGAAAGCTGGAGCAGACAGTTGTTGGTCGTATTTTACAATACCTTGATCACAGACAGGGACTGCCTCTAACAAGGGCTGTGTTCTATTTGGAACAAAATGGGTAGCAACAGACGAGTTAGGATTTTTTTTAAACGCGCACTACATGAACTATTGAGTAGGTTTATGTTAAGGCTACCACATACTATGATTTTTTGGTGATAGGTGATTAATTTTCTCTATAACTTCTGATATGTTAGAAACATCGGGAGAAGCATAAATTGATCAGATCATTGCTGTTTGGTCGCCACTAAAAGCCTCAATAAAAACGTAGTGTACCAAAATTATTTCGAATTTATTCAGACGAATTAGGCGAAATGGGCGCATCTAATTCAAAAAATTAAAACGGGTTGGGGTCGAAATTCTGGCAAGGTCAAAAATTGAAATAAATATAGGTATCTGTAATTAAATCCAATAAAGGAAAATATTAGGTAATATTTTGGCTGTTTGTTGACAAAGTTGAAAAATATTTGTTTTCTTTAAATTCGTAAATTAAAAAAAAAAAACAGATCTAGCAGAATTTATTTGTTTAAAATATCAGAATTTTAAGAAGCAGCATTTTGTAATACATAAAAGAAAAAAAAAATTTTTGAAAGCAGAATTTCGACCCACTCCCATTAAAATAAAACAAAAACAATGTCCATTAAGGGCACTTATCTCTTTTGAGGCTGCGTTGGCAGTTGGCATGGCAGCTACCTGGCAAGAGTTTGTAGAGCCGAAGAAGTTCTATAACAGTCGATACCTACTAATTGAGAAATATCTCCTGTATACCCAAGGCTTTACTGGCTACTTTTGTATCTTTATCGATCCAGAAACAATATCAACAATATATTTTATATTGTAATCATTCAATAGTATTATACCCGAGATGGAACTCGGACTGTTTTTCAAGGCAATTTTAATTCAACGAATGTGTCCAGTGCAGCTCATTTTGACACTCAGCACTCATACTTATAAAAGTGTGAAAGGTGGTCGCAAAATGCAATTACCAACACCCAACAAAAGTCCGACTGTCTTTCACTTCGGTAAAAAGGCTAACCCCTGATCGATATACAACCCATAAAGATACCATGACTTCCCCAATACGGTTATAAGCGACACCTCAAGCAACGCGCGGCCTCTAAAACTCAAAACTGCACTTATCCAACTTTAAAATGTAATTAAGACTTCTTCCTGCAAACACCATGAACCATAAATCTACTACATCAACATGCAAACCCAACAAATTCGGTCAGCCCATGGCATATTTTCCTAAGAAAATTTCATCAGCTTCCCGATGTGGCATTCCCTAGGTCTAGCCCATATGTACAGAATCTAAAAACAAAACTGACTAGATTAATTCCTATCGATAGATCATCAACGCGTTGGCCGGTGCACATGTATACGGAGACTGGGAATTCCGCCTCTCCTTCGCCATTGAGAGCCATAGCTAATCCAACACCTTACGACGCTCGAAGATATTTAACGCTATCATTTGCATCTACTTAACACACTCGCAAGATGAATGGACTCCTTGGTAGTTTGTCAGTGCATCATCGTCCGTCGTCCGTCGTCCGTCGTCTTCGTGGCATCCGAAAATCTGCTTAACTATGTGCATGTGCTTGGCGCAAAAATAGAAACGATTCCTAAGCGTGCATATATATAGTGATGCGCTGCTCCTTCCACATTTACGCTGCACCACGGTTGGGGCATAAGGGTATGGGTATCCACTATCCGTTATGACATTTTAACTATAGCGAAGGAGTTGGAATTTACGGCACAGAAAATGTGCAATGGCCACAAAACGACCTGCCTTGGGCTATCAATTAAAACGCGCAACACTTTGCGCAAAATTTATGACGAAGCACTTAAAGTTCCTTTTATAGTTTTACATCCGGCCACATGGAGCTGGCGATGATGATGACGACGCGACGGATCAATGCGAATGGCACAAGATTAGGCAGGTCGCATCACTACGTATACCTATACTCGTAGGTATACGAGTGCCGCATGTGTCAATCGATATTGACAAATGACGCCGGTTGCATATAGCATCTGTCAGAGCCAGGAGGATGTGTCGTTTCGTTTGGGCTGCAATTTGTTTAGGGCCAGGCAATTTATCGATAGCCTTGAATCCGAAACAATATAAATGACCCTCAATTAGAATCGACATGAACAATCTGAGATAAAAGAAATCGAAGGTATTAATAACACGAAGCCATTATGCTAATAAATGGTCATGGAGACGGAACGAAGACTGCTGCTGTTACTGCGTCCACTTAGTGTTCCTTAAATGGCCCCATCAGTCGATCAATTTTACGACGCTGTAGCTGTAACAATGGGAGCGAAGTTTGTCACCGACTGGAGATGGTCAAGCGATATGCGCATCTCCCAGAGGGAGACTCATCAGGTATTTATTTTGTGGTGTGGGGAGACATGAAATGTGTACCCGAAAACGAAATGAAATACACTTGTGAAACTTTCTCAAGGACTATAGCTGCTGTTCTTTAATTAGAGAATTTTCGGAGGAAAAAAAATAGTCCGCCCGTTGGCATTTGGCAATTGATTTTCTTTTAATTTTGTTCTATAAAATCAGCAGCGCAATGTCCCCGATTGCGATGAACTAAGAGTAGCACTCGAGCAGCGACGGCGACAGCAGACGACAACCCTTTGTCACCTCACTTGAAGCAAAGTAACTTTATTTTTCAAGTGTTCCTCTAGAGAAAATAAACCTTAATTAATGCAGCAGCGAGCTGAAGGATGGCACACGTGCCAGTGCCATCACCAACTGGGTCTGAACCGCACCTTCGTTATGTAGGCACAATCAAACCGCCCCAGTCGTCAGCTTCCCTGCACAGCCTAGTCAATTATACCTATTCCGAATCTCCCAGTCCAAATCAATTTACCCTTTAGTGTCACACACAGCCACACTGATTAACTCGGCAGTGTTTCGCTCGAATTCCAAGCGGCGCGGCGGCGATCGTGCCTTTGTACCTTTGTAGTCTTGCCAATCATTCGATTCCGATTGATTCCCAGGAGTAGGTGCAAAGGTGCCGCCAAAAGCGTTCCAATCAACTGCAAAACAACACAAACGATTTGGTGGTGATTAATTACGACACGCGTTCTATGGAGACATCACATTTGCATCTGGAAACTTAATCTGCAGCATTCGACAGGGTTCCGGATCAACCATGGCCAATGAATAGGTACACTGTATAGCGATTGGGGGGATATCACTACGCCAGGTGCAAGGATCGACATCAAAGCGCTGCGCGACAGGACACAATGATTTGGAGACAAAAACGCGAGCAATGAGCATCGATCAGTATCAGACTGTCTGGGGGGAATTAAATCACCTAGACAGTCTTGCAGCCCACTGCGCACACACGGTCAGCGTCAGAGATATAAATTACTTCCAATTATGTTAATGAGTCGGTTTGTTGCAATAAATATTTGTCACATTGAAATTTGTCGCTTAGACACTGTTTGGTTAGTCGTTTGAGTGGCGGCCACCCACCTCCGTGTCTCATTTGGACAGTGGACCGTCAATATATCACATCGTGGGTATGCACTGTATAAATAGGCTTAATAGATGTCGGCCCACAATGTATTATAGTAAGTGTGCTGCTGTAAAGTAATTGCGATACGACATCTTCGGATGCAAAAGTGGTGCTGCGTATATGGAGGAGCTTTTGATAAGAGAATTTGATTGGCGTTTTAAATCGCACTTATGTCACAATTTAGCTGGCTCCTACAGTTCAAGGCGGTGATTAATACACCCCAGATTACAGTTGCACTACCGCACCACTACATGAACAAAAAAGAACCATCCCAACCATGATAAAGATGATGATACAAAATTAATGTGGTCTACATTACGCGATGACACTGCTGCGTGATGGAGGCCCCCGAAACGGGCCAAACAACCAGCTTGCCATCGCTACATACCGAGTATATAAAACAATTTTATTTTAATTAATCGTCTGGCACTATCGGCGGCAATTGGTGACTAAACGCACACTTCCCATCCCCGTCGCTGTCCATCTCTTCGTCGATGATGGTTCCCATCGTTCGAATTTAAATTTCGATTCGCAATGGGCTTATAATTCATTGCGCTATTAATTGATATCCGACAGATCGAATGCGGTCATTTAATGATCTCAGTCATTAGTCATATGATGTTTTTAGACATCCAACATGACACCAATTGACATTTGAAGGCAACGCAACGATGAGAACTGCGTATCACTTAATTTGAGAATTTTACATGTTCGGTACTTCGAGTTGTGGTCTTAGGATTAGCCATCTACCACTGCCGCACCGCACCACCTCATGGATGTGGATGTACTTGTACATGTACATAGGCAAGGCATTTGTGCATAAATCATTTGAGTGCTACTCCATTCTTTTTCTCGCGTGTTTGATTTTTTTTCTGGTTGTTGGTCGTCGTGCATTTAAGAAGATGAAAGATACGAGTACTTTACAGGACCAGATAAAAATTAAAAATTCATCTTTAATCAAAAAAAAGAACCGTCTACTTTTTTTTTTCGTCCTTCTTTCTGCTTATTTCCTTGTACTTTGTCTTGTAAATCATTGCGGAGGACGAAGGAAAACATAATTATATACATGCCTCGGCTGCCCTTCGGCAAGGTTTTCACGGAGGATAACCTCGCATTAGCGCTTTAGACTACACTCATCAGGAATCACCTCACTCTCGAGCGTTCGAATTGATTATATATATTTTTTTTTTTTTTGGAAAATTTGTAAATAAATTACAACAGAGAATTATACACGCGGCGTTGTAAATCCTCGACTGGCATGAAGCATGACCCTCGAAGCTCGCAGTCGTATTGATTCCATATTTATAGAAGAAAAACAGTCAACATAATAAGTGGGGTGGTAATTATTGTAAAAAATAAAACAACCTCCCCCTTCGTCGACTGGAAAGCAGTATAGCCAAATGGTCCGCCGGGCATAAAGATTTTCCATCGTGACGCGGACTTCTTCAGCCGTATCTGTTTGGCTCATCTTCAAAGCGATGGAAAATGGAATCTACTCATCGTGGGCATGGGTAAAGCGTTTTCTGTCATATGCTAACGAAATGGGATTTTTTATCCTTAAATTCATTGTACCCACCTACATAAGTAATGACTGGTGCGAGGGTAAATTCGCCCTAGTCAATGCAATTATCATTTTTAATTGATTCTCCTGATGGAGTAAGTTTAGCTATACGTCCGCTGATTGATAAACAATCATCCAATTTTGCCCAAAATGTTGCTAGCACAAATGTTTTGTCGGTTAAAAATTCCGAGTGTGTAATCTGTGAATATGAAATTTTGTTTAAAAAGCTGAACGCTTTCAACGATGTTTCGGGCTAAATTTATTATGCGTCTTTTGGAGGGTTTACCTATTGCTTATAGGCCAGGGAACGCCAAATCAAAGGCAGCATTTTATGATATCACGAAAAGTGTAGGTACTCTTCTTGAATTGCGTTTGGTACTATCGCATTTTCCCTCAAAGTCACATCAGTATCACTGTATCAGAGGCTCAAACCACGCAAAAATAAAAATACGTCGTCATATTGACGAATGTCTTTCATCAACATGATATTCATGGATATGGCGTATTTTTCATCAATATGATGGATAAATTCTTGAATTTTTTTTTAACCATTTTTGAATATGAGGAAAATGCATTCATCAATTTTTTTGGCAGGATTCTGATAAGAATTTGGCCTATTTTCATATGAACTTAGCTCATCATTTCATCAATGTGACGAAAACACTCATTTTGATGAATTCAGCTATTTGTTTATCCAGTCGATGATTTATTCGTCTTATTGATGTATGGAAACATCGTATTCAAGTACGATTGCCAAGTTTTGATTCTGTCATAATTTTGATAACGGCGTTCATCGTATTGATGACGGTTTTCACCATATTGATGAACGCGTTCATCAAAAAACAGACTTTAATTTATATTAAGGGTGAATATTGATGTTGAGGTTAAGCGTTCTTCTTAGGTATAGATGAAATGGTTCCATATATTGATGAAAAAAATCAAATTCATTGTTATATTCATCATATTAATGAATGGAATCATCATATTGATGAATTTCTTTTATCGTTTTCTTCAATGTGACGTGCAGATTGTTAATATGATATAATATTCTGTAGGTGTACACACACGAGGTTGGTACAGCATTTATACTTACACACGCAACATGCATCTTTTTATGGTTGCGTGAGTGAATAATAATATGACGTATGACATTACTCATCAAGCATAAAGCGTCTACACAGGGTGGAATAGAAAAAAAATCGTGAATGGTTTAACGATGAGCAATGAATATATTGAAAGAGTCGAAATTTTTAAGAGTTATTTAGAAATTTCATCGTATAGTAATATGTTTATTTTTTAATTTTCATTTTAATTAATTCATGTTTAAAGTATTCATTTCTATCTTAAACATTGTATTGAAAATTGCTTTCCGTTGAATAATAATTGAATTAGCTTTTACTACGGATAACGGATAAAAAGCTATACTTAATCTTATTCCGATTTTTCACGTTACATAAAATGTTATCATTATATATATTTAAATTATTTATTATGTAATCTGTAGAATGAAACTTATATTATTCGAAAGGTACTGTGTCATAGATGTGTACAGACAATGGTGTTGACTAACCACTTTCGTTTCAATGGTGTCACTATGTAAACGAACGTTTTTCGACATCAATTGTTTGCTCTTAATTTTAATAGCGACGTAAAAATCAAAATCATGAGTACACCTAACTTATTTTTAAATTTGCATATTTTTTCTATATCTAGGCGCTTTTAATAAAAAAAAAACGTAAATATCGAAAAGTGTTGTAGGTGTTTTTAGTATGCATACTTATAAAAGGTAGGGTATCATTAAATAAATATGTATGTAATGGAAATAGAGCTAGAATTGTCATGTATATTCTTCACCGATTTTCCTTTGGTTTTTACCAATTGCCAATAAACTACACCAATACTTCAAGTTGCGTCGTAGTTACGTTCCAAAAAAATACGACGCAAATTGAAAGTGAATTCCTATTGAGAAATGGAGGGTGTACCCTAGCGTCTATAATTTGAACCCTACTAGACATACAAGTTTGAAAGATCACCGAAAAAATATACGTAAAAGGGAATATTAAATATTTAAATATTGTGAAAAATTAATACATTTCTTAATTAAAAACATACCTACAAATAAATTTCTAAATAGTTTACAGTAATGGAAAATAAAGAAAAAGTAGGTATTTGGTCGAGCGTCTCATTGGAATAATTCATATAGACAAAATGATGTAACCATGTACAAAATTCCAAAAGAAGTTTTAAACTCTCGATTCCTTTTAAAAAGGTGGTCAGTTGTTCTTCGCATGGTAAAATCATTTCCGAAATTCTTTAAAATATGTATTTTACATTTAAAAAAAGGCGATATATTTAAGCCAATTGCAAGAGATAATAAAAGATACTGCACGCGGTTGGTCAAATGAGCATTTCCAAACAGAAACCTTCCGAAAATAGCATATGCGTTATCGAGAAAGTCTAAGATAAATCTCGGATAGTTGGGTCCGCCATTGGTATTTTGGATAATGCTGCTCAATAAATAGAATATTCACAAGAATTTAAATAACTTTCAACAGTTAAAAAAGAGTCTAATCTAAAAAACAACATCTTTTGCACGAAACCAACACAAATTTTTCATTACTTTTTTAAACGATTCAAACATATTTTACGGACCCGGGGTTATTTTATTTTTCAAAAAAAAAAAATACTTGAATTATACATAGACAGACAAGACATTTATAACAATTAAAATGTAGGTTATCATTTATAAAATAAAGGATTTACTTTTACAAAAATACACGTACCTACCGCTTACCGATGACAGATTCCTGTATGTCTGATGGGGTTCTTTTCTTTGCCACCAGATATCCCAGGCCAACTCGTACATTTTTCAATAGCAAACCATGTAAAGATCGAAGATAGGTTTCAGATTTATGTATATACAACTTTTTAAAAAGAAAATTGAACAAAGTAAACATTTAAAAAACAAAAATAATATAAAACTTTATTTAATTAAAAAAGCACAACGCACTAATTGAAACTGAACTCTAAAATTAGCGAAACAAAGTGAAAATAAAACTGTATTCAAATTGCGTTGATTTTCAGTTACAAAGAGAATCCCCGAGTTTTGATGGAATGGCGCAATTAGACACAAAAGTCGTGTCATCTTTTAGAAAAAAAAAGAGAATAAAAAAAAAGTAAAAAAAAAAAAATTAAGACTCGAACCCAAAACAATGCAACTTCAAAAACGCAAATCAAAACGACTCAAAGCGAGGTATTGGTGCAATTTTATGTCTCTTTTAAAAATGTAGTATGTATAGGTGCATATTTAAATATTTTGTTTGTTTGTTTATTTGTTTATTTATTTAAGTCTATATCAATTTTTATATGATTTTTTAACTGATGCTTTAAAATTTTAAAATTCATGAGAATAGATCAATAAAATATTATGATTATGACTAAATAACTAAAAATGCAAATCGCATTTCAAACACAAATGTTTTATACATGCCCCTGTGCCCATACCTCAAGAAATGCATATGGCAAGCAAATGCCTCCATTACCATTTCCATGACATTATGTTCGTTTAGGTATTTTATCATTCGCAGTGAAGAGGGAAGGTTATGGGTTTACGCTTTATTTGGTATCAGTATTTCTGTTCCACATTTTCTTTTTCGTGTGAACTAACTTACAAACACAACATGAAAAAAAAATTTATAGTGTGCATCGTATTGATGAACAAATTTGTCGATGTATACAGTCATCGCATTGATGAAATTAAAGGGGAATTTGGGTTCATCATATTGATGAATTTTTCCATAATATTAATGAACAAAGTTGATAAATGATGAATTCCTTTTTCGTTCATCATATTGATGATATCCGTTTCATCATATTATCAATGAAAAAGTTAACTGTACTAAAGTTGATGAATTTTTCATCATATTGATGAACTTTTTCTGAACATGATGTGCCTTTTTTTCACTGCAACATGCTCTGCACAGAACAACTCAATATTTCACCATGCCTCCAATGTCTGACAAATGTACCCTGTCAGGCCTCATTAAAGCTGCACAAAAGTTCCGTATAAGTGCAGTCATATATGTAAATCCCGTTCATTTAAAATATCATATTGTCTCTGGTCTGCTACCTCGGAATAAAGGATATCTTCGAGTTCTACAAAAACAATAAATATCTATGCCTCAGTTGAAGCGATAAATGTATAGGTAGGTATTCCTGTCCAACTTCTAAACCTTTGTTCCCATTAAACTGCGTTGATGACTATAAAACCTTAATTTCCCTGAACTACATAAATGGTATATAGTCCACGGTTTGTGGACAGAAACGACCTTTTCCGAATCACATCTCATGTTCGGTAGCCACACCGCCACTCTGTCCAAGCTGATTATCGGTGATCTTTATTGCTCCAGATTCACTGGAAGACAGCAGACAACACACGGAACGAATTCCATAGAATTCACCCCAAAAGACGAGATGAATTGATTTTGACAAATGATCCACGAAGAGCGGCCACAACAAGTAGGTCTATGTAGGTACGTGTATGAAACAGTGACATGTCAATCCCCTCAGCATAGTATTTGAACATTGTGCTGCCAATTTCCTGTGCCTATTCGATCTGCTCAAGGAAAGGGGTGTGTGTTTCGCTCAGCTCTCCATCTGGGATGAGTGATGGTTTTCTGTCAACTGTGACAGTTGGAATGTAAACCTTTCTAAACAGCTATGCTAAGCTAATCCGAACAACCCCATACGCATACAGAAGATGTCTCATTTTTGTAATTGAGAGAAATACCCATTCACCTAGGACATGTTCATATGTCCACAGGGCAGACCATAAGCAAAGGGAAAAGAAGCAACCAAACGAATCCATATATCATTCGGCCAAATAAGCTTTATTTAAGAGCGAAATTGATGAGCACTTGCCCGATGCCGACGGATCAATTCCCAAAGAAGATTAATGGTCGTGCGGTGTGTGCCGCTGTCGAATCGACGACAAAAGACCCTGCGAGGAAGGAAGAAGAAATTTTTGCGGTTCGAATGATGTGACACATACAAATTGGCGACTCGAATTAAAACACTTGTTTCTTACTTTTAAAATTAAACAATATTTATTTGGAACTATGTCCTTTATTATTGAAATACTTTTTACTAATTCTAAAAGGAGCTTAAGGCTACTATGTAGTTACAATAAGACTGTTGATAAATTCATCATACAGTCGTATTTATATACTTTTCTTATCTATCTACAAGGAGACCCAAGCGTACAATCGTCTTGCTTGATAATGAAGAAGAGATAATATTCCAACATTGTATACAAACGATATTATCTCTTTTACATATGTTATCATTGTAGCGTTGTGTGCAAGACTGTACTAGAGACTAAAGATATCATTGAATACAAATAATGTTATCTTTTTTCTCAATATGTCTTGCTATGGATACTTAACTCCCCCCCTTGTTAAACGAAATCGTCCCGATTTTTCGACGCTATTTTTAACATTTCTCTTTCATAAGTTTTGTTATATGCGTCAATCTTTTTTTGTTTTTGACGATCTGTTATACATTGTATAGTTTTTATCATTACGTACGTAAATGCTAGAATAACAATCAGTGTTACAATTGTGTATATAGTTGATAATATCGGTTTTTCTTCAAAAGGAATAATTAGTTTTTTTAAAGTATCTATGTTATCGAATTTGTACATTGTATCTTCTTTAATTATTTGGTCGATGTAAGACTCTGAATTATGATTTCTTAATATAACTTCTTTAATTTGCTTATGCATGTTTTTGTATATTTTATCGTCTAGATTTATAGTATTTTCATAAGTAACTAAGTTTATACCATTAATTGTTTGATTATTTAACTTATGCTTACCGCTTAATAACATAACACCGGATTCAATTTCTAAGTCGTAATCGTATTCTTGTTTAATGTTGCATTTTGAAGTTATATTCTTTAAAAGTGGAATAAGACAATTTTCTTCTTCAAAGTTAATTTCACAAATGTTTTTACTTAGATGATTTTGACAATTTCTTGTTCTTAAATAAGTTTGGTTACATAAGGCAATTGTTTTATCTGTAATGATTTTTCCATGTTTTGAATTTAAAGGTGTTACTTTATACAATTTACATGATTTAATTAGAACTGGATATTTATATATTGTGATGAAGAATTCATCAGTTCTAGCTAATAATATTTTAGAGTACTCAAGTATATTTATTATGGGTACTTGAATTATTTCATGTTGAATAATATTTTTAATGTCATCTAAGTCTAGGCTTTCTGATAAATATTCATTATTTTTTGCTGCATTAATTGTTCTGGTCAATAATAATAATTGTTCGTACACTTGTTCTATTACTAAATGTTCTTTAAGGCTCTGACCTTCGAATTGTTGCAAAATTTGTTCAAATCTAGAATTTATAGTTTTTTGTTTATTATCGTTTTCTATGAGATTATTTATACTCGTTTCTATGTTAACTAAGTCATAATGGTCAGGATTACCAAACACATATTTGAAAGCTGTTCCTAAAAAGTTAATTGATCTAGTATGCCTAGTATGTTCTTGTAATTGGTCTGCTAAATTCTTAATTTTACTTAACCAAATTTTTTCTTCTTGTGTAGGTTGATATTTACTAGTTACGATATTTACGTAAGGTTGAAATATCGAAGTCAGGTTGGTGGCATGTAACAAATAAGTTTGTTCTTTGAATAAATACACGTCATCTGTTTGCGTAAGTATAAACTTCTTGTTTAGTAACTCAGTTATTTGAACGTTTCCTTGCCCTTCTTGACTCTGTAAAATTCCTAGTAATGTTAGGAATATTAATATTTTCGTCATCTGAAAAATGATAATTCTTTATGTTATCCTTGTGAATTTTTATTCCTTCTTTAGAGATTACAGTGTCTCCTTTATCTTCTTCTACTATTCTTGTTATGTATCTGGCGTTAGATTTCTTTCTAAGACCTGTGATTCTTACCATTATCTTATCTCCTTTTTTATACTCTCTGTGTCGAGTTCCTTTATTTAGACGTTCGATCACTTTTTTGGATGCTGAGTTTAGTTTATTTATTATAATTTCACTATTGCTATATTTATTTTGATTAAAGAAAATGTCTCTAGGTTTCAAACCGGTAACTGAGTGTATAGAATTATTTAATTCACGCACTGTTCTAAATATTTCTTCGATAAGTCTTGTTTTATTCTGAATTGTGAATATTCTAGACAGTTCAGTTATTGTACCGTTTACACGTTCTACCTGACCGTTCGCTGTCGATCTGTATACTGGAGTTTCTACTTTAGTTATGTTGTATTTCAAACAAATTTGGTTCACCATTTCTGTTTTGAATCCCTTCTCGTTATCTGTCATGAGTCGTTCACATTTTGGGAAATAATTAGATAAGACCTCTTCCATAACGTCGTACAGTCTGTTTCGAGTTTCGATTTCCCGAAGGATTGTATATTTAGAATACTTATCTACTGTTACAAGGAAAGTATACTTGTCGTTGAAGTATATGTCCATATGAATGTGTGTTCCCACATGTGTTGGTATTTCTGAATTATTCAGAGGTTCTCTGATAGGTTTTCTTTCATATTTTCCAAATAGACATGCTATGCATTTTCTGTTGAAACTCTTTGCTTGTTTATTTAGATCGGGCCAGTAATATTTCTCTGAGATTTCTTGTATATTGTTACGTAACCCTCGGTGTGCTCTTTCGTGAGTTACCCTTACAAGTTTTAGTTGTTCCTCCAAATTTGTCACGTCTTGAAGTTTTCTTGGTGTGAATATAAATCTTACTAGTGGGAATTCTTTTTTTATGTTTTCACCATATTTGTATATGTTTTCAAATTTCGTATGCAAAGCTACAATCTTTTGGGGTTGTATAACTTCTTTCATCTGCCTTAGTAAAGAGTCTTTGTCCTTAAACTTTATTATGAGTCTTATTTTGTTACTAAAATAGATTTGTGTTTCGATATTATTTGTTATATCTTCAATAAGTTCGAACTGTGCAGTGTATGCATTAAAAGGCTGATTCACAGTTTTTATTATATCATTAGAAGAACTTTCAGCTGAATGTGCTGTTTCTATGGTAGAAGTATTTATGCGTTGACGTGATAATGCGTCAGCTACAAGATTTAGGTTTCCTGGTTTATAAACTAATTTTGCTCCAAAGTCTTCAATGATTCCCTTCCAACGTTTCAGCTTTGTGTTGGGATTTTTTTCTGATACAGAATATATAAGGCTCTGGTGATCGGTATATATGGTTAAGTCTGCTATACCATATATGTAGTTTCTGAGTTTTTGTAAGGACCATATGATCGCTAATAGCTCTTTCTCGTTTGTGCTATAGTTCTCTTCTGTCTTACTCAGTGTTCTTGACAAGAAGTGTATAGGTTGCTTATTCTGACTTAGTACGGCTCCAATAGCTATGTTGGATGCATCAGTAGTAAGCTCGAATGGTTTACTATAATCCGGTTGAAAAAGTTCGACTTGTTCTTTCAAATAATTTTTTAAAATTCTAATCGCTTCTAATGCTGAATCATTCAGATTTAACTTAATATTTTTACTTTGTTTTTTGTTTACTTTACCGTTATCTCCTCGTAAATATAATGTCAGGGGCTTGGCTATGCTTGCGTATCCTTTTATAAACTTACGATAGTAACCTGTAAGACCTAAAAATCCTCTCAAATCCTTTACCGTTTGTGGGACTGGAAAATTTTCTATAGCTGCTATTTTCTCAGGGTTCGTAGTGATTCTACCATGTCTGATTATGTGACCTAAGTATTCTACTTCTTCTTGAAAAAACTTACTTTTCTCATCAGATATTTTTAATGTGGCTTTATTGAGTACGTCGAATACTTGACTTATGTGCTGTATATGTTCTTCCTCAGATGAAGAATATATCAATACGTCATCAATGTAAACGTGTACGAATTTACCTACAAAGTCTCTCAAAATGTCGTCCACGCATCTCTGAAATATGCTTGGTGCATTTTTGAGCCCGAAAGGCATTCGTTTAAAATGATATTTTGCGCCATTTATAGCAAAAGCTGTTTTTTCTTTATCATCTGTTTTGATTTTAATTTGGTGGAAACCTGACTCCAAATCTAATGTTGTAAAGTACTTGGCTTTACCTAAATTTTGAATTGTCATGTTGACATCCGGAATGGGGTATCTGTCTGTTACAGTGTGAACGTTAAGTTTTTGGAAATCAACAACCATGCGCCGTTTTGGTTTTCCTTTTTCGTCCAAACCTTTTTTAGGTACTGTCCATATGGGACTGTTATAAGGACTATGGCTTTTTTCTATTATATCGTCATGTAAGAGTTTCTGTATTTCTTTGTTTACGAATTCGTTATCTGCTATGGGATATGGATATTGTTTAACATAAACCGGATTATCATTGGTCGTCCTAATGCTTGCTTCTATAGTATCTGTAAAGGGTAACGGTCCTATGCTGTTATTAATCTTCATCAGTCTATCTATGTCTGCTTTATAAATATTATTTTCCCCAATTATGTAATTAATTTTCTGAATAGATTCGACACTGCTTATGGTAGTTAGAGTCATATTACTGAAATTTATTTCCGCGTTTAGAACTTTAAGTCCTTCATATCCTAATATCATATCAAAAGACTGAATATCCTCTAATTCAAAAAATGTTATATTTTTCTTTAATATCCTAACTACTTTCTTTGTATCTACCATAGAATAACCATGCATTGTTTTTATTTTTATAGGTTTAATTTTAATTTTTTCGCTAGAATCGCATTTTCTATTAATGTAATTATGGGTTGCACCAGTATCAATAAGAATTTTATAAATTTCCTTAGAAATAGTACTAGTTAAATTTAAGCAGGGCAACCCGTCTACTAGTTTAAATGATCTATTCTTATGTTATTATTTACCATACATTCCGTTTCATCTGCTTCTGCATATGTACTGCTGACATCGTCTCTGCGTTGTTGTCGGGAGTTATTTACTCTCTGCTGCTTGAAGTTCTGCTGATAAGATCGTTGCGGTCTGTTGTGTGTGTTGAAACTCCCGCTGTGTTCACGTTTCGCTGGTGGATTATATACATCGGGTTTGTATTGATTCCAATTTTGTCGCTGTGCATGTACAATTTGTCTCGAGTTTATCTCCATCGGCTGTGGTCCTTGATTGTGTTGCTGCATATTATCGTATTGCTTCTGGGGTTGATAATTCGTTGTTTGGCTCGAATAATTTGGTCTTCTTTCGTTTCTGCGTTCATGTGGCATATTTTTGTGGTGCTTATCTTGAGTGAGATGTAAATGCCTGTGCACATTATCATGTTCTATTCTGCGAGCAATTGCGAATGCGTGTTCTAGATCATTTATTGTAGCTGAATATAATGATCCTCTTGTAAAGTTGTCACTCATACCATCAATGAATATACGAACTGCGTCGTCGTTAGCATTTTTAATTAGTCTGTCGATTATATTCGGCGGATCACCTGACATAGTGATTTTTGATATTATTAAATTGAGATTTTTATTTATCTCGTCGTGGTATTCAGACAGTGTGCTTCTTTTTTGCGTGATGGCTTTCATCATGTCTTGTAGCACGTATAGAGGTTCTTGATTAGAGTACGTATAATCTAATCTGTTACGTATCGCCTCAAAATTAAAAATTGTGTTATAATTGGTTAACACATTCGCGGCTGCACCCTGTATTTTACTTTTCACTATAGTCAATGCTGCTGCGTACTTACTGTGTGTTTTGAAGTTTTTAATGCTGTCCATTAATCTGGATGCTTCTTCGCGCCACGACCGATAATTTGATTGATCGCCGTTGAAAATAGGTAGGCTTTTAAATGCGTCTAACTGTATTTCACTACCATCTGTATATGTGGTTCTTATTTCCTCTAGCACAGGTATGTTTGGTACTATGCCTAATCCAGATTTTACTTCATTTAGTTTTGTTTCTAAATTAGTGTTTATTTGATTTTGGTTAGTTATTATTGCTGCTAACCTTGCATTCTCTGTGCGTGTGTGCTCTAGGGTTTGTGTTACTGTGTTGCTCCTGGTTTCTAAAGCTTCTAATCTTGCCATTAATACTGCGAGTTGTTCCATTTTGAACTCGTGTCTGTTGTCGTCGAATTTGTGTGTTTTTTTTCTCCACATATACACTTTCACTGAATTGCTTTGCTGCTTCGTACGAAGAAGCTATATTTGTACCTGCTATGCTAGGTAATTCTTGTAACCGGTAACGCGAGTGTTCTGTTTATACTAGATTTCACTACTTGTTCCCGAGGTCCGCTCGATTGAAGTTAAAAAGTATATTTAACCTCCTGGCAGGATCGCCAATTAAAACACTTGTTTCTTACTTTTAAAATTAAACAATATTTATTTGGAACTATGTCCTTTATTATTGAAATACTTTTTACTAATTCTAAAAGGAGCTTAAGGCTACTATGTAGTTACAATAAGACTGTTGATAAATTCATCATACAGTCGTATTTATATACTTTTCTTATCTATCTACAAGGAGACCCAAGCGTACAATCGTCTTGCTTGATAATGAAGAAGAGATAATATTCCAACATTGTATACAAACGATATTATCTCTTTTACATATGTTATCATTGTAGCGTTGTGTGCAAGACTGTACTAGAGACTAAAGATATCATTGAATACAAATAATGTTATCTTTTTTCTCAATATGTCTTGCTATGGATACTTAACTCTCGCTCGCCACACGTACGAGTATACGCTCACGATGCGAACAGCGAACATCAACAAATCACCTAATATACGCGCCCCGACCTTATCACCCGACGTCATCTTTTCCTCTTTCCGATATTTTTATCCACAACCTATTATACTAGATAGCCATTAGCTGTTGTGAATAAACACAGTGTCCACCACCTGTGCATCGGTGCGGCCATCACATGTGTGATCTCTCGCTAAGATGATACTCGGAGATTTCTCGGGCCCACCAGCGAACACTCGAACACTCGAACAGCATCGATCGTTTGTCTACCACCGCAAGGCCAAATAAATCTCACTTCAGCCGAGTCGAGATATAGCTAGTCTGGCGGTCGCCCGGCCACCAGTTGGGCCAAGCCAACGGACATGGGCGATCTCTCTCTCTAGTGCGGGTTCGTATTGAATTCCAAATTAATCGGAGATGTCATTCGAGTGTGATCAGATGAGATTTAGGAGGTCAGAACCAGTCCTTCTTGTTGTGGGTATACAACTGACCGCCACGTACGTCTTCTACACCAAACAGCCAACAGAATCGGAATCGGAATCACGTCTGCATGTATAGGAGTTGTGATGTTTGTTTTCGGTTTTTTTTTGTCATCTCCAATTGAGGATATATTTTTATTGGTTTGGATTCGTTGGAATTTTCGCTAGTTAACCTTGTTCTTAGGACATGCGTCGATAATATCTCGTGTTTTGGCCAGGTTTCTGAGTAATTAAATTGTGTGGAAGCTATTTTTGGGATGTGCCCCTTGTTTGAGGTGATATGACATCCATCACAAGCTCCGAAAGTCAGAAATTGTCATCGGTTGTGTTTTATGGCCCCGGAGATCGGTATCATGCACAGGAGTTGGGAGATCGTGCGATAACTTCTGGAGAACATGTAACTTTAGTGTAAGAGGAAAATGTGTGTGATCTCCTTTCGTGCGATCATTGTTCTTCGTCGTTCATTAAAAATGCTCAATCGCGCGTGTATATTATACAAGTCTTAGGGCATAACTCAAGCTGTCCCCATAAATCAGGGTGGTGGGCTAATGAAGCACCAGCTATCGATAGTCCGATGTGCTTCAACTGCATTCAGCTGATTTGCTAAGGTGATCACAGATTTGCCTTATGCATTCGATGGGCACAATTTAATGATTCACAATTAGCCAAACGATTGGCTTATTCGAGATGGTCACATATCGAGCACAATCAAGAGGCTGCGCTGGGCTGCATCTGCATCAGCAACGGCGCGGTGGCAGCTATAAATTCAAAGATTAATGCTGACTTTGATTCCAGTTTAATGTTCTGAATATGGTGTGTGCTGCGTGTGCCCTGGTGAGTTCGATTGAATAAAATATTGGTCACGTGCAATTTCGTATTGGTATGGACTCGGCGGATGTTATGCAGCCTAATGAATCTGGAAGGAGCCTGACGACGACGCACGGTTAACTGGTCCATAATTCTCAATATGAGCATAATAATTGTCACCGCAGTTAAGTGAACTATGTCCACACCTACAAACGTGAATTTATGACCTGTAATATTAGTTTTGATTGCTGCAATGTACGTCTGCCTAAGCGCATCATTTGCATTACGGACGCGGACGTTGAAAGGTGTTTATAAATGTCAATGTGCAACTGTAGGACTGGGCGACTCAATTATAAGCATTTGAGCTTAGCTGGAGCTTGAAAAGAGTGAAAAGTCAAGGAAATGACTACGTGTTTCATTTAAAGCATTACTTTTGACCCCAAATTTTTATAGAGGCTAGATTTTCAATTTTGCTTCGAATTATAGGTTTTGATTCACAAGATCTTCGCGAATGTAAGATCAGATATTGATATCCTCGGGAATGAGCTGTTACACCTTCTTCTTACCCCCTTCGGGTAGGGGTTAGAATTTACCCGAGGTAGGCATGCCTGTCGTAAGAGGCGACTAAAATCCAACCTCCGTATACCGAGCGTGTAGTGTATACAAAAAATCCAATGAACAAAACGAAAAGAAAAAAAAAACCTTCTAAAGCTTTTAAGTCTCTTGGAATCGACGAAGCATAGGCACCCAGCTATGTTGTAACACTAAGGCCCGTTTGCTGATACTGTTCCTAAATCTGTGTCATATCTAAGTTTAACTTAAGTTGTCAGGAAAATATTTAAGTTGCACTTTGCTAAGATAAAAATAATTTTAAACGCAGCCAACTTTGCTGTATTGCTAAATGTCAAATAAACTTCAAATGAGTTTAATTTTAGTGCGCAAACGTGAAAAGATTGTTGCTCCATATAAAGTTTAAGTTCAATATCTAGTGGCAGATAAAAAAAAATTTAAAAAGAGTGAGGAATCCAAATTTCTCATTAATTGAAAAACGGATGCTGCTTCAATGCGAAAAATTAATAATCGAGAACAAAAAACAGACTGAGTGACATGGAAGGAAGAGGAAGTATATATTAGAAATAAGAAAGATTGCCGCAGATCCCAATTTTGACCTTGCATCGTCAATAATGAATCCGAAGACAATAGAAGGCTTTGACAATATTCCTGATGGTGACGGAGTGGATGAGTTATTCCTTGTAGCAGAAGACCTACCATGTAGCAGCACAAAAAACGTAAAATAAATACGGAAAAAGTTGATTCATCTACCTTATTTCAACAACATTTATTATTGTTTTTAAAATGAAGAAAACCGGGTGAAAAAAGCAGCATCAGATTGGACAAAGTACAAACCAAGTCACTTAAAACAGCCGGTGCATCCAAAACTCAAAACTAGAGAAGTTATTTATGATAGTTTATCAGAAGGCGCCGATGATCCATGTGCTGATCTCAATTATAATCCGAATATAGATGTTCTAATGTCAAAAGAATTAAATAAAAAAAAACAGTTTACCACCTCCAGTTCGAACCTGGACAAAAAAAAAAAAAAAGTACATGGTCTGATAGACGTAGATAGGGTTCCCAACCGTACTATAATATATAGTATTGTACTATATTTTGGCTTTGCGTTCTATATACTGTTGAAGAAACATATAGTACGCAAAAGTACTATATTTCAATCCGTTGAATCAAAGGCAAACAGATTCCGTTTTGATTGCACTTTCAGGTTTCACTTCATCCATGTATGAACCGAACTCACCTAAGTCTTGCTTTCAATGTCAAAGTTGACAGCCATGAGATATTGGGGACGTTCATCCATAGTTTAGTATCTAAGTCTGACAGCTGTCTGACTAGATGTATCTCGGTTATGATTGGCTGAAATCGGTCACGTGAGTAGCTGTTTCTGTTGACGTTTATGGAGGGGTAGCCGACGAATCTAGTCAAGAAATTCGTGACTGAGTACTAAGTTGACAGTTCGGATATGTGGATGACGTAGGATAAGTGACGTTCCCTACCCATCTAGTTTTTGCGTACAGGTTACATCTTATCCAGACCAATCTAGTCGACTTAAGATGGCTATACTCTTCGCTGTGCCCATTTTTATCGTTTGAAATTAAAACTGATTCGTGCTCGTGTAACATTTAAACCTTGGTTAGTTTTTTTAATTTTCAATTGGGATTTTATTAACAAAATTGTTAAAGTAACTTTAAAGTTTTAATTGCTAATGGAAAAGTGACGTGACAACGAAAATGGGTCAGGTAGCAAAAAATGCAAAAAAGACTACTATACGTACCTACTATATTTTTTGGTATTGTACTATATTTTTTACAGGTTACTTAGAAAATACTATAATCAGTTAGAAAAATGTTGGGAACCCTAGACGTAGACCAGTTGCTTCAACGTTGCTCAGCAGCAAAATAAGTGAGCAATATTCACAGCTGTCAGCAATAAAAATTGAGCTTACTGAGCTACAATACCTGATCATGAATTGAGAAAAACGTCCTTCGAATTAAACATTGAAATAAAAACTGAGATGTTAAAACAAATCAAGAAGAATTCTATTCAACCTGCGGAGGCCGAGGCATGCAGAGATCTGAGGAATTTGCAGAATATGGATCCGTTTTTAAAGTGATATCTATTATTGATTTACAGTAAAAAAAGTTTCTTATTTTGAATTCAATGAAATTCCGTATATTATTTATTTTCTTTATTTAACTTAAAAATATTAAAAATATTTTGTACTATTGTCATTTGGAATTTATTTACTTTTCACCAATTTTACAATCTTCCGAAGTAGTTATTTAATAGGTCTTTTCGTTTTTGCATTCCTGGGTTTGATGTAACTCCAGTAACAGTATCTCCAGAATTATTTGAGCAGGAGATTTACCCTAAGTTTATTGCGCGTTGAATATCTTCCGGATCAAAATAAACGCATTCAGGAGGTTCTAACGGTACACCATTTTTCCTAAGTATGTTATGCAAAACACATGTGGCCACAATTACTATAAAAACAGTTCTTAATTTACATAGGACAACAGCCATAAGCTAGTACGGGAAATCGTCTTTTTAGTATTCCGAAAGATTTTTCGATAAGACCTCTTGTTCGCATTTGGGATTCATTTGTACAGTTGCTTTGCCGCGCAACGGTGTGGGTAAGTGGAATCACCTATGATTGAATTTATTAACATAATTAAACATTTAAAATGTAATAGTTAGAACTATTGTTTTACCCAAAATGACGAAGTCTGCGAAATCTGGACTCTCTAACTTGGCCCTTGCTCTGCTACTATGAAATATTGTGGAATCATCTTTGGAACCAGGCCACCTTGCAACAACATCAGTATAATGTATAAACATCATGTTTACGGTGCATATTCGCTGGACGTTTACTGAAAAGTAGCTTTTTCTGTTCCTGAATATTTCGCCTTCTAATCTACCTAAAAATGACTTTAAAATCGTAGAGCTACCATAACCTGGGGTGGGATTCTGTAAAAAACGAAACTTAAACCACTTTCGCGTTTCAAAAAACGAAATAAATCACGCGAAAGCGAAAATCTGCTTCATGTAACTTCCAACGTTTTATTGTTCATTTTTATGTTTGAGAAAGAAACTGTGTGACAACAAAATTATAGCTTGGCGTCTCAGTATGTAGCTTTATTTTCGTTAAATTGTTTTGGTTTTGACGTTGAGGAAAATTTTAAAATAAGAGGCACGTATGAATTTCGTGTACCTCTATGCAAATGAATGTTGTCCAGCACATACTTAAAGGCAGCTTCGTTTAACCTAAAACGTTGAACAAAACTAAAAGAAAAAAAAAAAAAATAACTTTTTAACAAAGAACCAAATTTAAATAAACCAAACTTTTGCAGGTAATGTGAGAGGATTCGAACAATCCCGCAGATTTTTTCTAATTTTTCTTAAGTTTATGTGCTCACTTCACTTTCGTCGCTTTCCAGTAAAATATTCAGCACAATCTTAACGCCACCAAATTCAAAGAGAATAAATAGGAAAATGATAAACGTCAACCAAATATCTGTCGTTTGTTTTCTTTCGTGGAGACGATAAAATCTGTTCGTTTTTAAGGTTACACGAAGCAAGAAAAGTGAAAACGTCAAAGAAAATGTGTTCGTTCGTTTTTTTCGTGCCCACGAGAGTTTCTTTCGTTTTTGATGTTACATGAATGAAATTGTTCGTGTGCACGAAAACGTTTAAATGATTTCGCCTTATAAAATGCCGGCCCTGGTAAACGGACGCGATAGAATTGTTTCTAGAGAACATAAAGCAATTAAACGAAGTCAGACTTATTTAAATACCTGGTATAAGGCCGTTCTAGAGCTTCATCGAATCACGTCATGAACAGTCACGTCTTCAGTTAAGCGAAATCGTTTGTAAAAGTCAGTTCACCAAAGCTAAAAATATACTCATTTCTATCGTTAATCTAACAGGGAACGCACACTTCAACGAGTTCCAATACCTACTTCTACATCGTCTTTCAACAAATCTATTAATTCAAACTCCATTTTTGTTTTCATTTAATTTGTTTAAAGCAATAACTTTTTTTATTTGCGTTACAATTTACTCCAACCTTTAAAATTGTTTTATGGCCTCCTATTTCTCCCCCATAAAATACGTTCACAGGTAGTCTCATTTATGACAAACTTTGATTTGATTTTGGTGCAAACCAATAAGTAGCACTTAGTAATTAATGTGTAACTTAAATGGCTATGAGTAGTATCAGCAAACGGGCCTAAGCAACTAGCCCGCGCCTAAAATGTTCAAATTCCTCGCTGTAGAGCTGTTTGTAAATTAAACTCTTTCAAGATAGCACGCGATGAATTTGTCATCTAAAAATCCTCTCTTTTTGGGACCACTTGAAACGGATGCTTGGCACGATAAAAAATTTTAAATTATATTTAAAACCTGAGATATTAAAAGACCAAACCCAATAACATCCTCTGACAGCAATTGACATCCATTACGCCACTGCCCAAGCCTTATTCTCACCTCGTTCCAGATATGGATTTGTGAGTCGTATATCTTACCAACGATAAACCCACAACGAGCCTCCATAATTACGTACAACCCTCTTTACCTTAACCTAACATACCGAAGCCTCTTCGGAGCTCGCCACTTTGTACAGAGACCTTCGTTTTTGGTTACAAAGGCCTAATTGTCAAGTCGAAATGTAACCGTTTAAGTGGTCCAACTCGAACTCAAAACGCACATGAGATAATCCTTCACTCCAGCCATACCAGGATATTCATCGCATAGTTTTCTGCAAGTCCTGTAAGTACATGAACCTGCTGCTAATGAAAAGGACGACCCCAAGGGTTACACTTCTAATTAAACGAACAGCACCGGCAATAATTGAAAATAGAAAAGAAAAAAAAAAAAAAAAACAGCAGAACCCAAACCAATTATACGCACCTTGCAATGCAACCCTTTGGGGAGTCTTTACTTTCATGTTATCGAAAAAAAGACATCAACTCCTACCAGAACTACCGTCATATTGAACTGGTCACAGCTGCAGCTCTAAGTAGCAACAGCCCAGATAAAGTAAAGGAGTAAATATCCTTCCGAAACTGAAATCACTGAAAGGACGAACGGAAAAAAGGGTTGAGCAAATAAATCACTTTCTTTTATTTATTTCATTTTTTCCTTCTGATTATTTAATTTTTTTTTTCTTCTCAATTGCATTGTGTACTTGGTTCGTCCTTTGGAAAATCCTTAATGAGTGAGTAGTAGTAAATAATCCAAAGGAAAGAATATCTAGCCGTAATGAATGAAATTGAATCTTTAAAGACATATTTCATTTTTGTTCCTATTTCGCCCATGGATTGTTACGTGTAGAGGAAGAATGGTAATCTCTGGATTTCTTAAAGGATTCGTTTGTTAATTTTTTTTTAAATTATAAAAAAAAATCTCGATAAAGTAACAGCGAGTAGGGAAAAAAATCCTTTTGATGAGGGTGGCCGGCAATGGGGCGGTTTGTGCGCGCCATCCTCCAATTTGATAGCCACAAGAAAGGATTCAACTTAATTAGAGAGGATTGTTGATAGAAAAATGTCGTTACATTGGTCCGAACTGACAACAGCTAGCAATCAAGCTGGAGGGTGCTTTGTGCTCTTTTTTTTTTCTTTTTCTTTTTTTCTGATCTCAACAGCCCTTTAACGTTGACAGGCTGATTAATTTTCCCCCGGGAATACCCCTCGAAGTGTGTAGGTACATACCTAATCAAAAATCAATTGACATGGCATGGCAGCAGCAGAGGAATCAAAAGCAATTCATCCGTAGCCGAAGCCTTGTTTTGCTGTCACCCCGGTAACCTGTACGTCACGTCAACCGTCAAACCATGAAAAATTAACTACCCCCAGCCATCGGTGTCTGGGAGGATTTTTCATTTCTTCCGCGAAAGTCAATATTGAAAATAAAATTTCCTTTGACAACGCGTTATCCTTATCCCCCCGTGTAACAGGGATAATTTTCAATATTTTAAGTCTTCTGTTGATGCCGCCCGCAGGCTAATTCAAAATGGTCGGGGATGGTTTCCAATTTCCTTGGGTATTGCCTGTCACCAGAGAGCACAACAATAAACAGGATAACAAGGAATTCCTTTGAACATTCCTAATCGATCGGTGATTACATTGACATTTTGTGTAGCACAAGAAGGTCTTCGATGATCTCCATCGTCGTCGTTGTCCCTTATAATAAATACTCATATCAAAAACTCATAACATATTAATGGAATTAGGATTGATGATTATTGCGTTTGGATACAGTGTGGTGGCGACTATAAAAGTCCTAGTTGTAGTTCCATCCCCCGAAAAAGGAAGACCATACGTGCGCCACTATTAATGTTGCCAGTGTCGGAGGAGGTTCAATAAAATAGCAAAAAATATTTATTCCTTCGTGGCAGCGGCGGCGGCGGCGAGTCTGCAACACATGGCACAGTGTCCGGATCCACGGCCACCCCGTCGCACTTATACGACAAGTACACACAATAATAGACTCAACACGTTTATTTGTGTGGCCGGCAGATTTTATTATTGTTTATTATGAAGTGATTGAGGACGAGGCTACCGAAACTTAATAGAAATTTCGCAGCCGCAGATATGTTGGGACTTATAAATTCAAGGCTTTTCCTCCTCTTTGTATGCGGGCCTCCGAGTGCAGCATTTATGGGCGGCAATAACTGGCCGCTTTGGCAATCGCTCGTATCTCTTGCGACGACAGCCCCTTCCAATAGCGCTTTCTTGTGTCCTTTTATGATAAAATGTAATCATCATAAAAAAGGATTTTCGGTGCTAGAACGTAGAAAGCAATCATGTCGACTGTATACTCGTATAACGAGGAAAATTCGCGCTGACCGCACCCGCACCATTAAGGTAATGAAAATATAAGGATGCTGTCTTGATTTGATTTCGATATATTTGTGTGCCGACCGTGGTGTGGTAGGATATATATTTAAAATGTTTGCCAAGTTCCTTTGCACTAGATTATGTAGATTAAGGGTGCGACGCTATGCTTACCCTTGTTTCGAGTTATCTCTGTTCAATTTCATGTACTCGTAGCTCTGCACTGTTAATGAGTTTCGCTTTCCAAAAATAACACGGAAAAAAGTTACGATACACATCTACGAGTATACGGAGTACCTATATATTCCGCATCCTTTTCTGAACTGACGGACGAACCCATGGTGAGCGGTGAGGTGGACGACGACGACGTCTGCCGAGGCAATGAAAGCAAATTTAAAATTTAAATTTGAAAATTTTTAATCGGATAATACCGAATTTTAAGTTTAACCCCTTGCATCCGAGACGCAACCCTTCCCGTTCCTTCGAATTAACCCTATCGCTGTGAAGTCGCTGTCGCTGCATGGCAGATAAACAGAGCTCTCGATATTCATTGACTCTGGGGAGATATCCCTGTCGGGTTGCATGTATTTAACGGTGATGATGCTATAGTAGTCGCACAAATGGGATGCGCCAGGGGTTAGAACAATGGAAGGCATGCAAATAAAACGAATTGATTAAAATTCGATGGGGGATGGTGTGTAGCTTTTTCTACAGATCCTGTTATCACGCGGCTAGAAATACACACATAAATTCACCCCCCTCTTGCGTCAAACGACGCTGACCTTTGTTCCTAGATGATTTTTGGAACTTATGACTATATGAGACAAAGCCAGATCAGAACTGTGGTGACATTTGACTGCGACGATGGTTATCTCAGTTGTGAAACAAATGGGTGTGGGTTCATAAAACATTACTAAGAAGATACTGGCCGATGTCAAGGGGGAACAGAACTGTGTTTGAACACAAAAGTATGCTGCTCGCGCTAAAGTTTGGCGTCCAATCAATTTAAATATGAAAAGAGAAATGTACATTTCGTCCATATCGATTTTGACACTTTTGGAGGCTTTTTTTCAAAAAAAATAAATATATATAATATATAGGTACCTACCTACATATAGGGTTTTCCAATTAAGAGATGTTATTTTGGTATTCAAAGAAAAAGCCATTTTTTGAGATAAATGATCGGATGTTTATTTCATAATAAAGAGGAAGGTGTGCCGTTAATAATGAAAAACAACATCAGCCAAATGGCCACCACGTGCACGCATACAGGACCATATCCTTTTCATGAAATTTTCCATAACCAAATCGCGAAGTGGCTGCTCTATGTCCTCGATAGCCTCACGAATTTTATCTTTGAAGTCTTGAATCGACGCTGGGCTGTTGGCGTAGACCTTATCTTTCACATGACCCCAAAGGAAGAAGTCGCAAGGTGTTAAGTCACAAGATCTCTGTGGCCAATTGTGATCACCTCTTCGAGAGATAACACGGTCCGGAAACTTTTCCCGTAAAAGATCAATGGTTTCGTTGCTTCTGTGGCACGTAGCGCCGCCTTGTTGAAAGTAAACGTTGTCCAGATCAATACCATTCAACTCCGACCATAAAAAATCATTAATCATATCTCGATAGCGCAATCCATTCACGGTAACTGTTGATCCAACCTCATTTTCGCAAGGTCCAATGACCCCGCCGGACCATAAACCGCACCAAACAGTTACACGTTGAGGATGGAGAGGCTTCTCAACAATAACTCTTGGGTTTTCCGAGCCCCAGATGCGACAATTTTGCCTTGTTGACGTAGCCACCGAGGTGGAAATGGGCCTCATCAGTCAAGATCAAAAAATGCTTTAGTTTTGCGAACTGCGACTGCAAGATTTTCAACATTTTTGTAGTGAATTTTAATAATTTCAATGCGTGTATCGGTTCATTTTTAGTAATGGCGTAGTTTCTACTTGTCAAATGTCAAAGAATAAAAGCTTCAAAAGTGACAGCTACCGAAATAGCGGGTCATTCACAATAACACCTCTCATTGGAAAACCTTTTATAAAGTGCACGACTGGGTCGACCGAAACTTTCTCGTTCATCAAAAGTTAGCTTGGTTGTTTAGTATTTGTCGTCATGACACTTGAAAAGCTTAAGTAGGTAGGTAGGAATGGCGGTTTGACTAAAAACCCAAGTAGCACCATGTGCCGCTTGGCCAGAGCGTCGGCCCTTTCATTACCTTCAATATCACGTGCAGGTATTGTGAGGACTGGACTGGAGAGAGTGCTATAGGACTGATTTCTTCCGCCAAGGAGAAAGAAGAGTACTAAAACCTCTAAAATGATTTCGAAAGGAATTATACTATGAGGGGAACTCTTTTGAGGGAATAAACCACTCTGAGGCGTAAGCAGGGGGTACAATAGATCAAAAGGTCGCAGTACAATAACCCCTCTCAAATAATAATAATAATTGTGAGGACCTACAGGTCTAGGAAGACATCACCCACATCCTGTGCGAGTGTTAAGCAATCGCTCGGAGTAGAAGGAAGCGACTTGACAGGTACTTCTTTAATCACTTAGAGGAGGTTGGTTCCTCAAACAATATTGAGACCATAGTAAAATTCTGTAGGGAAATTGATTGTTTGGGCGATTTGGTTTAGGTTTTTAATCGTAACGGTTCCTTGGGGATGGCGATGGGCCCGCTATGGTGCCTAGTCTTTTGTGGCGATCTATCAACCCCACTCAACCTAACCTATCAATTCCCTAATACTACTTTTCGAGACCTGTTCAAGGGAGTCGAAGAAGGGTTTACCAAGCGATCGTTGTCTGGCCCTAGCTAGTGCGTGTTCCCCTATTGGCCAATAGCCTGTGATTATCGCTGTTATTCTGGCAATACGTGATTTGCTCAGGAGGTAGGTTGTTTTTCCCGTGCTGTAGTTTGGCCACATCCATCTGAGGTTTGCCTTTGATAGGAATTCTGAGGAGATCTTTGCTTTGACTGCCCTGAGCGGTATGTGAACCGATTCCACAGTGAAGGGCTGAGCCTTACCTGGCCAGCTCGTCATCATGTTCGTTTCCGTAAACGTTGCTATGACCTGGAACCCAGATCAGGGTGACCTTGAACTGGTCGAGCTCCTTACGACATTCTAATACTAATTTTGAGGTTATATTGACTGAGGCGATAGCCTTGATGGCAGCTTGACTATCAATAAAAATGTCTATCTTTTTCCTCGGAACTATGTTTGTCTGTAGTTTGATTTGACGACAGGCCTCGCGGATGGCCAGTAATTCAGCCTGAAACACACTGGCCGAATCCGGTAGCCTAAAGGATTTTGCGATGTCAAGAGACTTAGAAAAAAACACCTGCACCTACTCCACAGTCCATTTTTGAACCGTCTGTGTGGATTGTTCGTGTCCCTGTTCAACCGGCCATCCTGCCAATCTAATCTTGAAGGGAATTTTACTTTAAAATGTTTAGTGAATAACATTTTGAGAGTGATATAGTCCGTTGAGGATGGTATAAGTTCTCGTAGGGTTTCGCAGACCATCACCCCGACTCTCTGAGTCTGATCGCGCTATGGGCTGTGATGTCTGTAATGTGAAGGTCTAAATGTAACAGATGCAGAAGGACTGTAAGGGCGTCTGACGGTGTTGTCCGTAGAGCGCCTGTGCTGCCTATGCATGCCGTTCTTTGTGCTTTGTTGGTGCTTTGTGCTTTGTTGGTGCTTTGTGCTTTGTTGACCAGTAGGTATAAGGATTGGTCGTACGACGGCTGTGTACATCCAAAGGATCAGTTTTGGTTGCAGGCCCCATCGTTTACCAAATGTTCTATTGCAGGCGTAGAACGCAATGCATGCTTTCTTTACCCGCTGTTCGATGTTAAGTTTCCAGTTGAGCTTGGGATCCAGGATTACTCCTAGATAAGGATAGCTGTTGGCCGTTCAGGCGAGGAAGTGTGAAGTCGGGTGTTTTCGTTTTAGTGGTGAAAAGCATCAGTTCGGTTTTGCTCAGGTTTACACCCAGACCACACCTCCTGGCCCATGTGCTAACCTTCCCTAGAGCATTTTCCATAATTTTACTATTTACGGAAGGAAACTTCCCTGGCACCAGTATCACCATATCGTCCGCATATCCGACCACTTTCGTTCTTTCTCTGTCTAAAGTTACGAGTATTTTGTTCATCACTATGAGCCACAGCAGTGGTGAGATAGCACCTCCTTGGGGTGTGCCTCTGCTGGCAAATTTTGTTGTATTGCTATTTCCTAGTGTGGACTGAATTATCCTGGTATACTAAGCATAGACTAAGATGACTCTCAATCCCTAGCTCCGTAAGGGAATCCAGAATTGCTTCAGTGTGTACATTGTTGAGAGCCCCTTCTATATCTAGAAAGGTTGCTAAAATGTACCTATTCTTTGTAATGTATTGACTTTTCGATCGTTCGCACTACACTTCATGAAGAGCCGTTTCTGTTGATCTACCTTTAAGGTAGGCGTGCTGTGCCTTGGATATTGATATTTCTATTGTTCCACGCAGATGGTTGTCTAAAAGTCGCTCGAGGGTCTTTAGAAGGTCAGACTGATTGTCCTGAAATCTTTCGCAATTTCATGACCGCGCCTGCCCGCCTTTGGAATAAAAATGACACTCACTTGCCTCCAAGAATGGGGTACACGACACCCGGCGATTTGTATGGAGCGAAACTGTTTATAGCCCAGGAAACTTTTTCCTCTGTGATAATGGATGTTATGTTATCCCAGGCGCTGGGTTGCGAGCTCTGTGAGTTGTTACACTCTGTGCTGTTGTCTTTGCACCCTGGAAAGTGGGTATTCATTAAAAGCTCTAGAGACTCTGCAGTTGACTCAGTCCACGCTCCATCTGTCTTTCTCGGAAGAGAGTGATTAGAGTGGTATCTGGATAGAATGTTACTTAGCCTTGCAGAGTCTTCTAGAGTTTTGATGGATTGGCAATAATCTATCCATGACTGTTTCTTAGCCAATCTGATAGATTGTTTGTATAGTTTGAGACGCAGTCTCGGTAAGGCTGCCAATATTTGAAAAGCTTGATGACATTCATTGTAGAACTTCTGTCGCCAGTGTAATCCTATAGTTCAGTCCACATCCACGAACTCACAACCCCACTCAACCTAACTTACCTAACCTAAGTCCACATCAGTCCGCTGCAGGAGATTCCTTTTCACTGGAAAAACTAAACAATATAGTAGACATGCCCCCTCCTCCAACCGAAGAATGGACCCTTTCGCTCTTATTAATATAATGATCAACCGTCGATTATGAATCAAGCCCACTTCGAGGGAGTCAAGGACGAATTTCTAGTTATTGGAGCACTTTCCTCATCGTAGAAGCTACTCTTCGCTGTGATCAATTAATCAGACGTCTCGTGCCCATAAACTAGACGACCAAAATCCGAGCGTATCGAATATCCCCATAACTTACGTTTATTACACATAAATCGCAATGCAAACATGCATCTGCCAATGTGTGTCCGACAGAGGACAGACTAGTAGGCCGAGTGGCGCAACAGACTCAGCACAGCACGCACTTTTCTCCCGTTCAATGTCACCTATATGAGAAGTGTGGTGCCGCTGTCACTATCACTACCACCACTATTGGCGCAGTGTAACACCAACACCACCCATGCCCACTGCCCAGAACCACCTACGGAAATTACTCACAAGTCATTTAATACCCGTAAATATTCTAAGTGCGGCATTAATAGCCGTTGATTAATCGAGGTGTCTGGACTCCGGACTCCCCAACAACGACGGCCGACCGCGACGCAGACGGCCCAGCGACTGTGTGTGTCGTCCTTTTTTCTGTATGCGGTTTCTCCGAATTGATTTTCTATAGAAACACTCTCCTTGGGTCGTCTCCCCTACTTGTACTTTCATTGGCGCGCTGCGCATGTGCACGGCGTACTCATTAACAATGGATGATGATGACGACGTGGAGGTGATGGTCGCGCGCGATTCAAGCATCGGCAGAGTCATCAGCGTAAACACTTCCAAGTTTTCGCAAAAAAAGGGCACAGATTGGGACGACTGCTGCACCACTACCAAGACAGATGCTGCCGATATGTTGCTGGCTGCTGCTGCTGCTGCTGCCCACCTGCCGTATTACGCCAACACACATCGACACGGTGTATAGTTGGTGGTGGCTTGGATGGGGCTGCTTGCGCAAGGATACAAATGGGCCAGAGAGCGTGCGCATTCAAACACCATCGAGCTGCCGCTTCATTGTGTTCGCCATAGCTGTTGAGGAGACCTCATCTCGGGATGGTCATTTGAGGCTTTATTGTGCGGTGCCGTAAAATTAAACACTTTAACCTCCTCCATGTGAATACGTCGTAGGTGGCTTTACGCTGGCCACTCTGGCAAATAGTAGATGAATTAATGGTGCGTGTGCGCTGCTCATTCTTCCTACTTGGCCAGCGCTCGCTCTGGCTATCGTATTCGGTAGCAATTTGGCTTCTAGGTTAGGTGAAAAATGAGACGGCATAATGGCGTGTGGAGCTCGTCCGTTCGCCGTCACAACATGGGGGCGAGAATTTTTAATGAACGTATAACGAGAAACAGCAAAGAGGGTCCAAGGATTAGGCAGTCGGGCAGGACAAGGCTTTATGATTGATTCCACTTAGTCGATGGTACCGAGCGATATCTCTGCCTGGAATATGTGTTTGTAATCACACTTAGGTACGTCTTCCGGTAGCTGTGGTCTCACTAAACCAGAATCACAATGCAGCAACAACACGAGCGGAAAAGTAATTTCACCTTCGAGCTATTTTAATTTCGCAGAAAATAACCCGGACCCAGAAAAGTGATCTCCTGCCCCCAATTGCTTGTCACATGGCCAACATGGAATTCAATTCGAAGCGACTATCTGCTCCCGTGTCTCTGATGTCTGTTGTTTTTTCGCCTCCCCCTGCCTTACGTTTTTTTTTTTTATTCATCCTGTTGACATCGTTGTTTTTCGTATTGTTTTCTTTTTTCTGCTGCTGCTGCTGCGGCTGCTGGCTGCTTTGTTAGCCTATCACCAGGGAATTGGAGATTAAGGATGAATTCTTTCTCCGCAACTCTCATTTTCTCTGTCATTGCAAATGAAAGTGGACTTGGACATGAGTTGACAACTGAAGTTGGATTGAATTTCACTACCTGAACAGAGGAGAAGAATGGAATATATACACCGTTTGGAAATGCTCTGCTAAGGATCGCTATTTTTATTGGAATTTAATTTATAGCGAAGGAGAGTGGATTGTCATCGGTGGGCATTGTTACAGCAATGTTAACCGGAAGCGGCTGTTGTAGCATTGGTTGTTGCTGATGTTGGACGTGGTCTGCCACCAGGCCCACCGCCATTGCACCCTGAAAATGGATATCATTAAAATCGATCGAATGTAACGCACTGTAATATTAATACGCACCTCTCGTAGCAGCGCCTTGGAAGCCAGCTTCATCGGCTGTCAATGGTGCGTTCTCCTTCAACACTAGTGGCGAGGAGATCTGAAAAGCGCAAAAAGTTATTTTTCCCAGATTATCCAAAGAAGCAAAATTGCTATACCACAACGCTGATCATCAGCATCGACCAGATGATGAGAAAAACTAACGACTTGCACTTGATGTTGACCATTGTGGACTACTCACTGCTAATATTGTATTTGTGCAGCCCAACGTTCGGTTATATAGTCGCTAGACTTATTAAATAAATTCATAGAGCATGAAGTGGTAATCAGGCCTTTTTTGGTTCGAGTCTCTAGCTATACCTAGAATTTTTATGTTTTTCTATCCACTTAATCGAATTGGAGGGCTGTTTGTGAGGTGAAAATTACTTTGTTTTCACACAACGCTACTGTAATTGATTTGATCGTTTCCACGAGCCCAATAAAGCTTTTTTTTTTAAGGAAATAACAAAATGAGTCGTTAGAAAATTATACTCATGTGGTGCGTTGCAGACTGAAATTCGCAATTCGTTCAATTAAGTGATTGAGCTAGATTGCTGCACCTAGTTACCTGAACCTTAAGCTGTGTTACGGATAACATTTTTAATTCATGTTATTTGTAATGAAAGGTGTGACAGATACTAAAAGCTATCAACTTTTTGTGATGAGAGCCTCATGCTATTATGAGAATAAAGGCTTTTCATATCCGAATGTATGGAAGCCTCGAAAATTAACCGCATTTCTGTGTTCATTAACAAAGCATTTCCCCCCTTGTTTGGGGGCGCCTACCGATGGAATTTGTGGACACTATGCTTGGGTGGCATTCGCCAACGGGAACCAAATACCATATGTGATACACAAATTGCAGCTAAATTGGGCATAAAGTTGTCTAAAGAACAATGACCTCCTATACAGCGTGTCGACGAACTCCAAAATCACTTTAGTTTTAATACAAGGTGATGCTCACCGCGTGGGGCCAATGAGTTGCCAAAGTAGGACTCATTAACTGCCTGCAAGAAAAGCGGAAGAGTGCGGCCAATCTGCCCTTTGGAAATGCACACTCTGGGCTCACGGCTTAAAAGTTATGTCACCTGCCTTCTGAGAAACCCAAACACTATATGGGAAAGTTGTCTATAATTAAAGTTTTTTTTCTGAGTGTAGCTACCACAACAGTTGTCGAAGGGCTAATAATAAGCTCCTTGCAACTCAAACAGCACCTGCCTTCAGTTACTCTTTAAGTCTTTTATCCGGAAGCCTAGCTTTGGCCGAGTCTACTTTAAGTTTTTTTTTTAAATAAAAGATAGCTACGTTGTGGCATTTGCTGTTTCTTTGGCCAATCTTTTGTATTCTTGTTAATTTTGATGTAGGGTGCAAACGGTGAAATTCTCGGAAGTCCAAACGATGACACACCGAACCACAATATCGGATTTAAGGAAAGGACGTGGGCAAGGTCACCACTAAAAGTAATATCTGCGATACGATCAGAGCAGACTTTTGACCGAGCAGGCTACACAAAGCATTGTACAAAAGAATATTATATTCAACTTTGACAAATAAAAGTCCTGGCAGCGCCGTAAGTAAACGGAGAGAAACTTCTCTAAAATAATCTCATTTTTTTGGTCGGTGGTTTTTACTATCCGATGAAGCACTCAGGCTCAACTACTGGTCCATTGTACTGCCAGCAGACACCTTACATTACTGTACTTAGTTTTTCCGAAGATAGATGAGAAGGAGCTTCAGTGATGAAGAGCTTAGATGTTCGGCACTCATCACATCAGCCCCAAAGATGAAGATCCGCAACCTGATGCGAGCGAAGGGAGGATATCTACAGAGGAAGTGTTCCGCTGTATCGTCGTCCTCTCCACAAGCAGGACAGATGGCGGTGTCGCTCAAGAACAACACGTTCAAATGTTTGGCAAAAGCTTGGTGGCCCGAAAGGGCGCCCACAAATCGATTCTCCTGGGAGACGGAAGGAAAGACGCGGACTTTTTGCACCCATCACAGACATGCCACCGACGCTCGTGTTCACGAGAAACCCAAGTATCAATCGATCACCTAACCGCAGATATCTACAGACAGACCCAACGCTGGTTCAGGTCCTGAGAGAGCTTCTTCTGAACCCAGCCTGGCAAGCTCATCAGCGATCTCATTTACCTGGATACCAGTGTGACCTGGGACCCAAACAAGATTCACTGTATTCAGCCTACCGACTAACTTCAGAGATAGCTTGAGTTCGAGCACTAACCTATACGAGGTAAGAGGGTTAAGCAGTGCTTTTAATGCAGCTTGGCTATCGCTGCAAAGGCCTATGCTTCTAGCCCTCCACCTGTTTGTCACAATGTATCGCATAGCCACAAGGATAGCAAAAATCTCAGCTTGGAAGACACACGCATGGCTACCTAAGGTGTAATATAGTCTAATGTGCTCGCTTTCCACAAAGACTCAAGAACCAGATCCCTTTTCAGTTCTCCGTCCGTGAATACACGATGGCATTCTTTCCCTGACTCAGAGTCTGGCCGGAGCCATTCAATTGCCTGAGGAAAGTTGACTTGGTAGTATTGTAACAGTATGATTTCTGGTGTCATTGCGTCAGAGGGCATATCCATAATACAGGGGTCAAAGGATAATTCTCGCACAAGTTCTTGCAATGCGTGTGATACCAAAAACTACCGTGATGGTTTTCAGCGTACACCCCATGATAAAAATATCAAGATGGGGGAGATTCTTCATAAGCATCTATAGAGCAGAGCCGGAGTGCTAGGGAAGGCATCGTCCGCGTAGGCTTGTGTGTAGGTTCCAGGAAGATTGAGAACCGTTAGAAGAGATACCCATTCCGATCAAGAGCACTTTAAATTCTACCAACGAGGTTCTGAAGCGCAGTTTCACAGGATTTTCCACGATGATAGGCATGTTGCATCACTGAAAGAGGATGCGATCGAAGAGCAACATTTCGCACGTGCAGCTCAACCAGTCTCTCCAAGCTTTTCAGCAGGAAAGGGGACAGACTTATGGGTCTAAAACTTTTGGCGAGAGTGTAGTTAGTCTTACCTATCTTTGGTATAAACTCTACTTTAACCATACGCCAAGGAGAAGGTATGTATGCCAGGGCCAAGCTGGCTACAACCATGCTTCAGCAAAGCCGGATACATTCCATCCGGACCCGGTGACTTGAAACTCTCAAACGATGCATTGCATATTTGATGCGTCATCCGTCACCACTCTGGATGCAATATACCAGCTAATCCGCGTGGTGTTTGTTAGTTCAGAAGTGGTACACCTGAAGAACACGAGTGACCTGATTTCCGGGGAAGTGAGTCTCCAGCAGGAGACTTAAAGTCTCAGTGTAGGTACCATCAGATTTTTGGAGCGATTCCAGTTTATTTGGTCAGTCCCTTTTGAGGACTTTAACAAGCCTGCTGGTTGCACTTAGTGATACGACCTCCTCAAAAATATTTCCAATAAGAGTCGTTCTTCGATTTACGAATCAGCCTCTTAAATTCTTTTTGCTTCGATCGATACAGATTCCAGTCTTATTCTAAGTTGGTTTTTAAAGTTCGGTATTCCACCAAGGTTACGGTTTTCTACAAGAGTTTTTTGTAACTGGACACGCTAGTTCAAAACAACGGATAATGAAAGCCGCTCGGATCCCGAGCACACCTCTCTATCCCTTGTATTGATCTTAGTTTGAGTGGAGCTTTGACAGAATTGCCAAGTTCCTCCTTAAACCGAGCCCAATTCGTTTTTTTTCGGATTTCCCCCCTTTAGCGAAGGTGGAACTTCACATTAGATTTGAAATTCAATCTATCTGTAATCCGACAGAGCGCTGGCGATACTCAATCTACTTTAGGTACACCCTTTTTCAACTTGCGCATATTTGACAAACGCCAAAGCAGTAATACAGTAAGATCCCTAACTGTTGCCTTTGGGAATTTTTATTTTTGACAGTGCGACGGACTCCATTTTGGAAATCACTTCTAAAGCACTCTTTTGACTAGTTCATTTTGATAATTCATATCAGTTTTGGCAATTCGCTCAATTTGGATGTTGTTAGAATTTGCGAAGGCTTCTCAAGATGGTGCTGTTAGCATCCGAGTCCTCTATTAACACCTCACCCTCACCTTACATGAATATAGTTTTTGTCATCGTTTCGGTTTTTTTTTTTAATGTTATCTTGCCACCGCAAGCCAATTTGTCCACCTCAAAGTTAAATGTTTCGTATGTACCCAAGAAATTGTTTAAGGGCTCCATATCAATACAACACCCAAATAAGTAGCTCTGCTAATATGTTTAATTCTATCATCAGCAGTATCGATCATAATACACTTTTAAGAATTACGCCACATAATCGCATCCCCCACTCGCAAAAACTGCCAACAATATAAAAAAATAATTAGTTCCGCTAATGGAAAATTGTTTTATTTAATTCCACACGAATATATGTACATCGCCGAAGAGTGACAGAGTTCCCTTACCAGTCAATCATTCGATCATTGTAGTGTGAAGTGATGTGGTGACAAAAGCGCTGATTTCGCTTGACGTGCGCCACCGCCTTGAAACGAAAATAAAAACACAATGTTTATAAATAAATAGGTATACAACATTCTCTTGAACTTACCCGATTGTAACGCTAAAAAGGCTTCCGAAATCTGCTTGATAGACTGACCAATCTCGGCGAACTTTAATGCGTCACTACCGATCACTGGGACACAAGTCTAAAATTTATGGCACAACGAATTTTTAAAATTTGAATATTTGAGTCTACCTCTCAACAAAGGGATACCCACCGCCACTGCAATACAAATTGCGAAGACAAGTCCAACTGCTGCCAGATTCTGCATGGTTTTTCAAACTCACTTTGTGCCGAAAAGTTGTCCGCTTTTATAAGGGGAAGTGTTCTAGAACTGATGGAAATCAAAGCATTTTAAAAGTTTATCATTCGGAACGAATTCGAATTCGCAATATAATTGCTGATGCTATCTTCTTGTAATGATGCTCCTTAATTGCTATCATTCATAGTTGATGTCAAAGAGATCAACGCCCGGTAGGTGGGTGGCGGGAAGGCCAACAATATTTTCGAGTTGTCATAAATTTGGGGGGATGACATCGCTCTCGTTGTCGGTAGCATAATTATTGGAGTCTTCACTCACGGCTGAAGCTCAAGTGTTGAACGGTGAATGGCTGCGCTGGAATGGAGCAACAGCAGGGATGAAAAGCGTCTGCAAGACGTCATTCTGTCTATCCTCATGCAAGTCAACCATTCCCGCCATTCATTGACAGTCGTTGAAGCAAGAGGAAGAATTTCGTGGTTGTCTGAATGCTGTTTGGCTTTTTGGGAAATTTTGTTCCAAGTTTTTCAAGAACGCTGGAACAATTCCCCAAATACAATGGCATTCGATTTGCAATAGAAAATATTTGCATTGCGTGTATATTTACCTAGACCGACCAGAAACATCACTAGCGATTTAGGGGTTGAGAACCAGCCCCAAGTGTATGGTCCTTATCGGCACGTGATGTGGAAAGTTTCTCTCCCGTTTGCCGTTTGATCTTTTTGATGATTTTCACTTGTCATAAAGCTATTAAATGTTCATCTGTATGGAAAAATCACATATTAACCGTACTCCTGCGGAATGAGAGCGAGTCCACAAGGCAAACATACACGTACATATCCACTCTACACATGGTAGGTATAGGTATAGGTATAGGCATACTGATTAGTTCCGCAAGAAAAGAGTCAAGAAAATGTGCTGCTCTTTGGCAATGTTGGAAAATCGCACACATGAATATTTTTGGAGAGCCGTGTAATTTTACGGCATAGTAAGCTTTTCACCTGGCGAAGAAGTAAAAGGTTGCTTTTCAACATCCGCATCCGGCATACCCCTTTGCTTAAACACACATCAAGTGTCCTTACACTACCTATAGTATAAAAGAGCAAAGGGCTTATTAAATTTACACTATCGCTGATTTTAAATCAAAATTCACACATGACTGCCATGGAATTATTTTAATTAAAAAAATGGTTTTATTAATTTGTATATGATATTTTTTTTATTTTTATATTTTTTTGTTTTTAACACATATTTTGTTTTAGTCTTTTATACATCACACCAGTGTAATCATTTTTGTAGGTACGTTTTGTTATTATCCTTTCAGATATGAGTGCAGGCAATTAAGGGGATCACACTAGAGAGGCATCAGCGTATATTGGATGTGGAGCGAAATAAAAACCTATCCCCCCATCGCATCGTTTGCTAAAAGAAAAGGAAAATAAAATGAATGCTCTTGGTCTTGGGGCTCTGATTTTCAACATGTTGGAGCAGATGGAGACGTGACCGAGGGAAAGTCGTAGTTGGTTGGCAGTGATATATAGGGCTGCTATTAAAGGAGTGGCGATGTATAACGGGTCGATCATTTAAGTGATTCTTTTCAAGATGACGGGACGCCACCAATTGTATGTCATTTCTTATTTATGATTCGATATCGGTTTTACAAAAAAAAAGAAGCTCAAAAAATAACTCAAAAGATGGACTATCATATGTTGTTGTGCTGGATTGGGGTAGGCCTTTAGGTCAGAGAGAGAGAGAGAGATAGAGGGCTCCTACGTAACAACATCGTTCAGGACGGTGCAGATGTTAGACTTAGAGCAGTTGAAGAGGACAGTCACAAGCAAAGTCAAGCAAACTCAATGGGCCCGCTTGGTCTCTCAAACTTCTTTTGCCCAAACGTTTTTTCAAAACCCGTCAGAAAATCAGATCGAAAACAACTTGAAAGTGCATTGCCTTCGACGCACAATGGATAAAGACGTATTTGCTCAGTGGTAAAACAAAACAACTGGAATTTTAACTGAAGCTCTCTTAATTGTAGGTTCCGTTAATAGTGGTTTCAAAACGGCGCTCAATGCGCTACTTGTATTTTTCCCTCGTCGGTAACGGGAATACAGCCACTTAAACCAACCAACCATAACTGAATTTCTCGTTCCAATTAGATATATGTCGTCGGGTATTGCCTATCCGGCTGCTTTTTTGCCTCTAAATGTCGTTTCAGGGGGAAATGCTTTAATAGGCTTTTCATACCCAGCCGAAAACCGGGTTTTCGCGAAAACTCTCGAAAACTTCTACGAAAACAGAAGTTTTCCCGTACATATTTCAGTTTCCAAAACGAGTCGTTTAAAGTCGTTTTCCACGAAAACACCACGAAAACGACTTAAAATCGTAGGGTTGTTGAAACAAACCTTTCAGCAAAATGACTGACTCAACAAATGTCAAAACTCACAACTTAGAATTATTTTACCCAATTAATTGATGGGCTTATATTATTTTGAAAGGCACTAAATTAATTTTGTTTGTTTATTAGATAATGCGATTGAAATTTGTAACCACAAAAGTTTGCACCGAAGTTTAACGACTAGTAAGTGTCTCACAGCTGATTGAAACGTCAAACGAAAACGAGTTTGTGGTCGGTGTGAATGCATTGACGAGTTTTCGAGGAAAACACAGTTTTCGGCTTGGTGTGAAAAGCCTATAAGAGATTTGGGAGGTGAGAATAATCCTCCATATTGCTTTTTTTTGAACAGATTCTGAAAACGCCTCGCCTTACTTATTTTTATTGTCGTTTTTGATTATCAACTCTTCTTTGTTCTGCGTAAAATGATCACTTAAAAAATTATTGATTATTGGCAGCACTTTGAGTTTTAAACGTCACTTCCTTACCGACGCTGTCGTATGATACATATTCGAAGTGTTTTTTTTTATTGTGAAAATTGTAAGCGAATTTGAGAATAATAACAGTTTCGTTCGGGTACATTTTTGCAAACGTGAAATTATTAAAAACCAGCCTGCTTTGCTAGGCGTTAAAATTTAAATGAACATATTTTGCTTCGTTGAGTCGAGGAGCTTCGATAAATGTTTATGGACGAAATTTTCCAAACTTCGCAACGAATCATGTGATAAAATGCAAAATTTCGCCCAAAAATGTATTCAAAATAATTTTGTTTCGTAAGAACCTTCTCCTGGCAATAACGAACAACTGAAAACAAAATTTAGCCAAATCGTTCTCAATTGATGAATTACTGTACATTTTTGACACCATTTTTAAATAAATTTATATAGATTTGCTAAGAAAAGTGCTGAGCAAATTGGAAACATTTTCTACTCGCCAAATTTAGACTTACTGAAAAATTAAAAATGCAAACTGACAACTAAGTGACAGCTCAAACGTTTGACAAGAGTAAAGCATTATTTAGCGTCTTCGACGATTTCGGAGGAAGAAGTTCTAACTGAATGTTGTTGAACATAATCAGCGAACTCAAAATGGTATTTAGCTCATAAAAAATTGAATTTCAATTTATTTTGAAGATGCTGAATTTAAAGAGAACCTTAAACTTTTTTATAAGAAAACCACTCAGGTAGAGATTTCTCTCTCGATTTTTGAGATTTCACATTTTTCGTTTTCCTATTCTGAAAGTATAGGTACTGAAAGTACACGAACGAATCATCAAAATGGCCCCTTTTTCAGTTTAAGTAAAATTGTACTCTTTATTGACCGAAAACGAATGCAAACATATGAAAATAAGTGTTTCGTGATGAATAAATTAGTTTTTTTTTTTTAAATAATTGTCTTTGTTGATCTGTTTTTTTATTTTTTTTTTGTATTAATATTTCAGGTGGTCGACGCATTTTTTTGGCCCGGGCCCCTTTTTATTCCCCTTTTTGAAATTTTTCAGCGGCAACGCTGCCTAATATGTTCACAAATTACCTACAATAATTCTTTTTATTTTTTTTAAAGTCTCGAGCAAATAAAGAGCAAATACGGATCCTTTCTTCATTCATGCGTTTATACTATGCCTTCCCTTCCGATTGAAGAACATGTTCTCATTTCTCATTGGCCTTCTAATCATAATATGAGTTACATAAAACAAAAAAAAAAACTGCAAAATTTAAGGGGCGAATTTAAAATAGCCACCACCTTCAAAGAATATTTAAAGTTACAGCGTTGACCTCACTACAGTTGGTAAATCAAGCAGTCCCAAAACAAACACAAACGCTGCTTTTGATAAGCGAAAGTTTTCGAAGAATCTAAAATACACAATAATAAATGCCACCAATCAACAATGAATATTTATAGTTAAATGCATTCTTACATAGGGCTTGTAAGTTCCAAGATATTTTCTTTATTTCTCAGGTTTTTTCTTAATAGTTGGACATTTTTCTAATTATTTTCTTCATTTCTGTAGAAAAGTTCCAATGAAATAAACATTGCACTTCACGAATTTTCAAATGTCACTTTATTATTTTAATTTATTTAATACATACTTATATACAAAAGTATTTAATTTATTTGGAGTCGAAGCCGAGGTGCACACCTTTGAAAATGACACAAATGTATGAAAGCGACATCTAAAAAGCTGTCACATGATATTGATCGCAAAAAAGCGATTGCCATTTTGATAATCAACTTACGTGGACCTAAAGCTTTGATTTTAACTGTCAACCACCCTTGTATCCTAAGTCTTAACTGGCAGTTAAATTATAAATAACGAACAATAGTAGGTACAGATACACCATTCTACCTACGCCTAGGATACTGCAATGGATACAATAAACATTTACAGCTTATAATTTACCTCTATGCCTGATTGTATGCAATAAAATAAGTGATCTTCGTCTGAGAAAATGCGAACATTATGTCAGCCTATAGTTGGGATTGCGTGTAAGATCTTTAGTCTATGATTGACTGGTTTGATCCAGATTAAATTATGTGCATACATTTGGGATTGATATTACCTCCGAGTTTCCTTTCAATTGATCATTCATCCGAAGATCTATTGTACCAATATCTGTAATGTGACAAAAAATCACAATTTCGTTGCTGAAAAGGACCAGTCAATACGGTTGGATTTCTGGATAAGGTCATTATGCACGATCAGAATTTAGGAACTAGCTTATCTCAGCGCCAAAAAATATGCATAATAAAGCCTGCAGTTTATAAGGCTTGCAATTGAAAGCCCCTATCAGTTTACTCGTTTCCTCCCCTCATTTCACTCCATTTTACGAGTCAGTCTTTGTTGCCACACTAATCGATGTAGTTCAATTTTACTCGATCAGTTGATGGTTGGATTATTCATTCATAAATAACTATGAACTCCCAGTGAGACGGAAACAAAAATCAAAAGGCTCAGATATCCCTATAGCAGCCATGCTTCGTTTGACGTCATTTTAAATTCTATCACCAACTAGCGAATTGCTTCCATTATCTTTATGCCACACCAAGAGAAAGACGAACTTAACAATTGAAGTGGAGAAGCATTTCCATACCAAGTCGACACACATAAACAAGGATAACAACGTGTGCATCTGCGAAATAGACAATCCATAAAAGTACACTTGCTACGGAGCGCAACAAAAAAGCAAATCGCCAAAAAAGAAACAATTCAGGAAACAAGGATTTGCGGATTCGCTTTTCCATTTCGGGCAGACGAAAAGAATCCAGAAAAAAATTTAAGAACTGCGGCGGTGATTCCTTTATGAGAGCGCCCAAAAGGAGTATGGAAAACAGCGACAGGAACAAAAACAAAAAAAAAAAAAAAAAAAAATTGCCAAGGTGTTCACATGGTCTGTGCAATAAACATATGGGAAAAAGAAGGAAGACTCCAATAAGAAGAACAACAACAGGACCCACAGTATGCACATCCTCATACACACACATGTATAAGCAAATATCGCAAACATATATTTAGGGAAATAATTGAAGAGATGTCTTGCGGATATTATAACGAACGAGTCGAGTCCTTTTTCTTTATCATCCTTTGGATTTTTCCGTTTGGTCCTTGTTCGAAAGCTAACTACACACACACACACTCGTTCACACACGTATATGTGGAGGGAACATTCGTGCAGTAGTGTATATGTGGAGAATAGTATAATAAATAAAAACCATAAGGCGGTAAGGACATTAAGGATATGGGCGAAAATGAAACCAATCCGCATAGAATTATTATTTCTATTCCGAGAACGAGAGAAATGAACGAAACAGACAGACAGACAAACAGACAGGTAGAAATACATAATTATTGTTATTTCTCCTTTTTTGTGTAGTACCATCCCCAGTTTGTTCAAGTCTCTCCAGAACCCACCACCCACCACCCAACCCCCCTCACCTCCTCCTCTCATAAATCCTTTTTCTCATTTGGTGGTCGTATGTGTGAGATGGTGTGTGACAAGAATTCACAAATGCGAAACAGGAAAAGAAATTTATTTGTCTGATGGTTTTGATGATGGTAAAAATAAAACGTTGTTTTGTTTCTGTTTCTACTGCTGCTTCTGTTGGTTCGCTGCTGCTGTTGTTGTTGTTGTTGCTAAAAAAGGACAATATTCTCGTTAATCATCTGTATGTGTAGCTTTGTTGATGGCAAATGTATTAAATTCATATTTTTATACTTTACGGAGGAGGAGAGGGGGGGCAGATATGAGTGGCGGCGCAATCATTAATTTCATGTCATTTCAATGAGAATGAAAATGTCAAACGAGCAAGGTAATCCTTAGATCTGTCCAGATCTGTCCATGAGCAGGGTAGCAGCCAGATGCGTTCGAGGTCCCTTGTCCGCTCTTTTGACAGTTCGATTTATTTATTTGTTTAGAATTGTATTAAGTACGTGCATGCATATGTGTGGAAGCTGAGGAGATTGGATTGTGAGGTAAATGAGTATGGTTAGCTGTCGAGGATATATTTGGAAATGCACTTAACATATTTAGAAGTTTATCTCATGTGTCCTAAAGAGCCCAAACACTGAGCACCGAATTGGTGTTTATACCAGGAATACTGCATTAGGTCGATATTGCTGTAGCTTCATTTGTATCTTCGATATGAACGTAGGGTGGTGATACAATTTTTCCAAACATATCGCAGAACAACCAGTTGTCGTGCCACATGCCCTGTAACATAACAGTCGTATGCTGTCGACTTATTTCTATCCAAGATTGTATCTTCAAATAAAATAAGCATAGAGGAAGGACCTGATGTTCAAACAGATCATTCCCCTATACTTTTAAGGCTTGGAGATAAAATAATAATAAAAGGCCAAAGCCAAAAACTAGTTAATAGACTGATTGGAACTACTTCCGACAGAAGTTGGAAGAAAGTATCCAACTATCATCAGCTATTTAAACAGAAGAATAACTAGAAGAAGAAGTCCAAATATTGACGCTCAGTATACAAAAAGCTGCGTGGGCTGCAACTCCCAAAGCAAGAAAAAAGATCGAACAAAACTGTTATCCTCGCGAAATATGTGAAATTATTACAGAAAAGAGGAAAGCTAGAAAACGCTGGCAACAGACAAGGGCGCCAAGCGACAAGACCACACTGAACCACTTAATTTATATTTTATTTATATAAGCTCAGAAAATCTGTAAGAGAATTCAATAATGAGTCTATGAAAACTTACCTCACAAGTCTTACAAATGATGCTAGTACCGACTGCTCGCTCTGGAAGACAACAAAGGGAATGAACAGGCCAATAGTTCACATTCCACCAGTAAAAAACAGAGCAGGGATCTGGGCGAAAAGCAGTCAAGAAAAAGCAATTCTTTTGCAAAGTGCCTTGAGAACCTCTTCAAACCTTATGAAGATAAAGGTTATCAAGGACTCGAAGTAAGGTGCGAAGAAGACAGACCTATTCGGCCGGTAACAGCTAAAGAACTTGCCAAAGAAATCAAAGAAGGCATAAACATTAAAAAAGCCCAAGGGTTCGATATATTCACAGAGGAAATTTTAAAACAATTTCCTCAAAAAGATTTAAAAAAAAACTAGCGCAGATTATAAATGCTGCATTTAAATTAAGATATGTGCCAAGCATGTGGAAGGTCGCTGAGGTAATAATGATACCAAAACCAGGTAAACCACCTAACGAAGTTACCTCATATCGCCTAGATATTGGGCGATTACCAATGTTTTTCAAGTTATTCGAAAAAGTGCTAGTAAAACGTCTACAAAAAATATTAGATGAAAAATGGATAGTTCCAATCGAAAAAGCATTTGAAAAGAAAAATGTGTGCTCTACAGTATTTCTTGATAGCACAAGCTTTCGATAAAGTCTGGCACAAAGGGCTGATACACAATTTTCAAAAGCAACTGCCGAAGCAGTATTCGACCATTCTGGTCTTATATATCAGATCGATTCTTCAGAATTAAGCAAGATACAGAGTGCTCAACATTAAGAGAGATTAAAGCTGGTGTACCGCAAGGCAGTGTGCTGGGTCCAGTTCTATACCTACTTTTCACTAGCAGTCTACCTGAAAGTGAAGAAACCACCATAGCTACTTTTGCAGATGACACAGCTGTACTTGGTGTGGGAGCAACTGACGAAATAGCAACAGAAAAGCTTCAGAAGACGTCAATAAAAAATATTTCAGAATGGACTAAGAAATGACAGATTAGATAAATTGACTTCAAGTCAGTCCATATTAATTTTACGTATAAAAGCGTACCACACATTCAAGTCTACATTTACAACAATAATAATTTATAATTAGTTGGCGCAACAGGTCCGTAGGAACCCTAGGCTTAGCTTCTCACAACCATTCGTTTTGTGTGAGATTTCATTTTCGGAACGAATGGAAGGGATCTACATTTTTAGGACGATTCCAAACGGCCGGTTGAGAAGCTCTTTCAATACAGTTATACACTCGGATGTTTGTCAGACGTTCTCGAGAGGTTGCGCAGTGCAAAAAACCCTGAGTTGGAATTTGGGTTTTTGCGGGTTTCGAACCTGGGACCCCTCGCTTAGTAGTCCAGCACAAACCACTAAGCCACTGCGCCTACAACAATGTAGTGGCATCTTAAACACAGTTAAATATCTACGCATGACTCTAGACGCTAAACTGTGTTGGAAATGGCACGTTAAGAAAAAAAAAGGTGCGCTGAACATTGTATCGCATGTATTGGCTTATTGGGAGATACTCAACTCATCCCTGTCCAACTACAATAAGATATTGCTATACACGCAAATTCTAAAACCAGTATGGACATAGGGGCTCCAGTTGCGGACATGTAAATGCCAAACAAATTCCCCAAAAATACAGGTTTTCCAAAATAAAGTACTTAGGGATATAGTTAATGCACCTTGATACATAGGCAATGCCGATCTGCATAGAGATCTAAATGTTGAAATGTTTGAAGATGAGGTTAAGAAGGTTGCTCGGAGGCATAGAAATCGGCTTCTCAACCACGTAAACACAGTAACTTGAGATTGAAACGAATGAAACTCTTGATCTGTGGGTCAGGTATTGATTTCAAACAAAACAACCTTAGAAATCCGAGAAAGGGCAGATTTATCTCTTAAAATTCTTATTTCATGAATCTTCTATAATATAAAAATGAATCGCAAATCGGATGGTTTTTACGGTGCCATTTTCGCGACATTTACCCATTATTACTATAACTTTACTATTGATGGGGACGTTCGGATTCCTAGTTTAGTAAGTCTGACAGCTGTCTGACTAGATGTGTTTCAGTTTTTATTGGCCCAGAGTGTTCACGTCTATAGTTTTTGCAGTTGACGTTTATGGAGGGGAAGCCGACAAATCTAGTCAAGAAAATCCTGCCTGCATACTCACTTGACATTTCAAAGAGTCAAATTTAAAATAAACAGAGTGGCCGCTGATGAATTCTGAAAAGTCGAAAGAAAGGGCCGGCTAGAGAAAAAGGTGTCGTTTCTGAGGCTACTCAAGTAATTTAGAATTTTCGCACGATATTTAACAAGCATTAGTTCGTATATGACAATAATCGTGTTGTGATAGACTACCGTGCTACATTTTAAATGTACTTATTTGAAAATACCAATTTTTTTTTAAATTTATGAAGGGCCTTTGCCAAATAAAAAAAATATAAAATCAAACGAAGGTAACGCTGACCGCGAGAATACAAAAACAATTCAAGTTGCTTAGGCATCCAACGGATTAGGGATGCCAGATGTCCCCTTTTTTCATACAAAAATGCTGTTTGTTCCCCCTAATATAAACCACTGTCCCCCTTATTAAGTCAAAATTCAATAAAAGCAAACATTCAACTGAAAATTTTGAAAATACTCTCTTTTAATATTTTTAACAAGATTCTCTGTGAACATGAACACATTCATTTAAAGTTTTAAAGTGCAAGAAAACTTTCAAAGCTGAATGCATCCACTCACGAACTACATCTAACTTCACGTGCTTATGTTGTTCTCCTGTACATTTTTGTTTTGTACCGTCATCTGTCTCTCTTTCAGTTTTTGTTTTGAAAACAAAATTTACTTTACTAAGTTGAATACTTATTTATTTACTTTTGTTTCTATTAAATAAAGTATGTACATAAATAATGTTGGTGCTTTTTCCTAATATGTAGAAATAAATTAAAATGTGTGGGTAGGTACCTTATTTATTAAATGAAACTTATTTTTATTTCACATTTTTTTGACTCTGGGGTTCAACAATAAAAAAAAATTGCCCTCCTTTTTGAACACTTGTCCCCCTACAAAACTCACGCTGTCCTACTTTTCGTATTTTTGAATCTGGCAACCCTAGATCGGGTTCATAGTCCCGGCAAATCTAGTTGACGTTTTATATAAACTAGGTAGGTAGCTGCCGAACGTCCCCAACGCAAAACCACAATTTCAAAGCACACTGGCAAATTCCCAAAATTTTAGTTATTCTTTTTTGATAGCACTTTTAAAATTGACGACCGACGACTGTCCCTATTCTATTGACCCAATTTTAAACGTGCAGTTTATTAGTGAACAAAGAAATATAACTTTTCTTAAATAAAACTCTCTTATTTTGCTTAAAATGTGTGAGCAATAAAGTAATATATCAGAATGGAAACTAATTTTTGCTTTTTGAACTAAAGAACTGGAGATTTAGAGTTACACAAATGATGAAGCGGTTGTCCCTATTCATATGACCCGCAGTGTATCTCTTAAAATTCATTAAATAATTCAAAAATAAATTACTGATTAGTCGTACGACTAGGTGCAATCTTATTTGGGATGGCGAATGTCAGCCCCCCGGGAGTTTTTCGAGATGAGTTAAAGTCCATCACAGAAGCATACCTCGCGTACAAGCTCTGCAATGTCTTTCGATGATTTTTTATTTCCAGCGAATTCCCAGCACAAAACAAAAAAAAAAAAAAAAACATCAGGCACTCCGGAAGTGCCGGCAGAAGTTATTACTTGAACAATTACGTGTGTATTTTTCTAATCATCAGGAGATATTTTTAAAAACAGCGAACAAAAACATCGACAACAGCGCCACCTATCGGGATTAAAACTATCCTATCTGCATCCAACCATGCACACATACAAAGTTTCATTGAGATCGGTTGAGTTTCTCAAATAAATGGACAACAGCGCCACCTATCGGGTGTCGGTTTCTCGGTGACGATGACGCGGTGTCGTTTTAAATGCCAATTCATCAATATCTTCCCATCTAAAAGTGCCCAACGCGACTTAAGCAGCAATAACTTCAAAAATGTTTCAAGACCCAACAAAAATTGAGTGGTAACTATCAGCATTGAGAAGCCAAGTCTATTCAAAAGATGTTTGTATCCCAGTTAGGATCCTTTAAGAAGCCGCAGTGCCAGAGCCCCTCGAAGGCTCTCCCGCCTCTGAACTAATCTAATCTAATCCCAGTTGAAAAGTAAAGACCTCGTCAACCCTTGCATTCTCACGCGACTTTCTCGCAACTAGTGACCCTAACTGACAACATCCTATTACATCAGACAGCTAACCACGTCTTGAGATCTCTCTCACGACAAAAATAACACAGCCCGCCCCGAAGTCGGAAAATTTCCACTTGAAGTCCCTCTTTAGCACCAGAGGTTCAATGCTGCTATTTTAAGATCGCCATGCACACGCACAGTGCTTGCGCAATATATTTACACCCTCCGAAGCCCAGCTATACATGCAATTGCGTTGCGACGACCTATGTGCGCAAATTAGGGGGCGACAGTGCTATTCTCAGTATACACAGCTGATGATGGGGTTTCATTGAGCAGATCAACTGATTCAGCCACAGCAGAGTGCGAACGCGGTCAATCGGTGTACAAATGAGTTCGAGTGTATAGTGCCCACAATAAATATGACCCGTAGCCGTACCCGTTCGCTTATGGGGGAGTCCAAAGCTCTCTATGATGAGGAACACATTTCAGTTCAGTTGATCAAGACGACAATTATCCAATACAGGTTATTTATGGCAAATTGCTAGCTGTCGTCGTCTCGCGTTTGTTATTGTTGTCGATCGGTCTAACTGGCCGCTGGCTGCACTGATGTTGTACTCTAACTAAGGGTGGATTTATTCCACTATACTCGCACTTAAGCAAAGGTCATTGAAGATGCTGTAACTGTAAATCGGTCACAATTTTATGTGGTGTTTTGATTTTTGAGAATTAGCTACGCGCCCCCCACTATATAATATGTGAGGATTGTTAGGCAGCAACCGGCTCGTGTGGCGATGCGAATAAGATGAAACGGTCCTCATTTGATTAGTTCAGTAGTTTTACGACAGTCGATCGGGAATGATCTAGAAAATCTGGATACCTACCGGCTCGTGTGTGTTGTGTTGAAATTGGTGATTCGAGTTTTGTCTGCGAATTAATTAACGGGCACCTGCAGCCAGTCTCAAATTGTCGGATATGACGAATGTGTACGATGTTAAAATTCGGCTACAAAAGTTCGGATGGCCGGACTATTTGGTTTTTGTGGTCATGTTACTGAGTTGTGCATGCATTGGGGTGTATTTCGCATTAAAGATGCGTCGCGACCGAAAACAGAGCAAGTGCACCAGCAACAAGGACGCAGAGGACAGTTACTTGGTGGGAGGAAGAAACATGAAGATGTTTCCCATATCGATGTCGTTGATATCGAGGTAAAAATTAAAATGTTTCGTGTTTGTTAAAAGGAAGTTGTTGTTTGCAAATTAGAAAAGGCTTTTGTAACCTTTCATAAAAGAGCATATAATCTAATTCACTGAAGCTTGCGGAATAATTGAAGCCCCACGAGCTTCTGAGTGATGATTCAGTGAACAGATCGTTAGTGGTTTTCTGGGGTCTGAAATTTGAATATCCGTCCAGCGATTCAGGCTACCGAATCATTCACATGAATTGCCAAATGCACGAACGAGATCTTGGTGGCCTCTCCGCATCAGAAACTAATTGGAATCTAATTTTCGAATTTAAATTTTGATTAATATCCAACTGGGTTGATATTTTCTACATGATAACCCTGGCTATGGTTAACTGTAGGAAACACTTATGGCAATTTAAACTTGGATGAAGCTCACCTACGGAATTGATGATCACTGCGTCTTCGGAAATGCTTCGATCTTTTTAGCGGGGTTTCTTAGAAATCCATTCAAACAGAAATGGACTTTTACTCTTACCAGCAGTACACGGTTAAAAATCCTGGTGTTAAATTTAATATCTTTGGGGTTGTATAAGTCCACGCCGGGAAAATACTAAAAGTTGAATATTTTGCATATATTCAAATTAAACAACTAATAAAAGACTTATGAATTTTAAGTAATGTCTGCTATTGCAAAATATGTGTGAAATATTAAATTTTAATATAGATCTAGATGGGTTTCAATGCAGTAGTATTTAAATTAAACCTTTATTTATATTGATAAGAATAAAATTATAAAAAATTTGTATTTGAATTAAACAAACTGCATATTAAAATTTATAATACTTTCACCTCAAATTCAATACTTCTTTTGCTTTTTATAAACCCATCGACTATAATACAATCGTACTGTATTTTATTACTTCTTTAGATTTGGTTTAAATATTTACGTGATACATTTCCTGACCAAAAATATTTTATTTTAATACTAATTGTTATTGGCTTTAAATATTACAATACTTATACAAAATTGTCCATAGTAAGCAAATTCCCGTCCCCTTTGAAAATAATCCTGTGCCGCTGTGCTTCTTTTAGTGAGTATATTTTTCTAGACCTTTAGATAAAATAGAACTCATGTATTCAGTCAATTACTTACTTTTTGAAAAGTAATACCTATATTTCTGAGGCAGGAACTGGAATCCACTAGGACTATCTCTGGCGCTTCACAACTTAAAGACAAAAAGCAATTATTATAACCTCTTACACGATCATTTTGAAATTAAAGGTACTTACTTGTTAGAATAATATTGTCATTGGGTATCAATGTAACTGCCTTTTTAATCATGACTAAAAGTAATATTTTTTGGTTCAAAAATAATACCGATATATTTAAATCTAAACACTTTTTTCCAGATGCTCTATTAAAACCAAATACAAATGTATTGAAGTTGATGGCTTTTTAATAAGTTCGTTTGATTAGATCTTATACTTCATGTCAACTATAACTTAATTGTAATAAATTCTTGATTGAAATATTATTTTAATAAGGACCGGATTAGATTGTAGAACAAAAATATTGGATTTTAATCTTTCGAGATTAAAGTTCAGAAAATTTGTATTGAAATGATCATTTTAATGAACAAATTATTAAATTTGAATACAAAAATATTGCAGACAAATTTTAATAAATTTAAAATATTGAAAACTAATTTTTCTTGTGTTATACAGACCTGTAATACTGCGGAGGTATTAAAAAACACCCCCATATTTTTAACCGTGTAACATCTTTCTTTGCAACAAAGCTTGGGACTAATCTCACGGTAGGAAAACAGTTTTTGCCTTATCTGGGAATGTTAACGAACGTAAAGTAGTGCTGTCAAAATTGCTTGCCAATAAAAAGAGTCTTCACAAGAGCTACATCACTGCAGGCACACTGTTAAAATTGGACTCAAAATCTCTCGAAAGTTTTTGCCGTCAAGGATATCTGCAGTCGCATAGCACATTTTCTAGGAAATAAGAAAATATTTCCACCTACATAAGCCGCTGCAAGCCCACTCACGCGCCAATTAGATAACCATAATTGCACGGTGCCTCCTTTGAGTCCGCGCTTCCAATTTAAAATGTATCTAGCCGCTCGTAAAACCGATAAATCATCAATTTTACTTCCATATTCCCATTATTCACTTACGACCAATTTTCCAATTACCACTTCGGAATTGAATTACAAAACGCTGAACTTGCAACCTGCTCTAGTGCAATTAAGTGTATTTGCAGTGTTTGCAAATAATCTACTGTGATCTGGCAGTCGAGCCGAATCGCTCGCCGTGCTCTCCCCGGAACAAAACACAATGTATAAGATCTTAACTGGGGAGTCTGTTTATTTGCAGTTTCATTTCGGGGATCACTCTGCTGGGTACGCCTACGGAGATCTACTTATTTGGAATTCAGTACATCTATGTGGTCGGTGCACTTCTTCTCATGGGACTGGCGATGTACTATGTGTATCTGCCGGTGTTTCATGACCTGAAACTCACATCCACATATCAGGTAAGATGCCTGCCCATATACACCCAGAGCTACGTAGCAGTCATTTTTTTTTTTTTTTTCTTTTTTTTAGTATCTGGAGACGCGTTTTGATCGTCGTATGCGTCTGTTTGGATCAATTCTATTCACATGTGGGTCGGTAAGTCATCACGAAAGGCTCATCTTCCAAGTGAGTTGATTTTCTAGCTTCTAGGCTCTTATTCGTAGTTAATGTGGCTTCCGATTGTGATCTATGTGCCGGCGTTGGCCTTCAATCAGGCGACAGGTATCAACATTCACTGGGTGACACCAATCGTCTGTTTGGTGTGTATTTTCTACACTTGCGTGGTAAGTTTGTTTGAACCAATAAATTGCATCTAACACAAAAAGGTGTTCTACAGGGCGGCTTGCAAGCAGTCGTTTGGACAGATGTGGTGCAAGCGATCCTCATGTTTGGCGCTATGGCTCTGATCATTGTGAAGGGCACCATTGACATTGGTGGTCCAGGAATTGTTTGGGAGCGCGCCTGGAACAGCGGCCGAATCGAATCGCCCAAGTGAGTTTACATTATGCCAACAAATGGATAGCAGAAGGCTGCCATGCAGAAGCTTTAAAACAAAATTCCCCTGCATGCTTGTTTCTCGTAATGTACCCAATTCAAAGATCTTTTCAATTTTTCATTAACCAGTTGGAGTTTCGACCTCCGAGAACGACACACAATTTATTCCCTCATTCTGGGCGGATTCCCGCACTGGCTGAAGTCAAATGCAGTGAGTCAGAACATGATTCAACGGTACTTGTCCCTTCCGACTCTGAAAATCGCTCGCCAAGCGCTTTGGGTTTTCATATTAGGAGTATTTCTAATGCTGGCCATTTGTTGCTACAGTGGACTGCTCATCTATGCGACGTACTACGACTGCGACCCCTTAACAACAAAGGTGAGCCCTCTTTTACTTGTAACAACAACAACAACGATGACGACGAACATCAACCCTTTTTTTTGTATTTTGACCTTCCTTTCTATGTGAATCGTCTCCATGCATACCCATACTCGATAAACCAGCTGGCAACGAGAAAAGACCAACTTCTGCCCTTATTGGTGATGGAAACACTTGGAGATTTCCCTGGACTTCCTGGACTATTTGTGGCTGGAGTTTTCAGTGCCGCACTCAGTTCCCTTTCCACTGGCTTGAATTCAATGTCTGCCGTTGTCCTTGAGGACTTTTTCAAGTCCTTTTGTAAAAAACCACTAACGGAACGTCAAACAGCTTTCATTATGCGTGGTGTTGTTGTCGTTTTTGGTGCCCTATGCGTTGCTCTTGTTTTTGTGGTGGAGAAACTTGGAACAGTACTTCAATTGTCAATGAGTTTGGCAGCAGTTTCGAATGGTCCTCTCCTTGGTATATTCACGATGGCAGTCATGGTGCCGTGGGTGGAGGGCAGGGTGAGTACTGAAACATTTCTATATAGACTAACTAAAACAAACTGGCGAGAGAATACTTGATGACATTTTTAAGGGTGCAATAATTGGAGGCACAACAGGTCTGGGCGTAATGTCGTGGATAGTTGCGAAAGCACAGGCAGCCATCGCCACCGGAGAATTGAGTTTCATAACGAAACCGCTAACGACCAGCGGTTGTAGTTACACCTTCTTTGCACAAAGTTCGATGAGTATGTTAGCCGTAAATGCAAGCACCACCAGCACCGAACAAACAGTGCTTCCGTCGGTGCTTCCAGTGTAAGTTTGACACAGCCAGCATTCGGCGATCAACATCTTATATATGGTTTTACAATATTTCAGCGATGAGTCCTTCAAGATTTATCACATCTCATACTTGTACTACACCATGCTTGGAGCAGTTATCACAATGACAGTTGGACTGGTGTTTTCCCTCATCTTGGGTCCAAATAGACCAAGTGAAGTTGATCCGAAGCTCTTGGCCCCATTTGTGCGCCGGATTATTGGAAGGACAAGGCGAAGACGTAAACTGAAGACGAGGCTGGAACCTGTAGGAGAGGACAATCTGGCGTTTCCCGGCGAATTTGCACTGAAGCCTGTCGATGTTAGTTTTTATAATCGAAATGTAAGCCACTAACAGATGGAGGTTGCGGGTTGACATTTCACTTTGTAAGCCAAACTGTACATGATTCTGTATTAGTTTAACTTTTTTAGATAAATGCCTGTAGGTCGAAGTGAGTTGGTAATGGGAAAATCGTTTAAATATTTACAAAACCGGTTTGTTTGTTATTTTAACAGGTTTAAAAGAAGTGCCTTTGAAAACTGTTTGATCCGCTAAAATGTGAAGAAGTTTCTCAATCAAATTTGAGTCCAACAAGACAGCCGGCACTACCGATGATTTGAAAGCAGTGAATATCGGTCTTCAAAAACTGTGTGATCCGCTAAAATGTGTAAAAGGATGATGGAGCTTCTCAATCAAATTTGAGTGCAACAAGACAGCCGGCACTGCCGATGATTTAAAAGCGGTGAAAATCGGTCTTCAAAAACTGCGTGATCCGCTAAAATGTGTAAAAGGATGATGAAGCTTCTCAATCAAATTTGAGTCCAACAAGACAGCCGGCACTGCCGATGATTTAAAAGCAGTGAATATCGGTCTTCAAAAACTGTGTGATCCGCTAAAATGTGTAAAAGGATGATGAAGCTTCTCAATCAAATTTGAGTCCAACAAGACAGCCGGCACTGCCGATGATTTGAAAGCAGTTAAAATCGGTCTTCAAAAATTGTGTGATGCGCTAAAATATGTAAAAAGATGTTGAAGCTTCTCAATCAAATTTGATTCGAACAAGACAGCCGGTACTGTCGATGATTTAAAAGCTGTGAATATCAGTCTTCAAAAACTGTGTGATCCGCTAAAATGTGTAAAAGGATGATGAAGCTTCTCAATCAAATTTGGGTCTAACAAGACGGCCGGCACTGCCGATGATTTAAAAGCAGTGAATATCGGTCTTCAAAAACTGCGTCATCCGCTAAAATGTGTAAAAAGATGTTGAAGCTTTTCAACCAAATTTGAGTGCAACAAGACAGCCAACACTGCCGATGGGTTTAAAACTTCAGATTCGACGGGCAAAACACATGGTCACATGGAATCCCTATCCTGCTGGAGCTTAGCCCCTTCGAAAAAAAACTTCGACTGATTTTAGATCGACTAGCAGAATGTCAAACAGCAATCTTTTTGAGCTGTATTAAGATGCAGTCTAAAACGTCGACTGTGGCCAATAGAATAATAAGCCAGAAGTCTTTGAATCGCAGTCTCCTGTCAAGGTTCGACAAAAATGGAAGACCGAGTTTCAGTTTTAGAACTGGGAGCAACTTTCCCGGAGTCGCAAAACTGTATTAGACTGACGGACTGTCTTCTCTTAAGTTTAATGTTGCTCCTTCTTCGTTCAGTTACTTTTAAGTTTTTTAGAAACAAAATGATTTAACCGCAATGCAATTTTTTGTGCGACCTCAAATACTTTCAACATTGCCTATAGCGAATATCGCAACCTATACGCAGACCTTCGACACCTTGCATGGAACACAGATCTGTGTCTCATTTGTATACCTATACACAATTCTCTGCTGCAAGACAGTCGCACAACAAACAACGAAACAACAATCAATTAAACTTCTCTACCGCACTAAAACTTTTTGCCAGAAACCTCTTTCATCTGCTTCGGTTCTCATTCATTCTCAGTTATTGTTCTAACAACTAAGGATAGTGTTCATGATAGTCGATTGTGCGACGAGGTGCAGGGGTAGAGTGGTAGACCACCTGCTGGCACAGAAGGGGGACCTTATTAAAATTTTAATTATTCGACAATCGAACGCATACACGACTGCCGGCAGGACGATCTGGAAGAATAAAGGTTTTCGACAATCCTTTCAACTTGAGCATATACTTTTCCTGGGGCACTTTTCTGCTCGTGTATATATGTGGATTGTGTATTATTGGTTGGGTACACATGCAGGTAATGTGGAAAAACTATTTTCGTTTGATCCTTCGACCGAGACCGAGAAGTGCTTGCGAAATTCTCTTTACACTATTTACCCATGGCAACCAAACACACTTTGCCCCCAAACCCATGATGCAAAACGAAATCATCAGCATGCTGCAAAGTTTGTGAGTTGGAGAGTGTGTGTATAAGTATGTGTGCTTGATAGAAGGACAAAATAAATTTTTATTGTTTGCGTTCGAAAATACCCAATCTAAGTGTAATATCAGTGGGAAGAGCGGCAAAGTTCAACAAGTGAAATGAGAAACTTTTGACATTTGTACTCCTTGCAAGGCTGTATTATAGCCACCATGTGTATACAGGCATTTGTGTGTAGTGTACACTGCTCGCATATTGGAAGAGAACGTATAGATGATGATGATGGTTCAAAGTGGGTCCCGGGCATGGCATGGGATGGACAAGTTCTCACAAATGAACACAGTTTTGTGGTTTCTGTTTAATGAAGTTTGTAAACAGGCACAGAAGCCGCATTAACTATTTACAGTTGATTACGGAAAGGACCTTAGAAGGATGTCAACAGATGTGTGTATGTGCTTTTGGTTCTCGGTTCGGTTTATTTACTCGGAAAAAGACCATGAAGGCGTGTACGGTCCACTCCACCCAGCCGGCCGGCGTATACCTATTTCACTGATGTTGCTGTCCAGTGAAGTGCGATTCTTGAGTGCATGCAGCTATGTTCATATGCATGCATTTTTTAAAATATTTTCCTAATTATTCCCCATGGAATGTGGGTCAAGCATTGCAAAGAAATTAAAAGCAAGAACATTTATATTTCGTTGATGCTGCTGCTGTTGTTGTTGTTCTTGTTCTTGTTGCTTGCATATCGTTTCAAGTGACAGTAGGCAATTATTAGTTTTCACATTTGTAAGCCAATTTGTGCACCATCAACATGGTATCGTCGGATGTCCTTGTGCGTTTTGCAGTTCAAGTAAGCAATGGCATTTTCTTTTGTGGTTCTACTCTAAGAAATTCACCGAGATTGTTTATTGACCTCTCCTTAACGAATGTTTCAATGATCTGAAACCATCACATGTGCAGGATATAACTCTCGGTCAAGGCAACTCTGCAATAGCAACATACCTATACCAAGTATCAATTTGCAACAAATAAACCTGAAGCCTCATTAGGTATGAAAAATAATTAATTAAATGAGACCTTCTTTTTACATTGTCATCTTCTAATTAAGGATTACTGCAATGCAGAATGCATCCTTATACAAAAATATATGAGGATTGAAATAACTTTTCGTATTTTCTTAAAAGAAAACTCATTTTTATGCACCACCTCTGCGCATACTTAGGCAAACGAGAACAAGAGCACGGGATAGAAGAATAAGAATATGTTTCGTTTATCCTTGTACATGTTACAACAATTCATCAAAATTCCTATGCAATTACAAATAATTAAACATTCATCTAAGGACAATGGGGGGCGGGGCGGGGGAGGGTAGAGTCACAGCCAGAGTCACTGGTGGCGGAACATTCACATTACTATGCGGCTATGCGACAATTTTTCCGTTGTGTCGCTCCCCGTCCGCCGCCGCCGCCGCCGCCGCCGCCTTTTGCTCCTTGCTGGCTTTCTTCTTTTTTGCACAGTTAGTGCACAGCAAACGCGCGAAATTATAAAACCAAACAGAAGATGATGAAGAGCAGCATATAGGTATAGAAAAAGAAGAAAAGGATTTTTCTGCAATTGTGCATGTAACAATTTCACTTACGGCGAATTATTTACAATTCAAAGGATCTCACAATATGCAGAACGATATTTTTTCCTTCTTTCCATGTGTGGGTGTATGGGTGCACCAGTGTCGAGTATTTAAAGCTGCCTAAGTATGCACAAAAAAAAAATCTGAACTGAACGTAGGTACATATACTCGTACTATTTGTTACATTATTATTCCCTTGTAACGGTGTTGACGACGACGACAACGGTGAGAGCAGCTGCATAGGGTAAGAAACTTAAGAGTTAACACTTTGGCTCATGGAGAAAAATTAGGATAACAACTTGAAAACTCTTGCTTTGATGAACGACCTGCTACTGTCAAGAGAATATACAAGTACGCACATACACATGCACTTTTAAAGTAGGTACACAACATACAAGAAGATACAATTCTGCACCATCAGTAGGACAAAATAATTCAAACTATCTATTATACAACAACAGCAACAACAAAAAATATATTCAATTGTTTTATAAATAAAACATTCATTGCTGATGTTCGCCAGCAGATTGCCAGCAGCCGAGCGCAATCCTTACAGAAAAAAATATATGATATTGTACATATTTGCTGCAACTGCTTTGCATGCTTTTTGTGCTTGCTACATCAGGTAAGAGAGCGCACACAGCCCCGGCCCCGGCCCCGGCCCCGGCCACAGCACCGTATGTGGGCTACGAATCCAAAGTACCTTGCCTTGCATTATTACTATTTTCATCATCATCAGCGTCCGCATTGAGCATAGGCGCGTTCATCCCTCTCACTGTATTGAATTCTTGCATTGCATTGCAGGACTTTTGTAATTTTTGTTCTTCTTCATCTTTTACTGCTTCTATTTTCTCTGCATATTTGTACAATGACAACAGAGTAATCGCCTAGTTTGGTGCCCGACCGACTCCCCGTCCCCAGTCCTCTGTCAGCCAGCCCATACCCATCAGTACAATCCGCATATTGCCTTCATTTCTTGCAACATACTAGGTACGTACCTGTGTAGGTACCTGTACCGTTGCCGTTTCGGATAGGCGCACATAGGTAGATAAAAGCAAGAGCGAAGCTGTAAAAAAATAAATGAGAGTTGCATGATATTTATTTTCTTCTATATTCATATGTGTTTCAGTGTTTCAGGGAAGGGGGATATGGCCTGGCCGCCCACCTCTCACAAGGGTGAATACTTATTAAGAAAAAGGACACACTTGCCGTGGAAAGGATGCTACAATAATAACAGAAAAAAAAAAAATAATCTGCGTGCTTTCGCCTGACTATATTTCCATTAAATTTATTCGTGTGCTGTAAAGATGTATGGGTTTTTTTTGTCCTGTCCCGTTCTTCGTTTTTCTTCTCATAGTTATGGATTGAAATGAATAACTACTGTGCATATAGGATATATAGCTCGTCCCAGTAGTGTAACTAGGATGTATGATAGCTTTGTGATTTGGATGCTACAGAACATCTATTTTTTGCTTCCTGCAGTCTATTGGTAACAGGACAACTAGAATTGCTGAGATAAACCATCGGATGAGTGTAAATGTAAAACAGATGCAGAGAATAAAATGCAAAAGGATAAAGAATTATTATTTGGTGGTTGTCAAGTGTTTTTGTGCACCATTATTGTATGCTTGATATATGTGAGTTGTAGTGATGTCGAACTGTTTCGCGGGCTGAGCTTAGTTGACTGACGCAGTCTTGTTGCGGATAAGAAAGCTAGCGGCCGGGCTTAATGAATAATATAAAACTAAGCACTTGGCCTTAGGTATACTGGTCGGATGTACGATTTCCAGGGATCTAAGTCCACTCTGAAAAACTATTCATTATGTCTTAATTTATCTAACAGAATTCCGTCCTCCTTACTAAAATAAAATTAGGCTATCAATGGTGGAACTCACGCTGGACCAGGCTGCCGATTTACTGTCTTCTAGAAATGACTTGGTGGAAAGCATGTCACCGGAGCTCTACAGTCAGTTAAAATCAAAACTAGCCCTGCAAAAGAAACAACATTTTTTCTAAAACCTACCTTCATATAATTTAAAAGTTCTGATATTGGTTTTATTTCTTGCACATTTTGGATTAATCTTTCATTCAATTTCAATGGGCCTTATTTATAATAAACATTTTTAGTTTCGATTCAAAATTTTAGCAGTTCACGGTGGCTAATTTTACATACAAATTTCGCAATTGTGAGCTTTCGTAAATTTAAAGTCGAGATTAAAATCTTTTATTAGTACGACGCAATGTGCTTAACGCTGGACAAAAATTTTTATTGCCCTTTCCGCCTAGTACGAGAGCCGACCGCACGATGTCCTAAACAATAAGATGAGTTAAGTAAAAACGGAAAGCTTGGAAGTAGATTAAGAGAAAAAAAAAGATTGTCAGAAATTTTTTCCCAGGGATGAAAAAAACGGTCTATTTACGGTACGATTTTTCTGTGATATTCATAGGCATAAAACAAAAGACAAAGCTTATAACCATTCGATAGAGGACATTAAATACTATCTAAAGGTAGGTTGACAAGCACCAAACGACCACTAACCTCCGACAACCCTGTTTTTAGTGATCCTTTTTTTTCGATTGACCATAGCCATAAAACAATAGGATGAAACATATACCAAATTAGCTGTATACTATTCATATGGACATATGGTAGCCAACAAGGTTATATATTTTTACAACATGACATTGACGCTATGCAGGATTGGTGTAGAAGAAACTATATGCAACTTAATCTTAAGAATCTAAAGAAGAAGAACGAGACGCCAAAATTCAACAGCGCCAATTTATTTTATCAATGAGGAAGCTGTTGAAATTGTTGATTGCATTAATGACCTTGGTGTGGTTTTTGACAGGAAGCTCACTTTCAATCTGCATTTGGATTCCATGGTTAGCAATAAGGCAAGAAGCCGATTGGAACTTATAAAACGTTTCTCAATAGAATTTAAGGATCCCTATATAACCAAGATTCTATACTGTTCTCTCGTCCGACCTGTTTTGGAATACTGTAGTCCTGTTTGGTGTCCGACTTATGAATCTGGAATCTCAAGAATTGAAAGTATTCAACAGCAGTTTCTTCTCTTCGCTTTACGTGATTTGCCTTGGAACCCCGAGAGTCGTCTTCCACCCTACATAAACCGATTAAAGTTGCTGAATCTTCAGACTTTGGAAAAACGAATAGAGACATCCAATGTCATATTCCTGTTTTGCGTTCTGACTTGTAATGTGAACTCCACATATGTTCTCAATACCATTGACATCAATAGCAGACCGAGGACAACAAGGAACCCTAATTTTTTATATCATCTCGATGTAACTATGGGAGTAATGGCCCCATCAATAACCTGACGAGGGATTTTAATCAGTACAATCATGTGATTGATTTCATTTTCAATCTATCGAAATTCAATTTTAAAAAAATATTGAAAAAAATGTAAAATAATAATAAGCTTTTTAAATCTGTTACATTATTGATTAACTGTGACATTATGCATAGTAGTTAAATAAATAAATGAAAATGAAAATGAAACTTTTGCATTTTCAGCCGTAAAGCGATTTTCTAGGAATTTTTTTTTGTTTTCTCATTTTGTTTAAGAACCACAGTGGTTCAAGACCGTCTTTAAAGACCCATCCACATTCAAGTTCATTTAGCGTAGTGCAAGAGGAATTTGTTGCATTTTGCCACATGGAAGCTACGTTAATAGTTCGGAACCCCAGCATGGTGGTATGAGACAGCAATCAAAACCTTTAGTTTTGTTTTTAAACATTACTGGACTAGTTAATATATTTTTTTTTTTTTTTTAATATTTCATACCTTTCTTGCAACATTAACACTCCTACATTTCTTAACTCCGTAGTCCGTATACATCTTGTATTCAATTTATTTTTTCGTCATTATCAATATCAGCAATATCAATCAATGAAGCAAAGGCATCCTGCATGAAAAGCAGGTAATGCACGACATAAATTTGAGCCAAGGGTTACTGCCCAGGCAGTACAGTTAATTCTACTAGGAACTGGACTTTTGCAAGTGGCACTTATCATCCAAATTTCTAAGCTGATAAATTTATGCATGCTGCCCAGCAATATTATAAATATATCAGTGTCTGACGCTTTAACAATTATGTTGGAATTTTCAGCATATAAACCAATATGATATTATCCATGTATCCGCCTCCTTGTGGTCACACTCGAAATCATTTTCATTGGTTTTAATACGTGATTACCTTCCGAACGATATAAAAAAAAAGCAATGCTCATCAACCGTCATAATTTTTTTGTTACCTATTTTGGATTATTGGTGCCATCCAATACTTTTCCCAGTGATCTGCCAAGAATTTGACAATTATTGCTTCCTTAAATTTGCAATTTTTTAAGCTTTTTATAAAGTCATTAGGCCTCAATTGTTGCGCCCTATAAAGTACGGAGAGTCTTGCTGCTGCCGACTGCAACGCTCACAGTCCTTAATAGAAGGAGACAAAAAATATCTGTCAAATATTAAATGTAATTGGGATGGATTGGTAGCACATACGCTGTTTGGCGTTGTTTGTTTCATTCTTGAATGTTGGTGTGCCTGTAAACGATAGCCACACAGTCACGTTGCCAGACTAAAAAAATCAATACTCTTCATAGCACAAAAAATCAATAGCATTTTTTCACATCCAATAAATTTCCCGTCCTTGGTGATTTTGCTTTTTTAATTCTGTAAAGGTATGACAAGCCCAGCGAAATATTCCATAATTTTTGAAGTAAATGTTTCATAGACAATTATGTAACAAAAAAATGTTTATGAAATGTTTCGCAGTTCTTAAATAATTATTGTTTCACAAGTTTCCCGGCAGAAAGGTGAGAGTTGTTTTTTGTTTTTACATTAAGTACAAATGTCCAGAAAATCTTGGAATATCTAATGAAAAATGTAAACTAGCAGGTTGCATACATTTAAATTATTTTCAAAACTAATTATTGGGAAAACAATTTTTTTATCACAAAATATTGCAGAAAAATGTAACTCCAACTATTTTTGCCGAGTTTTTTGGACAAAAACCTTTAAATTTATGTGAAGTGACGATTTTATTTTAACAATCAAACTTATTTATTGTGTGTGCAGAGAGAGAGCTATGGTGCGGTCACAACATGAGCATTATTATGAAAAGTACCTATAATGCTTTGTCTAAGAATTCCAATCAAAGCGGACGAGATAATTATGCAAACTGCGGTTTTCATTATATTTCGAAATGATTGTAAACACTTTAAATTAGTTCTTAAAAAACTTTCACCTTCAAAAATAAAAATTATTAATTTGAATCATATGTCAACACCTCCGACAAACAACTGAAATGTCACATCATATTGTGGCGTCACGTTGTACAGAATGCTTGCAACATGGCTGGTGCCATGGTCGTCTTTTGAAAGCAACTGTTGCCACAACTCGAAAATAAAATTTGTCTATGATCGGTATTGTTTTATTTTCGTGATATGATTCGGATCAGATCACGTTGATAATAAAATACGGCTTATCAGGTTTGGATGGTTCAATAAGAGATTTTAAGTTACTTGAAAGAACGTATTTATCGGTCTTGTAGGTACATCTCTCCTGAAGGTTGACAGAGAGCTGGTGGTGCTTACGGATAAGAAAGACAAAGCTCCAAATTGATTTTCTTTTCCAGTGCAATCTCTAAAAGGCGACCAAAAACATATCGCTCCATTTTAACGAATGCTTTCTTACTCTTGTTACTTTATATTTTCTTAATGCAACCTGATGTAAAATTCAAAATAACATTGCGTTTTATTGGTTTTTAAAAACGATCACCAATTGTCTCACATTCTGTTATGAAATTAACCTTTTGTGTGTCGGTCCCCATTTTATTAGCTTTTAAAAGAAAATCAGCTGCCTTACAAAAATAATTTTTTTTGACATCTGTGTCGAAAGGATTCATGTTTCGTTTGATAATGTTGGCAATGGTATCAAGAGCTTTCCTGTCTTGGTCTATTCTATTTTTCTGCAATTCATAGGCAATATTTTCTTTACGATTGATTTGAATGTCCTCCTGTAAATGCGTCGACTTTTGTTCTAATACTATGGCTGAGAGCCCAACGTTGCCTGGCGGATATTGAATTGGTGAAGTGACTTATATCAGTCAAAGAACTAACAGTATCGGCATTAATAGTTTGTTCAACCGTCAAATCCACAGGAGCTCGCGATGGAGTTACCTTAGGAATTTTGATATGGAAAACTCCCCAAGTTGTGTTCAACTTCGAGTGAATAAATTGGGCCTTAGTCCTATTCACACCAAATGCGAGTGTGTCCGTTTTAAATTCATTTAACAAGGGTGATTCTGTCAGCTTTAAATTTATTAAGTCACTGAACTGCCTCATTGACGATCTTGCATAATTTGGCTGATTGAATGACAAAAATATATTTGGAAGCTCGAGAGTGGATTGGATATGCAACTCAAAATCACTTGTTCTTATGCTTCTACAAAAGCGAAAGAAAATGTTAACGAACTCCACATATTGCATATAATATTGAGCAGTTTTTCCGTGTTCACCAGTCAAAATTTTTCAGTACGAAATTTCCGGTAGAACCTTAAAACATCCTTTATCGACGAATGTGTATCAAAGGGCCATCTGCTTCAATTGGATTTTCCAGTAAAATATTTAAATCGTCAACAAATCTCTCAGGAATTAATTCGTACCTATACTGCTCAAGGAATATGTCAAAATGCAACAAATTCCTCTTGCACTAAGTCAAATGCACAGGAATGTGGATGGGTCTTAAAAGACGGTCTTGAACCACTGTGGTTCTTGGGAAACCCAACGCCTTTATATGTAGACAATATTTTGGAAATAAATACATCCGATGACTCTTCGTCATCTTCGTGATGATATATTTGATAAGAATACCTATTGATGATTCAGACTCTGACTTAAACTAGTTAGGTTTGTGCATTACAAAAGACAAAATGTTTTGAATTCGTATTATAATTTTTTTATTTAAAATTATAAAATGAGAAAACAAAAAAAAACATGTGTTTTTTATCAACATTTCCTAGAAAATCGCTTTACGGCTGAAAATGCAAAAGTTTCATTTTCTTTAATAACAGAGCTTAATGGAGGCTTGTCTAGGCGCCTGGCTAATTTATCACAGACCCTATATATTCGTAAACGGTAAGTTTTAACCTTTGGTATATGTTTCATCCTATTGTTTTATGGCTATGGTCACTCGAAAAAAAAGAATCACTAAAAACAGGGTTGTCGGTTTTAAGAGGTCATTTGGTGCTTGCCAACCTACCTTTAGATAGTGTTTAATGTCCTCTATCGAATGGTTATAAGTTAAGTCTTTTGTTTTATGCCTATGAAAGTCACTGAAAAATCGTACCGGAAATAGCCCGTTTTTTTTTCATCCCTGGGCAAAAATTTCCGACAGTCTTTTTTTCTTAATCTACTTCCAAGCTTTTAGTTTTTACCTAACTCATCTTATTGTTTTATGCCTGAGGAAATCATGCGGTCGGCTGTTGAACTAGCCAACGCTAGCAACTCAACGCAGTGTCTATCTATGCAAACAGTGTTTTCACATGCGAAAGATATTTTTTTCCCCGCTCGTCGATGTTGCAGAAGTTCTTTCAGTTTATTGTTGAGAATCCTTTTTTGAATTTACCCATCAGGGAGTCTTACATGCAAACATTGCTCGCGAAACTTCTCAATCTCTATTATCTCAACAAATAATTTTCAATTAGCAAGATTTGAATTAATTAACTTTGCACGACGAATAATGCGGCTCTCCCCGTCACGCTCTGCTCATATGGGTTTTCTGATATTTTTGCAATATTTACTTAGTCTATGAGAGAAGAAGAAGATTGTCACTTATGTCAAATACCTACTATACACCTGTATTCTCACAAGTGGGGATTTTAAAGTTTCCAGCGCTATTATATTTGCTCTCCATCAGGAAGAGGTAAGAATGTTTTTAGCTTATCTTTGGAATCGCTAATGTATTTTCCATGGACGAGTTCTGCTCTACCGCAGGTGCATTAAGTGGCAGACACCCATTTCTTGATTTTAATCCTTTTGGTTGACTTTTAATATTCAAGATGGAGATGTTCTTATTCAAAAAGCCCTTCACTTTGATGCTTATCTTAGGGGAAAAAAAAAACAGACTTGTTTGCACGGCTCCGTATAATCGTCGGATTCCTTTGATTTATTTTTTCCTCAATAAGTCGATCCTGGTTGACGATGGGCCGGATATAAATCTATACCGTGGGATTCTTTTGTTGTTTTCTTTTTTTTTATCTGTGTTGTCTGTTCACTTCAAAGGCAGTGGCGTGAGTTTTCTTTTCTTAGTTTCGCGATGAAAAAATTTAACAAAACCGGTAAAAAGAACTCAAAACTGATGACGATAATAATGTGATCCTTGCTGTTGAGCAAACGCAGATTATTTCCTTTTTCTTTCGAAATATAAAAAAAAAACCAAATCCTTATTGAAAAATGTCGCTTTGGAGATAATCGCCGGTAGGAAAATCTAACAATAGGGCGCGCACGTTGGGTGGGGTTGCTCCTTCGTTTTGTCTAATGCATCTATCGTTAAGTATTCAAAGGATCTCTTACAAGTAAACAAGTCGTATCAGACTGTCATTTGGCTGTTTGTTCAAGACTTTATTCCAATCCTTTGGAGGGGAAAAGTGACATAAGGCTTGAGAGCTGGATATACTCGTAATGGGGTAATTTCAATGCTGTTTACGTAACTATAAATAAATTTAATATTTTTCTGTGCCTTTTTCGTTTTGTGGTTTTTATTGATGTTTAATTTTAGATAGGGATTTAGTAAAAAGATGATTTCATTGTGCTCGCAGGACGTAATCTGTTCGTTACTTCCAAGTCAGCTGTAAATATAAAGAGTTCTCATGGTCCATGGTTATTGGGCGCCATGGGCTCTTGGATATGCTGGTGGTTAACTGCGGACATTACAATACAACAACACATTGGTTAGAGCTATAAAGCCAAACCTGATTAACTCTCCTTGGTGCCACAGTATGAGAAAGGCTCTGTCTACAGGTTTTCACAGGGCACTATTTTTGTTGGCCAAATTCAGCGTACCTAACCTAACAATCGCAGAGAAAGTGAGTATTTTCTATTGGGATAACATGCACGATAAGGTGAAACAGCTAGCGCTGATATGTTTTTATTTTCTTTTTTGATGCGTCAATAGATGTCTTAATCTTCTAAAGATGCGGTAGCCCGTGCTACCAACATGCACGATTCGCAAACCCGAATAATCAATGCCAGGAGTGCGCACCACTACGTCCTTCAACCGCATTCTCCCCGCGGGACTGCCTTTAGGTATTACATCACAGGGTTGGTTAGCTTTTCATGCTGAGTCTTGTATTATGTCAGCTACTTCTGACGCTTTTTCTGTTTGTAATGCCCTTCTGAGCTTCTCTATTCTTCGCAGTTCATTTTTCTTCCAGTCCTTCGGCTGGAGCATGTAGCCAATGTAAAGCTCCTGTAGGCGAATCTTCTGCGGTGGAAAACTGCATTCTCCGTATCTTCCTCTTGTTCTGGACATTCTGGGCAAAAGGGGGAGTTATCGTGACCAAATTGATGAGGATATTTACGATAGCCGTCGTGACCACTTAGGAACTGCGTAAGGTGGTAGTTGACGTTTCCATGTGATTTCTTTGTCCAAATCTCAATGTTCGGGATGAGCTTGCATAGGTCCATCTGCCTTTCGTAGAGTTGGCCCACCTGACTTGCCACCTGGCGAGTGTAGCAGTTCGCTCTACAGTCTTTATTCTCGCAATATCTCTTTCCTCTAGTTGGCCCGACTCTTTCCTTAGCATCTCGTCAGCGAGGATATCTATTGGGATCATGCTCGCTATGACAAAGGCCGCTTCATCGGAGATGGCTCTGAAACCACAGATTGTTCTTAACGCACTTAGTCTGTATACGGAAGACAGTTTTCTTCTTGCTTCTTTCGACGGTAGTGCACTCGACCAAGCCGGGGCAGCATACAAGAGTACCTACTGATGAGCTGACTACCATATCCAGGCCCACCAATGTTCGGGAATATCCGAGAGAATGCTGCCTGTATTAGTAACGCCTTTTTACTCGAATATTCCACGTGTGCTTTGAACTGTAGCCGGTTGTCAAGTGTCACTCCTAGGTATCTGATGGTGTCTTTTGATCGGAATATCTGACGGCCAGCCCAAAAGTTCGCGTATTCAACTTTTTTGCGACTCGTTATTATGATAGCTTCCGTTTTATGGTCAGCTAATTCTAGGCCGGCGGATACTAACCAATTTTTGATTCGTATAATCGCTTCGTTCGTGGCTGACTCTACTTCGTGAGTGTGCTTTGCCACTGTAACAACGGCTACATCATCAGCAAACCCAATTAGTCGAACACCTCGCGGCAACATAAATCTTAAAATGCCATCGTACATGATTTTCCATAGAATGGGGCCTAGTGCGGATCCCTGTGGCACGCCCTCCGAAACGTTGTAGTATATTAAACCTTCGTCAGTTTCATACCTAAGCTTTCTGTTGGTAAGGTAGTTTGCAACTATTTTTCGCAAGAACGACCAATTAGCCGAGTTAAAGGCGTTTTTGACGTCCAGTACTTTTTTGACTACTGGACAGCAATCTTTTGTCCCATTTCGCCATCTTTCTCATTGTATCGCTTCTGCAGCTATGTGGACTACTCCTTTTATTGCCATGACGGTAGAGCGCGATTTCCTAAAACCAAATTGATGGTCTGCCAATGCTCCTTTCTCCTCTGCTACTGCGAGCAGTCTGTCGTATATGATCCGTTCAAGAATCTTGCCCAAGCGACAAATTGGACGATATGACGACGGCTCCCCAGGTGTTTTATTGTCTTTTGGTAGAAGTACTAAATGTTGTAGCTTCCTAGGGTCAGGAAAAACTCCTTCTTCAAGACACTTTTGCATTGTTACTATGAAGATGTCCGGTCTCTTTGGGATAGCCGTCTTAACCGCCTTATTTGGTATGCCATCGGGTTCGGGTCCGGGGGCTTTATTGTTGCCTATCTTCTTACTTGCATTAAACAGCTCGTCCGATGTAATTATTGGGATACCATCTGTGTTGGTCTCCATAATCGTATTGCACATTAGAGATAGAATTTGAGGGAATAGATCTACTATCGAGCTAAGCATTGTTGGGCATGTTACTTGCGGGGACTTGTAACCCTTCAGCTTTGTCATGACCATCCTATAAGCCGTGTCCAAGGATTTATGTCAGCTTCCTCGCAAAAGGGCTTTAAAGCATGTGGTCTTGCTCTCCTTGATGGCCCTTTTTAGGTCGCTTCTTAGCATATAAGTATTCTCTCATTCTGGACCGCTGGACTTTTCTTCTGGCTTTGAGGAATTTCACTCTGAGTGTTTTAATTTCGTCGTGCCATGCTGCTCCTCTTCTGCTAGGAACTCTTCGGGGCATTGATACATCGCACGCTGTGATAATAGTGCGTCTAAGTTCATGCGAAAGGACTTCCACTGCTGTGCCGTGAGTTAGATTGCCGCTATTCATCATTTCTCCGAACGTATCCTGGTCGAAGTAATTTATTTTTACCTGAAATATTACCGCTTGATGGTCACTGTGCGAATATTCCTCGCTGACCCGCCATTTTATATTGCGGAGGAGAGAGCTGCTTACGAAAGAAATGTTGATAATGGAGCCCATTCTTGCTTTACGGTACGTGTTTGCCCGTCCATTGTTCGCAATCGCTATGTCCAGTGCAAATGTTTCTAGCAGAATGCGTCCTCTGGGGTTATGAATTTGGATTTTATTATTATTAACAATATTTTTCCTGCACAGCCTAAGTCGCTTGTCCGCAGAAGATTGGACATTTTCGGTCGAGCATTCGTCGTCGTCTTGAAGTAGTAGGTACATGGTCACGGACCTTGTGCAGGCATTCCGAATTATGTATTTTTATTTCTATTTTCAGCTTGAGAATGAGAATGAGAATGAATGAGTCCATTGTCACGACACCATGACGAGACTACATTGAATTCTTTTTGCATTTTTTTTTTCCCGCAGCTTCAAAGTGTTTGTGATTAACCACAATTGGCGTATCATCAGCATAAGCATACACAGTGCTTTGCCTGAGAGCTAAAAGCTAGTCGTTCATATAAATGATGAAAAGTAGAGGACCCAGCTTTGACCCTTGTGGTACTCCGTAGTTTGACAACTTTTCTTCGCTTACACTATTTTTGATTTTAGCTCGGAATCTTCTAGATTTTAAATATCTTTTGAACCATAAAAGTACGCCTACTTTTTCCAGCTGATTTAAAATATTTTCATGGGATAAGGTATCGAATGCTTTTTTTAAAATCAATTGTGCAATTGTATATTTTATTTTTTTTTTTTTTTCTTGATTTGTGTTTATTTTATTTGAGAAGTCACCGAGTGAGTAGTCGATTCATACTTTTATTTTGCCTTAACCCATATTAATTGCTTGCCAGAATATCATACTTTTCAAGGTATTGGTATAGTCTTTTGGCAACAATATCTTCTAATACCTTGTCCATAACCGAAAGTATTGATATCGGCCGATAGTTTCCGATTTCGTTTTTTATTCCATCTTTATATATAGGACGGACAATTGATGTTTTTAGACCTTCCGGGATTGTAAGTCTACTGCCCGGGTTTGTATGGTCGACTACCCCATTCTGTTGCCCATGGATCTCCCATGAGCATCGGCCACCAATCTGTCTAACATTGCCTGATACTCGTTAGTCGTCCAGTTCGGTCCTGCGTAAGAGCTGTAGAAATGTATACCAGTTATTTTGGCCCGAGCGAAGCCTTCCCAATTGTATCTTGAAAGGCACGTAACGCTGGTAGGTATGTATGTCTAGTCATTTGATTTGGCTTTGTACAAAAGACCGAACTCGATACGCATTTTAAAAAGGCAGCCAGATTTTCTGATCCGACCTTGAAAAGCCAATGTTAGACTGACAACAACTAGTATCTATAAATAACTTTGCATTGAGCTTAATGTTTTCTTATTTTTAAAAGCTTTTAAACGTATTTGGCTAAGAGCCATCGGAAACTTGAATACTGAGTGATTCCCGTCTTAATTGTTTTATTATCAACATTTCATAGTGGAAATATTTATTTAATAGTATAAACACTGAGCAATCTATTTGGCTGAACGCAGATTAGAGAACGCACATGTATAACAAGCTATACTTTGATTAATAATTTGCGGAAATACTTGCGTACCCCCAGTATCAGCGCAGTGTCTCCATTTTTGGCACTCGAAATAATTGTTCGACGCCATGCGTCATCATGGTTTGCGAATACTTAATTTTCTGTAACTTCTGCCTGCCAATAAGCATCAAAGCTAAGGTTGACTCAATCGCACAGCTATTCCCATTCCAACTACTGCGTACTGTCGTTCGCAATTGATGAACATAAATCAAATTCTCGCACAAAACAGACCTTCGACGAGGTCGAGAGCACGCGATGATTCAGAGCTTCACTTGAACAGCACAGCACCATAGATTGCGGCAGCGCAAATTTGACGCACTATCGTCAGTATCGTCAGTATCGTCAGTATAACGACAGAACTTGTAACAGAACACAGTTGCGCTACTCGATTTGTGAACTTTATCTCAAAAATGTCAACACGAATTTTAGTACTCTTGCTAGCGGTAGTTGTGTGTTTGGTAAATTAATTAAAAAACAACAAAAAAAAAAAACACTGTTGTTGCCATCATATTAATAAGTGCAACTTTTTGTAGAACGCGTTCGAGTTGAGTGAAGAAGACACAGTGGAAATCCTACCGACGCAAGGTGTAATTTTCTGCAAAGATCCCACAGACAGACAGAATCCAAACGAAGAAAAGCCCGGACTCAAGGACATGTGGGAGGAGGTTACCCGTAAACCGCTCGACACGGAGGAAGAGCCAAAGTGATATATTTAGCATACAGAAATCAATAAAACTTACAGCACCCATTTGACGCATTTCCTTTATTGCGATTAATATCTTCCGCATTTCTTCTTCCACTGTCGGTATTTGAATTGAAAATTTTCCACCCGAAGAGAGCCGCAGTGGCTGGTAATTGTAAGAGCCGGAAACGTTTGCCGTAGGGCCGTTCAACCGCACCTATGCATTATACATTCATTTGTCCTGTCTGCCGAATTGCTGCTGCTCTGGCATCCTTTCTGGTCTCCTTCTTCTGATATATATAAAAGCCACAACTACGAGTATATCTAAAGTAATCTTCTCACCATACAACTTTCCGCCGGCACACAATTTATGTCCTTTTTTCGGTTTATTAGCTAAAAAAGATGAAACATTTAGATACTTGAATATGCTACGACGGCCAATGTCCTGTAAAAACGACAACCAGCAAGGGGTTGTCCTCTATTTCTGCGTCGTCTGATAGTTAATTTCCATCGAAAGGATAATAATGTGAAATATTTTCTATTTTGCGCAAACGAATGTCGGCGTTGGACGGGGATCGGACGCCGGCTATTGTCTTCTCTTAGAAATGTAATTGAAATAAAACAATTTTGGAGATAATTTCTTTGAATTGTATACTCTACTCACACAGCCATGGAATTTGCACATATCCTCGCATATCTGATGGAATGAAAGGGAATAAAAAATGTTCAATATATGTGGAGTATACAATGCCGGGGTAATGCTTGTTCGAAATATTTGTGCCCTTTTGGATTAGTGTGGCAAAGGAACAAAAGTTGATGGCAATTTTTGCTTTCGGTTAATTGGATCCGTTGTGGTTATGTATCCGAATTTCACTCGTAATTGGAGTTTTCACTGGTATATGACTTGACTTTGGTCTCTATAAAATAAAATGGAGCCAGAACGGTTGGATACTATTTATTTGAACTACATTTAATTGCAGGAAGCGTTGCTGAGTGTATCAGATATAGGTTAAAGTCGGTTTACTAGTGTTTAACTATTACGATCAACTGCAGATTTTCGCTGGTCAGAATTGGGTGATTTGGTTTTGAGGGCATGTCGTTTAAGTTTGAAAGTCTCCCGCGTGTACTATTGCAAAGGCTGTGCTATTGGTTGACTGTAAATATTCATACATGTTATATTCACGGTTATCACTTAAAAATAAAATTTGTGTCCCAAATTGGAGATAAAAATGGCCAACTGTAGCTAAAAATGACCAAAATAACCGAAATATTTGTAACCACAGACCAATCAATTCATCATATTTGTTTCAACATATTCTAATTATTAATAATATTTCATTTCGTAAAAAATCACCAAATGTAATAAAAAGTAACCATGTGACCAAGAGCAAAAGTTATGACTAGATTTGGTCACAAATGACCAATGTGGCAACCGTATATCACTAATTACAATTTACAGGGGCAACGTTTTCGTGGTGTTGTAAAAATACTATTACTCATCTTTTTGCATTCTAACTTTACATACAAAGCAATTTGTCTTATGACTGCATATTTCCAGCAATGTTACGTATACGACCCAAAGCGCTGTTCATTGTCGTTGTCTTAAATATTTTATTGCGGTGTTTCTCATTGTCAATATACAATTATTATTAGCGGTGTTGTATATTAATAGGTTTTAAACATCACTTCGATGCGAATGTATATTTTTTCGTATTTATGGAAGTCTGTGACAGTTAAAAAATGTTTTGTTTCAAATATTTTTCTCATCTTAACAATCTTCTGAATGGAGTTAAGCATCGTAAACAGAGAAAGAGAGAATATGCAGTGATGGTCATGCAGTTTTAGTGACACCTAGTAATCGCAATACTAATTCGAATTTCCCATCATAAGTGAATTAAGGTAGGGGTTAGAACGACGTTAAACCAGGGAAAAAAAATAAATGTGTGGATTGTAACTAAATCTTATGTCCGATTGTATTTTTTTGGTCTCAATTGTATTTTTTACCTTCTGGTATACGAGTATAGGAGAAAGATATCATTTTCGTACAAAATTTGGAGATGTTTTTGAATTCTATGTAGCATAACGCAGTTCCGTTCCTCTGTCTGCCTGTCCGTCGGCTTCTAAGACCAACAGCTAAGCGTATTAGTTTCATGCTTCGTTTTCAGAGTTTGAAGGCTTAAAGTTCAGAGAAATTTTTTACAATATCATTTTAACAAAAGTGTGTTGTAAATGTAATATGCATGGTCATTTCTACCCTCGATCAGTATCTCGAAAACCATGTTTTCGATTTTGACAAACATTTATTTGGAAGGTGATGGTTGCATTGAGAACGAAATGCTGTAGTTACTTAAGGACCATTCATATAAGCGCGAACTGCGAATAGGTAAATTGCAAACAAAACAATTGAATTGTATATTTTATGAATTGAAAATTGCTATTTAGTTTAACACAAAAGGATTATACTTAATTAATCTTACATGTAATATAAAAAAACCTTAGTCTTAATTTATTAAAACAGAGAAGTTTGCAATTACAGCAATTTTCCCGCGAATTGAAAATTCTTGCCGCGAACTGTAACACTTTATTCGCAATCCACATAAAAATCCGCGATCCACAAACCCACGAATGAAAAATATGCTCAAATTTAACCTCAAACAATGCAAATGACCTGATGCGATTAAAAAAAGTTTTCATGTGAATGAAGTAATGTCAGAATCTACGAATATTAGCTTGTTCGCAGTCGCAATTCGCTATAATGTGAATAGTAATTTTCTCAGCTTTTAGCTTTTCGAATTTCGGAGTTTTCTTGAATTTCTTCTGCAGCAAAGAAAGGCACTGCATCGGATGTTTTAATAAAAATGTAACCAGTGATTGGAAATCGCTTTGAAAAGCGTCGAAGACTTCACATATTTGAATCGCACACGAATATCAACATAAATAAAAATTGTAATTTAACAAACCAAAAAACCCGACTGATTATAAAAAAATTGAAACAAAACACTTTCAAGTATACATACCTATAGTCAATCGGGTTTTTTGGTTTTTTAAACTAACTTTTTTATTTTTTATATTTATTTGTTTATCCTGTGACACTCCGGGTAAGAATACCAGTTTAATGACACTTTACTCTTCAAAATCGGTCAAGCCGTTTGGGCTACAGGGTGACAAGTACGAACGTATATAGGATACTCCCTTTGCCCAGTCGGGTAAAAAGAGCAAGTGACGTTTTTACGTTTGCATAGGCATACGAAATCTGAAATCTGAGACCGAATCTGAAGAAGCCCAATCGAATACCAAATAAGGCACTGTATAGCTTAGCTTTTCCATCTTTTGAATGATTTGTAAAAACTGCAAAAGGCAAAGGACTTAACTTGTTTGTAAGGGTAAGCTTACCTACATTAAGTGCGTTGTACAGTGGAATTGGATGCGTTCGTAAATATAGCAAAAACATGGATAAACACATATAAAAAAATTGTAATAGATCATTAAATATGCATTGAGGGTAACTTTTTCGGTTTGATTGTATTTTGTATTTTTTCAAAGTCCATTGGAACTTAAAAGCTACGATTGTAACACGTTTTCCAACAATGCGTTAAACCAGTCAAAGAAAAGTATGTCGAAAATGAGTATCCACACGCAGTCGGGGCAGTGATGGAAAAGCGGGTACAATTATTGTAACTTTTGGATACAATCACAAAATAAAGTTACACAGATACAAACCAGTCAAAAAAGTTGCAATTTACCAAAAATATTTTTGCTTCAACAGTTACGCAGATACAATCCTTCTTTAAAAGATACAATGTGCCAAATCATAAAATAACAAAACATAAAATACTGCATGCGTGACATTATTACCTGGCGTTTGTAGAAGACCTCTGTGAGAGAATAAATTTCGAAGACAAAGTGTGAATTCAGTAACGCATCACTGGCATCATGATGCTTTGCCAAATGTTCATTAATGCAACTATTGGCATCACTTTCACCTCAAGTGTTGATTCGCCGGCAAAAAAAAAAAAAAAGCAAAAATGTCGGAAGAGAAAGAAAATTAAGGGTGAGCGGCCCCTTCTAAAATGATTTTGGAATAGGTACACTGTTGCCGCCCCCGGGCAACCACTTTCAGATTTTGTGAACGAAATTAAGAAACCAGCGAAATTGCCTTGTAATTCAATTGGTTTTTATTTGGTCTTTTCTTTCTACGTTACAAAATTCCTGTTAAAGTTAAGTTATATCTAGTCAATTCAATATCAAATACTTAATTTTAATACATACTTTTAGTATTTTGTTTTTACTTATGGCTTCCTTTTTTTTCTCCGGCCACTGGTAACTTCAAAGCTAAAATGAGCACGTTGGTTTTTACTGACAGTTTGTGACGTTTACTTGTCAAGTAAAGTTGTTAACATGCATCGTCTGGACATTCTTCTAGAACTTTGAAATAGTCTCCATTTAGGAATGTTCCTTCTTTTAAATCTGCTTGTTAAAGTCCGCACGCGATTCGAATGCTTTCCTCTTGCTTAACACACAATAAAAATAAATTTATCGTCTTTACGATCATAGCTATCGACTAAAACTTTTATGAGCAAAACTTCCATCTTGACATTAAAATGTTTGTTTCTAAAACTCAAACGCTATATTCAATCAGCAACGCAATATTTAGTGTGAAGGTTAAAAATGATTATACGTAAGGCCCAAAGTGTTTATTTCTATAGAATATTTTCCACCAAATGAGGACTTTGCATCAAAACGGGGGCAAGTTCAAATTTTACTTTTTGTGGGAAATCAAAGAAAATCGGTCCGGCCGTTTTGCACCAAATGCTCTAGAGTGGCAGATACATATTCTGCTATAACGCCCTTATTTTTATCGCAACTGCCTCGGTTATGCACCAAAAGATAGATTTTTTTGTTCAATTTGTCAGTGAAAAAAGGCGTTAGGCTAAAAATATGGACTTGCCCCTCTTTTGATGCAAGGTCCTTTAGTCATGTTATTTCAGGAGACATAATTTCATTCCGATTACCTAAATAGGTAATACTTTTTTACTTGATGATAAACTTTCAAAAATTAATAGATAGCGTCAATAATGAGTATCGTACCATGCCCGACTTTGAACGTTTAAAATCTTTAACAAATGTACCAATTTTAATGTTTTCGACAGAAGTTACCCTCATTAAAATTTCATTTTGCGATTTTATGTTTATGAACTAACTTAAGGCATACTTTCAATACCACATTCTTCGGCGTGTGTGGAAAGGATTTTTTTTTATATACAAACTTATGCCCGTATCGACTTCAGTTGAAAAATGTTCAGTGCATTGAAACCAAGAATTTGAAGAAATCAATTAATCAATCAATTTATTTTCGTTTAGAACTTACAATTTGTTATAGCACAATTTACATAATTTAAATACAGAGATAAGACAAATTTATGTCTTTCTACTGGAAAAAGTGACAAGTGACAAAAATTAAATAAAATTAGAAAAATGTTTGTTGTGAGAAAAAACAACGACTAAAAAACCTCAATTTAAGGGAAATAAAAATTAAATTAAATAATAATAAAAAAAATGCATAAACCAATAAATAAAATATCTATGAATGCGTAAATAAATAACTAAATAAAGAATTAAATAAATAAATATATAAATAAAAATAATAATAATAATAGTTGGCGCAACAGGTCTGTAGGGACCCAGGGCCTAGCTTCTCGCAACCATTCGTTTTGTGTGAGTTTTTTTTAATTTTTGGAACGAATGAAAGGGATCTACAATTTTATGCCGATTCCAAACGGCTAATTGAGAAGCTCTTTCATAACAGTTATACTCTCGGATGTTTGTCCGACGTTCGCGAGAGATGGCGCAGTGAAAAAAACCCTGAGTTGGAATTTGGGTTTTTGCGGGATTCGAACCTGGACCCCTCGCTTAGTAGTCCAACACACTAACCACTAAGCCACTGCGACCACGGTATAAATAAAAATAATAATGAATAAATAAATAAATAAATAAATAAAAAGGTAAATAAATAATAAATAAGCACATAAATAAATAAATAAATCAGTAATTAAGTAAATAAATAATTGAACAAACAAACCAAGAAATGTCACAAGTCATAATTTTAAAATTGAACATTTCCTTTTACAAAAGAACTCACAAATAATAGTGATATTGATCACGGAGCATTAATAAGCTAAAATCCTGAGGTGCGGCAGAACTATTATTATAATTTAGTCACTTAAACGTCTGAACTCCTCTCATTTCAAAAACAATGGCTTTTTTTATTATTAATTTTTATTATGGTCATATGTCATATCGTATGGCACGAGTTTGTCACCAATAAGGTTTTCAAATTATTCATTTATTTTATTTCAACTGCTATGAGGATAAATATTAGTTTTTTTTTTTAAATCAAGAGCTAATAAATATGTAGTAAAAATTATGTGCCCATATTTAACTTAATATTCATATAGCTACGAATTTCCACAAGTTACACTTCAGTCCTAAAAGTTACAATTCCAGTGAAATAATTTCCACCTGTTTTTGGCTGTTTATGAATCTTGTTGGTAAATTCGATGGGAGCACTCGGGGGATTGTCGTAAGGCGTAACCTCAAATAAGGGAAGCTTCAAACATCTGCATCTACTTATATAATTAAATTCGAAAGTTTGTAACAATCAAACAGGGCATTTAATCTAGAGATGCCACGAATATTCGGCAACTATTCGGTATTCGGCTATTCGTCCACATTTTGCACAATTCAAATAAGCAGCCAATTTAATTTCACTTAATTTGGTTTGTGTTACTTTTTCGTGTTAATTTTTTTGGTGGGTCGTTTTGTTAAACTCAGGTAGAAACGACAAGCAAAAAATCATAATTTTAGTCTTTGAGCTAATAACCAAGTTGTTTTTATTTAGCGGTGAAGCTCACTTTTGGTTGAATGGATACGTCAATAAACAAAACTGCCGTATTTGGAGTGATATAACTTGTGAAAAGTACAATCTGAACAAATTCATTTTCCATCACTGAGTCGGGGTATGGAGGTCCCACCAAACATTCTGAGAGCTAAAGCAAGAAATCATTGCGGTGAAGCGCGACTCGCAGCAATCCATTGAATTTCTGGGCAAACCTTAGCCGAAGATTCTATCCATACAATTCGCTTTTGCCTTAAAAGAATTTGCATACCTTCTGCTGGATTCCTGAAAAATAAGCATTTGTGTATTTTTTTGAGGGATTCAACCGGAGACCCACACTCATTAGTCTAAGAAATTTTGCTAAAAATAACCAACACAATAATTGTAAACTCAAATACCTTCCGAATTCGAAACCTGTACCCACTTCCATCCAATAACTCTAAAGACAACAATACACTTACACATTCTCATTTATGGTTATATTCCCGCTCAAAAGTTTGCTCACAAATTTTAGCAATACCGGCTTAGCAAACTTTTCCACGTATTATTACCTAAGATAATGTAATAGGGTTTTTTTTTTTTTTTTGGAAGCAAAACTTTTCCTTCTATTTTTCTTTTGACTCGCCCAGGTTAGCATTGTTACTTCAAATAAATTGTATATTCGAAAGAGCAACAATCATTCACTGCGCTGCGTCTTCTTCCATTACAATAAAAAAATCGTAAAAAATATGTGTGCAAATTAGTTGACTGCTCGGATGTCTTGGGAATTGACGACCCAACTTCTATAGCAAGGAAATGTTTTGTCATTTGTCTCTACCCCCTAGTAGGTTGAAGAGCATACCGTGCGCTATTTTGCAACCGTACACCAATCCATCGTTTTAACAGATGTACAATGTACATCTACGACGAGTAGGTACATATATATGATGTAAGTACATAGTTCTTGAGGACCCAGGAATCTAAGGTAATTTCGTACCCAAGGAATACGAAAGATAGTGCGTACACCTTCAGTGATAAAGATTTCAAATATTTATAGACCTTCTATACCTATGTGCAGCTTCATTTTTTTTTTTGTATCCGTTTATGTAGTATATTTTGCCGTTGTTCTTTACTTATTTATTTTATTATAATTTTCATTTTGCGAGCTTTGCAGGGTACCTTTTTTATTTATACTTCTTTTCTTACCGCAAATGTACCTTATGCGACCATTAGGACGTTTACGACTTCATTTCTATGTTGTGGTTGTCAATGACATTGCGTGGTCGATGGAGGATGATGCATTTAAACATATAAAAAAAAAATTATACCAACGAAGCAGTCGCAGAAGAAGAAGAAAGTCCCATAATCGGGTTCTTTTTAAGGATGGATGGAATCTGCTTTGTGGGATTTATTCACGGGTGGGATGCGAGTGTTTTTATTTATCCCTGTTATTATCCCTTTGATATGTTGTGCGAGAGCGCATAAAATTGTCGTAAACTGTCTCGGTCACTAAATCCAGGGAGTAAGTCCTACTTTTTGTTTTTATTTTGAAAGGTAACCAACCAACTTGCCGCAGATCGTGTTCGTGAGTAAAATGTTAGAGGGGCCATATGGGTAGTCCTTTCAAGAATAGAAATAAAAGTAAATAATAGATAGATGCACTTAGGGAAGTTTATCTTTGTCCAACCGCTGGATAGTGCAATTCTTATCAAATACATCCGCCCCCTCTGTCAATATACACCACTTATCGCAAAGACTCCAAGCAATCCTTCTAAACTCACTATCAATTTAAAATCTCATCATCTTTTCGCCAAGAAACAATTTGACTTCGTGCATTCAAATGATATATAGATACTCGTACTCGTCCCTGTTTGGAATATTTTCGTGTGCATGCACTCCGACGCCAATGAAGAAAAGACGCCGCAAGAGCAACGTGAAAAAAGAGCTGCGGGAACAGCCACAAGTCAACACTTGCGAAGCTATTTTACATTTTGGCGGCTTATGTACTGATTGCGTGGTACCTATCGAGTCTTACGGATGCGGTGCAACTGCAGCTGTTATGATATGTGCGCTATGCAATACCTCCCAGCTGTCACTAGGAGATTTCGAGCTTCCATTTAAGAGTTTTTTTTTTTTAAGTGTCACATCCCCAACAATGCCTTTGAAGTAAATGGCGAAATTTATTCCACAAGATGATGAGGTTAGTGCAAGCAAAAAGACGACTATTTTGCAGGAATCGTTTGACATTTTTGGTTCATTAGCGGCGGTGGTGACGACAGTAGTGTTAATGGCACAGCACAATAAATACATCTGCCATCTGATGAATGCACTTGAATAACTATATAATAGTACGTATACAAAAAGGAAAGAACTGAACAAATCCCGCATTTACATCCTTTTGACATAGTTTTCTCAACGAAGGATAAGAGGAAGAGAAGACTGCTGATCCACTAGAGTCTAGGCATCGAAGAAGACAGAAGGATTTCTTTCCCACTCACAAATACTACTCGTATACTCGTGCCCCCTCGAAAAGCGATTGTTATGCGCCGCAAAAACTTGCCAAGCAAGTTTTATTCCATGTTCGCATAAACACACAGACACATTCTACAAGCCAAACTGAAACGCTAATAATCCTTTTTGAATTCAAATATGTTTGGCCCGCTTTTTCCCACCCATCCATCCATCGTCGCTTTTGTTGTGCTTGCCAGTAGTGTACCTAGTACCAGCATTTGCATCGAGTCTTTTGCGTTCGTTATATTCGAATGAAATGAATGATGCTTCTTTTTATATACCGCTACTGCACTTGCATATAATAATGGTGATGTGCTCGCAAATAACAATCCTGAAACGGTATGAACAGGTCACTATTTCTCATTACAGTTCTTTTAGGGGCATGAGATTTTTTTCTATTGAGTAGGTACACTGAAGGGAAAAATAGTTGTTCAGTTTTTTTAATTTTCAATTAGGCAAATAAAGTCTGATTTGTAGTATACTAAGGAAACCCGTTTAAACAAAAAGTGCATGCTAATCTTCTTCTTCTACATATAAAAAATTGTTGCAAGTGTGTTGTGACTTTATAACTCACGAACGGTCAAACCGAATTCAATTCGATTTTTAGAGTTTGTTAGTATGTTCGTGTAGATGGTTTATCTAAAGTTTACACGAGATCGGTCTACGCGTTCGTGAGTTATGACTTTTCATGTCAACATGTGATTTTGTCCATATAAACAAAAACAACAATAAATACGAGTAATTCATAAATTGAGACCGGCTGGACCGATTTGGCTCAAATTTGTTTGTCAGTTGTTCATAATTGTCAGGAGAAGGTTTTTACGAAAGAACATTTTGGGAAAACCCTAAGGAAAAGTCGGGAATTTGGAAAATTCGAAAATGGATTTTTTGCATGGATTTTATTGCATGATTTGATGTAAGGGTGGAAAATTCGTTGTGAAGCCTGGAAAATCTCGTCCATAGACATTTATCAAAGATCCTCGACTCAACGAAGCAAAATTATGTACATTGAATTTTTTTTTTCATTTTAACACCTAGCAAAGCAGGGAAAAGTCGGGAAATTGGAAAAATCGAAAATTGATTTTTTTGTCTGGAATTTTATGTGCGATTGTTCCGGAATGAAAAAATAGAAAATTCTCAGTGGAAAACTCAGAAAATTCCGGAAAACGCGAAAAATTGAATTCGTTTTCGACGAAATTTAACATTTTATCGTATGATTTAGATTTTGGACGGTTGGACGAAAATTCGTTTTGAAGCTCGGAAAATTTTGGTTAATTGTGAAATTTGCATGCTCATGTGCGGCACTCTGCTGTCGACATTGGGAATGCCAGTACCAAATCATTCGATGCATGATGCATTCCATAGCGAATTGCAACGCGAGCAAGACTATGATCGAGATGAGCTGGCCGAACAATCCAAACAAATGTGCCGCTCTTGAGTGCCGAGCAGAAAAACGTGTACCATTCGCTGATGAAGGTTGTTGACCATGCAACGGAAGGAATTTACTAACTAGATGCTCCCGGTGGGATATGAAAGACATTCGTCACTTCGTTGATTCCGGGAACAATTCGGTAATGATCTCAAAAGCGTGGTGCATCCTCTTACATTGCTATGCCACATTATTGGAAGGCGGCCGAACTACACCCGCTTTGAACCTGCCGATGAATCTTCTCAAGGTTGATAAGCCAACGTGCACAATGACCAATAATTCGGCGACAGCGAAATTGATGCGAAAATGCAAAATCATTATTTGGGATGAATGCACGATGGCGCATAAACGAGCTTTGGAGGCCGTTCACCTTTCGATGGAGGATTTACGAGGTGATTAGAGACGATTCGATGGGGGCAATGATATTGCTCTCCGGAGATTTTCATCAAACGCTTTCCATCCACGAACAGGAGAATCGTATTGCAGAACGACCCATCGCGGCTGCTGAATTCTTGAAACAACTGCTGGCGCTTGGCAATAACCAAATTCCTGATGATGTTTCGACTCGATTGATATCGTTCCCGGCAAATTTTTGCGAGTTCAAATCATCGAAGGAGGAACACATCACCACAGTGCACAAAATTATAAAAATTCTCTATTGGATTAGTGAACTTGCCATACCAGCACCGAAGAATAAGAACGTGCGTCGATAGCTTGAATTTCATTATTTAAAGTCAAATCGCTGGAGAACTGCATTCGTACAAATCCGTTGACAGCGTGACTGACGAAGCGACCAACTATTCGAAGGATTTTTTTAAATCGCTAAATGTGCCATCAGTTTGATGAATCATCCGAAATTGTGCAACGGTACGCGCTTATCCGTCAAGAAACGGATGAACTATGTGATTCCAGCAACGATCATCCAGGGTAAATTCAAAGGAGAGGAAGTCCTTATCCCACGAATTTCGATTATTCCAACTGATCTTTCATTCTAATTTAATCGGATTCAGTTCCCTGTTCGATTGGCTTTTGCGATGACAGTCAATAAATCGCAAGGCCAATCTTTGGAAGTCTGTGGGATTAATCTTTAACTTTCCTGTTTTTCGCACGGTCAGTTGTTGTACGTTGCCAGTTCGCGTATTGGCAAACCGTCTTCGTTGTTTGTTTTTGCGGCGGCAAACAAATCGAAAAACATTGTTTATCGTACAGGGTGGCTGATGAATATTGCTACGTTAAGAAACTCAAATTTCAAATTTTCGTCGCAATATGCCATAACACGACCCTAATTCTCAAGTTTCGCATAACATAATTCGTATACGAGCAAATCCACCTGAAATTTTCACAGAGGAAACAAATTGGTATTCTCAAAGCTGTTCGGGCTTTTTTATCAGCTGTGCGAAAATTTTATTCACCTATCGAATGCGGTAGAATTTAACAGCACGTCAAGTAAACCATTTTGACAGGTTGTGATGAAAAACACAATATTCAAATTTAAATTGGTTGGTTGGGATTTCTTTTGATAGCGGCTTTCACCAGTCACCCTGATTTTAGCACCGCCATCTACAACTCAGTTCTTGTAGCACCTTTCATTTTTTTTTTTATTAATTTGTTATCGTATAATGCCTATACACTTTAAGATATAATATCTTGTAAATTAGTGATAAGCTATATTCTGCGGAAAAAAAAAATGCTTCAAAGGTAGACAATGATTCTATAATACTAATTAATTATAATATACAGGATCAAATTTAAAACTACAAAATGGAAGATTAATTTGAAATTGAGACATGTTTTCTTAATTCATTTTTAAACATTCTTGTGTTATTAATTCTTCTAATAGGACGCGGTACCACGCTAAGGGAAAAATAACGCGGTGGAATCAACTGACTAGACCTGTTTGAGGAGGACGTCACTAATTTCTCGTACAGACTGGGAGGTTGTTGTGTTATTAGGATGTTTGAAAGAAGGGTTAAAGTGCGGAACTGAATAAAGTTTTCGAACGTCATGTTAAGAAGTCGGCTAGAGAATATCGTACCTTCTTAGTCCAAAGACATACCGAACGGTGTTGTTGAAAGCGACCTGAAGTTTCCTTTCATTTACGAAGCTGCACTTGACAAACACTTCGCACCCGTATGTTAATGTTGGTTTGACCAGCGTTTTGGTCAGCATGGTACGTATTTTTAAAGGGCGGAACGCTTTAGTTGCCCATAAAGTTCGAAGATCAGCGTAGGTCTAACCGGTCGCCACATTTATGTGGTCATCCTATGTCAGTTTACGATTAAAGACCATACCAAGATTTTTGGCCGTTTCAACATATACAATCGGAGAATTATCTAAAATTATGCAGGGAAAGTACGACAACTCCAAAGAGTTTCTTGATATGACCAGGCACTTTGATTTCGCAGGGTTCAACAGGAGACCATTTGTTCCAGACCAGCGAGCAATGTTTTCAAGATCCTCATTAATACAGACACCACCGTGCTCAATAAGACCGAGGTCAGAACTCAAGTACAACTGCACATCATCAGCATACATCTGAACCTTACCATGGTTGGTAATTGATGGCAGATCATTGACGTACAGCGGGATTAACAGTGGACCCAAAATGGAACCCTGTGGGACACCATTTAGGGTCGAAATGACATCCGATTGAACATCACCAACTTGAACAATTTGCTTTCTGCTTGATAGGTAAGAAGCAAGTAGTTTGACTGCACCTTGTGAAAAATAAAACAGCTGACCGAGCTTATCACATAAATTTTTATGAACCACAGTGTCAAACGCCTTTGAGAAGTCTAGTAATACTAAAAAGATTACCTTATCTTCGTCCATACTTCGCCGTAACTCTTCGATGACGTTCACTAGGGAGGTTATACAGCTGTGACCTTTTCTAAAACCCGATTGTTGTGTTGTCATCAAATTGTTGGTGTTGAGGAAAAGGCTCATTTGCTTTTGTAGCACTCTCTCAAACTCTTTCGATAAAAAGGGTAATATTGAGATGGGCCTAAATTCATTATACCTTTTTTCACTCGAAGTGCGTACTGCCTTTGCCTAGTGAAACTTTAACAAGGAATGTTCATTTTGACACTTCGTGGTGAAATATTTGCATAAAAAACTTGATTTTACATGTACATACATAGTAGCATTTTCATATCTGAAATTTTATTGTATTATTCGAATGATTAATGCCGGCTATGAAGTATCAGTCTTCCCTTTAGTTCCTTAGCTTGTTTGAAATATACCTACCTATTATTATTTGTGCGTCTCCAATGGGTAGCTCCAAGTTTGAGAAGCAACATTTTCTTTCAGTGCAGCCAGATCACATACCTTAGAAATGACTGTGAACTGCAAAACTGCACCGAGATAAGAACTTGCAGGTATTTTGTGTGGTTACGGTTTTGCGTTTCGAATCAACAGCATAACCAGGAGATTCACGTTTGATTTGCCCCAGGCAAAAGCATTGTTCTCGACGCCGCTTTTGGAAGACGATGATGATAGTGACGAGAGGAGGACTTCTATGATAGATGTAAGGAAAAGATTTGCGGCAGGTCCTTGTGCTGTTCAGCTGATGATGGTGATTATGAATACGATGATGATGGTGATGATGACGATTATTATGATTATGATGATGATTAACAGGAATGCATTGTTTCGGTGAGCACTCCTTATTGCAGATGATTATGGTGGCTGATTACAAAACGACAATGATGAGCTGATGATGGCAACAAATCCACCTGCAGCTAAATATTCGCATATTTGTTTTCCTATGTAATAGCAACTAAAAAAAAAAAAAAAACACAGAACACCCGACACACATACAAACATAGCAACAACAGTTGACAAATGAAAAATCATGTTACGTAAGGGGGTGATGGCTCTAGCAGGCAACAGCACTAGAAGCAGCACCAGTAGTAGCTGGCATCACGAGAGTTCATCAAAAGGACTCACTGCCTCGTTTTTGGCCTTTAGTGACTTTTGCTTGTTACTGATGTTGACGCTAGTGAATGCCACCCTACCACCACCGCACCGTTGCGCTGTGTGTACTTCAGTGGTGGACAAAAAGGCCGGTCACATATATCTTTACTACTCGTATTCTATTCGTTCACTATTATCCACTCTCCCCCAGGAGGTAAAAACAATTAAATTTCAAAACATAAACTTTTGCTGGTTGTCGCAAAATTCGCTATATAATGTGTCGTAAAAATACGATTATCTCTATTCCACCCTCTTTGTGAAAAACTGAAAACAGCTTTTATTTTTAATAACCGTCCTCCGAAACAACAGCCTTTTTATCCCCCGTTCAGGATCCTTCGCATTGTGTCGTCATTAAGGATTCTGGAAATTTTTTGGTCAACATGTACAACTAATTAACAAAAGGTCGCTATCGCCCATTATAGTTTTGTGTAGTGGTAGTTGCATTAGAGTACCACCTCTAATTCAAACAGGCCGCATGTCTGGGATATGGGTGGTTTTGTCATATTCGCTTGATGAACTTTCCCGCAGTGAATTTTCGACCCCCAGGCGCACAGGCAAACGGGCATTTGCCGTATGTATATATTTTTTTAACGGATCAAAGTTAACAAAAGCGCTTCAATTGGGTGTTCTCTTTGAGGATTTCACATGCAGCCCCAGACACTAAACTTTCCCAACCGTCCTTTGTGACTAGAGTTCTGCCATGTCCACTGTTACATGAGGAGCGACCAGTTTGTTCGCAGGCTACTGTAAACATTTTTCAAATAGAATTTACTTAGTTTTATGAACAAAAAAAAAACAACAAAAAAAAAATCGCAACCATTCTATGCACCTCGTATGCGTGCTACTCACTTGGAATACATAACTAGGTGCATGTCCTGTCCATGTCCATTTCCAGTTTGACAACTGTGGGAAAAATTCACACAGCCAAAGTTCAGGACTGTGCACCAGAAATATTCCAAATCCCCTGCTTAAAAGATGATGAAAGATGAAACCCTTTCGATGATCCTTGTTGTGTGCTCATTTTTGTAGCCTCTAGCCTAAAAGTTTTCTCTCGAGATTTTTCTTATTGGTGTTGTTGTCTTGAAAACCCCTCCAGAAATAAAAACAAAAGTTTACGCTCTCTAAGGAGTTGAGTTTCTTGGGTGAAAACTTTCCGAATGTACTGGACTCTCTCATCCACAATTATATTGGCCGCATCAGAATGCTGCTGATGCTTGTGTGAAGTGTCTTGCACTTTTGATGTTGTTTCTTTCTTTCACTTTTTGTTTTTAGTGCTTTCAACTATTTGGGAATTTTTTTTTTTGTTTTTGCTCCATGAGAACTTAAGTTTTCCATCTAAGTTGTAAGTGTTGGAGTAATAGGGAATTCCACTTGGTCTTGTTTGTGTGCTTACAGAAGGTGTAGGGATATTGGATTAGAACTCTGAAGATGGCGTCTTAAATGGTCACAGTGAAGTGATTATTGAGAGATTTATATGCCGGCCAGAGTGGTCTCCATAAATAAGGGTTTCACGCGTTAGGTGATTTCTATCGGCAGGCATTCTTGAAACTCTACTTAGCATGGTTCTTGAGAGGATCAACTCCTTCCCACGATTACGAGTTTTTGTCCTTTGGTGCATCTTGATTGCATCGCCCTTTCAACTCACCCCAAGGCAACGATATGGGTTCTTGTGTATGTTTAACTTATCTACCACCCACATTCTTGCCAACTCAAGCACACTACCTTGTTATATTATAACAATCTTTGGAAATATGCTCATCCACCTCCTAATCTTCTTTATTCAATAACATGTAAATGTTGATCCATTCATCTGAAACAACCCTTAACAAGCAATTCAATCAAAACCTCTTGCCCCATCAACCTTTCAATTATATTGAGCACACAGCACAAACACACAAATTTTCAACAATCACTCCAAATCACTCAAGACGAAACCCCAATTCCTTCATTCATGACCCCATAAAAATCAGATGAATCGCATACCATTTCATTTTCATATTTTTTATATCAATACAAAGCGTGCTGCGTATTCGTACCTATGCCAGTCATATCTACCCGCCCGTCATATATTGATGCTATTTTTTTTTTTTTTTTTCTTTCTTTTGCGAAATCACTTGACCAATTTGCCACTTTCCGGAAAGTAATATCCCTTTTGGTACCGGAGAATAAAATGCCACAATGTATCCAGTCACGGAATCATAAATTTATTATACGCAAATTTCCATTGCCAATTGCCAATAAGAAATTGTCTTCCGGTTTCTCGTTTGCCAAGAAGCAACCCTTGATATTCTTTTCTTGAGTGGCTGACGACCTTTTGCATAAAGGACCATGGAGATGACATCGAGAAAAATTCCTAAAACAGGACATAATATTAGAATATTACATTAAAGGCAATAGGGGTGAAGGTTTTTTTTTTTTCGGTGATTTGTCTAGACCTTGTGTTGCTTCGCTCGGACAAGGGTGATTTTTGTTTTTGTGTTTTTCTTTTTCGAAAATAAAAAAGAAGACGTCTATGACTATTCAACCACCAACGACACTGATACCTTTGCATGAATGAAGTGGCGGATGGAGGGTTGGTTTTTTGGTTAGTTCAATGCGATATCAGCTGAGGGTGGCTAACGGTGATGTTATTTGTTATCTCAATGCCCTTCCATTTATAATGTCAAAATTAGGGCACGTGCTGATGTAAACAACCAATTGACCATTGAATGCGGCCACATCCTTTGGATTTGTAATTCCTTTCACGCACAACGGTTTTTTTTTTCTTTCTTTTCTCCAGCATCCCATAAAGCATTTTTTAACAACAACAACAACAGCGACGGCGATGGGAGGAGTGGCCGACAAAAAATGAGAACAATTGATTCCCTGGCTGGTTCTGTTCTGTTGTTGGCCTTTTTTTTTGTGGTCGAGTTAAGTGATTTGCGACGTGATCTTTGTTAAGGCCCGCCGGAATCCATCTGGAAATTGATTCCCTTATTTATTGCCTCATTTCTAATAAATTGATTGTCATTAGTTTTATCTGCAGGGCTTCAATCGTGTGCAATCAATCATACCACATCAAATGAGCAACTTTAAAAAATGTCATCAAGAATACGCATATCAGTTGTGGCCAGGAGAGAGCGGTGTCATGTACTACCTATACCACTACCGAACGGGAATGGGAATGGGAACGAAGGCCTTGGAGTTTATGGCAATGAATAATTTAAACAGAGAGACTGTACCTCTATGTATGTTGGTACAGTACAAATGCAAAAGACGAAACTTTCCGGATGGACAAGTCAAGTCACCCCCATCCGACCGTTTCACTGCCGATTCAGCCCTCTGCGCCTTTATAATAACCGTACGGCGACGGCGAGCAGGGTTGTAGAAAACGTTCACCCAACTAATAAAAATTGAATTCCCACTGACCATCGGACGGACACTTTAAATAGTGACAGCATATAGCACACAGTGGTACTCAATGCGGTAATTTAGTAGATGTTATCCTCGGACATCGGACTCTGTCCATCGACGATATGGAGTTCATTTGAATGGACAGCAGCCATCATGATTCACGTTTTGTATTGGATATATTTAATTAAAGGTTCCATTCTTACCGCACCACGCCACAGAGTGTTCTCAAAAGGGGTCAGTCCCAAAGGGTTTCTGAAGCGTCCACACCCCAACCCATGGCGTTTTTCATAGTTGGACTTTTGGGTTCATTTTTACTCATTTTAATGAACACACATTCATCAGAAGTATGAATCTACAAAAATATAAAAGTGAAATGTGGACGTGGAACGGTTTTTGAAAAATAAGTACGGGTCGCCCATGGCCCATGGGTCATGGGGTTTATTGAAGATCTGTACCGAAAATACGGACACACTGTCCATAATTAATAATCGTTTATGTTTGAGTTGCGTCTCTCCGAAAATGTCCGTATCCTTTTGCTGACCGCAAAATTCTACATCGGATACTGTAGCTCTCCCCATTGACCGCCCAACGTAACCCACCTAACCGGGCTATACGAACGTTTCCAACGAAACGTGAATGGAATCACTTTTGTATGAGTTGATTTATTTTTCAGTAACTACTGGTGGAAGCGAATAAATGGAAACGGACCACCCTACTTCACCCAATCCGGTTGGATATATATATAGGAATATATAAATTATTATTATTTTTTTTTTTAATTTTGATGGTATGGGAGACCAAGCACTTGAGTAGATGCACTGCGCGCGTGAACGGTGACATTTTTTTTTTCGTTGTCTTGAGAGGTTGAAAGAGAATTTATCGTCTTTTTGGGAATATCCTTTTTGTATAATTTACATATAGAACTGTGTTACCCACCGCCACCACATTGTCGACCTTTTACTTTTTTTTTTATTCTGGAGTTTTGTTTTCTAATTTCGCGCAGCACTTACGGAAATAAGTGAGCTGCAAAGGTAGGTATGTCGGGTACTGCACATATGTACGTCACGCTTATGTATACAGTACACCGAAAAGGGGGGGGGGGGGCTTTTAGTCAGACTAGATATTACGACTAGAACTAGTTATACGTAGGTACTCAGATGAAGTGATGATCATAGGTAAGCCTTTATATGTGAGTTGAACGTTTAGCTTATTTAGCGAATGTCCTTGGAACTAAAATATGAAACTCCATTTTTACCCTAGAGCGGCTTCCAACACTCGACTCCAGATTCCGTGCGAGAGGATAATAAACTTGAGTTTTATCGTGTAGCACCATTTCGACTGAGGACACTTTTAGGGATGCTTTTGCTCTGATAAAGGTGAAATTTCCAACCACCGAGTGCAGGACATTCGCCATTCGGAAGGTGCCTGCAATCATAATGAGCTCCGTTGCTTGACCCTCACTCTCCAACCGTGTCCAGTTTACCACTGCTAGCAACAATTAATAAGAATGAATTACAAAATTTTAATTTTATCCCATATGGCAATATATTTTAGTCGGGTGGCAGCGGAACCATGCTGCGATTTTTTTTACCGAGTTTGGGTATTTAAATATTAATGTTCGCGCAGTTACATACTTTGGATAGAAAGGTGCCCATTGGCCAATCCACAGCGGGATAGGGAATACCCATATTTCAGGCTTAATCATGCATTTAGTCCTTATCTAATAGGTTGTGGGCAAATGTAGCCCCCACTTGGTTGAAGTAAATTACACTTTAAACAAATTGAAGTCCCGAATAGCTGATACTTAGTGAGTCACAGCTTCCAACACGCTCCGAAGTGATATCTTAATCAAGGGGATCACTTGAAATTCCAAACAACCTGCACGATTGCTTCTGATTGATTTCCAGAATTAATCTCTTCCGAAGCAGAGATATTTTTTGCGAGTAGATATTCAAATGAGAGATTCCTCAGTAGATTGGGCGTTGATGAACACATTATCCTTGTTTTCAGCAGTGTATACGGGTTTGGGGAATGGCGTGACGAAGGATTAACGAGCTAACATTAGGGGAAGTTTTGTGAATTTTTAGTTTGAGAAATTTTCGTGGTTGACCTCGAAGCGCGCTTGGATGGAAAAGAATGTACCAAACCCATTCCCGACGCAGTCTAATGAAGTGATGGAGTTTTTTGTGTAATCTTTGTGCTGGGGGCGAAATTCATTGAACGAATACTGTGAGTAAGTGTCGCCTTTTGGTATGTTGGAGGAGGAAATTCAAAAGTTGTTGCGGTAAAGGCTTTGTTAGAATGGAAATAGAGCTGTTAGTTTCTTAGTGCTCTTTTTTTTAAGTCATTAGAATTTTGAAAATTTATTACATGTCATCCATAAAATGTCACTGAAAAAAAAGGTACACCATAGCAATGAATAAATTCATCAATATAATGAAAAAATCATCAATTTTAGTCCAGTGAAATTTTTCGTTGCTATGATGAAACCGATTTCATCAATATGAAGAAATTTGAATATAATAAAATGTGTTCATCATTCATCAACTTTGTTCATCAATGTTATGAAAAATTCATCAATGTGATGAACCGAAATTGCCGTCCAATTTCATCAATGTGGTGAATGTGTCCATCATATTGACAATTTTGTTCATCAATATGATGCGCACTTTTTGTGTTATCACTTTTGTTTTTATGTGTTTGTAAGTTGGTGCACACGAAAAAGAAAATGTGAAATAGAAATACCTACTTATACCAAATAAAACGTAAACACATAACCTTTCTTCTTTACTGAGAATGGTAAAATACCTAAACGAACATAATGTCATGGAAATGGTAATGGAGGCAATATTATGTGATTTTAATAATTGAATTTCTTCGTATCCGAAAGGAAAATAGTCCAACGACAATCACTTTTACCACGAATGTCAATAAGTTGTAGTGGCAAAAACTCACGCGCTCAAGAAATATTGAGGATTTATAATATTTAATTTTATTTCGGAGCTAGTTTTTTTTTTTTTGATAATGGATCCCAATTAGAGTCAGAAAGCGGCCAGTTGCCTGCCATATGCATTTCTTGAGGTATGGGCACAGGGTGCATGTAGATATACATTTGTGTTTGAAAAGTGTTTTGCGTTTTTTTTTATTTAATCATAATCAATATTCAATTGATCCATTCTCTTGAATTTTATAATTTCAAGCATCGAGGAGCATGTTCCTTAAAAAATTGGTTAAAAAATAATCTTATGTGGTATTCGATTGCGCGCTCTCAGAGCACTTTTTTTTGCAATTTTCAGATTTCAGACCACTTTTGCGAATCTAGATATTTTCTTAGATTTACCAATACAAGTGCGTTTGGGTTTGACAACTGATGGAGTTTGTTTACATTTGAATTTTTTCTCCAGCAAAGAAAGGCATTGCATCGGGTGAATCTATTTTTGTCAATTATTAATGTATAAATATTTAGAAATCAATCGGGACGGATATTTCTAATGTTTTAATACAAAATTTAACTAGTGAATGGAAATCGCTTAGAAAAGTGTCCAAGACTACACATATTCAAATCGCACAAATATCAACACAAAAAGGAGCAACTGACGTTTTTATGTTCGATTAGGCACACGAAATCTGAAATCTGAGGGCAAATCTGAAGATGCCCAAACGAATACCACATAAATTGATTTTGAAAATATTCAAATATGCGCCTATACATACGTTCTAAAAAGAGGTAAATATAACATTGTAGTTCATTGGTAGGTAATACTTTTTACCAAGGGAAAATCGGTGAAAAAAATTCATGACAATTCTAGCTCTATTCCCATTTATTTAATGCTACTCTTCCTAACTACCCTTTATAAGTATGCATACTAAAAACACCTACCACACTTTTCGATATTTACGTCTTTTTTTACAAATTAAAAAGCGTCTAGATATCGAAAAAATACGCAATTTTGAAAATAAGTTTTAAGAACAAAAAATTTATGTCGAAAAACGTTCGTTTACATATGTAACATCATTTAAACGAAAGTTGTAAGTCAACACCTTTGTGTGTGCACATCTATGAGACAGTATCTACTTTTCGAATAATATAACTTTCATTCTACAGATTCCATAATAAATACTTTAAATATATACATATATGATAACATTTTAAAAAATGGGAAAATCGGGATTACCTTTTAAAATTTCCACCGTTTTTATTGAATTTTTCACACTTCATTATCAGTCGCCCGTAGTAAAAGCTAATTAAAATGTTTATTCAACGGCAAACAATTTTCAACACAATGTTTAAGATAGAAATGAATACTTTTGTAGGAACATTAATTAAAAAATAAACATATAACTATCTATACGATTAAATTTCTAAATCACTCTTCGAAATTTTTACTCTTTTAAGATGTTCATTGTTCATCGTTAAACCATTCACAATATTTTTTTTGCCACCCTGTGTAGATTCTTTACGCTTGATTAATGTCATATGTCGTGTTTGAGTATAAATGGCGTACCAACTTCGTGTGTGTATACCTACAGCATACATCATATTAACAATCTGTACGCATCACATTGAAGAAAACGATAAAAGAAATTCATCAATGATGATTTTAATTTAATTTGATTTTTTTCATCAATATAACGAATTCAGTTCATCTATAAGAAGAACGCTTCACCATCAACATCAACATTCTCGTTAATATAAACTAAAGTCTGTTTTCTTGATGAACGCGGTCATCAGTTTGATGAAAGCCGTCATCAATACGATGAGCGCCTTTATCAATATGATGAAAATTCAAAATTTGGCAATCGTACTTGAATACGATGATTCCATACATCAACTAGACGATTAAATCATCAACTGGATGAACAAATAACTGAATTCATCGAAAGAAGTGTTTTCGTCATATTGATGAAATGTTTTGATGAAATGATGAACGTAGCTCATAAAAAAATACGCCAAATTCTTATCAGAACTCTGCCAAAAAAATTGATGAATGCACTTTCTTCATTTTGAAAAACGGTTCATCAATTGTCGAAAATTTTTCATGAATTTATTCATCATATTTATAAAAAGTACGTCATGTCAATGAATAGCATGTTTATGAACGCCATTCGTCAATATGACGACGTCTTTTTTTTTCAGTGTACTATTGAAATTGTGAAATTGTTAGCTGCGATGCTGTTGCTGGAAAAGGCATCGATAAGCAATATAAAATGCCACAACCTGACAGCGGATAACCTTACAGGTCGCTTGACATCATCATTCAAACTTTTAACGCCTCAACCAACTGGAAAACTACTGGTCAACCCGAACTTTTGGCCCAAGGATATTCTTTTAAAAGAATTCGTGAGCCGACCTAGCTCCAAGAAGACTCAACCAAAAAACCTTCCAAAAAACTCCAATCAAATAGTTTGGATCCTACAGCCTTTTAGTCTCTATTACTGGTCTGCGAACTAAACTCCAGGATGTCTTGCTTTTCTCTTCATCTGGTCAATATGATATTATTGTTTTTGAGACGTGGCTTACTCAGAATCATCACAACGAAGAATTGTTAAACAAGGACCAGTGCGCGGTTTTCCGCAAGAACCGTTGCTCCGTTGTAACCGATTGTGAGAGAGGTGGTGGAGTATTGGTTTCAGTTCGTCCTCTTTGCGCAGTGACGAAATTAATCTCCCTCCAGCAGCAGCTGATTTAGATGTTGACCAAGTAGCAGTCTCAATAAAATTAATTTCTGGAACTGAAATTATTGTTATTGTAAGTTATATACCACCACGGAGTCCTTACCTATTATATAAAGCACATATAGACAATTGTTCCTTTGTCTTAAATAATTTAAAAGATCATCAGCACGTTATCCTTCTTGGGGACTTTAATTTACCTAACTTAATTTGACCATTTGACTGCGATGATTCTAAACTTGATTATGAACGTGAAGTCGTTAATACTCTTCCAAGCTTGACCTTCGTCAGATAAATCATTTTCTTAATGAATTTATGAATATCCTTGACTTAGTATTTAGTGATTCCGAACTCGAGATTAGTATCAACAATTTCACGATCCCACTCTTTCGTAATTCTGTTTTTCATGTAGCATTATCCATGGAGTTTGAATTTTATGAATTTTTTTAAACCAGGTTCCGGTGACACTTATTTTAAAAATAACTATGCTAAAGCCTATTTCAGCAACATTTCAAACTATTTAGAAATCATGAATTGCTCAGATACCTTTAATAATTGTAATTTAGATAATTCGTTGAATCTATTTATGAATAGGTACTGTAAAAATGACAATTGATTTATTTACACCTAAAATGAAGTCTGTCAAGGGTAATAAACCCATTTTGTTTAATGATAGAACAGAATCATAAACTTAAATAATAGAATAAAAAAGGAATGTAAGCGGTTCCATAACAGTAAAAAGGACACGGAACTTTTGGAAGTTTATCGGATGCTCCAAAAACAAGTTGATGTTTTAAATAAGTTTCTTTACAGGCATCAATATGTTCTTTTTGTCGAATCTAATTTAAGGACAAATTCTAAACACTTTTGAGCTTTTATTAATAATAAAAAGCAATATAATGGTATTCCCATAACTGTATGCATCTAAATAATGTATCTTCGTCTGATCTGTCAACCATCTGTAATATATTCGCAAACCACTTTCAGTCTGTTCTTTTGGTACTACCACACGTAGGTATAGCTTCTAGTAATACCTCAAAGACCTGCGATTTCTTTAATATCGGCAAATTAGAGTGTTCAATCCCTGAATCAAATTGCTCTTTCTTTATTAAAATTAGACACAAATCCAGGTATCGATGGCATTCCGCCAATTTTACTTCAAAAGTGCTCCTTCGCGTTTTCTGTACCTATGTATTTAGTTTTTAATTTGTCTCTCCGATCTGGTAATTTTTTGAAAGAAGAGCTCATTTTTAACACCAATATATAAATCTGGATCGCGACATAATATTGCTAACAATCGTCCAATCTATATAAGACTAGCTGTACCCCCCGGCTTCGCCCGTGCAAAATGTGGTTTCAGAACAGTTGATGGAAAAAAGATCTAAGAAATTTGCTATCTTGTAGAGGGCCATTTTTTTTTCGCAAAAAATATATATTCTCATCACGCTTGAGTTGGCCAATAACAGAATATTTCTTCCCACTGCATAAAATAATTTGTCTTCCTTCCGTAATTTTAACAGGTATTCGTTTCAAATGTTAAATCATTTTCTTTCATACATTTCGCACCCTATCTCTTTCAATCCCACGCCCCACTCGCCACATTCTTACACGCCAAAAGCTGATACCATTGTATCAGTTAATACATGTTCAATGGAGTATTGATACTAAGAATTTGTTAAGAGGCGCATATCCTAATTTTAAAATTGAAAGCTTTCTTTTACAAAATAACTCACAAATAATAGTGATAAGGCGGACTAAAAAGCCTAAATCCTGAGGTAAGACTCAACTATTATTATTATTTTGTCCTTTGAAAGTCTGAATTCCTTTGTTTTCAAAAACAATGTATTTTTTATTGTGGTCATAATAATGTTTTCAAAATATCGACTTATTTTATTTAAAGGCCAAGGAGGGAACTTATTTGTTTTTTTAAATCATGAGCTTAGTAAATATGTAGTAAACTCACCCAGTTGAAAATCGTAGCCTGTGCTTAGCTCGTCGGTGGAGTGGGATCTTCTGCTTGGCTTGCGGACTACCGTACTTTTACATGCTTGAATTTTGATGCGAAAATTTTAAAATTTGTTGGCATTAAAGGGATAGGAAGAAAATTGGGAAAGGATTAACTCTAAACGAAATATTTGTAACTTTAATAGCCAAGAAGAAAACTAGCCCCACCTGTCAACTTGGTTGGTAAGCCTTCTCCCTTCTCTCTCGACACCAGTACCGAAGGTGTTATGGTATCTTTGAGCTGCCCTCCCCATAATCATGCTCACGAATGAGCAGAGTACCGTGATTGTGAACACTCAAAAAGCTCAACAATTCCTGTTGCCTGTTATCATTGTCCTCGTCATCTCAATTCTCAATCACCCCTACATTTCAACTTACTCACACATCAAACAAATCAACGTACATATCTACTTCATTTCAAAAAGTCACTGAATGTAACATAGTAATCATAAAAAAATAAAAAAAATTTCAAAATTGTTGACAACAACAATTTGCTTGGAAAATAACTAAAATAATTGACAACAACAATTGGTTTTAAAATTTAAAATAATTTTTTTTTTGTTTTGGAAGTTTCACTACTCGATTTATATCCAGTTTATTTTTTTTTCAAAGTGCTTTTCCCCATGAAAATCGAAATGTTGCCTGCAACGCCACCTGTTGAGAATTTTTCAATTTTTCTTTTTTCCTAAACCTTAGCGGAGCAATTACGAACAAATCCGCAGAAGGAAGTATCCAATTTGGTCCAGTCGTTTTCGAGTTTTAAGCATCCGAACATACCAAGATCCATTTTTATATATATAGATTTCTACTATTCCTAAGTTGTTTGAAAAACTAGTTTGTGACTAACTTACACCTCTCTTAAAGAGATTTATTTCCCCGTTTCAACATGGCTTCGTCGCAGGCAGATCTACTACCACAAATCTTTCAATTTATCAAATTTCTGCCTTGAATGTGATATAATATATACGGACTTTGTTAAAGCGTTTGATCGCGTTAACCACAATATATTAATTTTCAAACTAACTGACTTAGGATTTCACTCCAACTTCCTAAAGTGGAATCATTCCTACTTAACGGATCGTATCCAGAATGTTCGCATAAATGACACGTTCTCGTCACCAGTTTATGTTACCTCTGGAGTACATCAAGTTAGTCATTTAGGCCCTCTGCTCTTCCTTTTATTTATAAATGGCATTCCGGACTTGTTTTTGAGTTCCCAATGTCTTATGTTTGCTGACGATTTGAAGGTTCACGATTGTATTCTTTTACAAGAGGATGTTGAACGACTGTCAATATGGTGTCACAATAATGATCTTCATCGCTATGTCTCTAAATGTCAAAGCCTTCCTTTTTATCGTAACCTCTCTCCAATACACTTTACGTACGCAATCCATAATACCCCTCTGTCCATTATCTCATCCAAAAAAGATCTTGGAGTAATTTTTGACGCTAAACTTAGCTTTTGCAAGCAAATTGAGTCTGTGGTTGCCAAAGGTAATCAGATGATAGGATTCATATTGCGGAACTCGAAAGACTTTTAGGATCCACATACTCTTAAATGTTTAGTTTTTGCATTTGTCCGATCTCATCTTGAGTACTGCAGTATAGTATGGAATCCATTTTATGAAGTACACTATATTAGAATAGAGAAAATCAAAAAGCGTCTTACTAGAGTAGCCTTTGGCAGACTGCGATGGAATATTGAAATGCCATCTTACGAGACGAGGTGCAAATTATTTGGTATCTTGCCTCTTTTTAAACGTAGGCAATATTTTTCAATTATGTTTATTCGTGATTTCATAAATGGTCATATTTATTGCCCTTTCCTGTTATCATTAATTGCATTTTATGCTCCTTCAAGAGGTCTTAGAAATCGTCTTTATGTACCTTATCATAGAGTTATTTATGGATACAAAGAACCAATTTCTAGATGTCTTAGGCCTAGGGAATCAAATAAATATTCTAGTATATTTGATTTTCATCTTGGTAGGGATTCATGTTGAAATAAATTATTTCTGTTGTTAGGCTTTGGTGGTCATTTTAAGGTATATTTTTTTAAAAAGTAATCTAGCGAGAACAGTCGATGTTTTCGTTTTGATTGATTATCTAATTGAAATAAAAAATAAATAAAAATAAACTGATAAGTATCTCTACGATCTGGTATTCCGGAATATAAGTAGGTATGGTTAATGCTTGCGCACACATTTCAATTGCAATAACAACTGTACCGATAAATGGGTGCTGCGACATGAAAGACCGTCCACACTGCTACACACAATATATAATTCACTGCACAGCTCTTCATTTGTCTGGCCTGTAATTAAAATTGGAAATTCAATTGTCCGCAGTCCACTAGCAGCCGCCATGCAACAAGTAGCAAAAAATGCATTTACATCCAATTACGTAAAATATGATTTTGTGTTCGAGCTCTGCACAAACAAAAACGAAAAATCTATTTGGGAATACAATAATAATAATCGTTAGCATTAAGCCGCTTATACAGACCTTACTCGTATGTACATTACGCCACTGAATGAAAGCAGTTAAAATGAAAGCTTCGAATATAAAAATAAATTCCAAGCCATTCACTTGTCCACTGCCAATCCTTGAGCATTTGGAACGGGAGCATAAACCAACAGATTCGGACATCATTACATACAAAAATTCAAATACGAAAATCCGAATACACACCATCATTGGCAAATGGGTGGAGGTAAAAAAAAAAAACATTTTCAAATTGAACGTCGGAATAATCGTCCCACTCTTGTGGTTGTTTTCGAATTTGTTGGACACCGTTTACACCGCCAACATACTCGTACTCGTATCCACCTATAATCGTTACACACATATGACGCTGATGCTGATGATGATGATGCGAACATGCGGCAATTTCCAGTCCATTTTATTTTGATTTTTGGAGGAATCCAGTGGTTTGTTTCGAGGGTCCTTTGGTGAGACGAGAAAAAAAAATCCTACTTAAACAAACAGACCCGCACGCGATTAACGAAAAAATAAATTAAAAAAAAAAACAGCGAATACCGCTCAAGTGGTACGAATTGTTTGCTTTTTCATTTCTGTTGGATTGCAACTAAGTGGATAAGGATAAAAGGGATTTCGGGTAAGGCTGAGTGCCTATTAAATAGATTAACGAGGTTAATTGGGATTCAATGATCCAGGAATAACGTTGATGGCCATGCGAATCACAAGAGCCATACAAAATTACTAACATTTCTTTACGGCCCAACCGCATCTGCCCTCCGCACCACCTGCTCGCTCATCAACACCTCAAAAGTTTATCGAGTTTTAATTATTAAGGAACTAGTTGATTGCGTTTGGAATTAAAGTTGCCACCCTTTCGCTCCTTTCATCGCTTATGAATAATTGCCGATAATGTGGTGAACTGGAATCCTTTTGTATGCCATCCAAACACATCCCTATACACACAAGTTAGTCTACTTTTAAACGACTAATTTACACAACCGCACAACACCGCAACACACACACACACACACGCACACCTTCTGATGTAACGGCTTCTTTGCTGCAAAGTTTCCCGATGTTTTCCTGTCAAATTTTAATGAATTTATAATCGAACAGGTTTGTCGACGTTTTGTACCTAAGCCACAGCCCTATTGACGCCATAACAAGGCGTGTGTATGGGTGGGGGGGTGTGTGCACCCTCATAACTTTGAATATTGCCTAACTCTGTTAATGATACGAGACACGAAGTTGGTAATTTTCAGATTTTATTTGAGTTTCGGAAGGAATTTGTCAGCATTGATTTGACGCTTGCTCGTAAATCGAGTGGAGCTGCAAAAATATGTACGATATTCTGATTTTGAGATAACAATGGAGGTCAAATTAATAAGCGTTTTACGTGCAGCTGCCCGACGCCGCACCAAATCCAGATAAATGTTTTCCAGGAAACTGGAATCCAATTTTAATATTCGTACAAGGATGCAATAACATTTTATTTGTTTCGTAAATGGTCCAATTGGATGTGTTGGACAACATTGAATCCCCCAAAGTGCCATGGTTTCGACCGTCATCGAAATCGCACTAAAGCACATTCGGTGCAGGGTCGAACAACAACGCCATCGCCATGGAAGTTGCTACTCTCTGACGGCCGTCAATAAAATACATGTCCTTAATTACACGGCTGATGTACCTTTTGCCCACAGATTAGTTGATATATTTGTACAAAGGACATGCTCTTTCACACCCCACCCCACCCAATACTGTTCGTTATTTTAATACAAGCGCTAGGAATATAGTCCTCGTACGTTTGGGTGGTAGTAATTTCGCGCGCTCGTCGCAAGGAGACAATCAAATCCAACCGATGTGGCAAATGATTTCAATCGAAATTAATATCAACGTGAACGTAGTGCAGGGTTGCCACAGTTCAATTCTAAATCAAGGCTGTTTGAACAGTGTGTGCGGGGATTGTGTGGAACTCGGGCATATTTCAAGTTTATACTTTTGTTCATCCTGGCAGAGGAGCACAATAGCACGTACCTACATATAGATTTGCTTCGCACCTTCTTTTGAGATATGATACTCAAAATAAAGCCGATATATAGGACAAAGACACAACTGCAGATATTCTATGGTGCATAAGGCGAACATGTTTGGATTTGGACAATGCAAATACACATTTGATAAAAAAATATCAGCCATTTTACACACTTTCATTTTTCACATTAGCTAAAGCCAATAGCACTTTATTATATTGCAATATAAAATTCGGCGCAGTGGATTAGTGGTTAGTGTGTTGGACTACTAAGCGCGGGGTCCCATGTTCGAATCCCGCAAAAAAACCCTAATTCCTACTCAGGGTTTTTTCCACTGTGCCACCTCTCGCGAACGTCTGACAAACATCCGAGAGTATAGCTTTCTTGAAAGAGCTTCTCAAGCAGCCGCTTGGACTCGGAGTAAAATTGTAGATCCTCCCATTCGTTCCAAAAATGAAAAGCTAGGCCTATGCGCCAACTAATTGTTTATTATTAATTATTAAATTATTATTATTATTAAATTCGTCGCCTGATTCATCATTTCATTAATGTGCTTTAAGAACTTAACTTAACTTAGTTAAGTATAGTGGAAAAAAAGAGTTTTTGGTTTCAGGCCAATTTCAATATGGCAACACTGCCAACATGTGTATTTTAGAAGAAAACAACAACTGCCACATTGTGATTAGGATAGCCCCCCGATTCGCCTACAAAATCCACTAAATAATCCATAGCAGAGACTACCATCATCCGAAGTTTATTTCCAATTAAGCACAGTTGTGACACTTAATTACACCGATTGAATGCCGGATTGAGGACGCATTACACATGTTACGCCTGTGGATTGATTAAATTTGTTTTCTTTGTATTAATCGTATAAATCGATTGAGGGGTGCGAAGAAAATAGACAGAAGACAGTCCTGTTCAGGGAGTTTTTCTCATGTACCCTTTAATATCGGTTTTAGTATAAGGAACAGTAGTCGTAGCTACTTGGCATTTTGGTATGCTTGTTGAGCATATTTATATGACCGTCAGCTTGCGCTCACCTACCCGATTGCCCCGCAAAAATTTTGAAAGGAAAATGCTCTCTTAAATTTCGTATCCCTGAGTACGTGTGAAGCAGCAAAAAAATGAATTCTAAACGGAGTGGGTATAACGAAATACTGACACCCAACAGTCATCCTATATCGTGGAATTTCTACCTTTTGTAGAAATTTTTTTGCCCAAAGAATCTTACGTGCAAAACAGGAATACGATCACCAAAAATGTTTAAATATCATGAATCTGACGAAAAAACATTCGAACTACAATGCAACACACAGAAAAAAAAATTGTAATGCCAACAATTTGTTTGGTTAAAATATCAAAATTTTTGATTTAAGAATTATATTGTTGGCAATATTCTTAGAAAATAGTTATGGCAAGCATTTTATTCTTAATCTAAATATTTGATTCTTGAAAACTTAAAAACGAGTTCTTCTTATAAGAAATTATTGTTGAATCAAGAACTTTTTGCTTTCAATTTTTTGAAGATCTCAAAATTCTTCGCCCAACAACTTTTTTTTCTGAGTGAACATACTAAATGCCCATAAAAAAGAGATTTGTCTTTTAGCAAAAGATTTCTAGTAACAATCATTATAGGAAATAAGAAAGAAATAATCATTAAATGTATACTCATTTGTATACTCAAGGTTAATTTAATATGAATTTCTTTCCGAATAATACCATGTTTACTTTTAGAAGAAATATTTTTTCATAAACAAATCGAGGGAATTTGAGTTCGGTGAAAAGGGATAAATGACCTCATCTCGTCGGGAAAATAAAGACAGAATGCTAAGAACACTGACTGAGCTTAGGCCCATTTTATTCACTCGTTGTGTTCAACTTCGAGTGAATAAAATGAGCCTTAGTGTATTTGGTGAGTTTTGATCAGCTGATGGATTTTGTTTTATTTCACCACGAAAAAATGTATTTTGCAAAATGGTTAGTAACTAATATAAATAAAGGAATGAAATGAAGGAAATAAAATAAGACATTTTTGTTCCTACATATTATTATTATTGTTTTCGTTTGTTGTTTTTGGCGAAAAGTTATTTGGCCGGCGAATGTGGACAGAAAAAAGGCAACGGATTCAAAGCGAAGAATATGGGAATATTAAGACTTAAAATGTGTTGGGGTTCAGGGGAGAGATATGAACATAATCTTTTAATGAAGTTGCCGTGTAACAGTGCAGTAGCCAGGATTTTGTTTTCGGGGGGCTAGCTTTCAAGTCTTAGGAGGAATTCTTTAAACAAAAATCTAAGGGTAAGGGTTTCCCTAACTTTAGTTTTGTTTATCGAAATCTATCAAAATCAAGACAAACGAAAAATGTATTTATAATTTTACCTACATATGTTAGCCTAATATGGAGTTTTAAGAACCCTAGCTTTACAAAACCAAAAGGTTTTTGATGCAAAGCGTGCTTCATACAAGGTGGGCCAAAAGAAGTCATCCGATGTTGTTTAGCTCTCATTTATTTCAACCTTAGAATTTTATTGGTCAAGTCGAGAAGATGATATCGGCCAGGACACTGATGTTGGTATGACCACCGTGAAATTAAGCCGTCAAGGCAGGTGTTCACGTAAAGCATAACGTTTCATTCTCTGTCCTAATTCACATACCCGCTGAGGTGGAAATGATCCTCATCGCTCATTATGATTTTGGTCGAAAAATTGATAGACACGATTATTCCGCGTTCTTGGGAAGTGTATCGCTCCATGGCTTGTTCACTTGTACATCTGTCTAGTCCGAAAATGTCAAAACAGATTTGACATTGGCGGCCATTTGCAAAAACAAGAGCATCTTCCAATAGGGTGATCTGTTTTGGCCCACATTGTATTTTACAAAAGTGCTGATTTCACGTCAATACCTATGATTTGATAATAGACCGTTTTTTTTTAGCTTTGATCTCAGCAAGGCAAAGTAAAGTAGGATTTGCCACGCTATTACAACAACAATTCGACCTGATGGATAAAACTTTAGTAGGTAGTCTCCGTTGTAATAGATTTGTTCTATGAATTCCAAAAAAAAGTATTTAAACGTTAAGTCGTAGTAAAAATATTAGGTAGGTACCTACTTCAGAATTCAAAGTTCGTGAAAAGTGACCCGAACAATCCCCGAATTTGATTATATTTTACTATGAGAGCTTATAAACTTATTTTGTGGGAATTATCCGTATCTATTACGACGGGATCTGCGGTAGATTGTCTATTCAAAAATAATAAGTTACTTACCACACTTATTGTCGCCATGTTTTGGTCTTTTAAAAAAAAAATGGAATGGAACGTTGGCGTTTAATTTTTCTTAGCGAATGACAAAAAACAAATACGTATTACGATGCTTTTAAAAATATTTTCCGCAAGCTGAAAATTATTTTAAATCATATGTATTTGCAACGCGCATATCACTATTTCTATTTAATTGTTAACTGTAGGCATCTTCAATAGTTTTTAATAGCTTTTAAAATTAAATAAAATAGGTATAGGTACCTTAATAGTCTAATAAATGTAATACAAAATATATACCTAAATAGTCTCTTGTTGGACTTGAACTTCATGCCCTCAATGGATTTTATCTTTTGGCAAATTTTTTTGTAAATGCTAGTTTCATTAAGAGTACAAGAATTAGTCAACCTACGATCAAATTCAATATTTTCATGATTCAAAAAAAGTCATTTAAAATATCTGAATGAATTAATTTTCTTCTGCCGCAAAACCGAGATCGTGCAACACGTTTGCGGTTCAAACTATTGTCCAACCGAGATAAAGTTTTTTGCATATCTACCAGTCATTTTCGAATAATTTGTAAGATATCTATTTTACGGTGAATATTATTTTCATATTAATGCCGAATGCAATTTTATGATCCTTTTTGTAATGTTTCAAAAATGTGTAAGATGTAGGTACCTACCTACATTTCTATTTTTAATAACATGCTTCTAAAGTCTGGTATCACTGAGCTGGCGGTCTATTTAATACTTAGTTCGTAAGAATGTTACTGGGTACTCTTTAATTTTTCAAGCTTCTTCTAGAGCAATTTATTTGTAGTTGTGTCTCGAAAATATAAAAATCTGTATGCCGATTTATATGTACTTTAAAAATAGTCTCAAAAATAAGTCATGTAAATATAAAAAATAATCTACATTTCTAAAATTCAACTTTCTGGTAGTCAAGGCTATAAACCCAACTTTATCAAACATATGACGTTTTTCCTCCTCCATCAGAACAGATCTCATTCCTTCTCAATACATTGAGGGGGGAAAACCTCAGATGAAGATTCACATTCTGTTCGCTCCCCAAAAGTGTCGAAACCTATTAACTGTGACTACGGCTAGCTGAGATATACATGTATTTATCTATACAAAACCACATACAGCAAGAGGACATTTCAATATCCAGTGACTACCACCCGTTGTGTCATGTCATTGTTTTGAAATTTCGATATGTATCTTCGACTGGTCAACCGACTGAATAAAGGAAAGACCGAGTAAAAAGTTCTTCCAGCAACAAGCAAAGTTTTTCCATCTACTCCTGCTGATATGCAGAACTTGTGATGTTTTTTTTTTTTTTTTGTCCAAAAACTTGGGATGATATGTACACAGTTTGTGAAGTTTATGAATGGGTCAATTGTTATGCATTGGAAATTGTCAAAAACATTAACTTCTGGGTATTTTATGACCAAGTGAATGGTCTCAATTTAAATAAATAGAAATTATTGACCAATGGTCAACCATTGAACCGGCAACGGCTCCAGGCAGTTTGAGAAGTTTTCTGTTTGTCTGTTGGTTTCGAGTTTCTGAATCGGAATTAAATGGTAGCTTTGTTTTTTTAAATAATTAAATTTGCAATGCCATCTATTGACAACTTTATAGTTTGATACGCTCTTGGTGGAGTAGTCCCCAATCGAAAAGTGCTGGTGGTGACTATATGAAGTCACAAGAAAATCTTCATAAAACCTTGAATACTGCTGAATCCAATTCTTGACGGATAATAACAACTGAGATCCAACGATATTTTTCTGCGATTTTTTGTAATTTCATACATTATTTTAACGTTGTTAGAAGTACATAGTTGGCCTTTTTATTTTTCGACCCTTTTTCGGATTTGTAACAAATTTAATCAGCTGTTAATCTAAATAAAAAACAAGTGCCTTCAGCATTGTCTGCATTCATTTTCACCATCTACACGCATACATCTGTCCAAAGATTACCTAGTTTGGAAATTAAAAAAATTTGCCACACATTATTAACTAAATTTACTACAAACGATTTTTACTCAGACGTTGGATCCCATCCAAGCAATAAATTAACGTAGGGACCATTCCAATTGTCTCTTTTTGTAATTAAATTTCCACCCAACGTAAATAAGTGAAAGCGAATATAAAGAAAGAAGCAGCGATCTACAACAAAACAAACCCGGAACTACGAGTATATAAATAAGACTGTGACATTGCAGAGACGTCATGGTCAATAGAACTATTCGCCAGTATATCTTGGGTTTATGTTCCGGAACTGCACACGAAACTTGTGTATATCCTTCTCTCCTTCTTTGCGATTTTTCTTTTCCATCGTCCGAGAACAAATCGACTGCACCTCTTACTGCGTGTAGATAACGATTGTTGGCCAAATCAAATTACAAAGTAAGTGCCATAGTTAATCTGGTTCCAAAACGAAGCCAACTATATAGTGAATGTCTAACACCTTGTGATTTGGCATTGTAAAGTTAATTCCAAGTGATTTCCTGGGATATTTCGGCTGCATCCGATCGAAGCAAATCTTTCTCGTATAGGTACGCACCTAAAAATGTTGATTACATGTATTAAATCTCAGCTTTGTGCTCTATAGTTGGGGCTGTATGTCTGCTGCAAGCAAAATGTTATAGCATTTGTCATTTGGGGAGGTGGGCACTTCCCATCTCACTAATTTGCATATTAATCCAAACATCCTTGGAGAGTTTTGCCATGTGCAACACCGATAATTCCGTATTCTATTTGACACATCCTGGTCAATGTCGTCGTCGTCGTCGTCGTCGTCGTCGTATCTGCTTTGACCGAGGAGTACTTGATTCCTGCTGAACGCTACCGGGCTATTTGTATGTCACAACAAAACTTTGTGTGCAATGATTTGTGTTTTGTACACTTGGAGACGGGCACCGGACAAGGAGAGATTCAGGGGGGTGGGAACCACCTCCAACAGTAGCAGCAGCAGGAGGGCCAACCGTCCAACGAACGCATTGGTCGATGATGAATGCCTAAACCTCTGCTGTGCAATTCCAAGATGTCCTTTTCAATGGTAGAATATGCAAAAAGGACTATTAGTCAATCATTGATTTATGTGTCTTTGTGCGACGACAACGGGAGGAGACGGAGAACTTCTCAGTTGATTTCATAAAGCAACTGCCATCGTGCAAATGAATTAAATCAAGTTGAAGGGTGCATGTGTGAGCGTATAGCCGTCGTCTGCTGGGTAGTGCGGCACTGGCAATTTATACTCCAACAGGATGACATGCGGATTAAGCACACAATGCACACTAGAATTTCGTCATAAATCTTGACCTTCTTGGGTGATTTGCAACTGTTTTTATTGAACTTTCCGTATAGGATGCACAAGCACATTGCTGTCGCCCAGGGCTCTCAGATTGAGTTGGTAAAGCGCAATAATCTACAGATTGGGAGTTTGAACGGAACACTGCATCAGCCGAAAGGGACAATACCAGGTGACAGATTTGAATGTGTCTACTCTGTTTGCCATCAATTAACCTAAGATCAAATTCAGCTCAATCTAAAATGTTTGCATATATCCTAATTCGAATCAATTGGATGTGGAGACCAACCCCTTTGGCAATGTTAACACCTTCGTCTGCGGATCCAGTTGACATGGAAATATCCCCAAGTCGAGACATGTCACGTCTCTTTTCCCCTTTACAGAGTGGCAATTCAGAAGCAAAGTCAATTAGAAATCAATAGTGTGTAAGTAATCCTTTCGCCTTTTCAACTGATTTCATCTCATTCCCTGAATATGCGTGCACTGAATGGGGTTGCATTCAGTGCACACAATTTCTCCCATGCACACTGTGACTGCAGTGCGTCCCCAAAAATCCCGACTGCAAAGGGCCCATTGGAGCGTTCAATTAATTTAATTGGTTTAATGGGGCTCTCGGTCTCGTCGTCATCCGAGAAGAGCTTTTGGTGTTCAATGATCAGTTTAATGGGAAAACAATATTGGTAGGCCATAAGTGGATTACGAGGGTGGCAGAGGAATGTTCGAAATTACCATTGAATAGAGTTTCGTTGATGGACTCTCGCCTCCTGGCCGGAATGCTCATAGCAATTGAATAGAATTCGCATTATGAGCCGACAAAAACTTTTAGGTTTGCGTATGCCTGGATGGACGATATGCTTAGCGGTGTATAGCGAGTGCCTATTAAACTTGATAAGAAGCGTTCGAAGTGTAAGTAACAAGTGAGAGTGTCGGTTGGTGCTGTAAGTGAGTCACATAAGGCGATTACGCTTCATTAAGAAATGGACCGAATTGATTACATCAATTTCTGGTAGCCGAAGTGAAGTCAAGTGGAATGGTTAAACGTTTGCCGTTGAGAGTAGACAACGGGGTCTATTAATATGATGCTTATCAGGTCGGGAGGTATCGGTGACATTAGAGGACTTTGTGAGAATGGTGGCCTGTCTTATTTACTATATATCAATTGACCGTTAACAACCTTAGCAAAGCATCCCCCAACCACTCCATAAAAATTGAATGAATTCGTGAGCATCTGATACCAACTCACAATCTACTGCCAGTTGAAATGTACTTAGCTGATTACACCACATGAACACCTACATCCTGGAGCAATAGAAAGTTTCCCAAATAGAGATGCTTGTTTGATGAGCAGATAAAACTATTTTCAATAAAGTTGCACGCAATGTGTCGTAAAAGAAAGTCATGTCCTGCCCCCATAATTGGCCAGTATAATAGTTACCTTGACCGTTTCTCCTTCCCAGGAACAGGGGATTTGCAATAAAAATAAAGTATACCTATCCGCCGAGGAAATGCCAAAAAGAAACCCAGCTTTTCCATTTTACGAGTGCAATTTGTCCTCTTCCATTCGAACAACTTTCACTCCTCATTAATTCCCCGTCCAATAAAATTCACATGCATCCGAACGGTGGTCCACAGCCACACCAGCATATGTGCGGATAAATTACCAACATGTCTGTGTACCAAAAAATCAGTCAAGCGACCCAGTCAAAAAACTGTTCCAATTTAATTGCTCCCAAGTAGAAGCATCACCTAGGTTCACCCCATATACGAGTACGAGTATACATATACGGGATACACACACTTGCCTATGGTGATTCCACCCATTCAATATCCGCTTCATATGCATGTTACTGCCAATAGGTTTTACGATCTCTCACAAGCTGGACCAGCGGGTATTGTGCGTGTGCTGGATGGCCGGACGAATGGATGCATGGCTGATTCGAAGGTAATTAGAGCGGAATTCGGAAGAAATCGACTAGGAACATTTTTATAGCTCATCTTTCGGACTCGATATACCTACTTGAATCGACAACCTACGAAGGATGTAGATTGCCTTTGCGTTTGCTTCCTCCACCCTGCATAAGGGTAAAATGAAGCCAGCCAAAAGAAAACTAATCAAGCACCAGACACAGACAACCTTCTTGCAGAAGCAATCAATGAAATCACTTTAATGACGTAACCATACGATTGCTCGTGTAATTACCTCGATACATGAAATTTGTTGCAATGAAACAACAACAGTTGAGTTTAATCCTTCAGCTGTACTATAGAAGAGTACCACCCTTCCACCGAAGACAGTAAAGATAATTTTGCAATTCCGTTTCGATTTCTCATTAGGGACGTTCCGATCTCTGAACTCTGAGCACAACAACAATCAGTCGTAGACCCTTAAAAGTACCACAGCTACACAGCGGCTTCGTTCTGTTTCTTCTGCAAACCATAAGTAGCAGGCAACACAATCAAGGATCATTTGACTGGCTATAAAACGGCTTGTGTTTTGTTTGGGGGCACTAATGATTCGAAGGACTTTTCGTGTGTTTTGTGGGATTTCGAAGGAGCATAAAAGCGTCTGTATTCTGTAAGTATGAGTGTTGTTCCATAACAATGTTGCAAACGCATTAGGAGGTTTTCGCCAGCAACTTCCTTATGCGGACTATGGCAATTCAAAATGATGTGATTACAATTCGATGGAGCATGAAGTTCTCCGAACCTTTATTGTTATCCTATAGGGAGAGAGGACGTGGCCTGGTCTGGCTCTGGCATCTGTTTCTCTAATTAAAGTGCGTTCTCTCTCTCGATATGTTTTCACTGTTCAAGTTCAGCATCATCACCTGTTCCCCTTAACCAAGCGATAACTTGCGAAATTGCAAGTTTTAAAAAACCCCCCCGCAGTAAATAACCGAAGCGATATTAAAATACAATTTTAATGTTGGGGAACGAGGCAATTTTCACCTTGGATACGCCTATTCGAGTAATCATCCGGACCGCTGACAAATTTATTGAAATGGCTTTCTCAATACAGCGAAACAGCGAGCTCGCGCGCGCGAAGACTTTCAAAACCACCCTGTCAACAATAAAGGATGATGATAAAAGTTCGAATGATAATTCTTTTTTTTTTCTTGTGCGGAAGATTTACTACCGTTAATGGCGAACAATTTGTAATAAATAAAATATTCTTTCCTCATAAATGTCAAAATGGGAGAATTAACGGCCTAAGGTTTGAGTAATGGCGTGATTGGTGTATATGAGTGCGTATATGCTCCTCGAACATGTGCGATTGGTTAAATTTGAGTGTGCGTTACAATATGTCTCTCGATAAAATTTGCAACACAGATTAATCTTAAGTAAAACACTTGAAATTTTTGTGTTTGCAATAAAAATACATTTTATGTTTCTTCTTTTTATTTGGTGTGGTGTGAGTCCTTGAAGATAAAGCTGTTAAATAATGTATCGCAACAAAATTGATTTTATAAACCAGATAGTCGCAGTAAATAAACCCTCTTTTTAATAATTAAATTAAAGATAGTGTGAGCTCTCGCTTAACATATTGAATCATACAAAGGTCTTAGCCACGGTTGTCACATTGATCATTTGGGACCAAATTTGATCATAAATTTTTACTCTTGGTCACTTTGTATTCCTTTTGGTAATTATTTTACGAAATGAAATATCTACTTAAATATAAAAGAGAATGAAGTTCGTTTTTCACGGTTTTGGACTCGATGGTTTCGTTTTGCTGCTTTTTGTCAAGGAAACATAACTTTGAGTTGACAAAATAGGGGATGAAAGTTTGTATGGGGAAAAGAATTTTGAAAAAAAATAAACTGAATAGAAAAACGAGGAGTGCGACTTCAAATACAACAATTATTAAAATTAAATATTTTTAGATAGGTAGGTAATATTATTGATTGATTTCGGTGCTTCAAAGTCGTATGCGGAAAGTGAAAGGGTCAAAAATTTCACGTCGCAGTCTTAATGCACAACGTATATGGCGAGGGTGACTGTTCGTGAAAACGAAAACCCGAGATAGACAACAACGCAATCGGAATCTGCAGAGCAGCTGCTGCCTCTAGTTTCTACAATTGTTCGAAAACAGATGACGCTTCACATCCTTCGACATTTGGTGATGATTCGTAAAACCGCCACGTGATGAATCTGCTTGCCATTGTGCAACATGACAGGTGTCCTTTTCGTTTCCTTTTCAGATATCTACCGAAATTTCATTGTGAAGAGTGAGGTTAACCAACTGTATTTGCTTTCGTTTCGGTACAATTATATTTGGTTATTTGGGCACACAATTTCAAATTGAAAGTCGGCTCAACAATAAATTTGTTGCACAACCTCAATCCACCGAAAGTTTGTAACGAAAGCGTTTGGTTGTGAACAATTTCAAATCATATCATTTTAGTGAGGGTTTTAAAGGGAAATTCGAAGTCGAAGATGTTAGGTTTGGTCCTTTACTTTTATAGTAAAAATGGAAAAAGATGAGAAATTAAAATCATGTGTTAATTGTCGGGTGACTAACAGCTTTTTTTTAATTCTTACACCAAGAGGTTATATGATATCTTATGCTTTCTCTAAGACGTTCTCTTTTAAAAAAATTTCCAGTTAAGGTACGGCATTGAGTAAAATTTTGTAAGAATTCGTAAAAGCTAATAAAAATTCATAAAACATTTAAAACTAAATGAACAGACTTGTTCTTAACTCACGGATTCTGCTTACCTATTCCGTACGATTTGTCTTTTGTATTTAAGCACCCTAAATTTCCCGTGCGTCTTGAATCTTGAATTCCCATTGTGAATTTTATGTCGCTTGCTCATTTGCCTGCAAATATCAGGCCTTGTATGGAGTATTGCGAGAAGCCCATCCTTTCATCCTTTTTTGGGCTCTTTTTCGTTCAAACGTCAAAAAAACTTGTAGGATAACAAAGCCAACTTATAATGGCCAAAGTAGTGTTTTGTTCAAATATTGTTGAAAAGCGCACAATTCCCATTACTTTAACTTGGCGGCTTTTACCTAATACATTTGAAAAACATCATTCAATTCTACAATGCTTTTATTCTGTTTTTTGCACTTCATTTTAAATTTGTCATTAATTTTTTTACTTAAGGCTGTTTTTTTCCTACAAGTTTTTCAGCTGTCACTTGGTTTTTGAATCTTCAAACAAACCTGTTCAATGAAAAAGCGTTCTTCAAAAATACTTCAACTTTTAAATAAAGAACTTGAATTGACCGAATTGCATAAAGCATGCATGGTCGAAAATATTATTTTCATTATCTACATTAACGAATTTGGGCGGAACGAAGTTCGCCGGGCCAGCTAGTTATTAATTCAAAAATATAATATGTGCGATATGTGTACATAAAGAATATGTTGAAATAAATATGATAATTGGATTGGTCTGTGGTTGCATTATAGTTCGGACTTAAATTATTTTGGTAATTTTTAGCTCCAGTTTTTTATTTCCAATTTTGGTCACAAATTTTATTTTCAAGTGGCAACCGTGATCTTAGCCCGACTTCAATTCCAAAAATACGATAGTAGATCCGAGAATTTTTTTTTTTATTCATGAAAGATGGGTATGAGCACACAGCCCGAAACACTTGTTACTGCTCACGCCAATGCTTATTCTCCTATAGCTATTTTTGACACGCATAAATACAGATGCCCTACCCAATTTACGGTGTCCCGTCGTTGTATGAAGAAACAAATTTCTTCGAATATAACTACTATCGAAAGGGTTATCAAAAGTTGCGTATTGACGAGAAGATTCCGAATCTGCGGGTACTTACTTTCTGATTACGATATAACTTTTGGGCCTCTACAGACGCTTGAAGGAAAGGGAAGACTAAGTAACTAGGGGCTTATGTGTGCTAATTTATATATTTATTCAAAGTATTTTTATTTTTTAATAAATATTTAAATATTATTTCTTACAAAATAAAAAGCCATACAAATTTATTGGCGTATAATCAAACAATTTCATATTATTAATTTAAAGGAAGCTATTGGCTTCAGAACAATGAATACAAATTTTTGAAAACTTAGAAAACTACAGAGCTGCGATAGCCCTACCAAATGCTCCACCTCTGTTGTGTGTTAGGCACATCAACTGCTACCTTTGTGGTTTCTATAACCAAAAGTAAGGTGTGATGCCTTCAGTTACATGGGTACAGCAAATTAACATCAGAGCCGCGGTAACTAACTAAAAATATTTGAAGACATCCAAGTTAGTTATCAGACCCGCATACGGAGTTGTTAAGACCTCCTTACAGAGCTAATGCACAAGCATTCGAGGCTGTCATAGCCTCTCAACAGATTTGTGATACCCATATACCTACAGAGCTGCCAGAACCTCATGAGAGGCTGTCACAGCAGTACCTACCCAGAGCTGTCAGAACCCCAAGGAGGTTGTGAACCCAAATGGGAAGCTGAGAAAGCCTATCAAAATTATTCTCATAACCCCATAAACCTTGGTAGATGTTTTAGCCTTTTTGAAGCATTAATCCATTTCATACTTAGCTCGACTTCATAATAATTTGGATAGCCCTCAGTTATCTGTTGAAGATGCAATATAAAAAAAATATAAATTAAATTCAATAAGAATCGGTATCTCTTCTTCTCTCTTTCTCAAAGAAAACAGTCTTCAAAAAAATGTAAAGCTCTTACTTAATTAATAACACGTCTGAACAGCACGATTTCTTTGATACTAATAGCATTAGAAACGAAGATAGAGGATTGCTTAGACCAACACAGAGCTGTCATAGCCGCATGTCAGTTGTTATACCTAGAACGACTCAGTTGTCACTGAACTATAGATAAAAGAGCTATCATAGCCGTATGGCAGTGATTGTACCGTAACCACTAGTTAACGCAGCTGATAAAAGGTTGTTGTAAACAAGCATAGCAGGCTTTGCGGGTAACAGGACATGGGTGTACGGAGTTCATACCCGACACAAATTAAGTTCGTTAACAACCGCGTCTTAAAGAGCCATGGTAACTCTTTGTTGGCTACAATAGCCTCGACTTGGGAATAACATCCAAGATATGGGTTAACTTGCCTAGCTATGGGTGTAGGAGACAGATTTTCGAATATATTTTTAAATTTTGTTTTCTCAGTATCCTTGCGATAATGGCGCCATCGTTTTTGTTCTGAAACAACCATTTTACCTTTCCGTCTTATTGAAATTGCATCATTGTATTGCCTTCTTAGACGCTCTCTTGATTTGACAAAGCTGGGTGTATTTTATTTTTGTCAATTAAAAGCCTTGTGCTAGTGTTATTTACGACTCGAATATCCTGCAAAATTGGACCAGCAAATTGCACTAATCTGAAGGCGTGCAAGGATCTGAGGAAGACTTTGAAGGAGTAGGGATTTTTTTTTACTGTATTTTTTTTTTTAGGTTACTTTGTATCAAAAGCACATAGGTAGGTACGTATTTTATTATATCTCTAACAGACGGTACCTAGCTGATTTTTCTTAAATTAACTGAAGGGATCGAAAAAAGGGCAGAATAGCACTCAGCGATTTGGTCCGGAACTCATTTTGCTTGCGAGTTTTAATATTTCAAGTAAGCAATTCGAATTTATTTTTATGAACACGTTGCAACAAGCTTAGGTATCTATCTTAATAATATAGAATTTTTTGGCTGAGACTAAACAAAGGTATTTTTTTAATTCTATACCATATTATAGATATCAAAATGACCTCTCAAATGCTACCAAAAATATATTTGACTTGATGAAATATGCTAACTTCACAAATTTAAGCATTATTGAGAAAAGTTTAAAAAAAAAATGTAGGCCAAAATTTCAACGGCCAGTAGAGGCCTAAATATAATTTTTTTTTTTTTGTTATTTTTCCTGTAATGAGATCTGCAATACGCCACTTTTGCGGTGGCTTTTGTTAAGATACAAGGGAAAACAATTTTACGGGACACCCTTGCCCATGTATCAAAGAACTTTCAATTGACGCTCTCTGTTATAGCGATAAGAAAAATATCAACAGCCATCTCAAATGTATCAAACGCTCCCAGATCGAATTTTCGAAGGGAAATATTTAAAGGGTTCGCTCGCTATAACATAAGCCTTGACAATTCGGTGATATGGTTAATGATAAAGGGATGCCTATACTGAAGCCCTCTACTTAATGCTTCTCGAATGATAATTAGTTGAATTTTAATATTTGTTTACTCAGGTTTTGTTGCTGTTGCTGCTGCTGCTGTTGGGAACCCTTGGCAAGGCTGTCATCATCTTCGCCATCGCCATCCTATAGATATCAAACACCACCCCTCCCCGAAAGCATTGAAACCCACTACCGCCACTTATGTGTATTCGCATAAGCAAGCGCCGCACGCGTTTTGTGATTAAACAAATTTATTACACAATAAATTCATATTAGGCAGCATCGCGGGTGTAAGGGTGAACGCCTTTATTGTCTTCTCCTTCACTTTTAAGGAATATTCATTATAACAATATGAGCTCTGCGACTGCGGTGCGATGGAATGAGTATATGAGAGGCCCAGTGCCGAACGAACATATATGTATGCCCAAAAGTATCAACGCGATAATTTTGATGGTATCACATAAAATAGAATAAGGCCGGGAAAGGGTTATATATACGCACACACATACGAGTAGAGTCACATGTAAATATTTCAAAAGGTAAAGGATATTAATTTACCAAGAGACACAAAAAAAAAAAAAGATATGAGCAACCCTGTCATGTTGCCGATTCAACCCCCTTTTTTGGAAAATAATTTTTTAATTAGGTAATCCACTGATGGGTATACGCGGTAGTACAGTATTGAAATCAAAGGACATCTTTGTGTCATATTATTTGCTGAGGGTATGTAGTAGGTAGGTACGTACCTATAGTGAGCAGGAGTTAGAAATTCAGACAATGTCAACAGAAGATACGTATACATATGTTGAATATCTCAGGCTCCCGAGTTGATAATAAATTTGAAGTAGGTAGTGCACATTTGTGTTATCTCGTACACCCGCGGGAGGACGTGCGCGACCGCCAAAAACAAAATGCATACAGCTCGTACCGAGCTGAAAAATTAATTACAACGATATTATGTAAAATTTTGGCTGAAAAATCAGAGGATGACTGAAACAAAAAGAAATGGACATTATTATAATATGTGGCCTTAGATATCATAATTTTATCCATTTTTTTGTGTGTTTGAGTTCTGTTTTTGCCTGTCGTATTCGTATCTATGCGTCCGCTTTTTTCGGAAGCCTGGCACAATAAGGGAAGTTGCGAAATTAGTATAAAAATCTCCTGCGGCTTACAAGTTTTGAAAGTGGACGCGATGTGGTTTTAAAAAAGGCAACCATGTCCTAAAAGGACGTTACAGTTTTTTTTTCGTTTGCTGCCATTTAACTTAATATGCAGACCGCTTTATTATTTTTTGTTCGTCTTTCCTGCTTATGTCCTGAATTTATGTGGTGATATATCCGCTTTGGGAACATTACAATTTGTTACACTTAATTTAAGCAATTCACATTTGCTATGCAATGAATCACACTGTGGACATGTCCTTTCCAGCATATTTACAATATTTAGGGCATAAATCAATATACACAGACATGTAGCCCCAAAGTGCTATAATCCTCCAGTTCTCTGGTTCCAAGAAATTCCAAGAAACAAACAAAATCTTGATTCAATTAAAATTCATTCGCAAAGGGGAATTCCTCAAGAAACAATAAAAGAACATTCGGTTCGCCCCTTTTCAGTTAAACAATTTGAAATTCAATCAAAGATCAAGAAGGTTCCTCGCACTGGTCGTTTGGACTCAATGTATCTATATATGTGAACAGGGTATTCAAATGACCATTCAACAATCAACATGGCCGAAGTTTTCTTCAATCGCTCCGACAAGGGTTGAAGCGTCGGCGTCGTCCTTCTATAAACATCCTTCTTCTTCGTCTTTGATGGAAGTTCCGCAAATATCAATGACCACTGGCCCTTTGGGATGCTTATGCAGAAGTACTATTCATACAACCTTCTTCATTATAAGTGCTGCTTGCTTTGTGTTGTTTAATGCGAGGAAGTGCATTTGACACGTCGTTGGGTCTTCGGGGTAATGAATAATTTGAGCGTGTCGTTTAGAAACGTGACACATTCGAGAGTTTGAATAGTTGTTCATAATGCGTTATGTTTGGGTACGTATATATAATTGTTTTGTGCACTTACGAAGTAAGCTCTCAAATCACCCATCAGTACGCCGTTTTAAAAATTCGTGCTGCAATCTCTTAGACAAGTTGCTTTATGAAAATTAACAAATGTGCGGGACTGAGGAGGGTTTTATGTCGAGCATGGGTACAGAGCGAATACAAAAGCACTCATTTTCCATCATAATATCAAAAGAGAGATAAAAATTTATGCGAGAACGCATCAATGTTTATTTGCGATCTGCTGTACTACACCATGTACAGCTTTGTCATTATCATCGTCATTATCAACAAACGGCCTAAATATTCCGGTTCCATGCATAAACATTTGCTTCTTGCTTCTTGCTTGCACGTCTCAAGATTTTTCTCCTCGCCTCTATACGTTTGTGTGGGAGTGTGCATCGCCTCGTCATCTCATCCCCTGAGTATTATTTTAATTTTGTTTTATTACTCACCTTACGAATGGGCCCCCGTCCTCGTACAAGACAAGAAGAATTCTCACATATGCCAACATCCATTCCGAATTCGATTCCAGGTGACTTGAGTGAGACTCGCGCCACTGAGAAAACATTAAAGCTTTCAATTTCTTACCCCCAGAAAACCCCCACATACTGTAGAGTAGAGCAGAGTGTGGGTGTCTTATAGCATACCACCACCGCACCAGCGTACATTATAGAGAAAAGGGTGCTTCATTAAGGTAACGAATATTTTCATTTGTTTTTATTCAAATTACATTTCGACACAGGGGACCTCTGATGATGACTGCGATGACGAAGAAGAACAGGATTTTCCTATTTGCCTACTCATATAAATCTTACATGCTCGAACGAAAGGACCTCCAAAGGGGCTTCCCATTTCATTCTTTGGCTTTAGAGTCGTAGTCATCATCGTCGTCGTCAACATAAGATGTTACTTGATAATTGAAAAATGTTTGCGCTCGAAGCCACCCCACCCATTCAACCGCATCCGCAAACTCTTAGCTTCATCCTCCGCATGCATCCAATAAATTAACCGCCGAGTTAAAAAAATTACATTTTGTAATTAAAAATCTTCGAGTTTAAAATTTATAGCAAACCTTCTGATAAAGAAAAGAAACCATTAGTTGTAATAGAATCCACCCTTGTTGGGGTATAGCGAACGAACGAACGAAAAAAAAAAAAAAACCGGAATCCCTTATCGAGTCGTATCGCAAAACCGCGATTTTTTAAATGAAATATGAAGAAAAAATGTAACGAGCTATAAAATAAGAATATTTATTGACACTCATAATTCATTGAACACAAGCTTTACAGAAAAAAAAAGGAAACTCTTAGAATCCGTCGTTCTATTATATATATATTGTTTGTTTCTTTCTTCTTGCAAAAGAGAGCCACCCCTCTGTAGAAAGCAATTGCATTTGGCTGATACGAATACGAGTATTTCGTCTTTCGTGTTGCTTTTGAGTTTTTGTCTTGTTTCTCTTCTTCGATTTGTACGTGTCATTTTTACTTGGCTAAAATGTTGAGAAGCAACGTTTTTTCTTACGATTGGGAGAGTAAATTATATTAACTAACTAACCGTGAATATAAAGGCTGACTCTAGTACTTTTGCAAGAAGAAGCCTTGGCGGATTTGTATACATATTGTATAATAGATACACGGTTAAATTTAATATTTTTGGGGTTGAATATAAGTCCACACCGGGCAAATATTAAAATTTAATATTTTGCATATATTCGAATTAAACAACTAATACAATATTTATTAAATTTAAATATGGACGGAGATGGCTTTCAATGCAAAAGTATTTAAATTAAACCTTTATTTATATTGATAAGAATAAAATTATAATACATTTGTATTTGAATTAAATAAAGTGCATATTAAAATATAATACTTTCACCTCCAATTCAATACTTCTTTTGCTTTCTATACCCATACCGCGGTACTAATAATCATTTTTAGTGTCCAGGCTAAGTTTTTCGAACTCACAATGGCGAAATTTTCCATACAAAATTGCATATATTGTGACCTAGAAAATATTTAGTGTGAAGGTTAAAAATGATTATTAGTAAAGCCCATAGAATATTAAATTTAATAAAATCTTATTAAATATATTTTAATACATCTTTAGATTTGATTTTAATGTCTATGGGATGCATTTAAACACCAAAAATATTTTATTTTAATACTAATTGTTATTGACTTTAATTATTACAATACTTAGGTATACAAAATTGTCAAACGTAGGCTAATTCCCGTGTATTTTTATCCGATTTGAAAATAATCCTGTGCTTCTTTTACTGGGTAAATTTTTCTAGACCTTTAAATAGAATTCATGTGTGCCTTATTAATTATTCAGTCAATAACTTACTTTTTGGACAGCAATACCTATATTTCTGAGGCATGAACTGGAATCCACTAGGAACATATCTAGTGCTTCACAACTTAAAGACTAAAAGAAAATATTATAACAAGAATATTTGGGTATCAATGTAACTCCCTTTTTAATCACGACTTTCACTTTGTTTGTATTTTTACTGATTTTTTCTTTTACAAAAACTTTATCCAAATTACTCACTCAATTGAATAGCACGCGCAAACTAACTCTAAATTTTTAACCAAGCGTAAGAGTAGTATATTCAAATTTCAAAAGCTATACCGATATATTTTAATCTAATCACTTTCAGATCCTGTATTAAAACCAAATACAAATGTATTGAAGTTGATGGCTTTAATAAGTTCGTATTGAAAATTAATCAAAATAGATCTTATATTTCAGGTCAAACATAACTTAGTTGTAATAAATTCTTGATTAAAATATTACTTTAATATAGATTAGATTAGATTTCAAAACAAAAATATGCATTTTAATCTTTCGAGTTTAAAGTTCAAAAAATTCTTATTGAAATGAGCATTTTAATGAACAAACTATTAAATTTGAATATAGAAATATTCAAGAAAAAGTTTAATAAATTTAAAACATTGAAAACTAATTTTTCTTTTATTGCATAGATCTGTAATATATCGGAGGTATTAAAAAACACCCCCATATTTTTAATACCGTGAGATATGGTGTGTGGGTAAACGAGGGGTGTTGGGTTCAAGCCCTGGAAAACCAATATAACAACACCTTAATGTTTTTCTTTACCGGTCCCATCGCTCACGAGTCACGAATGTCTGACAGACATCAAAAGAGTGAAGCTGTCCTGAGAAATGATCTCAATTCACCCGCTTGAATGGGATACGTTAAAAATAAGCTCGCTCGAACGAATGGTTAGAAAACGCTATACCGAGAGTCCCAAGGATCTGCTACTCCCACAATTTTTAGGTTCTGACCACCTATCCTATATCTCGATAAGCTCAAATCGGTTTTTAAGGAAAATAGGATAGCGAATAGAGGAGCTGCCGTGGTCGATACCATAAGTACGAATTTTTGACAAACAAATTTGATCCTAAAATCTGCGTCTCTGCCTTTGAAATATCAAGCGCAACTTCCTTCGTCTCATCAGAGTAGGTATATTAGAGGAATTGGCAACAACCTTATTCCTTTGTTATGGTTTAATGTAGGCGCAGCAGCTTAGTGGCTAGTGTGTTAGACTACTAAGAAAGGGGTCCAGGTTCAAATCCCGCAGGCCAGGGTCCCTACAGACCTGTTGCGCCAACTACTTATTTATTTTTTTATGCTTTAATCATAATCACTAATCAAGCAGGATTCCAGAAGCATTTCTGCTTATCCTAAATCAATTTTGAAACTAATGCTAACAAACAAAAAAATGTTTAATGGTAGTACTCGTATGTGGTTATTTGTTTTTAAGTTCTATATTTAATTTTCGATGAATTGTGTGACATTCCCTACACTGAGAAAAATGTTCAACAAATACCACCACGACCTGTGAATTTTCTTGGCGTGGTCTACAATTTTAAAGGTTCGTAAAAAATTCGATTTCCTTGCGCCCTATTCTAAAACCGCCGCAAAAGCATGACTCTTACAAGGAGAATACAAATCGTGAGGTGTACGTATATTTATCTGTGCGCTCAGCTCACTTAAGGAGGGTGCGGTGTAAAACACCCGTAACGGATTTTTTAATGTATTTTTGTTCTTTTCTTTCTATTATCCTCCTCTTTACGTTCCGCCTAAAAGGAGACGCAACAAATCCACCCGCACTTAGATAAAAATAAAAATTCAATGTTAATAATTTATGGTTAGGAAAATTATTACGATCTACTACTCCCGCGGTGGTGGCGGTGGGTAGAGCGACTTTGCCAAACGAATATATGTAAATTCGAAGCAATAGCAATCACCTTTCGTATATAAAATATTGTTGGCAGTTCCTTCGTTGGGACCCGGCTTATTAACCAGATGAACCTTGAACAATGGCCCGCTATACGATGTTATTATGACAATCGTACCCCCGTCGCCCGCCATTCCAGGGGTCGATGCTGCATGTGTATAAGCCTGTCGGGTGCGCGGCGCGATGTGGCACAGTCAGCGAAAGCATACCAAAGGCCATCATAATCATCTATATTCATGGATTAGGATTCAATTTTTTGTGCTTATAAATTTTATCCGCAGCACCTTTAGCGGGTGATGGTTCGCACAATATATATAGCTATTCCGTTTCAAGGGGGAGGAACGGAATTGAAAATGTTATTATAGGTAAAAATGTAAAAAAGAAAAATAATGGAACGCGTACATTATGTTTGGAAATTTATTTCGGCGGGAAGAAAAATATGTATTTATTAATGAATAATATCGCTGCGGGGGTTAATAATATATTTGACAGGAGAATCGGCATCGCTTGTCGTCGTGGTAATGTTGCTGGTTGGCTGAGCTTATAGTGTAATTGCCCCAAGAGTTGGCATTATCCCGGGATAAGGAGAGATGAAATGGAATGTTAACAGATGCACATTTTGTAAGAAGAAGTTGTTTCGTTCCTCGGTGTTGTGTATAGACAAAAGTGCAAGAGCTGAAGAATGTTGAGCGTATTATGTTCTGAGAGATTTACTTATTTTGGTGTTCGTATCGTCTCATCCTAGGTCTGTGCGGGGAAGTAGGTATCTGTATCTGTTCGGCTTTGCGTCACTCAGAATAAAAAATTTTGATGTCAAGAATTTTATACTTTGACGCAACAATTTTCGTACTTTAAAATTAACCCAATCACCAAATTCTTAATTTGAGAATGCAAGTGTAGATAAGTCGTGATCCAGGAACTTTTATTCTTGACTTAAAGATACAAAATGTCAGAATTTTAAGAATACTAGCTGACCCAGCGAACTTCGTTCTGCCCAAATTCGTTAATTTAATGAAAATAATAACTCCGAGAATGAGCAATGCTCATGCTGCTCTATGTAATTCGGTCAATTAAAATTCTTTATTCAAAAGTTTATATTAAATACATACAATATAAATAACAGAAGTATTGCATTGTCGATGTGTTTAAATCAAACCGCAATGATTGACGTGTCTCCCAACTTTCCACTTTTTCACTCACACGTGAGAACGCCACATACGATTGACCATTTGAAAAACATGGGATAATTTATGTCACAAATTTGCTGCGATTGTCCTTGCGACTTATTATTTTTCATAGTGAAAGCGATACGCATGGGAAGTTGAAGGCGCTTGAAAACCAATGGCAAATCGCCGGAATCCGCAGAATTATATATAATGGTTGCTTGAATTTTTAGGTCAAAATCTTCGCTTCCATGACATTGGATTTGAGATTCTTCGCATTCAAATCAAACTTTCATTTCAAATTGTGTAGCGATGAGCCCCGAACATCCAACGAATTTAAAAATTAAACATTTGAAATAAGTTTGGTTGTATTGGAAGTAGCACTAACCGTTTATCTATCCAGTCTAATTTTTTTCAAAGTTCCGTTCCCATACTAAGTTCCATTCCCAATCTGATCCCCTTTAACTTTTATTTTCACGACAAAAAGTAGCATAAATGCCATTTCAATACGAATCCCCCAAGCTCAAAATGGTAAAAATTTAACGATCCATTCTCTAGTTATGAGTGCACACACAGACGTCAGTCTCTTTTATATATTGGGGTACCCGCCCGGTTTGTGCGTGCCTTTTGTGTGGAACTATCGGATCCAAAACTATCCTATCTTTAAAACTGTAACCAACCATACCCATCCAAAGAAATTTCATTGAAATCGGTTGAGTGGTTTCGGAGATGGACACCAGCGCCACGTATCGGATAGACCGTCAGCGCACCTACCCAATTCCGACGCAAAATTTTGAAAATATATACGCTTCTTTAGTATGGCGGACTAAAACAAAACAAAAGAACGTCATTGCTAAGTTTCAAAGGGTAAAGCGACTTGCATGTCTCGGTATATCCATAGCCATGCGTAGGCGTACATATCCTACTGCGACTAAAGAAGCCTTAATAGGACTAACACCTCTACACATACCTATACATAAACAAAGGGCAATTCGCAGCTCGGCAAGTTTAATCGAAATAAAAGAGACAATTCTCAGCGACCATCCTGAGTTTAAGGATTTTTTATCTGAAATTACAGTACTTGGCATAATCTGCGCGGTAACAGACCGCTTTCCAAAGACTTTATGTTTCAAAAAACGGTTCTCTACGGAGATCCCTAGTAGAGAAGCATGGGCGTACAATAGCCCACCTACTTGCCAAAACGGTCGAAAGTGGTTTACGGATGGTTCCAAAATGGAAACAGGAGTGGGTGCTGGGTTCCACGGACCTAACCACATATACAACACAGGTGCTAAAGGCATATACATCCATATATTCACGGACAGTCAAGCAGCTATAAACGCCCTTAGCTCGCCTATTATTGCCTCCAAATCAGTACTAAGCTGTTTCAACGGCCTTCAAACGCTCGGACGTAGAACCCTTCTACTACACTCCCAAATCGCACAAAATTTAGCTCATATTGGGAGAATATCCCAGGTCTAAGACAACCCAAGCGTACTATTCAGCCGTTCAAAAAAGATGCCAACAGAAATTTAAATCTAAGAAGGCATGATATCGAAAACCTGGCTGGTTTCCTCACAGGACATCACAACCTACGATATCAATTAAATAAAATTAATTTAACCGACTCCTCACTTTGCCGGTTGTGTCTTGAAGAAGACGAAACAGCTGGGGCACATAATATGTGAGTGTCCAGCCCTATGTGGAATCAGGAGAACTATCTTCTACAGGGAGCTTCTGAGCCCTGAAGAGATGAAGAAGTCATCTGCCAGCAGCTTGATTAACTTTGTTAGAAAAGTGGAGAATCTGCTCGCCTAAACATTATTCTGGCGGCCAGAATCTGGCCCTATGGGCTATGGTACAATAGATCTTATAGGTCGGCGTGCCCTTTATCGCTATGGCGTAGGCAGAAGGTTTACATAAATCTTTACTGTATCTCTCTTCTACCGTCGACTCTCTTTCCAGACCACCAACTCCATTGCGCCATATTTTGTATCTGTCCTTTTCTTATGAAATGTCAAATTATAACTTACGAACAGATTATTGCCTTAAGAAACACTCAAAAGGGCTTTTTAACAATTTAATGCAGGTACCTAGTCGCTAGGAAATAACAATTTTTTTCTTGGTTAACATTTTTCATTGTTATGGCAAGTTATTGCTGTAACTAAATAACGAATACTGTGCCGAAAAGGTAAAACATCTTATGTCAATTTTGTACACTTTTCAGAAGAGCAATCCTAAATTCTAAAGGATGCACTACAGTATATGGCACAAGCTATTTTGAAACAGTCATAACTTCCTTACTATTTGAAATTTTTTCACCTGGTTTGGCTTAAAAAATAGAGTAAGGAAAACAATATTCAAAAAACGTTAAATAGCTAAAACAACTTAAGTCGACTTAAGATGTTTTTCATTTTAGGCACAGTGTTGAGTAATTCGATTTTTGGAAGGAAATGAAGGAAATCAAAAAATGTTTAAAATAACAACTTTCTTGTTTGGCTGATAATTTTCATTCTTGAAATTTTTTAACAATTTTAAAATTTTTTAGGAATTTTTAAATTGTCTTTACAAGAATTCTATTTTTCAACCAATCATTTAATCAATCTAAAGAGTTGTTGGTGGAAGAACTTTTTTTTGAGCCAACAATTTTTTACTCACAATCTAACAAGAACTGAAAATTCTTCGGATAACAATTTTTTTTGTCTGAGTGACCTTACATATAATAATCTTGCTTACCCGATCACCTCGAGGCACCCTGCCCACTAGGTCAGCTTGTGGCCGGGATCTTTTTCTCTCGGTCAGTATACCCAAATCGCAAGACCATAGGTCAGAGTTAGTATACAGACAACGTCAGCTCGGTCGTTCTCATAACAGTCGGGTGACCAATTCAAAATCGGGAACTCCACTCACACCCGTCATAAATGAAATGTTGCTGCAATATATCCCCACATAAAGTTCTGCCTGATTTCGGAGATACATATATATATTTTTTGTTTGTTTTTTATTTTAGAAAAATATTTGATAGGTATATATAATATTTTTAGTGCTATAAACTTACAGGAGTTTCCTTGAGCACACAAAAAATTGCCGTTGTCACTGTCCGACTAAGGGAGCTCCAACTGAATGCACACCGTATTTAATCCCAGAAACCCATTCCTCAATTAGTTTTGCCTCCTTCATGTTCTTTCGATTGCAGTCAATTGTAGGATACAGGCCATAATTCACGATATCCTCCAACGAGTGGCTACGCACGCCCCCCAATTACAAATCTCTTTCGAATTCTCGAATTATCTGCTAAAGGACTTCCGTTTACTTAACTACGTTATTCGAAACAACAAAGGTACCTATATATGTGTAGTGTACTCTGTTCGGGTTAAGTGTTCTACCGTACACATAGAAAAAAAAAATAGAACAGCGAATAAGGCAAAGGAAGGAAATTTATTGCGCTTTTGTCGAAGCGGAAAACTCGCCCAGCATCTCATACAATGGCAACTCAATAATGGATTGTAATTTATGGGCAGGAAAAGATGCCTGCCGCTGGGCCTAAGCTTGTTAAGTGACTCAGTTCCATATCCTACGCAGGTGTGGGATGGTGGACGCTGTATGCAGCACATCGTAGAATCATCCAACATTCAGCCGAAACATCTCCTTTATAGAAAAGTAATCGCTGTTTGGCATGCTTTCAATGCTGCCCTTGCCCTTACGTTGATTCACTTTCACACAAAAACTATAATTTTGATAAATGACCTCCTTCTGTTGTTGGCTATCAATAACTTACATCTTCATGGAATTCCTGATGAACCCCCTCTTTATATTTTATTGTTTTTCCATGCCCTAGTTCATGATGATATATTAATCCACTCGAACCTTCTTACATCCGCAACAGCGATATCGAATTAGAATTCCGAAAATGTAACCGTTACCAAATTGTTTTCTCTTTAGTTTTTTTTTTCCAATGTAAAGCAAAAGTTCATTAATTTTTTCCCAATTAGTCCCGTCACCAATTAAAGGTGACGTTGGAACTTTTATAGATGATTTGCTACTTAAAGTCCCTTGACTTCACTTTGAAGCCGAAACCCGAGATGGTTCTTAAAATGTTTTCAATTACCACCGAAGCCGAAAAAGAAAAACTTTTTTTTTTTTAAGTACTTCGTCATTGTTGCGGTTGTTGCGCTTTTTTTGAAAAATACTTTGTTCGCTTCTATTGACACATACCGCCGAGGGTTCGACCACCTTAAAACTTTGTTCTTTGCCTTCCGTGAATTATAATTAAGGGAGAGATGATTAACACGAAAAATAAAAAAAAAGACGAGGGATGTTTTTCAAGTGTTTTCAGATCACATACAAAGTCAAGTTGCGTCCACCCCCCGTTCTACGTCTCCATCCAACAAAGGCGCGCAACAGTCACCCGCAAAGCCGGGGAGGGAGGCGATAAACGAGCAAAAAAAAATTGATTATACTTTTATGTGCTTTTTTAATTACCAAAAAGGACACTTTCTCGAGAAATTCTCCTCAATTCGGTTATTCATGCCAGAAAATAATAATCACTTTAAAATTGTCTTTTGACAGATTGATGGAGGATATGTCTAGAATAGAATACAGTGCTGTGAGTCAATTTTTTATTTTTAATTGCTAACTAGATAATTCAATTACTAGCAGGGGTGTGTTCGAAATAATGAATGCTAATGAAAGTAACGAGATCATTAAAATATCTGAAATGTATCAGCGGCAGACTGACATTGACAGTGGGCAGTGAACACAGGGAACAAAGGAAGTAAACACGTTAGCCGTCAATCAAAATTCGAGGTAAAAAAAAATCGAAAAAGTGAAAAACAATTTTCTGGATTGACGTTTGGGCTTAAGTTGGCAACACTATTTTAAGTGTCAAGTAATTTATTTTGATGTCGTTTTCCATTGGGATTTTCGGATTTTTCTCTCAGATTTTAGATTTTTCATGCCCAATGAAACATAAAACGAGATTTTTCTTCCTTCGCATTTGTGGTAGCGTGTGTTTTAAAAGTCAGCTGTTCTTAAATTGTAATCTATGCTTTTAAAAATCCACTCAATTTTGATTGATACCTATCCATTGCGGCGGCCAAATGTAAATTTTTCTCTATTTTTCACAGACTTGTCTTCGAAATACGTACATAATTAATAATATACTTTAAAGTTTGACAAATGACAAATGTTTTGGTGTTAGTGTAAGAAGGTGTGAATCTTGCTCAAATATCGAGATTCTCAAAATTGCTCTGACTTCTTTGACTCTGTACTTTTTTTGCGGCCAATGGAACATGAAATCTGACAGCCAGCTGATTTCGAGGGCAGACACTGCTCTGAATCCGAAAAAAGTGTTTTCTGTCCCAATGGAAAACGACATTATAGTTTGGTTTGGCATTTCAACATAAAAAGACTGACGCCTAAACAACGCTTCCAAATTGTGCAAATTTATTTCGTAAATCATGGTTCTGTTTGAAATGCGTATCGCTCACTACGTCAATTTTTATAAGCGAACCATGATGTGCAGGAGCTGTGGTCAACAAGACGGCAGGCGCAACATGCCACATAGCTCGTGCCACAATTAATTGATTGAAGGAAACGTTCGGTAGCCGCATAGTTTCACGTTGCGGACCCGTGAATTGGCCCTCAAGATCGTGCGATTAACCGCCGCTTGACTACTTTATCTGCGGATATGTGAAGTCGCTAGTCTACGCCGATAAGCCCGAAACGATTGACCTCTTGGAGGACAAATGTTAGAAAAAATCATCGAAAATTGGACCTCCAGATTAGACTACGTCCGAGCCAGCCAGTGGCGGTCATATGCCGGAAATCATATTTAAATAATTATAATGTCAGAAGATTGTCTTTTGAATAAAGTAAATTTCATGTCAATTTAAAAAAATCATCTAAAAATCAATAAAAAAAAACACCCTTTACAAATTTTTTGGATTGGGATAGCTTGAAGGCTCAGGCTCTACTGTGGAAGACAAAACGTCATGAACAACCCCAGGCACTGCGTTCACAGTACGCCATAACTGCTTAAGGAGACCGCAGTAAAGATTTTTTCCCAGCATACATACAAAATTTTGGCAACCTTACCAGTATCGACATGTACATCAGAAAGAACATTTTCGACGATGAAACGGTTAAAAACTTTTTTAAGAAGATCGACTTACTGGCTTAGCCTTAATGTCAATTCATCGGGAGATGGAAATAAATTCGGACGAAGTAATTGATGTATTTGCAGCAAAGAAGGCCAGGCGATTAATTCCAGCCACATAAAATAAATCCTTACTTGGTTATGTTGAAGTAGGTGTCGTCGCAGGACACTGTCTCATATGCAGGCATGAAACAAGGCTTGGTGTCTTTTTAATCGATTTTTGCAGAAGCTGTTTTGACGCGGAGGAGGAAGAAATCATACTCCATCTCCTCTGTACCTGTCCCGGGAACTCCATTTGAGAGTTCTACTATAGGTAGTGACCTGAACGATCTAAAAATCATAGACTTTCGTCATCTACTTCACTTCATTAGAAGCTCCAATTGGTTCAACGAGTAGGTAGAATAGAATTTTAGATTCATGTGGTATCACAAGGGACCTTATATCGGTCTAAGTGTGTCAACTAGCCGACATCCACTTTAACCTAACCTAACCTAACCTATGTTGAATAAAGCTACTTTTTAAACTATTCCTACTTTTTTTATAATTATCTACTAGTTAATAAAAAAATGTTATTTTAAATTTAAGAATATTTTATTTTCCTCAATCGCTTCCAAATAAAAATAGGGAGGGGTTGGGTTCGATATCCCGCTTTTTATAATGCCAATTCTTAAAATCCCGCTTTTTATAATCTCGCTTTTTATAATCCCGCTTTTTTAAAATCCCGCTTTTTAAAATCCCGCTTTTACAATCAAAAGTTGTTGTTTTATTTTCAAAAATCGCGCTAATCCCGTTTTTTTACAAAACATTGTTATCAAAAAAATAGATGTTGGTTCTATGCGCTTTTCTATTATATTATTATATACATATTTAAAAATACCTACTCGACCAAAAAGAAAATGCATCCGAATGTTTTTAGTTTTTACTCTAAGCACACATTTGTTATTGCTTACATATTCTACATTGTTTTTACGCATTGCGAAAATAGTAGATAATATTTATATAATGCACATAAAAACCTACCTCTTGCTAACGGTTTTAACCTAATCATTTACTGCTGTAAATGGTTTGAACTTTTTTTTGTTCCCTTTTGTCATATTTATTACTTGAAAAATAATTTTGATATTATTTATTTCTTATTTTGTTATTTCCTCTAAAAATGATAAATGTGAAAATAAACTGCATTTCAAAAAAACACTCACTTAATTTATTTTAATTTTCTTATTATCCCGCTTTTACAATCAAAAGTAGTTGTTTTATTTAAAAAAAAATCGCCGATAACAATATTTTCTTCGAATTCCAAAGCCTCTGAAAAATGTAATAAAATAAGAGCGCTAAATTATCTCAACAAAATACATTTTTTAGTCCAATGTAGTATACTTGTTTCGTGCTGGGCTATCTACTGAAGACGCGCTATTAGATTTCTGTTGCCTAATAGATAATAGGTTTGGATGAAAAAAGATCGTGTGCCGGACTTCTTGTTGACATAACAAGGGCATTTGATATGGTCGACCACAGCATTCTTTGAAACAAGCTGTACAATGTGGGTTTTCGTGGCTCAATACGTAGCTGGTTTATGTTCTATCTGATTGACAGAATCCAAATTGTGAAGCTCGGAACTAAATTAAGTAACTCATAGGTTATTAATCTTGGTGTTCCACAAAGTTCAGTTCTTGGGCCTATCTTATTTCTGATTTATATCAACCCTCTGTTTACCAAACCAAAGTAGGAGAATTTGCTGATGATCTTGCTATTGCATACAATTCCACCAATCCCTTAAATCTAGTGGCTGATATAAATAATGATGTTGAATTATACTTAGAGTCTGGTTTGCGGAACATAAACTAATAGTAAGCGATAAAACAAAAGTTATGTTCATTATTTGTATTAATCAGGAGTATCCGGATATCGATATCATATTGCATGCTTCTAGATGTGCAAAGTACAACCTGTTCCATAGCTCATTCATTAATTTTTCCCTCGCTAAGTGCAGTCACCTTGACGCGGTGCGGGGGCTTAAGTCGCAATGATTCAACAGGCTATGCTGTCGGAGGCGGTAGTCGTCTGAAGGGCCACCCATGGCAGACAGGCTGTTTTGAAGAGTGACGAACTAAGAACTGCCGACCTAACTCCAGTGGTGGCGTGAGCGCAAAGGAAACCGTGCCGAAGGATGAAAGGTTGGAGGTTAAACCAGCCGATTACGAGCTCCCTCAGGTGCCCAGGGGAAGACCTGATGGTATGTAATGCCTTACCCTGGTATGGTGGCGCTGCCGGGGCGGACACACTTTCCGGCCATACTCGTGGGATCCAAAATAGATAATATAGAAACACAAAGGATGAGGGAGGCGAGGGTGCGACGAGCATTCCATTCTTTCTTGCAAACTGTTCAATAGTCTTCTAAGGATATACGACTCGTACCAAATTTATTTACATTTATGAAAAGAGTGAAACAATTGCTTTTTTGCTTTAATTTCACTGAAATTTAAATTTTGCTGCACTACACGGTTTAATATTTTATACTAATGCATATTTAAATTGTTGCTTAAATTTAACATTCGCCTCTATCTATGTTAATAAATATTTATGTTAAATAATAGTGACATAACTATTATCAATAGTTAATCGAGTTTCGACTGTATTTTGCAGTTTTGTAAATTGTAACATGAGAATAATGGAATACCTACATAATAATAATAATAATTCGTGATTATAATTCTCCTGTATTAAGCATTAAATTATCATGAACTCATCGCAAAAATTAAAACCCACACAAACGAATGGTTGTAAAAAGCCATCTATTGCTCAAGATATTTATTTTTTACTAGCGGACCCCAGCCTGCTTTGCTAGGCGTTAAAAATGTCTTCGCTGTGTCGAGGAGCTTCGATAAAGGTTTAGTGACGGAACTTTCCAAGCTTCACACTCGTGCAATAAAATGCAAAATTTCGTCGAAAAAAAAAACAAATATTTTTCGCGTTTTTCCGGAATTTTCCGAGTTTTCCAATAAGAATTTTCTATTTTTCCATTCGAAAAACCATTCCGGAACAATTGCACACAAAATTTTCAACATTTTCCATAGAAAAAAAATCAATTTTTCCAATTTTTCCGAGTTTCCCGGATGGTTTTCGAAAAATTATCTTTCATAAAAACCTTGTCCTGACAATTACGAACAACAGAAAAAAATATTTGATCCAAATCGGCCCAGCCGCTCTCAATTGATGAATTACCTACTATACATTGTTTACCCCATTTTTTTATATATAGACTTAATAAAACACATGTTGTCTGCTCAATTATACATAAGTATGAAAACCTTAGTTATTAAAAATCTGTTAGTTCCGCTATTCGTTTGCTTGTACTTTACTTATCCAGTCCGAACATTATTGAAAGCCTGTTACGGTTCATTGTGATAACGCTCCAATTCAAAAAAAAAAGTTTTCTTCACATCTTGCAATTGTAAGTCTCCGGACCATCTCATACATCACTGTCTGTCTGTATCAATACGGGAGCTGAGCAATTTTTATTTTCATAAATAATTTTCATCGACTCTCTCGCAACATAAATCGCGTAACCAAAATTTAATATTAGATACCGTGACGAACGTGAGGTCCCGATTCCCGAATAAACTTTTATAGACTTTCAACTGCCGCTGTTATTTCCTCGTGATATGTGTCTCAATTCTCTGTCTTCCTGTATTCCTTTTATGCAATTTACAACACTGAATTATTAACGAAACAATAAATTTTAAGTATTTGAAAATTTCCTCTTTGAATTGATTTTGGCAATGTTCCTTGTTGCATACAGATGTCATGATGATGGGGAGAACCCCGTATAACCATTGGGCTGTGGGCTATATGCGAGGGGGCTGCGTATTTGACATATATCAAAGCGAGGGTTGCAACTTGGAAGTTCAGTGAAAGTTTTGTATATCTCTTACAAACACACACATCATCTGCCATCAGTCAGGCGAGAATGTATGAAACGTATGTTTTTTTTTTTTTGTTGTCTTGTACATCTGGAGAAACTTACTCCCGCCCGGAAGCGATGTTTTACTTAGTTGAATTTATTTGGATGCGGTTGAAGGTGGGCAAAAAATGAAAGAAAACCCTGACATGCACATGAGCACAACAGAAATGTGTGGTGTTGCTGCAAGAAAAAGGAAATAAACCTTTAAAATAAGGGAAAAAATCCAAAGTGAACTTGAAGCAAAACTTTCCAGCAGTTCCAGTTTCATATGATGTTTGCCACTGACTGCTGCCTGTTGCAAAGGAACAGTTGAGGCAAATCAAGATTACTGTCTGATGCTGCTGCTATTGCTTTCCTACTGCAACTACAGACTACAGCAATCATACCAGAAGAAAGACCGACAGACATGAGAAGAACAACAGCAGTTTCGGGAGAAGGTATAGTTTTTTTTTTTTTCTTTGATTTCTTTCATATGTTCTGAAGGAAGTTCAGTCGCTTGCTGTTAAAGTTTTTGCGGCTTCTTATGCAAAATCCCGCTGGCTTTTCATATAGGAATATGCAGCGAACCTATATACACATTTTGTAACATTTGCGCTAAAGGGTTGTTTAAATTTATTAACGCTAAGTCATACGCTTTAGAGTTACAGGTCGTTAAACCAAAATAATGCAGTGATAAGGTGTGTCGGTTATATACCAACAACTAGTCCATAAACTAATCAAGATCAAACCGTATATAGGTGAGAAGTTTCAACAAATAGCTCTAACATCTGGAAACAAGCCTTTGACTGAAACGACTATATTTATATGTAAATTAGTCAGCACATTAGGTTGGAACTGGTTTGCAAAATTGGCAATGATCGTTCGAATATGATTTTCGTTTGCTGGTTACTTGCATTTTAGGGAGATCTTCAAATGTTGCGGCCGGCATGAGTTTAGAAAATGTAATAATAAACGAATAAGCACCTCAAAATGTTTTGATATTACCTACACAAAAACCTTATTACGAATGAGCACTGCATGAGTTTATGTTACAAGATTAGATTATATTGAAGGGCGGGAGAGCCTTCAGCGGGCTCTGGCACTGCGGCTTCTTAAAGTAGCCTATTGTTCCTATACCCAGTTCCTAGAACCATCTTTTCACTCCAGAGGCAGTCAGGAAGACAAGGATCTTCTCTGGGTGTATGTCAGCAAGGGTTGCTGAATGAACAATTTTATCCCCTACGATGTTTTTCCTAAGACGACATAGAGCCGGACAATCTGTGAGTATGTGAAGGGAGGATTCATCACTCCCAAGACAGAGTCTGCAGATAGGATCCGGTGAGACGCCAATACTGTGGAGATGTTTTTTCCCTCGACCATGACCACTGATAATTCCTGTAAGGATTCTTTGACTATTTTTGTCCAGATTAATCAAGAAAAGCGATTTTCTGGGGGAAAATTTGGGGAAAAATTTTCTGGTGCAGTTCTGCCCATCTGTATTTTGCCAAATCTCATTTGACTCGATGCGATTAAGGTTACTAATGTAGTTCCTGAAGGGGTTTTTACAAAAGGGTTCAGGTCCGATAATTGATCCAATTTGAGCTAGTGAGTCCGCTGATTCATTACCCTCATAACCTCTGTGGGCTGGAATCCAGTGGCGGATGAGTAGGTTTTTCTTAGAAAGTTCGTGGATGGCTGTGAATGTTTCTGAGATAAGTTTAGATTTTATGACAGATGAGTCAAGAGCTTTGAGAGCTGCTTGGCTATCTGAGAAGATAAGTAGGTATGGTTTTTCCCCGTGTGTTAGAACTAAGATTTGTAATAGCGGAATGGTAGATTGCAAGGACCTCGAACTGAAATATGGATAAGTTTTTCCCAAGGCTGACTGATAAGTTCACCTGGGGCGACTCACCGTAGATTCCAGAGCCAATCCCTGACTCCTTCTTAGAGCCGTCTGTGTACCAGATGTTATCTAGTCGTGATGGATTGGGTTTATATTTTTCCCATTCTTCCCTAGGGGGGATAATTGTGGAGAAGTTTTTGTAGAAGCCGGTAGCATGTCATCTGGAGGCATGCTGAATATGGGCTTGAGTCCAGTAACGACAGATAACCTCCATGATAGCAAAAGGGGTCAAAGTTATTCGAATGGAACTGGCGGTGAATACTTTGTCTAGCCGATGGCTTGGTCTTTGAAACGAAGGTTCGGTCTTCCTTGTCTTCTCGAACCTGGGGCTGGGATTCGAAGATCCTCTTAGCTGGAGTATTATTGTCCATTCGCTTGATGTGGCCGAGCTAATGTAGTCGACGTGTTTTGGATTTTTGGACTACATCCACATCTTGATATAGCTCATCAAGTCCGCGGTTGTATTTTCTTCTCCATTCGCCCTCCTCGCACACAGGACCAAAAATCCGCCTAAGAATTTTTCTTTCGAAGGAACCCAGTATTAGTTCTCCCTTCCTGGTTATCGTCCCAGCACTCGGCGCCGTAAAGCAGAACTGGCAGTATAAGGGTTTTGTAAAGCATACATTTCGTCCCTCGAGTTAGGAGTTTTGAACCCAATTGTTTTGCCAAACCGAAGTAGCAGCGGTTTCCTAGGGTAATTCTCCGCCGGATCTCCACTAGGATGTCATTCGTGGAGTTCACGTTTACTCCGAGGTAGATGAACTCCTTAACTACCTCGAAATTGTTGCTATCAATAGTGACGTTTTGTCCTAGGCGGTGGACAGATGTTTGTTTGTTTGTTGATAGCATGTACTTAGTCTTGTCCTAGTTTACTTCAAGATCAACAGATTTCGCCTGTTCTTCAATCGCCGTGAAAGCTTCTATCACGGAGCGCTATGACCGACCGATGATGTCAATGTCGTCTGCATATACCCCAGCAGCTGAACGGATCTGTTGAAGATAGTGCCTTCCGTGTTGACACCTGCCCTACGCACTATCTGCTCCAGTACGAGATTGAAGAAGTCGCATGATAGCGCGTCCCCTTGCCGAAATCCGGTGCATGTTTGGAATAGTTCGGAGGAGCTGTTTCCAAATTGCACGTTGCAACGCGTGTTTTCGAGTGTAACGCGACACAACTGAATCAATTTTGACGGGATTCCGAATTCGGCCATCGCCATATACAGCTCCTGACGATGTATACTATCATACGCGGCCTTGAAGTCGATGAATAGATGGTGTGTCTCGACTTGAAATTCGTTGGTCTTTTCCAGGATTTGCCTCAGTGTAAAAAATTTGGTCTACAGTCGATCTGCCGGGCCGGAAGCCACACTGGTACGTGCCGATTAGTGTGTTGCAGAACGGTTTAAGACGTTCACACAGTACGTTGGATAGGATCTTATACGCGACATTTAGCAGGGATATGCCTCGATAGTTCTTGCAAGACATAGGATCGCCTTTTTTGTAGATGGGGCATATGGAGCTGATAGTCGAGTCATCGGGCATGTTTTCTTCCATCCATACTTGGTTGATTATTTGGTGCATGCGCCCTACCAAAACATCACCAGCTCCGCTGGTAAGCCATGCGAGCCTGCGGCATTGTTGTTCTTAAGCTTTTTTACAGCACCAAACAACGCGCATGGTGTTCGCTAGCGTGCTAATCCTCATTCAAAGCAAATATGTACTTTTCGGATATCGATTAATGTCAATGTCAATCAGCTTAGTCCACTCCCAATCGAACAGCAAAATATAAATCTCTCATCATTTTGAATTACACTCAAAATACCACTTCGTGTACCTACAAGCAAAAGATCGACAAGAAGATACGGCAACAGGCACGCAATCGACTCATTGGCACTTTATATATAAGCTCTCGTTCGTTTCTGGTTTTTGCAACAATCATTCCGAGTAGTGCTACATCTACATATACGCTCCAGGAGGCCAGTTCTTTTAAGGATATATCCACGGCAAAAAGAGGAGAACTACGTTCGTATATCTGATGGATGGCAATAAATGTGACAATAAAAATCCGTTGTATTCGTTTTTATTGTCGGCCGGGAGACATGCGGACCAACGCTGCGGGCGTTTTGTGTACAAAACCCGAAGCGGCATCATACCCCGCTATCAAATGCTAGTGATGTTCATCCCTTTACATATTGTCATCTCCATATCCGTATTCAAATACAACAAAAAAATAAATACATTTCATACTTTATCCGGTTTTTACTTTTTTCGCCGCCTTCCTTAGATGATATCAATTCGTTATGCAGAAGAAAATTCCCATCAATTCGTAGCCGTTGCTCTATTTTCCAGTTTTCATAATCCGAAAAACATATTTTCATATAAATGTGGTCATAACTCAGAATATAAGAAATGGGAGAATGTATAAGAAAAAAGGCGAATATAAACAAAAAAAAAAAACCAACCAAAGATAAGGGTTTGAGTTGAATTGTTCCATAATAGACAAGGACTATGACGATGACAATGACGCCGTTGGTACTAGAATTATAAACGATTCCTTCCCCGAAGGAGTATTGTGCTTGGTGGTTTTGACTATTGATGTCATCGAAATGGCATTTATGTACATTGAGAGTCCTTTATAAATTCTTATTTGATTGATGTGGTCGATTCTTGCCCGACTAGGGTTATTTGTATAAGTGGACGTGATGATATGCTCTGCAAGATGACTTTATTTTTAAATTAATAAACTTCTTTTTGTATGTTGCGCACTTTTTTTTATAATGTTATTGAATATCTTAAGTGAATGTAGTTCACTATGCACCTAATTACGAGTGTTCAACAGAGTGGCTGGACCTCCTGTTTCAAAACAAGATTAAAGAAAACAAAAATTGGATATCTATCTCAAATGGCAGTTATATAAAATAACAACAATATAAGTTTTTAAAAGTTAAAGCTCTCGGTAACAGGCAATTGTCGCAAGTTCTGGCTAGAGGGCTATAAGTGGCTATACTGTATACTATTTTATAAGGTCTTACAACTCACAAGATATGGGGCATTAAGCCTATTACAAAAATATACCGTAGATATAAATGTGAAAATAGATATATCGTGATTTCTGTTGTATTTTTTGATAAATAATTTAAGAAACTCACACCTTCGAATTTTTTGAGAAAAAAAGAGTACGGGATCTTTTTAATAATACTTATAATTATTATCTTTTATATTTGTATTGGTCAAAATCGTTAGAGCGGTTTTTGTAAAATTTGCCAGACAAAACAGGACCAAATATTGCAATGTTTAATTTGAAAAATACTATTGCGTAAATATTTAGGTGAAAACCTATTATAAGTTATTGTTCGGTATGTAAGCATTGCTTTGTAGTTTGATCGAAATCAACGATGGGGTTTTCGAGATATGAGCAGTTTTTAAAATTAGCGTTTAGTAGTTAGTGTGTTGGACTACTAAGCGAGGGGTTCAGGTTCGAATCCCGCAAAAACCCAATTTCCAACTCAGGGTTTTTTCACTGCGCCACCTCTCGCGAACGTCTGAGAAATATCCGAGAGTATAACTGTCATGAAAGAGCTTCTCAATTAGCCGTTTGGAATCGGCATAAAATTGTAGATCCCTTCCATTCGTTCCAAAAATTAAAACTCACACAAAACGAATGGTAGCGAGAAGCTAGGCCTAGGGTCCCTACGGGCCTGTTGCGCCAAAAAAAAAATTATCATATTATTATTTTCGGTGCTTCGAATTGAAAATTAAGGACACAATAGTTTTGAAAACATCCATTTGACTCTAAGTCTGCATTTTGGTCAGAATCGTTGTTGCCGTTTTCAGGTAAACTAAACAAAACAAAATTTAAAAAAAAATACAAATTTCATAAATCCTTTGTACCATAATAAAGAGAAAAACTGAGTTTGCTGTTGTTATAATGGACCACATTACCTTAAAAATAAATTTTTGTTACAATCGTATAGGTAGACCGTTTTCGAGATATTTCAAAAGTATCGTTGTTCGAATTTTTAGCCAAAAACTGGGTACACAGTCCTGGTAACCTCACCTACTTAAGCTTAAATATCAATTGTGGTTGAAATCGTTAGAGCCGTTTTCCGGTAAAGTGAAAAAACTAAATTTTAAAAAATTCCTTTTTTCGAAAATCCATTGTACGATAATATAGAGAAAAACTGAGTTTGCTATTAAGTTATAAATTACCACATTACCTTAGAAATAATTTTTTGTTACAATCGTATAGAGCATTTTCGAGATATGTCGAAATTTTAAAAGTACCGTTGTTCGAATTTTTAGCCAAAAACTGGGTACGCAGTCGTAGTAACCTCACCTACTTTAGCTTAAATATCAATTTTGGTTGAAATCGTTACAGCAGTTATCGATAAGTATGTCTATGCTCAGTACCTACCTATATAAAATAACGTCTTTAGCTTGTTAGCTTTAGTCATGTGTTCCGGTTTCATCATGTAAGTGTTCTCGCACGGGCTCGCTAGTCTACATAATTGGCCCCGTTTTCACGAGAGTTGAGTTTGGGTTGAAATACATTGATTATATAACTAAACTATATATAATGTAAACATTGTGTCGTGTAAGTATATACATTCATTTTCAGATGCGTGTTCTTCCGTACAACATAGATATATAGATAGAGATACATTATTCATGTTGAAATTATTCGAATTCTTTCAAAGAATACCTGTTCACGCCAAATATTATAATACCTACCTTAGATTTTTAGCAGTTATTTTTCGTTCAAAAAATCAGAGGTCGCTTTGAAATCTGATTTGTATTTGTATTTGTATTTATTTGCAACGCTATACATTGGCTCATAAGAGATCGGAAACCAGCCAGCCATATATTTTTTATCTCCCATATCCAAGTCCAAGTGTACAACTCCTTAACAATGTCTTTATCGACCGGCGAACAAACACTTGATCAGGTAAAGTCCAAATTCGAAACATAATTTTCCGCCAAAAGTAAACACCACCTTCGAGCGCTATAAATTCAATAAAATAACACAAAAAAGAGGGAGAGACCATCGACGAGTTATGCCACTAGTCACTAAACTCACCACCCATTCGCCGACAAAACCTGCTGTCAAAAAGAAAATTATCAAAGTCTGTTCAGGCACAGCCTGTAAAATGGGACGATGCCGTAAATATTTCATAGAACTTTTTGATCCGCTAAGACAAGACCACCTTAAATAACATCATAGCATCACGCAGTGGGTGGTAATAACATAGTACGCCTACTTTGACTTTGTATCGCGTAAAAGTCATCGAAGTGAAGAATTTCGGGTGTCATTCGCTACTGCCACTGCCACTGCCACTGCCATTCCATCACCTCCCCTGATAATTTCCAATAATAAAAGTGAAAAGGAAAAAAAATGTAGAAAAGTCTCCAGTCTCTGGAGTCCTGTTTCTGGTGCGAACATTTCTTGATCTTTGACGCGCATTTGCGACAGTTTTGAATCCTTATTAACATATAAATGATACTCAAGTTATCCATATTAATTTAGTTATTATTCAACTAACTCAAAGGATGTCGGCATCCATCCATCTATTTACAGCTCCCATCCACCCACTGTACATACTATCTCCCCTATAGTCAGCCAGTCAACCAATCCTGTACTAACATCAATCCTATGTCATTAGATTTGGAGCGTTCTCCCTCACTCTAAGCCGTGTGCCTGTATAGCCGGCAGAGATATCCTGTGCCTCTCTGTATTTTTCATTAAGTCGGAATTTTTCGCGCTCCGTACTACGAATACGAACCAAAGGCACATTCGAGTCGAGCTGCTAAAACCCAGCCACGAGTTGCCAGCCATCCAACCTACTCCCAGGAAGCGCATAGGAAAAATTTTATTATGATTATTAAGAATTTTCTTTGATTACGGTTTTCCATCGTACACAGATGAGCTACCAAGTATCTGGGCGATGGTATTCCTCCGAGTCTAGGAGGCATAATATTAAAAGTCAAAACATATAAAAACATAAAGTTTTATTAGTTTTGGGGATGACAACGCGACCATGCTTCAATGACTACAAATGAGTTTAAATATATTTTTGCCTAGGATTCAGTGGGTTGGTCACGAAGAGGAGGCGATTTGTGTAGAGGGACTTTGGAGTCCTTCTTTTTGCCAATAGAAATCAATCACTGCGTTATTCGGTATCTCCCACAATTGCAGCGCTTTCAAATGAAGCCAACTCTAAGAGTTTGCTCGGTGTCTGTGTGCAACATGTGCTTTGAACACTGAGTTATTGCATGTGATTGCAATAATTTATTCCGCAAGTGTGCATAGACAGATGCTGTTGCAACCCTTACGATTGGCTATGCTTTTTCGATACCAATTGGTGGCATAGGATTGTGGACATGATTTATCTGTCATTTGCCTTCGGAGAATGTGAGCTTGTGATAGTTACGTTATATAGTAACGAACTGGTCAAGGACGTTTCTTATTCTTGGATTTAAATTTATTTTGGCATCAATAACAGTATCAAATGCATCTCAACCAACAGAGCGCATTCGCTCCCCAGGAAGAACCATACGTTAACCCTTGCAACAGTCGCACAATGGCTTGTTGGCACGGATAAGGACAAGTCGCAAGTATGCATAGCTATATGCGAGGCATTAGCATTAGTATACAGAAATATCCGACCTCCCGTTGTTCCCTCTGTGGATGCTGATAATAATCGTGTGCAATATTTCTTTTGTTTCACTTTTCATTTTGCATTTAATCAATTTGTTTGCATGTGCTCCATAAGGAAGCGATCCAGTAAGCTTCTCCGCATGCATTTGGAGACAAGCAGCACCTCGAAAAAGAAAGCTCCTGTCCTCGTCGTTGTAGGCCATTGGTATAACAACACAACAGAATATGAACGTGTGTGCTGTACCTACTACGAGTATGTGTTGAATTATGAGAATTTTGGCTGTGAAGGATTGACGATGACTTCGAGATATGCATATACTCGTAAGGGAACAAATAAGGCCGAAGAAGAGAATGTATACGGTGTACCTAGTACCTACATAGACGGAGGCGGCCTGAAAAGGAATAGTCATCAGGCTATCAGAAGCCGTCCACCTACAGAGCTCAACTCATATGTTGTTGAACGGTTGACCAAATAAACGACGGAAAGACGAGAAATTGCCATTCGCCTTGAATAATGTGCACGAGAGTTCTCGTCCTTGACTGTATACGATTGTAAGGATCCCGAAATGCAATGGAACGAACATGCATACGAGTAGACGTGTGTAGATGCATTCGTACAAACAAAACGAATTGCTAATAAAGGATATAACTTTTGTTTGAATTAATGTTCGGAAGGCGCATTGCCCAAGGATTGCGCTCAGAGGAGTAAGGCGCAAGGGTGAGATTCCATCATGATGCATTGCATTTGTTTCCACCAACCGACCATGGCTAACCAGTTGGTCCTTTTCTTCTCGGGCTGTTGCATGGTTGTTGTTCTTTATAGCTTTCCCTCTCTCACAGTTTTGCTCCTCCTCCTTTGCCGTTTGGGGGCTACTCTTTGCTCGGCACATCTTAGTCTAATTCCATATATTATGATGCAAGATTGATTTACGTTCGAATAGATTTTGCCAAATTTCTCAAGTTTGTTGAAATGGATTTCCTTGTAGTGTATACGCTGTCTGCCTTTCTCTTCGTCTCCGACATTTGCTCGTTTGGTAACAAGGAAACGAAAGCAATGACTGAGATTTATCAAAAGGTAATTTATTTCGGGAGGTTATTTCTGTGCGGGTGTGGGTGCAATTGTTGGTAGTGAATGTTTCATATGCATGGCATGGCATTGAGAGCATTCACAGCAATAAATCGCCTTAAAGCAAACTATTCAAATTGTATCCCATATATGCAATGAATGCGTACTTTTGAATTTTGATTTAAATTAATTAATTTGAATTAATGGGATGTTCCAGTCGAATGGGATTTTTGACAATCTTAGCCGATTCCAAATTGTCTGTTGTTACTATTAATTTACACGCAGCTAAACTGTATTGGCTGAGAATTGAAGCGAGTGTAGAATTTATAGAACAATAACAACGAACAGAAAATTCTCTCGCCCTTAAACTTGTGTTGAGGTTAGGTTGAAGTGGCTGTCGGCTAGCCCAAGGTCCCTTGTCAAACCACATGAATCTAAAATTAAATTCTTCCTACTCGTTGAACCAATTGGAGCTTCTGATGAAGCAAAGGAGATGACGAATGTCTATGATTTTTAGATCGTTCAGATCACTATAGTAGAACTCTCTCAAATGGAGTTTTCGTCTTTGTGAGAGAGCCGGACGGGTAGAGAGGAGATGGAGTATAGTTTCTTCCTCCTCCTCGTCAAGACAGCTTCTGCAAAAATCGTTTGAAAATACGCCAAGTCTTGTTGCATGCCTGCCTATGAGACAGTGTCCCTGTGATGACTCCTGTTGTAGCACTGACATGCTTCCTATCAAAGAAGATCAAGTCTAGAGCGTTTTAGCTTTGGCCAGATCTGGGGTCGAATCGCGTCCTCCCTGAACGAGCATTACGAGACGGAATTTGTTTTTGTTTCACATGTAAAACCAACATAATTCCGTGAACGTATAGCTCGTTCTGAGGTTTTTTTTTGTTTTTGGTGTATATTTATTTTATTTTATTTATTTATTTAAATTAATCTAATCTCTGCACATTGAGAATAATTTCTTATAATAGTACAGGTAGTATAATTATATATGTGTATATTTTGAAGAATTAATGAAAAGACATGATCTGGAGGTTTGTTTATATGCTCAAAGTTAACTAAAAATTACAAATTCAACAAAAATTAAATTAAAATTTAATTAAAAGAGAACTTTACAGCGGTAGATACAAAAAAAAACGGCAGGTAAAAACTGACTACATATGTTCGACTTTTTTCCTTAAAGAAAGGGGGAGATGATTCCACAGAGGTGAACGTGCAAGGTCTTAGGGAAATAACTCACCCTGACACTGAAAATGTTAATTTGTCAAACAAGTAAGTTGGCATTTTTCTCTTTATGATTTTTACAAGAAAGGCAATGCATTTGAAACGAAGGAAACACTGTAAGTTGCATCCGAGAATTTGTCGCGAGTATCCAGAAATGTGTGTAGGCGCAGTAGCTTAGTGGTTAGTGTGTTGGACTACTAAGCGAGTGGTCCCAGGTTCTAATCCCGCAAAAACCCAAATTCCATCTCAGGACAAACGAACGCCACCTCTCGCGAACGTCTGACAAACCGTCTTGATAGAGCTAAATTTCGGCTAAAATTTCGAAGCCATAGCTTAACAATTACCAGCCTTGGCTTAACCTCTACAGGTAAGAAGTCCCACTGATGGAAAGGCCCCGCAGCGAACATATATATTTTGGCAAACTACAATTTATGTGGTCACTCCACGACAGTGTGCTGTTAAATATTATTCCTAGGTTTTTGATCTTCGACACAATTTCGACTTGGGATCCATTTAATAAAATGGATGGATGCCTTCCAATTGGAAAGCACTTTGATGTTTTAGCAGGAGTTAACAGCAGACGGTTTTAGTTTGACCACTCAACAACTGATGCCAGGTCCTCGTTCATTTTTACAACGGCATCTTTAACAAAACCTATTGGAAAGTCGATATAGAGTTGGACATCATCAGCATAAATGTGGAAGTTGCAATATTTAAAGAAATATGGCAGGTCATTTATAAATAAAGAAAAAAATAGAGGACCAAGAATAGATCCTTGCGGTACACCCCTTCTTATAGGTAAAAAGGAGGAAAGATTATTTTTGTATGCGATTATTTAAATAAAAAGAAACCATTTTAGTTGGACTACTAGATAAATTGAAACGATTAGATAAATTTCGACATAAAATAGTACCTAGGTTCAACCGAATCAAACGCCTTAGAAAAATCTAATAGTGTAACCAAGGTTGATGTCATCTGAGACCTTCAACAAGGCCGTTATGCAGCTGTGATTAGATCTGAATCCAGATTGCAGACAATTTAATAAATTTAAACTATTTACGTGCTCCTTTATTTTTTAGCTGACAATTACCTCAAAGAATTTCAACAAATAAGACAGAATGGCTATTGAACGATAGGTATTCACAGTTCCTGAGGTCTTCGGTATCGGAACTATCTTAGCCCGTTTCCATACTGTTGGGTAATCGGGCGTAGTTAAAATAAAATTAAAAATATGAGTAATATACAGGAGTTGTTTAGGAATAAGAATTCTTATAAAGTCGGGGTGAATATCAGTGATGCCATTCTGGCATTTTTAATGCTAGATCTAGCATTTTCGAAAACTAGAAAGCATTTTTTTAAAACAGAAAAATGCCAAATAATGCTTTTCTAGCATTTTTCGTATTTTTAGTTTTATGCCTTTTTTGCTGATATGATTGTACTGCAACGAAGTGTCAGGATGTTTTCCTTCACTTTCCCATACATCAGATTGAATGTGAAACGTGAGCTTGGAAAGGTGAGTGCGATGAATGCAGTCTATCGTGTAGGTACAGAGAGGTATAGATACATGCTCTAATTCAGATATGGAAGCCGTGAATCGAAGGATTTGTATTGTATCTTATCTAAATTGAAAACCAGTGTTTTTTGTAAGTATTGTTTCCATGTTAAATGATCTGTGTTTCGTCTTGAAGATGTTGTGTTTCGTCATATTGTGTGCAGTGATTAAACTTTTTGAAAAGTTTATTGTTTATTTGGTTTAACATTGATAATGAAAAGGTAAATGTGATTTCTTTTACATATCTTTTAAAATACATCGAATGAATCTGATAATGATTCCCTTGAAGTTTATGAAGAACAAGGAAATACCGAAGACTTTTATTTTTGAGTAGGCACCTACCATTTGATACATAGAATTTTAAAAATTGGTACTATTGATATTTTGTTTGTTCTGTTTGTTCCGAAGACTGATACTTTAATAATAAAATAAAATTCGTTTTTGTTAAATACATGTTTTTTTTTTAACTGGAACCATTTTCTCAGTATATTTCATGGTAGTTTTAAAATATTAAAGTCGAAAGTCCCTCTAACTCTCAGTACTCGGCGCATATATTATCCACTTAATGAGTGATTTCGATTCCATACAGAGCTACGCAGGCATTTAGATGATTGTGTAGTGTAGTATATAAAAGACAACTAATTATAATTTTTTTTTTAAAAGCTGATGAAAACAAATTTTGTTTTGTCTAGCATTTTATTTTTGTTGGCTTCATACATTCTAGCATTTTTTTTTTGCAGTCTAGCATTTTCCATTTTGAAATTCTGGCAACACTGGTGAATATTATCTAGTCCCACACACGTTGACTTGATTGAGAAAATCGCATTGCCAACAGTGAATATATCCACTGCAAAAAGAGAAAAAGCATCTTGAGTTGGTTATGAAATGTGAGGAGCTGTTTTGGGTGACCAGTGTGGGGTTAGTAAATTTCATATTAATTTCCATGTCATGCCAATTAAGGTTATCTCATTCAAGAAATAAATTTTGAATGTCAATATTTCGAAAGTCCCGATATTGAAATCGGTTTTAGTCCTTTGCTAACTTAACTTATGTGCATTTCAATAGGAAATTACTAATGTCGTACTCTGCATTTGCAAAGATGTATTTAAGAAATAGCCTCTGAGATGAAAGTATTTTTCCGTATAAATTTGTTGAATTTTCAGATATGGACAAGATTTGAAAGTACATTCATAGGTACCAATAAAAGAATAAGAAAAGTAAAAGAATTTCGCGGCAATCAGATCAATTCTCATATTTGTTGTGCATTCAATTATACATATTGCGAAATAACGCCACCTTTTTTGCCGTACAATGAAAAAGTGCACAAACTTCTTTGCACACAGGAGTAAGTTTCCCCGTCTTCCGTGGCCTTCCATTAAGAAAGTTACACCTTGTTCTGCGCCACATAACAAGAGACATCCAACCAATTGTAATTTATCTTCTCAACGCCGAGGGGTAACATCTTCTTCCTGTCTTCGCACCATACGTAACTATACAATTGTCGACTGCCGAGCAATTTCTTATACGTCCTGCTCAGCCAATTATTTTCCACACAAACACAACGTTTTCCAAACGCTAAATACCAATTTATGAAGCTGATGGTCTCATCCCCAATGTCGATGCCAACAAATCTGCACTTAATCTTCCGCATTGTTTAATTTAGTATTTCACACACTATAGCACTGGCAGTGTCGGGCGTATACTGGGTGAGGATAGGTGTGAGCTTGGCCACCAAACAAAAAGCCACATAAATCGTATACTTCTTGAACGTTCGACCGCAAGGAAGGTGTAAGCTTGTCTCATAAAATATTGAAAAAGCCCTAACCACCACCAAACATCGCTTGGTGTTTGCGGAGGAGAGGCACAAAAAAGAAACCAACTCTATCCGATGAGCAGATTGTCGTCTTCCGCCCTGCGAGTAGGTATATGCCGGCAAGGAATACAAGCATATGACCGTAAGTCTTGTGATCCGAGCCAAACTAATGAAACATCGAAGGTATAGTCACACCTGTTTCTATAAGAAGGTGCTGTGCAGGCGGAAGCACGCCTTGGAAAAGAAACTTGATCTTCATCAGGTGCTAAGTAAAAGTTCTTCTTATGCAGCATGTATAATACGGCTCCTTCTGCAAGATACATGGTTCTGTCCTCGGAGATGGGGAAACATTGAAAACTTTTTGAGGATAATAGGCAAAAACACACAAACCGATTGCTTTTCTCACCTCAAAACACCGGAGTACCGAGTACATGTACGTAAGTTGGCCCAATCGTCAGCCCGTCCGCCCGCCCACCCGCATCCGCCGCTGATGTGTAAACTATACGAGAGCAATTTGCGGATGAGGACGACAAATATGAGAAAGGGAATTGCGGTATATTAGATTTTAATAATTTAACATCTTTCGGTGCTGCAATCTCCTTGGCCGAATTGATTTTGGAATTCCAGAGAAAGGATTCGCTTTTACGATACTTTTTGAATAGTTGACAAAGGCTATATAGCAAGGGTTGCGAAGTTGCAGGAATTTTTGGGGGTAGAAAGGTCGTTTGTGAAATTCGCACAGTTATAAAGTTTATATACGTCGTCTCGAGATGTGGTGTAGGTATTTAACAAGCTGACCCAACTTGTGGGATGTAATCTATCATACGTCTATAGTCGTCCTGTAACAATAGGGCTCACAACCAAATAACAAAGCGAATTAAGTGTAATAATTTGAGTGGTGAGTAAATATTTGATCTGGATAGACTAACTGGGAGGCGAAATGCAGCAAACAATGGACGAGAATTCCACTGGGAATCTGCTCCTGAACAACCCAGCAGAGCACAATTCTTTTCAACCGTTTTCTCGTTCGTCCTTTGTGTGATCAGGTGCAGTCGTCTGGAAGAACAACGCGTGTAGGAAACCGTCTTCAATGCGTTTGTTTTAGCCGAAATGTAAAACGCCTCCGCACAGTAAGGCTGAATTGACTTTCAATCCATTCGACACAATGGCTTTGGCTGGCACAAGGCACATCCCTAATTTTGTTTTTTTTTAAGACTCAGCCCGGGGATAGGACACACTGCGGCTGGGGTAGTTGTAACTTAGCACAGGGTCGAGGAAATTTAAAATTCAAATTAAATCGTTGATATACAAGGATTGTCGTGAAAGTCCTTCACTCGAAATTAATTGGTGGAAAATTCAATTAAGACAATAAATTATCTGATCAAATATTTGCCCACCGAATTTTAATGACTACACGCAAAGGCCACACAACGCCAACGAGTCGGACTCGGAGTAGGTAAAAAGAATGATGCGGTTAAGGATGAAAATATGAAGTGCACGACGAACGTCTGCTTCCATTCCATTGATTCTATACGTGTCGGTAACCGCAGTTGCTATTTCGCAGAAGCGTATATTAAATCCCAAAACCAATATGTAACTTTCTTAATATTTGTCTTATCCCACGTTCGGCTCCCTCTATCATGCACATACACCCTCCATATAGCATATACGCTCCGTCATACAAACACTAAATGTAGGCCAACAGTTGAGGAGTTGCTTTGATTGCTCCTTGGTTTTTGCTCCTTTGAACTTTATTGGTGTTAATAGGCATACAAAATGATGCCCGCCCATGACTCGGCAAGAGGGAGACCTGCCGCAATTAAATTGTGCGCCTTCCTTAGAATGGGGCGAGGAATATCTCTTCTTCTTTTTTCGTAGTCCTCGTATTTCGTGGCGGGGTATCTCCAATATCTCAGGGTAAAAGTTTTTTCCATAAGCAAACAGCCAACATGTATGTGGAGGAAATATGGAAAACCCAATTTTGAAAGTTTTCGAGTATTTGATTTGAGGCATTCGCCAAGCAAATAGATTCCTTCGCACATGATTATTATTGCACACTATATATAGCGAATGAATGAAATGACGACCGTAGGAAGCCGACTAAGGATATTGGATTTGAAAATTTCAAAATTAAAATGCCTCCACTGCAGAAAGCCGGCTCTTTCGTGGGAATTCAATCTTCGGGAGCGTGTCTAATAGACGGCATCACATTAATGTGAATATATGGGTTTATCAAAGGAGTGGAATTTTGCGCCGCTTTGCAAGAGTTGCACATTTTTGCTCAACACATTCCTGAGCAGCATTAATGAGTTTTGGTCGGGATGTCTGGATGATCATGATGGTTTTAGAAATCCAAAGTTTATTTCTATTTTCAATCTAAAAAGCACATGCGAGTGTGTAATCAAATTTCCAAGCGAATTCAAGGCACCAGAATAATTCTAGCATTTGCCAGTTGTTTTGGCTATCAAAGTAAATGAATATTATGAGGGTGTTTACAGTTCGAGATCTTATGCTCCTTTCATTACTTACTTAAGGTGAGGTGGTGCTACAGTCCGGGTTGGACCTGGGCCTCAACCAACAAGCTTCTACAGCCAGCACGATCTTTTGCCAGCTGTCTGCATTTTTCTGAGTCACCTGAGTCGCGGTCTTCCTCTACTGCGGTTGTGGATTCGAATATCTTCCGGGCCGGAGCATTCACGACCATTCACTCTACATGACCCAGCCACCGTAGTCGTTGGACCTTCACTCTTCTGGCTAGGTCGATGTTTCTATACAGCCCCGTACAGTTCGTCCTTTGTATCTCCTCCATTCACCGTCTATGCAGACGGGACCGAAAATTACTCGAAGAATGTTCCTCTCGAAGCAACCAAGAGTAACCTCATCCGATTTGGATAGAGTTCATGCTTCTGTGCCATAAAGTAGGACTGGAATGATTAAGGTCTTATAGAGGCTCACTTTGGTTGTTCGAGAGAGGGCTTTGCTACTCAATAGCTTTCTTAGCCCAAAGAAACGGCAATTGGCAAGAGTTATTATTCGTTTAATCTTAGCGCTGGTGTTATTGTCTGAGTTCATAGCGGAGCCTAGGTATAGACAAAGTCCTTTACCACCTCAAAGCTATAGCTGTCTATAGATACATTCTGACCAAGGCGTCAGTGTTAGGTGTCCTTTCGTGATGACAGCCCTCATTGACCGCCAATACCATTTTCATCACACTGCGTTCTGCCAATGATGTCGATGTCGTCAGCGTATGCAAGTAGTTGCACAGACTTCTGGAAGATTGTACCTCTGGTGTTGGCTTGCGAGTTTCGCACAATCTTCTCAAGAATGATGTTGAAGAAGTCACATGACAGCGAATCGCCTTGTCTAAATTCTTTTTTGACATCGAAGGTGTCGATGAGTTCTTTACAGACCTTGATGAAGCAGCGTGCAGGGTCCATTCATCCTGCAAATGGACAAGTTTGGCAGGGATGCCAAAACTAGACATTACTCTGTATAGCTCGTCTCTATAAATGCTGTCATAGGCGGTCTTACAGGGTGGTGGGTATCGAATTTGACTTCCTGGGTTTCTCCAAGATCTGCCGCAGTGTGAATATTTGGTCGACGGTAGACTTTCCTGGCCTGAAGCCACACTGATATGCACCAATCAGGTAGTTGACGAAAGGTTTCAGGCGTTCACACAACACAGCAGATAAGATCTTGTAGGCGACATTAAGAAGACCAATGCCTCTGTAGTTGGCGCAGTTCAGAGGGTCTCCTTTCTTGAGGATCGGGCAAACAATGCTGAGGTTCCACTCATCGGGTATACTTTCCTCCGACCATATTCTGCAGATGAGTTGGTGCATGTTCCTAACCAAGTCATCGCGGCTATGCCATCTGCACCAGCGGCTTTGTTAGACTTAAGCTTAGATATGGCTATCGTCACTTCGTCCAGGTCGGGTGGACGGAATTGTTGGTCTTCATCGTTCAGGTTAAATGGTTTATTCCACCTGACAGCGAGATTAAGTTCGTCATCGCCATTAAACAGTCTGCAGAAGTATAGTTCTTCCATATTCTCAGCATCGACTGCGATTCTGCTATGATGATCCCTTGTTCGTCCTTGCAGGATTAGGTTCGGGGTCTTTAGCTTTGGCAGGTTCTTTTTACCCTTTCGTAAAGCTTCCGAACCTCATTCCTGCTGTAACATCTCTCTATTTCCTCGATCGCGCGCTTCTCGTGCTCTCTTTTCTGCGCGTATATAGCTCACGATCAGCTCTGGTCCTTTATTGCAGCGCCGCTTAGTATGCCTCTTGTTTCGCTGTATGCGGATTGTCGTGAAGCGCTCGTTCACACAGCTGAAACTTAAGACTTCTTGCCTAAGTCTGCTAGCTGTTCGGCTGCACGCGGTCTGTGAAGGAACCTAACATTCAAGGTCCGAAATTCGTTGTCCTTTATTCGTTTGGCGGATTCGTCAACAGTAAAATCATCCGTATCCGAGGCTTGTTGTTGTTTCGGAACTGGTTTTGTTTTCCGTAGTTGGGCAGTTACCCCGGCGTACAACCCCTTACCTGGAGGGCCAGGCCCTTTGTTGGATCCCTTAAACGAATTGGGCCCGATTCCTGCGGTGTCAGTAACCCACTTCGGGGATGTGAGAGCTGCCGTGGGCCCATAAAGGGTTCATCCGCCACCATCTCTGTTTCAGGACCGTGACTAGTACTGAAAAATCCTCACTGACCTCAGCTCCAAATATGTCGAAGTAGCTCATTAAGGTAACTGTCATTCTGACTGTTGACGACACCGATGGTCCATTTTAACGAATTCATCCGCCGTACGTCCTCTTTCTGAGGAGCTCACGTAAGACTTCTGAGACTCGTTCAGTCATTCTTTCCGACAGAGCATTGTTGATATTTTCTTCGTGTTCAACACTCGCGCTTATAAGTTCAGCAAGTGTCCCGGTGGTTACCCAGGTTCGAGAAGACAAGGAAGCCGAAACTCCGCTTCAAAGACCAATCCATCGCGGATGCCAGAGCGCAACTGGAAGCAGCGTGCCCGGGATCGTAGAGGATGGAAGGCTGCAGTGTCTCAGGCAGAGACTCTCCACGGGCTGGGAGCTTATTATTATTCATACACTTCCAACCACTCTGATCGGTCTTTGGATTTTGAAGTGACTTCATAAACCTATTTTTTTCAAAACTGAATACATATTTAGCAAGTCAATTAGACGGTTGCTAAGCATGGCTTGGCATATGAACGGATTTGGACAGGCTCGTGAAACACCTTTTAAAAAAAATCCCAATGCGACATCTCCTGGTGTTTGATGTTATCAATTACCTGCCCTCTTCGCTTGAGGTAAACTTTTACTTTAGTAATATAACGCCCAGAATTCGACTGGGGCGGCGACCTTAATGGAACAAAAAGACCAAATTTTAGCACATTCCCCAACTAATCGTATTTAGGGCGAACCGAAAACTTTACAACAGTTAGGCCGAATTTTTGAAGAGCCACTCCACGCTATTTTGCAACAAGAAACTTTGACAGCCTCAATATGCCCACACAAGATACAATCTTCCGAAACTTGACCACATCTTCTCTTCTTTTTTTTTTTTTTGAATCTACTCCCCTGGGAATGATTGCGTGCACATCCATCCCGACTGATATATTCTTTATTACACCCCGATAAGTAACTTTTAGTTACAACTCATAACTAAGTGTGGAACCAAGTAATGTATCATCATCTCCTTTGTTCCGGCTAGGAGGTAGAGCAAACTAGCCCGCCCTATTTTCATCAATCCACCAAAACAAGCACATAATACGCAATTAGCCAGGACGAGCAATTGGTAAAGTTTTCATCACTTAGCCAGAATAGGCTGTTCCGTTGTAAATTTATCCCTCTCAAAAATATGTTAAAACTTTTCACTCGTTTCTTCACCCCTTCTTCGGTGCAAAACACTAATGTATTAGCCGCGCTGCTATAAGTAAAACTCCTTCCACTTAATGGCTGATAATAATAATCGTAAAAAATAATATTCTCCACGAAAGAGGGATGTATATACAAAGACAAATGGAATGGAGTAGCTGAGATGGATCTAACCGATGTACAAATACCAGATCAAATTCGTTTAGGTCGTAAGTTTCCACAGTCCGAGTTGTATAGAAAGAGAGTGAGTGCTGAAAACATTCACAGAATGGAATAAAACTTCATCATCAATGAACTGAACCGAAGAACAAAACCGGGATCTGGCGCTCAGGGTAATAAGCGAAAGCCACTTGGTATTGAAAATGGAAAGAGGTGTACCACCAGCAACCAGCTCCAGCTCCATCAGCAATCAGCAACCAGCAGCAAGCACCCCAGGACCGTCAGTAGTACTTGAGCAATTTCAATTGTCGAAGGGTTGATTTTCATCATCTCGCAGCTCGCACCAAAAAGGAGGTGAAGTAGGTTCGACTTTCTTATCAAAGCGCGGAGTTCTCTTCTTGTGTCTTAAATTACACAAAAGAAACTTAGGATCGTGTCCTTAAGTGCTACAGCTTAAGTGTGTGTATCGAGGAATGAACATTTTCTTCAACAACACTTCGTTGGAAGGACCGCGGGCGGAGAATGAATTGTTTTGCTTTGTTGTGCGATGTACCTACTCGGCTGGCTTTTGTATTGGGGTTGGATTGGTGGTGGTGCCGATGCTGCTGATGGTGGTTTCATGAAAATTATACTGATTTCCAGATATTAGGTGTTAATTTTCAACCCCTTCACACTTCGTTCAAAGACATCGATCTCGTACGCGGCGAAACCCCCCCAAACCGACCAAAGCGCCAAATCTTAACTGCCCCCGAGGGAGTTCAGCTTTACTCAGAATTATTAACGCGCAATGCTACCACAGCAACATGGACTACACGACGTCGACGGTTGTTGTCTACTTGTAGGCATAACGATATCGTTTTGTATTTTTTTTTTCTTTCTTTGTATTGCGTTAAGCATCTGGTTGTTTTGGAAATTTACTCTTATTACAATAGGTGCGATGGTTGGCTTTGTATGACTATAACGCACGAATAACCCAAGAAACGTGTCGCTACTTTTAGCAAAAGTTTCCCGCATTTACCTTATCGCACACCTCAAACATAAATCGAAATCAATTCAATTTAATCCTTATTTAAACTTGGCTTTTCCTCGGATCTTATTTATATGTCCTTTGGCATGGGCAAATGGGAAAGGAAACTTTTTCGCCTTTTGTTGGGACACAAAGTTTACGTGATTTTTTGTCACCTCTCGCTTAATCCAATAAGGCAGGAGTAGAAAAATAAAACGTAATGCAATAGAAAAGGAACAGTGTGTATCGAGAAACAAAGGAAAGGAGAAAACTCAGCCGGATATGTGAGTCCTCGGGGCGATACACTTGGTCTCGTGTAAGATGTACGATAATTGTTTGAGTGGTGAATAAATTCGTTCGGAGGTCTCTGCTTTTGTGTGTCCTTCAGGATCAGACTTTGGTCGTTTGAAAAGAAATTACTTCGAAAATTTTGTGGAGTCTTGTTTTTTTTTTTTCAATACACACTTTAAAGATGCTCCGTAATGAAGTTGCAACAGTAAGTAGCAAAGCTTTTTCAACTCCGACATAGGTTTATAGGTTAAGCACATAAATATGTTGGTACGAGTATAAGGCTAGCTGACTTTAGGAAAACTGTTGGCAGAAAGAAAACTGTTGGCTTTGGACAGCATTGGGCTGTCCTCGATGAGTGATGTGAAAAAAATCTATCTGGAAACATTTATCCTGTTAAATATCAGTGCAAAGCATGCACGTAGAGAATCCTCTATAATGTTTTCGAGTCCCCGGATATCCGAATTTCATCTCATATAGGATCAGACATCGGAGGGCCTTTACATGGCACATTGTTGCGGTGGAACGAAGGCAAACGAAGGCCTCTCTAACTATAAAAACAACATTTTAATGGAAGAATCGGCTTAGCGCAAAATAACTTTGTAAACGGAATGAACTCATCCCGAATTAATATAAATCGCAATTATAATTACATGGTCAGTGATTCAAAAGGCGATACAATAATTGTTGAGCTGGCTGATACGTGGGACTGCAAAGCCTTAAATTGGTGCTGTGGGGATGATCTACAAGGGGAATACACTTTTCTTCGTGGAGAACAGCCAATTCGGTATTTTATTATTGCTTTTTATCGGGGAACTGTAAATCACGCCTTACCACTTTTCGAGTTGGAATAAAAACGTTCTCCGATCAATTGTCCCTCCAAGTTTCTTTTATGATTTCCGAAGCCTTTAGAAAAGAAAATGTTGCCAGATGGGACTTATCCCAAAGTTGGTGTGGAAGGATTTCTATCGGGAATAATTTAATTATATTCTTAACACGGTACTCAGAAAACTGCGCTGTAAGATTATTGTACCTAGAATTGACGAAGATAGTTAAAAAGCTGCACCAGTAAGTCAGCCGAAGAAACAGATCCAAAAAATCAGTAAGCAGAAGTGGTTCGATAGCGAGTGTATCCGAGCAAGGAAAACTTCTTTTGCGTCCCTTAAATTGTTGCGGATAAAAAACTGTGACACTTTTAAAGTTCTTTATGCGGCCGCAATTAAATAAAGTGCACGACTGGGTCGAACGAAACTTTCTCGATACTAGATTAAAAAAAACAAAAAATTGGATGTCTATCTCAAATAGCAGTTATATAAAATAACAATATAAGTTTTTAAAAGTTCAAGCTCTCAGTAACAGGCAATTGTCGCAAGTTCTGGCTAGAGGGCTATAAGCGGCTACTGTACTATTTTATAAGGTCTTACAACTCACAAGATATGGGGCATTAAACCTATTACAAAAATATACCGTAGATATATGTGAAAATACATAGATCGTGATTTCTGTAGTATTTTTTGATAAATAATTTAAAAAACTCACATCTTCGATTTTTTCAGAAAAAGAAAGTACGGGATGTTATTAATAATTCTTATATTATCTTTTATATGTATATTGGTCAAAATCGTTAGAGCGGTTTTTGTAAAATTTGCCAGACAAAACAGAACGTTTAATTTGAAAAATACTATTGCGTAAATATTTTGATGAAAACCGATTATAAGTTATTGTTCGGTATGTAAGCATTGCTTCGTAGTTTTATCGAAATCAACGGTGGGGGTTTCGAGACATGAGCAGTTTTTTAAAATTAGCGTCTTCGGTGCTTCGAATTGAAAATTAAGGACACAATAGTTTTGAAAACATCCATTTGACTTTAAGTCTGCATTTTGGTCAGAATCTTTTTTTTGCCGTTTTCAGATAAACTAAACAAAACAAAATTTTTAAAAAAATACAATTTTCAAAAATCCTTTGTACGATAATAATGAGAAAAACTGAGTTCGCTGTCGTTATAATGGGCCACATACCTTAAAAAAATTTTGTTACAATCGTACAGGTAGACCGTTTTCGAGATATTTCGAAATTTCAAAAGTACCGATGTTCGATTTTTTTAGCCAAAAACTGGGTACGCAGTCCTGGTAACCTCACCTACTTAAGCTTAAATATTAATTTTGGTTGAAATCGTTAGAGCCGTTTTCCGGTAAAGTGAAAAAAAACTGAGTTTGCTAAACCCTCTACTGCATGCATTATGATTCAGTGGAGAAAACATAAAAAATTTATTTTTTTTTTGTTTTTATTTTAAAAAATTAAAGGATTTAAAAAAAAAATTTCAAAAAAAAATTTACTTTTTTAAAAAAAAATTTTTGTCCATATAATAATCGGTATAATATTTCAGTGAATGCATGAGAAGCCATATATGGACATTTCAGAAAACGCATTGTACCATGAACTGCACATATATAACTTGAAAACAAATTCAAGCATTTTACTTACAAATATGTAATATTGCAAAAAAAATTAATATCTCCATATTGAAACCATCAACAATAGAAAATAAAATGTTTTTTTATTTTTTTGCTATTTCCTGACGATGCGCGCATTGGAACGTAGAACTTGACAGCGAAAATCTATTGGGTTGTGTAAAAAAGAAGAAACCAAATTCACTGTACACATCCACAAACGTTATCAAAGTCACTCAATAACGGTGTCTTTCCCGTAATTATCGTGTAGTTCTTCCAATCGACTCTGGAAAATGTAAATCCATATATGGCTTCGTATGCAGTAGAGGGTTAAGTTATAAATGACCACATTACCTTAGAAATTATTCTTCGTTTCAATCGTATAGAGCGTTTTCGAGATACATATGTCAAAATTTCAAAAGTACCGTTGTTCGAATTTTTATCCAAAAACTGGGTACGCAGTCCTCGTAACCTCACCTACTTAATCTTAAATATCAATTTTGGTTGATATCGTTAGAGTCTTTTTCGATCAAATCAAACTGGTACGAAAATGTTATATGCGAAGTACCATTAATACTGAGTTTACCTTGAAAAAAAAAACACCTCCCGAACTGTAAGCCCAAAAACTCCAAATCCGAGGTTTGAACGTAATCCGGGAAGCCGTTTAGGCTGTAGGCCTGTGGAAGGACGGACCGGACCGGACAGAATTTTGTGACCCACTTTTTTGAGTTATTCTATCATCGTAATATCAGAATTGATTCAAATCTCGAGTTCGAAATTTTGTACGAAACCAATATCTTTCTCTTACTACGTAATGGAGAAAGTTAAAAATTCAACCAACTTTGTTGTATGAAGAAGTAAAATTTCGAAGAACAGAATGTAGCATTGATAAATGAATCAAGATCATCAGCTGAATTTTGGAAAGCGGTTAAAATTATAAATGGAAAAAACTAATTCAATTTCATTTGGATTACAAGTACAGCAGCTAAGAGACCATTTTAAAACTATTCTCAATGCACCTCAAATCTCCCCACTCCTTTTGTATGCAGCCCCAATGATCATAGTTGAATTTTGGGATATGCCATTTTCTTTCGCAGAAGTAAAAGTTGCCATGGAGAATGTAAAGATAAATAAAGCGCCAGGAATTAATAAAATACCGTTTGAATTCTATAAGAACAGCTCGCAGGGATTTTTATCTGCTCTGAGGTAGGAATTCAATAGAATATTTTCAACCGCGGGCGTAAGTTTCCAAAAAGCGATAATTTTTCCTCTTCACAAAAAAGGATATTAACAGGTTGGACACCTACTGCAAGACATGGAATTTGACTCCCGACGTGAAGAAGTCAAAGATGATGATTTTCGGAGATGGTGAAGGGCGGTACGTTCGAGCGGAAAAATGGAAATTTCAAGGCGAGCAAATGAGATACCTAGTCAAACAGTGCAAATATCTTGGAGCGGTGATTGTGCCGAGCTTTAACATGAGCAAGCACCTAAAGGCTAAACTAAGAGAAGCTAAACTGGCGATTTGCGCATAGTCTGGGGAAATTACTTTAGGTAATAATAACAAACACATTTCACATGCATCAAAACAGAAAATATTCCGTTCTGCAGCGTCTTCATTCTTGCTTTATGCAGCACAAGTTTGGGGTTATTGCTCGTTTGAAGCTGATGCGGAAAAGTTTATCCGATATTTCCTTCGGAGGCTTTTTAAACTTCCAAGTAGTGCCCCCAGCTATATGTTACACTTGGAGACTGGAAGAGCACCCCTGTTCATGGATACCCTCAAACTGCATATCTAGATTACATTGTAAAGGTCGCTGGGATGAGTCTGGAAAGAGTTGCAAGGTTGGTGCTTGTTCAAGGTCATATGTGTTCAAGAGTGGGAATTGCGGACTGATTCGCGGTAATAACCTCACTTTTATGCCGAATGAGTCACAGGCTTCTATAAGTCAAAGTTCTCTTTGAGTGTTGATGAGGAGAGACACACTGAGAACGCTCATCAAAAAAATTAAAAAAATAGAAAAAAACATTAAGTTGTTTAACTTCTTTTACTGAGTATTATTTCCCTAAGAACAGCAGTAGTAATAGCACTTCAAAAAAAAAAGGTGATAATACTATTTTAAACAACTATCGCCCTATTTCTTTGCTATCGATTTTTTCAAAAGTATTTGAGAAAGGTATTAAATCAATAATTTTGTCGTTTCTATAGATAGAATACATTTCCTTAATGATTGTCAATTTGGTTTTACGAATGGAAGGTCTACAGAGACGGCACTGTTAAATTAACTGGCGAATTGTACAACAGTCAAAATTTATCAGAAATACCGCCTTCCTTGTGTATTGATATTACTAAAGCTTTTCACATGGTGGATCACTCAATATTACTCGACAAACTTTTTTATATAGGGTTTAGAGGTTGTATATACGATTGGTTTGCTTCTTATTTGAAAAATCGAAGCCAAATGGTCAAGATCAAAAATATTTTCAGCGCTCCGAATCATTGAACTTTTTGTTCCACATGGTTCAGTTTTGGTTCCTATTTATTTTTTGATATATGTCAAGTCATTGTTTGTCCAACCTTTTAAAGGTTAAGTTACAGCGTTTGCTGATGATACTGCTCTTTTGTACTCAAACGCTAGTTTGCTCAATATTTTTGCGGATGTGAACTATGACCTCGATTTATTGAGAAAATGGTTCATAAAACACACACTCATAATCAGTGACCAAATTTATGATACTTAATATTAAAAGAAATATCTGCGATGATTTGCCGATTTATTATCACTCTCCAGTCCCCAAGTTGCAAACAATTTTGCTTTACCAATCTCAATGTTAATTTTATAACATTCAACAATATTAAATCTTGTTGCAATGATTGTTTCAGGGTGGAGTGTGTTGACCATTTTAAATATTTAGGTATAGTGTTAGATAGCAAGCTCTGTTGGAATAATCACATAACTTTATCTTAAACAATTTCTTAATACCTTAATAGAGTAAGACAACTGTATTATCTTGGTCTATCTTGTCCACAATCAATCATAGAACTCGTATACAATGGTCTTTTAAAATTTAAGCTGCAATACGGTATCGCTTGTAGGTTTGTTGCATGTTTGAATAAAAGGGAACCACTGTTGATAAAACAAAAATATACAATACGGATTGTATGCAAAGTAAATCGCAGAACTCCAAGTCTTGTGTTGTCCAGAAACCTTAAAATTCTTGCGCTAAGTCTTAAAAATATTTTTCGAAAACTCGGGGTTTTACTTTGACTATTCAGCCATAAATAGTTTTTTTTTTTATAAATATTGTTTATTAAATGTTGGAGTTTATTTATTTTTATTTTAATTGTCTTTTAAAATAATTGTAATAAATTGTTGCCATTGTTTTCTTTTATGTTATTCCCCAAATCCCCGTCAACAAATTTGTGTAAATTTATTTGGTAGATTGCTTGTAGGTACACTCAACACTCGTCACTGTGACAATAGATTGTACTTTAAATAAATAAACAAAGAAATCAAGCAAAAAAGTTACTGACCGAAACTGGTCAACGAGTTTATGACTAATTTTCAAATGAAGCCCAGTCATCCCAACACAGAGCTTACTATAGCAAGCTTAACTGTTGCCTAAAGGACAAGACTTATTACGAGCAGTTATTCGGTAGACAAGATAAGCACTATCTTCCAAGTGAGAGGCGAACTTCTAAAACTAAATGTTATTCCACACCTCCCAGAGCTACCAATTCTACGCGATCTTTGTAATCTCCAGGAGCGGGAGGATATGTTACACTCTTGATCGCAAAATGTCCAATGATGTCCGAAAATGACTTGCTCTACAATTTCACAGTCAACGCACTTCGTTACAGAAACGTTTTAAAAGGGATACAAAAATAGCACTTAATATAAAATATAATCTTATGAAATATTATTTCATTCTTTTCATTTGAATGTCAATCTGGTAGACGGCCTATGGCCAAATCGTATATGGACTAATTAAAGAGCAACATTTTTGTAAGAATTTGAAACATGAAATTCTTAAAAACTAAGTAACTAATAACAAAATCCAAATTTTAAACGAAGCTGCCTAGATAAAGGTCTAACATTTCGCACAAAGTACAATCATACATCAGAAACCACAAGGACTACTTAATACAAATACGTTACAATTAAACACCGTCGGCAAAATAGACTAATTGGCATGTGTCGTCAATTGAATGTTTCTGTAAATTCGTAAGGATTAACCTTGAATCGTCTACTAACGAATCAGACCCCAAAAATTATCTCAATCATTTTATTCTGCCATTCTCGGAGGCAAATAATAAATGAACTACATACAGTGGATAAATTATACAAACTTAATTAACGTTACGCATATAAACAACCAAAGTCCTTTTTATTAAGTTATGCAATGTTTACTCAATACTCAGTCATGATGCCGCCGGCCGGTAATGGAACCAGAAGCGAAAGCATCGCTGTTGAGAATCCATGTCTGTTTTCCAAAGTTGATTTAATTAGTCTCCTTGTATATGTTTTGTGATTTTCCAATCATCAGGTGTCGTCTCTCGCAATGAAATTTACTGCTGGTCAATGTTTTGTTGGCACTCGCTTCGCTGCCGTATAGGTATCTGTATCTGCAGATAAGGTGGTATGGGCCATGTTGTAGCGCAACGTGTCAAAAGGGCAGACACAGTCGACACTTCGAATGATTCATTTCCGACGGGTCGGCCGTTGTCCAAAATTCCACGCTTCTGTGGGTTTGTTGTTTTCCTTTTGCTGAGTGCGCATCGAAAAGGACGGGCTTATATCACATGCAGCCACATAATGGAATATTGATACCACCGAAAGAGGGTTCCAGAACTCACCTGCCGGCTGATGTCGTCCTTCTGTTAAGTTTTATTTTCTGTCCGGCTGTTCAGTTCATGTCCGACAACCGACAACCAACAGCGAGAATTTCGGATGTGGGCGACCAGAATAATGTCTGACCTGGCACCAGCACCACCCTAAAATTCCATCTGGATCGGAATTGCTTCCTTGAACATCGAATACTCAAAGGCCTTTTCCGCTTTTGCGCCAATCTATTACCGAAAATCCATCAGATGCCTCCCCCAACCAGAACATCGCCACCACCGTGCCAAATGGCTAACAACCCTTCTAAGCTATTTTCGGGTATTTGCAGTGTCATCTGGGAGGAGGACTGTTATTTTTTTTAGTCAGCATGATGCATGCATGTTTGGCCATTGACATTTCGTCGCTGCCATTTGTAATGGGGCATTTTTTATTCAATGGGCCAACAGCTTTGTTTATCCATGCTCACGCCCGATTCATTGCAATTTGGTTCTGTTGCGGAGGGAAAAAATCCAGTGGCGATTGGTGATGGGGACAGCGCACGAGAGACACGACCAATTGATTTACTGGACTTTGCTTGCCAAAAATTAATTGAGTTGACGACAAGTGCAATTGATTTATGATGCGGAGAATGCGTATGCTATGGAATTCATCCCTTTTATTGAATTGATAGCTGCCCCGAGGTTATGGGAGTAATTTAATGGATGTGCCAGCCCTTTTTTTTTGTTGTGTCTTCTGTTAGCTGATGCACGAGAATATGCAAATTACTATAAGCCAGCGTTGATTTCGGAGTGGCTGGGCATTCGAAGGGAATTGTGTATTATTATCTTTCGATGACCATAGCATTGATATGTGTGTGTTGGTTACTTATTGGTATTCAGTAAAATTCAAAATTAAAGGATTTTTGAAAATGTTTTGGCATTTTCAGAGCTTTGCATCGTTAAATATGTCATGAGATCGAAGAAAGGACTAACACCGAAAACCGGACTACACGAAAGAATGCAAATTCAACCTAAGAGTCACTGAAAATAAAATACCAGGTAATATTGACAAAATTCTATTGTAAAAATTCAACAAAAATAGTTTGGTTGAACTGAAATAAATTGTTGTAATGATAAATGATAAACGTTTTTTTTTGTCAAACGGATAAAACATTTACTAAAAAACTGCTTTGTCAGTTTAACAAAACACGGTTTTCAGTTTAATAAATCGTTATTGTATCAATTCAACAATTTTACAAAGTTCTTGTTATATCTATGAAAACAGGACCAAAAATCGCTTTTGCAAATGTTTGTGAAGTGGACAAAATGTATGCAAAATGTTTGTTAGCCTTACAAAATATAGAATATCAAAATTACAGTGAAAAAAATGTTTGTAGATATGACATAAATATTGTTGAATTGATAACACACGTAATGAATCAATAAAAATACATTTTAAACATTGTAGTCCTTTGAATGCAATTTATGTTTTGACTCGCGAAGTAAACATTAAGTAAGTAGGTACCTAGTTTATTAGTGTTCATAAAAATACCTAAAATAGGTGAAAAAAAACTACATTTTGGAACTAAATAAATGGATGAGAACATAGTTACTGAACTTATTCTTGCTTCAATAAAAGAAAGACGTTTATGGAAATAATTAAGAGGTAAGTGAAAGAAGTTAGTGCGATAATAATATGTAGGTATATGGGCCGTTCCTTTTTTTTTTTTTTTTAATATAACAATAAGATGTCCCTAAGCTTATTTGCTAAATAAAACCACATTTACTTAACATTTTTTATGTCTGAATGCTTGAAATATATTTATTTTACTTCAACTCTAAAAACAATTAAATATCATTCAACACTAAAATAATTTTGTACTAAATGGCGTTTGTCCCCAACGCAGTAATTTGAATTTCCCGGTTAAATATCAATAGCTCCTGGATGAGCTTAAGAACACTGGCACAGCTAATAAACAAGACGCATGTGTTCTTTAATAATAATAATTAAACAATAATTAAGAATAATTCTATCTTGTATTTTTTTTATTCAAGAAAAACGTGTACCTACCCATATTTCGTCATTCGCGTCACGTATAACTGCTTTCCGTTAAAATTTGAACTTTAATCTCCTAATCTTTTCCAAATGGTAACTGCTCTATATTTCTCAGAAAATTTCTACGCTGTAGCGAAAAACTAAAACGGGAAAAACCATCAAAGCATTCGTATAGTTTGTATACTACTGGATTTATTAGTGTCACGACGTTTTTTAAAGTAAATCATTAAAAAAATAAGTAAAATAGGATGAGGATCCTATTTCATTTGCGACCATTTCACCGAACAACGAACATTATGGTCCTGCTGCAATTTTGGCTCATTTGAACCCAATTTTCTTGTTGCTTAAAGAAAAAAAAAAAACAATGCCTACACAAAAACTATTCACTTTTTTTCTGACGGTACCCAATATTGTCAGAAAAAAAATTTATACTTCTTGAGAAATCAAATTTTGCATGGCAAGGGAGCAGCCAGCAGCGGATGGAATTGGAGGCGTCTTAAAACGAACTGCAGATCGCCTGCACAAACTAAACTTACGTAGATATTTTTTCAAAATCAAAATTAAAATTAAATAGATATCTAAAGGGTGATTTTTTAGCTGGTTTGGTTTTGGCAACACTGGTTTTGACAGCTGACGTGTGTTTAGTACCTTGTGTCACTGTCAAACAGCTTCAGTTTGGTTTGCAATTTAACCATGGATCGTCTTACAAATGAACAACGCTTGCAAATTATTGAATTTTACTATCAAAATTCGTGCTCGGTTCGAAATGTTCAGCGCGCGCTGCTTCCATTTTATGATCGGCATTCTCGACTTTCTGAGCAGTCTATTCGGTAGATTGTGACCAAATTTCGCACCAAATTTACTTTGTTGGACATTAAACCACCAACACGTTTACGTACTGTGCGTAGTGAAGAAAATATTGCGGCCGTATCAGCTAGTGTGACAGAAGACCGCGAAATGTCGATTCGGCGCCGTTCCCAGCAGTTAGGCCTTTGTTACAGCACTACGTGGAAAATTTTGCGGAAGGATTTGGGCGTAAGGCCTTTTAAGATACAGCTGGTGCAAGAACTAAAGCCAGCCGACCTACCACAACGCCGAATTTTTGGTGAATGGGCTCTTGGAAAGCTGGCCGAGGATCCGCTTTTTTATCGAAAAATTGTGTTCAGCGATGAGGCTCATTTTTGGTTGAATGGGTACGTAAATAAGCAAAATTGCCGCATTTGGAGTGAACATCAGCCAGAAGCATTGCAACAGCTACCAATGCATCCCGAAAAAGCCTCTGTTTGGTGCGGTTTATGGGCCGGCGGCATTATTGGGCCATATTTCTTCAAAGATGATGCGAATCGCAGCGTTACTGTCAATGGTGAACGCTACCGAGCGATGATAACAAACTTTTTTTGCCCGAAATGGAAGTTCTTGACTTGCATGATATGTGGTTTCAACAAGACGGTGCCACATGCCACACAGCACGCGAAACAATGGCGCAATTGCGAGGCGAGTTTGGTGAACAGTTAATTTCACGTTTCGGGCCGGTCATTTGGCCGCCTAGATCGTGCGATTTGACACCATTAGATTATTTTTTGTGGGGGTATGTCAAGGCTAATGTGTATAGGGACAAGCCCGCTTCGATTGACGCACTGGAAGCCAACATCCATGCATTCATTCGTGAGATACCGGCCGATATGTGTGAAAGAGTATGCCAAAATTGGACTCAGCGGATGGGCTACCTGAGACGCTGCCGCGGTCAACATTTGCATGAAATTATCTTTAAACATTAAATTGCAAGGTTCAGATTGGCTGAACCGATTTTGATGATTAATACTTTGTTGGAAAGGTATTTTCTCAGCACGGGTTTTAAAAGAAAAAAATTCAAAATTCCAAAATGTCTTATTTTAACCACCCAGCGTGTAACAACAGGTTTTTTTTTGATTTTTTTAAGTTTTTTTTTTTCATTTTGTATTTATTTATTTTGGCAACAACCAGAAATAGAATCAAATTTGAATGTAACATAGGTATTGTATCACAATTGAACTGCCAGACAGACACGCAACGTAACGCCATCTATTATCGATCAATCGAGAAGCCAATTTTGTTTCATGTGTGGTGGCTGGTGGCGCTGTCCACGTTGACTGTGCCATTTGATTCAGTTGCGCCGTTTTTTCATTCGTTGCTGTTTCAGCGTCCATATTGCACTTTGCGAATTCGTGTTTTGTTCGTTACAGATTCGGATTTCTTCAATGCGATTTTGTGAGTTTTTATAAATTAAAATTGATAATCTTATAAAGAAATTGGTGTAGTTCTGTTCGACTTAGAATGCATTTGACTGCCTGCCTTTAAATGCAAAAATCTTAGAAACTTCTTAATATATTTTGGTGCATTTTTCACAGGGCACAGGCCTATAGAGGATACCTAGGCCCACAATCTCCAATTTGTTTGAAGATATATAACTAAATAAATTCCGGAAAAAATGGACAAGAGTAATTTATTTTTTCGTTTCGTTTCGCTTTTTTTTTTGTCACGCTTTGCGTTCGAAAATAAATGTACTAAATGCCACCTTATAGAGGACATCTGCAGGTACAACATAGGATATCCAATAACTCGATGACTTAAATGGTATTTTAAATAAATACAAGGCGAAATTTTAGACATTTCTACGATTTTCATCTGGGTGAGTTTACTACATATTTACTAAGCTCAAGATTTAAAAAAACAAATATGTTCCCTCCTTGGCCTTTTAATAAAATAAGTCGATATTTTGAAAACATTATTGGTGACATAATATTATGACCATAATAAAAAATACATTGTTTTTGAAAACAAAGGAATTCAGACTTTCAAAGGATAAAATAATAATAATAGTTGAGGCTTACCTCAGGATTTATGCTTTTTAGTCCGCCTTATCACTATTATTTGTGAGTTCTTTTGTAAAAGAAAGTAAAAGAAATTTTAAAATTATATTAACAAATTCTTAGTTTCAATACTTCATTGAACATGTATTAACTGATACAATTGTATCCGCTTTTGGCGTGTAAGAATGTGGGGCGTGGGATTGAAAGAGATAGGGTGCGAAATGTATACGGCACTGAAAGAAAATGATTTAACATTTGAAACGAATACCTGTTAAAATTACGGAAGGAAGACAAATTATTTTATGCAGTGGGAAGAAATATCTGTTATTAGCCAACTCCAGCGTTATGAGAATAGATATTTATTGCGAAAAAATGGCCCACTACAAGATAGCAAATTTATTAGATCTTTTTCCCATCAACTGTTCTGAAACCACATTTTGCACGGGCGAAGCCGGGGGGAACAGCTAGTATCCTATAAATGAAAGCTTTTTTTTATTAAAAAGTTAAAATATACTATTTATGTTTTATAGGAATGAAAGTGAACAAAAATTGTGGTCGGATGCTGACACCAAACTGCTGATTTCGATCCATTTAGGCATCGAGTCCAAATTTACCCTTCCGATTAAAATAGCTTGTTGAATCTATTTTGGTGCTATTATAGGTATTTGAGTTCCGTCCACACATCCAAGAACGTTTAGAAAATTAAATAAATAAATTACTGATTTGTCTAAGGAGCAATTGTTAGCGAGCAAATAGTTAGCAAAAGTGCCAGCCTCAGAGAGGTTATGGGTCGACCAAAATTAGACTTTTTCCAATTTATGATGTCTTCAGAAACCATTTTCGTATGAAAAAAGCCACATTTCAGGTTAATTTCTACAATGCTTTGTTATTAAGAAAGACCTTAAATTTTATATCAATTTCTTAACAGTTTATTGAATTTATAAAAATGATAAATTAAAAATGTCATCACAACAAAAATTGTTAGACTGGTAGAAACATTTTGTTGGACAGTGTTGCCACTAAAAAAAGTGAATCTGGTCAAATCTGACCGAATGACCGATTTATATTTTTTTTTAATTCGGTCAAAAAAAATAATTTTTGACCATAAGTTCCTTCAAAAATACGATATAGTAATACTAAAAATATAAAACAAAAATTAACTAATATTGTACTATATGTAGTTTATTTGATTCAAATGCCTTTGCAGCAAAAATTTTGAAATCTGGTCAAACCGATTTTTAACCGAAACGGTCAGAATGGCAACACTGTTTTACGACGTATATTGACAAAAAAAAAATTGTTGAATCAACACGCATTTTTATCAAATAGCTATACAGGGGTTTGTTTTCAGTGATAGTTTCAATAATGATTAATAGATATGATTGGTTCAGTGTGGCATAGATTGCTGCTTCCACTACATGACCTTTCGTTGGTGGTGTGCATTTGTGTATTTGCTATTTTCAACTGCGACGCTAACTACCTCGTTGGCCAGTTTATGAACCACTTACTACCACGCGACAACCAAATCTCAGTATCACCTTATTATCATACATGAAAGTTTTCATTGCCATAAAATTGCACACTTATTAACGATACACAACAGCCCTTTCAAGCCGACGGTAATAAATAAATAAAACAAAACAAGATGCTCACATTCTTGCGTGCATAAACATATATGACGAATGCAAGTGAGGTTTGGGGCGAAATAGTGAAGATGCCTTGCGCTTGCAAAAGCAGTGGGTGGCCAAACTAAAAATCCTTGTAACTAAATATCTTGATTAGCACCATAACTCTTAAGATGTCTAGTTATCCGCCGAGCACGGATGGGATGCGGAATTAAGTGAAGAATCCTTGTGCCCACATCCTCGTCTCCCTATGCACTGCCTGCATTAACGCACATGTACAAATGTACACTGTACGTACACAGTATAGACACTGAGACGACACACACACGGCTTTTTTTTCTTTATTATTTTATTATGTTATATCCTTACACCCTTGTCTATAAATCGCATTAATGATTATGATGAGTTCCTTGTCCTTATGTCGTCGAGATACCATTCTCTCGTGCGTTCGTCCTCCGTTTACTTCTCTTTGGAGAAATGGGGTAGAAATCTTAAAGTTTTCTCTGCTACTTTATTACTTGATATGAGCCAATAAAAGGATGTGTGGATGTGCTGAGCTTCCATCTTATCTGGGAGAATGCAGTGGCACTTACCATGTGTGGCGTGGAAAAGTGTGTGATGGGGTTCCACCCTACCCCACCTGCGATTCGGTAACCAGTCTTGTTCATTTTTCGAGAACGGTAGAATTATTGTAAATAAATCATTTTTGAAGGAAGAAGGGGCATGGGAACTTTGAGTCGCTGATTTATGAATCCATTCCTTTATCAATAAATCAATGACGTTTCTATATACTTGCCTGGATAACGAAAACCAACAAGGAAAGCGAGGGTCAAATTAGAAAGCAATAAAACCTCAAAGATCGAAATTTGCTTTTATGCCTCATCATTGCGGATGTCCATTTGAGTTTCCACCTCTTTGGCTTGCGTTGTTGCTTTGTCATTCGATTTTGTGTGACGCACGCACATCCCGGAAGATATTATTAATGGATTGAAAAAGGATTGAAGGAAAACAATGACATACACGAAAAGGGGAGCAAACCACACCTCAATGTAATAAATCCATCGAACCATCAAGTGCAGGGACGGCTGACTGGCTACCTAGTAAAGAGCAGCAGGATTCAAAAAGTTTCTCTATTATAAATCCATCGTTGCAGTCTTTTTTCTTCTTCTGGGGGTAATTTCAATACAAGAACCAACAAACAAAGGGCCTATCCAACCGGCCACCAACCGAAGAACTTCTCAAAAGACACAAATCTTAGGAATCTCCTGCAGGACAGGAGATCCCCACAAACTATTTAGTCGGACAAATAAAATTCCCAAGTTCTTAGTATCCTGTGTTTAATGTTCTTAAAATGTAAATCGAAAAGGGCTTTCGAAGTTCTTACGATTGACAAAATCCTTGGGTGTGAGAAAAGGACTCTTGTGTATAGTTCCGCTATGGTGTTCGTTTCCTCCTCAGTTGTTGGCTGTGTCTGCCGAGCGCCGAGGTAGTACGCAAGCAGAATTATTGAACAAAGTTTTCGGCTCTAAATGCACTCACTTGATGGTGTCAGTCCTAAATCAGAACATAAAGACGACACCTTCACTGGCAGCACAACAATGTCCTTTTGTATGAGCGAGGCTATAGAGGGTTGAGTTGACAGCCACTTTATTGTTTCGATTGCCAAAAAATTGCACTTGTCGTGATCAGATGAGAGCGCAAGTAAAACCACCTAAAGGACCGCTTATAGAATCAGTGTAATGCAGTGGTGTTGGGGGCGGTGTACCAGTACCACCCCGTTAACCAAGTACTTCATCATGGTATGAAGCCAGCGCGTGTTCTGTGGCCTTATAATATACTTCGGTCAAACGAAAATGTATCCCTCTCCACGCAGACAGAGTCCGGCAGAAGAATTTTCCTTGGAATGTTGCTGTTAGTTATCTTCACCACATCTATCTTTTGTCCAAACACACACTCACTCACAAGAAGTGCACGGGTAGGCGAAGCAGGAGGCTAACAAGGAATTAAATGTAGGTGAGACCACCAGAAGAACAACAAAAAAAAAAAATAAGATTTTGTGCTGCCTTCGTCCAGATTTTGAATATTAATGGCTTGCATGGAAGGAGAGATTCGAGGATAATCTTGGACAATCCCTGTGTATTCGCAGATCCGCATCCGAGTCCAAGACGAGAGTCTTCTTGTTCATCAGCGTGTGTGTGCGTGTGTGTGCTGTGGATAGTGGGGGAAAACTTTGTTTTGTAATAAATTCTCTAGACCCAAGGGTAAGTTATGGGCCGTTTACTTGTGGATATGTTTACCATAATTCGCCTGTAAGTTTGTGGCGAAGTTTTCGCCAGTGCCTTACAGGGGATCTGCGTCTTTGTTGAAAAATCAGTTAGAACCCTAATGAGTTAAGGAAATCAATGCGGAAAAAATGTGCCAGCCAAATGTACTTGTAAATATCCGCATAATATTTAAAGGATGTAGCCCTAAAAAGTTTACCATTATATACGCTTTAAGAACGTATAAAGTACAAGGACACTTTACTTAATTCCGTCTACGACAGATTTGACATTATATTCGTGGGGAAGGTTTCATGGTGTGCCCGCCCAAGATAACTACCATAATGAGATCATAAAAAGTACCACAGTCCATAATGGTAAGCGGATTTTCATTCTAATTAGCCAATAATCCTTCATAAAACCCATTAAGTTTCATAATTGGCCCGTTGTAAAGCAAGGCTGGGCTAGACTGCGATGCATATGCCATGATAACACACCGGCTACAAATGACATTTCGCATAGACTAAACCTGGTCCCGTCAGCCGTATAGCACCAACATCGTCATCATCACTGGGAAGAAGTATCCGTAGCTGCCGAAAGATGCCATGAGACTTAACCAGACAAAACATACACCTACTGTAGGAGGATACCTGTTGGCGGGTATATTGGATTACCAGGGAAAAGCCCGCAACCAACCAAGATATGGGGCAACCATATGCTGGGGATTGTGAAATCATGTAACACCTTCTGGAAGCAAGAAAATTAAAAATCCTTTTTAACTTGCACACACACACAATACATATGCTGCGGGTGGAAATTTAAATCTCTGCCAGAGGAAGAGAAACCCAACTCCTCTATACTCGCATCTTTGTCTTGAGAGTTGGGGTGTGTTGGGATGGATGTGCAAGAATATTGTTTTCCAAGCATCCTTGTTGTGTTCTTGGTTTCGGCTTTTTCGCACAACCACGGATAAATAGAGAGACTCGTAATATTGTGTGGCGCGGGTGTAGCGCTCGATAAATTTCACCTTGGATAGCGCGCAGACCAATTTCGAAAATTATCTAAACATCTTTGGGGTTTTGCACTAACGCCTGGGACACGCTACACATCCGATGTTATGCAAATATATCCCAAGTAAATGCGGCACGACGCGCATATGTGTCCGCAGAGCGATGGCTTGAATTTCATTAGCGATACATATATGGACAGGACACATGCAAACAACTACTTTCAGATCGATATAAAGTTGCAGTATAGGGTGAGACTTCTTGTGTCCTCGCACCCATCCAATATAATATCCTTTTTGGATTTACCTAGTTGCCTCGGCCGAGGACGGTGTCAATTTTAATGACTCCATCATTACAAGTTTAATCCGCTTGCAATCCGCTTGGAATCCGCATCCACTTAGTGCTGAAAAGTCCTTTTTGACAAGTGCAAATTGCAATTGCAATTGCAATAGCATCAATGGACGAGCGATGATACATCATAATCAACATCCTCATGGCAACCATTCCATATGGGTTTTCATCACCGTTCCGTATCGCAGCAAATCATATTTGCAATAATTGGAATGAACGCTCAAAAGTGCAGCAATCAAAACTCAACGAGCCAACATCCCTAACTACTACCTATATACAGACGTAGACGACGATGATGCGATGCAACGCGACGCGAGTACGGAGTTACAATACAACAACAGAGGGCGTGAAGTCCCCTTTCACGAATTTCGATTACCGATGGTGAATCTGATTCTGATTCTGATTCTGACAATATGGTTGAAGGTTGGCGGCGGTGGTTGATGGTGGTAATGGTGGTTTGTTTGCCCAACATGCAATGTACTGAAATTGAGAGCGCACGATAAGGGTGGGTGGGGAAGGAACAGCAAGCTCGAAGCACCCCACTGAGGCTGGTCATAGGGATGACATGTCACAAGCAGCAATGGCAATGACGATGATGATCCATATGGGTACTCCACAGTTGCATGCCCTCAATATCCTGCTGTTGGTTCTGCTTCTGCTGCTGCTGCTGTTGGAGTGGCAGTAGGTATGTAATCCTATGCATCCGCAAGTATCGTAATCATTTTGTTTGGTTGGTTGACTCTGGCATTATATGACTAGCGTATCAGGTGGTATAGCGGTGCCGGTGGTATGATACATCAGCTGCCGGCGAAAGGGGCCTTCATTCATTAACCAAATATTCGCGCTAAGAGGATGGCTTGCAACTGCTTGATAACCCTATTAAAAAGGTGTTACAGCGTAAATCCATCAATTAAATTAACATCCTGTTTGTGAGTCCCTCCCCCCGTTCGTCCATCAATGGGACTTATACTCTCAGCGGATAAAGAACATATCGGGCGACGAAAGTGGATGAGCCGCCGCAACTTATCGTAATTCTCGTCGGGCACTTCAATTCAGTAGATTTTTGTAGATGCATATACAAGTGCCCATACACATTGAAAAAAATATGTTTAGACTATCACACAGCAGAGACAATCTACTACATTTCTCCCCTTCCAACATAAGAGCACCACAATAGCGGCGACATATGGCACCTTCCGACTTCCGTTCCCTCTGCCTAATTTCAAAGCAGTACACACTTCACTAGCTACACTGCTCAGTGCACACACATGTACGTGACAAGGATAACGTGTACCAAATTAAATTCATACTTCTTCAACATAATAAAACTCCATTTAAACTCGCATACAATTAATACGTTTACACGATTTCGGGCGGTGGGTGGGGCATGTCTCTATAGATACTCGTATATATATGAGAGCGATGCAACACAGGCCCCGTGCTCACGTTGGTAAATTTATTTTATTTACATTTAATTCACAAAAGCTTTATAGTACTTTAGATTACAACTACTATTGCTGCAGCTGGGTTCCGTTGCTGCGGTGCCACTGCCATTGCCGTTGGTCAGGTTTTGGCACCAAATCGCAGCTTGAATCATTTTGTTATTTCGGTGGGGACATTTTTCGGCGGCGACGGAAGATCCTAATTAACTGTGTGGCGAACAATTGCCGTGCTATAGTTTATGTTATCCGGTGGTCATTCTGTGGATATTTTTCGGCCAAATTTACTGATACCATTATACAATGCACTGAACCCTGGCCTAAGCCGAGCATATCTACCTTTATGAATTTTCACATTTAGGTAATACCGTCCTTGGGATTTGGCTGGATGTAATAATATTTTCTTTTAATTTCTTTAAAGTTAATGTAAGGGTCATCTATGTGTTGCTATGTGATGTATATATATAATTTGGTAAAAAATATAATAATTCGGAAAGTTGTATTATTCATTTAAGAACGGACAGTGTGAAGGAGAAAACCCTATATAATTATTGTGCCAAGCGATAGTATCGAAGATGCACTCAGAGAAAAATACTGTGTAAAATTGCCTTAAACGCCTTAGGTCAATATTTTTGTATGGAATTTTTTGGACAGGCAAAATTCTGACAAGAAATAGGCTAATTTATGTACGACATGTTTAGTTAAAAATAGGCTGAACCACCTTAAACGTCTTAGGTAAATATATTTGTATGGAACGTTTTGGACAGGCAGAGCTCTGCCGAGAACTTGCACAATTTATGTACGGCATAAGTACAAATAAGTGTTAATTCACCTTAAGGAAAAGGTAGATTTACGTTATACCTTAGGTGGTTTTTCTGTCTCGACAGATGTTCAGTGACTCGGTAAATTTAACCTAAGCCTAAGGTAATATTCTAAGTGTTAGGAAAAAAAAACCATGTACGATTACTTTTTTTCTAACTGCATACCTAAGTTCTAAGGTAAATATACAATAATCTAAGGTAATTTTCCCTATAAATTTGTTTTTTTTTTTTTATTTTACTGTAGCGGATGTACCGTTTTTTTCGTTTGTTGTATATAAGCAAGCCACTTTGAAGTGGTCTTAATAGTGTTTGGACGTGTTTTTGAAGAAAAAAAGTGAGTGATAAATTCAACAAATTTGTGAAACCTTAAAAAGTGAAAAACAATGAAAACAGATAAAAGTGTATAGTATACCTACCTACAATAAATGACAAGAAGTGAAAAAAACTTAAATCAAATCACGAAAATTGACGAGGAAGAAGTAAGGTAAGTTCAGTGTAATCCTTTTTTATTTTTCTTATTTCATTATTTTACTGTGCTTGGCATGAGTTGAAATTTTACAAATTAACATTTATAAGACTACTGAAAACAAAATCAAAGGAATGACGATTATTTCAATTTGCGTTTTATTAGATATAGAGATGATTGCTTCTAAAATTTCAACTAACGGCATATACTGTTGAGAAAACATACCGAAAGAATAATAATCCACAGAATCCCACGCACAAGGCTTGCAGTCGTTGCTGATCTGGCGGCAGGCTTGCCATATTCATATAGGTACGTTTCAATGTTTTAAAAGAAAAATAATATATATTAGAATGTATGTTTCCTGTTTTCAGATAATGTCAACATATACATTGCCACCAACTTTCCGAAATTTACGAGGAACATGCAAGAAATTTGCAATTGAAGACTCCAAATCCGCATTTACGCTCGAAGTTAAAGACGCCAGCCACATCAACATTTTAAATACCAAATGGGGAAATAGTTGTAGTACCTAAATGGTGAGAAAATTAACCTAACCGGTTTTACGTTACTTTTGAAAATTTTAGATGCAATCCTACCTGGATTGTGATGATATAGATTATATCTACATAAAAATTACCAATTCTAATATTTTGTTTGGATGTAGCTTGTTCTTATTTTTCATTGCAAAATGAAGCACTCAAATGAAGTAAATTAATAGTTTTATAAAAAAAATTTAATACTCTTAATATTCTTTCAAACTATCTTAAAACCTAGATACCTGTAAAAATAAAACGGCAAAAAAAATAAAGAAACAATTATGTTACATAAGAGAGAGAGGACACAATGGACCCAACTGATGGTCTAAGTGAAGCTGTGGCAGACTGTCACAAGAGCACCCTTTTACCTACCTACCCTACATTAAAAGATATCTTCGATTTTTATTTCAACTTTCTTTACTGAAACTGGTAAAAAAAACTCTTTCCTTACCTTAGTTTCTAGGCTAACTTCGCATACAAATTACCTAATTTAGAACAAGATTACAAATTCTTATGGTAACATTGAAGGGTAAATTGACCCTAGGTTTAAGGTAAAATGCCTTAGGCAAGCTTGTATGCGGTTACCAAACACTAGGCTGATTTTACACAGACCTACAAAAATAAAATAGGTAAGATTAAGTAACATGTTAGGCTGAATTCAGCCTAGGTTTAAGGTAAAATGCATTAGGCATGCTTGTATACCATTACCAAAAACTATGCTGATTTGACACATGCTTAAAGAATTTGGATTACCTAAGGAATTTAAGGCAAGCTACCTTAGAACTAACCAAATTCAAAACGGCCTTAGGACTAAGCTAACTTATACCGCGATTTAGGCCAATTTTACACAAGTTTTTCTCTGGGTGTGCGATGCATTTGGGGACGTTCGGATTCCTAGTTTAGTAAGTCTGACAGCTGACTGACTAGATGTATTTAATTTCTTACTGGCTCAGAGTGCTCACGTGAGTAGTTTTTGCAGGTGACGTTTATGGAGGGGAAGCCGAAAAAATCTAGTCAAGAAAATCCTGCCTGCATACTCAGTTGACATTTCAAAGAGTCAAATTTAAAATAAAAGGTCTGTTTCCTTACTTTTGTAGTAAGAATGGAAAAGACAATTAAAATGGCAGTGGTGGGGATAAATTCTCTCATAGAGAGAGAAACTTACGAAAATGTTAGGGAACGCTTTTGTAGTAAACTATGAAAAATGACAGATATGACAGATAATTAATTCCATAAATTGCAGTGGTAAAGCATTAGTGAAAGCGACACTGCATTTAAAATAAAGTCGAGGAGATAGTGCCTTCGTACAGCGAGGAAGAATTTCGTCGTCACTTTCGAATATCAAGGAGTTTGTACAAAAGGCTAAGTGAACGATTCGAACAGCGTGCGAAACCTATAAGAATCTACGTTCTGACAAACGAATGACCAGTGAAAAGAATCTTTTGATTTTTTTTGTGGTTTGCTGGGCACGAAGCTTGTAGCTTTTTTTTTGTTTTAATTTTTTGTGTTTTCCCCAGTAGGGGCATTAACTCTTTGCAAAGGGAGAGAAGGAGTTTGGTGGGCGCTTCCAACCAATTATTTTTTTTGTTCTTCGTTTTCGACCCGACGACAGTCGTGGAAAAATTGTTCCTCGTTTTCCGACGACTGCGACATTGAGACCGCTTCTCCCTGACTCTGCGTAACCTCCTGTGTTATTTTTTGATCTCTGTATTTGGATCTTAAAGTAAAGCTCGAAATGGTTTTTATTTCATTTTCTCTAATGTCTACTAACCATTTTCAATACGATGGAATGTTCGGGGTGAACATTCAATATTTATTATATTATTATTATATTAATAGAACGCAAGAAATCAAAACAAATTCAATCGAATGTCTGAATATGACAAAAAATTTCAAATCAGCTGTTAATTGTTTGGTGACTGACAGCCCTTCAAATTTCTTACACTAAAAAATTTGTTGAGTAAAATTCGTAAGATTCTCAGTGGAGGGGTAATATATTGCTCTCTCGACGACGCTCTCTTTTACGAATTTTTCGAGTTAAGGAACTGCATTGAGTAAAAAATCGTAAAAATTCGTAAGATTTAAAAGTAAAGGAACAGACCTAAACAGAGTGGCCGGTGCTGAATTCGAAAACGTCAAAAAAGGGCCGGTGATAGAAAAAGGTGTCATTTCTGAAGCTATACTCTGCAAATTTAGAATGTTCGCACGAAATTTAGCAACCGTTAGTTCGCATAACACTAGGAATATAAAAGTGTTGTAATGGAGAACCGTCTTATATTTTAAACGTACTTATTTGGAAATAACAATTTTTTTTTAATTTAAAGAGGGCCCTTTCCAAATAAAAAGGATTTAAATAGCAAAAATTATGACAGTGTCAAATTTTGATTTTAGTCTAACAACCAGTGTTAGTATGTCATTGAAATTGTTTTTCTCTCGGACAGCTAATTTTTTCCCCATTTTTCTCTTTTGAACCTAGTCTAACTTCCATGTAGTTAATTTAAATAAAATAGTAAATTTTCAATACCTACTTTTATTAACAAAAAATAAAAAAAGGCAAAGAAATATTCTGTACTTCTTTTTATATTAGCTTCGTAAGCATAATAATTTTACACACTAGAAAGTCAAATTATCTGCACAATTCCGAAATATATTCGGCAATCATATATCTATGTGTCTTCCTAAATTTATATTCCTCGTCAATTTCCACCAAATCTATACCTGGCCATATGAAGACATCATTCACTCTCGGCACACATGTTCAGACATTCCCTACAAGCAATAAAACTGAAGTAGGAGAAATAAAATCACAAACGCAGAATTATTTGATATTTTTATATTTATTAAATATAATAATTATATTTTAAAGTTGTATTTGCAAAATCTTAACACAAAAAAAATAAAGTGCACGACTGGGTCGAACGAAACTTTCTCGATACTAGACAAAAGAAAACAAAATTCTCTTTTGGATATTCATCTCATATGGCAGTTATATAAAATAACAATATAAGTTTTTTAAGGGTAAAGCTCTCAGTAACTGGCAATGTCGGAAGCATCTAGTCCTAGTGTACTATTTTATAAGGTCTTACTCCTCACTCGATTTTTGAGTACAGGACAAGCGTACCTAGTAGCAGTTTCTGTTTTTGACCTAAGGATATGTTTTTCGTTTTGATTGGAATATGATTTATGTTTTCAATTATTGAAAGTATTGCTCGTGACAGACCCATATTTTTAGATAGATTGCGTAATTCAGGCATTTGTGAATTTGCATTAGTAGTTATAAATTGACGACGCTCGTGAGTGCGGTGCAAATGAAGTTTTTGTACAATTATCCAGACATATCTAACAGTTGCAAATATTGCAATGTTTAGTTGGAAAAATACTATTGCGTAACTATTAAACTGAAAACTGACTGTATGATATTGTTCCGGATATAAGAAATACTTCGTTTTTGACATTTTATCGAAATCGAAGATGGGGTTTTCGAGATATGAGCAGTTTCTAAAATTAGCGTTTTCGGTGTTTCGAATTGAAAATTAAGGACACAATAGTTTTGAAAACATCAATTTGACTATAAGTTTGCATTTTGGTCAAAATCGTTATTGTCGTTTTCCGGTAAACTGAAGAAAACTAAATTTTAAAAAATTCTTTCAAAAATCCATTGTACGATAATATTGAGAAAAACTGAGGTTACTATTAAGTTATGAAAGAACACATTACCTTAGAAATTAATTTTTATTACACTCGTATAGACCGTTTTCGAGATATGTCGAAATTTCAAAAATTCCGTTGTTCGAATTTTTAGCCAAAAACTGGGTAACCTTACCTACTGAAGCTTAAATATCAATTTTGGTTGAAATCGTTATAGCCGTTTTCAAAATTAAACTGGTACAAAAATTTTGTATGGGAAGTACCATTAATATTGAGGTTACCTTGCAAAAAAAAAACACCTCCCGAACTGTAAGCTCAAAAACTCTAAATCCGAGGTTTGAACAACGTAATCCGGTAAGCCGTTTAGGCTGTAGGCCCGTGGAAGGACGGACAGACGGACAGACGGACAGACCGGACAGAATTTTGTGACCCACTTTTTTGAGTTTCTCTATCATCGTAATATCAGAATTGATTAAAATCTCGAGTTCGAAATTTTGTACGAAACCAATATCTTTCTCTTATTACGTAATGTAAAAAAATGTAGGTAGGTATACAACATGGGAAATAAATAAATTAAGTAACACATTTACGTAAGCTCTACAAAGGCTCTAAGCGCAAGCTTTCGTGTTAAACTTACGCAGCAACGTTGCTTAAGTTCGAAAAATCTTTATAAATCAAATTTTCCTGCGTAAGGGCATCTTAGAGGGTGAAAAAATCAGACTCTACGTTGGGCTTATAAATAATAAAGAGAGACAACTAAATTGAATTCAATTTCACTAATACACACAACACGCCGTCGTCAAAATCAAAAGTTTACCCAGCGCAGCGACAAAACAAAAACAGCAGCTCTGTTGAAAACATAAGCAATGAAAATACCGGTGGAAGTTAGAAGTAGAAGTTCAAAATGTGTACGAAAGAGAAAACAAAAATCTGATACTCTTACCATCTTACGTGTTCCCACGAGTTTGTAACACTGCCAACAACGTTAACGCCGACAACAAGAATACAACAACAGTTCAAGTTGCCTAGTCAGCGCGTTCGGTTCGGATACCCAGTCCCGACAAATCTAGTTGACGTTTTACATAAACTAGATATCCGAACCGAACGTCCTCATTGATATGAAGTCTTAAAAGTGGTTCTGATTACCATATTTTATTACAAATTCTAAGACTCCAACCAACCAACTAATATTTTGCTGCAGACCTATAGATGTAAAAGTATGATTTCCCGATTAACTTTACATAGTTATGTGTAAAAGAAATCACTAAATCAGGTCAACAATGAATTTGAAGATTTAAGATATGGACTCACGCACTATTTTTCGCCTTATAGTAATCGTTATCGCTACGTTCAGGGCTATCGGCAATTCCGAGGGAAAAAATTCTCCTATCGCGAATTTATTTCCCCCGGAAATGTTCGAATGCATTGACAGATGTCAATTGTGATTTATTGAATTGTCAATTGAACTCATGTTTGGGAATATTTTGCAAATATTTGTTAGAAACCAATTAGTTTTGATAATTCCAGCAATTCTAAAGACGCGTTTTGAATTCCGTCGTGAATGCCATCAACGTCAGTGGGAAATTTTTGTTCGCGATACTAATTTATTCCGGGGGGAATTTTTTCCCTTTTTCTAAATTCATTTGCGATACCTATTTTGGCAAAAAATGGGAAATATTCCCGGGGGAAGCAAAAGTAAAGTACGATTTTCAGCACGTAATTACAAAATCTATTGCGAGTCTCGAGTTACGTGCTGAAAATCCTACTTTGCTCTGCTAAGATCGAACCTCAAAAAACAGCCCTAATGTCTAAAGCCCTAATTTCAATTTGTTCTTTGTGTGAAATCTAAAGGTTTGTCCAGACCAGTGAAACATTTGTTTAATAAATGTTTATTAAATGTTTATAAAATGTTTCCGATTTGCTTCAGAAACATTTCATAAATATTTATTCAACATCTCTTAAATGTTTCTTTCAGTCTGGACGCCGATGAAACATTTTTGAAACATTTATGAAATGTTTAATTTTTATCCATTTTTGCACTAAATAATGATGAACTCTAAAGCGGTAGAATTTTTAGCAGCGTGCTTCATTATCGTAAAAAAAAAATTTAAAAAATAAAAAGATAATTTAATTAAATGAATAGATAACTTCCTCATTACCTACTCCAAGATTTTTTTTGACATTTTAATTTTTATATTCACATAAATTCACAAAACAGCGCCTACTTTCTGCCTGGAAACATGTGAAACAAAAATTATTTCCCATCACGAATGGGAAACTGCGAAACATTTCATAAACATTTCATAAATGTTTCATTGGTGTCCAGACCAACGAAATATTTAATAAACATTTCATAAACATTTTTTTCTGTTATAAATGTTAATGAAATATTTATGAAACATTTATTATAAATGTTTATGATATGTTTCGTTGGTCTGGACACACCTTAATAAAGAGAGACTCTCACTCTTTCAGCTTACTTCCATAAGAGTAATAAAATGTTTTTATTTTTAATTTACATCAAACATCTAGCTTAATTTGCTTGCTGGTCGTAGGCTCTGGATTTAATATTTCTTGTGTCTATATTACTTCTGTTTCATCGATTCATAGTTCTCTATAACGCTCACCCTAATTTTCCAGTTCAAATGTTGAATTATGCCTCTCCCCAAATAAATATGCACAAACCATTGGCTTGAATATTGATCGGTAGAGTACTTTTCACAAGCAGTGACAAATTTTAAAATTCACATGTACCTACTCTTCCCATGATATTGATTTGCCAATTTATTGTTGTTGTTAACCAAAAATAATTATTGAATTTAAATATAACCGCCCCCTGACTGTTTTCAACCACTGGTTATAATAGCGCCATCTGACTGTCATTATATTTCGCTGTACCAGAGAAACACGTCGCACTGGATGCTACCATCCACTTTGACATTTCGGTGTTTTCATTTTCTTCATTTAAACCTCACATTTCCTGTGTTTTCTGTTTATTTTTAAGTGTTTGAGTGCATTTCAGTGATAATTTCGCAAAACCTACAGCAAATTTGTACATAATGTCTACGACCGATGTATTGAATTTGAATAAATCGCAAATGTTCGAAAAGATACGCTCCAATCTGCCAATCAATTCGGGGCGAACACAGAACTTATTAGAGTGCAAAGATGATCTACTATACGCCTGGAACTCCTCCGAATTATGCCTTCTGGCCATAAACTGGAGAGCAGCAATGTTGAAAGGATTCACGGAGATTAAGCATCAGGTAATTCCGTAAAAAGTTGTTGCCACTATCGATTTTTTCAGCTGCCTTCTGCCCTCATGTGTATGTGTATTGTATTCTCCCGTCTCCCTGTGTAACGTGTACTCGCTGTCTATAAAATCCCGCCAAGAATATCAACTGAAGAGTTTTGCGATAAAACTTTTATGAAAAACTGAGCACCTATTTGGAGCAATCTTGCATGAGTAATGACTCTCTAGAGTGCAGTTGCTTTTCCACTTTTATTGCTTCTTGCTTATGTAGTTTGCATTTTTCGACACAGTTCAATGAAATGACACTTTAAACGATGTTTCCATAGTAGCTTGCTATAGTGCTACTATTGTATTTGCACAATTTCCTGTCTTAAAAAAGCAAAACAATGATTATGTGCTGACAATGGTAGTCCCTTAGGGTGCAATACTGCGCTGAACCTTTGTAATTGGTTTCATAAGACACTTCAAACAACTGGACAAAGCAACCGTTCCTGCACTGCACAGTAAATGATTCAGATAACGAATGTTGACACAACGAAAGAGAATACCTAATATGCAACTGGCTCCGTATTCAATCGATTGCAGTAACCTGCAGCAAAAAGTCCGCTTTTTTCCATCTCTGGTCTCAAGTTATTGACTGAATGTAGGAAGCAAAAGCACTGCCAGCTTGTAACAAAAGCAAAAAATCAGATCATACTCAGGTGAATAGTTGATGATTAATATTACTCTGGTCACAGGTACAATGAAAGTATCTCCGCTTGTTTCGTTGAAATATTTTTTACTCTCTCTCCCTCGCTTTGTCCCCTTGATGAAGATACGGCCGGCGTAGCCTCAAGGATATAGACTCTTTGGACAAAAAGATATGCTATTATTTATTCATTTCCCTCGTTACTCGGTGGATGCAGTCAGCCAACCTGAATCCTGAATTGTAGATGGCCAGTGAATTGTGGATATGAAATAAACGCGGCGGTGGAGGAGGACACAAATCATCGTTAATTTGGTGTGGCCTTACATATTGCTTTGTGCTGTTTGTACCGGGCAGGTCGAATGTTTACTTGCGCCTCAGGATATTTAGCTAATCTAAAGAAAAGAAATCTTCAATTTCTCTTTTATCCCCATTATAAGCGGACGACCAATGAAAGAGCTTCAATTTGTTTACCTTTACGAGCAGAATTTTGTCATAAATATTTAAAAATGAAATAAAGCAACCACACGCGGAATTGCTTACTGTAAATTATTTCAAAGATGAAAAACCATTCAATTTCTGTCAATATATCTTTGTTGTTATATTGTGAGGTTTAGAAAGGGTTGAAATTTATTGGAGGCTTTCACGCACCCTCTTCTGAAGATCTGCAGAATCAAAATTTAGTTTGATTAGAATAGAACACTTTATGGGATCAGTGTTATGCCTAAAAGGTCTTCCTAAAATCAACATTTGCGTGTTGTGTATTGTATAGGATGAAATTGACCTACTCATGGATTTTCATTGATCCAAATGTTTTCATTACAATTTGACTTGGTCGCGTTTTTAAGACAGCTCGGTGTACATGTACTATGTAAATTGCAACACTTCGTCAACGAAAAAAGGAAGGCGCGTAAGAAATGGCAACAGAGTCGAGCTCCGCAACATAAAGCACATTTGAATTATTTGTGCAATTTGTTGAAGACAGTTATTAAGGATTTTAAAAATCGTGCGATAGGTTCTTACCTGAAAAGCTTACGTTTTTGCCGCTCATCTAGAAGAAACTTTTAAACCGTACGATGGCCAAGCGATCTACGACAATACTAATAGGACGGAACTACAACCTGACGAATCAACACTCACTATAGTGCAACGCTAAGTGAACTAAAACGTGAAATCGAATCCCTAAAACCTAAGAAAGCTTCTGGTTATGATTTGATCACCGGAGAAGTTCTGAAAGTTCTACCAAGGAAAGCATCAATTAAGCTTCTTCATATTATAAATGCCGCACTTAGACTAAATGGAAAGTCGCGGAGGTCATAATGGTTTTAAAACCAGGAAAACCGCCAAATGAAGTAAAATCGTATAGACCGATTTCCCTTCTACCAGTCATTTCCAAAGTCTTCGAGAGAATATTGCTTAGGCGCCTACAGCCGGTTATTGAAAACAATAATCTTATCCCTGACCACCAGTTTGGGTTCAGAACCAAGCATTCGACGATTGACCAAGTACATAGAACTACTGACGTAATCGAGAAAGCATTTGAAGAAAAAAAGATTTGCTCAAGCGTGTTCCTTGACGTCTCACAAGCCTTTGATAAGGTGTGGCACGACGGCTTGAAATTTAAATTACGACAAGTTCTCCCCGCAAGCCCATATGATGTTCTAGAATCATATCTCGGGAATAGACTCTTCCGGGTTAGAAATGGAAACGAATACTCGAAGCTAAAAGAAATTTCGGCCGGGGTACCGCAAGGAAGCGTCCTTGGTCCGCTTCTCTATTTGTTATATACTCGCGATATTCCAAGGGAAGATGGCACTACCCTTGCTACGTTCGCCGACGACACAGCTATCCTAGCAGTAGGTAATACAATCGAAGAAACGACTACAAAACTGCAAACCGCAGTGAATAAGATAAATGAATGGACAAGGAACTGGCGGATCGCCTTAAATGAAACTAAATCTGTACATGTGAGTTTCACCTATAAGAAAACTAATGACTTGACAATTTTTCTAAACTTGGCCCGAATACCCTTTGCAAACGAGGCCAAATACCTGGAAATGACAATCGACGCAAAGCTGAAATGGAGTTCGCACGTGAAAATGAAACGTAAAGAACTCGATATCAAATATAGAGAAATGTACTGGTTACTCGGGAAACATTCCCAGCTCAGTACTGAGAACAAACTGCTTTTATACAAGCAAGTGCTAAAGCCGGTGTGGACCTACGGTATACAACTTTGGGGTTGTACCAAGAAAACAAATGTCAATATTCTACAAACTTTTCAAAATAAAGTTCTTAGAGAAATTGTACAAGCACCATGGTATATTATATTAGAAACGACGATATCCATAGGGATCTCGGAATTCCAACAATCGAAGCTGAAACTAGAAGCTTCGCGAGAAAGCATAGAAACCGACTAATCGGACATATCAACAATACAGTCCGACAAATCTTGGACGAGAGCAATTTATTGCGCCGACTACAAAGAACGAAACCGTTCGACTTGGCAAGATAAGATTAACCGCGTCTAATTTGCGGAACACGCAGGATCTTTCATTGGAAAGTAACCTGTCAAAAGTTGTTATCTAATGATAAGTTGCTTGATAAGTTGTATCGTAGTTGCAGTATCTAACAATCTTTAGAAGGGTGGTGTTTTTAGTCAGTAAAAATCTGACACTACTATGAGAACGCGCTTGCTATTCTCATAGTATCTTTGGAAGATTTTCACCTACCCTCGGAAAAAAAACATCGAATTTTAGTGTGCCTGGTATGGAAAGAAGTGCAATTTTGTCCTTAAAATCCTCCACTTTCCAAAGTCGATGGTTTAAAGTGAAGCGTTTAGATTTAGATGAAGGGGTTAAGTGGCATTTTTAAAAATTTTGTGTTTTTTTTTCACTAATGCAAATTTTATATGACAATTTAAATTTCTGAGCAATCCCCTTGTCTCTACTCTATATAGTTTTTGATATGGCCCCTTTTAAATGTGGTATAAAGGTGGTAAATGCAAAAGAAAAGTGAAGGATGTAGTGGAAGAGGGTGTTAAAATCACTTAACTCCTTAAAGCATTGCAAAGGCAAAATCAAAATTAAATTTTTGGGCATAAAGGAGTTAAATGATTGATTTACCTCCTTTATGCAACTTTCACCTTCAGCTTTTTACCTCAGTTTTTATTCAATGCTTTTTATTTACAGCCTTTAAAATGAAGCAGATTTGGTACTGTTACGCTTTTATAACATATAATTTCTAACATTAGCCCTGTTTTTTTGAGCTTCGTTCTCAGCAAAGCAAAGTAAAGTAGGATTTTTAGCACGCAATTACAACAACTACGCTCTACTTGACACTTCGACGACTCACACTAGGTATTCATTCCCAGCAAGATTCACTTGGGAGTAAATGTATACTTCTGAACACCAGGGGGAGAACATTTTTGTTGAACTCCTTGTATAATATGAATCTGTTCGCAAAGTTTCTCTATTTACAGTACGTACTATTCGTTGGTTGTGATTGGTGGAAATTCATAAAGATATGCATAAGTGAACTAATTTTCAAAATAACAAATAAATATAAGGGCTTTTATTAAAATATGCAATAAATTATTTTTTATGTAAGCTGCAAATATTGTTTTAGAAAAATATACATTATTAAACTTGTAATCGTAAGATATTAGTGTATTAATAATTGAGATATATATTTTTATATTTTTTAAACCCCAAAATATGAGGAAGGATCAATATCCATTGGAAAATTTTATGCAAAAAAATTGTATTTCTTTGACTGACAAAAGTTACTTCTTGTGATGTGCCCAATCATGTTGTATCATGCTACCTACTGAACAGGCCCACACTGCCACCTTTTTTGATAAAACCTACTGTTCAGAAAGCTGCTGGGAATCGTTTAAGTGCACATTTTCCTACTTTACTTTGCTTTGCTGAGATTGAAGCTCAAAAAAACAAGCCTATTATAAGGTGCTTTTATTGTTCAATATTACAGTAAGTACCTACATATGTATATGACGGATATAAGAAATTTCCAAAGAATTTTACTGTACTATTTTTTTATTTTTTTTTTTTTTTTTATTTTTTTGAAGTTCAAGCTCTTTGGTTATACTGTCACATTTCTTTAAAGAAATTTTGATAAATCTTCAATTTTTGGTGCAATTTTTAATTTGGGTGAACAACTGTGTAAATTTTTAAAAGTATGGAAAGAGGAAAATTGATTTACAAAGTTTTCAAGGAAAATGAAGAAAAAAAGAAAAGATCTACCCAAGTTGGGGGTAAGTAAAGAAAAATTACGTTCGTTGTCTGAAAAAGTATGTATGTAAAATATTTTATAGAATCTATAAAGAATACAACTGGCATACATTTTGTAAGCGATGAGCACGATCCTTCAATAGATGAAGGACCTGATTATGCAGAACTCAGCGATACTGAGCTGGATTTTTCAGCAAGTGATGACGACGAATATATTCCAGATTGCTCGGAAAGTGATGGAGACAGCGACACACCTCGAAAAATAAAGAAATGCCATCAACAGCATTTGGAAGCCGCATCTTTAGCACAAACCACAGCAACAGCAGTAGCTATATTACATGAGACTCCAGTACAAATATTTAAAACAAATAAAGCAACTTTGACTCAAGGCAAAACAAAGGGTAAAGGATCATTCACATGAGAGCGACCAACTACCTACGAACGAACGAATATTCGCAAGTTTTGAAAGTTCATTCACATGATACATTTAATTTGGTCGCAGAAACCCGCGAATCCAATGACAGTCGCCGTTATTTGTCTCTATAACATTTTGAGTTTGAGGTTAAGTTCGAACGAATGCTTTATTCGTTAGTTTGTGGAACGCGAATTGAATGATGTGGATTGTGAATAAACTTTGACAATTCGCGCCAAGGGTGTATTCGTTCGCGGCAAAAAGTTTGCAATTCGAAATTTCGTTATTTCAACTGTTTATTAACATGTTTCTTAATATATTTTGATGGGATAATTAACTATCCTCCTCTTGGAATAGTAAAATGTACAATTATCTGTTCATAAATACATCAAAAGTGGTTTGTTCGCATTTCAGCAATTCGTTCGCTCGCTCTCATGTGAATAGTCCTTAAGTGCAGTCCTAAAAAAAATCACCAAAAAAGGTCAATAAACGACTTAGAAATCCACAAAAATGGAAGCGGCGAGCTAACGCTTTGATGAGAGAACAAGGCAAGGAGTACACAACAACAAAAGGAGTACTCGTTGAAGAGAAACATATTATTTCGGGAAACTTATGTGGGAGTGAAAATTGCCGCTTCTCCTGTTCACAAAACATTAGTAACGATAACAGAAACGAACTCTTATCAAGTTTTTATAAGCTAGATATAAATTCAAAAAATGCTGTGCTTTTTAAAAGTATCCTACGAAAGCCTATAAGCCGAAAAAAATTAAATGCTGCTAAGGAAAGGAATTTTTCGTATGAATATATTGTTGTCATTAGTGGAAAGAGTGTAAGGGTATGTAAAGCTGCAATGTGTTCAAATAGGGAAGAAAAAAATCGACGTTATACAAAATAAGATAAAAACCTGTGAGTTTGCACCATCTTTGGATAAAAGAGGAAAGTATTCAAGCCGCCCAAACAAAACTCCAGATGAAGTAGAAGAGTTCGTTATTAAACACATCGATCAATTTCCAGCTGAAGAATCCCACTATTCACGTCATAAGAACCCACATAAGCTTTACCTTTCACCTCTGCTCAATATTAAAAAAATGTATAAGCTCTTCATTCAAAAGTGCACCCAGGAGGAAAAAAATGCGAGCTATTTTGTTAACGAGTCTTATTTTAGAACCATTTTCAACACGAAATTCAATTATTTATCTTTCCGACATCCTAGAAGCGACACTAGTAGCACGTGTGACGCAGGTAAAAACTCTACAAAACATCGAATTAGCTACACGTCCGCCTTTGAAAATCAAAGAATCGATCGCGAAAAAGCTCGCTCTGATCCAAATGTGTGCTATATAACTTTTGATCTACAGCAAACCATGCCCTTGCCAAAATTAACAACATCAAAAGCTTTTTATATGAGACAGATGTGGTTCTACAACTTGGGAATTCATGTAATTACTTCCGATGTGGAAATGTCTTATATGCTAACATGGATGGAAGATATAGCTGACCGAGGAAGCACCGAGGTAATGAGTGCACTTTTGACTTTTTTTCAACAATGCGAATTTGTCAAGAGCAGAAGGATTCTTAAAGCCTGGACGGATTCATGCCCTGGACAAAACAAAAACTTTTTCCTAATATGTGTGTATCAAGTTCTGGGGTGGAATCCCGTAAGGCGATAGTTGATAGTCGCTTTTGTGATAGTCAAATACGACAGTCACATCATTCTGCTTCTACGTAAGGTGATCGCAAAATAACTATAAAAATTTGGCATCACTTCATCATTTTGAAACAAAATATTAGCTGTCGGTTATTATTTGAATGATAACTGACAATTTCCTGGGAAAATATTATTATTTATTTTGAAAAAAAAAAAAAAACCTACAACCATACAGTGTATGCTATGCCTGCCTTTTAGGACTACACAAAAATTGTATCTACAGGTATAATGGTATGTAAACACATTACCTATAATGTTCATAATATTACCTCCAGGTATTTTGTACTCTGGGAAGAAAAATTCTTTGGTTGATTCCAAAGGTACAAATTTTATCGTAGTTGGGCCTAGTTGCAATCGCATTTTTCTAATGACTCGGGCTGTTATTTCAGCTACAGTACTTTGACCCATTGGTGCAGCCCAGTCAGCTGGTTACTTGCTTTTGGTAGCCGCCGCCTCCGAGAAGGTTTAACGTAATTTATCTGAAAATGATACATAAATAGGTGTCACACGAAAACGATCGCAAAAAAACGATAGTCACAGTGATAATCACCTTACGTAGAGCAAAAAATGTGATTGCGACTATCAACTATCGCAAATCGCCTTTCAGAATTCCACCCCTGATATATTACTTGACTATTTCGATATCATCGATCATAAATTTCCGGAAGTTGGGCACACCTACTTAGATAGTGATCGGGATTTCGGGAGAATTGAAAAGGAGTTACGAAAACATGAAACAATATATACCGCGGAGCGGTAGGTACAGAGAAATCATAAGAGGCTCAAGCAAAGGAAATACTGTCGTCGTTAACATGGAAAACCATTTTCGCTCTCTCGCAGACTTACAGGCAAAACTTAATGTTCGTAACTCTACAAAAAACGTTTTGATGGACAAAATCAATTTTAGAGACAGTGTTAAGTGGATACGAGTACTTAAATATGGATCATATCTATAAAAGGAATGTTATGAAGAAGAAACTCTGTTCAATGAAGTTCTGATAGCTAGGTCAAGCAAATTCCTGACAAAACCCTCGACTTTTTTCCAAGAGAAAGAAAAACCAAGGAACTTTCAAGTGAAAAAATTAAGAATTTGAAAGATCAAATGCAATTCATTCCCTTGGAGCATCATTCGTTCTACGAAAAAGCACTTTCAACGATTTATAATGCTGAAAAAAAAAAACAAAAACTAAAATAAAAGGTTCAACTAAAAATGTCACTTAACCCCTATGTAAATTTAATAATTCACTTGTGAAAAGAAATTCTGTGGAAAAAGGAGTTAAGTGCCATTTTTCACAAATTATTAAGAAAAAGTATGTAATAAAATTATTTTTATTAAATGAAGTACTTATATTTTGAAAGGCTGTTATGTTTTTTATTCTTTTTCGTGTGCAACAAGTTTCAGTTACTATCACAAAAAAAGTTCGGTTCAAAATACTTTAAACCCTTATATCTCGAATCTTTAGGAACGTATGTAACTTAACCCCTTCTTCATCTTCTAAACGCTTCAAGTGTTTTGTTATTATTATTATTATGCCCACGCCTTCACAACGCGAGTGAGGCGGACCTTTTATTTATTTAATAGTAAGTAAACATTGCAGCTGTGGTCTGCGACCTCTGTCTAGTTAATTATGGGTAACAGTGCCTGACTTTGGCATCCCTTTGGCGTTCTCTCGCTGCATTTTTTCGGAAATCTTGCCGCATTCAGTAAGTTCAAATTAGATCCCATATTAAAATACATTCTATAATAAAAAAAAAGATACATACCGCTCTGTTGTCAACATGCGTAGAGTGAAAAGAACACGCAAGTCTTTCCTTCATGATTTATGTAATTGAATTGACCATTGTCCTTAAGATTTGTGCCTTACCACCCTGTTGGCATGTTCAATATGTTGGGTCTTGGGTTGTGTCCTTGTGGAACATTTTCCTGCTAATAGTTTACAAATGAGAAGGGTCAGCAGCTGCAAAAGGTCGTCTGGGACAGTTTTCCGAAATAGAAAAGGGGTTGAACACGATGTTAATCGGTAGTCAATGATACCGGGGGGGCGTGAGTAAACGCTCTGACAACCTGACCTGTTGAATAACAAAGGGTTCGTAAGAGACAACTGGACGGGGTCCCCCCGTTTAGCCTTCGACGTTCGCTCTTTGTCTGAGGAATTTTCCAATTTTGATTTGAAGAAAACAATAATAATCGGCATTCCGTGCATGCCTCGCAGCATAATACACTTTAGACACACTTTCAACGCAAACATCTTCGAGGATTACCTATGATTTATGCAAAAGGATGACAAATCCACATCGGAGTACACCGCACAGACATTCCATGAGTACTTTACACACATATATCACTCTCAAGCAGTATACGGTATACCACGTCTCGAGCACAGCAAAGGAAATGATTATTTTTCTCAATGATATTGGTAAGATGACAAAAAAGGGCAAGTGGCAGATGATCCAATAAGCAGAGGCGCAGCGACACATAGAAGAACATTTCGTACAATTCTGTCGAAACCGAACATAAGGGATGGAAGATGATATAATATGACATAATATGTTTATGAATGCAATCGGTGATTTATGAAGGTTGCCAAAAATACGCATATCCTTCTGATTTATGGTTCGCCCCCTCGTGCAAATCCACTCCAATTGTGGAAAAAAAAAGGATATTTGCGGTTTTCCGTTTCGAATTTGATTTATCTACTCTCTGTGCTGTAATGGGAGTATGTGAGGTGCGGGGAATACTTGCCACTCAATAGTGGTGTCATTGGTGCGACAGCCTCGCCCATGTCATATGTTGATATGCATGGAGTCAATTAATTAATGGCATCTCTCATAACACACATAAACAGTAAGGACCTGCACAACAAACTAATTAAAAGTCAAAGTTTCAGTGTGGCATACACACCTTGATTTTGAGTATTCTATGTCATCCCATGGGTAATAATGATGGGTGGAGCTGTTGCCGTAGGGTAGGCGTCAAGCTATCTATAGGCTCATCATTGGGGGTCATGTACACACTGTCCTTTTGTCAGTAATTTATTCATTTGTTCATTAGTCGCGCAGTTGATTAATCAATTAATTGCAATAAAAAGAAGGACATGAATTGTTGTTACTCATATTTTGTGAGTATGTTTTTTGTTAGGCTTGGCCTGGCCCTTTTGGTTTTATTCACACACACAGGCTGACTAATTACCGCCATATATACGTTTTTCGCTATTTATTTCTAACTTGTGGATGATCAATTAGGAATTACCTGCTGTCTGCTGATGTCGCTTTATGGTTGATGACTTTATTGTCATTTAGTAGTGGGATAGCTGCGTAGTAATTGAAAAAAAAAAAAAGTGGGCGCAGTAGCTGTCGTCCGTCCCATAGCAGTTTTTTCCTTGTACAATGTTTCTATTTCGACTTTTCTGCACTGAAATTGTTGTAACTTTTAGGCCCATTTTATTCACTGGAAGTTGAACACAACTCGGGGAGTTTTCCATATAAAAACCCCCAAGTTGTGTTCAACTTCGAGTGAATAAAATGGGCCTAAATCTGCTAAAAAGCGATTGCCTTTAGCAAAAGGAGAGTTGGAATAAAAATTGTAATTTTTATAATTTTTGTAATTTTTATAATTTTTATGACGAAAAAAGTATAAACAAGTCACTGGGGTTTCGATTTTTTAAATGGTTCATACATAATTTAAAAAGTCGAAACCCCAGCGACGTTGTTTATACACCCAAGTAACTTTAGGCTAAAAAGGTATTATGATAAGATCTGTAAGGAGCTGAAAATTGATATACCTCTTCAAAGAGATACTTTTTATCGTAATAACTCTAAAAAAGAATGGCAGGTTGTCAACGACATTTTGAACAAAACTAAACCTAACGTGGATATCGCAGTTTCAAATACTAATAACACCATTATATCTGAGCTGAAGTTGCCACTGTGTTTAATGACTATTTTGCCAATGTAACAAAGTCTATTCGTGACTCCACTCTTAATAATGATTCTGTTTGTGTATGTGAGAGCCCTCTTACTCATGAGTCATGACCCTTTCGAAAGACAAAGTTTTTTCTTTAAATGTTTTTCTTCATTTGAAATACACACCTACATACAGTCTCCTAAAGCATCTAATTCAACTACATGTGATCAAATTTCAAGCAACGTTTTGAAAAAGATATCTCTTCTTGTTTCAGATGTATTATGTCATATCTTCAATATAAGTATACAAAAGGGTATTTTTCCAGACTCACTAAAAACAGCTGTAGTAATTCCACTACATAAAAAAGGGGATACAATGTCTTTGAACAATTACCGTCCAATATCCCTTTTATCAGTCTTTTCAAAAGTCTTCGAGAAGGGGGTCAAATCAAGAATGCTGTCTTACCTAAATAAAACAAGTTTCTTCAGTGATTCGCAGTGGCAAATCCACTGAAGATGCCTTATTAAAGCTGTGCGGTGAAATATATAATAGTCTAAATGAATCTGATATCCCTGCTTCCCTGTTCATTGACATCACCAAAGCTTTTGACATGGTTGATCATAAGATATTGCTTAGTAAACTTTATAACGCAGGTTTCAGAGGTTTTATCCATGACTGGTTTACTACTTATTTAGAAAATCGTAGTCAGAGAGTTAGGATTCGAAATTGTTTGAGTGAAAAAGTCCCCATCAACATAGGTGTGCCACAAGGATCTGTTTTAGGTCCAATTTTCTTCTTAATTTTTGTAAATTCGCTTTTCATTCAACCTTTCAAAGGTAAACTTACAGCATTTGCCGATGACACCGCCTTGTCTTATCACGGTAAGTGTTATTTCAACATTTTTTTTTGGATGTTAATTATGACCTAGATATAATGAGGAGATGGTTCACACTTCACAAATTGATCATAAGCAATAAAACAAAGTTCATGCTTTTTAACATAATGGGTAAAATCTGTGAAGATATGCCTTTACACTACCATTCATCCAATTGCAATAGATTCCGATTAGTTAATTCCTGTACACATGATAACAATATACCCACTTTTGATTTCCATGCACGTTGCTCTGCTGACTGCTTTAAAATCGAACGTGTAGACAGCTTTAAGTACTTAGGTATTACTTTGCTGTTAGGCATTTTTACCATCTTAGTCTATATTGCAGTTTGCCTATCTCAAAGCTAGTCTATAACGGTCTACTTAAATCTAAACTCCAGTATGGTATAGCATCAGCGATGGCGAACCAATGGCACGCGTGCCATTAGTGGCACGCGACGCAATATTATTGGCACTTCACCAATTGAGAAATCCGAATGCACCTTTGAGCGCCAGCATTAGCTATAGCCGTCTACACCGAGCAAAGTTCTTTCCTGTTTTGCCTCTCATTCGATCCAAATTCTGTAATTTTTAAATTCTCTTTTTGGCTTCTCCGGGGTTTGTAGGCGGTGCTTAAAATGACAAATAAGTTAGTTTCATTCAAATTAATTAATATGTTTACAAATGAAATGCTGAGCAGTGTAAAATTATTTATTTTTGTTAATAGTAGTCACTACAAAACTAGATCAATGTTCTATGATGGCACGCCAAAATCACTTCAAATTATTTATGTTTTTAAAATGGCACGAAGCTCTCAAAAGGTTCGCCATCCCTATATAGCTATACTATAGCTTGTTGGGGTGGTACACATTCCAATAAAATAGAGCCTCTGCTAATCAAACAAAAACATGCTGTCCGTATCTTATGCAGGGTTAATCGTCAAACTCATAGTTTTGAGCTGTTTAAAAGTCTTGGTTTTTTACCTTTAAGACATTTGTACTGTTATCTACTATATAAAAATAAGTCGGGTTTTCCTTCCTGACGATATAACTCCAGAACGGCTCAACCGATTTGAATGATTTTTATTTTGTTTTGTTCGTCTTAAATCCGGGATGGTTTATGAAAAAGAAAAGTCGGAAAATTCTCAACAGTTGGCGTTGTAGGCACATATTTCATTTTTCATGGGGAAATGCACTTTGAAAAAAATATAAACTGGATAGAAATCGAGTAGTTTCAAATACAAAAAAAAATATTTTAAATTTTAAAAGCAATTGTTGTTGTCAATTATTTTAATGATTTTCCAAGCAAATTGTTGTTGTCAAAAATTTTGAAATTTCTTTTTTAATATACGATATAGCTAGCTACCTAATAAGTTTGTTTATGTTTACTATGTTACATTAAGTACCTTTTTGAAATGAAGTAGATACTTTGATTTGTTTGTATCCATCATTTTTGTTAGGGAAGTACCTATTTTCAATATCCTTGCATTTGAATATGTGGGTAAGTTCAAATGGAGGGGTGATTGAGATGACGAGGACAATGATGACAGGCAACAGGAGTTGCTGAGCGTTTTGAGTGTGCACGAAGGGGTTGTTACGAAAAATGAATGAGTAAAAATCATGGTACTATGCTCATTCGTGAGTAGGGTTATGGGGAGGGAAGCTCAAAGCTACCATAACACCTTCGGTACCGGTGTGGAGAGTGAAGGGAGAAGGCTTACCAACCAAGTTGATAGGTGTGGTTAGTTTTCTTCTAGGCTGTTAAAGTTACAAATATGTATTTCTTTTAGAGTTAGTGTTTATTGATGGCAAATAAAGTGCACAGTTGGGCATGATATCACATAATCGTCCAATACACGATGCATTCAACCACGAATTGCAAAGAGAACAACAAAACAATGCGATACTGTAGCAATAGCCGAAGCAGTTCGTAAAAACGTTCTGCAATTGAATCGACAACAAATGATTGCGTATGACTCTTTGATGGAAGCTGTGAACAAAAGAACTGGTAGCATTTACTTTCTGGGTGCTCCCGGAGGTACTGCCAAAACGTTCTTAATTTCGTTGCTCTGGCATTGGCTTCATCTGGAATAACAGCAACTTTGTTAGAAGGCTACCGAACTGCACATTCAGCATTGATATTGCTACTGAACATGCAAATCAACCAGACACATTCTTGAAAAATCGAAGAAAAAATACGAAGATTTTATAATGATGCAAATTGATCGATTGGGTCGAATGTACGATGGCCCCACAAAAGGTCAATGGTGGCGGTGGTGAAAGATCTTCGTGAAAGATCTTCGTGTCTATAAAAACATTTTTTGAATAGCCATGGTTATATTATCCGGTGATTTTCAGGAGACTCTTCCAGTTATTCCCACGATCAATTGCAGCTGACGAACTAAATGCGTGCTTGAAAGCATCAAATTTGTGGCTTCATGTCAAGACACTCCGATTGACGAGATCAAACTGCAGATGTGTTTTCGAAGCAATTGTTGGACATTGGTAATGGAAAGATTGCAGTTGATATCTCGACCGGACTTATATCACTTTGCTCACTGATTTCTGCCACATGACCGATTCTAAGGAAGAGCTCATTCGAAGTGTTTTTCCGGGCATACCGCAGAATATAGCGGAGAAGATGTGTTGATTCCACGCATCCCGATGATTCCAACGGACTTACCATTCGAATTCAAACGACTGCAATTTTTTACTACAAATCTTTGCATTGAATGTTAATATCATCTATTTTACAGGAAAATAAAAGGCATTGAATTAATTTGAATTACTAACAAAATTTATTTAATCACCAAACTAAGTTTAAATCGAAAAAAAAGCTTCAAATAGATAAAAATTAGGTGGTACGAAGTTCACCAGGTCAGCCAACACCAGATGAACCGCATCAATTTTTGCAAATATATTTCATTTCGTCGATGTTGGATCAGTTGAATGTGCGGTGCAATATACAGGGAACACAACAGTTAAAGAGACGAATTATTGAACAGTTGCAAGCATTTTTTCATTTAGAAAATCATTGTTTTTCACATGGGCAGCTATACGTTGCGTATTCACGAGTTGGGAAACCATCCGCTTTATTTGTGTTAACGTCAGACCAAAAAACAAAAAATGTGGTTTACCAAAGAGCACTTCAACGAAACGGATAATTTGCGGACACGTATAACGCTTTGATGCAGTAATTACTTTGGATTCACTTTCATTTTTTACTTAGAGAAGTTCAACTAAATTACACTTCACTTTTGTAATCGAAATTAATTCATTACTGTTGTGAAATGAAATAAAATTTTCCATTTTCAAATACAAGAAAAAAATAATAATTTTTCTTCATCTTTTAATCCTCAAACGAAATGTTACAAAAAACGAAGCCATCTGGTGGCGAAACGGAGTTCGCCGGGTTTGCTAGTAAGGTTTTAAAAATATTTTTTGAAAATTCCGGCTGTAACTCCTCAAGGGTTTACGATAGTCAAAATTTACGTATTAACACCAGAAATTTCGTCAATGTACCCACTATAAGAAGATCGCATTTTTCTCGCTTTTATATTGTTACTGCGTCCCGTTTATTTAACAAATTGCCTTGTAATCTAAGATGCCAACGAGTTAAATCTGTTTTTCTTAAAAATGTTAAGTTTTGGCTTTTTTCTTTAAACCATGATATTATTGGTGACTTGCTGATTCCTTTGGTTTAATTTTTCTCTTTTTGTTACTGAATATCTTTTTTCTAAATTAAAAAAAAAAAAAAAAAACATTTTTGTACTCAATATTATTTTTTTTTTATTTTTTTCATCTTTAATGAGTTGTTCTCCTCTCTGCATTTTATCGCATCCCCATCGATAAACTAATACTTGTTTGTTAACTACGATTCGTACATTCGCCTCTTGTCAGATTTCTGACAACAGAACGTATGTAACTATTTCACTTTTAAGCTAAAAGCTGTATTCTTTTAAAAAATCTTTTTTGTTAACTTTGATTTATTTTTTGTATAGCTTTAAGTTTTTTTGAATGAAATAAAGATATATAATAATAATAAATACCTTTTTCGCCAAAATTATGCAACGGCAGCAGCTATGCCAAGAAATTCCAGACAATTTAAACTTTTACAGATGAAATTTAAAAATAAGTCCTCTTCAAACCGTCCTCAAAACTAATTTATATCCCTTTTGAACTGAAAGGTATTGTAATGGGGTCTTAATACCATAAATAATTGCATTCAATTAACTATGCCGCCGAAGTATATGCATCGGGCATTACTCTGCACAAACATTAAGGGATAAAAAGGATGCCTGATTAAGGACGCAATGACAGGGAAGAAAAATTTAATAGTTTTCAATTAGGAATCTGCCGTCGCCCTTTTCTATCTTATATCACATTTTTCTTTTCCCAATGAGCTGATTACACAAGTCACTCCTTGTCCTCCATATCTCGCCTATGCGTTTACTTACCCATGCTTGAGTTGTTGGACGAAAGATGGTACCAATGAAGTCACGATTTGCAGTCTCGATTTTTTTCTCCTTAATTTCGCTTAATTTGAAAAAAAAGTACGGAAAGAGGACTAAACAAGAAGCGTAAAATTTATTTTATTTTTTATCTAATGGGAAATCGTGACAGTCGCGTAGATCTTCTCGCATACAGCGGTGACATTCTATTCACTGTCTATGACGGCGCTAAGTGAAATTCCAATTGGAATTAAATGAGCAGGCATTAAGAAAGAAAGAATAAATGCTCCAAATTTTTTCTTCAGATCTGGGGGTTATGGAATGGGAGTGGTAATTTGCAAAAAAAAACATGCATAATATTTAACTGTTAAATAATAAATGTATTTGTTGGAATTGATGCTTAAAATAGTAGCTACACATATTAGGGTGGAGCGGTTTTTTTTTTTTAATATTTTTTTTTTCCTGTGTTATAAATTGTTGACCCATGATCTTAAATGTATAAATTCCAAATTTGAGTCTTCTACGTCAACATCTTCAGGTGGCGCACTAGACTTGAACTTTCAAGTACACTAGTCGGCATAAGTATTTTGACGAAACCATTTTCTGGCTATTGGATGAAGCTTAGCTTAGCTTAGTAACGTTAAATAGCGAAAATGATGCGCAAAAGAAAGAATATATTTTTAGATCTATGCTTGCCAAATTTTGTTCCGTTTGCCTTTTCCATTCTCTTTCTGCTGATAAGAATTCATGGAGACATCAAATTTTTGCGCGGCATAAGTATTTTGACGGAACCTTTGAGTAAATATGTTCGCATTTTTGAGCACGTTGAGCACAACTTTTGTATTTAACTTTAATTGATCATAAACGCTGATAAAAAAACACATATTGATTAAAAGGTGTTATAAACCATAGGTAAAAAGGCAGAGTTGAGTTTCGTTACCAGGATCTTCGATGGTAGCAAAGTATAACGCTGGAACGGCAGTAAAAGACATTGTAAAAGAGTTTAATGTCTCGCGTCAAACTGTGCACTATCAAATTAATAAGTTTAAAAAACATGACGACATAAGTAACTTAACAAGATCAGGAGCTAAGCGCAAAACAACGTCCGCTCAAGACCGAGTCCTTCTACGGGAATTTAAGAAAAACATTTTTCTGAAGCCGCAATCTACTGCAGATCAATTGAATTTGACGGCCAAGAACCCAATCAGTAAGCGCACTGTCCGACGACGTTTGAAGAAAGGAGATTTTAAGACAATTAAAGCTAAGAAGTGCCATATATATCGAAGGCAAACAAGCTTAAAAGACTGGCCTTCGCAAAGGAACATCTGCACAAAGCAAAGGAGTTTTGGAAAAGCGTTTTATGGACAGTTGAAAGATCCTTTGAGTATAACTCTTCAAAAAGCAATTTTTTTCTAAGATTGCCAAAGGTAGTTGGGCAAAAGAAACGACCCGTTTGTCAAAACGTAAGCCATGGCGGAAGCTCTGTCATGTTCTGGGGATGTGTGGCGTATAATGGGCTGGTTGACTTTGTTCCTATCACCGGCTCGATGAACCAAAACCAATATTTAATGATCCTAAATGATAATGCCTTTACTTCTGGAGAAAGGCTAACTTATCCTGCAACAGGATAACGCCCCGTGCCACAAAGCCCGAAAGATTTCTACATTTTTGAAAGATGTTGGGGTTAACACTTTGGACTGGCCATCTCAAAGTCCGGCTTTAAATATTATAGAAAACGTCTGGTCTCTTTTGAAACGCAAAAGAACAGTTTCGTTAAATAAAACAAGGGAGGAGACAATTTCTGAGATCACTTCTCTTTGGGAAGAGATATCTCCAGAGATTCTCCAAAATTTTGTGGATTCGGTACCAAGGCGTCTTCAAAAAGTTATTGATGCCAAAGGAGGATATACATTTTACTAACTTAGTCTTCATTTCTTTACTTTTGTTAAGTTTAAACAATGTTTTCTTAGTTTTATATTCTTGTCAAAATACTTATGCCAACACATGAAATTACAAATTAATTTATATCTTTTTACGTTTCTATGAAAAAATCTTGGTTTTTTTATTTTTAAGTTTGAATTAGTTATAATATAAAAAGGAAAAAATTAGGAGGAATTCTTTACAAAGCCGTTCAAAAGTTAAACGTAAAAATTCACTATTTTTATTTTGTCAAAATACTTATGCCGACTAGTGTACATTTTACGAGAATTTCGTTGGTCTTTTAAAAAAGGTTCTTCTGCAATGGGTACTGTTCGGAAATCCTCAAAGACAACCAACGAAGCGATTTACAGCAATTTGAAAAACGAAGAAAAAAAAAACGATATCGAAAGAGTCTAAACGATTTTAATACCCATCAGATGGTTACCCTTGTTTGTCTGCGATCCAAGTGACCGAGAAATGTAAAAGCTTTGGTTTACACATTTTCTCAAACAACAGTTGCATATTGCTGAATACAATGGCGAGAGAGCCCAAGAGAATTTTCGTTAGGTATACTACACTAAACAGCTTGATGATTATGTACAAGAATCAAAAAAAAATAACTGTTAACAACTACATATTAGAAAACATAAGGTGAACTAAACTATGTTTGGCAAATTTAAACAATGAAAGGAAACTCAAAAAAACAATGAAATATAACAAACAATCTTAAACAGGTACTTTGGTCTCACATTTTCATAATTCTTTTGAAATACATTTACAAGTTGCAATATCAAACAGATTTTGCAGAAAATCTTGATAAAAGTCCTGTTTTTTTTGTTTGATTGCGTAGTTTCTTCATATTCTTATAACGGGTGATTTTTTAGCTGGTTTGGTTTTGGCAACACTGGTTTTGACAGCTGACGTGTGCTTAGTACCTTGTGTCACTGTCAAACAGCTTCAGTTTGGTTTGCAATTTAACCATGGATCGTCTTACAAATGAACAACGCTTGCAAATTATTGAATTTTACTATCAAAATTCGTGCTCGGTTCGAAATGTTCAGCGCGCGCTGCTTCCATTTTATGATCGGCATTCTCGACCTTCTGAGCAGTCTATTCGGAAGATTGTGACCAAATTTCGCACCAAATTTACTTTGTTGGACATTAAACCACCAACACGTTTACGTACTGTGCGTAGTGAAGAAAATATTGCGGCCGTATCAGCTAGTGTGACAGAAGACCGCGAAATGTCGATTCGGCGCCGTTCCCAGCAGTTAGGCCTTTGTTACAGCACTACGTGGAAAATTTGTTTTGCCCGAAATGGAAGTTCTTGACTTGCATGATATGTGGTTTCAACAAGACGGTGCCACATGCCACACAGCACGCGAAACAATGGCGCAATTGCGAGGCGAGTTTGGTGAACAGTTAATTTCACGTTTCGGGCCGGTCAATTGGCCGCCTAGATCGTGCGATTTGACACCATTAGATTATTTTTTGTGGGGGTATGTCAAGGCTAATGTGTATAGGGACAAGCCCGCTTCGATTGACGCACTGGAAGCCAACATCCATGCATTCATTCGTGAGATACCGGCCGATATGTGTGAAAGAGTATGCCAAAATTGGACTCAGCGGATGGGCTACCTGAGACGCAGCCGCCGTCAACATTTGCATGAAATTATCTTTAAACATTAAATTGCAAGGTTCAAACTATCGATTCAAAAATTTTAAAAAAAGTTCTAAACCTCTTAAAAAATCACCCGTTACTTATTATAATACGAAATCAACCTTGCAACAACTTGTTGGTGAAGTTTTATTACAGATATTTTCGACGTCATTGGATAATATTTCACTTACATCCTTGATTGAGGGGTCTTCTCCATTATTTATTGCAATTAAACCGTTTCTTATCCACAAATAATGTTTAATAATATCAAAATAAGTTGGCAACATGTTATCATTCAGCTTTTGTGGCTCACCAAAAACAGGGCAACGCGAATTTTTACGAGTTTTAGGCATTTTAATAAGGCAAAGGAATTTATTACTGTAATAATGGATGACCAAGAACTGTTTATGAAAGTGGTGGAACGAGTAACTTATTTAAAGGTAATAATATTAAATTTGTTTAACACGCACAATTAGACTTTATAGACAGCGATTCTTACTTTACTTGAACAAAATATTAAAACAATTTAATGAAGAACTAAATTGTAGGCCTTGAATTTCTTTTTAATAAATTCAAGTAATTTGCGGCAACTGAAAGTAAAATCATAGGTTTCTGATTTAAATCAACTCAAATTTGAGGGAAGAATTTTTGAATATAAGGTACTATTTTTTTTTTTAAATCAAGTCGTCTGCGCCACCTGAAGATAAGTCAGAGGTTCTTGATTTTTTTGCATAAATGATGTCCTAATATAGGGTCAACAATTAATAACACAGGAACAAACAAATTAAAAAAAAAAAATATTTCCCATGTTTACTCCAGCCTAACATATCCTTCTTCCGCATTGCGTTGAAAGCGATCATGTCATCTGCATAATCGCGTCCAAAAGTGAACTTTTAAAATCCGTCCGTATCGAAAATTGAATTGTCTGCCGAATCAATTTCAAATCCTCACAATTGCTCGCTTTAAAAAAAAAAACAAAACCACTCGCTGACGTTTACACCATTTGATACTAATAAGGCAAGGGGGGTAGGTCTTAGGACAGTCCTTGTTGAACAGTGATTTATTACGTGTTCCGTTAAGGACACTGACATTCGAGTTTACTTTGGTATCATTTTTTTTCCCCTTCGTCTATGAAAATGGGACTGGGGTCGATGATTTATTTTTTTAAATTTGGCTCACGTCTTTTTCGGCATGGGGCCGTATCATTGACGATGTCAAGCGACCATATTTAGTGGAAAATAATTTTATTAAAAGGATATCGTAATTCATCTTCACTGCTTATGTATTTTATTTTGTTTCCTTCACTTATTCAATGTTGGATATTTTTTTGTTCGTGTTGTATGGACAAGAGGGTGCAACGCTTCCTTTCAATTAGAGAAAGTAGATTTTCGTTTTTTTTTTTGTTTTATTTTTTTTAATGTCCTTGCTTTACTTTACAAGTCATTATATTATCTTCACAAAACAAATGTCTTTTCAGCATGTATTCTGGTTGAAAGTGTTTTTTTGTTTTTGTGCAAAAACAAAACGAAATAATTTTTTTTTTTTTGTAATAATTGCGTGTGCTCTTCCTTGTTGCTTGCCATGTTCGCATGTCGTCAGATATTTATCTTTTCTCGTAGAAAAACAAATAAAACACATAAAAAGCTGGGTGAAGTTTTACAATTACCGACACAAAAGTCAAATCATATCCTTGAAGTAGATGCGTGCATATGGAGGGGAGGCGGGGCACAAGTAGTTATCTAGGTTTCAACACGAGCTTTTGTGTTGTCCATACCTCTGAGCTCTGAGCTCTGAGCAGTTAACATAATAGATTTAATTAAATTGAATATAAAGTAAAATAGCAGTTGCGCCCATATGTAATTTGCATGACATTTGTGATTTTTCTTCATTTAATGAGAGATGTAATTGATAAGAACGCAGAGTTGTTGCCTGTCTCGTTTAGCTGCTTACCTTGTAAATGTAATCCAGATTAGTAACGACCGTAAAGTGTGCTTAACGCAGATGCACCCATAACCTAAAACAGGTATGAGGTAATTGAGGAAAGGTCGATGTGGAATTTTTTCGGTTATATAACTTTAACGACTTGTTGGTTGTACATGTACCTACCGATTGTTGTAGTTGCGTCTGTTTATCCTTTCAATTCGCAACCGTTAAAAGCTGCTAACTCCTTGGGTTGCAAGGGTGAATAGTAGAACCTCATATAAGCTATTAAAATACTATCAACAATCGTCAACTTAAAAACTACTTACTAAGTGCAATAATAATTAAAACTATACACTGTTGACCATTAATGGAAACAATTGCAAGAAACACCTACGATTGCGTCAGCATTTCGTGCAACGAGCTGAGTTCCAAAAGCGTTGTTATATTTCGGTTTCTTTTTTCTTTTCATCCAAAGACTTCGTCGTTGAACGTACGTGCAAATATCCTCATCTCTCTCTATGGCAAGATAACACCATAAAAATAATAAATTTAACAAAGCACTCTCAAAATGAGGCAATCTAAGCTGTCACCGTTGCCAGTGCAAATAGCAACTATTGTATAATTTACAGGTCATTTTAAAAGACAAACAATCTTTTAATGAAAATTCTTCTAGTTCATTAATATCACATTAAGTACCTTTTCAGTTTTTGCCTAACACACCACCTTCACACCAAAACACAACATTATACCATCGTTATTGTACCGATCAGGGTGTAATAATAAAATATTAGCAATTTATTTTGTATGTAGCGTTTAGTTACAACAGCAGAAGCATTAGTATAATGTCAATTTATTATCCCTGCATACATGGGATGCGGCCATTAAAATATAGGTGGGTGTATAGTAGTAGATACTGTTTTGTGGAGTGTTTTGTGGGATCATAAACAAAACTGTTGCGAATTGTCCTTCATTCTTCAATATTTATAGGTCGTTTGTTGTGATACGACGCCCTATTTTATCCATCCACACATATTGTATGCAAAAAAGGATCCATCCACTTCTTTATGGGGGGGTTTGTGAAGGAAAAAAGGACTCTCGGGCTTGTGTTAAATTATTTTATAGTCGGGTCTTATACATGAACATCTACAATATTATTCGCACACTAAAATATCGCATTAACACGTTTCTGTCGTATAGGAAATTATTTGCGTTGTTAAAACAGATTGGTAAAATCCGAAATCTTTGGGTGGCTGTGTGCTCGTGTGTTAAGAGGGTGAATATTGCATTTCAGGTGTAATTTAGAGTGCCTCTTAATGTAGTAAAGCTGTTTTCAAAAATTATTGTCTTTGTGGTAGGTGTTGGATGGTTTTTGGAGTATGGTATCATATTTTAATAATAAAACTCCCTGAGGATTAATAATTTCATATTTCTAATTAGTGTAAATGAACATAAATTTTCACAGGGTTCCATTTGGTGTGTCTTGAAATATAACTGCATTGTTAATGATGTCATTGAAATGTTGCTTTAATGTTACAAATGAACGCGCACATAATTTTTTAATTTTTCTATAAAAGTTTTACAATAACAAGTAAGGCACTCGTATTTAATTTATGCATAAACTTATTTCGCATGAACTTAACTAACTCGAAAAATTCTTTAGAGATAACTTCATTGAGAGAACAAGATAATTACCCCTCCACTGAGAATCTTACGTATTCTTACTCAACAAATTTCTACGTGTAAGAAGTGGTACTGCTGCCAGTCACCTAGCAATTGACAGCTGATTTGAGGTTTGTTATCCCATTCGGCATATGCGTGCATTTGTTTTAATTTTTTTTTGCGTAATAAAATGATATCAACAAGCACAAAATAATATTGAATTGACGATCGGAAAAGTTTTCCTGCGACACCTGGTGGATAAAAAATAAATATGTAGAGACCTATAAAATTTTGACGTCTGTTTGTTTTGCAACGGACTTGGATAAGGAAAACGTGTGTTCACGTGTGAGAAATGTAATTAATTATCAATTAAAAAGTTATACAACTAATTGAAAACAAACTAGATTTGCAAGTCGAAGTACTACTTGTACGTTTATCATTAAATAAAAGTGGAAACGAAATGTAGTAACTTGTAGTAGGTACCTTCTTCCCATAAAAGCAGCTGAACGTGGTAATAGCCGCCTTAATCGTATAAAGCCTGGGGCCAGATTCTGTAAGGCGAAACGATCAAACGTTTTCGTGCGCACGAATGATTGGCCATATGTTACACAAGCAAATTTCTTCGTGCACACGAAAACGTTTGAAGGTTTCGCCTTACAGAATACCGACCCTGGTTTCTTCGAAGGAATTGCTGATTTCGGAAGGTTTAGGCTCCTTTCACAAGTTTGGTTCTAGACTGAAAACTGCTAAAAACCATCCCGTGTATTCGGTCGCAAAATGTCTATATCCCTTAAGTCAAGACTGCAGCATTGGGGGAATTTTTTCCCCATCCGAAGCACAATACCCCATTTAACCAATAGAAGTTTAGAGTTCCGAACTTCTTTTGGAAGATGGTACAATGTAATTCCCTCTTTGCGATATAAATTGCATTGAGGAACGCCACAATGATGCATTTTCTACAAAAATAAAAACTTAATATTCACTTTTATATCAACACTTATCTCACTCACTTTTAAGATATTATTATTCTGTTATAATTCTGTTTTTTTTTTTTCTTGTATTAAATGTATATTTTCGATTAAGTACACAATTTCTCACAATAACTCTTGATTTTTCATAGAAAAACATACCACCTGTCAAAATCTATAGCAACCTATACCGATGCGAAAATTTGCCGCTAGGGGTTAGCCTCCATTCGTCAATAATAGGTATGTTCCCTTACGATAATGCATTCGAACACATTCGAACACAATGTAGCCAAACTTCGTTCCCTTACGCAAAAGTTGAGCCGAAGAGAGCCAAAAAGAGAGAACATAACAATTCCCCTCCATTAAAAAAACCTGCAAATATTAGCCAAAGAAATTTCTCTGGGCTAGTTGGTTATTGCTGACAGAAAGCTGTCAAATCGCTTATGCTTATTTGTAACTGACTTCTTACTTGGTTTCTTTTATAGTTTGTGCTTGTATAGCATTAAAATAGATGTAACAAGCAAATGAATTGAAGTTTTTAGTTTCTGCAATACAAATCTTGGTCTTAAATGTAAATTTGTGCTTTGTTCTACTGTTATTTGAATATACCCGGATAAATTCACACTTTTCAAATTTGTGGTTCAATGCGTTCCTTTTCTTTTTGGTTATAATTCATATAGGTGAGCAAATTCTCTCGCAATGAGAAAAATGTGACATATTGCCAAAATTGAACCAGAAAGTAAGGGAACAGACCTAAAATCTCCTCAAGATTATTTTCGATTTCGATAGTGGCAAAGGAAATTCTTCCTTGCTGTAAAAATCTGCCCCATGTCATTTGGTTTAATTCTTGGAGTTTAATCAGTACAAATTCTTTCAAAAAATCTGATTCATCAAAAAGAAGCTCCGAATCACTTCATAGCTAATTTTGTTAGTAAATTAGCAAATTCAACGAACTTATAAAATATTTTACAGACTTTTCGTATGACTTTTTTGAATATTTGAATTTTGTATCTGTCATTTTACATAGATTACTACAAAAGCGTTCCCTAACTTTTTCGTAAGTCTCTCTCTCTATGAGAGAATCTATCCCCACCACTTCCATTTTGACAGTCTTTTCCATTTTTACTACAAAAGTTAAGGAACAGACCTAATGTATTATTCCATAATCCCATTTTTTTCAAGCTACGCAGAACCATCATGCACATTATGCTTCTTTGATCATACCTTAAATGATAAATTTTAAACAGAGATGGCCTTTTGTCTACTTTCTATGTAACATGCCCGGCACTCTGCGAAAACAGAAAGCTACATCTATGGACCTTTTAGTCTTAGCGACCCAAACAATTTATTAAAAAAAAAAAAAACATTTTAATCACAATGAAACTTTTAATAATTATATCCTCTTTTGTTGGTAACCACTGTTGCCTAACCTAACCTATAGTCGTACACAGAAGTTTTTCAAAGTGAAAGCGATATAGGTAGTGGAAGTTTCGTACAGAAGTGTTTATTTCGCTGTAAACAGCATTGGTCATTTATTACTTAGTAGCAAACTCCGTTTTTCTCTATATTATCGTAAAATGTTTTTTTTTTTTTTTTTTTTGAAAATAGTCATTTTTTTTAAATTTTGTTTTGTTTAGTTTACCTGAAAAAGGTTATGAAGATTTTGACCAAAATACAAACTTAGAGCCAAACTGATGTTTTAAAAATTATTGCTTCCTTAGTTTTCAATTCGAAGCACCAAAAACGCTAAGTTTAAAAACTGCTCATATCTCGAACACCCCATCTTCTATTTCGATAAAACTTTAAAAACGAAGTAATGCTTACATTCCGAACAATAACTTACAATCTGCTTTCAGCTCAATAGTTAAGCAATGGTATTTCTTAAACTAAACATTGCAATATTTTGTATTGTTTTGTCTGCCAAATTTGCAAAAACCGCTCTAACGATTTTGACCAAAATACATATTGAATATAACATAAGTATTCTAAATAAGATCCCGTACTTAGTTTTCGAAGACATCAGTTTTTTAATTATCTCTCCAAAAAAATACTACAGAAATAACGATCTATGAATTTTCAAATATCTACGGTATATTTTTGTCATAGGCTTAATGCCCCATAGCTACGCAAAACTTATTTTTAGCAAACACAGCGCACTTCTTCTTTTGTCAACAATATTGAATATGTATCTTAAAGTAATGCCAACCATTTCTGGCTTACACAATCAGAAAATCAAACTTCATTTGCACCCCACACTCGACAATCGGGACATTCAGTTTATTACTCCTAATGAAAATTCACAAATGCCTGAATTCTTACATATAGGTATTTTTAGGTACATAAAGATATCGGTCTATCCAATCATTGAAAACCTAAATCATATTCCAGTAAAAATTAAAAACATATCCAATAGTAGCTCAAAAACAGAAACTAATACTAGGTACGCTTGTCCTGCACACAAAAATCTTGTAAGGTGTAAGACTTTATAAAAGAGTTCAGTAGACGCTTATAACTCTCTAGCCAGAACATGCGGCAATTGCCTGTTACTGAGAGCTTTAACTTTTAAAAACTTATATTGTTACTACCTGGCCCGGCGAACTTATTTCCGCCCAAATTCGTTAATGTAATGAAAACGTAATTCTACGCCACTTAAAAAGAAAAGAAAAAGAACAAAGTTCGATCTTAAGTCCATTTTTGTTCTAAACTAACAAAAATAAACTTCTGCTGGCTATTGTGACTGAATTTTGTTGTAAAGGGTGATTTTTTAAGAGGCTTAGAACTTTAAAAAAAAAAAAAACACAAAAAATTCGAAAAAATGAATGAAATATTTATTTGAATCGATTGTTTGAACCTTGCAATTTAATGTTTAAAGATAATTTCATGCAAATGTTGACCGCGGCTGCGTCTCAGGTAGCCCATCCGCTGAGTCCAATTTTGGCATACTCTTTCACACATATCGGCCGGTATCTCACGAATGAATGCATGGATGTTGGCTTCCAGTGCGTCAATCGAAGCGGGCTTGTCCCTATACACATTAGCCTTGACATACCCCCACAAAAAATAATCTAATGGTGTCAAATCGCACGATCTAGGCGGCCAATTGACCGGCCCGAAACGTGAAATTAACTGTTCACCAAACTCGCCTCGCAATTGCGCCATTGTTTCGCGTGCTGCGTGGCATGTGGCACCGTCTTGTTGAAACCACATATCATGCAAGTCAAGAACTTTCATTTCGGGCAAAAAAAAGTTTGTTATCATCGCTCGGTAGCGTTCACCATTGACAGTAACGCTGCGATTCGCATCATCTTTGAAGAAATATGGCCCAATAATGCCGCCGGCCCATAAACCGCACCAAACAGTGGCTTTTTCGGGATGCATTGGTAGCTGTTGTAATGCTTCTGGCTGATCTTCACTCCAAATGCGGCAATTTTGCTTATTTACGTACCCATTCAACCAAAAATGAGCCTCATCGCTGAACACAATAAAATGAAAGCAGCGCGCGATGAACATTTCGAACCGAGCACGAATTTTGATAGTAAAATTCAATAATTTGCAAGCGTTGTTCATTTGTAAGACGATCCATGGTTAAATTCCAAACTGAAGCTGTTTGACAGTGACACAAGGTACTAAACACACTTCAGCTGTCAAAACCAGTGTTGCCAAAACCAAACCAGCTAAAAAATCACCCGTTATAACCTCGTCGCTACAATGCAGAACTAGTCTAAGTCCAAAATATCGAAATTTATTAATTTTACATAAGAAAATAGCCAGTTGCATTCCGCGCATGCCTAGATGATGACTGTATTCCTACGCGCAATAGTACGTACACAGTTTTAATCATACAAAAAAATCCTATGTCCTTCAATTTTCTTTAGAACTTACCTTTGTCCACTACACCGACTTAGGACCTAGGTTTTTCTTACGCCAAGGTGTTTCATAAAATAGTTTGGGAGTAAATACATTTTCCAACTTAAAAATCGCCCTACGGATATTTTTTAAAAGTGTGACTTAGTCTAGTTCTGCATTGTAGCGACGACCTGAGGCGAACTTCAAGTCGTCGATGATGTGAACTAAATAGGTAAACAAAAATTGTTAATATTTGACAGATAAAGCAAGGGAAAATTTGAAAAAGTAAAAACGCTTGTGTCAAATGAGACTTCATATTTGAGTCAGCAATGATCAGTGATGCTCCAGCATTATTATACCTTCTAGGCATAATTCCGATACTTGAGGAATAGTTTTTAGAAAATAGGCATAATTTTTTGTGAATTGTTTTTTACAATCAATTCACACAAATACATTTTCAATTTGGTAAATCTGATACATTCTTTGATCAAAGTCACATTACAAAATAATGTTTATTTATAACTGTCCGTCATGCTTATTTTCCAATTATCTACTTGACTTACTCACCAAACCAAAACCTTAGATTATAGAATTAAAAAAAAGATAGATTTGCCTATCAATCAATCCAACCAACATTCTGTTAAAAATATCTGGAATCACCTTGTAGGTTAGTTGCAGTTCCTTTGTATGATATACAATTTTTATATTTTTTACCAAAGCCAAAATTTTTTCCAAAAAGGCATAATAAGAGAAATTATGCATAAAAATTTCGACCCGGGTCAGAATTACTGGCGGTGACTCAAATCTTACTATTTCCTAACTTAAAGTCAAATTTAATGCTTAATTTCTTCTTAGAGTTAATTTGTCGTGTCTAAAATGTTTTATTGCTAATTGCCAATAGTAATAGCTGAAGTATATCAATGTCGATGTGTTTCAATCAAACCGCAATGATTGACGTGTTAGCCAACCTTATGTTTTTTTTTCACTAAAGGGAATTTAAGATTGTTGCGACAAATATCGAGCGATTATCCTTGCGACTAATAATTTGAAATTGAGGGGAAATTGAAGACGCTTAAGACGCAATGACAAATCGATCTTAATAAGCGGAATCCGGGAAATCAGAATGTTTGCCTTGGAATTTTCCCCATTAAACATTTCAAAAAATCACTTAATGCAATGCAACATAGTAAACATAAACGAACTACTTATTAGGTACATACATAAAAGATTTGATATATCTGCCATATGAGATAAATATCCAAAGTGGATTTTGTTTTCTTTTATCTAAGTACTCGTAGTATCGAGAGAGTTTCGTTCGACCCAGTCGTGCACTTTATTTTAATAACTACCCCTTACCAGAACACAGAAGTTCTGGATGTGTTCAAGTATCCGAAGTTGATTTCGTAGCCGAAGTCGTGAGTTGCCTGCAATCACAGGAAGGTGATAATTTCTCAAGTCGTTCATCACTTCTTTTGTTGTCATCGTTGAAATTTATTGCCTTACTTTTTCAACTAAATAAAACGATACAGTGAGAAAGAAGTCAGTACGTTTGGCAAAACCTCCTACTGATGAGAATTTCACTGTTCGTGCAGAAGCACTCTTCCCGCAATTTTATTACTCTCCAGCAATCTTTTCGTCTATGAACTAATTCGTACAACTTGTAAAAGATTCCACATTTTGTAAATTCTATACCACAACTGATGGAGGGTAATGATACCTCTTATCTTAAACCTACAACTCCATTTCGCAATTTTTACAGATGTAAGTATTGTCGACTCTGTTAAAAAAAAATAAGAAGAGAATATAAGATGATTTCACAATTTAACGGGTCTTACATACACAATTAATGTTTTGACTTGGCTTCTTCATCTTAGAATGCCCACCCCTCTCCATGTTCGGCCTATGAACAAAGGATGATCCTTAACTTCTTAATCGAGTAAAAACTCTTCGCATATAACACACCATACATAAATGCAAAATGACATACATGTTTTGTTTTTGTTCAATGGAAATTCGGTGTGGGAAGATGATGGTTTCCTTGTGTATCAACCAACCCTTAGCACTAAAAATGGAAAGAATAAGGACAAAAAGCGCAGTTAACAACATGAATATATGAAGCATAATAATTGTGTATAATTATTTTTATCGCTGCTTCATAAATTTCTTAGAGCGTAAGAGCCAGAGAACAACAAATAAAATGAGGAAGGCAAAGGCATTTCGGGTCTGAGGCTCATCGTGGTAACAGCCGCTCGTATTCATGGAGATCCCTTCACGGGAAAAATCGGTGAAATAGAAAATTTTCTTCAAAAGTCATAAACACACAACATTTGGAATGTCGTCGTGTATTGTTGTGGAGAAGGCTTCATTTGATTCGCTTAAATTTGTCTATTCACATTAGCATTACTCTGTGATAAGGCAGGTTTTCCTACGAAGGACTGCTTATGATGTGACGTTGTCTGGTTATCATGATTTTGCTGTTCTTATACTTGTGCTTAGCACCCGGAACAATTATCAATTGTTTAATGTACTAGCAAAAGAATTACATCTTCCAAAATAAATTGGACTGCTTTTACATGCACACTTTTGTAATCACAATCAACCATCAACAGAGCAACGTATCGTCGAGCATGTAGGTGCTTCAATGGACAAAAGCGCAAGTCACCTAACGAAAAAGGGTGGTTTTTCGAATTTCCCCAATCCCCATTGACTCCAATCAATGGGGTATAGGTATCCCTCGACGTTTAATGCTGAATGCGAAAAGCCAATCGTATCGAAGCGTCTTTCGTATTGGCGAGCCGATATCGATTCTTATGACGCTTGGATGCGTACGCCATTGCTTTACAAAATACCAACCCTGGGGAAAGGAATGCATATAGGTATACCAGAGCTTTTAGTCACTTTTGCTAGGATCAATCATAACGACCCATTATAGAAACAAATGTGAATTTGTTTTATTTATTCACTCACTTTGACTATCGCATTGAGGCACTCTTTTTTTCAGAGCAATATAAATGTCCATGTTTATTTTTTTAAGACTACTACGGGAGGGGTAAATCTGTTCGCTTAAAATCCTGAAAAATAAAAAGTCCTTTTGTTTCTATGATATTAATGATAGGCAATTTATATATCTTAAATGTAACGGCACAGCATTTTTCCTGGGCAGTTTTAAGGATTTTCTCTTTCGTTTCGTCCTTCGTGGGGTACCATAACATGTCCTCGTTTAAATTTTTCACAAGCATAATGTGACATTTCAATCAATCAGAAAGCAAATAAACATTTTTCCTTTTAACTGTGTGTGAGGATGAGTTCTTTTTGAACACAATTGGATATTTCTTTGTTGTCAAGTATTATTTATCTAAAATTGTTTGATAATATTTAGAATTACGATGTCACGCTCGAGGAAAAAGTAAATATAATCGCTTTAGATCCGAAAAAAAACGAATAGAGAAGAACAAAGTAGAGCAGTCATCCTTCTTTTAAGTCTTTCCAATAATAGTGTCTATAATACTCTTCTTGGTTAGGGGGAATATAGGTTGTCAATGGTGGGACATTGGATATGCAACACTAAAACAGCAGGTAAAAATGCTCTGTTTTAAAATTTGGAAATCATCTGTAAGTAGATAGATAGATAAATTATTTATTTATAGAAATTCAAAACAAATTCTAATTTGAACTATAGTAAGTACATGATCAGTTACTTAGACCTTAGATAGAGTATCGAATTTAAGAAAAATAATGACATTCTTTATTTTATATACTCAGTAAAAAAAATAGTTTTGAATGTCACTTCAAAGGTGTAGTACGATTTAAAAAAAAAAAACTAATGAGTGTGGTGACCCAATTAACATTAGTATAGGTATAATCAATAACTTAAAATCGAAAAGAATAATAATTGGATTGGATTTAAAAAAACAGCGGAATAAATTACATAAAGATATTTTTTTTTTTAATTTAACCGTCTCATGTATAGGTATAATGGTTTGAATTCAAAATTAATAGATAAATGTATGTACAAATAAATCATTCAAAATAAAACAAAAATCAAAATTTAAACTTAAACCAGAATGTCTGAAAAAGTAGATTCCAAATATTCAAAGTCTGAACTGCTAATAGCCAGTGCTTCACAAGTTTAAAAGGCATTCCAGGAGTTGATATCATCCGGATAGACTGAGGAAGCTTATTAAATAAACGATAAGACGAAAAAGAATAGAAATTACGATACGCAATAATACGAATATTAGGTACTGAAACCAAATTTGAAAATTGTAATTTGAAATTAACCGATAATTACGATTCCCGGACTTCATAAAAAAATATCTTCAACACCTTAAAACAGTATTAATGACGTTCTAGAAGATTTTTTTGATCACAGAACAACTGAAAACTAGGATATCTACCAGGTTTGCGGCATATTTTACGTAACACATATTTTTGATGTATTAGTAATGGTTGAACTTTTTTTTTTAGAAAAATGTCATAGTAAATTGTTTTTAAAAACATTGATGAGCAAATATGTCGCAAGTAATAGAAATGCCTGAGTGTGCAGCGAAAGTGCTTCCTCAAATTTTCTGCATGGTTAGCAAAACTCATTTTTGAATCTATAGTAAGCCCCAGATATATTTAAATTCATCTTTTTCAACTTTTTCAATTTGAAAGCATGCATCGCTACAGCTTACAACGTCACAGAAAGAAGAGCTTGATTATATTTTAAGCATTCAGATACATGATAGACAACATTTCGAAACCATTTATGGATGACAAACTGAAAAACATGACTTTAGTTTTGGAGCTTAACACCAAACCCAGGGCCCATGTTCTGTAATTATCACATCGATATATTTATCACTAAAACGATACAAATTGAAAAACACGTTACTATGTTTCTAATGTGAAAATTTATCGCATGAGTTACAGAACATGGGCACAGTTCCTTAATAAATGTAGATCCCAATTTATATCACAGACCAAATCTAAAGGACTATTTAAGCCGTAGGAAAAACCTATATCATCTGCGAAGCCAGTAGGTGAACCTTTAGAATTAAGTGCAAATAGCTAATTGATATTAACAAGAAATAAAATTGGTCCCAGAACACAGCCTTGTGGCACACCCAAATTCAATAACTTAATTTTACTCCTAGTCCCATCTATCTTCACTCTTTGCTAACTATTTTTTTAAATATGACATAAACCAATCAAGTATGGAAGCACGAAATCCAGCTCTTTTCAGTTTGCTCAACAAAATGTTGTGGCTGACCAAGAGCGCATCTTCAGTCGATTTACCTTTCTGAAAACCAAATTGATTAACATTAAAGAAATCACTTCTACTTAAAAAACTCACTATATCCTATTTTTTATAAGCTTTTCATATATTTTGCTGAGAACAGGCAACAGTGATATTGGTCTGTAGTTGCACATTTCAATAGAAGATCCTCTTTTATATAAGGGAATAACATCTGCACACTTAAGGGCTTCTGCATAGACCCCCTGATATACGCAGTGATTAAAAATATGAGCTTAGACATCAACTATAAAACATGCAACCTTTTTAAGAACCATAACTGAAATACCATCAGCTCCAGACGAGTTGGAATACTACAAAGTACAAACTCCCAAATAATATTGTTCGAAGAGAGGTGATGGGAATGGGGAGAGGCGGGGGTACATTCGGGACGCTTTAGCGTCCTTTTGAATCTTTTTTGAAGACCCGGACTCCAGGACTCATCTTTTTGAAAATCAGTGAAATCGGACTCCTTTTCTGTAATTTAACCATCAAATTATGCCCCATAATAGGGTCATTTTGTAAAATTGTTTACCTAACCACTTGTATTTGGATAACTTAATGCATTTCGTCAATGGAAAACCTACATACGTTACAATAAACTGTACACAGACGTAGAATGTAGGTTTTTATCTCAAAAAAAAAAAATATTGACAAAATGCATGAAACATTGGATATTGGAATGAGAAATGGAAACTGGAAATTTCTGCATTGAATGGATTTTATTTCGGTAGTTGTCGTTGCTTTGGTCGTTGAATTGTTGCCGGTCGGCTCGTAGGTGATAAGCGGATTTTTGTTTTTGTGTTTGTTTTAGAAAAAAAAACATGGATAGGTAAATAAAAGAAAATAAGTAGTTATTCATGTACGGATGGTCTTAAACTAATGTGGTTTTAATAGATTTGTTAGCGTAATACGTATTGACACAAATACAACCAGTCATCCGACGGCAACGTTTTTTTTTTTAAATATGGAAAAGGACTATGTTAGTCTGGAGGAAGCAGTGTCAGAGTCGGAGTGAGGTTCCTCTGAGTCAGAATTAACCGCAAAAACCACCAACAAGAAGAAGTTCCAGCTGGAATGGCAACATAAATAGAAATGGGTTACAAAAGATCATGAAACAGGCCGCCCATTTTGCATCGCCTGCTAACAGTTGATGTTTAACCAAAAACGTAATCTGGATCGCCACCTTCTAACAAAAAAACATATCCAAAGTTATAAAGATGCAGCGGAATCTTCGAAAATGCAAATTCAAAAAAGTTTAACGTCCAAAAATAAGTTAAAAGATGATTTGCGAAAGCGGAAATTGGTCTTGCGAATGATTATTCAAAATCATTCCTTTAATTCAATGGCTCAAATTTCCAACTTCAACGCATCTATATATCCGGACTTGATTTGAAAGATTTGCAAAGCTTGTGTCATGTTCCGGAACACAAAATTCTACAATTAAGGCCCATTTTATTCACTCGAAGTTGAACACAACTTGGGGATTTTTATATGGGAAACTTCCCAAGTTGTGTTCAACTTCGAGTGAATAAAATGGGCCTAAGTGGAACCCATTGGTTTTCTTTTCTTACGAAAACCATAATTGAGCAATGGGTAGCTCTTCGGCATTTTTTCCTAAGGGCAGGAAAAGGAACTGCGAAAATTTCAAAAATCCAGGATTCATTAAATAGTGTAAATCTTGTTTACCTTCACTTTCTTTCATATATTTTAAGCATCATGAATACGCTGAATATAAACTTCCAAAGCGAGTCATCACAAATCATTTACCTTGTTTCATCGGTTAGATATATATTTTCATTAGTGTTTCAAAATTTTGTTAAAAGAATTCATTTCGAATATTGAAGTCCGCAAAGTAAATACACAAATACACAAATCTACAGCAAATCTGATTAAAAAAGAAAATATTTCTAAGGATGTGGTAATATATTACCAAACAATCCGTGACCAAATAACCTCGCGCATTAATGTCAACGATCCTAAGCTTTCAGCTCTACAATATTTAGATCCTAATATAATTAAAATACCAACAGATTTAAATTATTTTTCTTTAGTATTCGAATTCCGTATCTTCACTCTTCATTCAGAAAAAGTTATCGAAGAATATAAACTGCTTGAAATTAGCCCTTGACTATCATTTGAAAATTTATTTTGAAATCAATGACGTTGAAAAGTTTTGATTCGAAATCGGCAATTTGAAAAAACCATTTGGATGAATATTTGTTAAAAAATTTGTACTATTTTGTAACCAAAATTTTGACATTGCCCCATAGTAGCGCGTGTACTGAGAGGCTATTTTCCAAATTGACAAAAAATAGAACTACCAAACGACTTAAAGTAGAATCTTGTCAGTCAATGTTTTCGGCGCTCAAGTGACTAGAAAGTAAGCAACTAGAAGACTGGGTCCCTGACTCGAATTCAATTCAGCAGTACAGGAACAAAATTCCATATAACTAATAATAATAACTAAGATATTTATTTATTTTTTAGTGTTACCCCTTTATTTATTTATTATTATTATTATTATTTATTTATTTTAAATGAACTGATTTTTGTTTGAACTATTTTAACTTCTTTTGCTTTAACGAAACTTCTTCACCTGAATTCGCAATATAATTATAACGTATATAAATAATGGCGTTTTTTTAATCATAATAAGGGTATTGAAACTTGTAAGTCGATAATCCATTGAGCGTGCATTAAGAAAGCTAAGATCGAAATGGGACTCTTGTTTTAAGTGGGGACTCTTTTTGGCTATTTATTAAAATTTTCAGAGGTATTATGTTGGTTTGTTTAGGTGGCTGTATTTCCCGACGAGGGAAAAACACAAGTAGCGCATTGAGCGCCGTTTTGAAACCACAACTAACGGAACCTGATATGAAAAGGAGGTGAAGGAAGTTAAAAGAGCTCAAAACCAGCCTGTGGAGTTGAGAAATTTGATAATCCTGTGGAAATGGATGCCTTGGATGGCCAAAAGGTCATCAAAAAATGGATGACCCATATTATGTACTATAGGACTCCTTTTTTCAGCCGGGACTCATCCTGAAATTTTTCAGAGGTAACCCTGGGATAAACAAAATTTTATATGGACAGCTGTCGGGTTTCTTAGTTCTTTGCAGTATCTCCGTGGTTATAGTCTGACTCAAAGTTCAAGCCCCAAACAACTCCAAATTGTACTTTAAACACTTGACAAACATCCAAGGGTAAATAACGTCCTGAAATGCTTCTCAATTTAGCCTTTCGGACACGACATCAAGTAAAGGTCCCTCAACAAACCAATCGTGCGATCTAGATGAAGAAGTTTTTATTTATTTTTGTTACCTACTTACCGACATTGTGCTCAAATTTGTCTAATGCTAAAAATGTAGTTCTACTTATTCTTCTTCTTAAGGTTCCACTCCGCTTCGGAGGTTGGAAGTCTTAACTTTTATTGTATGTTTGTTTGTTACTCCTCACTATTTCTGAGGTCGAGAGATTTAGCCATTCCCGCATGTTTGACAGTCATGTCAGCCTTTGTCTCCCGATTGCTCGTCTTCCTTCTATCTTTCCCTGAAGTATTATTTGCAGACGTTTGTATTTCTCATTTCTCAAGTTCTACTAGAAACGATCTAATCCACGTTTCAACCTTGCAGACATTGCAGACTTTTTAAGTGCTGATTCAATTTTCCAGAGGCATTAAGAAACAAGTATAATCGAGCTGCGAACAAAGAATATTCTTGTTAATCTGCATTGCCCTATGTACCTACGCCCTCTTAAGACGAGTGTATGTGTAAACATTCGTTTAATTCAAACTTTTCTCACTCTCATTCACCTATTTTTTTTTTTTTTATAATCAATTTGCCTTCGAGATAGAAAATTGCTAAACAGAAAAATAAAAGTTGAAAAAAAAGTAAATTTTGTATTTGTTTCATTACTTTCATATCTTCTGGAAATCCCAATAGACTTACATACCCTTACCTTATGGGTATATCCTGTGGACAGCTGCAAGACGATGGGGTGGTAGTGAAAAGTACAATCCCTATTTGCATATTTTAGGCGTAAAAATTAATCACTAATTTTAATTCTTCGCTATCTGTCTTTTTTTTTTTTTTTTCTCTCTTCTTTCGAATGATGGAAGGTCGAACAATAAGAGGGTGAGTAAATGGACAAACTTTCAGAAAAAAACTCCCCAATACATTAATGTAAAAAAAAAAAAAAAAACGAAGGACGATGAAAACGAAAACAAATTGGGCGATGAGGCGACGTCATTTATCCCACAGTGTCCTTATAACCTGCAGCTATTAAAACTGATGGGAAGCTATAATTTCGTTTGGTCGGTAGAAAGAAGCGGAAATATTTTGGTTTCATGCTGTACCGCTGCCTTCCCGGTCTAACAAAATAACCAAAAAATCTCTTCATTGACGCGATACAATAATTGTGTATATATACACTTTTTAAGTAAAAGGACATAAAATTTTAAGGATGCTTATTATCAGAGGATAAATATCTACCTATCTGAATTTTTTCCATTTCCTTTTTCCTGTTTGCTGTGTCCTTATTAAGCCCTCCGGGCCCGTCCATTGGGAATTACCTTTTAAGACAAATTGTACGAAATTTAACTTCAGGAAGGTGAGGAGCAGTTCCAAATGGAAAACAACAAAAAAAAATCATCCCTTATTGATAGGCATTCATATTTTTCCCATTTCATTTGCAGTTTTGAAAAAAAAAAATGCTATATCCATTTCTATCGCAAGCACAATTACTAATTTAGTAATGGAAATGAGTGTAAGAGCTACAATTCGAAAGTTTTGCAAATTTTACTTTAAAATTTCATATAACTTATAAATAAATGTTAAGTTTAAAAGGACGATTTTCTAATTTAACACAGTCTCTGTAAGGTATTTTTGGACATGCTGGAGATGCGTTTTTCGTCATTTGTATTATAAAGTAGCATTACTAAGTGTCAATTAAATGCGAACAAAAACAGTATTTGCTTTTATACCCACAGCTCAATGTTCCATGATTAAACGATTTGCGATTGGGCCTGTGCGTACCATTACGAAACTGTCTTAGAGAGTTTATACTTTCACGCAAAGGCAATTCCTGTAATAGCCACCGGGTAGAATAGTCCTAAAAAATCGGATCAAACTTTGCAAACGTTGTTTTATTTTTAAAGAACCAAATGATAATGCTCACATCAAATATACCCATAGTAATCTTTGTTATGCAGCCATAGGAAGGGACAAAATCTCTGAACAAAAAAAAAAAAAAAAAAAAGATTTAAAAGGACTATATGGTCATGGTGTAATTTTCCATGCAATCAAAACGACAAATGTCGTCAATTTTTTTAAATGTGTCACGTCCACCGCTGTTGAGAATGTTGAGCGCGTTCTTTTTCGCATAGCGCATACTTCTCCGCAGGATTCAAAGAGCGAAGTGGAAAAGTAAACTATATACATACCTATGCAAATATGTGTGGCCGGATAGGGGGAAACCCTTGCATTCGGAAGGTGGAAATATGAAAAATTACCCAAAAGTTGTATTCGTCACATATTTAAAAAATATATATACACATACATTCGTTTCTCAACAGTCGCAGAGTCCTGATTTATGGAAATTTAAATAAGACTTCACTAGAGACGTTGAAAATGATGAAGAGACGGTAGTTTGTATGCAGCAATAAACGAAGCACAGGGGACTTGACTTTGGTATTTCGAGGAAAGACAAATCCAGAAAAATTATTTGGAATGTGAATACTTTTAGGTATATATTTTCCCCCCTCTGCTGTCCCTTTTTCTTCGCCAATATATCAAACTTCATTCTTCTTACTTACGAATGCATGTGGCATTCGTTGTGATCCCTTTTGCTTTGGTAGTTTTCACAAATGGCCCCTTCGCGTTATGAACACATTTGAGGCAAATTATAGAAACGTGGAGCCTGCCTCGGATTTTGATATCTTTGATTTGGTAATCGCTCGGCACGTTCAATTTGTATAAATAAACATATAAACGTACAAGACTATGTGATTTAAAAATGTTTTTAAAGAATAATTGTAATTTTCAGGTGCTACTTTTATCCACTCCACAAAACTTTCAAGTGGAACGCGTGGTGGCGTCTATCGAGGGATCACTCATTGCCTTGGCCGGACCACATGGGTTGACAGTTCTTGAACTCCCGCGACGGTGGGGTCCAAATGGCCTATTCATGGAAGGCAAGGACACTATTACTTGCAGGTAATTTGAGCGTACACAACCGCCAGCGTGCATTTTTCATAAATATTAATGGCAAAACAAAATTTGCAATTCCAAAACATGACAAATTCTATCACTATACCTACGCGACGACACACTTCCATACTGCAAGTTGGGCGATATCAAAAGGCCATTAAGCGTAATGGCAAATACGAGAAGATGGTGGCACGACGCGACGGCCCGCGGTAGCAGGATGTTTGAGAATTGTCATTAGTCATCCATGAAATTAGTTAATGATATACTACCGACATTAAGTGTCCTTGTGCCCGCACACTGTCTCACATTTTTGAGACACGGAAAGTATTATAACGTTTTTGCATAGGAACCGCATCTGTATTTTATGACTTAATCGCCCAGAGTCTTGGAAATATGACTCCGCACCGTTTACCACGGATAATGGTAATAAGTCAATAATATTGCTTCGTTTTTATTTCGCCACCCACTTTCCTATAAATTCGGGTTTAGTTGGAGCTGCAGCAACTGTAGGTAATTTTTCTCGTATATATATATAACTGAAGAAACATTTTGTGCAGAGGAAACGCGAAATCCTTTTATTACTTTAATTGCAATTCTATGCAAATATTTCGAGTAAGGTATTTTGTTGTGGAGCTCCTTTCTTTACCCGCTTCACGCAGTATCAGTTCTATCATAGGGTAATTCATAATTTTTCTACTTTGGTGTGCCCGTCCATCGTTGCACAGAACTCTCTGGTTAAAGTTGAGAACTCTACACTTCCTATGTGACGACAAATGAACTATCGAAATTTATGTAAAATTTACCGCAAGTTGTAGTGTGCAAAAGGGGGGTGTGGTGAGGGGTAGGTTTAGCAAAATATATTTGTTACGCAACCCGCCGTGCAATTCATTTGAAAGTTTTGTCTTTAGTTGTCGCGAAAAAGGAAGTTAGTTTGGGTCCTTCGAAATGAGCGCAAGCCAGTGCAGTTTATTGTTCCGTTTTGTTTTATTTACCAGAGGCTTATTATCTTCTCGATATTTCCTTCCTTTTTACTTTCAAATGTAAATTCATTGTTGATTTCGAAAAATGTAAATTTAACTTGTTTAGAATAATTGTATTCTCAGATCTTTGAAAATTCATAAATAATACGTTGAATATATATTTTTACACAAAAAGCGCATACAGTGTAATATTCGAAATTAGACGACGTAACATGATGACAGGATGTCCGGTGTCCGTTGTTTTTACATCCAGTTACATCAACTGCGCCAAATTAAAGAGACGCCATTAAGAACTACATTAGTATGCATGGAAATAGAGAAATACAGCCATGAAGTTATCTGCTCTTTTTGCAACAGTATAGAAATGAATGTGATACGAGAATGGGATAGTCGATTTGAATCCAAATACGAACATGGTCATGGAGAGCGAATGCGAAACGAATATGCTCTTTTGCTCCCTTCTTCCTGCCCACGAATGAAAATTATTTTATCTATCTTCTGTATGTGATCCCTTAAATTTTTTTTTATCCGCCCATTGTGAGTGCAGATGAAGAAAAGGATTCCAGTATGGGGAAGGATATGTCCTCTGTTACTATTTGTGCAGCATGACTAGAGTAAGCGAACTGACTATGAAATTGCAACGGTGCGGCGTTACTCTGATTCTTTTTACATTTTTAATTGTTTTTTGTTTTTGCTTTTTCCGTTTCTCGACTTATTATTTCAATTATTCACCTGCCTACCGGAAAGGATGCTTATTTCTAGATGCAGCGGGTACCTGAATATCTCACCCCTTTCTGTTCATACAGAATTCAATAATTTAGTGAAAAATTTAATTTGCTATTTTCGTGTTTGTAATTAAATGGATGATTGAGGCAATTAATTCAGCAGTAATCGTCGTAGTACAGCTAGATCCTGTAGGAATCTGGAATCGGATACAAGCAATCGGACACGGTGTGCCTATAAATATTGTTTCATTTTTGTTTAATTTTTATTGCTCTGCAACAGAGTAGGTAAAGTTGGAAGGACAAAGTTTCCCACTGGTAGCTTGTGAAGAAAGAGTTATTATAAGACGACACCAGGACAAACAAGCAACATTTTTGGGTGTAAACATAAATTTTCTTTTTGCCTAGGTAGAAAGGTGGAGAATGTTTATCCCTTTCAGCATTCTCTGTATATTTTGAAATTTTTTTTATGTTTCGTACGTTCAATAAAAGTTTGTGCAAGTGGATTTGGATGCCTACATTATTTGCAAACCGTTTGGAGGAGTCTCAAGTGGAAGGTATTTTGGGTTTGACTGCCAAATCATATATCACATTCATTCCACAACGCCTCCGTCTTAAGCACACAATAAATTTGAATTTACCGCGTGCACATGAGAAAGGATAGTTGAAAAATGCAAGCATAAATAAATGACTATAAAATCTCATTAGTTGCCCATCGCGCAATTAAACACAAACGGCGTTTTACTTTGCCAAGGTGTGCTAAATTTACAGAATGTTGTCGTTAGCTTTTGCTAGACTCAAGGTTTTCTTCTGAAATGGCTTATGAACACAACAAGGCGCTTTAATTTCGGTTTAATCAAAGTTAGTTTGTGCAAATGGAGTGATTTAACGACCGCAATTACCAGGCTCCCAGAAGTTTGAAAACAAAATCAAATGGTTGACCCAAAACATATGACTACTTTGATCTCGTGGCATTTTAAAACGATTCGATATGTGAATTCTGAACCTTAGCATCCGAACTGTGTAATTCCGCAGAAAACACTTTCATGGGCCCCTTCTCTCTTTATGAGTGTTCCTGTGAGCCACACGAAACACTACATCTTAACAAAAGAATTCTCGGTGCAATGAAAGAAAAGCCAGTCCCAGGAAGCATTCTTGCAGTCTTTGTAACGGCGACGATATAGCATGCGTCTTGTGAATATGTACAATTAAATAATTGTGTTCAAGTCTTCAAACACCCCGGATCAGTGGAAAAGAGAATTGTTTCGGGGCATCGACATTGGATGGTTGTTGCTGGTCTGGGGTTGTACTCCTCCGCTTGAATAGGAAAATTGAAATAATGAAATCCGTAAAAGGAGGTTAAAAGATTGTTCATATTCAAATTGAACACACACATGCACTGTAAACGACCATATTATATATGGTGCAAAGAGGATGATGATGACGACGAAAACAGGAGGGAGCCTAGTGACGAAGTAAAATAAACGCAAAGCGATTATTTTGAATTATGAAACAAATACTCGAAAATCCTTTGGCAATCACAATAATTAATTTTCGCATACAAACAAATCCGCACTACACTATTTCGCTGTACTTTTCTTTTACAATATTTGAACAGTCTATGAATTGCAAAAATGTTATTATTATTATGATACCAAAATGCAACTGGCAACTTGTGTTTATGGTAGCCGTGAAATATTCTAGGGTAGGTCTATATCGCTACAGTCCGTTCTTCATTTTACATTCCACTCCAAACTCCTGCGCTACAAACTGTTGCTTTGAGCAAAGAGTTGCTCAAATCAAATGCGTTTTCATCCCCTTGATACGGCCCATTTTTCTGCGCCCCATATCATGCTTGGGATGACACTGTTATACTTGTAAGTGCCTATACAATCCCAAGCCCTATCTTCATTCCCGCAGTCATTCGTTTGAGCTAGTTTTATTGTTGTAACGAATGGAAAGAACAATTTTACACTTTTATGTCGTAGTTTTTCACTGAGTCACTGCTGCCACATAAATCAATATAACTTTATATATTTATTGTGCAAATATGAGCATGTGCATCTACATTTTCATCTAAATCTTACTACTCAGTAGTCCCTTGTAGGTACAATCTGACAAGTAAATCTCTCTGTCGAGAAAATACGGATTTCTTTAAAACTTTCTACATTTCATTTGAAACAAGAAATAATTATTTTTATGAATTCGGAAGAGTGTGTACCTATACTGAAATCGTAGCCTTATAGGAGGAACGAAGATATACATACAACCTGCAGGAACAAGTTGATTACCTGTACTCAAGCTCTCTTCAAAAATCGTTTACTTTTTTCTACTCACAGCTGAACTTTTGTGTTCCTCTCTCATTTGACGAGATTTTTTCTTTAATTTGAATACTTCGAGTGTTTAATTCGTTTGTACCTGTGAGTTTTGTTAAAGAAACAGCAATGTACGCTCTATCTTAATGCCATACAACTGGTAACAATAAAAACTTGTAAACTAAATATGTTTGGCTTTTGTCGATGAAAAAATGTGAAGGACTTCTGGAATCATTACCGTCAACTGCCCTAACAATGACCGGGCACGGGCTCCTAACATTGACCAAAAACAGAAAAATGTTTCTAAACACCGTTTAATATAATTTCTATATAAGGTTTTGTTTTTTATTTCAAGCTATTTGTCACGAGATGTCATATTATATGCTGAAGTGAAATATTAAGTGTATGTAAGATTAAGCGGGAACTTTTCAAATGCTCTTAAAGTGGTGTGATTTTTAGTGATGCAAACTTTTGTCTGTTGTACCGAAATTACCGTTTGTATAGCAAAATAATAATAGGGAGTAGCTATTATTATTTTGCTATACAAACGGTAATTTCGGTACGCTCAACATTTTTCATAACGAAAAATATTTTTGTTTGTCTATAAAAATACTAGACAATTATTGGTTTGTAAAAAAGCTGTTCTAATATTTATCAAAAGGTTAAAATTAGGTTTTTTTTAATTTAAATGATTTTGAGTATTAAAAAATGTATAGGTACATTAAAAAAAATCCGCAATCAATATCAACTGATAGCCACTATATGATAGTTATTTGAAAAAGCCAAATTTGTAGGACATTAAAATTTATTTTTTTTTTTTTTCATTTCATCCGAGACAACCAGGAAAAATTTTGTGTAGCAAAACTTGATTTGCGTACCAAAACTCAAAAGTCCATAATATCATGTTTTTTTTCAAAAACAAACAAAAAAACACTTAATTCTTTATTCAAAGTAAATATGTTTTTAAGGACTAGTACACGTATAGTTGGTAAACTATATATGTATTTAACAAAACTATAAACAAAAAAATTCAAGTCAAATTCAAACACTAACACATCCAAAGAAATGGGTACTTGTTGGGTATGGTAAAAAAAATATTATAAGTTGGTGTGGGAAAGCCAGTAAAGATTAAATTATTTTTCGTTTATTTTTTTTTTTTTTTTTTTCAACAAAAATTCCAAGATTTATGTTGACATTTCGTGCTTTAAAAAAGTAGCAGTTTTGCTACGATTATAGCATTGTAGTAACATTATAGATATGCTTATTCAGCAAAGCAAGCTATTAAAAAGAGTGTTAAACAAACCTAATTTCTTCACTTGAAATAAAAATACTTCAAACTTTGATTTACTGTCATTTTATGTTTTTTTGTTATTGTTGTATGTATGATTCTGTATATAAATGTACTTGACTGGGAGTCCGGAATTTTTTACTAAAATAATGTTTTTTTTATAGTAGACAAATGTAATCTGATTCAAAAATCTGTAATAGACCAATGCTCTATATAATTTCAAACGCAAAATGCGTAACACCCTGTAAATGTATATTTTAGCCATATCCAGAAATTAAAAAAGGGCCGACAAATATTATTTCCCGGGCCGCTAGGATGTTGCCCATCCGTCCCTGGTCTCGAATCACCTCGTAAATCCTTCATCGTTAGGTCAACTTCCTCCAAAGTTCGTCTATGCGCCATCGTGCTGTCGCCGAATTATTGGTCATTGTGCACGTTGGCTTGTCAACAGTAAGACGATTCATCGGCAGCTTCAAAGCGAAATGTGCAGTTCGACAGCAATGCCAGAGGATGACAGCCAAGATCTCGCATTGGAGATCTTAACCGAATCGTTCCCAGAATCAACGAAATGACGAATGTCTCGCCTGTCCCACCGGGAGCATCGAAAAAGTCAATGCCTCCCGTTCCATCGTCAACAACCTTCATCAGCCAATCGTACACGATTTATCTAGTTTGCTTCTCCACCCAAAATGCACGCAAAACGTCTTTCATAATTATCCGAAATTTTCCAAGCTTCACAACGAATTTTCCACTTTCCAAAATCTGCAAATCATGAGATAATTGCAAGTTTCGTCGATTTTTTTTTTTTTTTTCTAATTTTTCGTGTTTTTTCGGAATTTTATATTTTTCCATTAGAAAAGCTATTCCGAAACAACTGCACAAAAAATTCCATACAAAAGATCAATTTTTAACATATCCAATTTCCCGACTTTTCCGATAATTTTTCCCAAAATTTTCCTTCGTAAGAACCTTCTCCTAGTAATAACGTTCTCAATTGATGAATTAGGTACTATACATTTTTGACACCACTTTTATATTATGTAAATAAGGTTCTTAAAAAAGCTATTCGAATATTTATCACATTTCCTAACATTGACCATTGTTTCTTTTAAACTTTTTCTAACAATTATAAATATTTAATTGAATGTAACGGGTGATTTTTTAAGAGGTTTAGAATTTTTTTCAAAAAAAAAACACAAAAAATTCGAAAAAATGAATAAAATATTTATTTGAATCGATAGTTTGAACCTTGCAATTTAATGTTTAAAGATAATTTCATGCAAATGTTGACCGCGGCTGCGTCTCAGGTAGCCCATCCGCTGAGTCCAATTTTGGCATACTCTTTCACACATATCGGCCGGTATCTCACGAATGAATGCATGGATGTTGGCTTCCAGTGCGTCAATCGAAGCGGGCTTGTCCCTATACACATTAGCCTTGACATATCCCCACAAAAAATAATCTAATGGTGTCAAATCGCACGATCTAGGCGGCCAATTGACCGGCCCGAAACGTGAAATTAACTGTTCACCAAACTCGCCACGCAATTGCGCCATTGTTTCGCGTGCTGTGTGGCATGTGGCACCGTCTTGTTGAAACCACATATCATGCAAGTCAAGAACTTCCATTTCGGGCAAAAAAAAGTTTGTTATCATCGCTCGGTAGCGTTCACCATTGACAGTAGCGGCGCCGAATCGACATTTCGCGGTCTTCTGTCACACTAGCTGATACGGCCGCAATATTTTCTTCACTACGCACAGTACGTAAACATGTTGGTGGTTTAATGTCCAACAAAGTAAATTTGGTGCGAAATTTGGTCACAATCTTCCGAATAGACTGCTCAGAAAGTCGAGAATGCCGATCATAAAATGGAAGCAGCGCGCGATGAACATTTCGAACCGAGCACGAATTTTGATAGTAAAATTCAATAATTTGCAAGCGTTGTTCATTTGTAAGACGATCCATGGTTAAATTGCAAACCAAACTGAAGCTGTTTGACAGTGACACAAGGTACTAAACACACGTCAGCTGTCAAAACCAGTGTTGCCAAAACCAAACCAGCTAAAAAATCACCCGTTATTATACCCTAAATACTTCATAAAACTAATTCTTCGTAATTTAATTTAATATACTTGTAAATAAAGGGTTATAGTTAGGTTTTTTTAAATTTAAATGATTTTAGATATTCAAAAAATTACATTACAACAAAAATATATATTAAATAATCAAATCCAGTTAAAATTTAATTTTTGAGAAAAAATTAAACAATAAAAAAATGAACTTTGAAACATCTTTATTGCTGGTACATTTTCTTCGCTGGTCAATGTTAGGAATTTGATGCCATAACGTTGCCACACACTTTTTCCTACATAAATTAAAAAGGAATTGACAAAATTTGGTAAGAGCTTGGTTTTATGATACAGAACCTTAGTCTGAAAGTCGAAAGTTGTGGATATAAACAGAGCTGTATAATTCAACATCAAAGTTCAAAACTGGTCAATGTTAAGGCAGTTGACGGTACTGTTTTGCGGATTCCGAACAACGAATAAAGTACGCTTCTAGGTACAAATAGGTACCTTTGTTTGAATTAAATTCAAAGCCTATTTTTCCTCGATCTAAGCAAGGGAAACCCTAAATTATTAACTGTCGCTTTTATTTGACTTTTCTAAAACCATAATAATATTACGCCAAACTTGGAGCAGCGTTTTGCATAATTTCCTCGCAGCTTTTATCGCCGTTACTCGTTTCAGTTTTTAATGATAAAATTATGCGCCATTTTTTATCTAAATGACAATCGTTCAATTGACATTAAGTTGCGTAAGGAATTTGTCGAATATCATAATATCTCCTGACCGGAGACGATAGTTGACGCTGCGGAGCGAGGCTTCTGATCTGCAGCCATCATTTCTATGCAAATCGAAACAATTTCAACGCCTGGTGCTGCTAAAGATGATTATGGTATAGGACCCGACTCACCCGACTCACCCGTCTTACCTGAATCGTTTTCTCTCGTCATCAAAAAATACTTATTAATAACGCCAAATTTGAATATTTTAATATTCTCGAATACTTTTGAGATTAGCGAACATTTAGCAGGATCCATTTAACATAGACTATCTGCGCGACGGTACATTTGAGCACTTCATCCCTTCCCTTGCTTTAGTGTTGCGAGAGGTTTAAAACGGCTGATACCCAATGTTTTTATGATAATTCATATTTTGGATACCTCCACCAAAGCCAATGATGATGATTATAGGCAATAAAAGCGTGTGGAGGTATACATTTGTGAAGGGCAGAACGAGAAGTATTTTTAATCCGTTTAATGAAAATTAGCCTAGTGCTCTGGCAAAAGGGTTATGTAGGTGATGGCAAAGCAACGGTCGTATTGAGGGTATCTCGTCATTTGACTCATATTTTCTCTTTTTGTTTAAAGTTATATGCAAGAGTGGCAGCACCATCCCCTGTGTTATAACCGTACATAATAACAAGGTCTTCAGGACGAGTAGACTGACAAAAATATTTGGAGGTGTGGCGAGTGCCACCGTCACCAATATTGAAGCAGTGAAATATGATTTCCACTTTTGATTACTTTCCTTGCCGTGTCTTTCGGATAAACTCTAGAAAAGGCTTAATGGAACATTAAGGATTTTATTATGTTGGTTTTTGGTGGCAACTAGAGTCAGAGGGCATGGAAATTTGTCCCCCACGTTATTCGTAATTTGATTTAATAACTTGAAATTTTACATGAAATAATGGAATAATTATATAAATTACAGATTTTCACGTTCAAAAATTATAGACCATAGGGAATGGAGGTAACGCTCGACAATGGTTGTGATGATTTTAAATTCCTTTTGTATAACAACATACAATTTAACAAAATAATGCTGAGATTTTGTTAAAATACTTAGCATTCATTCACACGACACCTTACTAAATTACTTTACGTTAATTGATCTAAGTTTCTGTATGAATTTCTGTTTCGTACGTCTGACCCTCGTACTTGGAAAATAAATAAGAAATAGAAAAAGAAGTTCGGAGAAATGGGGGACGGACTGCAATTTTCGGTAGCCAAACCGAGCAGTCAAAACTACCCTTTTTGGAAGTATCGGATGCAGCTTCTTTTAATGAATGAAGGAGGATGGTGTGTGATTACTCAATAAGCCTGATCCAGTAACTGTGGCATGGAAAACAGTCAATAATATAGCCACTGTTCTTATTGGTTTGTCGGTAGAAGACAATCAACTCATTCATCGTTCTGAAGGACGAGCTAAAGAAGCATGGGTAAAATTATAGTCGTATCATGAAAAGTCAACACTAAGTAATAAGGTACAGTTGATGCGACAAACATGCAATCTGAAACTTAACATTGTTGGAAATATGGAGATCCACATTCAGAAAATTACGGACCTTTTTGATAAACTAGTGGCTCTTGGTGATCAGTTGTCAGAGAATTGGACTATTGTTATGTTATAAAGAAGTCTTTCCCGAGCGTATGATACACTCGTCACAGCATTTTAGACAAGGAACGAGTCCGATCTTCCTTACGTTAGATCTTGTTCAATCGAAATTAATTGAGGAGTGGAAACGGCAGAAGCACTCGGGCCAGTGCAACAATTCATCTGAAAGGGCATTGAAGGCAATGTCATCGACATCGCAATACATTCGGAAATGTTTCTTCTGTTAGAAACAAGGCTGCATAAGAAGAAGGATTGTCATGAGTTCAAGAAATGGAAATCTAAACAAGAGACGGCTGATAAAGTAACAGGATTGACTTGTTTTAATGTCAATGGAAACCTAGATGTAGACCATTGGGTGGTTGACTCTGGAGCGACGAGTCATATTTGCTGTAACGCCAAACAATTCTCTCAGCTAGATCATACATTTAGGATGAAGTTGTAAGTCGCTAATGATGAAGAGGTTGAAGTCATTTGCAAAGGAACTTCCAACATAAGCATTCAGAACAGCAATAACTAAAAGGACATTGCTCGGGTTGATGTCTTATATGTACCATCTATTCAGGGAAACCTGCTTTCGGTTAAGAAAGGGACTTACTATAACAATTTAAAAAAGCATCTGTAAAATATTCAAGGAAAACAAACAAGTTGCAGTCGCTGATCAAGTTACACAGCTTTACAAGCTAAGACAAAGTTCATTACAACAGGCCTTAGTTATTAGTAGGTACTCACAAAGACAGACTGCGTCCATTAATGTCATCGAGTGCTTGGTCGTCGGGATAAAAAAAATGTTATACGAAATCTAAACAGTAAAGGCATGGTACGGGATATTCACAAAGCTGATTGCAATGTCAAGGAAAAGTGTGAAGTATGTATAAAAGGGCACATGGCGATCCCCAGATGGTCGAACCTGCAACCAAAATCGACCATTTTGCAATGGACGGAAGGCACTCCTCCAGCATTCTGAATGTCCGAACATTACGAGGAGCAAACATCGATTCGGACCACTACCTAGTCGGTGCAAAACTAAGAGTATGGATCTCAATGGAAGCTCTCAGGAGAACACCAACTACGCCGAGGAAAATCAATGTTGGACGACTTAAATCGGAAGAGACCGCCGCTGCCTATGAAGCGAAGGCGAGGAGATGCAGAGATGTTTTTGCAGAAAAGAGGTGCGCAACTTCTACAGAAGATTGAAACAGGCTACATTAGGGTTCAAAAGCCGCCCTTTTAAACATCAACGCAGACTAACTCATGCTAATCGCTGTTTCTTTGGGCTGAATAAACAATTGAGAAATATAGGTCCTATCGAGAAGAATCATGGAGACGTTGTATAGAACACTCATCATCCCGGTCCTGCTATAAGTTGCAGAAGCATGGGCCCTCTCCCAATCGGATGAAAAGTCACTTGGAGTCTTCGAGCGAAAAGTTCTGCGTACGATTTATGGTATGCGTAAACCAAGAAGACAACATTTGGCGAAGAAGATACAACGACGAACGTATAGTGCTATACAGCGACATAAGCTTAGCCAGAAAAATTCGAATTCAACGACTAAGATGGCTGGGCCATGTAGAGCGAATGGACATCAACGCTCCAGCGCGAACAGTCTTCAACGCCAAACCAGAGGGAGTCAGAAGCCAAGGTAGACCTCATCTTCGATGGAGCGACTAGATAGAGGGAGACCTCCGACAACTTGAAGTGCGAAATTGGAGACGGCAGGCTAGAAATCGAGCCGGCTGGAGGGGTATATTGAGAACGTATTACCACGTTCTGTGGGCGCAGTGGCTTAGTGGTTAGTGTGTTGGACTACTAAGCGAGGGGCTCAGGTTCGAATCCCGCGAAAACCCAAATTCCAACTTAGGGTTTTTTTCCGCTGCGCCACCTCTCGCGAACGTCTGACAAACATCCGAGAGTATAACTGTCTTGAAAAAGCTTCTCAATTAGCCGTTTGGAATCGGCATAAAATTGTAGATCCCTTCCATTCGTTCCAAAAATGAAAAACTCACACGAAACGAATGGTTGTGAGAAGCTAGGCCCAGGGTCCCTACGACCTGTAGCGCCAACTATTTATTATTTATTTATTACCACGTTCTAGTTGAGCCAACAAAAGATGAAAGAAAGATGTATAAAAAAGTGATGACTCGCTTGCCATTTGCAGAGTTTCCGGAAAGAAGAAACACAGGTCCTCTTGGTTTAATTCATTCAGACCTTAGCGGCCCTATGCAAAAGGTTACTTCAAGTGGAAATAAATACGACATTGACCAAAATAAAATATTTATAAATAAAGGATTTACCTTTTAATTTATTAGGGACTGGATATTGAGTGAGAACAAGAGCATTCATTAGTTGAGGGCAAAAAGAATCAACGGCTTATCGGAAGCTTATTGTATAAAGTTGTAAATATTCGTCCAGACATTGCAGCTGCAATTTATAACTTGGCACGGAACGACTCCACTGGAACGAACGTAAGCTAGGTGCAAGATATCTAAAATGCTCATCGGAATTGAAACTCAAACTTATCGGCAATCGAGAAACAGTCATGCATGGGTACGCCGACGCAGATTGGGCTGATAGAAGCACAGATAGAAAGTCAAATAGTGGCTACATATTCTTTCTAAATGGATGGGCGATTAGCTGTTCATGTCCGAAGCAGACTTGTGTTGCATTGTCATCGACAGAAGCCGTGTTCATCGATTTATCGGAAGCATGTCAAGAGGCATTATGGTTACGAAAGTTGACGAGAGATCTTAACATTGACGTAAATAATTCCGCCAAAATATTGGAGGAGAAACTTTGCAAAATGCCAAAAGATGTCGATACCAAAATTCATTTTGTAAAGGACAATGTTGACAAACGATTGGTGCAAGCAAATACATCCAAAGGAAAGCATGATTGCAGACCTAATGACGAAGCCCTTAACAGGCCAGAAAACTAAGGACCTAAGAGAGATTTGCGTTACTAAATTACTTTACGTTAATTGGTCTAAGTTTCTGTACAAATGTCTGTTATTGAAAAATATATTTTTCAATCATTCTTCCTTAAACTCAAATACGATGTTGACAGAAATAAATTATTTATAAATAAAGGATTTACCTTTTAATTTATTAGTACTGGACTGGATTCTTAACAGATTTTTCTCAGAACTGAAAAAAAAAAAATCCCAAAGAAGTGAGTCTGGAAACTACACATTTAGGCCATCCAAACAAAGGTCACTTTTTTCGACCACTATCATGAATAGTGCTCCCTGCGAGATCTTTATAATAGTATGTAAGTGTTTTATAAACATAAGGTTCACAAGAAATCATCCAAGCGAGTAAAATCGCACAACGTAGAATATCAATTAACAAATATATTTCCCAGTTTGGCTTGTTGACGTAGCCATTCGTTGAACAACTATACAGCTCAAAATCGAGTGGGTTTATTAGCTTGGTTAAAAGATAAGCTCTCACCGATTTTTCCCCGTGTGTATTTTTGTGTTTCTCTACGAGTATATATGTAATTATGGGGAACATAACTTGAATCATTATTGGGGCTCGTATTTTTACTTAAATGCTCATAAAAGTCGAATAAAATTTGGGTAATTTTGCTCGCACTCACCTACTCGGAGCAATAATTACATTTTTGGCTTAAAAAAAGGACACGCAACATCATCTCTTTCTATTTTATTTTTTACCCAAATTACTGCTGCTTCTGTTTGTATTAATTCAACACAGAGATTATCGTTGGTGGGAGGCTAAGTGGCGTCGGCGTCGGGTAACGCCAGTTGTTCTATGCATATTCGCTGATTTCCCCTTTGGGCTTCGTATTATTTCCTTTTTTTTATTCACTACGCGTTTCAGACATAAAATTAAGATAAAGGGTTAGACAAAACGACAATGACACGCATCCGGAATCCCATATCATTCGTAGTCATTGTATGCGTTATATTATACTTTTTTTTAATTCGCATTGTATTTGCATAGTTAAGATCTGACGCACAGGTTAGATTATTATTTCGTTGTTTTGCTAATTTTATTCTCGCGTATGCAATCCCATCCAACTGCATGAGTCTACCTCTTTCGTTATGAAAATGTTCTTTTGAAATAAGGTAATCTTCCGCAGGAAACTAACTCTTAATTAGTCGCAATCAAAATCTGAATCATTTCAATTGGAAAGTATATCATGCCCAACCGCAACAAGCCACCTCCTTTCCACCAGCGGACAGCGTTGAAAATTGAACGAAGCGCCCAACTTCAGAGTGAGGGATTCCATATTCCATTTATCGCTCGACATTTGGCCCAACTGCAGCCAAACGAAAGAACATTTAATTTGCTGGTTATGAACCGCACTAGGATAATAATTGCTAAATTTACAATTAATTTAACAGAGAAATTTATTTGTTTGAAATTCAACATAAGCGTGGGCTTACGGTGTAACGTTCGATGTAGATCCTTTTCTGATTCGACCACCCCACCTACTCTTTGAAAAAAGAAAACATAGCATTTGATTCTATTACAGAACACCGTCTATGCTCCAGGTAAAGGTGGATGTTTTAACTAAAAGTTTCCTAATAGGTAACTAACCCAGATGATGATTGAAGTTCTCCGAAAAGCCATCTGCACCCGCATCACTCTTGTCAGTCTGCCGGCCTGGCCCTCGCTTACATCGGGCCGTCGACGAACGAATCTTCTTGATGTGATTTCAAACAGAAGAAAATTTCATTATTATTCTTCTTCTTCCATTTAGAAGTAGCAGGCAATAGTGATGGTTAGTTGTTGGTAGTGTGAGTACAAAGAGTTTGTTATATATGCATATACATTTGAGTTGATGAAACCAGAAGGATAACCTAGGGGGGTTTAATGTAATTCTATAATATGGTTTTCCATTTTGCATCGAAGACAGGAATCACCTTGAAGGAAATTGCCCGTCTTGTATTCTTCAAATGCTGCTGCAGTTAATTTCCACAACGCTCTACTTGGACTTATGTGTAGACATCCATATGTGGATAAGTCGGTATGCTGCAAAAATTGCGTTCAATTGAAATTTGTTTCTCGTCAACTGGCACACTGTCTGTGGGCTCTGTTTGCAGCTTTTCACTCTTGACTAGATGTGCAAAAAAACGGTAGTAGCGAGACAAATGAAAAGCGTTCTTGTAATTTATTTTTAAAAGGTGGTCGATAGTTTCTGGACGAATGTCTTCAGTCGGTATACAGAACAAGTAATGCATCTTAAGCCAAGATGATTACATTGAAGTTATTTGTCACGAAGCGGGATCTTCATCAATTCTCGATACAAAGTAGCTTATACCCACATAATCACTACAATTGTAAAATTGTCCCTTAAATGTATTCATGTATAATGTTTACCAGCAATTTAATGCAGTTCACTTTTATTGGTATATCATAGTTGCCACTGGACTGGCAAATTAGAGAACATATGGTCAGGGAAAATTCACGGCTCAGGGACATAAGTCCATAATTTATTTTTCAAAGATGGAACATAATTCCAACATTTTCTTAGTAGAAGAATATGCTATCATAAAAAAGTCCAAACCCAACGTTTCAGAAAATTTTGTTTCAAAAGTGGAAAAATTGTAAATTAAATAACTATTTTGAAACAAATTAATAATTGACACTCAGTCGGGATTCAGAAAAAAGCCATTCGTGTGAAAGTGCAATAAAGCGAATATATTGAACAAATTGACGAAATCAAATATTTGGGTGGTATAAGGTATAACAATAGATAATAATTTATAACATAATAATTAAACCACACTTCGAGTACTGTTGCTGAATTATGTTTTGTGTGCTGATATACTATTGTTCAAAGATTACAATTCTTACAAAATAAGGCCATGCGGTGTATTTTTTTTTTAATTTAACAATTTTAACAATTTGTATAAATTTTTATTTCCGCAAAGCCGTATGGCTTTTCTGCAGAAGGCTATTTTTCAAAAATTATATTTTAGATAAAGCAAGTTCTCCATAATTTTGCTAGGTGGTTAACTTTTTTTTTTTTTTGTTGTAAAAGTTCAACTTAGATTAGATTTCAGACATTGAGTTCAAGAAAAATGATTTTATAATTTTTTTCTATATTTATGGTTTCTAATTACTCTTAGTTCATGGGGTAAGTTATTTAAGACTGTGGGGACGCTGCCTTTACCATAATTGTTGCAATTTCTTGGAACTTGGAACAGACCATTGGCACGTCTTCTGGTGTTGATTTCGTGATCGATTGGCCTCTTTAACCGCATGTCATCGTAGTAATCGAGTATGAGAGTCATCTTGTAAATATGCTGAACTGTCATCACCTTAAAACGACTTTCATATGACGATTCTCTGTTATTTATAAGCCTGACCGCTGAGTTTTGTAGTTTTTGAAGCTTCATAATGTGTGTTTTGGACGCATTTCCCCAAGCAAGTCTACCATATTTTAGCTTAGACTCATATAGTGCATAATAAACTTGGTTCAAGATTTGCGGTGTTGCATGATGTTGTAGATGCGCCAGAGCAAAAAACAGCCTTTTTTAAGTCAGAACGGATTTTATCGATGTGGGTGTTCCAAGTGAAATGACTGTCAATAGTCACTCCCAGATATTTGTAGGTGTTCACGACTTCAATGGGAAGACTGGGTGTCGAAGCACATGCATCATTTTTGATGTATATCTATATCTATATATATAGCTGAGTGACTTTGTGATGTGGGCTTCTTTTGTGCATCATCTTCGTTTTTGACGTGTTGATTATCAAGCCATTATCATGGCACCAAGTTTTCAGGAATTGTCCCCTGGATAAAACTTAGGTTTATAAATTTGGCTAAGATTGGGGCAAAAATATCAACGTGTCGTTTTATATCAACAGCTCTAATACTATCTATTCCTGGAGATTTATTTTCTCCCATGCACCTGATAATATTATGAACTTCTGTAGTATTAGTTTCCTCCGGAAATATTGTATTGGCGATGGTGAAGTTGTGGTGACTTGATGATTTTAAAGTGCAATAGACAGATACGTGTCAATACGTTTTTTGTTATGTTCGTTAAAATGACTGTCAGTCAAACAGAGAATTATAATGAGTGTTTTATTATTATTATTTATTTAGAATTAAAAATGTCCTAATGCCTACAAATTTACTGAAGTATGTGCAAAATGTTCATGAGGCGCAACCATTTTCATTGAAAACAGGCAACAATTTTAGACTACCGAACTTGTTAAAAGGACGATCACAGTATTCTTTGAAATATAAATGCTTCCAATGTTAAATGAATTACCTATTGGTATTAGAACTGAAGCAAAATAGCATCTTTTAAAAGAGAAACTATTAATCATGTTTAACTAATTTATTAACTCTTATATAAATTTGAAAATAAATTTATGTATTAAATGGTTAAAAGCTTTTTAAAAGAAGCTAAATAAATAAATAAACTAAACTAAACTAAACAAAGTGGCCACATAAATAGCACCCACATTCTTAACACATTATTGTCATAAACAATTTAAGGTTTATTTCAACGAAAAAGAAGAAAGACATTCTGAAGCTAAAATTCAATTTATTTGACAAACAACTTTTTTTTTAGTTTCGCGAAATTTGAGAAAATAAAAGATCGCCCAAAATAATAAATATTTTGCTTTCTATTTTAGACAATTTGGAAGATTATTTAGTAATTATCAAAAATAGCCCCAATTTAAAATTCAGAAAATAGCCCAAACCAAATGAACCATCGAAACTATAATGGGGCCGCGCTACCCAGAAATCGAGCAAAAGTGCAAAAAATTACATAAATTATAACTGAAGGGATTGAATTGAAACTGAATGCATTTGAAAGAACAAAATTTCCTCTTCAAAGGAGGCTTTCATAAAAACATCTCAGTTATATTTTATTTAAAGAATTCCCAGAGGTGTTTGGGAAAATAAGCATAGAATTATCTACTCATGGCCAAACCATGATAAGACGGTGTACGATATCATCTAAGATCACTAGCTCAACTAAAAGGTAATATCAAGACACCAATAGCGTCAAGACAGATCTTGTAATTCTACACTGGTTTGGAAAATACAGGGCACTCATTCCGTATGTCGATTATCGCCAGACGATAGCGTTTCGACGATAGCTTTGCTTCACGTAACTTCAATAATCGTCTATCGTCTAGACGATACGTTTTGACGATTGAACATTTGCTTCACGTAAATCAATAATCGTCGAAACGCTATCGCCTTGACGATACAATTTGAACGATACCTAATGAGGTATCGTT